>JAUCBN010000056.1:5005000-6255000 GCA_035048815.1 Abelmoschus esculentus | reverse complement strand
CACTATAGACATGGAAAATTCCCTAGGCATAAGAAGAGTAAAAAGATTAGGAGCATTTGGATTCCTAAAGATATTGTTTCTTCTAATAATGTTTTTGCTATTGTTACTTGGCTTCCTAAGGGAACTAAGTTATTAGGAACTAATTCTTATGGATCCAAACAAGTTTGGGTAACAAAAATCAAAACTTGATTCCATGTTTGTAGGATTAGCATTGCTTAAAGGCCAAAGCTTCAAGTTAAAACATGTGGTACCTTGATAGTGGATGCGCAAGACATATGACCAGAGACAAGAGACGATTTAAGGATTTAGATCTCAAAAGTGGTAGAGTAATCATTTTCGGTGACAACTCCAAAGGCCAAATTATGGGTATTGGCTCTATTGGTAATCACTCTTCTATACTTGAAAATGTCTTGCTTGTTAAAGGTCTTAACTTAATTTATTGTGCATTAGTCTATTATATGATAAGGGTTTTTATGTCTCATTTGATAGATGTGGGTGCAAAATAATAGACATAGAAACTAACAAAATAATGCTCACTGGTCATCGCATAAGAAATATATATATGGTGCATCTAGATGACATTAATCTTTCTCATGCATGCTTAATTGCTAGTGATGAAAATGATGTATGGTTATGGCATATGAAACTAAGACATGCTAGCATAAGTGTTTTGGAGAAATTAGTTTCCAAAAATCTAGTTAGATGTTTACCCAATCTTCAGTTTTCTTTAGACAAGATTTGTAATGCATGTGCTAAGGGTAAACAAAAACGTTTTTCTTTTAAGTCCATTAATGATGTTTTGACTAGTAGAGATTTATAATTGATCCATATGGATTTATTTGGGCCAATTAGCACTACTAGCTTGGTTGGAAAATCATATGCATTTGTTATTTTTGATGATTACTCTAGATACACGTGAGTTCTATTTTTAAGCACAAAAGATGAAGCCTTATAAAAATTCATCACATTTTCAAATATTTCTCAAAATAACTTTAATCAAAGAATTTCTCATATTAGGAGTGATCATGGAACCGAATTTCAAAATCTAGGTTTTTAGATTTTTTGTAATGAAAATGGAATTAGCCATAATTTTTTGCTCCTCCCACTCCTCAACAAAATGAGGTAGTTAAGAGGAAAAATAGAACTTTATAGGAGGTGGATAGAACCATGCTTTGTGAAAATAATTTACCTAAGTACTTTTGGGCGAAAGCCACAAACACTTCTTGTTACATTATAAATCGTATAATGATTAGTCTAATTTTGAAAAAAAAACTTATGAGATTTTAAAATCCAAAAAGCCTAACATTAGGTGGAAGTGTTTTGTTTTAAACAATAGAAAAAAAATTTTAAGTAAATTTGATGTAAAAAATGATGAAGCAATTTTTTTGGTTACTCTCAAAATTCTAAGTCTTATAGAGTATTCAACAAAAGAACCTTATTTGTATAAGATTCTATACATATGACTTTCGATGATAACCTCATTCCTATGAAGGATTCTTGTGATGATGATGATGTAGGAATCATTGAAACCATTGATGAGGGACAAACATCAAAGGTGTATGGGTTCCAACCAATGAAGAAGAAACACAAGATCCTCCAATAGAAGCTTTAAGAGATATAAAGTTTGAAGAAAGGGAAGTAAGCTACTCAAGGGAGTTCAACTATGTCAAGAGTGGTGAAATCTCGGGTGATCCATCCAAGGGGGTAACTATTCGTTCTTATCTTAGACTTATGAATCATATTGATTTTATCTCATGCATAGAGTCTAAGAATATCAATGAAGCCTTAGATGATGATTTTTGGGTATTGGTTATACAAGAGGAATTAAATCAATTTGAGAGAAGTAAAGTATGAATATTAGTTGAAAGACCTAGTAATAAGTCTACTATAGTAACTAAATGGGTCTTTAGAAACAAAATAGATGAAAGCGGTAACATAGCGAGAAACAAAGCTAGATTAGTTGCTCAAGGTTACACTCAAGCAGAGAGTATAGATTTCGATGAAATCTATGTACCCATAACTAGGATGGAAGCAATTAAGATGTTACTTGCATTTGCATGTTATCATGATTTCAAGCTTTTTCAAATATATGTAAAATGTGTTTTTCTAAATGGCTTTATAAATTAAGAATATGTTGAAAAAACACTAGGTTTTGAAGATCTAAAATTTCCAAACCATATTTTTAAACTAACTAAAGCTTGTATGATTTGAAACAATCTCTTAGAGCTTGGTATGAAAGACTTTCAAACTTTTTAATTGAAAAAGGGAAGGTGGATACTATAGTTTTTATAAAAAGATTTGACAATGACATATTAGTGGTACAAATTTATGTAGATGATATAATTTTTGGTTCTACTAATGAATTTTATTTTCAAGAGTTTTCAAATATTATGCAATGTGAATTTGAGTGAGCATGACGGGGGAGCTCTCATTCTTATTGGGATTCCAAATCAAGCAAATGAAGGATGACATGTTCATCAATCAAGCTAAGTACATCAAGGACATGCTCAATAAGTTTAGCTTGGATAATGTGAAACCTCAAGCCACTCCTATAAGCTCATCAACTATGACTGACAAGGATGAAGGAGTTAAGTGTGTTGATTCTAAATTGTATAGATTCATGATAGGTTCTTTGCTTTACCTTACCACAAATAGATCAAATATCATGTTTAGTGTTTACTTGTGTGCTAGGTTTCAAGTTATTCCTAAAGAATCACACTTGTTAGCCATTAAGAGAAATTTTAGGTACCTTAGAGACACATCTTGTTTAGGTCTTTGGTATCCTAAAGATTCTTCTTCAATCTTCATGCTCATTCGGATGTAGATTATGGGGATGTAAGATAGATAGGAAAGGTACTTCCGGAACATGTCAATTCTTAGGTAATATGCTCATATCTTGGTTCTCTAAGAAATAAAATAGTGTGTCTCTTTCTACCACCAAAGCGAGGTACATATCCTTAGGGAGTTATTGTGCTCAAGTCCTTTTGATGAAGCAAAAACTCTTATATTATGATATTAGAGTTGAAACCATACCTCTAAAATGTGATAACACTAGTGTTATATGTCTTACCAAAAATCTCATTCAACTTCTAGAACCAAACACATATAAATTAAACATCACTTTATTAGATATCATGTGTCTAAAAACGATTGTTCTAGAATATGTTGACACGTTGAATCAATTAGTGGATATTTTCACTAAGCCTTTAGACAAAGAGAGTTTTTGGACCCTTAGGAGAGATTTATATCTAACTAGCTTAACTTGAACCTTTGTCTTACTTTTTGTGAAAAATATGCTTGAATCTTGTTAAAATCATGCCTATGTTTCTTTGCATCTTAATGTTTCTATGCATGTTTCTAGGGGAGTATGAACTTGTTTGTGCATTTTAATCATGTCATTTAATCATATACATGTATTTAAGGGCTTTGGAAACTCATTTCTAGAACTTTATAAGCCTTCTCTATGGAGCCTAACTAAATGATATTGAATCGGAGTGGAACGATTTCAATACCTTCTCATAGTGTTCTTGATTAGGACGTTTCTAGGCAAGTTGGTATAGAAATGCCTCAAAAGTGTTTCGATACACCCTGGTTTCGATACGAGTAAAGGTTGTATCGATACAACACCGTATCCAAACGTTGCTCTCATGCACAGATACCTGCGTACCGATACCATTTTATGGGGTATCGATACTCGTAGTAGCATTTGTGTTTAAAGAGTTAAAAACCTAATTCTAACCTAATTAAAACACAACCTCCTTCCTCCTCAAAACTCTAGGTCGTTCTTCACTATAAATAAACCCCTCATTCTTCTATTTTATTCACACAAACATCAAGTTTTTTGAGGTTTTTCAATCGAAACATCAAGCTTAAGGTTGACACAAAGAATCATGCTCAGAAAACCCAAATTTCTTCTTAAATCTCTACTCAAGGTAATTTCAAACTTCTTGATTTTCGTTTTATTTTCGTTAGTTAAAATTCAATATTTGTATATATTATACTTGTTTTATGTATGGGTTTTCAAAATCCCACAAAAGTTCTTCAAAAAATCCAAAATTTTTCATTCAAATATAAAATCTTTTGTTCGTATTTATGTTCATTGTTTTTCAATTGTTTAACCAATTTTGTTTTCAAACTTTATTTTAAATTTCAAAACCCTTGAGTTATTAATCATTATAGAATTGAATATGGTTTACTATGCATATATGGTTTCAAGTGCCTAATTAATCCATAATTGTTTATCTAGATTATGGCACCTAGGAAACGACCACATAATGAGGTTGGAAGTTCATCGGCTACCAAAGAGGATGCCACTCGACCGAACCTTCCTTACATCTACCAAAAATCTTTTCTCGATCGTAACTCTTACGAGAAATTTCATCAATATCGCAAGCACAAGCTTAAAAAGGAATGTTGAGTCGATATTAATTTGATGGAATCGAACAAGTTCCAATTCCGCTATCTTCATCTCTTCCAACTTTAGAATTTCATGAAATTTATATATTTTCTCGATATTTTTTCCCTCTCTTGTTGTGATATTTTATGCTAACGCCACGTGTATTCTTTTAAAGGATAAATCTCAAGTTGTGGCTATCGAATTCTACCTTATGAGACTTCGATTTCATGTCAACAAAAAGCTTCTCTTTTTGAAGTTTTTTTTTTGTATTTGAAGATTCGGGAATAGAAGATAAAAATTATTTTGGCCATAATCTCACTGGATTCGTCATCAACCTAGATGTCCATGATTGGTTTCTATACTTGATCATCTCTTGGTGGATATGTCCCTCAAACGATAAGTACTCATGGATACAACATGTTGATAGTTTTTGGATTAATTTTTCGCCAAGGGAAACGTCACATTCTTGTTAAGGTCATGTTTGTGGATCTTGTGTGGCAAGCTCAAAATGGTCACACCAAGCAATGTTTATCCTTCTCTTATGTTTTTGCTTTAAGCTCACTCTTTTTGCATTTAGAGATTGATTGCTCATATGATCTTTCGCAAATGGTGAAGGAACCAATAGGTGAGACATTTTTTAATCGCTTTAAATTTCAATTTATTTGAGGTGATTTGATTCGTGGAGAGGAACCTCTTCCTCCTCAACCTATTGATCCCGAACCGGTCAATCAAGTTACTCCCAATGATGCTCTTATGACATTTCTCACCGAACAGTTCGCCGGGCTCAAGAACCGTATCGACAACTGCTTTGACAACCTCAAAGGTTAGCTCGGTGTTCTCAGTACTCGTGTGACGGACCTTGAAGCTTCATATATTTTCATGAGTATGTCTATCGGAGCCTTTCATGATGAATGACGCAAGTCCCGAGCCTCCCGAGATGATGATGATGATGATGATGACAAAGATGAAGGTGGAGAAGAGTAATTTTGTTACCTTTTAGGTTTGGCTCTTAGGATTAGTTTCATTTTCATTTCATGTCATTTTTTAAGTTTTTAAGACTTATGCACCTATTATGTCTTTAAGTACTATACTTTGATATTTCTATGTTGGATTGCTTTTATGTTTAATGTTATGGATTATGAGTTTTATGTTTTTTATATATATTGTTTGCATTTTTCTCTTTTATCCCTTTTATCTATCTTTGATTTTGATCAAACAAAAAGGGGAAGAAGTCTTTAAAGCAAAATTTTTAAACCTATGCACATATTAAGGGAGAGTTTTACTTAAAAATTATTTTTGGTTTTTTATATCAAAAGGTGGAAGATTGTACAACTAAATTTGATTTTGATATAACAAAGAAGTTAAAAGATTATTTTGTAAATAAATTTTTAAGGCCAAAAAAATTTGACAAGTCAACAAAATTTTCTAAGTCAAAACAATAACCCCAAATTATGTTTCCTTAAGATTTTTCAAGCACATTTAAAATCTTCCAGGCGTTTCAGTACCATCCTTAATGGTATCGATACCATGTTCATATTTTAAATGAATGTTCTTGAGTTTTTACAGGCATGTCGATACAAGCTTGGATCGTTTGGATACCATTTGAAACTGTAAATTTTGATTTCGAAACCTATTCAAAATTGTATCTATACCATTATACGTTTAAAACTAAAATTAAATATTAATAGCAGTATCAATACCACATCTCAGCATTTCTACTTGAGTTATTTTTTCAAGAATTTTAAAGTATTAAATGTTTTAATCGTTGAATGTTAGTTAGTTTTTCAAAAGGTTTTAACTAGTATCGATACGCCTTATAGCCGTTTTGATACCAGTTTTGACAGATTCAAAACGTTTTGATACAACTCAAAAGTTGTTTCGATACCCCTTGTTTTAAAGAAAGACTTGTATTGATACCCCTTATTAAATGCACATAACGACTCTTTTTATTTCAGTATCGTTTGGGTACAGGGACCACGGGTATCAATACCAATAGTTACAAAAATACATTATGGTGGGAAGATGAATTCCTAACATCTATATTTATGATCCCAACTACTCCTAGGGATAGAAATCAATGAAAGAGTATAAAATCAAGCATTCTAATCAACAACAACTATTGATCCTCAAGCAAACATCCAAGCATCCAATTCAACTCAAAGTGCTCAATTGTTAAATCTTTGTCACTCAACTCTTTCAATCTTCATTGTAATTTTATTTTCTGAGTTTGGGGAGTTTAATTGATTGTATTTGGACAAATCTTTCTGTGACACAAACATTTTATTGTCACTCTTCTTATTTGTAAATCTTGTGAGGTTGAATCAATCTTTGGGTTGAAAGATTGATTCGTTTGTAATGGTTATCCCTTGAACCGAGAAAAAGATCGAATTCTTTAGTAAATTGGGTTGAAAATCCTTAATGGGAGCTAAGGTAGTGAATGTAGAGCTTGTTCAAAGCTTGAATCACTATAAATTATTGTGTCTCAATTTTTCTAATTTTCCAAATCTTCCACAAATTTTTTAAAGTGTCAATTCACCTCCCTCTTAGCCAAATTTGATTGTTCGAGCAACTCAATAATTTTTAATCTATTTATGTGTTATATCTAATTTTAGATTTTAAATAAAATGTGATTTTAATGAAAAGAGGAAAAAAAGAAAGGATCGAAGGAATTTAATTGTGAGAAATAATATTGAGTTAATGTTATTTTATTTTTATTTTTATAATTTTAGGTTTAATTTCAAAATAAAGAAAATAAGTATCACCTGTTGGCTTATATTGGAAAATGAAAAATTTTAACGTCCGTCACGGCTAAAACTTTAAATGAATTATAAAATGAAACATTAGACACATACTTGACCCAAAAAATAATTTAGACACCTAATTGAAACAAAGAGTACAATTTGGGTTGCTATTCGACAATTAAGCCTAATAAATTCTAAATTAACAAATTCACTAGATTTCTAGGAGCATACAAATAACTAAGGATGTACATTGGGGTAACGAGTCGAGAGAAATTAGTCTGAACAAATGAACAATCGGGTGAGTGTCATTACATAGGAGTTCGTATTAGCATAAAAATTATCTCTTCCATTTTGATTTTTAACCTCAAAAATGTTTTTTTCTTTTGTTTTGAATTGTTGTTGCATGAAAAAAAAATTGAAATTTTATCACTCATTTGAGCCAATTAATTTTGGTCCAAGATAGATAAAACTCAACTCGATTGAAAATTTTAAATTATTCAACTTGAGGTAAAAAAAATCAATTTATTTTGACTCGACATGAAATTTTATAGACGTGATTTAATTCAAAAAATTAAATAAAGTTTTAGTTATAAAATAAAAATTCAAATAACTCAAAAATTTTAATAATTAATTGATTATTTTTCATATTTTAATTGACTTTTTTAATTATGCATGTTATATTATGTATATCACATGTGAAAATATGAAAAAATATATGTATATTATATATGCATATAGAAAGTCATTAAAATTTTAATTAATATATGCATTGTCCAGCCCTATGTATATGTTTATAGAAACATATATGAGTATTGCTACGTATATACATATAGAAATATACATGTACAATTAAATTTGTACAGAAACTCAAAAATTCGATTCAGTTCGACTCAACTCGATTTAAAAAAAACAAAAAAATTTAAACCGTAAAATAAGACTTATAAACTCGATTAACTCAAAATATTTTAATTCAACTCTATTCGATCGATGAAACATCCATCCCTACCATCCGGTACCAATGAAGCTCTTCTCTTTTTCCACTCTTTATCGACGCTTACTGAAAGACTTGGCGCGCAAGCTCGAATCGATCATCGATTATTGTCAAGAGGGTTGTTTTTCGTGTTTGGTTGAATTTGCTAAAATCGAAAAAATGAGGCAAATGACACAAGGATTTTAGAGTGGTTCGGCCACGCCTACATCCACTACCTTAGCACACCACTAAGGATTTCAACCAATTCACTAATGAACTCAACCTTTTTACCGGTTCAAGGGATAACCATCACAACCCTATCTTTTGGACTTGGCTAAGATAGAACCAACTCTAGTTTTTCTCTAAGGCTAAACTAGAACCTTTCCTTTTACAAGGGATTTGGTTGGTAAACAATGTACCTCACAAAGGTGGGCGTTTACAACAATTAAGCTCACAAAAGTGTAAAGAATAAAAACAATTAAAACACTCTTTATACACTATATACAAGAGAAATAAAGAAATAAGACTTGAAAGCTAATTTCTCTTGATCATGAAGCTTGAATATATTCTCTAACCTTCTTCAAGTGTCCCAAGCTTGCTTTTATAGTGTGGAATCATATTCTAGCCATTTATGACCGTTGGGGAGATTTCGAAACCTTTTACGGGAGATTTCGAAACTTTCATTTAAAACACAATTTTGACTATTTTAAAAATGTTTCAAACACTTCTAAAACATCTTAAAAACTTTTCAAACTTATTTTCAAGTTGTTTGAACATAATAATCATTTTTGAATCCTTTTCAAATTAGTCCAAAATATTTTTCAATTATTATATCAAAATCAATATCTCAACACTTACTCTAGGGCTCGGCATTATGCTTACAAATACCCCCCATTGTTGCTTTACATTCTTCCTCCAAGAGCCATTTATCTTATGGATAAATTATAATAGAGGTCACATAATTACAAGTAATATTACAATTGAGTCACTCAATTTTTAAAAGTTATATTTGAATCAATTGTAGATAAGATTATATTTGGATTACCTAGTTATTAAAAATTATACTTGAAATTATAGATAAGATTATATTTGGGTCACCCTTTATATTTAAATATATATCAATTTGTGTTTTAAATTAATTAATGATTGTAAATGAAATATTTTAATATTAACGAGTATATACAAGTGATTTGAAAGAAAAGTTAACTAATTTGATATGTTTTTAAATATGAAAGGTGACTTAAATATAATCTTACCCATAATTGAGTGATCTAAAATATAACATTATTAATAATTGAATGATTAAAATACAACTTTAAATAATTGATTAACCCAAATATAACTATATTCATAATTAAGTAACCTTACTTATAATTTATCCTTATCTTATTTCCTTAATTACATCATGACAGGGGTCAAATCCATCTTCTAGAATGCCTTACTCTTCCTTTTATTTAGGGGTCAAATGTAATATTTTGAAATCTCTCCGTCTTCTAATTTAAGGACGATGGAAGATAAGTTCGAAATTTGTATAAACAACATAAAATATTAGATTTTTTTATAACATTTTAGTTAAGATTATTTTTTTACAATTTTTTTCGAAATTTGTCAAAAGAGCATTAACTTAAAATGTTTTTTTTTTTTTAAAATAAAGCTTGAAACACGTGAAATTTGAAGGAAAACAACAACATAAATTATTATCATAAAATCTATCATTTTAGGTTCATAGACAAGTTTTGAAAGTTGTTTTCTAGTCGCACAAACTCGCCCCCTTTTATCTACTCTTCAACACCAATGCAACAATAGGTTTCCCCAACAGATTATTCTTTAATTTTCTTTTTCAGTGATCTCCAGGAAGTGGCGCTTCAACACCGGCATACAGTCCTCCATACACCAGAAATCTCATATCAGTGGTATGCTTGCAGTTATTACCATCGAACCGAGTCTCGGGATCACGGCGTGGATCAACAGAATCGTATTAAACAAAGTGGAAGACAAGAGAGGATTCATTTCTGGTCCTATAAAATGTTGCAAATATTTGATGTAGAAAAGATTGCATCTGTTATTGGAATAGAATAACATATCCAGCACATGTTAGATGGGACAGACTAATTTGCTATACAAAGACTATGAGGACAAGGACACCACAAAAGGTTGAAGAACATAATCTACCTGCTTGACTGTTATGCCACCAAAAACATACTCTTCGAGATTCGATACTCAGACACTAGCTGAGATTTCGTTTTTGGTCGGTTTATCTTTTTTCTTTCCAGGATCTTGTTGAACTTTTTGTACAACAGCCTTGTTCGGAACCAAGACTATGAATATATTCCTGTCTTTGAAGTTCTTGCTTTCCTCAGTTGCAAGCTGTTGAACAAATATGGGGTGTAGAATTACAGTTAAGAGCGGTTTTCAGCTAACTGATTATAAATGGCATATGAAACCCAAACAAATGCATTAAACGACACGAAAATGGAAGAAAATAATACTAATAATTCATGAATGTACCTCCCCAACATCATTCTGGAAACGCCTGATGAGTTCCATAGCCATATTTCTAAATTCGTTTTCTCGGCCTTTCAAGTTCACTATGACCTTAACCTGAAAGCATAGATCAAAATATTTTACTGTTTTTAACTCCAAAACATTTTATGGCCTATACGTATCATGCCAAACATTACTATTATACAAAAACCTTTAAGAAAAACACCTTATCACCATCGTTCAGAAACTTCCTTGCGGCTTTCAAACGAACAGCATAATCATGTTGATCAATGTTATAACTGTTTAAAACAAACAAAAGAAGATAGCTTTTATTGTAGCTTTGGAATGAGATTCTTGATAGAAGCCAGTCAAATGAGTTACTCTAACAAACTTTTACCATGGTCCTTGCATACCTAGGAAAAGACTAGGGAAATAAGATTCAATATCAAGTATTATCACTTCACTGAGATGGTACTATTCATATAACACTAAAATGGTAATTTCACAGACCTTTCTGCCTCAGTGTTACGAGACTAAAGGTAATGAAACTATGTTTCAAAACTTTTTTACTAGTTCCAAAACATGTTTGGTATTGTCCCTGGAAGGGTTTTGTTTCCTTTATGCTCAAGGACATGGGTTCAAATATCATCACCCATGCCACATGATACGGCACCCAATGCGTTTCTCTGGGGACAATACCAAACACGTTTCAAAACTCATAAAAAAGTTCTCAAATTACAGAGAGGTATAATGCAAGATACTTACCCCATTTTCAACTCCTTAAGATCCATGCGAATGGCTGGCAGTTAAAATAATAGTTTAGTCAGCAGTTAAAATAGGAAAGTTTAGTTATGAATCAAAGAGAAATGCACAAGGAAGTGCTAAATCCACAGTCAATCTGGCTGGGTCCACAAGATCATATCATAAAGATGTTAAATCAGAACCGAGCTACTTTACCACCAACCAGATATTATATGACTTTAGCAGTTCCCATTGAGAAAACTCTAATAAAGAGGACATTTACACGCACTTTTTTTCTGCTGTAATTTCTTCTTCTTTCGCTGTTCATATCTATACTTACTGAGGAAAAGGTAAAAGCAAGTTCATTAATACACTTCAAAAATGAAATTTCAAAGGGAAAAGATATGTAAAACTAAGACTATTAATTTAATATTTTTAATACCAGTCCAATAGTGCTTGCTGCCTTCAATAACATGGACATGACTAATGGATAAATAAAATCATTAAGATATCAATTTTCGTAGAAATTAATATGGGAATTCAGTTTCTTGAGCAGGGTAGATGAAGAGACCTGGTAGACTCAAACTGATTTCCCCCCACCCTTTATTTACATAATATAGAGAGGTTCAATAGAGTTTCTCTTTTTTTTTTAATTTAAAAGGGATGCTTGAAGCTTTAAGTATCTCTTCCACCAGCTTAACTTTCAAAGAGAAGATCACAATTTAGCAGTCACTTTTATTCACAACAGGATAAAAATTCCATAAATTTATGAATGATAATATACTAATACTATTTCTCTCAAGATATCATTAAGCATATCATACTTATAGTCCATTATTCTGACAACAGGAGGATCAGCATCAGCGGATAATATCACCTGCAAAAGTGGTATTAAAATTTCAGCATCAACATTGCACACACAAGAAGTTCAAAGAAGTTTTGCTGTCTACAAGAGAAAAAACATAAATTCAAGAAGAAAAAACACTAAGACAACAAACAGATGAGAGTATAATGAAATACTAACTTGAATGTCCCTACAAACCTTCACTTTTTATTGTATCTGCTTAGAGCAAAGAAGATTGTAGGTTCATAGAGCCCTTACCAAAAACCAGCATAGCATCAATCACTAGCTTGAACATGTAGTTTTCTCAAAAGGAAAATAAACAATCCCACTAAAATGAGCTATAATGAAGCTTAAAGACATGAACTAGCATCTAGAGACTTATGAAGCATTAGGAAAATTGGCAAAACAAATACCGAATATGAACTAATGAATACTATATTGAAAACTGAAAATGTCACAACTAAAATGACACGGATACCTTCTCAGGCTGTAGCTCATCATATGCATACTCTAGCATGCAACAAATGTCTTCTAGCAAACAGACACAAGTATTAAATAAGCACTTCGCTTAACCTTCATGTAACCGGAAAGGGAGAAGAACTAGAAAAGAGATGATACCTAAAGCCTAAGAAGCACGGGGACACCACCTTAGGGCCGTCCCGTGTCCCCGGGATGGGGACGGTGCGGGGACGGCTGGGGGTCTTCCCAGGGACGTCCCATCTTTATCGGGGACGGTCAAACTTTATTGGGGACGTCCCCGAATAAATTTACATAAAAAATAAAAAATAAAATCTCCATCTTCAAATCGAACTAAATTAAAGTTTAAAATCAGTTGGAGAATAAATTTTCTAAAAAAATGAAAAATAAATTAAAGATCAAACATTAGGGTGTGTGAAAATTAAATTATTCGACTCGACTCGAGGAAAAGATTGACCCATTTTAATTCAATTCGACTCGAAAAAAATTCAAATAAAGTTTGAGTTAAATACACTCTCGTTAAATTATAATCATAAAGCTTCCCATCCCTTGTTAGAAAGTTAGTGGATTTAAATACACTCTCTATAATATCACATACCATACATATGTAATAAAACCAATTGTACAGCATGGAACTTCCAAAGGCTCGATTGATTATTACCTTTAGTACTTGCTTTTTTACATCCAAAAGTAATAAAAATGATGTGTTGGTATGAAAATAAGTTTTTGAAGTTGTTACAAAATTTTAAATAAAAAATTAACTGTTGTGAAGTATAATGTACAAACTCTCGTGAGAATATCATGCTACCAATACAAAAAGGTTACGACAGGGATTCAAAAAACGGTCCATTTCCGCTATAACGGCCATTATTTGACGGTAAGGCAGCCGTCCAAAACCATGAATAGCATAAATAAAGGTGGAATTCTTAATCATACAAATAATGGTAGATAACGGTTGTAATTTAACGATTAACGGTCAATAATGATACGTTATTCCCGATATTATACTATTATTTCAAAAACTCCTAGAAAAATAAGAACCATCTGTCAAATTTCATCTCTAGAAGTTAAAAAATTCAAAAGAAAATCATAAATTCACCTTAAAAACTAAAATTCAAATTACCAACCTTAAAACCCTAGAACCTAAACCATATTCACTATAAACTCTATAACCTAAATTCTGACAATTAGCCCTAAATTTTAACCACTAAACCATAAACTAACCTCTAAACACTAAATTGAACCCACTTGTGAAATTTTTTTTCCAGGTGCATGAAATATTTTCCCATACGAAAATATATTCACAAAACAAGGTGTTCCGTACAAGCAAACAAATTCAAATTATCCCGTTCGCACAAACGGATAAGTTTTTTTAATAGAAATTTAATAGAAACCAAGAAAAGCATACCAAATCGAGCTCTGCATCTTCAGCCATTTGAATGGCTTGGCTTTTAGACAGTACCCCAACCTACACATTGACAAAACAAATCAATTTGAAATTGATAAAAAGAAATCAACATAGTGCAGAAAATTCCATCTAGCAGTAAACACACAAAAAGAGATTAAGGGGAAATGGCACTAACCATATTTTGCTGCTCATCAATAAGCCTGACAGAATCCGACCTAAAACCAAAGCAACACAAAAACAAACATACCCTTCAAATTAAAAAAGGAAAATTGAAAGAAACAAAGCTACACAAAGTTGAAAATGAATCAAATAACACAAGTGAAAACCTAATGGCAGATAAATCAAGCGCCTGGTCTTCATCATTCTTCTTGGAACGACCGGGAGCGGATGATCGAGAATCATCACCACCGTAACGGGCGGTTATAGAAGCAGAACATTGAAGGGAATCATAGGAGACAATATCTGGAATGCGGAAACGGATGCCATAGAGCTTGGATTCGAGGGAAGAGAGAAGTAAAGGTGTGTTCTTTGTGGGTCTAGCCGGGATGATCTTGAAAGGGAAGCTGGTGGTAATCCCAGCCATGGCTTTGGATGAAGTGTGGGATATGGGAGTTTTCCCACACGCGAGAACTGGAGGAATATATATATGCTTATCCTCAAAACTCAAAATCCAAGTTAGAAAAATTCGCATATGATCCCTAAAATATTGTTAAATGTTTTTTTACAACTCAACTTTCAAATGTTTCACAATCATCAGAAAAGTTTTGATTTGTTATAAAAATGGACATTGCGTCGTTTGTTATTATGAATAAAAATCTTTTATCCCTAGTTATTCCCCCTTTAATACTATATCTTAAAAATTCCATTAAAATTAAATCTTAAATCTTAATCTTAATTTTTATACCCTAAACCTACACCCTAAAAAAATATACTCTACCCCTAATTCTCTAAACCCTAACCCTAACTTCTAACTTTAAACCCAAAACCCACTAATTAAAATAAGACATTACACGATAAAAGGACAGACGATTTACACCTTACTAGTGTTACTTCTTTAACCGTAAATAAAACTTTATTTTTTGTTATAAATAAAATAAACAAACAAAATTAAGAACCAGAAAATTGAGAGATAAAAAGGAAAACTTATATTCTATTTTGTTCATAATCATGTGTTTTTATCTAGACCATTTTATTTTTATTATTTTTTATTTTCAATTTTATTACTATTAATAATATATTTTATTTGTTTTTTCTGATTATAAAACTTTATAATCACCTTAACAAGAAGATTACAAAAAATATTGTTCAACAAGTATAGAAATTCAAGGTACATACAAAGAATTCTCACTATATATTTATGTTGAATTTTTCATAGGATTTGAACATTTTTATGTTAATATGGTTTCTTATAAATTGATCATCTTTCAATTATCTTTCAACGTATCTTAAAACGTTTTAATAGACCTGCAAACATGGACAAACAAACATTTATAACTAATTTTGATTAGGTATTAGTTTGGATCCAACAGTTTTACTCTTTTTTATGTTGTTTTGACTTCTAGGTCTTTATATTAATCATGCCAATGTTTAATGTATTATCATATGGATGGTTCATCAGCATTAAAGATCTTACATTTAGGATTTTCTTTAATGTTGTTCGTCAACTCATCAGTTTCAATTTGACTTGCAATGCGGGGTTGTCTGCTTACTAATGTAGAAAGATAATAACGTTATTTGACTGATGACCTAATTTGTAGCTTCTGTCGATAAGGTTAAGAGGATTTGCTTTATGTGCGCTTTGTGATTGTTCCCGTGCGCGCTCAATTTGGATGCAACTAGTACCGAATGTTTCTTCTAATAATTTTTATAATCTACCATTGCAGGATTGACTTGTAAACAATTGGGGCACAAATACTTATCTTATGGATAATTTAGATAATTGGAGATTGTTATTTGCGATTATTTAATAGAAACTTTGGCATCAAAGAAATAAATTCTTTTTTTACCCAAATTACATTTAACGAGAAGGTATGGTTATGTCAAGTAGGTTGTATCTTGAACAAATAAGGGTGACTAGCTCTTAGAGTTTGGTGGTTAGTGTAATTCATGGGCAAACTCCAAGATCAATAAACTATTGGTGTTGTCCTCTCTCTAGTTGGGTGAAAGTTAATGTGGATGGTGCGGTGCATCCAGTTTCTAATTCGCCACGATTCAAGGAGATTGTCGCTCGGATATAGGGGATTGGATCTTTGGCTTTAATCGTCGTATTGGTCGATGTTCTATTTTAAATGCGGAGTTATGGGTAATTTTAGATGGCCTTAGACATGTGTGGCATTGTGATTATCGTCGTGTAAATCTTGAATCAGATAGTCGTGAGTCTATTAGTTGTGTGACTCATGGGGTAACTAGTTCATAGTCTAATTTTGTTGTTGATGGACTAGCAAAGGGTTTAAAGGGATGCGATTAGCGAGATGTTCTTTGAAGATTCGCGGATAGTATTCACGGTCTGGTAAATAATGATTTGCGTTATCAGTTTAGACATAATAATACGGGTATTGGGTAACGTTTGGTTTTAGAATGAGGTTATTTTGGTTGCTTTTTGGGTAGTTTATTTTGTTTTTTGTTTTTTGGCTCTTGACTAGTGGTTTTTAATATTGTTTCCATTACAGCCCTTCCATATGTACTCTTTTTCCTCCATTAGGTTTAGAGAGATTTTTTAACGAGGCATGTGGTCGACACTTTTTCCTTCTTCAATAAAAAAATACACCTTGTAAAGATTAACATCAGTGACCATATCTTAAAAATGTAGTAACTAGAAAAAAACACAATATGAATGAAAGGTGGAGAATTACTTGTTTAAATTATATATATATATATATATATAAATCGGGACAAATGAAGGTGAAAAATTATTTGCTTAAAATTTAGTATTAGGAAATTGAAGAAGACAAGAACTCAATCACGATTTTACGATGTCGATTCTTAAGCTGCAACAATAATGCTTTGACCTCTATTTAGTTTATCCAATTAAAACGAACAAATAACACACTCTATATTATTTAGGGGCTTTTGCAAAAAAGACTCGGATTTTTACCGAGATTTGAGGGTCAAGTTTAAACTAGAGCATAAATCTCGTATTTGAGCTTTATGAGCCAATTTAGATTGTTAGATGTTTGGCATTGGGCTATGTGATTCTTTGAGGGGTAGAGAAGTAATTTTTAGGTAGAATGAACCAATGGGAAAGGGGGTAAGCATGAGTTTTCTGCAAGGAAGAAGGGAGAGTGATATTATCAAAAAATACTTTCCCATTCCTTTCTCTTATCTTCAAACATCTCCCTCAAATTAGGATGAATCAAGTTGGAAACTTTAGATTTTAGAGGGGAAATATCATTTAAGAGAAAAAGGAAAGATTGTTCAGTGAAAGAGGATCTGTATTGCAAGGTAAGAATGGGTTTAAATGGTGTAAAGAAAGATTTTTGGTGGGGTTGAAAAGGAAGAACGAGACTGAGTTTGGCAAGCTCAAACCCTAATGTTACAATTTGTTTTAGCTTTCTTTTATCTTCATCATCTAGGTAGTAATATTTACCAACTTTTTTTATAGTAAAAGCTTTGAAAGGACCCACCAAGGAACACAAGAAGAAGAAGGGAAAACTTGAGGAGTGTTTGAGAGCTCTTAAGTTGTTGTAAATACGAGGTTAGTACACTTCTAACCACTTTGTGTTTATGGAAATCATAATAATAGTGTCCTGGCATGTTTGTGCATGGTTGTGCTTGATTTGGTAACTTGAAAATGAAAATAGTGAATTCTGAGATTTTTGTTGTAATTAATTAAAATTGGTTGCAATGCACTAGTTTCACGACTTAGATTCAAATCCGAGTTTTAGGTTAACCCAAGGCATTGGACTTTGATGTTTGGGCCTCGAGTTTGAGTTTTGGGCTGGTTTAGGGCCTTGGGATTGGGTGTGTTAGGTTATCTTTGGCCCAATATGGTTTAAGTAAGGGGCAATATGGTAATCCTATAATTAAGGACAAAAAGGGGAAATGGGGTAAGTTTTATGTAGAGTTGGTTGTGGGTGAGGTCATCTTTCTTTTGCTTTCTTCTTCCTTCCTCCTAGCAAAAGAAGAAAACTTGCAAAAGGTTTAATATTTAAAGTTTTTGTTGGGAATCACGTTTTTGGGCTGGAGAAGGAGTTTCTTTTGGGAATATCATTGAGTTCGAGTGATAAGGTGTACCGGAAGTGTCCGATCAAGGTGCAAGGCTTAAGTTTTTAAGCGGACTTTATGGTTTTACCCTTTCAAGAGTAAGATGCAATCCTAGGTATGGATTAGTTATTCAAAAACGAAGCAAGTCTACGGTATAGGTCAAAGAGTCTAAAGCTCTGTGTTGCGGATGAGTCTAATCTTGTTGTTAGAGGCAAGCGAAACCCCTATTTGCTGAAGGCTTTCTTAGTTCACGTGGTTCATGTGAAGGTTGAAAATCCATCGTTAGAAAGTTTGCAGACAGTTTATGAATTTGTGAATGTGTTTCTAGAGGAGTTACCTGGTTCACCTCCTAATCGTGAGCTGGAGTTCCATATAGATGTGATGTCGGGTACGACACCGGTGTCCATAGCTCCGTATCGTATGGCATCGATGGAGAAGAAAGAGTTGAAACAGAAAATCCAAGAGTTGCTCGAGAGATGTTTTATCCAACCAATTGTGTCACCTTAGGGAGCATCAATGTTGTTTGTTGAGAAGAAAGACAGGTCAATGCGGATGTGCATCGACTACTGCCAGCTCAAAAAAGTCATGATTAATATCCTTATCCTTTTCCAAGAATCAATGACTTGTTTAACAATTGAGGGGTGCATGTGTTTTTCTAAGATCGACTTGAGGTCGGGGTACTACCAATTGAAGGTAGTGGAAGAGGATGTCTAAAAGACTGCTGAGTTTTTGGTGATGTCGTTTAGGCTTACCAATGCACTATGGACTTGATGAATCGGATTTTCAAACCATACTTGGATTAATTTATGGTGGTTTTTATCGATGATATCTTAGTGTAATCAAACTCGGAGGAGGAGCATGACTATCACCTAAGAGTGTTTCTCTAGGTTTTGAGAGATAGACGTCTCTATGCCAAGTTCAATAAGTATGAGTTTTGGTTGTCAGGAGTGACCTTTCTACCAAATAGTTGCGGTGGATAGAATCCGTGTGGACCCTAGGAAATCCATGCTGTGGTGGAATATAAACCATTAAGAAATGTGTCAGAAGTTTGTAGCTTCCTTGGTCTTGTCGGATACTACAAAAGTTTTATTAAGGGATTTTCGATCATAGCGGCTCTACTAACCAAGTTTTTGCAAAAAGGGGTTCCATTTATGTGGAATGAAAGGAGACAACGGAGTTTTAAAAATTTTAAGGCATATCTTATAGAGGTACCGGTCTTAACGCAAACGGAACCAGGAAAAAATTATGTGGTGTTTAGCGATGCTTTGTTGAATGGGTTGGGTTGTATGCTCATGTAAGAGGGTAAGGTGGTTTCTTACGCCTCGAAACA
The DNA here is from genome assembly GCA_035048815.1 of Abelmoschus esculentus. NCBI lineage: Eukaryota > Viridiplantae > Streptophyta > Magnoliopsida > Malvales > Malvaceae > Abelmoschus > Abelmoschus esculentus. The sequence goes on along the minus strand of JAUCBN010000056.1, from coordinate 6,235,406 downwards.
ATTGAAACCCCATGAGAGAACTATCACACGCATGATCTTGAGCTTACTACAGTCATCTTCGCGTTAAAGATATAGATGCATTAACTCTATGGGGAGAAATGTTATATCTACACCGACCTCTAAAGTATCTTCTCACCCAAAAAATAGTTGAATCTAAGACAACGACATTAGATAGAGTTATTGAAAGACTATGATTGCGTCATAGATTATCACCACAACAAGGCGAATGTGGTCGTCGATGCTTTGAGTCGGAAGTTTATGACAAACCTGAGAGCTATGTTCACTCGATTGAGGATGACCTAGGACGGAGGTCTTTTGGCGGAGTTGTGTGTTGAGCCCACGCTTGTTCATGAGATAAAAAGGACACAAGTGTTTGATGAGGAGTTGGTAGCTCATATGAAGGCGATTCAGAGAGGTGAGGCATTCAACCTTGAGATGCGAGATAGTGGGTTCCTGTATTTAAAGGGTTGTTTATGGGTTCATGCCTTAAAGGATCTAAGGGACCGTATCTCTAAGAAATCTCACCGTAGTCATTTTCTGTTTATTTGGGCAGTAATAAGATGTATCAGGATTTTTGTCATTTCTTTTGGTGGCTTTGCATGAAAAGAGATGTCTCCGAGTTTGTAATAATGTCAGCAAGTTGAGGCAGAACATCAGGTTCCTTTGGGTTTTCTAAAACCTATATAGATCCCATAGTGGATGTGAGATCAAGTGACCATGGACTTTGTCATCGGGTTGCGTATGACGTTAAGAAAGCATGATGCTATATGGTTATAGTTGATTTATTGACTAAGTTAACTCATTTCTTACCCGTACGGATGGACTTCAGTTTGGAAAGGTTGACACAATTTTACATAAAAGTGATCGTGAGGTTACACGGTGTACCTTCAATGATCATATCGTATAAATGTCTGAGGTTCACGGCAAGGTTGTGGAAATCCATCCATAAGGCTTTGGATACTAAGTTGCACCTTAGCAAAGCTTTTCATCCTCAAACCAATATATATTTTAAATATTTTAATTTATTAAATTTTATAAAATATGTATTTTAAACTACTTGGTTTCTAAAACATATTTTTTATATTTTATCAATAATATATTTAAAATTATAATGAGTAAAAGTTGAAAAAGTTTGACTAAAAAAGTAAATACTGGACAAATAAAGTGTATGCGTGCTGTTAACACTCTAAAAAGCGTATATTTTATACCCTTTTACTTAAGATTTTGTTTGATTTCAAGTTCATTTGCATTGCATTTAGATGTATTTCATGTGCATTTGCATTTAGAAAAGTTTTTTATTTTTATTTTCTCTTTTCTCTTTTATTTTTAAAGATGCTGCTTGGAAGGGTATTTTTGTTGGTGGTGATGTGCAGATTGCTGGGACAAAGTTGAAAGATCGGAAGGGATTCTATAGCATATTTTTAGTGTTGGATGGGACTTCAAAGTTGCTATAGCATTGTGGGCAGAGAAAACACGACATAAGAAAGGACATACTTGCAACCCATTGTCCTCACGCGTTTTCCAAGCCAGCTGCACCTCCTCTGCAGACGTTGCACCGCACCTGCAGACTTGCATTTTGCTGCCATTTTCTACAACAAATGTCAGGGAATATTCCCTTGCACCGTTAGGGTACAAAACCCTAGAAGCCTCCTATAAATACAAGGGCAAGCCTCCTTCAACAATTGTGTTGTATAAGAGCAAGAGAAGAGCAAAATCAGTAGCTAAAAAGAGCCACAAAAAGGAGCAAACTTTAAGAGAGAACGAGGAAGAAGAAAGAAGAAAGGAGGTCACTTTCCTTCGTCTTCAACCTCAAGGCAGCCACCCATTGTTGGAGAGCTTCGAGTAAGGGATTTGAGCGTCTTCGGGAGGAGCGACAAGCTAGTAAAAGCTTCACGGCATATGCGTTTGGGACCTCCTTCCTATTCACTTTGTTTTACCTCTTTTCTTACCGTTGAAAATGTATTTCAAACGATGCAAGTTGAATAGTTTACCTTACCTAGCCATGAACTAACTTGTTATGGCTAAGGCTTGTTTGGGATGATCTTTATTTTGTTTAAATCAATATTTACTGTTTCCAGTGTTTATTTTAGTGTTTTGTTCAAGAAAGCTAACACCTTTTTCATCTAAACCTTGGTTTGTAAGAGCGTCGGGAGATATTCATAGCTAAGGGGTTTGGGAAGCTTAGATCTAGGGATAGACAAAGCTAGACCAAATTGAACAATGGGGTTACTGTGGGAGCAAAATCCTAACTCACCTTATGGATAAGGAAGAGTTTCAACGACTAAAAGGGGTAGCACTTTATCAACATTAGAAGTATTAGGGTTGAGACCGGGAGGTAATGCCTTAGCATTTTCGAGTGTTAGGCCTTCTGACTAGGGATAGTGAAGGCATTTTTAGTAAACTCTGTCGAGCACTTGTAAACCCGTGGAACAGTAAGTTTTCAAGAAAACAGTAAAGTCATTACCATAACAAGCCTAGCTTGTCTTAAGCTTGAATATCTTCTCTGTGTTGTGTTTGTGCAACTTTTTCTATTACTCCATTATCAATTGATTCTACTGTATTTTGGTGACACTCTTCACTTTGCTCTAGCATCATTAGTGACAATTTTATTTTGTTAAAGCATTTTGGTGACAATTGCAGAATTACTTTAGCATATGTTCATACAAAGGATTATTTTATCTTTTGTGTGTGTTAACTATTTTTGAAATAACCTACCCAATCCTCATGGAAACGATCTCACTCACACACTTTAACAATTCAATCACCTACCCAATCCTTGTTTGATGTGTATACTTGCACCCAATTCAATCACACATTAACACTTAAACAAGTCTTTATGTCGCGCAACACGTGCATTATATGTATGTATGGTATTTGATACTTAACGTGTATGTTTTTTATTTGTCTAGTATATTTTTTGTAATTGGTAATTTTGTTATTAGTATTTCTCATGACCCATATATATTAAAAAACAAAATAATAATAATAATAATAATAATAATAATAATAATAATAATAATAATAGTAGATAGATAGATAGATAGATGGATAGATGATTACAACAACCCTTAATTATATTGCAAAGGCCTAATCGGACTCATATTCAAAAAACCTATCCATAATCTGATTATATGGTACATGTGTAGTAGTTTTCACACGATCTGGACCATCCAATTTAAGGGAGATCAACGACCAAGATCGAGACCCCTCATATCCTGCACACGCCCACACGCAAGGCCCTTCAACTGCCCACACGCGCGTGGGCGTCACACCCAACCCTTTAGTTGACCCATGATTTCTGCTATCACGCTTTGTCTGATTTTCAAGCCATCGTACAAAGCCCGCCTCCATCAATCCCAGAAAATTGTGAAAGGACACATGAATAAGTCATATCCAATCTCAAGAAAAAGAAAAAGCCATTGATTCGGAGAAAAACTATGAGATTTGGTTGAAATGAAATATTATATCAAAAGAAAATATAAAGGGGAACCATCAATCGACCAAAGAAAAAAATCAGGAGCATTCATCAATTAAAAAATCTATTTTCATCAGAGTATAAACGGAGAGGCAAAAAATATTCTTGTAAACAAAAAGACCCAATTAATCGAAAACCAAAAAGTTCAAGAAACATGTCTAGTAGCAAAAATCCATTTCTCTTCTTCTTTTCATATTTGTATGCATTGAGATAACAAAAAAAAACAAAAAAATCAAGAGAGAAAAGGCTTTCCCTTGGTCCTTCGATCTTTCATTTGCAGGCAGTGAGCCTATTCGGGCGAGCCTTGAGTGCATAAACGAAGGTTTCCAAACCTTCGATTGTTTTTGGGTCGGTCTGCGAGTCTAAAATCAGTCGAATATGTTGGTTTCCTTGGTTGGTTCATCTTCCTCGCTCGTTCATGAATAGCCAATGAAGATCAAACGGTTATAAGCCATGTCTGGTCGAGGCTAAATCCTCACGATGATGGTAGGAAGGCTAAGGGTTATAGGTTTTATGAAAATCATAAAGAAATTTAGGTTTGTTTTAATTTCTAAAAAAGCTTTGTTTCTGGAAAAGGGGTCTTTCATATTCTCATATTTGGGGTTCATCTATTTTTAAGAAAAATTTAGAGGAAAAAGGTTTTTTAGGAAAACAATTTTTTAAGTATTAGAGACCAATTTTTTGGCTAATTTAGTGAAAAATAAACTTTTAAAAACGGGTTTAATCTTCATATGCCACTCCGCTTTTTTTATTGACTATTAAGAGTCTCTTCATGGGTGTTTCACGTATTTAGTTTCTTCATCTTTGAATTTTTTTTAATTTCGTGATTTCTAATTGATAATAAATTTAAGGAGTTAAAATATATTCGGTCTATTTAAACCATCGCTTGCTTTAATTAAAATCAAAAGTATGCTTTTAATTTCTTTTTCCTTTATTTCTATCTCACTATTTTTAAATGTTGGCTCAAGTTTTGTTATAATCTAGTCATGTTACCTTTTACAATTAAGGTAATACATTCCTTTTGTCATGAGTAAGTAGATATTACCTTGTTCTTTGAGAAATATTTTGGTCAGGAATATTGCTTTAGACTTTTGTGATAGGTTTAATGATGTATTTGATGTTAACTTATAGACCGTTTTAATATTTTGCATGTTTTACTCATAATTGTCTAATTTATCTGTATTTTATTTCGTCTTTTTCTACCTATTCTTATTTACGAATTCTAATGCCACTAAGTTTTGCATGATAACTTTTACTTGTTGTATGTGATTTCCTAAATTCGATCATAAGCGAGGCTAACTTCAATACGATGGTGGTGGTTTAGACGCTTACCTTTGGATTTAGGTTCTCTAAAATAAATTCGTACGTTAAATTAAAAATTAATTTAATCATCATTTTTTCCCCGGAAAATTTAATATTATTAAAAAGATAATTATTAAAGTAACAATTTTGGGAGATGTGGGGTGCTAATCCTTCCCCATCCCTAACCGACTCCCAAACCCCAAAATTTTCAAATCTTTTGGTTTTATGGTGTCCGGACTACCAAAATGGTCAGTGACGACTCCAATTTTTCAAAAATCATTTTAAAATGAAGACCCCGATCAAAAGACATTAATTTTCAAAATGACTCAAAAAATATTTTCCAAATCTGAAAAGAATTTTTTTGCGACCCTAGTGATTTTATATATCGCTACAGGAAAATCTACAAATCAAGGTTTTGTTTGCTAAGTTTGGTGAAGGGAGAGTTTTGGAGAGGTTGCAAGGTGTAATTCGAGAATGGGATTTTGAGAGCTTCAATATCAGTTTTTTAGCGTTTTTAAGTCTTGGAAACCTTCTCAAAATGTGTCTAATTCGTTGCTTATTTTCCCTTTGTAGAGAAGGAATTTGGAGAGTCCTCAAAGAGTTTTGGGAAGAAAAGCTTGAAGAGAAGGAAAAACGTGTTTTCAGTTTGTTTTTGCTAAAGGTTGGTACTTTACTTACTCCTTAGCATCATACATCTCATGAAACTAAGTGGTTGCATGTATGGTTGATTGGTTGTTTGCTTTGGAAGCTTAGGGACTCCTTTAATGATGATTTGATGAATTGTTGATGAACTATTGTAAAATGGTTAAAAACACACTTAAAACCATCCCAGTAATTTGTAGGAACGATGTGAGAATCAACCATATAGGTTGAGCTAGGAAAATTGGTGAATTCTCCACCCAGAACTAAATTTTTGTATAGGGGTAACGGTATGGGGTGGTCCCGTATCGATACGCTAGAGTAGATGTATAACTGATAAGTGCTCAAAAGATCAGTATTTTATACACCTTTCATGGGCAATAAGCACTTATCTCACACTTACTTGGACTGGTGCATGCTCTTAATATGCAATATTCAGATATTCTGCTATTATAACTTACAAAGCTAATATTTACAGAAAAATGCAGAATTTACGATATCTTCTGTACATGTAGGAACAACTACTGCCGAGGCAGGGTTGAGGCCGAGGCAGAAGCTTGGCCGCGGCAGCAACTGAAGCTCCAGAATCAATACTATAGGCGATTGGAAGAGAAAAATACACTGGACGTTCCTGGACATGCAGCACATGGATCGAAGCTGGCTAGCACGAGGAAAGCCCAAGTCAAAGTCCACGAGGGAAAAGCCGCCTAGTTGAAATAAACTTGGAAATATTTGATTTATGGGAATAATTGTAATCCTACTCCAAGTAGTATTCCTACTTAGGAAAGGTTTGCCCTAGACCTAGACTATATATACCATAGTCGTCCAATGTATAGGGGAGGCGATTTAGAGAGAGTTCAACCCTAAGAATTATTGTGTTCTTTCTTTCATTATGTTCTAAGCTTTCTTAGGGTTAGATGAAGGTTGTCGAGTACTTGTGAGAGGATATTGTATGTTGTTTCTCGTTTCAATGCAATAAAACATTAATATTTGCTTACTCTTTGCCATTCTTTGTTCTTGCATCCAAGCCCGGGAGGGAAGTTTGTGAGTAATCTATTTATCTAGACTCGGGAGAGTTAGATTCACGAAAGGAGTAAGTATGATATTTGAAAAATACTAACTCCGCCTAGGGATAGGTTGGAGTTTCAGCGGCTAAAAGAAGTGTGAGATTGGTTGATAGTTATAATTGATTCACGCCGGGAGGTATCATCAAGGACTGATTATCAACAGTGTTTCGACTTAGGGATAAGCGGAGCCATCCAAGGACACTTTGCCAAATCTTAGTGAGGTCTACACAAGAGCAAGGGATTGTCGCGGCAGACACGCATTGTCGCTGCCGAGGTAGTAATCTGCAGTACTGCCGAGGTAGAGTCATGCGATAGCATTGGAAAGAAACAAGTCGATCGATTCCACAGTACAACGCAACTGGATCCTGCCCACTCTCCTCATTCGTTCTCACTACCTTTATTTAGTTTTTAATTAATTAGTTTACTCAAACATCCTTCCTACTTGTGTTTTTACCTTACTTTTATAGGGCAAGAATATTAAAGAAGACATATTAAGTACACCAATCCCTGTGGAGACGATACACGATAAATACTTATCACTTTATTACTTGTGACGTGTACACTGCACAATTTGCGCTATTTCTACACGCAACAGTAACCCCCTAATCTTAACTTAGGGTGTACGTTAGGTTTAAAACATAGGTTTGTAACTTTAACGTCATGCTAAAACACTTTGCAAATAAAAAATAGGCTCATACTTATATAAAAATAATTATTCTTGTAGATTGTAATAAAAATATAGGAAATCTGAATAAACAATTTTGAATTTGTCCAAAGCTTAAAATAAAAAATCATGCATGAAATTAATAACATCTACAATCCCTAAAAAATCCCAAAATAATTTTAATAAAAGATTCTACAAGTAATTGTACTGAAAATATATGTAGAATGTTTTCCGGTAGAGATCTCCGAGTACCAGTTTCTAGGCCTAAGGATCTGAAGAAAAAAAAGTAAACTAAAAGAATGAGCTATAAAGCCTAGTGTGTCTCTAAAGTGAAGACAAACATCACAATATCACTCAGTTCACAATCACAGATAAAATATATATCTTTCCGCAGTAAATAAACACAGAGATTGATGTATGCAATGTCACAAAGAATGCAATCTCATACTCCAAACGCCAAACTCCTCACCCCTTATTTCGCCAAAACGTTGTGTGGTAGAACCACCTTCCTTCTTACAATCCCACCCCATGCACATACTATGTAATCAATGTCACAGTTCTCAAAAGTCTCATCACAGATATTCATATAGAATATGAAGCACACAGTTTAAATAATATGATCACTATCTCATAGGGTAACTCAAGATCACAGTATCACATAGTATGTTCAATATCACAGTCTCACAGTAAACATATAATCATAGAATGCAAAAAATTTAGCATTAGAAGAGTACACACACTGAAATTCATTTACCAATAGCACAGAAAGATACACACATTTAACATAAAAAGAGAACACACATTTAAATTCATTTAATAATAGCACATGAAGAAAAACACATTTAGAACAAGAAGATAATACACATTTATATTCATTTAACAATAACAAAAGAAGAAACACACATTTAGCACAAGAAAAGAAAAAACATTTAGCACAAGAAGAGAACACAATTTTAAATTCATTTAACAATAACACAGAAAGAAATATACATTTAAAACAATAAGAAATAGGTCAAATCTAGGAAGTTAACGTTAAAAACTTTACCCTCAAAACCAATTTAATTTATACTATTTCATAATAATTGTAAAATATTTAAATACTTAATAATTTTTCAAAACCAAAAGTTAAAATTATAATTAATAATTGGTAATGTAAAAAGAGTTAAAATTTAAAAAATAAATTATATCAAAAAATTATTAAAAATAATATTATAGTTTGATGGTTCAAAAAAATATCTGAATGTAATAAAAATATTTATGTATTCGTAAAATAACCTTAATTCTCAAATACATCAAAGTTTCTAAAATAATAATAATAATTTGAATAACTAAAAGTTAATTTTGTGTTGAATAAAAAAATAATCAAATAAAATATGAGATTCTTTAAGTACCGCATTGCCTAAAATTCAAAGATTTGTAAGAGGAAACTAAGAGGGAGAAAGCTAAAGAGCTTATTATATCTCTAAGGTGTAGATAAAAACAATAAAATACAATTTACAAAGTTATTTTTCTCAAGAGTAATATTTTAGAAAACAACTCAAAACATGATGTATGAATGATTTCATACACACAAATCAAATCTCAACTGCATACTCCATTTACAGTCCAATCCAAAATCATAATTTATCCGAAATCTCAATTTATCCGAAAACACAAATTCACAATATATAAAAATTATAATTACTCAAAAAATTTAGAGATCTTAAAATCCAAAAATTTTTATATATTTCTTAAATCATAATGAAATGTATGCATGGTAATACAAGTGTGCAATCAAAGTCAAAATATAAAAATTTGACACGTTAGTAAAACATGAATATTTTTCTTAAAACACAAAATTTTAAGCATGTCACAGAAAAATATATATTATTTTTTTGAAAAAAAAACATATAACACCAACAAGAGTATACACCTTAGCCCAAGCAACTCAAATTACTGAATAACATGGTTTTGAACTCGAACAGAAATAAAGAATGAAAACAGAGGCTTTAGAGAATCTTCATGGAGAAAAACAATTTATGGTTTTCTCTTAAACTATGTTATGAATATATATATAGAAAAATAATTGATTTCAATTAGAATTAAAATTCTATTAGATCAAAATATAAATATAATAAATATTAAAAAAATAATTTTGTAAAATTTCAAAGAGATTTTCTTTCCTTATTCAGGACTTTATATAATATTTAATATATATTAAAAGAATAAATAAAGAATTTTAATAAAAAATAATTAAAATAAAATAATATTTTTATAAAATAATAATAAAATTAAAAGAATATTTTTAATAAAAAATAATTAATCTTAGTGAAAATAGAATTTAATTTAAAAACAAATTAATTATCCAAAAGTTTTCAAATTTTAAAAAATATATTATAATAATAAATAATAAAATAATTTTATTTAAATAATAAATAAAAGAATAATAAACTACGTTGAAAAGCAAAAACATTAAAAAATAGGTAAATTACATATTTAGTCATCAATCTCTTTAGGATTTTCAAAATATCATTTTAACTTTTAAAATTTAAATTCATACCTTGAACTTTTAAAATTTTATAATCTTATCCCAAAAATTTTCCTTGAATTTATAGGGAATCAATTTAAAAAAACAAACTCAAAAAAATTAGGGTTTCAGAAATTGAGAATCTAAAAACTAGGATTTTAATTAGGGATTTTAAAATTTAGTTTTTAAAATCAAGAATAATTTTTGGGTGTTACAAGATGGGAGGGTAAAATATGAAGGGCATATCGTTTAGAGGTGGGAACCCCCCCCCCCGATTATTCGATCTCGGTCCCGGACCTGGTAAGACCCGATAGATTTTTATTTAGTATTGGTTCCGGTGGGACCGGGACTAGATCAAAAATTTAGGTCCCGATCATAACCGAGACTGGATCTTGATTTTTTGGACCTGGTACCCGATGGGTACCCAATAGAACTAGGACCAATACCAAATATCCAATATTGGTTTTCTTTTGTTTATTTTCTTATCAAACTTTCTTTTTATGTATGAATATTATGAGTATGAATAATTTTAAAACTTTAATTTTCAAGCCTACAATGTTCTAATTTTATTATTTAAAATTGTTATTGGTGATTGAAATTTTTTTCTTCAATTACTCATTGTTTTAAGAATAAACTAATTGATCAGGTATCCGGTATTGGAACCGGTTCCTACCAGTAACAGGACCGGTTCTTAAAATTTAGGACACAATATGATCGGGACTAGTTCCATTTTTTAGGAACCGGTGGTTACTGGGACCGGGACCAATTCTATTCAAATTAGTCTGGTACCCGGTATTGCCCACCCCTAGTATTGGTACGATCGCTCGTATACCGATAAACCCTGCTTAATTTAAATTCTAGAGACATTTTTTGGTACAAGTACGCAAAGGCGTATCGATACTACTGTTACATTGGGTTTATGTTATAAGGGAGTATCGGTAGACCAAATAGGTGTATCGATACGAGCTCAGTTCCATATCGGTACAGACGATATCTATATTAGTACAAGTATGTAATCTTGGGTTGTTTGAAGTTGTTTAGGTTAGCGTATCGGTACGCGATGGAAGCGTATCAATACTTGGGGTAGTATCGATACTCGTTGGGCAATCTGTCCAAAAATTAACACTTTTTTCGGGGGATCCATAATTTAGGATAAAATGAGTACTAAAACTGAGATACTGGTATTTAAACATAATTTATAAGATAATTGGTTAATCACTCGGTAAATTACGGGAAATTAAAAGGTGATAGTAATCCCTAAGGTTTTGGTGGACTTAAATGTGTTGTGCGGTAATTTTATGGACTTTGTTGTGTGCTGATGAGTTGCCTATTAATATGATACTATATGGTGGGTTTGGAAACCCTATATATATGATTAAAGTGTTACAAAACTCGAAGACATGTCAAACGTAGGACTCAAACTTTAATATTTTATTTGGATTTGATTTGAATCCTTTTTAAAAATTTTAATATTTTGGAGTTCATTTTCTTTTGAAATTTACTTGGGTTGAGTTATATTTGAAATATATGTGATATCCTGTTCGAAGGTGTTACAACTAGGGAGACCTTGTATAACTTGTAGGAGAACATTGGGAGGTTTTAGAATGGTTTTGATTAGAGAAAGATGTGTTTTTGAGCTCTAGACCTGGAAATATGGGTTTGAGTATCGGTACGTAAGGCACCCTGAGGCAAAATATGGATATTTCAGGGAGGGCGTACCAATATGGCTCCTCGTGTATTGAAACCGCTTTATTTTGAGCAATTACAGAACCATTTTATCGTACCGATACGCGGGTGTGTACCTGTACCATCGTTCTATTAGAGTCGTGTATTGGTACGGATGGTCTCCGTACCGATAATCGGTATCGGTATGCCATATAAGTGTATCAGCACGACATAATAAAAATGAATTAATTTTTCGAATGCATTTTGGGTATCGATACTCAATGAAGGAATACCAATACTGGCTAGGGGTGTACCGATACCCAATATAGGGTTAATAATTCATGTAATCAGCCTTAGTAAGTCCATTTATGCCTAAAATGAATAGTAAAATTGAAGGATCATAACTTTAACAATCTGTATTACTTAAATATAGACATGTAGATTAAATGCCTTGATATGTTTAGTGATGCTAGGAAAGCTTGTGTATAATGCTATAATTGTTGATAATTGATATAAGAATTTTGGTATGGTATTCGGATACCCAAGAGGTAGGTTCCGACTCTATGTGACTACGGACCATTTGTATGAGGGAGTGTGAGTTCCGATGCTTAGTGACCCCAAATTACACTCAAGGTATGGTAGCGAGTAGGTTTCGAGGCTTAGTGATGACGGGGCCCTCCTCGATTGTGTGGCTTCCGATGCTAAGTGACTCCGGAGCATATATATAAAATATATATAAGTTTATTGATGATTGATAAATTTCATGATAATGCCATGTAAAATGTCATGTGTTTAGGTGACTATAGTAGCGGCAATCATTCTCATCTATCAGATTTTGTTGCATACATTTAATTATGATTTGCATAAATCACGATTGAGCGAAGGTGCATCCAATGACCTTTCTTTAGCTCAACGTTCAGAATCTTTGTTTTCGTGCATAGGTTTCTAGGTGACGTTCAGTTCGTGGAGCACCATTTGTGGTAGATTTCAGTATCGATCGTTAAGGACTACACTACTTAGATATAATGGCTATATATTCTAGGACCTATTTAAGTTGTTGTAACTCTTTTAAACCCTAACTATATTTTGATCGAATGTTAATATTTTTAATTAGAGCTTCTTAATACTTTTGAATCTATATTTATATTTTAAATATTTGTGATTTAATCGATTTAATTTTTGGGCCTCCTTTTGAAATTATAAATGGTTTTAGGTTTGGGTTGGGCTTGAGGTCCAAATATTTCATTCGGAACCGATGTTGTTACAAAAGCATTAATGACCGCTAGATTCCTCATGCCTTTATGTGAGAAATTATGGAATGAGCTTTTCTGACTATGTCATCCATGAGATCAACCAATAAAATTCACTCATTTTATTATTTTTTTTCATTTCATCTTTTTTTTTCTAATAATAAATGAATGGATATTATTGGATGAAATGGTGGGAAGGGCAAATGATATAATTTATCGCTTTTACATAGTCTTTGTAATCCTAATTTAACCTATATTAGAATTTCAATATATACATATATTAATTTAAATTAAATTATATTATTTATATATTAAAAGAGTTATAATTACAATAATAATTTTTCAATATATATATTCTATATAGAATAGTAATTTCTAGGTTGTGTAGGAGCTCATTTTTAGAAACTCACCTAAACTACTCCAATAATGTGTAGGAACGTTTTGGCATTGAATGGTTTGGTTTAGGTTGAAGTTATTAGGCATTTTAGGGTCCAGACCTGTATTTTCGTGTAGGTGTATCGATACCCTTGACTGGCGTATCGATACCCTAGAGAGGAAACAAGGGCGAGAATAGCAGACATTTCGGAACGCCCTACCCGTGTTTCGTAACCAAAAACACCAGTAACGAATCATTTCGATACCTCCTTAGGGTCGTATCAAAACTTTGGGGTATATCGATATGCCATGTAGGTGTATCGATACGGGTGGATTTTCCTTAATCTCTTTTGGAATCCATCTTCTTAGCATATCGATACATAAGGGGAGCGTATCGATATTGAGGCGTTTCGATACACCATTATTGCATGTCAAAAGTGCGCAATTAGTGCAAGTGAACACATCGCAAGTAATAAAGTGATCAGTATAATCGTGTATCGTCTCCACATGGATTGGTCTACTTAATATGCCTTCTTTGTCTTCTTGCTCTGTAAAAAGAAATAAAATAAAGACACAGGTAAATTGGGTTTTGATGAAACTAAGTAATTTGAAATAAAGAAAACTAAGTAAAAGGATGAGATCTGATTAAGAGAGAGGGAAGGATCCAGTTATGTTGTATTGTGGATTTGATTGACTTGTCTCTGTCCAATGCAATTGTACATCACTGCTTCGGTAGTACTGCAGATTACTGCCTTGGCAGCAACGATACTTATCCGCCGCGGCAATCCCTTGCTCATGGGTGGACTTTATCAACGTTCGGCAAAGTGTCCTTGGGTGACTCCACTTATCCCTAAGTCAAAGTACTGTTGGTGATCAATCCTTGATGATACCTCCCGGCGTGAATCAATTATAATCATCAACCAATCTCACACTTCTTTTAGCCGCTGAAACTCTTAACATATCCCTAGTCCGACTTAGTATTTCGCGATTGAAATACCGTACTTATCCCATTCGTGAATCTAACTCTCCCGAGTCTAGATAAATAGATTACTTACAAACATCTCTCCCGAGCTTGAATGCAAGAACAAAGAATGACAAAGGATAAGCAAACTGATATGAGCACCAACAACAAGGACCTGGAGGAGTACCCAAGTGGCCCCATCACACGTGCAAGGGCCAAGAAGTTTCAATCAGCCATGGAAAGCTTGTTCACATCAAGCTTTGAACATGGGGAAGTGGAATTCACAAGGGAGAATTACTTTATTTTGCTTATGCATAATTTTGCATGAGAATATAAAGTTTTTTTATACATATTAATGCATTGAATAAGTGTGCTGATCATTTAAGCATGCATAGTATTTAAGCATCTAGTTCATTTAGGGAAGTAGTTTATCTAGTCTTTTAAATAAACTATTTCATTCATGCATGTAGTCATTAATAAAGTTAGTTCATTGATCAAACTAGTTCATTCATTAAACTAGTGCATTAATAAAACTAACTTTTATATTTTTTATGCAATTTCTTTATTATTATTCTTTTTTCATTCTAACGCTTTATGTTTATGAAATTTAGCATACCAAATCTTGTGAAATTTGTTCTTACTAGAATCAAGATCAAGCAACATCATATATGACCTACCAGGTTCATATCAATTGGTAATCAGAGCCTAGGAGATTCAGTAAGAAGTTTTTTTTCCTTGTCTCTCGGGTTAGAAAAGAAAAAGAAAAAAAATTGAAGCAAAATTCAAAGAGGGAGGGAGCATACTTCTAGTAAACTTCTTTCATCTTAAAAAAAATAGTTGAAGATTCTAATATCGTTCTTTTACATTTTTCATCATTTGTTTTCTTTTCTTTTAGCCTTTCTCTTTTTCACCTTGTACCTACCCAACTTGTTTCAGCCGATTTCTACAAGCCAATTGTAAGCCTTGAGTGAGTTCTTTAAAGGACTTTAACGAGAGAAAGAGTGGAAAAAGGCAAGAGAGTACATCAAGGGTAAAATCCATCCTGAGTGAAACACGAGTGGAGTGACTTTCTTTGGAGCGATTGGTGAGATTTTTTTTGTTGGTGAGGTTTATATTTTATTTTGTTACTAAACATGTCTCAAAATTCCGTAGCAAATCCTGTTTTTGATAGTAATAATGTTAACATGGATGCAACTAATACCAATCTTCAAGATATTATTAGAGAAATGGACAGGTTGTTGCAACAAAGGTTGGGGCCGATGCAGGAGCGGTTAGAACAATTGGAGGAAAGATCTCAAAGGAGGCAAAATTCAGACCACGAGGAAGAATATGATGATGAGGTGGTCGATGAACAAGAAGACGAGCAAATCTCCCAACAAAGTTTGAGGAGACAAGTGCATAGGTACCAAAGAGCCCCCCCAAGAGTGGATGACGATTTAAACAACATCAAGATTAACATTCCACCATTCCAAGGCAAAACAGTTCCCGAGGCTTATCTATCTTGGGAAAAGAAAATCGAGCACATCTTCGAGTGCCATAATTACTCCGAGCGTAAGAAGGTAAAATTAGCCGCCATTGAATTCATAGATTATGCATTAATTTGGTGGGATCAATTGACATCAAGTAGGAGGCGTAATGGGGAGAGACCCATCTCAACATGGAACGAAATGAAGGCAGTGATGATGAGGCGTTTTATTCCAACTCACTACCATCGAGAGTTGTTCAATCGTCTCCAAAACCTTACGCAAGGTAACCGGAGTGTTGAAGACTACCACAAAGAGATGGAGGTGGCTATGATTCGTTCCAATATAGAAGAGGACCGAGAAGCGACCATGGCAAGGTTTCTAGCGGGACTTGATCCAAATATTGCAAATGTAGTCGAATTACAACATTATGTGGAGATGGAATACATGGTGCACATGGCCATAAAAGTGGAGAAGCAAATCAAAAAGAAGGGTGCCACACGATCCTATGGGGGAGCAACACCAGGATGGGGGAAAAGTTCATATAAACGAAGTCCTCCAATTCCTTCCCTTGAAAAAGGAGGACCACCAAAAGGAAGCAAGCCCATTGCCGAATCTAGCAAGGGTAAGGCTTTAAACATTCCAAATCGTTCTCGAGACATAAAATGCTTCAAATGTTTGGGGAGAGGGCATAGAGAAGTTGAATCAGAACATGAGGAGGAAGATGATGTTGCTTCTATACTAGAAGATGATGATGATGAATTGGAGCATGCAGCAGAAGGAGAGGCCCTCATTATCAAAAGGAGCCTAAGCATGCAATCCAATGAAGGGGACGAACAACGCGAGAATATCTTCCACACTCGTTGCCACATCGGAGGAAAGGTATGCTTTGTCATTATAGATGGCGGAAGTTGTACTAATGTTGCTAGTACTCTTATGGTAGAAAAGCTTGGATTAGCAACAACAAAGCATCCACATCCCTATAAATTATAGTGGCTTAATGATGGAGGAGAACTCAAGGTTACCAAGCAAGTTCTTATTGCATTTTCAATAGGAAGGTATAAAGACGAGATCCTTTGTGATTTTGTTCCAATGCAAGCTAATCATCTATTGCTTGGAAGACCATGGCAATTTGATAGACGTGTCATACATGATGGATATACCAACCGATATACGTTCACCCATGAAGCAAGAAAGATTACCTTAACCCCTCTTTCTCCTAAACAAATCCACAAAGACCAAATCCATATGAGAAAAAGTATTGAAAAATCCAAAGAGAAAAAGACTAAAGTGGTGGTAAAAGCAAAAGAAAGTGAGCAAAGTGAGAAAAAAAAAGATGAGTGTATTTACCAAAGAAAGAGAGTTGCGAAAGTGTTTGTTTTCCGGAAAGGAATTACTTGTACTTATGTACAAGGAAAATTTATTAAACACTAACCAACTTGATCACACTTTACCTTCTTCTATTGTTTCTTTATTGCAGGATTTTGATGATTTATTTCCGGAGGAAATACCTAGTAGGTTGCCACCAATTCGTGGCATTGAGCATCAAATTGACTTCGTTCCTGGTGCCGTCATTCCAAATCGACCAGCATATCAAAGCAATCCCGAGGAAACAAAGGATTTGCAAAGGCAAGTAACCAAGTTGATGGAAAAAAGGATACGTGAGGGAAAGTCTTAGCCCATGTGCTGTTCCGGTGTTACTTGTACCAAAGAAGGATGGAACTTGACGCATGTGTGTGGATTGTCGAGCAGTAAACAAGATTACGGTAAAGTATCGTCACCCTATTCCCCGTTTGGATGACATGTTAGACGAGCTTAGTGGTTCTAACCTATTTTCTAAGATTGATCTTAAGAGTGGTGTCGCGTGTCAAAAGTGCGCGTTTAGTGCAAGTGGACACATCGAAAGTAATAAGTGATAAGTAATTATCGGATTATCGTCTTCACAGGGACTGGTAGACTTAATATGCCTTCTTCACCCTCTTTTCTGTAGAAAAGTAAAAACACAAGTGATTTGAATTGGTTTATCTAAACTAAAATAACTAAACAAAAATAAAGAGATTTAATAATAGAGAAAGATGGGTCAGGATCCAGTTGCATTGTATTGTGGATTTGATTGACTTGTCTCTGCTCAATGCAATCGTATATCACTGCCTCGGCAGCACTGCAGTTTACTGCCTTGGCAGCGACAATACTTGTCTGCCGCGGCAATCCCTTGCTCGTGGTTGGACTTTACCAAAGTTCGGCAAAGTGTCCTTGAATGAATCTGCTTATCCCTAAGTCAGAGTGTTGTTGATGACTAGGCCTTGATGATACCTCCCGGCGTGAACCAATTATACTCACCAACCAATCTCACACTTCTTTTAGCCGCTAAAACTCTTAACATATCCCTAGGCCGAGTTAGTATTTCGCGATTGAAACACTGTACTTACCTCTTTCGTGAATCTAACTCTCCCGACCTTAGATAAATGGATTACTCACAAACTTCCCTCCCGGGCTTGAATGCAAGAACAAGGAATAACAAAGGATAAGCAAACCTTGATAATTTTATTGCATTGAAACAAAGACAAAATACAATCTCCTCTCACATATACTCTGCCTGGCACCACTGGAGTTGTTGCTGCCTCAGCAGGTTGTTCAGGAGCTGCTGTGCTTACTGCCGGGGCAGTGTTATTAGTTTGCTCATCCTCTTCTTTTGCTTGATCCGCTGATTGAATTTGGCTCTCTGGGATCTTTTCCTTCAACTGTAGACCACTCCTAATAGTAATTGCCTCACACTGTTCATGGCCCATTACCTTAGCAACTTCAGTATTGCTAGGTAGTCCTCCTTGTGGTCTAGTATTTATGCTTTGAGCAAACTGCCCAACCTGAGTTTCCAACGTTTTAATGGCCGCCTCTTGATTTTGCAACCTCATCTCAGTTCTATTCATAAAAGCGTCTGTCCTTTTGATGAAATTATTGTTTTCTACCATGTATGACTCAGTTTTCATAATAAAGGCTTTGAGAGTGTTCTCTAGTGAACTTACCGGTTGCTGCTGCGGCATTGACTGCTAGGCTTGCTGCTGCGGTAGTTGTTGCATTGGTTGCTGAAATCCTGAAGGTTGGGTGGTTGGGTTTAAGGCATTGTTAGGGTTGCTCCATGATAAGTTTGGATGCCTCTTCCATGAGGGATTGTATGTGTTGGACAACATATTGTTACGGTTGTAGTTCCCAACGTACATACTGGTTTCTTGATTCATGCAATCAGAGGAACTGTGGTTACCTCCACATAAGTCACAATATGAATCAATTACCTTGACCTCACGGGTATTTTGCTGTAATTGTAGGTTTTGCACCATCTTGGTAAGAGAGGCCAATTGTGCTGCCACTAAATTCGAAGTGTCTAATTCATTTACCGTGGCTTGGCGTCTTACTCCTCCTCGCCTAGATGTCGGAAATTGGAAGTCATTTTTCGCGAGTTTGTTTAGTATCTCGATAGCTTCCTTAGGTGCTTTATCAAGGAGTGTTCCGTTTGCCGAGGCATCTAACATCATCCTTGTCAGGGCATTTGTGACATTGTAGAACATTGTCACCTGTGTCCATAGGGGAAATCCATGCAAAGGACACTTGTGTAGTAAATCTCTGTAGCGCTCCCATGCCTCGTACATTGGTTCGTCATCTGCCTGTCGAAAAGAAGTGATTTTATTACGAATTCTATCATATAAGTTCGTAGGATTAAAACGAGTAATAAAATCACGACAAAGTTCACTCCAAGATCCAATAGATCCTGCTGGAATGCTATGCAACCAAGCTTTCGCCCTATCCCTCAGTGAATAGGGGAATAGCTTCAATCGCAAGACATCTTCATGGACTCCTTGGATTTTGAAAGAGTTGCAAATTTCCATGAAGGACTTAAGGTGCTGCCTTGCGTCTTCAGTTGCTGACCCACCAAATTGTCCAATAGTGTTAAGCATATTGAACATAACAGGTTTCAGTTCAAAGTGGGTTGCTTCTATCTCCGGTGTAATGACTCCTGGGTTTAATCCATTTAAGTCCTCTTCCAGGAAGTCTCTTACATTGAGCTGCCGCAGCCCAGGTGGCGGCGGAAGTCCTCCATTGCCGGCAGGTAAGTTTTGTCCTGTCGAGTGATCTGCCATGGCTCCTTGGATATGTCTCCTCAACCTTTGCCTTGTTCTTTAGATCTCTGGATGTAACTCGTACAAGGGGTTGGTTGGATTGACCCTGGTCATACACCACGAAAAACAAAAGTAAAATAAAAATAAAAGGAGACAAGAAAATAAAGAAAACAAAATTTAGTTGCCAGTCCCCGGTAACGGCGCCAAAAACTTGTCGCGTGTCAAAAGTGCGCGTTTAGTGCAAGTGGACACATCGAAAGTAATAAGTGATAAGTAATTATCGGATTATCATCTCCACAGGGACTGGTAGACTTAATATGCATTCTTCACCCTCTTTTCTATAGAAAAGTAAAAAAACAAGTGATTTGAATTGGTTTATCTAAACTAAAATAAATAAACAAAAATAAAGAGATTTAATAATAGAGAAAGATGAGTCAGGATCCAGTTGCGTTGTATTGTGGATTTGATTGACTTGTCTCTGCTCAATGCAATCGTATATCACTGCCTCGGCAGCACTGCAGTTTACTGCCTTGGCAGCGACAATACTTGTCCGCCGCGGTAATCCCTTGCTCGTGGTTGGACTTTACCAAAGTTCGACAAAGTGTCCTTGAATAACTCCGCTTATCCCTAAGTTAGAGTGCTGTTGATGACTAGTCCTTGATGATACTTCCTGGCGTGAACCAATTATACTCACCAACCAATCTCACACTTCTTTTAGCCACTGAAACTCTTAACCTATCCCTAGGCCGAGTTAGTATTTCGCGATTGAAACACCGTACTTACCCCTTTCGTGAATCTAACTCTCCCGAGCTTAGATAAATGGATTACTCACAAACTTCCCTCCCGGGCTTGAATGCAAGAACAAGGAATAACAAAGGATAAGCAAACCTTGATAAATTTATTGCATTGAAACAAAGACAAAATACAATCTCCTCTCACATATACTCGACAACCTTCACCTAATCCCTAAGAAGGTTTAGAACATAATGGAGAGAAAGAAGACAAGTATAGAATTCGGCTCTCTCTCCCTAGGTATTCCGTCTCAGTACATTGGATGGCTAGGTCTTTATATAGGCTAGACCTAGGGCAAACCTTTACTAAGTAGAATACAACTTGGAGTAGGGAACAAGTAAAGTACATAATTAAAATATTTCCAAGTTTAATTCGTCTAAGGGGGCTTTCCCGCGTGGTCTTTTCTTGAGTTTTTCCTCATGCTAGCCAGCTCCGATCCATGGGCTTTAAGTCCAGACACGTCCTTGGATTTTTATCTTTCCATCGCCTACAGTCTTGCTTCCTGTCTTTCTGCTGCTGCCTCGGCATCAGGTCCTGCCTCGGCCTTGTTGCTGCCGCGGCACTGGTTCCCCTGCACAGATATAAAAACGCAGTAAAACGTGCCTTTTCTGTAAATATTAACTCTGTAAGCATAACTTCTGAATATATCACATTGAGTATATGCATTGGTCCGATTGGGTGTATATTTGGTAATTAATACCCATAAAAGGAGTAAAAAGTGATAGTGAGTTGAGCACTTATCAAGTGGTTACTACCAAATAAGGATGCGGGAAGGTGATGAATGGAAAACAATGTTTAAAACAAAGCAAGGACTCTACGAGTGGTTAGTTATGCCATTTGGCCTGACTAACGCACCTAGCACATTCATGAGGTTAATTAACCATGTTCTTAGGCCATTCTTGGGTAAGTTTTGCGTTGTTTACTTTGATGGAATTTTAATCTATAGTAAATCAATTAAAGAGCATATTGAACACTTGAGGTCAGTTTTATTGGTTTTAAGAAAAGAGAAGTTGTTTGCCAACTTACAAAAGTGCACATTTTGTACTAATAAAGTTGTTTTCCTTGGTTTTGTTGTGAGTTCTGAGGGTTTGGAGGTTGATAAAGAGAAGGTTAAATCCATAGAAGAGTGGCCACGACCAACAAGCATTTCGCAAGTGAAGAGCTTTCATGGAATGTGATGCATCAGAAATCGAATGTGATGCATCAGGTGTAGGAATTGGAGCGGTGTTGTCTCAAGGTGGACGTCCTATAGCTTATTTCAGTGAGAAATTGAGTGGAGCTATGCTTAATTATCCAACCTACGAAAAGAAGATGTATGCTCTTGCTCGGGCGATGGAAATATGGCAACACTACTTATGGCCGAAGGAGTTCATTATTCACACCGATCATGAAGCCTTAAAGCATATTAGGGGGCAAAATAAACTCAATAAAAGGCTTGCTAAATGGGTAGATTTTCTTGAAACGTTCCCATATGTGATCAAATATAAGAAAGGTAAAGAGAATATAGTTGCCGATGCATTGTCGCGAAGGTATGTTCTTCTAAACACCTTAGAATCTAAGTTGTTGGGTTTTGTTTTCATTAAAGACTTATATGTTTCTGATTTTGATTTTGGAGAAATTTACAAAGCTTGTGAGAAAGGGACCTTTAAAACCTATTATAGGGATGATGGGTTCCTATTCAAAGAAGGTAAATTATGCATTCCACAAGGTTCTACACGTGAGCTACTTATCAAGGAATCTCATGGAGAGGGCTTGATGGGACATTTTGGCATAGCAAAGACATTATCCATACTTCAAGAACATTTATATTGGCCCAAGATGAAACGTGATGTAGAGAGGTTATGTGAGCGTTGCATCACTTGCAAGAAGGCTAAGTCAAAAGTTATGCCACATGGACTATACACACCACTACCCATTCCGGAAGCACCTTGGATGGACATATCAATGGACTTTTTGCTAGGGTTACCACGCACAAAGAACAACAAAGACTCTATCTTTGTAGTGGTGGATCGATTTTCGAAAATGGCTCACTTTATTCCTTGTAATAAAACTAATGATGCTTCACATGTTGCTAATTTGCTTTTCAGGGAAATCTTAAGGCTACATGGTGTGCCAAGGACAATTTTCAGCGATCGAGATGTGAAATTCATAAGTCACTTTTGGAGAGCTCTATGGGGAAAGATAGGAACTAAGCTACTATTTTCCACCACATGTCACCCTCAAACGGATGGACAAACTGAAGTGGTGAATCGAGTGATATCCATGTTGCTTAGGACCATTATTCGGAAGAACTTAAAGACATGGGAAGAGAGCTTACCACATGTGGAGTTCGCATATAATCGATCAGTCCATACTACTATAGGGCATACACCTTTTGAAGTTGTGAATGGATTTAATCCATTAACACCAATGGACTTGCTACCATTACCCACTGATCAAATTATGAACAAAGATGGATTTAACAAAGCAAAATATGTTAAGAAACTCCATCAACAAGTGCGGGAAAATATTGAAAAGCGAACCAAGCAATATGAGTAGCATGCGAACAAAGGACGAAAAAGAATTATTTTTGAGACGGGAGATTGGGTATGGTTACACATGAGAAAAGAAAGGTTTCCAGCACAAAGAAACTCTAAATTGATGCCTCGAGGAGATGGACCATTTCAAGTTGTTAAGAGGATCAATGAAAATGCTTATCAATTAGACCTCCCATGTGAGTTTAATGTTAGTGCAACCTTTAATGTTACTGATTTATCTCCTTATGATGCAGATGACGATTTGGGGACAAATCGCTTTAAAGAGGGAGGGACTGATATGAGCACCAACGACAAGGACCCAGAGGAGTACCCAAGTGGCCCCATCACACGTACAAGGGCCAAGAAATTTCAATCAGCCATGGAAAGCTTGTTCACATCAAGCTTTGAACATGGGGAAGTGGAATTCACAAGGGAGAATTACTTTATTTTGCTTATGCATAATTTTTCATGAGAATATAAAGTTTTTTTTATGCATATTAATGCATTGAATAAGTGTGCTGATCATTTAAGCATGCATAGTATTTAAGCATCTAGTTCATTTAGGGAAGTAGTTTATCTAGTCTTTTAAATAAACTATTTCATTCATGCATGTAGTCATTAATAAAGTTTGTTTATTGACCAAACTAGTTCATTCATTAAACTAGTGCATTAATAAAACTAACTCTTATATTTTTTATGCATTTTTTTAATTAAAATTTAAATAAAGTTTACCTTTATGATAGGTGAATGAAGGGAGATGAACAGTCACACAAAATGCAAGAATAAATGTCATATTTATCTCTATTTTTGAGCTGGATCCGAGACTATTTGAGTCTTGAAGTCTCTTTAAAGTTTATTCCTCTATCTCTTAGCTTTCCAATTCCTTTTAAATCACCTTAATCCGATATCGGAAGCTTGAGATATGATCGATTTACCGAAGACAGTGCAAGCTAGAATTTTCATTACGGGAATTTTATGCAAGGATGATTTGGATGAGTTTGAGCCAAGTAAGAGTCCCTTCATCTTCATCCAAGAGACAATTCATTGAAGGCATTCAAGTCACTTCTTCATCATCTTTGGAGGCTATTTCTATTATACATGAAGATAAGCAATGAAGGCCCTCTTAATGCATAATATTATGACATTCAAGAAGGTTAATTAGCTTGAGGATCAGCATGGAATTGGAAGAGACACTCCCCTTTTGCTACCAAATCCATGCAAATTTCCATCTTTTGGACGAAATTATATGAATATTAAGCCTAAATTAAGTCCAAATTCATCACTCATACCTTGAACATTCATCCACTTAAAGATAGGAGAGAAAACAATGCATTCATTTGCATTCATCACCATAAAGATGAAGCATTCATCTCTTGTTGTAAGACTTTTCATATCGTTCCCATGAACACTATAAATAGGATCTTTTCCTTCATTTTTATGACACAACTTTAGATACAAGAAAACTCTTTTGAAAGGTTGCTTTCAGCTTTGTTCTTGCGAGAACTATATCGGCTTTAAGTAAAGCTTGTAGTCTTCATCCATTTCATCTTATTATCGTGTTGGTTCCTAGCTCCTTATAGCTAGTGGGTCACGTGCCACACTTCTACCACATCGAATCCATTATATTATATTGTTGGTTCCTAACTCCATATAGCTAGTGGGTCACAATCCATTTATCCCTTAAAGTTACATACCAACGTCATTTCCATTACAAATCCCTAACATTCCTACATTTAGAATCATCACACTTCCATACACTTAAATCTCTTACATATCCTTCATTCCATAATTTCTTTATTATTATTCTTATTTCATTCCGACGCTTTATGTTTATGAAATTTAGCATACCAATTCTTGTGAAATTTGTTCTTACTAGAATCATGATGGAGGCTAGAAAGTCTTGCTTTTATGAAGAAGCATTCGTCCTTCCACCTTTTGTCAGATTGAAGTATTTAAGATGTCGAACCCACAGGGATTGGCTTTACTTACGCAATTTATTCTTCCTGCACAATAGAAAATTAAAGACACAAATAATTGAGTTGGATTATAACTAAGGAAACTAATTAAAGCAATAAAGATAAGTGATCAAGAAATCAAGGATGGAAAAGTGGGGCAGGTTAGAGTGCTTCGTAGTGTGGGTTCAATTGACTTGTTTCTGTCCAATGCAATCGTACATCACTACCTCGGCAGTACTGTAGATTACTGCCGTGGCAGCAACGATACTTGTCCGCCGCGGCAATCCCTTGCTCGTGGGTGGACTTTACCAAAGTTCGGCAAAGTGTCCTTGAATGACTCCGCTTATCCCTAAGTCGAAGTATTGTTGATGACTAGTCCTTGATGAGACCTCCTGGCGTGAACCAATTATACTCACCAACCAATCTCACACTTCTTTTAGCCGCTGAAACTCTTAACCTATCCATAGGTCGAGTTAGTATTTCGCGATTGAAACACCGTACTTACCCCTTTCGTGAATCTAACTCTCCCGAGCTTAGATAAATGGATTACTCACAATATCCTCTCCCGAGCTCAATTGTGAGAACAAGGAATAACAAAGGATAAGTAAACCTTGATATTTTATTGCATTGAAACAAGAAAACAAAGTACAATTTTCTTCCACAACTACTCCACAATCTAACCTAAACCCCAAGGGGACGATGGAGGAGTTTAGGGTTTTTCTATGAAACTTGATTTCGAGATATCCTCCTCTCTACATAGGCTATGGTTTATATAGGCTTGGCCTAGGGCAAACCTTTCCAAAGTAGGAATACAACTTGGAGTAAAACACAAGTTAAGTACATAAATTAAAGATATTTATTTTATTTCCTAGTTTATTCCTATAAGGATTATTTTCCCGCGTGGCCTTTGACCTTGACTTTCCGTGTGTTCCTCAGCTCCGATTTCTATGCCTCTTGTCTTAAAACATCCACCTTATTTTTCTCTTCAGATCGCCCATCATATCGACATTTATGTTTCAGGTGCTGCCGAGGCAGTAAACTGCTGCCGGGGCATCAAAGTGCTGCCGAGGCATTAAAGTGCTACCGAGGCAGGTGCTTATCTGCATTTCAGCTTCAGCTTCCAGCATCCATCATGCTATCTGGCATTACCTATGTGGTAGTTTCCTGTCTAAGAGAAGAAACCATTAACCGTACTTGTTTTATGCCAAATAATAGATAAATTCATGAATTAAGTATGGGGATGCTGAAATATGGAAATAAGCAGAATTATCCAGTATTGCCATTAAATCTATCCTTTATTAACAATAATCGAGTGGGAAATTGGTATAAAGAATAGAACGTTTCGGCACTCATCACACCCCCAAACTCGAACTATTGCTTGTCCTCAAGCAATGCAAAAGATAGATTTTTAAGTAAGGAATTTTATAGTAATATACCGTCCTGCCTGCCGCGGCAGAATTCCTTTCTTGACTCGGAACTGGACTATGAGTCTTGTTGAGTGTGTGCGTAGCTGTGTCAAAGTTGATTATCTAAGTTCTAATCTTTTTCCTAGCTCAAGACTTCCTACTAAGATTTTTCTTCAATTATTTTTCTTTCCTTTTCCCCTGTTTGGTATATAAATATATATTGCTATATACTTATACTTCTTGAGCCAGTTTTCGGGCACCTCAAGTGTTAACTACTCTTACTAGAGCCAATTTCGGGCACCTCTAGTAAGTGGGAAAAAGGTTGAGTCCTAGAGCCAGTGATGGGCACCTCTAAGAACTATACTAGAGCCGGTGATAGGCACCTCTAGTTAAAATCTAAGTCTAAGTCCTTATTGCTTTTCAAAGAAAAGAACTTCTAAAATCAACTAAGACTAGCAGTGTTTATGTGATTTCAGGCTCATAGTCTAATCCTAAGTACTAATCCTAAGAGACCTTTCCGAATTCAAGTCTGGTGAATGGTGCATACTGATGCGGCGGCTGGAGAATATATTGTTGCCGAGGCAGTTTCAATAAAATTCAGCAGACTTAAAATTTTTTTTGCAGAAACTGTAATTGTTGTAAAGACAAAATTTAAGGCAATAGTAGGATAATCCGAATAATTTCCATACATGGCAGATATTTTTATAAGGCAGAAGATTGGATCAATACTCCCCAAACTCGAGGGATGCATTGTCCTCAATGCATGCATCTGAACATAAGGCAACATTAAAAGACAAGATAAAAATTAAGAGACAAGGAAAAGATAAACCAATATTTATATGTCGCGTCTTGGCCTCTTCTGTATCCTGAGGGTTATCAGTTTGTGTGGAGTTTGTTGAGAAAGAAACTAAAAAAAACTGAACTGGAAAACAATAATGAAGAAGTATGAAATAAAACAGGGGAGATGAAGTTCGATAACAACAAACCCGCCGTCACTTGCGTTTGGGCGGCCAGCCGCCTTGACCGCGTCTTAGGTGGGACGGTGGATTTGATTTTTGGACTGTTTTATGTGCTTCATGGCTTCTCCTTCTTGAATTTCCTTCCTAAGATAAAACAAATAACTCAAACCTAATTAAATTTATTTCCTAAAATAGTAGTGCAAGAAAAATAAAAAGGAAAGTTAGAATCGCCAATCCCCGGCAACGACGCCAAATCTGGTGGAGGCTAGAAAGTCTTGCTTTTATGAAGAAGCATTCGTCCTTCCACCTTTTGTCAGATTGAAGTATTTAAGATGTCGAACCCACAGGGATTGGCTTTACTTACGCAATTTATTCTTCCTGCACAATAGAAAATTAAAGACACAAATAATTGAGTTGGATTATAACTAAGGAAACTAATTAAAGCAATAAAGATAAGTGATCAAGAAATCAAGGATGGAAAAGTGGGGCAGGTTAGAGTGCTTCGTAGTGTGGGTTCAATTGACTTGTTTCTGTCCAATGCAATCGTACATCACTGCCTCGGCAGTACTGCAGATTATTGCCGTGGCAGCAACGATACTTGTCCGCCGCGGCAATCTTTTGCTCGTGGGTGGACTTTACCAAAGTTCGGCAAAGTGTCCTTGAATGACTCCGCTTATCCCTAAGTCGAAGTACTGTTGATGACTAGTCCTTGATGAGACCTCCCGGCGTGAACCAATTATACTCACCAACCAATCTCACACTTCTTTTAGCCGCTGAAACTCTTAACCTATCCATAGGTCGAGTTAGTATTTCGCGATTGAAACACCGTACTTACCCCTTTCGTGAATCTAACTCTCCCGAGCTTAGATAAATGGATTACTCACAATATCCTCTCCCGAGCTCAATTGTGAGAACAAGGAATAACAAAGGATAAGTAAACCTTGATATTTTATTGCATTGAAACAAGAAAACAAAGTACAATTTTCTTCCACAACTACTCCACAATCTAACCTAAACCCCAAGGGGGGACGATGGAGGAGTTTAGGGTTTTTCTATGAAACTTGATTTCGAGATATCCTCCTCTCTACATAGGCTATGGTTTATATAGGCTTGGCCTAGGGCAAACCTTTCCAAAGTAGGAATACAACTTGGAGTAAAACACAAGTTAAGTACATAAATTAAAGATATTTATTTTATTTCCTAGTTTATTCCTATAAGGATTATTTTCCCGCGTGGCCTTTGACCTTGACTTTCCGTGTGTTTCTCAGCTCCGATTTCTATGCCTCTTGTCTTAAAACGTCCACCTTATTTTTCTCTTCAGATCGCCCATCATATCGACATTTATGTTTCAGGTGCTGCCGAGGCAGTAAACTGCTGTCGGGGCATCAAAGTGCTGCCGAGGCATTAAAGTGCTGCCGAGGCATTAAAGTGCTGCCGAGGCAGGTGCTTATCTGCATTTCAGCTTCAGCTTCCAGCATCCATCATGCTATCTGGCATTACCTATGTGGTAGTTTTCTGTCTAAGAGAAGAAACCATTAACCGTACCTGTTTTATGCCAAATAATAGATAAATTCATGAATTAAGTATTGGGATGCTGAAATATGGAAATAAGCAGAATTATCCAGTATTGCCATTAAATCTGTCTTTATTAACAATAATCGAGTGGGAAATTGGTATAAAGAGTAGGACTTTTAGGCACTCATCAAATCACGATCAAGCAACATCATATATGACCTACCGGGTTCATATCAGAAACCTTGATATTTTATTGCATTGAAACAAAGAACAAAGTGCAATCTCCTTTCACAAGTACTCGACAACCTTCACCTAAACCCTAAGAAGACTTAGAACATAATTGAGAGAAAGAAAACAATGATTCTTAGGGTGAACTCTCTAAAAATCGTCTCCCCTTGGACGGCTAGGTCTTATATAGGCTTGGCCTAGGGCAAACCTTTTCTAAGTAGAATACAACTTGGAGTGGGGAACAAGTCATGTACATAAATAAAATATTTCCAAGTTTATTCCAAATAAGAAGCTTTCTCGCGTGGCCTTGTCTTGGGCTTTTACTCGTGCTAACCAGCTCCGATCCATGTGTTGCATGTCCAAAAACATCCAGTGTATTTTTTTCTTCCAATCGCCTACACTATCGCTACTTGTCTTTCGACTGTTGCCTCGGTATCAGGTCCTACCTCGGCCACGTTGCTTCCGCGGCAATAGTTTATCCTGCACATATGTAAAAAGATGTAGTAAAACTAGCCTTTTCTGTAAATATCATCATTATAAGCATAATCTCTAAATATATCACATTAAGTGTATGCATTGGTCTAAGTAGGTGTAGGTTTGATGATTAATGCCCATAAAAGGTGTAAAAAGTGATAATGAGTTGAACACTTATCACACCCCCAAACACGAACTATTGCTTGTCCTCAAGCAATGCAAACTATCAATTTGCCAAACTCTATTCTCTCTTGGTCTTATGTTTCCATCTATTCTCCCAACCATAACTATGCCTATTCTTTAGACTTAACCTTTCGTCTACCCAAGGGTTTACCTAGAAACAAACTATAAGATTTAGTGAGTGTGTGCGTTTTTGTGGACAAGTTTGATTAAAGGCTTTCTTAGATAAACTCTAAATTCAAGACAATTAGATTTTGGTTTAGTGTTCTCTTCTTTTCTAAACAACCAATTCTTGAGCCAATTTCGGGTCCCTCAAGGATTGTGTTTTTCTCATCACTAATTCCTTCTTTCTTTTGATATTCTTTTTAGCATACTAGAGCCAATTTCGGGCACCTCTAGCATGAAGAAGAGTAATTCCTAGAGCCGGTGATAGGCACCTCTAGTCACTTGCCCAAAAATCTAAGTCTTTATCACCTAAGTTTATTAAAAAAATTCCTATAATCCAACAAGTCCCAAAAGTGTTTTTAAAATTTATCTTATAGTAAGCTTCTAAGTTTTCATCCTTAAGTATCCTAGGGTTAAACCTTCTTAATAGGACCTAGTCATGGTAAGGAGAAAGATTTCTATAGCCTTAAAGAATAAACTAAGGAAATACTGATGATGGGCAGTGCAAAATTATGGGCAACAAATTCAAGTAAATTAGTGAACATCAAAATTTAAAAAAAAATATATCACTTAAATACTCCCTTATCTGGGCAAGGCCGCGGTAGTGGCTCTGCACCTCCAAACTCAAACCAAGCATTGTCCTCAATGCTTATATTAGAGGTAAACAGTGGGCAACAAAATATGAAAGAAACAAGCAACATATAAAGATAAAAAGTATTGAGTATATGAAAATTAAAGGGACTCCGAAGAGCAGTTTGTCACAATCTTTCGTCGAGGTCGTGCTGCTGATTGTGTCGTCTTCGGTGATGGCGAGGGCTAAGTTTTTGCTTGTCTTGGTGGTTGGACTCTCGTTGGTGGTGTCCGTTGCATTGGAGCATCCACTTCTTCTCCTTCTTCCTCATCGACGATTTCCTTGGTGACCATGATGTTTGTCCCACCTTCATTTGTTGCATCTACCCTGGCATGGTGAATGCTTGGCCCGGCAATGGTTGAACTTTGATGCACATAGGCATCTATCTCTGCTGATAGACTGCCCATGATGATGGGGGATCTTGGTGGAGTGCTGAAGACTGCCCTTCTCTTTGATGGTCGTCTGCTGACAGATGATGTCGCGGTAAAGTCTACTACCCTAGATGGGCCAACAGCATGAAATTGTTGCTGAGGGCCAGTGTGGAAGAATGGCCTCGGTCCTGGTGCTGGAGTCGTCTCGGTGTAGGGTGCAGCTGTTACAAACATGTTGGTGGGGAATTCTGGAAACTACACCCCTTGGCTGGGAAAATTTTGAATCATCATCTAAGCAAGTGTGTTGTTGAAGTCTCTTTGATATTCCATGTATCGTTGTTGGCAAAGGTCCATAGCTGCCATCCTCTGCAGTATTTCCTGGTAGGGGTCTGCTGCGATAGCGGTGTGGGCAGTGTCAAGCATGTATGCCGTGTATTGGGCCCCGACAGTCGTATCAACAGTGAACTGCTGGGGAGTTGCCTGGACTGGTTCTGCCTGTTTGATCTGCATGATTTTTTTGGCAGAAATCTCTTGTCCACCATCTCCTATAGGCTGTGAATTCATCTGTTTCGGCCGTAGGGACTGTAACGACCCTCCCGTCGTTAAAAAAATATTTTTTGGTTTAATTTTTGTAAAAATTGGGACTAGGTTTAAAGAATCGGGAATTTAGGTTAAAATTGGTGAATAAGAAAAATTGGGGTATTATTTAAAAAAATTAGTGTTTTAAAAAATAAGGTTCAAAAATAATTTAGGTTTAAAAAAGGATAAAAAAGAAGAATTTATTTTAAAAAAGACTAGAGTCGCCACCGGTCACTTTGGTAGACCGAACACCGTTAAAATCAGAGATTCTAAAAAATATGGGTTCGGGAGTCGATTACGGATGAGATATAAAGATACCCCACACCGCCCAAAAATCGGTACCTAATCAAATATAATTGCCCAAAATTGGAAATTTGCAAGTTCATATTTTCATTAATTTATAATCCGTTTTAGAATGTGAATATATTTTAATTTTACCATATCTTTATCCGAAGGCAAACGCATACACCGCCACCACTATGTTTGGTGACGGGCTCGTTACAACCAAATAAAGAAATATTTATTAGATTCGTTAATTGAAGAGATGTTGAATATTGAATAAATGATTCGAATGTACAAATATTTACAAGCATAAATAAAATAATGCGGAAAATAAAATGCGTAAATTAAATTACAACAAGATATATACGGGAAAAATAAATGCGAGAAATTAAATGCGAGAATGTAAATACGATAAAGTAAAGTGCGTAAATTAAATGTTAGATGTTGGATACGAGAAAATTAAATTGCAAGAAAAATAAATACGGGAAATTAAATGTTAGAGGTTAGTTATTTACACTAAACGGGCTATAAATAATATGGATCATTCCCTGTTGCGGGTCACCGTAAAGCCAATCAAACAAAGAATAAATAATATAATACTATAAATACATAAATATAAATATAATAATATATAATAAAAACAATAATATAAGATTAGCATACATAACGTATATAATAATAGTATATACCTATATAATATTATTGTACATAATTGTATATTTAATAATACATACATAGTAAAATATAATAAATATAAACAAAGTAACAAATAAACGTATGACATTATGATATATATATTATAGTAATTAATACACGACATTAATGGTCACTAAGTATTATAATAAAGTAAGAGAAATTATTATGGGAAAATTAAACAATAAAACAACGGTTGGAATGAAAATAATTAAAAAAATAAATAATATATAATTAATCGAAATGATGGAAACAAGACAATGGTATATTAAATGATATAAGATATAAATAATATAATATTAAAAATATAAAGTTTAAAAATACTATAAGTATATATTGTGTGGACTTTACAAATGAATAAATAAATTTAATATACGATAATATGTAATTGTCAAATGTAAAGAAAATAGGGAAAGAAGCAATAAAAATTATTCCCTTTTATATACGTAGTAAAGAATGGAAATCTTTTTAAAAAAAAATAAAGAATGGAAATCTTAACTTTCAAAAAAAAGAATGGGAATCAAAATTAATAAATATTATTTAAAGATGGTAAAAAAATTAAATTCATTAGATTCACACTAAAAAACAAAGCGATTCCTTCTCCTTTACACGACATTTAAAAAAGGAAATAAAAACTAATAAAAGCTATATAAAGAGGATAAGTAAAATCAATCAAATAAATGATATAAAAGGGAAATATAAAATAGTCAAATTTTAATAGGAAATAATGTAATTAATTACAGGATAATCAAGTTAGATAAAATTTAATAAATATTCAAAATAAACAGTAAAAAAGAAAAGAAATAAAATTAGGGTGAAAATAAAGAGGAAAAACTGATTCGGGGACTAAAAACATGATTAACCCATGACTGATTTGAAAACGGAATAAAAGAAAAAGGATCAACATGGGAATCAACCTAGAGCTGAAGTCGAATAGACAAGATAGTTAAGGGACTAGTCTAGCAATTAACTCCGAAACCAAAAACACGTGGATCATTCCCCGGGTCGGGTCACCGCGTGGATCCTTAGACGTCGTAAAACGACGTAGTTTTGAGAAACAAATAAATAAAAAAATTTATAGGCCAAATGGACATAATCTTCCTCAGCAGACTTCATTTGTTGAAGCTCTGAGAATGAAACAGAGTTTAAAAGCTCTGAAGAACCCTAACCCTTTCCAAAATCCGGCAACCGTCACGGCCACCGTTAGCGGCGGTCGGCGAAGCCAAAAAAATCTTCTTTTTATTTTAAAAACCAGATCCGAAAATAAAATCCCATTTTTTACTCAGTAAACCGAAAAAACAAGATTAAAGCCCCTTTATTTTCTCTTTTTGAAAACCGATCGAAACCCCAAATCTATAGATCAAAGAAAAGGGGAAACGATTTGGAGAGATCGAAGGAAAGAGATGAGGAAACAACGCCGGCGACGGGAACCGGCCTCCGATTCGAAGGTAAAAACAAAAACCCTAAAATATTTTTCTATTCAACACAAAAAAGAGCTCTGAATATGTGTTTTGATTGATTGTTGGTAAAATCCCGTCTCCTTATATTGTTCTGGTTTTGGGGCTTTGTAGCCAACATTACATGGATTTTTTTCTGATAAAAAAGAATAAACATTGGTATTTCCTTGCTGATTTCGTCCTTTTGTTTTGTCTTGGTATGGTACAGGCATTGTACGATCGATAGGGACCACTTTTCTTGGATGGATCTGCAACAGAGAAGGAAGGGCTTGCGTGGCAGTGGTTATTTTCGTGGCGCTATCGTGGCCGGCTGTCTAACGTGGATCTCCGGTGATTGTTGATCGGACGGGGGACAAAAGATTCGCCGGAAAGTTGAACGGTTGATGGTCATTTGGATGGTCACAGTCCTAGAAGCTTCTGGAATTTCTAGAATTCAAAGAGTCATTGGGGGCATTCGAATAGTCGGGTTGGTATCCCGGTTAAGGACCGGGTATTCAGGTTTAGTGTATTGGGTAACCGGTTTGGTAATTGTAATGGGTTATTGGGTATTTGGTAAGTGGGCTGCTGGTTGGGGTAGTATAAATGGGTTTTGATTTATTTGGGTTAGTGGTTTAGGCCTGACAGATTTGTATAAGGGTTTTATAAATGGACTTTTTATTATGTATAATAATTTTTGACTTTTGGATTAGTAATAATAATATTTTTTTGATTATGGTTTATGGTTTATTTATTTATTTAATATATTAATATAATAATATGGTTTAGGGTTTTGGTTTAGGGATAGGAGTTCAGTTTAGGGTTTAGGGTTTCGGTTTAGGGTTTAGTTCGAACCCCGGACAAAAATGGTGATTACATGGACACCTGCAGCAGGACAAATACTAGTAATTAAACAAGGGAAATATAGAGTTCCTCTATCTTTCTTACCGTATTCGTATATTTCTCGTAAAATAATTTCTCCAACATTGATGCTCCTTTTGTTGATGATTGATTGGATGAGCACCAATCTTCTTCGGTCCACTGTACTGTTGTGGGAAGTTGGGATAAGGCGTCTCTTGACAAAGGTGTTCCAAAGCTTGGCCTCGAGTTTCAGACTTTGCCTTGCTACTGATCCTCTATGGGCACCGGTTTCCCAAGGAGTATTCTCATAGCAGAGGTCGTCTTTTATCAGTTCGTAATCTTCAACAGTGACATCCTCCATGAAGTCAGCATGATCATCACGTATAGGTGTGAGGCCATAGAATTGGTTGATTGTCTTGGCATCAAGCTTGACAGGCCTGCCTCGGCAGTGGACAAAAAGAGAGTCCTTGCTTGGCCCGTGCGCATAGAATTCCCGCACGATGGTGGCATTGGCCTGGGCAGGTTGTAGGCAAAAGATTTCCCATTCTTGATGCTTGATCCTGTCGAGAAAATAGTGCTCGATGCCGTAATTTTCTTCATCGGAATGTTGGAACCCTTGTTCCTCCCATAGCTGCCGAGCAATGAAAGACCTGTTGAAACGGTCTTCAACATTGTCTGGGGCAAAAAATTTGTAGGTGACCATAAGTATTTTGAAAGTTGAGGTTCTTGGATATTTTCTTGAAGAAAGTCTGAAAATTTCCAGAAGGTTTGTGAGTAAGCAGAGAGTATTGTGAGAGCAAGATTAGCAAATATTCTAAAGAAAACAAGAATGAAAGAGTGAATAGTTCAAGAGGGAGAGATTGCTTATATAGGCCGCGACCTTGTAGCCGTTTAAGCCACTAGCCATTTTATAGCCGTTTAAACTTTTATTGCCGTTTGCATTTATTGCCGCGGCGGATATCTCGCAGACTAGCCATTACACTGTTCTGCCCGTTGTGACTGTTGCGGCTCTAACACTGTTTTCTGCCTCGGCAGAATTCCTACTGTGAACTATTTCTCCTTTATTCTTGCTTATTATCCTAAAAAAAATTAAACATAAGCAAGTAAAATAATTAAAAGAA
Source organism: Abelmoschus esculentus (assembly GCA_035048815.1). Lineage (NCBI taxonomy): Eukaryota > Viridiplantae > Streptophyta > Magnoliopsida > Malvales > Malvaceae > Abelmoschus > Abelmoschus esculentus. Next base: position 6,199,766 of record JAUCBN010000056.1, on the reverse strand, counting down.
AAAAATTTAACTCTAAACTAAACTAATCCTAATAATATAAAGAAAAATTAAAGGAAAGAGATTATGTCACTGGGGGAGTGCATGCAAATGCATCTCCTAAAGGGATTATCTCTTGTTGGCCAAAATGATTTTTCAGGTATTGGCCATCTTCTTTGGATTCATGTTCATATTTTTCCGTTTTGATCGTCACTGCACCATGTATGTTTGGACAATCTGAACTTGAAGTGTCTGGATGTTGTACTTCCCTATTTTCTGCCTCCACCTTTTGCTTAATCTTCTAGCCAAATATTCTGCCGAGCATGCTGCCGAGGCAGGATATTTTGGTGCTTGCATCTGTGGTGTGAAGGGCTTTGCACTCTTCTGTATCGTCATGCCTTTTAAAATTCTGTATCGTCAATTCTCCTTTTTCCACATTTATAAGTGTGCGTCCAGTGGCAAGAAAAGGTCTCCCAAGAATGATTGGTGCATTATCATCTGCTTCACAGTCAAAGACAAGAAAGTCAGGGGAAAATAAAATTTTCAACTTTTACCAATATGTCCTCGATTTTTCCGTCGGGTTGCACATATGATCGATCCGCGAGTTGGAGCATCACTGGTTTAGGTTTTGCCCTTCCTATTCCCAGCTTTTGAAAGACAGATTTGGGCATTAGTTTTATGCTCGCTCCAAGGTCGCATAAGGCTTTTCCTTCATAGTTATTACCTATCGCACAAGGTATGGTAAAGCATCCAGGATCCTTCAATTTTGGTGGCATGCGATTGTGTAGCATTGCCATGCATCCTTCGGTAGCAGCCACTGTTTCAAACTCACCTAGTCTCTTTCTCTTAGACATGATGTCTTTCAAGAATTTAGCATAATTAGGCAATTGTTCAATTGCCTCTATGAATGGTAAATTGATGTGGACTTGCTTTAAAATATCAAGAAATTTCTTAAATTGATGGTCCTGTTTTTGTTTCTTCAAACTTTGTGGGAAAGGTGGTGGTGGTCTCATTTCATCTAGGGTTTCTTTAGTTTGAAATTTAATACCTGGAACCACTGTGTCTATTGTTGTCTTGGAAGGATGTTCAGGTACTGCCGAGTTCTCTGCTGGGGCAGTGTTATCTGTGAGAACATGATCAATTTGTTCGGTATCCAATCCTCTTTTTCTGGTTCTGTTGGTGGGACTTGGCCTGCTGGAATTCCTACCTTTTCCTTCAGCTCTAGACCACTCCTAGTAGTGATTGCCTTACACTATTCATGGCCTATTACCTTAGCAACTTCAATATTGCTAAGTAGTCCTCCTTATGGTCTGGTGTTTATGTTTTGAGTAAACTGCCCAACCTAAGTTTCCAATGCCTTAATTGCTGCCTCTTGGTTCTGCAACCTCATTTCAGTTCTATTTATGAATGCATCTGTTCTTTCGATGAAGTTGCTATTCTCTGTCATATATGACTCAGTTTTCATCATGAATGCTTTTAGAGAATTTTCCAAGGAACTTACAGACTCCTGCTGTATCTGCTGCTGCGGCATTGGATGCTGGACCTACGGCGACGACAGATGTTGCATTGGTTGCTGGAATCATGGGGGTTGAGTAGTTGGATTTAAGGCATTATTAGGATTACTCCATGACAAGTTTGGATGCCTCTTCCATGAGGGGTTGTATGTGTTGGACATCATATTGTTTCGGTTATAATTTCCAACATACATGCTAGCTTCTTGATTCATACATTCGGAAGAATTGTGGTTACCTCCACATAAATTGCAAAAAGAATCAGTGGCCTTAACCTCATGGGTATTTTGATGTAGTTACATGTTTTGCACCATCTTGGTAAGAGAGGCCAATTGTGCTGCCACTGAATTTGATATGTCTAACTCATTCACAGTGGCTTGGCGTTTTACTCCTCACCTAGATGTAGGGAACTGAAAATCATTCTTTGCGAGTTTGTTTAGTATTTCAATAGCTTCCTCGGTGCTTTATCAAGGAGTGTTCCATTTGCCGAGGCATCTAACATCATCCTTGTCGGGGCATTAGTGGCATTATAGAACATGGTCACTTGTGTCCATAAGGGAAATCCATAAAAAGGACAATTGTGCAATAACTCTCTATAGCGCTCTCATGCCTCGTACATAGGTTCATCATCTGCCTATCGAAAAGAAGTGATTTCATTACAAATTCGATCATATAAATTTGTAGGATTAAAGCGTGTAATGAAATCTCGGCATAATTCACTCCAAGATCCTATTGATCCTGCTGGAATGCTATTTAACCAGTTTTTTGCCCTATCCCTCAGTGAATAGGGGAATAATTTCAATCTCAAGACATCTTCATGGACTCCTTGGATTTTTAATGAATTGCATATCTCCATGAATGACTTGAGGTGTTGCCTGACATCTTCATTCATAGACCGACCAAACTGTCCAATAGTGTTAAGCATATTGAACATGACAGGTTTTAGCTCAAAGTGGGCTGTTTTGATCTCTGTTGTAACGAATCCTGGATTTAACCCATTCAAATCCTCTTCCAAGAAGTCTCGAACAGTAAGCTGGCGCGGCCCTGGAGGCGGCGGAAGACCTCCATTGCCGGCAGGTAAGTTTTGTCCTGCTAGGTGATCTGCCATAGCTCCTTGGATTTATCTCCTCAACCTTTGTCGTGTACGTTCGATCTCTGGATCTAGTTCGTACAAAGGGTTGGTTGGATTGACCTTGGTCATACACCAAGAAAAACCGAAGTGAAATAAAAAAATAAAAAAAGCAAGAAAATAAAGAAAACAAAATTTAGTTGTCAATCCCCGGCAACGGCGCCAAAAACTTGTTGCGTGTCAAAAGTGCACAATTAGTGCAAGTGAACACATCGCAAGTAATAAAGTGATCAGTATAATCGTGTATTGTCTCCACAGGGATTGGTCTACTTAATATGCCTTCATCGTCTTCTTGCTCTGTAAAAAGAAATAAAATAAAGACAAAGGTAAATTGGGTTTTGATGAAACTAAGTAATTTGAAATAAAGAAAACTAAGTAAAAGGATGAGATCTGATTAAGAGAGAGGGCAAGATCCAGTTATGTTGTATTGTGGATTTGATTGACTTGTCTTTGCCCAATGCAATTGTACATCACTGCTTCGGCAGTACTGCAGATTACTGCCTTGGCAGCAACGATACTTGTCCGCCGCGACAATCCCTTCTCATGGGTAGACTTTATCAACGTTCGGCAAAGTGTCCTTGGGTGACTCCGCTTATCCCTAAGTCGAAGTACTATTGGTGATCAACCAATCTCACACTTCTTTTAGCTGCTGAAACTCTTAACCTATCCCTAGGCCGAGTTAGTATTTCGCGATTGAAATACCGTATTTATCTCTTTCGTGAATCTAACTCTCCCGAGTCTAGATAAATAGATTACTTACAAACTTCTTTTCGCGTGTCAAAAGTGCGCGTTTAGTGCAAGTGGACACATCGAAAGTAATAAGTGATAAGTAATTATCGGATTATCGTCTCCACAGGGACTGGTAGACTTAATATGCCTTCTTCACCTTCTTGTTCTGTAGAAAAGTAAAAACACAAGTGATTTGAATTGGTTTATCTAAACTAAAATAACTAAACAAAAATAAAGAGATTTAATAATAGAGAAAGATGGGTCAGGATCCAGTTGCGTTGTATTGTGGATTTGATTGACTTGTCTCTGCTTAATGCAATCGTATATCACTGCCTCAGCAGCACTGCAGTTTACTGCCTTGGCGGCGACAATACTTGTCCTCCTCGGCAATCCCCTGCTAGTGGTTGGACTTTACCAATGTTCGGCAAAGTGTCCTTGAATGACTCCGCTTATCCCTAAGTCAGAGTGATGTTGATGACTAGTCCTTGATGATACCTCCCGGCGTGAACCAATTATACTCACCAACCAATCTCACACTTCTTTTAGCCGCTAAAACTCTTAACCTATCCCTAGGCCGAGTTAGTATTTCGCGATTGAAACACCGTACTTACCCCTTTCGTGAATCTAACTCTCCCGAGCTTAGATAAATGGATTACTCACAAACTTCCCTCCCGGACTTGAATGCAAGAACAAGGAATAACAAAGGATAAGCAAACCTTGATAATTTTATTGCATTGAAACAAAGACAAAATACAATCTCCTCTCACATATACTCGGCAACCTTCACCTAATCCCTAAGAAGGTTTAGAACATAATAGAGAGAAAGAAGACAAGTATAGAATTCGGTTCTCTCTCCCTAGGTATTCTTCTCAATACATTGGATGGCTAGGTATTTATATAGGCTAGACCTAGGGCAAACCTTTCCTAAGTAGAATACAACTTGGAGTAGGGGACAAGTAAAGTACATAATTAAAATATTTCCAAGTTTAATTCGGCTAAGGGGCTTTCCCGCGTGGTCTTTTCTTGGGCTTTTCCTCATGCTAGCCAGCTACGATCCATGGGCTTTAAGTCCAGACACGTCCCTTTGATTTTTATCTTTCCATCGCCTACAGTCTTGCTTCTTGTCTTTCTGCTGCTGCCTCGGCATCAGGTCCTGCCTCGGCCTTGTCGCTGTCGCGGCACTGGTTCCCCTGCACAGATATAAAAACGCAGTAAAACGTGTCTTTTCTGTAAATAATAACTTTGTAAGCATAACTTCTGAATATATCACATTGAGTATATGAATTGGTCCGATTGGGTGTATATTTGGTAATTAATGCCCATAAAAGGAGAAAAAAGTGATAGTGAGTTGAGCACTTATCACACCCCCAAACTCGAACTATTGCTTGTCCTCAAGCAATGCAAACCATCAATTTGCCGAACTCTACTCTCTCTTGGTCTTACATGTCCATCTATTCTCCCCACCATAACTAGGCCTATTCTTAAGCCTTAACCTTTCGGCTACCCAAGGGTTTACCTAGAAACAAACTATAAGAATTGTGAGTGTGTGCGTTTTTGTGGACAAGTTTGATTAAAGGCTTTCTTAGACAAACTCTAAGTTCAAGACAAGTAGATTTTGTTTAAGTGTTCTCTTCTTTTCTAAGCAACCAATCCTTGAGCCAATTTCGGGCACCTCAAGGATTGTGTTTTTCCCTTCACTAAAATTTTTTCTTTCTTTTTGATATTCCTTAAAGCATACTAGAGCCAATTTCGGGCACCTCTAGCATGAAGAAGAGACTTTCTAGAGCCGGTGATAGGCACCTTTAGTTACTTTTCCAAAAATCTAAGTCTTTATCACCTAAGTTTATTAAAAGAATTCCTATAATCCAACAAGTCCCAAAAGTGTTTAGATTTCTTCCTATATTAAGCTTCTAAGTTTTCATCCTTAAGTATCCTAAGGTTAAACCTTCTTAACAGAATCTAATCATGGTAAGGAAAAAGATTTCTATAGCCTCAAAGAATAAACTAAGGCAATACTGATGATAAGCAGTGCAAAAGTGTAGGCAGTTAATTCAAGTAAGGCGGGGAGCATGAAAATTTAAAAAAAAATTCACTGGAATACTCCCTTTTTGGCAAGGCCTCGGCAGTAGATTGTTGCCTTGACAGTGAATCTGCACCCCCAAACTCAAACCAAGCATTGTCCTCAATGCTTTATATTTGAGAAAATAAGCGGACAACATAATATGAATAGAATAAGCAGCAAATAAAGATAGTAAGCAATTAATATTGAATATTGAAAAGAAAAAAAATTAAAGCGACTCCGTAGAGCTGCTTGTAACAATTTTTCTCCTCGGCCTTGCTGCCGATTGCTTTGTCCTTGGTGATGGCGATGGTTGAGCTTTTGCTTGCCGGGGCGGTTGGACTCATGTGGGTGGTGTCCGTTGCATTGGGGCTTCCACCTCTTCTCCTTTTTCCACATCGGCCATCTCGTCGGTTAGCATTATGTCTGTTCCTCCTTCCATTGTTGTTGCTCCTCCGGTGTGGTGTGTACTTAGTCCGGCGGCGGTGGAGCTTTGGTGCACATAGGCATCTATCTCGGCTGATAGACTGCCCATGATGATTGGTGATCGGGGTGGAGTGTTGAAAACGGCCCTCCGCTTGGAAGGTCTTCTACTGGCAGACGAGGTCGCGACCGAATTCGCTACCCTGGATGGGCCGACAGCCTGGTATTGGGGCAGAGGGTTTGCATGGATGAATGGCCTTGGTCCTCCCGGAGCTGGTGTAGTCTCTGTGTAAGGAGCGGCAGTGACGAACATGTTACTTAGAAATTCTGGAAATTGTGCTCCTTGGTCCGAAAAAGCTTGCAGCATCATCTGGGCCAATGTGCCGTTGAAATCTCTTTGGTACTCCATGTACCTTTGTTGCCTGAGGTCCATTGCTGCCATCCTGTGCAAAATCTCCTGGAACAGGTCTGCTGCGGCAGAGGTGTGGGCAGTGTCTGGCATGTCTGCCATGTACTGGGCCCCGACAGCAGTATCGGCAGTGAACTACTGGGGCGTTGCTTGGACTGGCTCCGCTTGCGTGATCTGCATGACTCTGTGACCAAATTCCCTGGTCCATCCTCGCCTTTGGGGAGTGTACTCGTCCGTATCTTCAATGGGCACACCTGCAGCAACACATAAACCCGTGATCAAACAAGGAAAATACAATGGTCCCCTATCTTTCTTACCACACTCGTGAATTTCACGTAGGATGATCTCACCAACATTGATGGTTCTTTTGTTGATGATCGATTGGATAAGCACCAATCGCCTCTGGTCTACTGTGCTGTTGTAGGACGTGGGGATGAGTCGTTGCTTGAAAAAGGTGTTCCACATCTTGGCCTCGGGTTTTAGGCTTTGTCTTGTTACGGATCCTCTATGGGTACCGGTTTCCCATGGAGTATTCGCATAACAAAGGTCGTGTTTGATTAGCTCGTAGTCCTCGGCAGTGATGTCCTCCATGAATTCGGCGTGAACATCACTTTTCGGGGTGAGACCGTAGAAGTCGTTGATGATCTCGACATCTAACTGGACCGGCCTGCCACGGCAGTGAACAAAGAGGGAGTCTTTGCTGGGCCCGTGCGCATAGAACTCTCGCACAATCGTAGCATTCACCTAGGCAGGTTGGAGACAGAAAATTTCCCAGTTTTGGTACTTAATTCTGTCGAAAAGGTAGTGCTCAATGTCGTAGTTTTCATCGTCCGCATGCTGGAAACCTTGTTCTTCCCACAGTTGCCGAGCGATGAAAGATCGGTTGAAGCGATCTTCAACGTTGGCTGGGGCAAACTCTTGTAAGTTGCCATCAAGATTTGAGAGATGTGATTTCTTGGAGTATATCTTGAAAAGAATCTGGAATTTCACGAAGATTATGAGTAGGCAGAAAGTAACGTGAGAGAGATTGTTATGAATACTAAAGAAAACAAGAAAGCAAGAGTGAATAGTTCAAGAGGAAGGAGTTTCTTATATAGGCCTCGGCCTTGTGACCGTTTGAAGCCACTAGTTGTTTTGTAGCCGTTACTCTTTACTGCCGTTTCCTTTTCTACTGCGGCAGGAATCTCGACAGACTAGCCGTTACACTGTTCTGCCCGTTGAGACTGCTGCGGCCCTGACACTGTTTTTCTGCCTCGGCAGAGTTCTTGTTGTGAACTATTTCTCCTTTATTCTTGCTTATTATACCTAAAAAAAATTAAACACACAAAAGAAAAATACTTAAAGCAAAAATATATTCGAAAAATAAAAAATAAACTAAACTAATCCTAATATATTAATAAAGAAAAGAGAGGAGATTATGTTACTGGTGGAGAGCATGCAAATGCATCTCCCGAGTTGATTCTCTCTCTTTGGCCCGCATTGTGATTCGGTTGTGGGCCACTCCTTTTTGCTGTGTGTCCATCCACCTTAGGCTTAATCTTTTTGTCGAATATCCTGCCGAGCAGACTGCCAAGGCAGGATATTTTAGTGTCTATTGTGTGGATGGCCTTGCACTCCTCTGGATCATCATATTTTTTTAAGTTGTGGAATGCATTGAGTTTGACTTGTTGGTCATTGACCCGCATTGTCAAATCTTTTTTTCCACGTCAATTAGGGTGCGTCCAGTTGCAAGGAAAGGTCTCCCAAGGATGATCGGTGCATTCTCATCTGCTTCACAATCAAGGACAAGAAAATCAGCAGGAAAAATAAACTTATCTACTCTTACCAGTATGTCCTCGATTTTGCCTTCAGGTTGCACATAGGATCGATCCGCTAGTTGGAGCATAACGGTTGTAGGTTTTTCCCTTCCAATTCCAAACTTTTGAAAGACTGATTTGGGCATGAGATTTATGCTTTCTCCAAGGTCGCATAGGGCTTTACCTTCATAACTCTTACCTATCGCACAAGGTATGATGAAGCAACCAGGATCCTTTAACTTTGGTGGCAGGAGATTGTGCAGCATTGCCATGCATCCCTTGGTGGCAACCACGGTCTCAAACTCACCTATTCGTTTCCTCTTTGACACCATGTCCTTTAAGAACTTGGAATAGTTAGGTATTTGTTCAATTGCCTCTACGAACGATATGTTGATGTGGACTTGCTTTAAGATGTCGAGGAACTTTTTAAATTTATTGTCCTGTTTTTGCTTTTTCAACCTTTTTGGGAAAGGTGGTGGTGGTCTCATCTCATCCAGGGTTTCATTAGTTTGGAATTTAATACCTGGCACCACTAGAGTTGTTGATGCCTCGGCAGGCTATTCAGGAGTTGTTGTGCTTACTGCCGGGGCAGTGTTATCAGTTTGCTCATCCTTTTCTTTTGCTTGATCCACTAATTGAATTTGGCTCTCTGGGATCTTTTCCTTCAGTTGTAGACCACTCCTAGTAGTAATTGCCTTACACTGTTCATGGCCCATTACCTTAGCAACTTCAGTATTGCTAGGTAGTCCTCCTTGTGGTCTAGTATTTATGCTTTGAGCAAACTGCCCAACTAGAGTTTCCAGTGTTTTAATGGTCGCCTCTTGATTTTGCAGCCTCATCTCAGTTCTATTCATAAAAGCGTCTGTCCTTTTGATGAAATTACTGTTTTCTGCCATGTATGACTCAGTTTCCATCATAAAGGCTTTGAGAGTGTTCTCTAGTGAACTTACCGGTTGTTGCTGCAGTTGTTGCTGCGGCATTGACTACTGGGCTTGCTGCTGTGGCAGTTGTTGCATTGGTTGCTGAAATCCTGAAGGTTGGGTGATTGAGTTTAAGGCATTGTTAGGGTTGCTCCATGATAAGTTTGGATGCCTCTTCCATGAGGGATTATATGTGTTGGACAACATATTGTTGCGGTTGTAGTTCCCAACGTACATATCGGTTTCTTGATTCATGCAATCAAAGGAACTGTGGTTACCTCCACATAAGTCACAATATGAATCAATTACCTTGACCTCACGGGTATTTTGTTGTAACTGTAGGTTTTGCACCATCTTGATAAGAGAGGCCAATTGTGCTGCCACTGAATTCGATGTGTCTAATTCATTTACCGTGGCTTGGCGTCTTACTCCTCCTCTCCTAGATGTCGGAAATTGGAAGTCATTTTTCGCGAGTTTGTTTAGTATCTCGATAGCTTCCTCAGGTGCTTTATCAAGGAGTGTTACGTTTGTCGAGGCATCTAACATCATCCTTGTCGGGGCATTCGTGGCATTGTATAACATTGTCACCTGTGTCCATAGGGGAAATCCATGCAAAGGACACTTGTGTAGTAAATCTCTGTAGCGCTCCCATGCCTCGTACATTGGTTCGTCATCTGCCTGTCGAAAAGAAGTGATTTTATTACGAATTCTATCATATAAGTTCGTAGGATTAAAACGAGTAATAAAATCACGGCAAAGTTCACTCCAAGATCCAATAGATCCTGCTGGAATGCTATGCAACCAAGCTTTCGCCCTATCCCTCAGTGAATAGGGGAATACCTTCAATCGCAAGACATCTTCATGGACTCCTTGGATTTTGAAAGAGTTGCAAATTTCCATGAAGGACTTAAGGTGCTGCCTTGCGTCTTCGGTTGCAGACCCACCAAATTGTCCAATAGTGTTAAGCATATTGAACATAACAGGTTTCAGTTCAAAGTGGACTACTTCTATCTCTGGTGTAATGACTCTTGGGTTTAATCCATTTAAGTCCTCTTCCAGGAAGTCTCTGACCGTGAGCTGCCGCGGCCCAGGTGGCGGAGGAAGTCCTCCATTGCCTTCAGGTAAGTTTTGTCCTGCCGGGTGATCTGACATGGCTCCTTGGATCTGTCTCCTCAACCTTTGCCTTGTTCTTTCGATATCTGGATCTAACTCGTACAAGGGGTTGGTTGGATTGGCCCTGGTCATACACCACGAAAAACAAGAGTAAAAAAAAAATAAAAAGAGACAAGAAAATAAAGAAAACAAAATTTAGTTGCCAGTCCCCGGCAATGGCGCCAAAAACTTATCGCGTGTCAAAAGTGCATGTTTAGTGCAAGTGGACACATCGAAAGTAATAAGTGATAAGTAATTATCGGATTATCGTCTCCACAGGGACTGGTAGACTTAATATGCCTTATTCACCTTCTTGTTCTGTAGAAAAGTAAAAACACAAGTGATTTGAATTGGTTTATCTAAACTAAAATAACTAAACAAAAATAAAGAGATTTAATAATAGAGAAAGATGGGTCAGGATCCAGTAGCGTTGTATTGTGGATTTGATTGACTTGTCTCTGCTCAATGCGATCGTATATCATTGCCTCGGCTGCACTGCAGTTTACTGCCTTGGCACAACAATACGTTCGACAAAGTGTCCTTTGGTGACTTCGCTTATCCCTAAGTCGAATTACTATTGGTCATCAACCAATCTCATACTTCTTTTAGCTGTTGAAACTCTTAACCTATCTCTAGGCCGAGTTAGTATTTCGCGATTGAAATATCGTATTTATCTCTTTCTTGAATCTAACTCTCCCGAGTCTAGATAAATAGATTACTTACAAACTTCTTGTCGCGTGTCAAAAGTGCGCGTTTAGTGCAAGTGGACACATCGAAAGTAATAAGTGATAAGTAATTATCGGATTACCGTCTCCACAGGGACTGGTAGACTTAATATGCCTTCTTCACCTTCTTGTTCTGTAGAAAAGTAAAAACACAAGTGATTTGAATTGGTTTATCTAAACTAAAATAACTAAACAAAAATAAAGAGATTTAATAATAGAGAAAGATGGGTCAGGATCCAGTTGCGTTGTATTGTGGATTTGATTGACTTGTCTCTGCTCAATGCAATCGTATATCACTGCCTCGGCAGCACTGCAGTTTACTGCCTTGGCGGCGACAATACTTGTCCGCCGCCGCAATCCCTTGCTCGTGGTTGGACTTTACCAAAGTTCGGCAAAGTGTCCTTGAATGACTCTGCTTATCCCTAAGTCAGAGTGTTGTTGATGACTAGTCCTTGATGATACCTCCCGACGTGAACCAATTATACTCACCAACCAATCTCACACTTCTTCTAGCCGCTAAAACTCTTAACCTATCCCTAGGCCGAGTTAGTATTTCGCGATTGAAACACCGTACTTACCCCTTTCGTGAATCTAACTCTCCCAAGCTTAGATAAATGGATTACTCACAAACTTCCCTCCCGGGCTTGAATGCAAGAACAAGGAATAACAAAGGATAAGCAAACCTTGATAATTTTATTGCATTGAAACAAAGACAAAATACAATCTCCTCTCACATATACTCGACAACCTTCACCTAATCCCTAAGAAGGTTTAGAACATAATGGAGAGAAAGAAGACAAGTATAGAATTCGGCTCTCTCTCCCTAGGTATTCTGTGTCTAGTACATTGGATGGCTATGTCTTTATATAGGCTAGACCTAGTGCAAACCTTTCCTAAGTAGAATACAACTTGGAGTAGGGAACAAGTCAAGTACACAATTAAAATATTTCCAAGTTTGATTCGGCTAAGGGGGCTTTCCCGCGTGGTCTTTTCTTGGGCTTTTCCTCATGCTAGCCAGCTCCGATCCATGGGCTTTAAGTCCAGACACGTCCTTGGATTTTTATCTTTCCATCGCCTACAGTCTTGCTTCATGTCTTTCTGCTGCTGCCTCGGCATCAGGTCCTGCCTCGGCATCAGGTCCTGCCTCGGCCTTGTCGCTGCCGCGGCACTGGTTCCCTTGCACAGATATAAAAACGCAGTAAAACGTGCCTTTTCTATAAATATTAACTCTGTAAGCATAACTTCTGAACATATCACATTGAGTATATGCATTGGTCCGATTGGGTGTATATTTGGTAATTAATGCCCATAAAAAGAGTAAAAAGTGATAGTGAGTTGAGCACTTATCACTTCTCTCCCGAGATTGAATGCAAGAACAAAGAATGGAAAAGGATAAGCAAACCTTGATATTTTATTGCATTGAAACAAAGAACAAAGTACAATCTCCTCTCACAAGTACTTGACAACCTTCACCTAAACCCTAAGAAGACTTAGAACATAATTGAGAGAAAGAAGACAATGAGTCTTATGGTGAACTCTCAAAAAATCGCCTCCCATCTTCCTTTGGACGGCTAGGTCTTATATAGGCTTGGCCTAGGGCAAACCTTTCCTAAGTAGAATAAAACTTGGAGTAGGGAAAAAGTCATGTAAATAAATAAAATATTTCCAAGTTTATTCCAAATAAGAAGCTTTCTCGCGTTGCCTTGTCTTGGGCTTTTCCTCGTGCTAACCAGCTCCGATCCATGTGTTGCATGTCTAGAAACGTCCAGTGTATTTTTCTCTTCCAATCGCCTACAGTATCGCTACTTGTCTTTCGGTTGCTGCCTCGGCATCAGGTCCTGCCTCGGCCACGTTGCTGCCGCGGCAATAATTTATCCTGCACAGATGTAAAAAGATGTAGTAAAACTAGCCTTTTCTATAAATATCATATTTATAAGCATAACCTCTAAATATATTACATTAAGTGTATGTATTGGTCCAAGTAGGTGTAGATTTGATGATTAATGCCCATAAAAGGTGTAAAAAGTGATAATGAGTTGAACACTTATCAACCATACAGGCGTATCAATACCCCTAGGCAATCTGCCCAAGTTTTAAGGGTTGAGTTTAGGGGTTCCATATTTTTTGCTATGGGTTCCTATGGGTTAATTAAACTATAAAATGAATATTAAAACTTGGAATTAGTGATAATGAATTTGATGTGATGAAATATGTTTTACATGCTTGGTCTTTGGTTTGGTTGTGGTATTGTTTGGTGAAAGGATCCTAGGTGGATCATCTTGTGTGGTTGAGTCTTTGTTTGGTGGGATCTAGATGATGACTTTGCTCGATGTGAGATTCTGAAACCCAATCAATGTGAGATTCCAAGTATACTAGCTCGATGTGGATCATCTTGTATGGTTGAGTCTTTGTTTGGTGGGATCTGGATACCCAATGAGTGAGTGTTGCAACACAAGGGCTATTCGAGATCACTTAAATCCTATCTTGGATGATCTTAATCCTGGCATCGTTGCACCAGAAATTCAAGCTACTCACTTTGAACTCAAGCCTGTCATGTTTAATATATTGAAATCTATTGGACAATTTGATGGTATGCCTCACGAAGATGTAAGGCAACATATTCGTGCCTTATTAGAAGTTTGTGACTAATTTCGTCAACAAGGAGTGCATGAGGATGTGTTGAAGCTCAAACTATTTCCTTATTCCCTATGTGGCCGAGCAAGGGCATGGTTGAGTGGATTACCATCCGGTTCGATAAAGTCCTGGGTTGATCTATGTAAAGATTTTTGTTGTGTTATAATCCACCAAATCTCAACATTTAGCTTAGAAATGACATTGCTTCTTTTCGAAAAGGTGACGATGAGTCTATGTGTGAATGTTGGGATCGTTACAAGGGATTGCTTCGGAAGTGTAATAATCATGGTTTTCAAGATTGGACTCAAGTTGTAATGTTCTACAACGGAGTCAATGCACCTACTAGAATGATGTTGGATGCCTCGGCAAATGGCACGTTGCTAGACAAATCACGTAAGGAGGCATTCGACATTCTTTACAGAATTGTCAACAATGACTATCAATTTCCTTCTACAAGACTTGGAACCGGGAGGAAGGCACAAGGGACTTTTGAGCTCGAAGCTAAGGACTCATTATCCGCCTAACTCTCAGCTATCACCAATATGTTGAAGAATATACAACGTTCCAATAAAGTGAAGGAAGTGAAGATGGCTAATTCAGCTTGTCTATTTAGTTATGGCAATCACCATGAGAGGGAATGCCCAGGGAATCATGAGACAGCTAATTATTTGGGCAATTTAAATAGAAGCAACAAAAATCCCTAATCCAACACCTATAATCCAAGATGGCGACAACATCGGAATTTCTCATGGGGAAACAAGGATTCAACAATCCTAATCCACAAGCTCGAAATCAGAATGCTAATGAGCCTCAGAATTTTCAATCGAATATGCCTTGGCATAATTCGAACAAGGGGGCATCATCATCATCTAACACCAGTTCTTTGGAAGCGACTATGCAAGAATTTATTTTAAGTACAAAGAAAATGCTTCAAGAGCATACAACAACTATTAAGAATCAGGGTACGCTATTACAAAGCCATAATGCTTCATTGCGAACTTTAGAAATTCAAGTTGGTCAAATTGCCTCGGCATTAAAGGAATATCTGTCAGGACTTCTGCCAAGTGACATTGAAGTCACTAAGCCAAATGGTAAAGAGCAATGTAGTGCAATTACAATAAGGAGTGGCACACAAATTAATCAACAAGATAAGTTTGGGGGAAGACGAGTGATGATCCTACACCCAAACCTATGCATGAAGAGACAGTAATACCTGAACAAACTCTCGAGGAAAAGGACGAAGGTTTGACAAGTGAATGTAACCCCCTTAGCCCGGCCTGGATGGAACCGGCACTAACGGGTCACACGGGGAATATCGAACTAAACCTGTTAAGGTCCAATTCGATAAACAACCCTGAAAAACCGATATTATTTTTTTTCTTATCTAGATGCATAATTAATTATGTTCCTAAAAGTCTTGATATCATACAAAGCATTAACGAAAACAATCCGATCACATACAAGCATTCGATTAAACACTTAAGTAAATTAAGGACTAAAACGTAAAACTTTTACGTACTAATGAAAAATTAAAAATTCTTTCCATCAAAGTGTAATTAAGCATACAAGTGTCCCTTACGGTAAATATCAAGTCAAACGGAGCATTCTATCATCATCAATTGCAAGTTTCATTAATCTAGGAACCAAAATGTAAATCTTACAAATTATAAGGACTTCGTCAAAATTAAGTTATCCATCTTGAAATTTAATCAACTTTATGCATCCATGTGAAATTTCAGCTCAAAATAACATCTGTAGATACCGTAATTGAACAAAGAAGGATATTCGGGACTAAAATGCAATTTTCAGCAACTTCCATTTCCTGGCAGCCAAAGGTTTCGAAACCTTCCTCAGAGGTTTCGAAAATTTATGTAAAAGGTTTTGAAACTTCCCCGAAGGTTTCGAAACTTTTCGCGTCCAGTAAGGGTCCAGAATCAAAATTGCCCGCAAGGTTTCGAAACATTCCTGAAGGTTTCGAAACTTTGTGACTGGAACCTAAAAATTTCGTCACACCAAGTGAATTCAACCGACTCAAGATACAGCCATTAATCACCATCAACTATATGCATAATTCCTAAACCTAAAGAACATTTTAAAGCACACAATTATCAACATCAAGACTCCATACAAACTATAGGCATGCTTCCTAAAATATGATTAATATCAAGAACGTTCATGCATGTACATGCTTCAACAATCCAAACAACATCATAGTCCATCAATTAATAATCCAAAACATTATAGGTCTTATTACAACATTAACCAAAGCAAAAATCACACACTTCACAAGGGTTTGATTTACACATTGCCAAGCCCAAATTATTTGCCAAAACATACCAAAAATTGAGACAACTCTTCCCCTTGGTTCCCTTGCTCCGAACGTAGCCTCGAATATCACTATTCCTCTGCAAGTATGGAAAGAGAGAGCTTAAGCACAACATGCTTAGTGAGGAAGCTCTAACAAGTTTAAAATCATTTATAAAGTCATACTTGCATTCTTCATGCTTATTTGAAATATGTAAAATCAAAACATGCTTATCAACAATGTCAAAACATTTCATGTATCATGCACAAATAAATCATTCCATTTCATATATGCATATTGGCTTTCTAGTGATCACTTAATATGAACTTTTAGTTCACCGAATACACGGATTCCTTTTTCCATAATTGGAGACACTTGGTCCCAACATGCATCGGTCGGACACATAGTCACCCTTGTATACATGTTACCCCCACTATGCACGGTCGGACACAAAGTCACCCTTGTTTACGCATGGGTCAACTATATGCACGGTCGGACACAAAGTCACCCTTGTTTACATATAGGCAAGCTCTACACGCACGGTCGGACACAAAGTCACCCTTGTTTACGTGTAGGCAAACTCGAATCCTAGGAATCCGATTCGACTCGAATCGAATTTCCCCAACTAACACTCAAACTACTAACCCCAAAACCGGAATGTTACAGTGAACCTATTGATGGACCTAGTAGAAATGTCAAGGCAAAAGCAGTTCCTACACCAGTAGTGGATGATGTTAGACCCTACTACCCTTTCCCAGAGGCTGAAGAAGCAGAATGATGAGATTCAATTCAAGAAGTTTGTTGATAAATTGGATTAGTTGTACATCAATGTTTGACTCTTTTATGCAATTGAGCAAATGCCCATTTATGTCAAATTTCTCAAGGAGATAGTTACGAAGAAAAGGAAAGTGGAGAATTTTGATATAATTGCCACGACAAAAGAGTATTGTTCTACTTTGAGCAAATTGCCATTGAAGAAAAAGGATTCGGGCAGCTTTATCATTCCATGTTTGATTGGAGACAAATTTTTTGGGAAGGCACTTTGTGGTCTTGGATCAAGTTTGAATCTCAGGCCTAAATCGATTTTTGTGAAGCTTGGCATGGGGATGTGAGACCCACCTCCATTATTTTGCAATTAGCCAATCATTCTCATGTTAGAGAAGATCGAAGATGTCATAGTGAGGGTGGACAAATTCGTATTTCCAGTCGACTTCCTTATACTTAATTGCGAAGTTGATGCTAATACACTCATCATCTTGGGAAGGCCTTTCCTAGAAACCAGTCGCATTCTCATTGATTGTGAGAAGGGTGAGCTTACTATACGAGTAGCAGATCAAAGTCCGATCGTGAATGTCAACAATTCTCTTAAGTATGTTGATAAGTGTCTAAAATTCCTAATTTTTATATAATTTTCCCACTCGTTTATTGCTAATAAAAGATAGATTTAAGGGTAATATTGGATAATTCTGTTTATTTTCCATATTTCAGCATCTGAATACTTAAATCATAAATTTATCTATTATTTGGCATAAAACATATGCATTTGATGGTTTTCTTTCATAGGCAAGAAACCAAATCATAGTAATGGCAAAACAAGAAGACGTATGCTGGAAAAGATGGATGCTGAAATGCAGATGAAGCACCCACCACGACAGCACTTTGGATGTCGCGACAGCAGAATGAAGATGACAACTGGTGCTCGAAAGATAGAGAAAAATATGTCGATCCTAACGTACATAAAGAGAGAGAAAATCGGAACAGATTAAAGAAGTCAAACCCTGGTCAAAGTCAAACACGGGAAAGAAGAATTATTTTAGGAAATAGAATAAAGTATCCTAGTTCAATTATGAGTTGTATTCTTTTTCTTTTAGAACTCTTTCCTTGCGTGAAAAACTTTAACCTAGGGCTTTGCCCATATAAGCCACCCATTAAGGCTAGACATAGACAAACATAGACGGGGAGAGTCAAAATTGCATAGTAAAAATCCTCAAGCCACCGACTACACCATGTTCTAAAACCCTTCGGAGGTTTAGGTTGTTTGTGGAGTAGTTGGGGAAGAAAGTTGTGACTTATTTTGATATTTATTAATGTAAACCTATTTTTCATAGTTTATTCTCTCTTAGTATTTACGCTTTTTCACTTATGAGCTCGAAAGATAAGTTTGTGAAGAAAAATCAATTTGTCTAAACTCAGAAGAGTTAGGCTCACGAAACGAGAGAATGCGTTCTTTCCTCAAGGGCGTTGACTAATCTAGTTTAGAGATAAACCGCCCAGGATTTCAACGACTAAAAGGACGTATGTGTTTGGTCATTATTCATCCTTAATTAAAACCGGGAGGTATCATCAAGACATGGAATTCAACAGTGCTCTTCACTTAGGGATAAAGAGGAGACATACATGGATGCTCTGTCGAACTATGAAAAGTTGAGTTGTCGAAAAGGCATAATCCCGCCTAGGCAGCTGCGACGACCCTTAGTGCGACCCGCCGAAGCAGCAATTCAACCTATTGCATTAATAAGTGGATAATAAGTGCAATTGAATTCCCCTCTACAAAGCATTCAACCTGGCCTCACTTCATTCATTATTATTCTTTTCTTTTATTTAGCTTTTAAGTTAGTTAATATAGTTATCTTAGTTATCTAAATTAATCAATTATTTTTTTTTACTCTTATTAAGTGCAGGTCTAAGAAGTAGTGAAGTCGACCCAATCCTTGTGGGTTCGACAATCTTAAATACTACAATTTGGCAAAAGATGGAATAATCATAGGACTTCTGAGCCTTCACCATATGTGGATGATTCTAAAGAATGCCAGAGCATTTTGGAAGCAGACTCTGAGCTGTCAAGGGAATCTGATCAGTTTTATTAGATCAATATGAATATGAAGAGGAAGCTGGTGAATTCCCATTTAAAGTACAACAATCTGGTCTACTTATAGCTAGAAAACACTTGAGTTTTGAACCTCTTGATTTTGAGGAATTTATTCATCCTAAGCCTTCTTTACTGTACGCACCCAAGTTGGAGATGAAGACCTTGCCACAACATCTTAAATATGCTAATTTGGGTGCGGAGGAAACATTGTCAGTAATCATTTCCTCGAATCTTAATTCTGCTCAAGGGCAAAGTTTACTTGTTGTTTTGTCACAACATAAAAGGGCAATAGGATGGATCATGACAGATCTGAATGGGATTAGTCCAACCATATACATCCACAAGATACTTCTGGAAGAATTTCATGGAAATTCCATAGAGCCGCAACATAGACTCAACCTTATTATGAAGAAAGTTGTGATTAAAGAAATTATAAAATGTCTTGATGTTGGAGTTATTTACCCAATATCGGATAGTTCATGTGTGAGCCTGGTGCAATGTGTCCCTAAGAAGGGAAGCACAACTGTGGTGAGCAATAAAGACAATGAGCTATTGCCTACACGCATCGTGACAGGATAAAGGATTTTTATGGACTATCGCAAGCTTAACAAGGCTACGAAGAAGGATCATTTTCCTATACCCTTCATCGATCAAATGTTGGATCGTTTGGCGGGCAAAGCTTATTATTGCTTCTTGGATGGATATTCGGGTTACAACCAAATTTTCATAGCACCGGAAGACCAAGAAAATACCACATTCACGTGTCCTTGTGGAACTTATGCTTTTCGGAGGATGCCCTTTGGTTTTTGTAATACCCCAACAACTTTCCAGCGTTGCATGCAAGTTATTTTCTCTGATATGGTTGAGGACTCTCTTGAAATATTTAGGCATGATGCACGGTTCTATTTTTGGGACAAGTCATACCTTTTCAAGTGTTGTGTCGATCAAATTATCCGAAGATGTGTAACTGAAGAGGAGCAAAGAGATATTTTATATCATTGTTACACATGCCCGTGTGGAGGTCACATCGGATGGACGAGGACTACTGTAAAGGTCCTCCAATCAGTTTTTTATTGGCCTACCTTATTCAAAGATGCCTAGGCATTTTACAGAGCCTACGATAGATGTCAAAGGACTGGGAACATCTCCAGACTTCATGAAATTGCACGATAAAATATTTTGGAGATTGAGTTGTTTGATTTATGGGGCATAAACTTCATGAAACCTTTCCCATCTTCATTTGGAGACTTGTATATCTTATTGGCAGTGGACTACGTGTCCAAGTGGGTTGAAGCAATTGCGACGCCTAAGAATGACTCAATGACTATACTTAAGTTCCTTCATAAGTATATTTTTATGAGGTTCGGCGCACCAAGAGCTACAATCAGCGATGAAGGCACCCAATTTGACAACAAGTTAATTGCCAAGGCATTACAGAGATACAGGGTAAGACACAAGATTGCCACGGCATATCACCCTCAAACCAATGGGCAAGCCGAGGTCTCAAACCATGAAATCAAGTAGATATTGGAGAAGGTGGTAAATCCGAGGAGAAAAGATTGGTCACCGAAGCTTGATGAAGCTCTTTGGGCATACCTTACTGCATTCAAAACCCCACTAGGAATGTCTCCATTTAAGTTAGTCTATGAAAAAAACTGTCACCTCCTAGTCAAATCAGAGCACAAAGCTTATTGGGCAATTAAGAAGATCAATTTTGATTCCCAACTAGCTGGAGAAAGAAGGCTCTTAGAGTGTAATGAGATGGAATAATTTAGAGCCCAAAAGTATGAAAATGCCAAACTCTACAAAAAGATGACCAAAAGATGGCATGAACAGGCGGTTTTGCCACGGCATTTTCAAGTTGGTCAACAAGTGCTCATATTCAACTCAAGGCTAAAACTCTTTCCTAGGAAACTGAAATCAAGGTGGTCTGGGCCATTTGAAGTGCACCATGTTTATCCTCATGGAGAAGTAGATTTCAAAATCGTTGATGATGGGACGATCTTTAAGGTCAATGGATAGCGTATGAAGATCTACACTAGAGCCCCTGAGATACGTGACAAACCTACCTCCTATCTTCAGGATGCCTGACATTCAGAAATGTCATGGCATTTCCAGTTTACTGTTGTTAATAAAAAAAGTGTGTTTAGCATACTTTATATATTTTATTACACTAAGTTTTTATCGTATTTATTTTGTTAGGTTATGTAACACCCCAAATTTTTGCCCTAATTTAAAATCTAAAACCCTAAAATTTGGGAAATTTTATTTTGAAACCCTTATTTTAATTAAGGACTAAATTATTTTAATCTAATAATTTCAATGATCATTTTGATTAAATGGCAAAGTTGGTGTGGTTGTTTTGTAAATCATTTTAAGTCTAATGACCTTGGATGTAATTTACCCTTTTTATTAGGGTAATCATAAACCCATTTCCAAATTGAAAACCCACTTTGTTAAAATTTTCCACAACCGCACGTCTCCCTTTTCTCTTTTGTCTCTTGCACCCAAGATTATTTTTTTTCCTCATCGATCTTTCTCTTTGTCTTCACCTTCAGTGGCTTCGCAATCTCTTGGGTAAACCTTGGTTGTTGATTTGATTTCTGGCAATCACCATTCACGCGTGAGAAAAGAAGAAACCTTTGGTTGTTCTTTGATGTGCCCTTACCAAGACAATATCGAATGCTTCCGTTCGGTGTATCATCAAGGTTGTGTTTTATCTGTTCTTTGTTTCCCTTTTTCCTTATATTCTTTTACCTTTTCTGATCAGTGATGTGAAGGTGAGGTTTTGTTTTGAGATTTTGTTTTATTGTCGTTAAGTATTTTGGTTCATGGTTCTATTTTGTTGAGGGGTCTTGTTTGTGGAATCAGTTTATGTGTAGGGTGTAATTTGAGGAGGTATTGATTTGCATTGGGTCATTGGAGTCTCGTCGGAGAGTTGCGTCGTCGTACCGTTTCGATACTTGGGTGTTGTTGCCGTCACCATATGGGGTTCTGGAAACCCTTTGCTTCTTGTGTCAAGAGTTGGGGTTGTAAGTTTGGATTAACCGGCAGGCTTGGGCTGAGTTGTTAGGCAAATGAGTTTGGTGAGTAAGTTGGGTTATGTTGTTGGGCATGTGAGTGGGTTGTTGATCTGGGTTGGTGTTTAGTTGGGTTTGTTATTACTATAGTGTGCCGAGTGGGTTTGTTTATGGAGAGCCTATTCCTGGAGATTTGGTTTAATTTGTTGGTAGTGACCCGAACCGGATTGTTGACCCGACCCATGTTTGACTTGTTGACCACCTTTGATCGAGGTTGGCCTTTGACCATAACCGAGTTTGACTTGTGGACCATCCTTGACTAGTTTGAACATGGACCTTGACCTTGGACTTTTAACCTTTGACCAGTCAAGTCCAAGTTGAAATTGATTTTGACTTCTGAGTTGACCGTTGACTTTTTGACCAGTCAAGTCAAAGTTGACTTTGACTTTGAATTAGTAATAAATAGTAATTCGGTTATTTTACCTTGTAGGTTCTATTTCAGCTGGACCAGAATGTGAGACGCGTCCATCTCAGAGTTAGATCTTTAGTTGCTTAAGGTGTGTCCCTTCATGTTCTACATGATTCTGATTTTGTGCCTATGTTATGTTTTGTTATATTACATGTATATCTGAAACATTATATGTACATTGCCTGATTTAATATGTTAATATGTTTATTTGACCATACACGGTAAAATCATGCATGACAAGTGCAATTCTGTTTTCAAATCAAACATCTGATTTTTTGAAAAATTGTTACTCATAAGAGTTCTGATTTATGATTTTACGAATCATATTGATAAGTGCTCAAAAGGTCATTATTTTATACACCTTTCATGGGCAATAATCACTTATCTCACACTTACTTGGACTGATGCATGCGCTTAATATGCAATATTTGGATATTCTGCTATTATAACTCATAAAGCTAATATTTACAGAAAAATGCAGAATTTACTATATCTTCTGTACATGCAGGAACAAGTACTGTCGAGGCAGGGTTGAGGCCGAGGCAGAAGCTGGGCTGCGGCAGCAACTAAAGCTCCAGCATCAATATTGTAGGCGATTGGAAGATAAAAATACACTAGACGATTCTGGACTTGCAGCACATGGATCGAAGCTGGCTAGCGCGAGGAAAGCCCAAGTCAAAGGCCACGGGGGAAAAGCCTCCTAGTTGAAATAAACTTGGAAATATTTGATTTATGGGAATAATTGTAATCCTACTCCAAGTAGTATTCCTACTTAGGAAAGGTTTGCCCTAGACCTAGACTATATATACCATAACCGTCCAATGTATTAGGAGAGCCGATTTAGAGAGAGTTCAACCCTAAGAATTATTATGTTCTTTCCTCCATCATGTTCTAAGCTTTCTTAGGTTTAGGTGAAGGTTGTCGAGTACTTTTGAGAGGAGATTGTACTTTGTTTCTCGTTTCAATGCAATAAAACATTAAGATTTGCTTACTCTTTGCCATTCTTGGTTCTTGCATCCAAGCTCGGGAGGGAAGTTTGTGAGTGATCCATTTATCTAGACTCGAGAGAGTTAGATTCACAAAAGGAGTAAGTACGGTATTTGAAAAATACTAACTCGGCCTAGGGATAGGTTGGAGTTTCAGCGGCTAAAAGAAGTGTGAGATTGGTTGATAGTTATAATTGATTCATGTCTCGTGTCAAAAGTGCGCAATTAGTGCAAGTGAACACATCGCAAGTAATAAAGTGATAAGTATTATCGTGTATCGTCTCCAAAGGGATTGGTATACTTAATATGCCTTCTTCGTCTTCTTGTTCTGTAAAAACGAAAAGCACAGGTAATTGAGGTTTCGATGAAACTAATTAAATTGAAATAAAGAAAACTAAGAATAAAAATGAAGTCTGATTAATAGAGAGAGATCAGGATCCAGTTGCGTTGTATTGTGGATTTGATTGACTTCTCTCTGTCCAATGCAATTGTATATCACTGCCTCGGCAGTACTGCAGATTACTGCCTTGGCAGCAACGATACTGTCCGCCTTGGCAATCCCTTCCTCGTGGTTGGACTTTATCAAAGTTCGGCAAAGTGTCCTTGGGTGACTCCGCTTATCCCTAAGTCGAAGTACTGTTGATGACTAGTCCTTGATGATACCTCCCGGCGTGAATCAATTATACTCACCAACCAATCTCACACTTCTTTTAGCCGCTGAAACTCTTAACCTATCCCTAGGCCGAGTTAGTATTTCGCGATTGAAACACCGTACTTATCCCTTTCGTGAATCTAACTCTCCCGAGTCTAGATAAATGGATTACTCACAAACTTCTCTCCCGAGCTTTAATGCAAGAACAAAGAATGACAAAGGATAATCAAAACTTGATAGTTTTATTGCATTGAAACAAAGACAAAGTACAATCTACTCTCGCAAATACTTAACAACCTTCACCTAAACCCTAAAAAAGCTTAGAACATAATTTGAGAGAAAGAAAACATTGAGTCTTAGGGTAAACTCTCTAAGAATCGGCTCTCCTAGTACATTGGACGGCTAGGTCTTATATAGGCTTGGCCTAGGGCAAACCTTTCCTAAGTAGAATATAACTTGGAGTAGGGAACAAGTCATGTACATAAATAAAATATTTCCAAGTTTAATTCAACTAAGAGGCTTTCCCGCGTGGCCTTGTCTTGGGCTTTTCCTCATGCTAACCAGCTCCGATCCATGTGCTTCATGTCCAGAAACGTCCCCTGGATTTTTCTCTTCCGATCGCCTATAATATTGCTTCATGGCTCTCAACTGCTGCCTCGGCATCAGGTCCTGCCTTGACCATGTTGCTGTCGCGGCACTTGTTTCTCCTGCACAGATATAAAAATGCAATAAAACTTGCCTTTTCAATAAATATTATCTTTATAAGCATAACTTCTAAATATATCACATTAAGTATATGCTTTGGTTCGAGTGGGTGTAAATTTAGTGATTAATGCCCATAAAAGTTGTAAAAAGTGATAGTGAGTTGAGCACTTATCAATTCACGCCGGGAGGTATCGTCAAGGACTGATTATCAACAGTGTTTCGACTTAGGGATAAGCTGAGCCATCCAAGGAAACTTTTCTGAATCTTAGTGAGGTCTACCCAAGAGCAAGGGATTGTCGCGGCAGACACGCATTGTCGCTGCTGAGGCAGTAATCTGCAGTACTGTCGAGGCAGAGTCATGCGATAGCATTGGACAGAAACAAGTCGATCGATTCCATATTACAACGCAATTGGATCCTGCCCACTCTCTCATTCGTTCTCACTATCTTTATTTAGTTTTATTTAATTAGTTTACTTAAACAACCTTCCTACTTGTGTTTTTACTTTACTTTTACAGGACAAGAATATTAAAGAAGACATATTAAGTATACCAATCCCTGTGGAGACGATACACGATAAATACTGATCACTTTATTACTTGCGACGTGTACACTGCACAGTTTGCGCTATTTTTACACGCAACAAGTTTTTGGCGCCGTTGTCGGGGATTTGCAACTAAATTTTTTTTTTATTTTCTTGCTTTAGTTATTTTATTTTTATTTTTATTTTACTTTGATTTCTTTTTGGTGTATGACTAGGGCCAACCCATCCAATCCGTTGTACGAGATTGACACTGAAATTGAACGTACACGGAATCGGTTGAGGAGACAAATCCAACAAGCAATGGCAGGAAATCAAGCAGATCAAAACATACCTGCTGGCCACGGAGGACTTCAGCAGCCACCCATGCCGCAGCAACCACTGTCGTAGCCTCTTCTGCCACGGCAGCTAATTGTCAGAGATTTCCTGGTGGAAGATCTGAATGGATTAAACACTAGAGTCCTTGCACCGGAAATAGAAGCAACCCACTTTGAACTCAAACCTGTCATGTTCAATATGATGAATACTATTGGACAATTCAGTGGGTCTGCAACTGAAGATACCAGGCAGCATCTCAAATCTTTCATGGAAATTTGTAACTCATTTAAAATTCAAGGAGTCCATGAAGATGTTTTGAGATTAAAATTGTTTCCCTATTCACTGAGGGATAGGGCCAAGACCTGGTTAAATAGCATTCTAGCAGGATCAATAGGATCTTGGAGTGAACTCTACCGAGATTTCATTACGCGCTTTAACCCTACTAACTTATATGATCGTATCCGTAATGAAATTACTTCTTTTCGACAGGCAGATGGTGAACCAATGTACGAGACATGAGAGCGCTATAGAGAGTTATTGCACAGATGCCCATTACATGGATTTCCCTTGTGGACGCAAGTGATAATGTTCTACAATGCCACTAATGCCCCCACAAGGATGATGCTAGATGCTTCTACCAATGGGACACTCCTTGACAAAGCTCTTGAGGAAGCTATAGAGATTCTGAACAAGGTCGCAAAGAATGATTTTCAGTTCCCTACATCAAGGCAAGGATGAATGAGACGCAAAGCCACAGTGAATGAACTCGAAACATCCAATTCAGTGGCAGCACAATTGGCATCTCTAACCAAGATGGTTCATAACATGCAATTACAACAAAATACTCATAAGGTTAAAACGATCAATTCTTCTGAGTATGTGCAAGATGAGGAAACTGGTTTTTATGTGGGAAACTACAACCGAAATAATAATATGATGTCTAACACATATAATCCGGCATGGAAAAGACACCCAAATTTTTCATGGAGTAATCCTAATAATGCCTTGAATCCCACTAATCAGACCTCAAATTATCAGTAGAAGATGCCGCAGCAAAATATACAGCAGATGCCACAGCAACAGATGCCGCAGCAACAGTCCGAAAGTTCGTTGGAGAACACTCTCAAGGCCTTTATGATGAAAACAGAATCATACATGGCAGAGAACAGTAATTTCATCAAAAGGACGGATGCTTTCATGAACAGGACTGAAATGAGGTTGCAAAAACAAGAAGCGGATATTAAAACTCTAGAAACTCAAGTTGGTCAGTTCGCTCAAAGACAAAACAATAGACCACAAGGAGGATTACCTAGCAATACTGAAGTTGCTAAGGGAATGGGCCATGAGCAATGTAAACTGATCACAACAAGAAGTGGCCTACATTTAAAAGAAAAACTAAGCAGTTCAGCAAACAAGGTCCCACAGGCAATACAAGAGGAATCAAATAAGGAGGACCAAGATGTTGAACCAGAAAGTCAGGCCTCAGAAATCCCAGCAGAAAAGTCTGCCGAGGCAGACAAACCGGCAGCACCTCAACCAGCTGCCGAGACAGTAAAAGACCCATTGGTGCCAAGTATTAAATTCAAAACTCATGAAACCCTGGAGGAGATGAGACCACCACCACCTTTCCCACAAAGGTTGAAAAAGCAAAAAAAGGATCTCCAGTTTAAAAAAATTCTAGACATCCTAAAACAAGTCCACATCAACTTGCCATTCGTTGAGGCAATTGAACAGATGCCTAATTACGCTAAGTTCTTGAAAGACATGATATCTAAAAGAAAAAGGCTTGGTGAGTTTGAAACAGTGGCAGCAACTGAAGGATGCATGGCAGTGCTGCACAATCGCATGCCTCCAAAATTAAAGGATCCTGGGTGCTTTACCATACCTTGTGCGATAGGTAACCATTATGAAGGAAAGGCCCTATGTGACTTGGGAGCCAGCATCAACTTAATGCCGAAATCAGTCTTCCAAAAGCTTGGAATAGGAAGAGCAAAACCCACAACTATGGTACTTCAACTAGCGGATAGATCATTTGTGCACCCTGAAGGAAAAATTGATGACATATTGATAAGGGTAGACAAATTTATTTTTCCTGCTGACTTCCTTATCCTTGATTGTGAAGCAAATGAGAATGCGCCAATCATATTGGGGAGGCCTTTCTTAGCAACTGGACGCACCTTAATTGATGTGGAAAATGGAGAGTTGACAATGAGGGTTAATGACCAACAAGTCAAACTCAATGTATTCCACAATTTAAAAAAATATGATGATCCAGAAGAGTGCAAATCCATCCACACAACAGACACCAAAATATCTTGCCTTTGCAGCATGCTCGGCAGGCTATTTGGCAAAAAGATCAAGCTCAAAGTGGAAGCAGCACATCAGGACGGACATAAAGCAAAAGGGAGTGGACAACATCTGAATTATAATTCTGGCCAACAAGAGATAAATACCTTAGGAGATGCATTTGCATGCACTCCTCCAGTGACATAATCTCTTCCCTTTTCTTTTTATATTATTATATTAGGATCAGTTTAGTTTATATTTACTTTCCATATTTATTTTATGTTTTCATTATTTTTTCTTTTTTTTTCAATTATTTTTAGGTCAATGAAGCAAGGATGGAGGAAAAATTGTAACATCCCGGTTTTGGGGTTAGTAGTTTGAGTGTTAGTTGGGGAAATTCGATTCGGGTAGAATCGGATTCCTAGGGTTCGTTATTTCGGGAAAAATTAAAATAATAATATTTTGATCGGATAAGTAATAATTTTGTGAAATGGTTCTAAAAATATTAAAAAGGTGTTTTAAAGTTAAAGGAATATTATTTGAACTTTAATTTGATTTTTAATTGGGCTTAATTTTATGCTAGTGACTAAATTGTAATTTTGGAAAAGTTTCGGGGATTTAATTAGTAATTTTCGGCAATAAGGATTTTTAGTGACTAAATTGGAAAGTAAGCCATACTTAGAATCCTTAGAGGGCCATAAACCCAATTTATTTTTAATTAATGATTTATCCACCAAAATTGTTTTTAAATTATTTTATTTTAGATGACAACTTTATTTTCTTTTGTAACTTCCCATTTTCCCATCTTTTCTCTCAAGATTTTCTCTCATTTTCTCTCCATCTTCTTCTCCCAATTTCTTCAATTACTTGCTGATTTATTCATCATTTTCTACAAGATTTATTTCATTTTACTCATCCTTTCATTCTCTACAAAACCTATTCATCAATGTTTGCAAAATCAACATCATTTTCAAGGAAATCAAGGAAGGTTTTCTCATCTTTTTGGTGGAGCAAATCTCTAAGGTAAAATTCTGATTTCTACTCTTTTTTCTAAGGTTCTTTATTGAAATTCCCAAGTATTGGCTTGCCCATTAACAATTGATATTTAATTTTGTGTTTCTAATTCAAGATTTATGAGTTTTGTGAAGGTTTTTGTGAAATCTTTTGAGATCTCAATTGATGTTGGATTCAGGATGATTTAATTATGATATTAAGTCAATTAAATGATTGATTGAGTCTTGTAATGATTTAATATCAAATTAATCCCGAAATAATGCAATCGGTGGTGTTTTAAGGTGGTTTTCGGTTGTTTTAGGGGCCGTTTTAGGTGTTCTTATGTTGCTGGAGGTATATGGATGGTTTGGAAGTGCTTTTGGTTCATATTTGAAGTGGATTAGATGTTAAATTCATTAGGTTTTGGGCTGATGATGTTTCGGCTGTGTTTCGGCTTAGTTTTCGGTCTTTTCGGCAAGGTTTTCGATAGTTTTGTGAAGGTTAAGTGTGGCTGCTGTTTTGAGCATGTTGTGATGTGAATATGCTCTGTTTTTTAATGTTGTAGAGGTAGTGCGAGAAGGTGCATAAGTGGCTGGTGCGTTGGCGTTGCCATCGGAGCATCGGCGAGGGCTCGTTTCGCTTGTCGGTGAGTGGTTTCGGGTTTAAAGTGAATCGCATTGGTTCGGTTCTGTTTTAGGGACTATGGAATAGTGTGAAAACTTTCCATAGTTCAAGAGTAAGTGTTTTAAAAGATGTTGATGCATTATCTCAAGTTTCGGCTATTTTCGATAACGGCGTATATGTGAACAATGATTCAATATGATTTTGGAATTGCAAATATTTGATTTTGAAATGATGCATGCATGTGTTAATTGATGAAAATGCATGGTTTATTAAGGTATTCATGGCTTATGTAAGCATGAAAAAGAATTTGGAATATGATGAGGTTATTTGCCCTTTGTTGATAAAGCCGTTGAGCTTGATTTTAGTTCACATGATGAACATTTAACGAGTGCATTATGAGCAGCAAGTTAACATGCATCATTGGAATTGATATTGGCTTAGTGACACTAACCTTAGATTCGAATACAAATGACATGTCATTAGGATTGAGAGCACTATAAAAATAATGAGAATAATGATGATGCCTACACGTAAACAAGGGTGACTTTGTGTCCGACCGTGCGTGTAGAGTTTGCCTACACGTAAACAAGGGTGACTTTGTGTCCGATCGTGCGTGTAGAGCTTGCCTATATGTAAACAAGGGTGACTTTGTGTCCGACCGTGCATATAGTTGACCCATGCGTAAACAAGGGTGACTTTGTGTCCGACCGTGCGTAGTGGGGGTAATATGTATACAAGGGTGACTATGTGTTCGACCGATGCATGTTGAAACCAAGTGTCTCCAATTATGGAAAAAGGAATCCGTGTATTCGGTGAACTAAAAGTTCATATTAAGTGATCACTAGAAAGCCAATATGCATACATGAAACGAAATGATATACTTGTGCATGATACATGAAATGATTTGACAATGCTGATAAGCATGATTTGGTTTTACATATTTCAAATAAGCATGAAAGATGCAAGTATGACTTCAAAAAAAATGATTTTTGATCTTGTTTAGAGCTTCCTCACTAAGCATGTTTTGCTTAAGCTCTCTCCTTTCATACTTGCAGAGAAATAGAGATATTCGAGGTTACTTTCAGAGCAAGTGAACCAAGGGGAAAAGTTAACTCAATTTTTGGTATGTTTGGCAAATAACTTGGGGCTTGGCAATGTGTAAACCTACCCATATGAGAGTGTGTTTTTACTTTGGTTAATGACTTGTAATGAGACCTTATATTGTCTTGATTTTGGTTTGATGAATTTTGATATTGTTTTGGATTGTTGAAGTATGATCATGTATGTGTGTTTCTTGTTTTTAATCATAACATAGGAAGCATGCCTATAGATCATTTTGAGGTCCAAGCTGTTGGTAATAGTGTGCTTTAGATTGTTCTTTATGCTTAGGAAATTATTCATATAATTAGGGGTGATTAATGGTTATGTCTGAATGGATGGAATTAACATAGAATGTTCAAACTTGTCAAATTGCACAGGGGGTATCGATACCCTTACCAGAGGTATCGATACCCAAGGCTTAATTTGGGGTGGTACCGAAGCATGGCTCGATGCAATTACCCCACTGGTCACTGTGGTATCGATAACACCTTTGGAGGTATCGATACCCCTGACCTTTGAGGTGCAACGAGGCTCACTCCACGTCAGGGTATCGATACCCAGACCAAAGGTATCGATACCCCTGACCCAAAAATGACATTTTAAGTGTCAAAAATTACGTTTAAGGTCGGATGTCTTTCCACGATCGAATATAGATGCAATGAATAATATTGAGAGTTGTAATATCACCAAGACGCATGATGTTAACTTGAATTTGCATCGGTAATTTAATGTTAGTTTTAGTCCCTATGATATTGTGAGCTTTACAATTAGGTCCCTATTTTATGAAACATGAAATTGACGATGCTATAATGGTCCGATTGATCTGAACTTTGTTATGAGTACGTTATGCATGTTTAATTGAACTATGGTAGGTTGAATTTCCGGTTTGTTGTTGGAATTAAAATTATTTGCGTTTTGGTCCTTAGGTGTTTATATGTGAAATGAGTGATTAATGGCGAACCGAATGTCTTCACTTTCGTTATGCATGACCTCGACACACATAGGAACTTAATTACGCATCTAGTTAAGAAATAAAAAAACATATCGGTTTTCAGGGTTGTTTATCGAATCGGACCTTCGCGGGTTTGGTTCGATATTCCCCGTGTAACCCATTAGTGCCGGTTCCGTCTAGGCCGAGCTAAGGGGGTTACAAAAATAGTTCACAGCAGAAATTCTGCCAAGACAGAAAACAGTGTCAGAGCCGCAGCAGTCCTAACGGGCAAAACAGTGTAACGGCTAGTCTACCGAGATTCCTGCCGCGGCAGTAGAAGCAATCGGCAGTAAAGGCTAACGGCTACAAAACGGCTAGTGGTTTCAAACGGATACAAGGCCGAGGCCTATATAAGCACCTTCCTTCTCTTGAACTATTCACTCTTGCATTCTTGTTTTCTTTCGAATTTTTGTTAATCTTGCTCTCATCATATTCTCTACCTAGCCTTCTTGAAATTTCAGAATCTTTCCAAGAAACTCTTCAAAATCCTCAACACTCTTCCATGTCATCATACACTCGTTTTGCCCCTGCCGCTGTTGAAGACCGATTCAACAGATCGTTCGTTGCTCGGCAGTTGTGGGAGGAATAAGGGTTCCAACACTCGGATGAGGACAACTACGGCATCGAACACTTCTTGTTCGATAAAATTAAATATCAAGATTGGGAGATTCTTTGCCTACAGCCTGCCCAGGCAAATGCCACCATAGTGCGGGAATTTTATGCACATGGGCCGAGCAAGGACTCTCTCTACGTCCACTACCGGGGCAGGCCGATCAAGCTTGATGCCGAGACAATCAACCAATACTATGGCCTCACACCTATCCGCGATATCCATGCCGAATTTTTTGAAGAAGTTACAAACGAAGATTACGAGTTGATTAAAGATGACCTTTGCTAAAACAACACCCCTTGGGAAACCGGTGCCCATAGAGGATCTGTAGTAAGGTAGAACCTAAATCCCGAGGCCAAGCTTTGGAAAACCTTTGTCAAGAGACGCCTCATCGCCACCTCCCACAATAGCACGGTAGACCGTAGGAGATTGGTGCTCATCCAATCAATCATCACCAAAAGGAGCATCAACGTGGGCGAGAACATATTACGAGAAATCTATAAGTGCGGTAAGAAGGAAAGAGGACCGTTATATTTCCCTTGTTTAATCTCTGGTTTGTGCATTGCTGCAGGTGTACCGGTGGAAGATACGGATGAATACACACCAAATAGGCCAGGATGGACGAAAGACTTCTACCATAAAATAATGCAGATCACGCAAGCAGAACCATTCCAGGCAACTCCTCAGCAGTTCACTGCCGACTTCACTGTCGGAGCCCAGTACACAGCAGTTATGCTTGGCACTGCCCACACCACTGCCGCAGCAGACCCATACCAGAAGATTCTACAAAGGATGGCCGCCATGGACCTTTGTCAACAGAGATAAATGGAATATCAACGTGACTTCAATAGCACACTTGCACAGATGATGATGCAAAATTTTCCAAGTCAAGGGATACATTTTCCAGAATTCCCAGCAAACATATTCGTCACAACATCACCCTACACAGAGACCACCCCAGCCCCAGGACCGAGGTCGTTTTTCCCTTCTCAACATCAACAACAATTCCACGCATTCATTATGCCCCAGTACTCCACCACGATCACCCATCCCCATGGGAAGTCTCTTTAGAGAAATAGATGAGTATGTACATCAAAGCTCATCCAATACCGAGCCAAGCATTCATTATGCCGAGGCAACAAACGTTGAAGTGGAAGGAGGGACGAAAATAATGCATACGGAAGAAATTGCCGATGAAGAAGAAGGAGAAAAGGTGAATGCTCCTTTACAAAGGACACCACCCACACGAGTTCAACCTCCCCGGCAAGCAAAACTACAACAATCACCAGCGCAGGGATCAAGGATGAAAGAGTCAGCAGGAAGGCCTAGAAAAAAAATTGTTACCAGCAGCTCTTCGGAGTCCATTTAAATACTAAGCTTTTCCTGCCTTTAATTCTTCACTTTTGTTGTTAATTTATTTACCTGCTGTGTGATTAGAGCATTGAGGACAATGCTCAGTTTGAGTTTGGGGGTGTAAGTGCACTGTCGAGGCAGCTCACTGTCGCGGCCTTACCATGAAAGGGAGTAAAATTTTTGCCTTATTTGAAATTTTTTTAGTGCATCTATCTGCTTCCTAATTGATTTACTGCCTTTACTTTTGCACTGCCTTCCATCAGTATATCCTTAGTTTATTCTTTCAAGGCTATAGAAATCTTTCTCCTTACCATGGCTAGGTTCTGTTTTAAAGGATTAACCTTAGAATACTTAAGGTAGAAAACCTAGAAGCTTGCTATAAGGTTAAAGTTATAAACACTTTTTGGAATTGTTTGATCTAGGAATTCTTTTAATGAACTTAGGTGGTAAAGACTTAGACTTTTGGGAAAGTGACTAGAGGTGCCTATCACCGACTCTAGGAAGCGCTCTTCTTCATGCTAAAGGTGCCCAAAATTGGCTCTAGTATTCTAAAGAAAGAAAAGAAGGAAATAGAAAACACATACCTTGAGGTGCCCGAAATTGGCTCAAGCTATTGATGTTTTAAGAAGAGAACACTAGATCCAAATCTATTTGTCTTGAACTTAGAGTTTATCTAAGAAAGCCTTTAATCAACCTTGTCCACAAAAACGCACACACTCACAAAATCTTATAGCTTGTTTCCGGGTAAAGTACTTGAGTAAACAAAAGGCTAAGACTAAGTAATAAGCATAGTTATGGTGGGGAGAATAGATGGAAAAGTAAAGAGAGAATAAGGTTTGGCAAATCGATGGCTTGCATTGTTTGAGGAAAAGCAATAGTTCGAGTTTGAGGGTATGATAAGTGCTCAAAAGATCATTATTTTATACACCTTTCATGGGCAATAAGCACTTATCTCACACTTACTTGGACTGATGCATGTGCTTAATATGCAATATTCGGATATTCTGCCATTATAACTCATAAAGCTAATATTTACAGAAAAATACAGAATTTACGATATCTTCTGTACATGCAGGAACAAGTACTGCCGAGGCAGGGTTGAGGCCGAGGTAGAAGCTGGGTCGCGGTTGATGAGTGCCTAAAAGTCTTATTCTTTATACCAATTTCCCACTCGATTATTGCTAATAAAGGACAGATTTAATGGCAATATTGGATAATTCTGCTTATTTCCATATTGCAGCATCCCAATACTTAATTCATGAATTTATCTATTATTTGGCATAAAGCAGGTACAATTAATGGTTTCTTCTCTTAGACAGGAAACTACCACATAGGAAATGCCAGATAGCATGATGGATGCTGGAAGCTGAAGCTGAAATGCAGATAAGCACCTACCTCGGCAGCACTTTGATGCCCCGGCAACACTTTAATGCCTCGGCAGCATCTGAGGCCGCGGCAACACCTGGAACATAAATGTCGATATGATAGGCGATCTGAAGAGAAAAATAAGGTGGACGCTTTAAGACAAGAGGCATAGAAATCGGAGCTGAGGAACACACGGAAAGTCAAGGTCAAAGGCCACGCGGGAAAATAATCCTTATAGGAATAAACTAGGAAATAAAATAAATATCTTTAATTTATGTACTTAACTTGTGTTTTACTCCAAGTTGTATTCCTACTTTGGTAAAGTCTACCCACGAGCAAGGGATTGCCGCGGCAGACAGTATTGTCGCTGCCAAGGCAGTAAACTGCAGTGCTGCCGAGGCAGTGATATACGATTGCATTGGACAGAGACAAGTCAATCAAATCCACAATACGACGCAACTGGATCCTAGCCCATCTCTCTCTATTATTTCAACTCTTTATTTTTATTTAGTTATTTTAGTTTAGATAAATCAACTCCAATCACTTGTGTTTTTACTTTTCTACAGAAAAAAAAGGTGAAGAAAGCATATTAAGTATACCGGTCCCTGAGGAGACGATAACTCGATAAAATACTTATCACTTATTACTTTCGATGTGTCCACTTGCACTAAACGCGCACTTTTGACACGCGACAATTGCATTTAGTGGTTATTTATGCCTTGACATTTATGGTGCGGTAATAGATGCATTTTATGGGGAATGTCATGATGTGGCTAATGATGTGCCGGTAAAGCGAAGTTGGGAGCAAGGGAGATTTGCCATGACATTTCAGAAGGACAACGAAGGAAAAATGTCATGGAAAATATGAAGACATCCAGAGCTGTAGAAAAAGACAATAAGATATTTTGAGAGGAGTGTCAGTTGTTGCTGTACGTGAGGCTGGCCATAACCACCTTGGAGGGGACCACAATCACTTGGTAAAATTACAAATCATGTGAGTGGGGGTAAAAAAGGGAATTTTCCTAAACCCTAGGGTATTCTTCTCCCACCTTATAAGGAATGGTGACCTAAGAAAAGAACAACCTTTTGGGGAGGAAAGAAAGACCTTTGGACCTGATTTTGAGGGAAACAAGAGGAGGTAGAAAGCTTCCACCTTTCTTCCCCCAAACACCGTACAAAGGGTTCCTCTACTGATCGAGCTTGTAGTAGTGGCGTGCTAGGCACCCGAGAGGGGCTAGCATGCTAAAGTATCTCCATGGTGGTCGAAGAGCCGACAATAGCGCGCACCGAGGGTGTCTTCCAACCTTTCCCTTTGCTTTATTTTATATTCTTGAAAGGTTGTTGTGGATGATACTTTCTAAACACTTTCACACCACCATGTTTAAGCTTTATTTGGTGAATGTTTTTTTGTGGATGATTTAACTTTATTTCTTATGAATTTATTAGCATGATATGTGCTTGTTTATTTGTTTTGCTCATTGTTTTAAATTATCTAAGCTTGTAAGAGGAACGAGAGTGTCATTTGTTTAGGTATAGTGCTAGGTGTTCGAGAGAAACTTAGCCATAAATCCTTAGTGTTCGAGAGAAACAAAGGGAGGATCGACGTGAGCAATGGGTTCTTGACTGCAAATAGAGCCTAATCTGACATTAGGTGCTCGAGAGAGACTTAAGTAAAGGTTTCAACGACTAAAAGGAGTGTGCTTTGTCAATAGGCTAGATGTCACTATTGAGACAGAGAGGAGTGTCATGATATTTTAGACTATCAGGTTCCTTTGACTCGAGAGAGCGAGAGCATATTAGGAAACTCTATCAAGTAAATAGGCCATATAACATCTAGTTGTTCAAATGAGTGAGTTTAAGAAGTCTGTAAGAAATCCATCTGTCGCGTGTCAAAAGTGCGCGTTTAGTGCAAGTGGACACATCGAAAGTAATAAGTGATAAGTATTATCGGATTATCGTCTCCACAGGGACTGGTAGACTTAATATGCCTTCTTCACCTTCTTGTTCTGTAGAAAAGTAAAAACACAAGTGATTTGGGTTGGTTTATCTAAACTAAAATAACTAAACAAAAATAAAGAGATTTAATAATAGAGAAAGATGGGTCAGGATCCAGTTGCATTGTATTGTGGATTTGACTGACTTGTCTCTGCTCAATGCAATCGTATATCACTGCCTCGGCAGCACTACAGTTTACTGCCTTGGCAGCTACGATACTTGTCCACCGCGGCAATCCCTTGCTCGTGGGCAGACTTTACCAAAGTTCGGCAAAGTGTCCTTGAATGACTCCGCTTATCCCTAAGTCAGAGTGCTGTTGATGACTAGTCCTTGATGATACCTCCCGGCGTGAACCAATCATACTCACCAACCAATCTCACACTTCTTTTAGCCGCTGAAACTCTTAACCTATCCCTAGGCCGAGTTAGTATTTCGCGATTGAAACACCGTACTTACCCCTTTCGTGAATCTAACTCTCCCGAGCTTAGATAAATGGATTACTCACAAACTTCCCTCCCGGGCTTGAATGCAAGAACAAGGAATAACAAAGGATAAGCAAACCTTGATAATTTTATTGCATTGAAAACAAAGACAAAGTACAATCTCCTCTCACATGTACTCGGCAACCTTCACCTAATCCCTAAGAAGGTTTAGAACATAATGGAGAGGAAGAGAACAAGTATAGAATTCGGCTCTCTCTCCCTAGGTATTCCGTGTCTAGTACATTGGGTGGCTAGGTCTTTATATAGGCTTGACCTAGGGCAAACCTTTCCTAAGTAGAATACAACTTGGAGTAGAAAACAAGTCAAGTACATAATTAAAATATTTCCAAGTTTGATTCGGCTAAGGGGGTTTTCCCGCATGGTCTTTTCTTGGGCTTTTCCTCATGCTAGCCAGCTCCGATTCATGGGCTTTAAGTCCAGACACTTCCCTTGGATTTTTATCTTTCCATCGCCTACAGTCTTGCTTCCTGTCTTTCTGCTGCTGCCTCGGCATCAGGTCCTGCCTCGGCCTTGTCGCTGCCGCGGCACTGGTTCTCCTGCACAGATATAAAAATGCAGTCAAACGTGCCTTTTTTGTAAATATTAACTCTGTAAGCATAACTTCTGAATATATCACATTGAGTATATGGATTGGTCCAAGTGGGTGTATATTTGGTGATTAATGCCCATAAAAGGAGTAAAAAGTGATAGTGTGTTGAGCACTTATCACACCCCCAAACTCGAACTATTGCTTGTCCTCAAGCAATGCAAACCATCAATTTGCCAAACTCTACTCTCTCTTGGTCTTACATGTCCATCTATTCTCCCCACCATAACTAGGCCTATTCTTAAGCCTTAACCTTTCGGTTACCCAAGGGTTTACCTAGAAACAAACTATAAGAATTGTGAGTGTGTGTGTTTTTGTGGACAAGTTTGATTAAGGGCTTTCTTAGATAAACTCTAAGTTCAAGACAAGTAGAATTTGGTTAAGTGTTCTCTTCTTTTCTCAACCACCAAATCCTTGAGCCAATTTCGGGCACCTCAAGGATTTGTGTTTTTTTTTCACAAACTTCCTTCTTTCTTTTTAATATTCCTTAAGACATACTAGAGCCAATTTCGGGCACCTCTAGCATGAAGAAGAGACTTTCTAGAGCCGGTGGTAGGAACCTCTAGTTACTTTCCAAAAATCTAAGTCTTTATCACCTAAGTTCATTAAAAGAATTCCTCTAATCCAACAAGTCCCAAAAGTGTTTAAAGTTCTTCCTATAGTAAGCTTCTAAGTTTTCAACCTTGAGTATCCTAAGGTTAAACTCTCTTAACAGAATCTAATCATGGTAAGGAGAAAGATTTCTATAGCCTTAAAGAATAAACTAAGGCAATACAGATGACGAGCAGTGCAAAAGTGTAGGCAGTTAATTCAAGTAAGGCGGGGAGCATAAAAAATAAAAAAAAATCACTAGAATACTCTCTTTTTTTGGCAAGGCCTCGGCAGTAGATTGTTGCCTTGGCAGTGAATCTGCACCCCCAAACTCAAACCAAGCATTGTCCTCAATGCTTTATATTTGAAGAAATAAGCGGCAAAACAATTATGAAATAAGCAGCATTTAAAACAGTAAAAGCAATTAATATTGAATTAAGGACAAAAATTTTAAAGCGACTCTGAAGAGCTACTTGTAACAATTTTCCTCCTTGGCCTTGCGGCCGATTGCTTTGTCCTTGGTGAGGGCGATGGTTGCGCTTTTGCTTGCCGGGGCGGTTGGACTCGTGTGGGTGGTGTCCGTTGCATTGGGGCCTCCACCTCTTCTCCTTCTTCTACATCGACCATCTCTTTGGTTAGTATGATGTCCGTTCCTTCTCCCATTGCCGTGGCTCCTCCGGTGTGATGTGTACTTGGGCCGGCGGCGGTGGAGCTTTGGTGCGAGTAGGCATCTATCTCGGCTGATAGACTGCCCATGATTATTGGTGATCGGGGTGGAGTGCTGAAAACGGCCCT
This sequence comes from Abelmoschus esculentus, assembly GCA_035048815.1. Classification (NCBI taxonomy): domain Eukaryota; kingdom Viridiplantae; phylum Streptophyta; class Magnoliopsida; order Malvales; family Malvaceae; genus Abelmoschus; species Abelmoschus esculentus. Next base: position 6,160,646 of record JAUCBN010000056.1, on the reverse strand, counting down.
CCGCTTGGATGGGCCAGCAGCATGATATTGGGGCTAAGGGTCCGCATGGAAAAAGGGCCTTGGTCCTCCCGAAGCTGGTGTAGTCTCTGTGTAAGGAGCGGCAGTGACGAACATGTTGCTTGGAAAATCTGGAAATTACGCTCCTTGGTCCGGAAAAGCTTACAGCAGCATCTGGGCCAATGTGCCGTTGAAATCTCTTTGGTACTCCATGTACCTTTGTTGCCTGAGGTCCATTGCTGCCATCCTTTGTAGAATCTCCTGGTACGGGTCTGCTGCGGTAGAGGTGTGGGTAGTGTCTGGCATGTCTGCCGTGTACTGGGCCCCAGCAACAGTATCGGCAGTGAACTGCTGGGGTGTTGCTTGGACTGGCTCCGCCTGTGTGATCTGCATGACTTTATGGCAAAAGTCTCTCGTCCATCCTCGCCGTGGGGGAGTGTATTCGTCCGTATCTTCAATGGGCACACCTGCAGCAACACATAAACCCGTGATCAAACAAGGGAAATACAATGGTCCCCTATCTTTCTTACCGCACTCGTGAATTTCCCGTAGGATTATCTCTCCAACGTTGATGGTTCTCTTGTTGATGATGGATTGGATAAGCACCAATCTTTTGCGGTCCACCGTGCTATTGTGAGATGTGGGGATGAGGCGTCGCTTGACAAAGGTATTCCACATCTTGGCCTCAGGCTTTAGGCTTTGTCTTGTTACGGATCCTCTATGGGTATCGGTTTCCCATGGAGTATTTACGTAACAAAGATCATCTTTGATGAGCTTGTAGTCCTCGGCAGTGATGTCTTCCATGAATTCGGCATGAACATCACTATTCGGGGTGAGGCCGTAGAAGTCGTTAATGATCTCGGCATCTAGCTGGATTGGCCTGCCGCGACAATGAACAAAGAGGGAGTCTTTGCTGGGCCCGTGCGCATAGAACTCCCGCACGATCGTAGCATTCGCCTGGGCAAGTTGGAGACAGAAAATTTCCCAGTTTTGGTACTTAATTATGTCGAAGAGGTAGTGCTCAATGTCGTAGTTTTCATCGTCCGCATGCTGGAAAACTTGTTCTTCCCACAGTTGCCGAGCGATGAAAGATCGGTTGAAGTGATCATCAACGTTGGCTGGGGCAAATCTTTTGTAGGTTGCCATCAAGATTTGAGAGATGTGATTTCTTGGAAGTTTTCTTGAAAAGAATCTGGAAGTTCACGAAGATTATGAGTATGCAGAGAGTAATGTGAGAGAGATTGTTATGAATGCTAAAGAAAACAAGAAAGCAGGAGTGAATAGTTCAAGAGGAAGGAGTTTCTTATATAGGCCTCGGCCTTGTGACCGTTGAAGCCATTAGCCGTTTTGTAACCGTTTCCTTTTTCTGCCGCGGTAGGAATCTCGACAGACTAGCCGTTACACTGTTCTGCCCGTTGAGACTGCTGCGGCCCTGACACTGTTTTATTGCCTCGGCAGAGTTCCTGCTGTGAACTACTTTTCCTTTATTCTTGATTCTTGACCTAAAAATTAAACATACGAAAAAAAATATTTAAGGTAAAAAATAAATTCGAAAAAATAAAAATAAAAATAGACTAATCCTAATATATTAATAAAGAAAAGAGAGAAGATTATGTTACTGGTGGAGAGCATGTAAATGCATCTCCAAAGATGATTTTCTCTCTTTGGCCCGAATTATAAATCGGTTGTAAGCCATCCCCTTTTTCTGTGCGTCCATCCACCTTGGGCTTAATCTTTTTACCAATCAATCTGTCGAGCATTCCGCCGAGGCAGGAAATTTTGGTACCTCCTGTGTGAATGGCCTTGCATTCCTCTGGATCATCATATTTTTTTAAGTTGTGAAATGCATTGAGTTTGACTTATTGGTCATTGACCTGCATTGTCAACTCTCCTTTTTCCACGTCAATTAGGGTGCGTCCAGTTGCAAGGAAAGGTCTCCCAAGGATGATCGGTGCATTCTCATCTGCTTCACAATCAAGGACAACAAAATCAGCAAGAAAAATAAACTTATCTACTCTTACCAGTATGTCCTCGATTTTTCCCTCAGGTTGCACATAAGATCGATCCGCTAGTTGGAGCATAACGGTTGTAGGTTTTGCCCTTCCAATTCCAAGCTTTTGAAAGACTGATTTCGGCATGAGATTTATGCTTGCTCCAAGGTCGCATAGGGCCTTACCTTCATAACTCTTACCTATCGCACAAGGTATGATGAAGCAACCAGGATCCTTTAACTTTGGTGGCATGCGATTGTGCAGCATTGCCATGCATCCCTCGGTGGCAACCACGGTCTCAAACTCACCTATTCGTTTCCTCTTTGACACCATGTCCTTTAAGAACTTGGCATAGTTAGGAATTTGTTCAATTGCCTCAACGAACGATATGTTGATGTGGACTTGCTTTAAGATGTCGAGGAACTTCTTGAACTGTTGGTCCTGTTTTTGCTTTCTTAACCTTTTTGGGAAAGGTGGTGGTGGTCTCATCTCCTCCAGGGTTTCATTAGTTTAGAAATTAATACCTGGCACCACTGGAGTTGTCGTTGCCTCGGTAGGCTATTCAGGAGCTATCGTGCTCTCTACCGGGGCAGTGTTATCAGTTTGCTCATCTTCTTCTTTTGCTTGATCCGCTGATTGAAATTGGCTCTCTGGGATCTTTTCCTTCAGCTTTAGATCACTCCTAGTAGTAATTGCCTTACCTTAGCAACTTCAGTATTGCTAGGTAGTCCTCCTTGTGGTCTAGTATTTATGCTTTGAGCAAACTGCCCAACCTGAGTTTCCAGCGTTTTAATGGTCGCTTCTTGATTTTGCAACCTCATCTCAGTTCTATTCATAAAAGCGTCTGTCCTTTTGATGAAATTACTATTTTCTGCCATGTAAGACTCGGTTTTCATCATAAAGGCCTTAAGCGTGTTTTCTAGTGAACTTACCGGTTGCTGCATCTGCGGCGGCGGCATTGACTACTAGGCCTGCGGCGGTGGCAGTTGTTGCATAGGTTGCTGAAATCCTGAAGGTTAGGTGATCGGATTTAAGGCATTGTTAGGGTTGCTCCATGATAGGTTTGGATACCTCTTCCATGAGGGATTGTATGTGTTGGACATCATATTGTTGCGGTTATAGTTCCCAACGTACATACCGGTTTCTTGATTCATGCAATCAGTGGAACTGTGGTTACCTCCACATAAGTCACAATATGAATCAATTACCTTAACCTCACGGGTATTTTGCTGTAACTGTAGGTTTTGCACCATTTTGGTAAGAGAGGCCAATTGTGCTGCCACTGAACTCGATGTGTCTAATTCATTTACCGTGGCTTGGCGTCTTACTCCTCCTCGCCTAGATGTCGGAAATTGGAAATCATTTTTCACGAGTTTATTTAATATCTCAATAGCTTCCTCAGGTGCTTTATCCATGAGTGTTTCGTTTGCCGAGGTATCTAACATCATCCTTGTTCGGGGCATTCGTGGCATTGTAGAACATTGTCACCTGTGTCCATAGGGGAAATCCATGCAAAGGACACTTGTGTAGTAAATCTCTGTAGCGCTCCCATGCCTCGTAAATTGGCTCGTCATCTGCCTGTCGAAAAGAAGTGATTTCATTACGAATTCTATCATATAAGTTCGTAGGATTAAAACGAGTAATAAAATCACGGCAAAGTTCACTCCAAGATCCAATAGATCCTGCTGGAATGGTATTTAACCAAGCTTTCGCCCTATCCCTCAGTGAATAGAGGAATAGCTTCAATCGCAAGACATCTTCATGGACTCCTTGGATTTTGAAAGAGTTGCAAATTTCCATAAAGGACTTAAGGTGCTGCCTTGCATCTTCAGTTGCAGACCCACCAAATTGTCCAATAATGTTAAGCATATTGAACATAACAGGTTTAAGTTCAAAGTGGGTTGCTTATATCTCCGGTGTAATGACTCCTGGGTTTAATCCGTTTAAGTCCTCTTCCAGGAAGTCTCTGACAGTGAGCTGTCGCGGCCCAGGTGGCGGCGGAAGTCCTCCATTGCCGGCAGGTAAGTTTTGTCCTGCTGGGTAATCTGCCATGGCTCCTTGGATCTGTCTCCTAAACCTTTGCCTTGTTCTTTCGATCTCTGGATCTAACTCGTACAAGGGGTTGGTTGGATTGGCCCTGGTCATACACCACAAAAAACAAAAGTAAAATAAAAATAAAAAGAGACAAGAAAATAAAGAAAACAAAATTTAGTTGTCAGTCCCCGGCAACGGCGCCAAAAACTTATCGCGTGTCAAAAGTGCGCGTTTCGTGTAAATGGACACATCGAAAGTAATAAGTGATAAGTATTATCGGATTATCGTCTCCACAGGGACTGGTAGACTTAATATGCCTTCTTCACCTTCTTGTTCTGTAGAAAAGTAAAAACACAAGTGATTTGAGTTGGTTTATCTAAACTAAAATAACTAAACAAAAATAAAGAGATTTAATAATAGAGAAAGATGGGTCAGGATCCAGTTGTGTTGTATTGTGGATTTGACTGACTTGTCTCTGCTCAATGCAATCGTATATCACTGCCTCGGCAGCACTGCAGTTTACTGCCTTGGCAGCGACGATACTTGTCCGGCGCAACAATCCCTTGCTCGTGGGCAGACTTTACCAAAGTTCGGCAAAGTGTCCTTGAATGACTCCGCTTATCCCTAAGTCAGAGTGTTGTTGATGACTAGTCCTTAATGATACCTCCCGGCGTGAACCAATTATACTCACCAACCAATCTCACACTTCTTTTAGCCGCTGAAACTCTTAACCTATCCCTAGGCCGAGTTAGTATTTCGCGATTGAAACACCGTACTTACCCCTTTCGTGAATTTAACTTTCCCGAGCTTAGATAAATGGATTACTCACAAACTTCCCTCCTGGGCTTGAATGCAAGAACAAGGAATAACAAAGGATAAGCAAACCTTGATAATTTTATTGCATTGAAAACAAAGACAAAGTACAATCTCCTCTCACATGTACTCGGCAACCTTCACCTAATCCCTAAGAAGGTTTAGAACATAATGGAGAGGAAGAGAACAAGTATAGAATTCGGCTCTCTCTCCCTAGGTATTCCGTGTCTAGTACATTGGGTGGCTAGGTCTTTATATAGGCTTGACCTAGGGCAAACCTTTCCTAAGTAGAATACAATTTGGAGTAGGAAACAAGTCAAGTATATAATTAAAATATTTCCAAGTTTGATTCGGCTAAGGGGGCTTTCCCGCATGGTCTTTTCTTGGGCTTTTTCTCATGCTAGCTAGCTCCGATTCATGGGCTTTAAGTCCAGACACGTCCCTTGGATTTTTATCTTTCCATCGCCTACAGTCTTACTTCCTGTCTTTCTGCTGCTGCTGCCTCGGCATCAGGTCCTGCCTCGGCCTTGTCGCTGCCGCGACACTGGTTCTCCTACATAGATATAAAAATGCAGTCAAACGTGCCTTTTTTGTAAATATTAACTCTGTAAGCATAACTTCTGAATATATCACATTGAGTATATGCATTGGTCCAAGTGGGTGTATATTTGGTGATTAATGCCCATAAAATGAGTAAAAAGTGATAGTGTGTTGAGCACTTATCACCATCATTCATTCCCATTAAAGCTTATTCACTTGCAATCTCACTTCCATGGGCTTTTACAAAGTGTTTCCTCTGTCGACTTATTCACTTGCAATCTCACTTCCATACTTCTCACACTACTTGCATACTTCTCCTGTGCCATCACCTTCCATTCCATTTTGCCTTGACAATTTCAATTGTTTGCTTTCTTGCATTTTTAATTTTTCATAGCATTTTCACCATTACATCTTCACCACATTCCACCGTACATTCACAATATTTGTCACTTTATACCTTATTTTCTATACCAGTTATTTATTTTCCTTTTAGTTAGTGGCCTTTTGCCTTGACAAGTTGACTTGAACTTTTCTCCTGATTCTCGTGGGAACGATACTCACTCACCCTTTATTACTTGCGCGACTGTTTATACTTGTATATATTTTTGCGTGATTTATAGCACTACACGAACGCTACCATCCTTTAAAAAGAACCTCATTTAAGACCAGTAGCCTCGCAGAACAAGATGTCCAGCTAATATACTCGGATTAAACCAACATAACAAAGAACATATTAATTAATTAAAGGTTCAATATTTGTTTCAATATCATATAATACTTAAAACATAATTAAAAACACAAACTTTCATCATCAAAACAAACAAATATTGTTCATAACTAAAGAAAAAAAGTCACAAATTAAATAGGTGCAAAACATTACCCGTATATGTGATTGTATTTTAAATATATGATAATTTCACGCTTTGAACAATCATCCTTTAATTTGAGAATAATTAATTATCCACTATATCGAGATAAATAAATAAAACATATCAGACTTTCCAAGCTAAGATGAATATATGTTAGATTTAGTCATCAATATCTTGTTAAAATCTTTTTCAGGAATTATTGACAAGAACCACGGTAATTGAGTCATTCTATCGTTACACAAACCCCAGATAACCAATGATTTTTCAAAAATTAAAAATTAAGAGAAAAAATAATAAATAATTAAAATACAATAGAGAGAGAATAACTTATCTTTGATTCATGCTAATAACAAATTCTTTTCAATAATTCCTTTAAGATTCGAACAACAAATACCTTCGTTGGCTAGAGTGTCGTGCTGATAACGTATTGTGAAGTAAAGTAAAGAACAAGAACAAAATAGATGAATAAAGATGAGAGACAAAATAGAAAGACTTGTATTATATTCTCAAAGTAAGGTCGTGTAGAATGCTTTCTCCAAACTCTATATTTATAGGTATAAAATATAAAGTTATTCATAAAAAAACTTTTTTTTAACTTTTTCAAACATAATTATTACGAAAAAAATCAATAAAGAAAAAAGATATAAAAACTTTAAACGCAATTGGTTCGATATCACTTCTTTAAAAACTGATAAAAAAAAACTCTGTATAAGAAAATCTTAAAGCAATACGAGAAAGACTTATTTTTTCCAAAAAAAGGAAGAATTACTGCTGATTCTCATTTTCCATTTTGCATTTAAAATACATTTAAAACCAAACATCCCCACCAAATCTATGCACTTGCAAACCCTACAGTCTGTGTATATATATTACTCCATGTGCGCTTTCAGTTTCTTTGACAGACAACAGTCATTGACAACTGCACGGCAACGCCCGCCTCCTTTTCATTTTAAGGATTCTTAATTAATTTTCCATTTGTTCCGTAAAAAATCTTTTTTTTTTCTTGTTTTCGTCGCCTTTTCTCTTTAGATTGATATAAAACATCGATTTTCTCTGGTACCCTTTCGTCAAATTTTATGTTTTTAAGCACCCAAGAACTCTCAATTCTCTTGAAAGAATGAGAAAACGGATTCGTGTATTCAATCAACCCTAGATAAAGAACACATTTTAAACTATTTTCCTGAAGATTTTTCAATCATGGACAAGAGAGGAATCCTGTTGTTTGACGATAAAAAAGATGGGTTTTTCTCTTTATCTGGTTCTGTGTCTCAATGGAGTCTTGAAGAAAATAACTGTTATCCAGGCGGCTTGTTTGCAAGCGTTGGACAAATGGGAATGGGATTTGGCGTCTCACCAAGCTCCCCGGATCCCCGTGACAATGGTGGAATTAAACCCCCGTTTTCAGATTTGTTTCTAAAATATTTACCTTTTCAAGAGGAAACTCGAGTTGTTGGAGAACCTGAAGAGGAAGCGTCTTTGAAGAGGAGGAAGAAGAAAGTTGGGTTAAAACTGAAACTCAAGGTTTCTGATCCTTCATTAAGGAGGTTAATCAGTGGTGGCATTGCTGGGGCTGTTTCAAGGACCTGTGTTGCGCCATTGGAGACAATAAGGACACATTTGATGGTTGGAAGTAGTGGGAACTCTACAACTGAGGTGTTCCATAATATAATGCAGACTGATGGGTGGAAAGGGTTGTTTAGGGGTAATTTTGTTAATGTCATTCGAGTTGCACCTAGTAAGGCAATAGAGGTATTGAATCACTGAACTCTTATTGCCATTTTTATGAATGTTATTCGTTCTGTTTATGGTTTTGTGCTACTGGAGATAACCAATTAGTTGCTTGTTTTTAAGATTTGTGGGTGTTCTCTTTGCTGTCAAATGTTTTGGTGAATCAATATGTTTTTTTTTTTAATACTAGTGGTTTAGAAATTCGGTATGTACTAAAATCCTTATACTTAAAGGATTTTAGTATGGATCGAAAATCTTTACACTTACAGGAAATTCAGTATAAAACGAAAAATACAATTTCAGTACAGCTCTTTCTAAACCTGCCGTTCCCTAGAATTACCCAATATCATTTCTGTTTATGATTCTGTTTGTTGCTGTCAGCCTTTTGCTTGATACTGTGTCCTACTGATTATCTTGTTTTCTCCAGTTTGTTAAACTGGCGTACTGTAGTTGGATTTGTATTTTATTGTTGCACTGGTGTTTATAACTCTTATCTTAACAATAAGGCTTTATGTTCTAGCCAAATTATACATAGTTATCTAAAATAGATCAATGTAGTTGTTTTTCGTATTGGTTGGATAACTAAACAGAGCTTCGATTACCTTGGATAAGCATTTTTGTAATGAAGCAGTAGATATACTCGGTGCCAATCGCAACCATGATTTTTGAGAACCCCAGGAATTTGATTTTTCATTTTCTCTCTGGTTTATTTTTGACATGTCATGGAACATTGTGTGTATATACAGTTGCACCTTTCTGTTCCACCAAAAGCATATCCACTGTTATATCTCTCTGATTATGTTTCCATGTCTTTATTAATTCTTTACCAATATGTCTACTGCTATTGTTTCCTAGCAATCTTTCTAGTGTTCTTAAAATACAAGAATATGTTATTGACTAAGCTTATGGTTCTAATTTTACTAAAGTATGATGAAACTTTATAAGGAGATCCGAAAAACGTGTTAAGTTGCAAGCTTTTTTGTTTTGTGTCATGGTGTTTGGCATCAGTTCTAGAATTCCTATTATATTTTTTGTTGGTCACTAAATCTTCTTTTAGCATAATACCTTTTCCACTTATTTAGTAATCTAGTGGATGCATGTATTATGATTGATATTAGGTTGTAAGGCCTTTATATGCCTTTTTCTTCTGCAATTTTCTTTCCAGACCTTGTCTTCTCAGAGAGTGAATTTCTATACATATGAAAGAGGTGGAGACGACAATTGTTTGTGAACATTGCTGTCATTAGTTCTGTTCTTTGTGGTGCTTTGCCATCCTTTTGCTTTTGCAGTTTAATTCCTCATTTCAATTAATGGTGTAGAACCTGTTACATGTTATATTTGTTACTGACCACACAGTTTTTTGGTTGTTGGCTTGTTTCAGACAATAGTTTTGCATGTTTCTCCCTTGTATGTATTACATGAATGCTTATATCTCGTCCTCACTATATATAGCAATAAAATTGAATTGTATTTCTAGTGATTTGCACCAATGCTAATGAATTTTTCTGTTTAAATTTAGTAGAGAAACAGTATGATAGCGGAAACGCTCAGATGCATCTTTTTTGGATTCTGTGTTGCGTTTGATCTGAAGATGATAGTTGCAGTTATTCCTAACATATTCAAGTACTAATCCCCCATCCCGTGTACTGCAGCTGTTTGCTTTTGATACTGTGAATAAGCGGTTGTCACCCAAGCCTGGAGAAGAACCAAAAATTCCGATTCCTGCCTCATTAGTTGCAGGGGCTTGTGCTGGAGTGAGCTCAACTTTGGTCACATATCCACTTGAATTAGTCAAGACTCGATTAACCATTGAGGTAACCACTACCTAGAATTTGTAATTGACTGAGTAAAGTGTGATTTCATTGTTATTCGAAATCTCTTATTTTTTGCAGAAGAACATGTATGATGGTATAGTTGATGCGTTTGTAAAAATTCTGCAAAAGGAGGGTCCTGCTGAACTATATAGAGGCCTTGCTCCTAGTCTCATCGGAGTGATTCCATATGCTGCCACTAATTATTTTGCATATGATACCTTGCGGAAAGTGTATCGTCAAGTTTTTAAGGAGGAGAAAATTGGCAATATCGAGACCCTTTTAATTGGATCATTAGCTGGGGCTATTTCAAGTAGTGCAACCTTCCCGCTCGAGGTGGCTCGCAAGCAGATGCAGGTCGGAGCTCTCAACGGAAGACAGGTCTATAAGAATGTGCTCCATGCACTTGCCAGTATTCTCGAACAAGAAGGGATTCAAGGACTATATAAAGGGCTGGGCCCTAGTTGCTTGAAGCTGGTCCCTGCTGCTGGAATATCTTTCATGTGCTATGAAGCATGCAAAAAGATATTGGTATAGAAAGACGAGGATGCTTAGAATTTTCTCATTAAAGGGAAGCAAACTCTTACCGTTTCGAACAGAAGAATGAGCTGCATACATTTTTTGTTCATCTTTTTCGATTTTGTTTTTATTTTCACCTGCTAATTTATTTTTGTCCGAGGGCAACATTCAGGTAGCTGCATTTGTAGGGTAAGAAATGATGTTGAAAGTAAACTAAATAGCATACAGTTTTCTTTGGCCATGAAAGCAGATAAAAGAATGAGGAGACATGTATTTCTGATTTATAATTTGTTCAACTGGTTTATTCTTTTAAGCTTTTTATCCTGCCCAAAAGAAAAGTGCACAAAAGAGGCTCATAGGAACAAGACCATGAATGGTAGAGCATGAAAAAGAGGGGGAGTTGAGAGAGTTCTTATTTGTCAAATTGTGTCCCATTGTGTTGGGAATTTGAGACACAACCTCACTGATCCTGCAATCTAGTGTAAATAACAGACAAGAGATTTTACTTCCTTAAATCTGTTACAATACTACCTGTTTGGAAATTTGATCCTTAACCTCAAGGGATCTAAGTTTGAGAGCTATTGTTGCAGCTGGAAAGGACCTCAAGAGATTTTGACAACGTTGGAGGGGGGGGTAGACGGAGTCAACCAGGACGGTGCAAATCAAAGGAGTGATGTTATTCAAGGCGAAGTAAAGGTTTTGAAGTTGGAGGTGGAGAGTCTAAGACGGACATGTTTGTGTACAAGATCATGATGAGTAGAGTGACATTTATTGTGTCCAATTCCATGAAAGATGTGTCGCAAAGCCAAAGCAATTTGAGGGGACTCAATCGACGCAAGATGTGGACTGTGGACAACTTATAGGTATGGTGTAATACTTTCGAGTTACGAGCATCGTCGAGGATGACGACAAGATAAATACTATAAATATTTATTTAATTGATGTTATTTTATTGTGGTGACGTTGCAGATGTTCCGATGTAAAGTGAGGGGACACTTTTGTTAGAATTTGGAAGCAGTTTTAAACTAAGTTGAAATAGCAGTTTTACCTGAAGAATACTAAGGACAAGGCGCAATTCAAGTTAAGAGACTTAAGCACGACGAGTCAATTCAGGATTATATTCAAGAGTTTAGTAAATTACAATTCCAAATTTCAGAGATAAACGACAAGTTTGTTTTGTTCACTTTTCAACCCAAACATAAAAATTAAAATTTATATTTTTTCGGTTGAAAAAATATTTTTGAAAGCCAATTACACATTTGCTATTGTATTTACTTATAGTTTATAATATATAATTAATAAATTATTTTTTAATTTAAAAATTATATATATTCATGTCAAATGTTTTAAATAAAATATATTTAATTTATTTTAATTTTATGAAACATGTACACTTGTTAAAAATATATATTTACCAATAAATTTTTATGATACTTATGTATTTCTTATATTACAACACGACTTGAAAAACCAAATAACTTGTTAAAAATATATATTTACCAATAAAAATATTTTTTTATATTACAACACGACTTGAAAAACCAAATAACTTGTTAAAAATATATATTTACCAATAAAAATATTTTTTTATATTACAACACGACTTGAAAAACCAAATAACTTAAAAATAATTTTTTAAAATAAAGTTTGAGTTCTAAAATAGAAATTTGAATAACTCAACTTTTTCAATAATTTGAATAATACAAGTTCGTGTCTTTCAACTTTTTATTATATATATTGATATATAAAAATATGAAGAAATATTGTCATATATGAAAAAATATGAATATATATATATATATATGATTAAAGAAAGTTTCAATTGAAATCAAATAGTACATGATAAATAATTATAATTAAATATTTATAGAAACTCAGAAACTTGATCTGATTCGAATTTCTTAAACTCGAATCAAATTAAAAAAATTCAAATAAAATTTGAGTTATAAAATATAACTCGTCAACTCGAATAATCTAAATTTTTTTAAGGGTTAATTATTACGGAGATCACGTTTATTTGCTCCCAGTACAAATTTAGTCACCGATTTTAAAAATCAATCAATACAGTCACGTACGTTTTCGGGTTGTAAAGTTATGGTCACTCCGACGTTAAAAGCTATTAGGGTTAACGAAAAGATGATTTGGTACAATAAAAAAAGATAAATTACTTATATAATCACTAAATAATTATTTTATCTTTAATTTAACCCTAACAAATTTTAAAATTTTATATCTTCGTCATTAAAATTTCACTTCTGCTATCCCATCGTCTTCTCTCATTGAGTAAGAGAAGAATAGTGATGGAGGAGGGATGGGGTTCATACGGTGGCGCACGGTAGTATCGATTCCTTTTTTTTTATGTTTTCTCTGTGGTTCTTTCATTAGAATGTGTATGTTTTTAACGAAACTCGCTCCGTTTTCACGATGATTCTCATTTTGACACAAAGCTCAAAGAACGTTTCCTTCTGCCCTTTTTGAATGTTGAAAGAACTAAAAGAAACTTAATCTAGACAATTCCTTTTAGGCCTTGGTTCAAAATTCAATGAATTCTTGCAAGATTTCAACTCTTCTATCTTTGCTTTTTGCTCTTCAAGTACTTAATTGTATCCTTGAGAATCAATTCTTTGTCGATCTACGAAAACAAGCACAACAGTTTTAAAAACCAGTATGATCAAACAAACCAAATATATATGTACATGAATGTGTATGTGCTATGTTATAGTGGGTTTCTGGATCACATATATGAAACTTAACTAACCTCACTGATAGAAGAAACTAGTGACCTGAAGACTTGAAAATTTTTTTTCTCTCCTTTTCTCCGATAAAACATATCCTACGGTATCGTCATCGTTTTCCAGTTCCCCAATGCTATCTTTTCTACCATTTCCCTTCAGAGACCTAAGATAATCGCTTCCATGCATTACAGACGCTACAAACTGAATCTTTTTAAATATTCTACCCTTGATTTATGAAGATTTTTCGTCCTTTTTTTCTTCCATTTGATAAAACTAGATTTATAAGTTAAAGTCACAGGTATGAAAAACGGAGCTTTCTATCGATCAGTTCTAGCGTTTTAGAATATCAGAAGCAGTTCTTTTGTTCTGTCCACGGAATGTGGCTTTGCCGACCACAAAATCATTGGCGTCTGTGAACCTTCTTTGGTGCACGTGACTACAACCCTCGATGTTGGGTTCACGAACAATCGGAGCATCGAAATACTGTCATGCCAACTTCACAAAATATTTTACAAACAATTTCTAGTTGGACGTTTGGTTTTCAGGGGCTTTCAGGGGAAGAAAAACATGCTATTTTAACACGGGAGTGATGGTGATAGATCTGGAAAAATGGAGACGAGTCGGATTCACAAAGCGAATAGAAAGATGGATGTTTTTCTCACTTGTTTTTTTTCGGCTAAAAATATAAAATTTAAAAATTTTGAGGGTTAAATTAAAAACAAAATAAAAATGAAATAATTATTTAGTGACTATCTAAGTAATTTATCGTTTTTCTATTGTGCCAAATTCTGTTAATCTTTAACGGTTTTTAACGTCCGAGTGACCATAAGTTTACAATCCGAAAACGTACATGACTATATTGGTTGATTTTTAAAATCGATGACTAAATTTGTACCGGAGACAAACAAACATGACCTCCGCAGTAATTAACCCTTTTTTTAATTTAACTCGACTTGACTAGATCAAATATTTACCCTTATTATTGTTACCCTAAACTGTCACTAGTTCCGATCATTGAGATTTGAGCCCTACACCTTTCTCTGTTTATCGAAAAATTATATTATGGGTCAGTCCCATCACGTGTCTATGGGACCGACCAATAAAAACTACCCATCTTTCCATGTCATATTTTTTTCCAAGTGATTTTTCACTTGAAAAATTAAAAAATAATGAGGTGGCTAGTTTTTATTAGTCGGTCTTATGGATAACGTGGTAGAACTGACCCATGATATAATTTCTCCTGTTTATCCAAGCATTATATACATATTAATCAAAGTAAAATCCAAATAAGCTAGAAAGAAAAAAAAACTGACGGATCAAAAATCAAAACGATATATGTTTGTTAAAATCGTTAAAAAACGTATGCATCAAATTATTTATAAAAATTATAAAATTTTTAATATATATCGAATTAAAATATTTTTTAGAAAAAATTTAATATATATAATTTTTTATAGTTTTATAAAAATATCAATATATAACAAAAATCTTTATATATTTTTATAAAAAATAATATATACCAAAAAATTAATATTAAAATTTTTATAAATTTTATAAAAAATTAATAAAACTATTTTCAAGTCGTTTTTTTAACTTGTCTTGAACTTCCCAAGCGACCTTCGACCTAGTTTAATCGAGTATTTTGTAGGAAGCAAACCAGTCCGGAACTTTTTAAACGGAAATCGTCAGCTCTCTCTCTCCGCCGCCTCACACCTCCACAAGAATCTATTAAGGTTCCAGCTTTCTTCTCAAGCTCTATCAGTTTTTGCTCTGTTACTTATTCTCATATAACCATTCTTTTTTATTTATTCGTTTTTGTGTACTTCATAAAATACCTTTTTATCTATGGATTTGAACTGAAATAATCAAATCTAACATCTCATGTCAGTATTATTCGGGATACAGCAAATGGTTTTCGCTACAAATGGAGCAGACCCGATCCCTGCAGAAACGGAGACCATTGAGGAACTGCTTGAGGTAGTAAATATCGTCAGTCTTTTGTTTTTTCCATTCAGTTTTTAGGTTATTTTCTGATGTATTTATAGGCTTTTCTTTCTCAGAAAATCGAAAATTAGTATCTTTATAATATTGAAAGGAATGGAAATCAGGTTTTCTTTTACTAGCTTAATTGGTAGGAATTATATATATTATTTTTGTTGTCTGATAGGATTGGAAATGGAGAGGGAAGAGAATGAAAATGAAATCATGTTGATGCTACTTATTTCTAGTTTTTTTCTCAACTTATAACTCTTCAGTGTTTACATTCACTTAGCAATTCAGTTCAAACTCAATTTAAGTTGTTATATATATTCTATGTTTGACAGGCTGCCCGCTATGATGATATAGATGATCTTATAAGATTAGCATCTACAGGTGTCTCTCTTGATTCTAAGGATTCACAAGGCCGGACAGGTTTCCTATTAATTTCATGATTTCGATGCTCTCTCAAATTTATTTATTGATCGTCGCTCATATTATATTTGTCGCACGTTAGACTTAATTGTCCGGAATGTGGTTTTCTATGTTTATCATGATAGGTAAAAAGAACTCTGTTTGGTAGTTTTATTGGGTCATGTTGTCTCATCCCTGGACATGTTTTGATTTCTTTGAAATATTTGCATATGGGATCTTGTTGAGGAGATCAGAATCATTTAGCTAGGAACTGTTTTACACAAGGAGAAAAGGATATTGTAGCATGTATTTGAGATATTGAATGGCCTTTATCGTGTGTTCTTTTGATTCTGGGTGGTGGTGTAAGGGCCTAACTGACCTGACTATACTATCGTTTGAGTTATGCTTACTAGATTTTAATGTTGAAACACAACTTGCTAGGTTTAAAAGAATAAAAACAAGGAAAGAGCTGACGGGATCACCAAAGTAGAAAAATGAAACCGACAAAGCTTCTTTTCTCTCTTGGCAACTGTTATTTTGACCTGGCAGAGTTATGCTCTATTTATCACGGAGATAAAATTGCTAAAATTTTGGGAATCAACCAGCTTGAAATTGAGTTTGTCTCTTTAAGCCGCATCACAATGATAAAGCAAAGGATCCCAAAACATCATCCTTTAGCAACAACGATGAGAGCCATAAAATTTCTTGATAATCGTTAGAGCGATAACATTTAGACTAGAATATGGTTGATTAGCTAGCTGGAAAAAGTCTTGAACAACCTTGAGGACTCAATATAATTTCTAACGAGCTTGAAGAATTGTCTTTATTGTTGCACGCAAATGACTTGTTAAATTGTTTGTCTATTTTTATAGGGGTTTGGTCCACCATCGTGTATATAAAAAAGGGGAACAAAAGGAGGAGACATGGATATTTTTAAGATCAATTGAATATCCTACTCCCTTAACAGTAGCTTTAGAGATCGATTGTGATTGGGCAATGAACAGATTGAGAAAAGAATGAAAAAAGTAGAGGGAATAAAAACAAGAATGGTTAAGGAGAAGCCAATATGTGATGATTCAGTGCTTACCTGGCAAAAGAACACCCTATTTTGGGAATAAAATTTTTTGAATACCTTTTGAGACTCTCACTCTCTTTGCACGTGCACACATACATGCATATATTGCATAATTATATCACCCCTATATAGCTTGCACAGGATTCCTATCATAACATCTGTACCAAGTTAAGATGACAATACTATTAGGTTTTGGGATGCTATAATGTTTTTCTGAAGGGCCACTATACTTGTCATAAGTTATAACAGCTCTCAAGAAAGCTCAATTCAATAATTCATGTCTTGTTAGATTTCAGTTGGATTTTTAAATCCCATAAATTTGTCAAGTTTAGGAACTCATGCTTTTAATCCAAAATGCAATGTTGGAATTATCCCCTCTCTGGTAGTCAACCTTCAACGATTGTGCTAATTTATAGAAATTTCTTTTGGCATTTTGGTTTTCATTTGTTCTTGTTAGTTATTGTCTTCTGTTTACTATCTTTTGAAAAGAAAATTTATTTGTTTATATTTCATTAAAAACTATGTGATTTTCTATTGTAGCACTTCACATGGCTGCTGCTAATGGGCATCTTGATATTGTGGAGTATCTCATCAGTAGAAGAGTGGTGAGAAAACTGTCCTATGCTATTTGTCCGGTTGTTTTAATATCTACCAAAACCACTCTATTGATTGAGTTTTCTGAATGATTGGAATTGACTGAATACACTATCCATACCAGTAGATATCTTTCCCACAGGTTCCTCGCTGTGCCGGGTAGTGAAGCAATTACTTCCTCTATCCACACAAAAATTTTACCGAATAACCTTTTTAAGACACTTTCAACCTTCATACTTACCTACGTAGTGCTTTATGCATTGGAGGATAAAATTATGATGTAATTGATGACTTGCTTTTAGCATGGTGTTTTTTTTTCTGGAAGTTGGATGGTTTAAATTCCTTTGCTAGAAGTTAAATGGGATTTATTTAATATCGTTGGCTAAATATACAATGGATATGAATGAATTAGGGTTCACTTCAATTGTGTTTGGCTATGATGAATATGAATGAATTAGGGTTGATCCTACAGTTGTCTTGAAATCATTTTGTTACATTATTCTTGTAGAAAGCAGAGTCTTTTTACTTTCTGTTGATATATTATTTATTCATTTGGAAGTCCTATTTATAGACTTCTAAATAGGGTTTTACAAGAGTTTTACAACTATCAGGAAACCTAGTTAGATATGTCTCTAATATCCTAATAAACTAAGAGATAATTTAGGCTAACAAACTAACAAACTCTTAAACGATAAAGTTACTTGCAGAATAGGACTTTATCCTACTCGGCCTTACACTTACATAACTTATACTCTATCGGTTAGGAGATTATTAGGTTAATGTTAAAGTCGAATAGGATTATATCCTACTCGATAAAGAGTCTTTATTCATTAGAGAGTTTTAGTTTAAGTCAAACTCTTGTATGAGAGTTTAATCAAACTCTTGTAAAAAGAATTTTAGTTTGAGTCAAATTTTGTAAGTTCTTACTTTTGAAGCCTATAAATACAGACTTCGTTATGAAATAATAACATACGAAAAAATAGAGAGTTATTCCCTTTGTTCTCTACATCTATTCTCTCTATTTTCTACATGGTATCAAGTTAAAGAGATCCATCTCTCTTTGGTTTCTCTTAACCGATATCAACTTAGCAGAACAAAATTCCAATTTATCGGAATCTTTCTCTCTTTTTTTGCCATGTCGAATCTGGAACATTCAATCTCTGAAATTAGTTCCCAGAACAACCCCTCTCAATCTTAATTTCAGATTTCATATTCATCTCTTTCACCTATTACTTCCTACAAACTCAATGAAAGTCCTAGTCGGTTCGACTTTATATCACAGGGAGAAGAAAAATATCATACCTCTCTGATTCAATGCCTATTCCAGAAAAAATAGATCCCAATTACAGTACCTGGTTATGTGAAAATACCATGATCATGTCATGGTTAATCAATTCCATGATTCCCGAAGTTGGAGAGAACTTTATGCTATATCAAACAACTGCAAAAATATGGAATACTGCCTGAGACATTTACTCTAGTGCTGACAATACATCGAAACTCTTTGGAATTGAGAATAGTATAAAAGATCTTAGACAGGGAGACCTTACAATCGTTCAGTATTTTGGAATTCTCAATAAATGCACAGTAAATCGATCTGTATGAAAAGAATGAATGGAAGTGCCAAGAGGACAATAACTTCTACAACAAACAACAAAATCAAAGAAGAGTCTTCCAATTTCTGTCTAGATTAAATGGAGAATTCGATGGAACAAAAGGAAGGATTCTTGCAACTAAGCCTCTTCCCCTAATCCGAGAAGTTTTTTCAGATATAAGAAGGGAAGAGAGTAGGAGATACCTTATGGTTCCAATAGTCCCACAAACAGAAAATTCAGCCCTTGTCACAAGCACCAATTATAGGAACCAACAAAGAAAAACTCGACCTTGGTGTGACCTTTGCAAGAAACCAGGCCACTTAAAGGAACAATGTTGGAAGCTACATAGAAAACCTACTGACTGAAAACCTAATCGATCAAGATTTCAAAAGGAGGTTCATATGGCTTCTCAAGAAGATTCATCTAGCAGCTTTAACAAAAAACAAATAGAGGAATTGCAGAAACTTCTTAGTAACATGACAACCAAAACTACAAATATTGCTCATAGTGCTACTGCAAGTAATCTTACATCTCTTTCCTCAAATCATTGGATTGTGGACTCGGGTGCATCAGACCATATGACAGGGAATATTGATCTTTTTGAAGACTATAATGACAACAACCTACCATCTTCAATCAAAATTGCAGATGACTCTCTCACTGAAGCAAAAGGATGTGGTTCTGTTAAATTAAACAAGGATTTGATCCTTCATAATGTCATCTATGTTCCCCAACTTGCATGCAACTTATTATCGGTTAGCAAATTAATTAAAGATTCTGTTTGTAATGTTATGTTTGGTACTGGTGGTTGTGAGAAAGGGGACATGGTGGCTGTAAATGCAACGAATGATGGTGATTTGCATGTGATCGGTGGTTAGGGATTTATTGTTTGAATAGGATGAACAAAAATATTTTTCAGAGAGAACAATGTGTTTCTCTGTATTTTCTTATTATTGTTCAATATCAAAAGATTACAAAGTAAGCCTTTAAATAGGCTAATACAGAGTTTTAATATAACTAAAACTATACTCTATCTCTAATTTAAATAATATTTATTCCTAATTTAAATAAGACTTCTAATAAATCTAAACTACTAATTAAGAATAAACTCTAATTACCTATAAAATAAAAACTCTAACACTCCTCGTTAACTTAGACTTCTCTTCAAGCTTTAACACTTCTTGGATAACAAACACTCCCCCTCAAGCTGGTGAACAAACGTAGTAGAGCACTAGCTTGGATCTTAGATGTGATGCCCTACTCTTTTTTTTCTTCTTCTGTTGTTTCTTTGAGAAAAATGCTCCTTCTTGAGTCAAGAGTCTTTTATTGATATGTGGTTCTTGATTAAAAGATCTGATGTGAATGATGTACGAAGTGATCAAATGAATCTACACTCCCCCTCAAACTAATTATTACATAGATTAAAAAATCCTTAAAGAATATTATCTAGTTTTTAAGGCTAAATTATAGCCTCTTTTTCTATCTTTTTGGATGATGGTTAAGATAGAATCAAATAGTTTTTAAGGCTAAACTATAACCTTTTTTGTTATCGTTTTGGATGATGGTTAAGATAGAACCAAATAGTTTTTAGGCTAAACTATAACCTTTTCTGCTTTTAAGATGGATGACTAAGATAAAATCAAATAGTTTTTAAGCTAAACTATAACCTTTTCATCTATCTTTTCGATTGCCTAAGATAGAACCATTAAATAAAGAACCAACAAAATTAATCAAGTAGAAATTTCACTAGAGATGTAAGATTCCAACGATAGAGAAGTTAGAGAACAAGTGTGATCTAATAACAGCAGCGGAAAAAAGTGCATCTGAAAAGTCAGACCATTGAATAACCCAACCCAGACTGACCCTTTTTCATGACCACGGGTCTCGGACGTAAACTTCCTTGTAAATTCCTTTCTAATCCCTTTCTTGTTTTAGCTCCTTTTCCAAGGGTCTCCTGAATAGTCATCTTTGTTTGATAAATTCCAACGCCTTGAAGGAACACTCTAAGGTATTCTCGTTCGTGTGAATGTATAGTGCATCGGTAGAAACCGAAGCAATGATGTTTTCTTCCATCCCAACACTTAACAATCTTTTCATCAAGGGTAAACAACTACGCTAGTCACTTTCGTTTACCCCCAGTACACTTTTAGTCACCGATTTTGAAAAACGACCAATAAGGTCACTATCATTTTCGGGGTGTAAAGTTTTGATCACTCCAACGTTAAGTATTGTTAAATATTGACGAAAAGATAATCTGGAATATTAAAAAAATGATAAATTACTTAAATAGTCCTTAAACTATTATTATACTTTTGTTTCATATTTAATTTGTCTATAAAAAATTTAAAACTTTATATTTTTATCATTTCCCCAAAAAATCATTCATTTCTCTAAAAGTTCTCCAATCTTAAAAAACTCTATATTCAAGGTATGAAACCACATATCTTCGTTTTATCACCAATTAAAGTTTATTTGGTGATTAAGAAATCATTGCAAGTAATTTGACATTACACCAGTGGCTTACTTGACTAGTAAATACATATATAAAGTAATTCAAACCTCCTGCATTTTATCTTCTTTGTTGAAAGACAAATTGTGGGGGCAAAACCTGCAAAGTAAAGGCGACAACAAGGATTTTTAAGGCAAGACAAGCAGTTTCAAGTAGATTAAAATAAAGGTCCATTTGGGCTCTCGGTATCCAGCCAATTACAACACACAAGGGAACTGAAATTTATACATAAGTAATTAGAAACTGATTTCATCAAAGATTGCATACTTAAAGCTGTGTTGGCTTCCTAAGTATCTTACTTCAAACATGGACATTTGAGTTGCAGAACCCAAAACAACACCAGAGATATCTTGGAAAACAAGTTCCACAATACTTTATAAGTTAAACATACGTACCAATTTGTTCTTAAAAGCAAAAATGATAGCCCCGACATGTTCAACAACATTCCCCACAATAGGTATCAAGATCATGCTGATAAAGCTGATAGAAATGCCCCAAGATTCTGATGCAGCTTGAGTACATGATATCAATACTGTAAAACCTTGGACTTTACAAGTACATGATTGAGATTGTATAAATTTGTATCTTGTTTGTTCTCACCACATACTCAGATAACCAAGCTACGATGAGAGTCATACCAACCAACTAGCTAAATCCATCCAAAATCCCATCACTTCCTTTTCTTCATCTTCTTCTTTAATATTTGAGTAATGATTTGTGCTATTTTTTGGGAATTTCGGAGTTTGGGATAAGAGTTGAGGTTATGTTTTTTTGGAAATATGGTAAAAATATTATGTTTTAAATTTTTTAGAGTTAAATTAAAGATAAAGCAAAAATATAATAATAGTTTAAGACTATTTTGTAATTTATCATTTTTTTATTATGTCAGATCATCATTTCGTCAATATTTAACGATACTTAACGTTAGAATGGCCAAAACTTTACACTCTAAAAATGACAGTGACCTTACTGGCTATTTTTCAAAATTGGTGACTAAAAGTGTACTAGGGGTAAACGAAAGTGACTAGCGTAGTAGTTTACCCATCCATCAATTACAAATTTCAACTTTTGGTGTAGAGATGATGGTACTACCCCATCTGAATGAATCTAGGGTCTCACAAGCAAGCAATTATAAGTGGGCTTGATGTCCATCAGAATAAAATCCATGGTATATACAGATGGTCCAATCAACAACGGTACTTCTATCCTGCCCAATATATCTCTTGTAATTCCATCAAACGCTCTGACTATATTCTGATATCTCTTCATGTGAGCACTATCAATAGGTAGCCTCTACAAAGTCACTAGGGGCAAAACATTTAATGTCGAGCCATTATCAATCAACACTCTTGGCAGAACATGACCTTTACAATGAGTTGTGATGTTCAACACCTTGATAGATCTCATTCCACCATTCGGGATCTCATAATCAGTAAAGGTTATGTAGTTGTCTGTGGTAATGTGATTAACAATTCGGTCCAAGTTGTTCACTGATATGTCATTCGGAACAAATATCTGGTTTAGCACCTTCAACAACCTATCACGGTACCCCTTCGAACTCAACAACAGCTCAAGAATGGAAATCCTGGTTTGTTGTCTCTTCAACTGCTCAACAATATTGTATTCACTATGCTTCAAAAATCTCAGAAATTCATGAGCTTGCTCTTCAGTAATCAGCTCATTTATTTTCGACATTGGATCGTCAAAAATCTTCTTTTTCTCAGCATTCTTTGCCTTTTTCTCAAAAATCCTTGATTCCCTTTATTAGAACCTAAACCTTTGTTTTTCTTACAATTAGGTCATCATCCAATCTTAATTTGACCTTTAAGTTTAGGATCCTCGGAATTAGGTCATCAATCCCTTTTGATAGGATCCTTGAATTTTTAATTGCTTCAATTTAGACCATATCCTTTGTAAATTGGGCTTGATTTTTTAAATAAAACTCATTTGGCCTTTATCTTTTAATGGTTGCTTTTAAATTAAATTATTTATTTATTTGTATGCATGTTTTAAAATTCATATAGTATATCTTGTTAAGAAATACCTAATTAACACTTAGATAAATAATTAGAGTCTTTTAGGGCTAGTTTTTTAATTAATTAAATAAATTTTAATTAGGAAAATAATTGTAGTAAAAGATGGTGTATTTAATTATATATTTCGAATGCACTAAGTGGTAAGTGTTTTGAACGTACCAAGATGTTGACCAAGAATGTACTTTGGTATCACATTCGATGTGCCATCTTAACATAGAAAATGATAAATAATATAAGGTTAGAATAAAAATAAAATTAATTAGGTAAATAACTAGAAACACCAATAGTATTATTAATTTCTCTAAATGTTTAGATGGTAGTGTCTAATTGTTAGATGTTATCATAATACACTTGGAAAATTAATAGTTTAATAGGGCCTTAATAATTTAATTGATGGAGCCTAATATGATAGAACTTAAAATTGACAAGATAATAACTTGTCATGTATTTAAACTTTCTAGAGTAGAACTTATATTTCTTCAAAATACGAGTTAAGGTTTCCTAATGTAGGACGTCTTATTTAAGCTCGTATTTACAAGAAATGTACTTTCTTATTCAAAAGGATATTCTTATTCAAACAATATTCATCTGACAGTGACAAATTAAATTAATATTATTTGAAATGCCAAAATATCATGTGTAATTAATAAGGTACCGATCACGGATGCTCGTAAGGGTCGTCCTTACGTGTAATCGACTCTCGATCCCAAATGTTTTAAAAAGAATCCCAAATAATACATATTTTTAATAAAACTTGATTTTCATAATTAATAATTAAAATGGTAAAAACTTGATTTTCCAAAATTCATTCATCAGGCAATTTTTGCACGTCAGTTTTAAAATGGTCGCGACATTATTTCCTTTCACCAAATCATCTTGTTTACCATTTTGATGATTTTACATGAGCAGGATGTTAATGCTTCGAACGTGGAGAACAATACCCCTCTTCATTGGGCTTGTCTCAACGGTCATGTTGAGGTAACTTATTTGCTTTGCATTCTTGATATAATCCTTCACTTTAGCCGGTCTCATACAAGTTTTGGGTTCATATATTAATGCTGGTGACAGTTAGTTAAGAAATTAGTTCGATCAGGCGCAAATGTAAGCCTTTTAAATAGGTGAGTTATTTGTTATGTCAATATTGAGTTTGCTATCTCCTTGATTGCCCTTCTTTTCAACCATGGAATATATGATTATGTATGGAATTGGATATGAACAGCCATGAACGAACTCCGATTGATGAGGCTGTGAGCATGGGAAAGATGGATGTTATAGATGCAATTAACTCCACAATGGCAGAATTGGAGCTCACTGGTGTCAATGTTTCTTGATATCGGGCCTCCCAAGAGAAACATCGTTTTATAAAAAGTATGTTTCTTTTCTTATACAAACTAATGAGTAAGGTTATAAACTATACTCGTCTTTCCCTCTTAGTCCCGGATACTACAAAATTGTGTTGATTGTCATATTGGCCATGTAGTGTTTTCCCCCCTAAATACTTGATTCTCTAACAGTGTTTTAACAAGAGTTTTCATCTCGCACTTTACGACCAGAAGCATCCGATCCATGTTTGCCTAAAACGATCGACGATAATGGAGGAATAAAGGATACAAATGATCCTCATTTCTCCCTCTTCCATTCTTCCCCCTGATATATCCTTCTCTTGTTCGGCAATAGAAATAAAGAATTATGACGCAGCAAATATAGGATGGCAAATGGGTCATTTGGATTGAATTTAATTCGAGTTTTTATGGTTTGGTTATTTCAGGTTTGACTACTTTTAGTTTGAGTCTGGTTTGAATTTAGTTTGAATTTTTGGTGGTTCAGTTTGAGGGTCAGGTTAATATATGGTTAATAGGAGATTAGTCGGTTTCAACTGTGTTTTAAGACCATGTCAGTTTTTTACACCCTTATAAGGTTTCGATTCGGTTTCAATTGTGTGAAAGTTAACATCCCATCTTTTTGAGAAATTATACCATAAATCATTCATGTCACGTTATCTATGAGATCAACTATTCAAAAGCATTCATTTAATTATTTTTGTAATCTCATTTTTTTATCGAGTGAATATTCACTCAGTAAAAATTGTTTTTAAAATTAATTTACAGTAAATATAAGTGAAGATTTATTTGGTAAAAAATATGAGGTGAAAAAATAATTAAATATATGTATTTGATTGGTTAACCCAATGAATGACATGGAAATGATCTATGATATAATTTTTTTAATATTTTTTGAAGGGTTGTCTTTAGTTCGTGTTGTTTTCGGTTTGTGTCCATTTATTTCGATTGAAAATCAATTTAGATCTGTTTTGATTTGATTTATTTCAATATTTAAATTAAACTTAAATTATATTTAGAATAGTCTTGAATCAAGTAAATCGATTCGGGTTTTAAATCAAGATGAAATTTATCTAACCAGACCTTTCTTGATGATTTGTATGTTATTCCTTTTTTGAGTGCTTTCAGTAATTAATTATTCTATACATTAAAAGATGAAAGTAGTGAAGTTTATGGTTGAAGTTTTTTCTTACATTTGTTAGAACACCCAAAACTTTGACACTCATAAAAAAATAAATCTTTTTTTTCCCCTCTTTAGATCAAAACTAACACCGTCGATAAAAATATCAAAAACAGTGGATGAAATTATGGTCTGAGTACTAACAAGGAATAAAAGGATTTTAGGTACAAACTTTAAGAGAATGTATTTAATTCAAATAAAAAATGTACATCTAAGCCTCATTTCTTTTTTTCTTGAACATAGAGCTCTATTTTTTTTCTCTTTAGAAGTCTTTACTTTTTTATTTTTAAACATTTAATATAAGAATTTGAGCAGTTTTAAGTTTACTCCGACTCGAATTAAATAAAAAAAAATCATATTGTGAAAACATATTTTTGTTATGCTTTTAATTTTTTTTCTTTTTCTTTTCTAAAAAATTTACGACAAACACATTTTATTCATCCTTTTTATTTTCTAGACCAAACATACCCTAATAGTTTAGCCAACGTAGGACTAGTGCATTTTTCCTGCTTTGTCAATTGATTTAGGGTCTTTGATTTTGTTTGTGTTTCAAGCTACCAAGTTTTGGTACTTCTTTTGTTTCTTGGAATTGCATGATAGCCGGGTAGGATTTTAGAATTTAAAATTGACAGTTCACCGACTAATGTAATAAGGTAGAACTAATTTATATCAGTATAATAATATATTGATAAAGAGTAACAATTGTCCAAGCAAACATGATTTATAGTTGGAGATATATTAATATTGAAGAACTAATTTATATTGTGCAGGTATGTCTGAGAAATTAAAACTATCTTACATCAGTATAATTAGATTTTTAAGAATAGAAAACTTATTCTAATGAAATTAAGTACCGATAACGACAATTGATGTACAAGCAAGCATGAATTTTATATTTTAAAATTAGTTTAGCGTTCTAAAATTTTTCAAAAAACTATGAAATTAAAATAATTTTAAGTTTTAAAAACTCGAATTGTAACACCACAAAATTACCCCCAAATTAAAACTATAATTTCAATAAAAATATCTATTTTGAAACCCTATAATTTAGGGGTTTTAAGTTTAAATCTAATTGAAAAGTCAATGATTAATTTGTAATCTTGGAAAGTCAGAAGGGCTCTTTTGAAAAGTTTAAGAAGTTGAGACCCTTGCCGGTGGTTTACCCTTTTTATTTCAGAGATCAATTTTCCCTTTCTCGTTTTGGTTTTGTGTTATAACTTATCCTTTATTTCATTCCTTTCGTTCCCTTTCTTGATTGTTGGATTCAATTTGTGTGTACCATCCTCTTCTCTTCTAGATTTTTCTTTGTATTTCAACGTTGGTAAGTTTCAAACCTTTTAATTGTTTCGTTCGTTTCTGTTTTTGTTTCTGTGATACGAGAGAATTTTTGTTCATATTTATTTAACAATAGAGAGGGGTGGTGTTTAAAGATTTTCCTAAAAAGTTAGGAAACTCGTCTGACCCGACTCGTGACTCGACCCAATCTGTTAACGTCATCTGCTGACGTTAGTATTGACCAGTGTTGACGTTAACGTTGACCAAGACTGATGTCAACGTTGACTTTTTTTTTCCAGCCCGATCTCACTCTATGTTATCGACGTCTTGAGTTCGGTGGCGCTATCCGTTTTTCGAAATTCAAACTCGAAGTGTTGTTTTTAAGGGTTTTTTGTTCGAATGTTTATTTGGGAGTTATCTTTATCAAAATATGAAATTAGATTACTGTCTGGTTCAGGTGACGTGGATTTGGATACTAAATATCTTCCTCCTCCTCCTCTTGGACGACCTCAGGTTTCTCATACTTTGGGACCCGCACGCGAGTTATCTGGTTCAGGTGACGTGGATTTGGATACCAAATTAGACTACATGCATATCTGATTCGGAATATATGAAAAACTTAGATTCTGTTATTTCAAAAACTATCATACATGCCTCCTGTTAATTTTAAGGCAAGCATTCAGACTCATATATATGTTCATGTCATTGCATTGGATTGAATATTATATTCGGGGAAGTTCAATGATATCACCTATTGGTGAGTATCACTTCTGATTAGTGGCTCCACCTTCGAGTCGAGATTCCACTTCGGATTAATGGATCCACCTTTGAGTCGAGTTTCCACTTCAAATGGTGTGATAGAGTTAGAGTGATTCAGTGGAACTTACTCTTTTGATGGTGTTAGGTGTTAGGTTTTAGGTGCATAGCATTCAGACATTGCATCACATGATCATGGCATGTTACGACTTCTGTATTTTGTTGACATACGATATGTATTTGATATTATGGATTTTGCGTTTATGCTTTATCTACACACTAGAGACACAATAAACTCCGTAGCTTATACCCTTACAATTTTTGTTTTAGATTTTCAAACTTAGGCTTCGGTACTTGGAGGACTATTGATTCTGAACTTCTGTCGATTTGTATATTTTAAATGTTTCAAACTTATTTTAATTTTCGGTTAACGATTTCTGTAATGGACTTTGGTCTTCTTATTTTGAATAATTACTCGGTTTTCATGATTTTATGTTCATTATGAATTTGGGTTGAACGTTTAAAATATATTTTATGTATTGTTCAGTATTTCTTTTACTTTTGGTTTAATCGATTTAACAGATTTTAGTAATTTATTATTTGAAAATTTAACTTGAGTTATAAGTTTCCTTAGCGTGATCCCTAAGTTTTAATCTAAGGAATTAGGTTAAATTTAAGGGTTACACGAATTGATTATAATTTATCGAAAACAAAAATCGAAGAGGATCTTAGGTTTCAAATGATCAAACTAGAATAACTTTTCAGATAAAGAGGGTTATGCTATTAGAAAATATGTTTATTAGGTAAATAAGTTTATTTGAGAATTTAAAAAAAATATTTTAGTTGTTTTTAATTTTATTTTAAATTAAATTATAAATATTTTTAAAATTTTAAATAAAAATTTTAATTCAATTATTTAGCATGGGTGTCAATGTATTTACGACTAAAAAATATGTTTAAAATAATTATGAAACATTAATTTAGATATTTATTTTAACTCTTTACAAAAAATAACTTAGGAGCCGAAGATGAAAACTAAAGTTGATTTTTCATTTATACGAGGGTATCCATTTTATGTATAGACATGTTTACCATGTCATCCGTAGTCTATTTAATTTTATCCGTTCATTTTAAAATAATTACCTAATAACTATTCATTCTCTAATTACATGTAGGAAATAGGTGACGTTTCACCTTGAAAAAAAATGAGATAGACAAATCTGATTGATTGGAACCACATGTAACGTGGTGAACAAGATTCATATAATAATTTTTCATAGATCGAGAAATCAATCATTCAATGTATTACAAAAACCCTAAAATAAAAAATGCTAATAACCCAGATGGGAGAGTGGTTTTCTATGGAGGTGCACGTTAGCAGGTCTAATGGCCTCTGAAGATTTCTCCCATTTTCTTCTTTCTTTTACACGATTTAATCTCGGTGTTTTGATTTGAAAGCGATGGATTGGAAGACGTTATTGTTTGGTGGGCAGATGGAGCAATCCCTTGATTTCTTTCCTCCATCGGTGGGTCAAGAGGTTACTATGGAGCATCAGAGTGACAGAACTCATTGGTTGGGCAGTTTATTGGTGCGGCGCCGAATTTTGCAGCGCTTAAGAAATTGGTTGGAACGTTTTGGGGGCAGGATTCTCTTGTAAAGGTCAGTATTGCCGATTCTAATCTTTACATTTTTACTTTTGTGAATGTAAACATCGAGGGATTGGGTTTTGAAGAATGGCCCTTGACACATTCAGAACAAGCCTCTTGTGCTTTGTAAGTGGGAGCTAAACTTGTCGAGTTTAGAATTTGATTTAGCTCGGATTCTAGTTTGGGTTCAGCTGTATAATGTTCCGTTAGAACTTTATAACAAATTAGAATTGAGCTATATTGTTAGTGGGGTGGGTGTGCCATTGTATATGGATGCGATTACAGCATCTAAAGAGCGGTTAGAGTATGCGAAAGTTTATGTTGAGATTGGTGTTGGGCAAGTTGTTCCTCGCTCAGTTTCTGTGAAAATGAGGGATGGCTCGATTGTGAGGGTACAAGTCAATGTGCCTTGGATACCTGGGAGTTGTGTCATTGTAAAACTTTTAGGCACACAGGGCGCTCTTGTACTGTGAATAAAGAGCAGTCAAGTAATGATGTGCATGCTGGAAGTGAAAAGGAAGGCTCTGTTTGAAGAGGTAAGGAGGGTTCTAATGAAAGTGGAAAGGAGGGTTCTGTTGGAAAGGGTTCTGGTGTTGTTGTTGCTTTTTTTATGGAGAAGAAGGTGGTTAGTGGGGTTGGTAAGAATGGTTCTAAGGGTATTGTTGTTGTTAATGGTGAGGATGGGTTTACTCCTACAGTTGGTTCACAGGAGAAGGGTAGAGGTACGGGAGTGAAGGAGAAGCCTTTGGTTGCCTCTAAGAATCGATTTGAAGTGTTTGCTGATGAAGGGAGTGGTAGGAAGGAGGGTAGACAACCTAGGATTGCTTCCTTGGGTGTTGCTCAGTTACTATAAGAAATTAAAACCAAAAAGGGGGACAAATTAGAAAGGGCTAAAAGTCTAGGGAAACCTAGTGGTGGTAAGGGAAGAATTTTTCTTCTTCATGTTAATAGCCTTTTGGAATGTGAGAAAATTTAATCATCCTCAAAAGCAGGCTAGGGTGATGCAGAGATTAGAAAAGTTGCATGTGGTGTGCTCGGTGAAAACAAGGGTAAGGGAGCAGAACTTTTTTAGTATTTTTTCTAAATTGATGGATGGTTGGCATTGCCATGCTAACTATTCTGAAGTTAGCAATGGTAGGATTTGGGTGTTATGGAGGAAGGATGTTTAGATGTCGGTTCTTATGAGTGCTAGTCAGATGGTTGCTATTAAGGAGGTTGTGGGGGCTAAGGAGGTTGTTGTCTCGGCTGTGTATGGAAGTAATAAAAGATTAGATTGTAGGGAGTTGTGGTGTTAGTTAGTTCTGTGTGAGAAGTTGGTAGGTTCCCTTCCTTGGTTAGTGAGAGGTGACTTTAATGTTGTTCTCTCTATCACTAAGAGTTCTAATTTTGATCGGCTAGGAATTTATGTCACTCTTGATATGGTGGAATTTACTGATTGTTTGGGAGAGATAGGTTTGCAGGATCATGCATTTACAGGTCCTATTTTTACATGGACAAATAAGTAGGAAGAGAATTTTTTGACTAGGGAGCTTGATAGGGTTATGGTGAATTCAGGGTTGTACTGTGCTGATCCCCATACAAGGGTGGAATTTCTTGCACCAGGGATTTTCGATCATTGCCTTGCATGGGTTCAATTGTCTGTTGGAGTTCAATGTTCAATGCTAAAGCCTTTCAAATTTTTTAATTTTTGGGCTGCTCATCCCAAGTTTCAGGAGATTGTGGGGTAGTCTTGGAGGGATCCTATTGATGGAAATCCTATGAAGGTGTTGTTTGGGAAACTTAAGAGGTTAAAGCTGCCCCTGAAGGTCTTGAACCAACAACATTATGTTGGTATTTCTCAGAGGGTGAAAGCTTAGAGGAAAGAGCTAGAATCTTTGCAGTTGGCCATTTTGTATCATGGTGCTGGGGTTGATTGTGTAGGGAAGGTACAAGAAGAACTGCTAGAGTTAGAGAAGGTTGAGACTCTTTTCTTTTAACAAAAAGCTAAAGTCGAATGGTTGAATGAGGGGTTCAAGGATCAAAGTTTTTTCACTCAGTGGTTGTTGAGAAAAGAAGTAAGGGTACAATAAGGTTTTTGGAATCTGAGAATGATATTAAACTTGTATCTTATGAGGACATAATTGGTAAAGTAATTAATTTTTTCTCAAACCAGTTTGGTTCTGTGGACTCCCAGGTGACTGGGTGCAGTGTGAAAGTTCTGAGGGACCTTCTGTAGATTGGAAGCAATGATCTGCCTGACTTGGCATTTCTGGAAAGACAGTGTCTGATGAGGAGATTAGGGATGTAATTTTTAGTCAAGGGAGGGATAAGTCCCCTGGTCCAGATAGGTACACATCCTGGTTTTTCAAGCAAGCCTGGAATATTGTGGGGATGATTTTAGGCAAGCAATGAGGTATTTTTTCTCCTCTTGCTCTTTGTTACCAGGATTTAATGCGACGACAGTTACCCTAATGCCTAAAATTCCAAATGCTAGTAAGGTTAGAGATTTTAGACTTATTTCCTATTGTTCTGTGGTGTACAAAGCTATATCTAAGATTCTGGTAGGGAGATTGAATGTTATCCTGTCAGACTTTATCACATTGAATTAGTCAACATTTGTTAAAGGGAAGAGTATTATTGATAATACTCTTTTAGCTCGAGAATTGGTAAAGAGGTATGGAAGAAAGGTAATTTTTCTAAGGTGTGTACTGAAAGTTGATCTTCAGAAATCTTTTAATTCTGTAAATTGGGGCTTTTTGTTGAATCTTTTAGAGGCAATGGGGTTACCAGAGAGGTTTAGGGGGTGGATTAAGGCTTGTTTCACTAAAAGTAGGTTTTCGATTTCCTTGAATGGAAGCTTGGTGGGGTTTTTTAAAAGGCAAAGGGGGGTAAGACAAGGAGATCCTCTTTCTCTTTACCTTTTTGTGATTGTGATGAATACTTTGTCACATCTGTTGAATAGGGCACTTGGGAGAGGTATTTTTCAGTATCACCCTAAGTGTAAGAAGGTACAACTTACTGATCTGTGCTTTGCAGATGACTTGCTTATTTTTTGTAAAAGAAATGCCCATTCTATGCTTGGTATCCAAAGTGTGCTGGAAAAATTTTATGAAATGGCAGGGTTAAGGCTGAATGTATCTAAATCTGAGCTTTTTGTTGCTGGTATTTCTCTAGAGCAACAATGTCATTTGAAAGTTCTTATTGGATTTAAGTTGGTCTCCTTCCCTGTGAGGTATTTAGGTGTCCCTTTGGTAACAAGAAAACTGAGTGAGAATGATTGTGCAACCCTTATTGATAAGATTAAAACACAACTTGAGAAGTGGGTTAAATTGAACTTGAGCTATGTTGACAGGTTGCAATTAATCAGGTATGTGCTACATGGCTTGTCTGGTTACTGGTGTAGGCAACTTGTGCTTCCTAAAGGAGTCATTGAAAAGGTGAAGCAGCTGTGCATGATATTTTTTTGAAAGGGTCAGGATAGCTCAGGGAAGGGTGCTAGAGTGGGGTGAAAGTTCATTTGTGGGCTAAAGAGTGAAAGGGGTTTAGGGTTGAAGGATGTGAAGTTCTGGAACCAATCGTGTTTGATACTTTTACTACGAAAATTGTTGGCGAATGAGGGCTCATTATGGGTGGCTTGGGTGCATGTGTATGTCCTTAAGGGAGGACATATCTGGAGTTTAGAATTAAGGCAACACCATAGTTGGTGTTTGAGGAAGATTGTGAAACAAAGAGACACTCTGCAGGCCATAGTGAGGAATGTGCATTGTGAGTGGACTTTGGGTAAAGTATGGATTTTGATTCGAGAGGGAAGGGAGAGAGTTTCTTGGCGTAAGCTAGTGTGGTTTGGTTTGCATATACTTAAGCATGCTCTCATTTTGTGGATGGCATGTCTTAATAGGCTACCTACGAGAGATAAGTTTAGACGAATGGGGATGTAAGTTAAGGATGGGTGTGCCCTTTGTGAGCAGGCTCTGGAGACTATAGACCATATTTTTTCTGGTTGCAGTTATTCTCTTGGGGCTGTGTGGTTTACGGAGAAGCATTTTGACCTGAGATGGGGAGGTGCAGTGGATGTGTTCAAGATTGAAAGGGACGTCTCTCATCGTTTATGTCTTAAAGCTAGCTTGGAGTGCCTATGTTTACTTCATATGGGAGGAAAAAAATAGGAGGTTGTTTCGAAAGGAGAGAAGGGAAGGGGGGAGAATATTGGATTGTATAAAAGAGGTTATTTGTACTAGAGTTTGGAATAGATTAATTCATATAGATAATGTAAATAGAAATATTTGTACATCTTGGGGGATTATGTTATGCCTAAGTGTGCTTTAGGTGATGTTTTTCATGTTTTTGGATAATAAAACACAACTTATCCAAAAAAAAAACTTAAAATATTCGATTGAGAAAACTCTCATTCAATGTAATACTAAACCCTAAACCTTAAACAATTAAATACTAAAACCATAAAACCTTAAATTCTAAATATTAAATACTAAACCTTAAATCTTAAACTATTCAATAACCTTTAACTTATGTATGTATGCATAGGTTAGATAAAACCATCTGTATTATAATTTTTTAAAA
This sequence comes from Abelmoschus esculentus, assembly GCA_035048815.1. Lineage (NCBI taxonomy): Eukaryota > Viridiplantae > Streptophyta > Magnoliopsida > Malvales > Malvaceae > Abelmoschus > Abelmoschus esculentus. Next base: position 6,126,654 of record JAUCBN010000056.1, on the reverse strand, counting down.
TAAAAAAAAATTATATCATTAAGAATTAATACGTATGACGTATTATATAATAAATAAAATTAAAATTGAAGTACCGACTCAGAATCAAAAGTTTTAAGACACCATTTGAAAAACATGTTTCATTTAATGTGATTATTATATTTCAAAGTCAACGACCCAACAAACAGATGAATCCTAGATTTTCTATTGGAACTTCGAACCAAATCCCTATACCATGAACAATGCTGACCAATTTAAAACATGTCTTTATAAAAATTATATATGTTTTTGATAAAGTAAATGAACAACTTTGCAGAGTTTAACCACATTTTCCACATGCTTCATTTGTTGTTTGCTTGATTAATTATCCACATACTTCATTTGTTGTTTGCTTGATTAATTATCCACATGCTTCATTTGTTGTTTGCTTGATTAATTAGCTAAGGTGCAGGTAGCAGCCGACCCACTTGCCTTAATTAAGTAATTGTGTATGTTCACACTTAGACATGAACTACTTTGAACGCAAGAATAGAACGCAATCCGACATAAATTTTCTCTCTTTTCTAAAATAAAATAAAATTTATGATTTATATTAAAGTTTAAGATTAAAATTTATAATGTAAAGTTTAATTCTTAAAATTTTAGTTTAAAATTTAAAAATTTAAAATTTTGTGTTAAGACTTATGATTTAGTGTTGAGATATATATAAAAAATACTAAAAATGACAGATGCTTTTTGTTTGTTATTATCATTATTTTTGTTTGGATGTCAATACTATCTTTATAATTATATGATAGTCAGCTCTAATATTAAAACTTTAAGTTTTTTCATGTTTTTTGAATCATTGGAAGATTGAAATGGATGACTCAAATTAATTCCTTAAATTTTTTAAGTGATAATCTCCATATAATCGACTGTTAATATGATATATCCATCTTAATCATTCAATAATCCTACAAACATATAAAACTTAAAAAAATTTACACTGTATAAATTAATCTTATCTCATATATAAGTAGGGATAACAATGGATCCTGAACCCAACCCGAATCCGTAGATCCAGATCCGTTTTATAGGGTTTGGATCTTAAAATTTTAGACCCGATAGATCTGGATCGGATCTGGACCTTCAGATTAAAATACGGATCTGGATCTAACATTAAGACCCGAAACTAGACTCGGACTCGTTTACCTATTTATTAAAAAAACCCATCTTTAGTTTTAATATATATATATATATATTTATATATATAATAGTAAATTTTATATTTCACATTATTCTTTAATGTAATTTTTATTTATTTATGATAAAGAGACTTTTTGAAGGAATACATGCTTATTCTACTATTAATGAAGATTGTGATGATATTGCAGAAATAGTGAATATCATTGACATGATATATAAGAAAGTTATTATATTACATAACCTTAATATTAATATTTAAATTTCACAAATATTATTTTCATAAAACAATTTTTTCTCTTTGGTTGGTTGTTCCTTGTTTATTTTAGGATGTTTATGATTTAAGTACTGATGAAGACTAACACTCTAAAAAGTAGAAGTATGGTACTCGGTTTGCGATAATTAAATATTTTATTATTTATATTTCGTAATATTTGTATTATTCAAAAGATATTTATGTAATTATTGAGTTTTTTTTAAGATTTTAGATTATCGTTTTTTTTATTTTGATATTAGTTAATTGAAATTAATCTTTTCTTCATCAAAGTTGTTATGTGAAATTAATTAATAAAAGTTTTATTACGTTAAAAAGTAGATAGAATAGTTATTTTTTAATAGATCCTTTTTGGACCCTTTTTGGACCCAGATTCATAAGATCTATTGGATCTAGATCTCAATTTTTTACACCCACAGATCTAAAATTATCTAGATCCATAATATAAAAATTGATTTGAATCTGGATACAACTGGACTAAGTCCAAATCCTACTCGTTATCATCCATATATATATTCCCAGTTGGAAGATGATCGGTAAGTCATTGTAGAATAGAACTTGCTAACTAACACCAAGATATAGCTTTGATGTGGCTTGCATGGCTAATTCAATTATTCTATAGCCACAAGTTTCTCATTTGCTTAAATTTGACATATTCTTTGTCATAAATATTTGATTACTTTTTTTAGTTTAATGTTCAATGTTTAGGAACAGAGTTAAAATTAGACAATAAAAGAGAAAAAATCTCTTAATTTTGAAATTAATAAAGATATTTTTTAGAAAAAGACAACTAAAATTTTAGAGAGATAAACTTATTTTGTTAAGTATTCATACTAGCCAAAACCAAAATTGTCATCAGGAAAAGAAAAATTAGGAAGGGCATGTTCCCTCCTTGATCTTGATACATTCGTTACTGATAATATTTATACTATTCAGATCGTTTTTATCTATAAATCGAAAGATATTAAACGTTTAAACATGTTTAATTTTATTTTTCTTACATATTATATTAACAACGATATCAATCAAGCTTGGTAATTTTATTTTACTTTAGCTATTCTATGATTGAACACATGAGTATGACTTGCTAAATACCTTTGTAATCAAAGATATCAACTTTTCTATTTCACTCGCAATTTTGTAACCCCCAAGTATGACTTGCTAAATACCTTTGTAATCAAAGATATCAACTTTTCTATTTCGGTCGCAATTTTGTAACCCTCAACTTTGGGCTTAAGAGTTAGTGGGTCGGTTTAGCCGGTTTAGCCTAGTTTGGGATAAAATACTTAAAAAATAGTTTTTAATCAAAATAAATTGAGGAAAAATATTAAAAAATCCTTAAATAACTTATATTTGAATTTGGTCAAATCAATTTTGAAAATCGACTCTTGAAACCCTAAGATTTTAAAATTAGTGACCGTTTTGAAAAAAATTGAAACTTTGAGGATAATTTTATAAAATAAGTCAAAACTTTGAATCTTTAAGGGGCTTTGATCCAATTATAATCCTATTTGGTCTAGGCTTTCCAATTTTAAACTAATTAAACCCAAAATCTATCTTAAATTATAATTAGGTCCCTAAAACTTGTTCGGTTAAACTATGACTTGTCTTACATTAATTTCCGCTGCACTTTGAACTTAGTCCTTGCACAAACATGTAGGATCTAATTAAAGCATCTAGATAAGATAAAAAGAAAAAAAATATAGGGTCGTTTATCGGGGCGAGTCTCCGGATTAGCCTCGATATTCCCCGTGTAACTCGTTCGAGTCAGGTGACGTCTATACCGGGTCGAGGGAGTTACATTTGTTGACCCTTCGATTTTCAAAATTGATTTGACCAAAGTCAAATATATGTTATTTAAGATTTTTGAATATTTTCCTTAATTTATTTTGATTAAAAACTAATTTTTAAGTATTTTATCCCGAACCAAAACCGACCCACTAACTCCTAAGCCCAAACTTGGGGGTTACAAATTTCATACCATTTATATTGCAATACTCTCATATATTTCTAAGTCATATAACTTTTTTCCAAGAGGGATCTTCTTGGCCATCACACTCTCGCATTATCTCATGATATTTATACTCAGCCTTCAAGGCTCACTTTCCATTAAAAAAATACTGAATGAAAAAATATGAAAAATAAACATAATTTGTTTTCTTGAAGATTCAAATATTCGTACAAAGAATTTGAAAATTTTACTAATGATCGGCTGATTTAGAAGAATAAAGTGTTAGATTTCTTAAGTAAAATCAATTATTCGAATTCTGACATTATAAATAAAGAGAACTAGGATACGAGGGTTATCTTTATATTAGAACTATAAAAATCTATCTAAATTAGTTATCTACTAGCAGGGGTGGAACTTGAAGAGCAAGACCATACACCCCAAAGTTTAGTGGTTTTCTTAAACATGTTCTGCTTCAGAACTTGAGAGCAAGACCATACACCCCAAAGTATGTACTCCCGGATCCAACAATCCCATATTTACCCTAATTCAATTCAATAACTTTATGTAATTACTCTTAAGATGAAAAGATATCTAGGATTCTACAATCTTTTCTTTTGAAAATAAATAAAGAAATGAACAAACAAATATAAATTGATCATGTGAAACCTGAAGAAATAGGTAAATTAAGATAAATGTTACGTATAGGGATCAATCTAAGTTATAAATAGCTTGGTTCCGATTAAGCAGATATTAAATTCTAACTGTTGTGTATGCAGAACATCCCTGATAAGGGACCATAAATGATATGATGAATCGGGACAATGTAATAATTTCTCCCAAACAAAAATATCTATTTCCAATAATATTTCCATGTATTAACAGTTAGGTCACAAATTAAAAGCTACACCAATATTTTGTACAGACTGCAATCCATGATGTTAAAACTTAAAACCAAACATTCTAGACATTGAAACATCTATATCTATAGGACATGCATAAAGATATTCTAACAACAAATTATTATATTTGTCTCTCCTTTTGTTTCCACTCCAACCCTATGACCCTGCAAGGCGAAAACCTAATCTTATACTCCGAAATCGTCTCGAGTTTCGGCGACCAAACTTGTTCTTTAGACCCAACAAGCATCTCATAGTGCTTCTTCAACTCCGGTGTGCTGCAAAGGAAGCTGTCCTCAACCCCTTCTTCTTTGCTTCCATGGATCAACCTTGTTATAAACTCCGGAAAAACCTTAATCAAAACCCTACCATCCGTCCCTTTGACGTACTCGAAAGGGTACTCTCCGAATTTGATCGGACCAGATTTAGAGCTAGAATTTAAGGCCGCAATAGAAGATGTAGACAATACATTGCATGAAAATTGATCAAGGGGAAGAACAAAGTACGTTTCCCCAGGCATTAGGTCATCATCGATGGCTAAGATCGGTAGCGGGTGACCTATGAAGAAAGAGTTTGCATGGCAAACCATCTTGTCTGGGAACTCGAACATGACCTCACCGGCGATGTGTTTTCCGGTGATGATTCTCGTGTTTCCTTCCCAGAAGATCAGCTTCACTGAAGACCTTGGATTAGGTTGAAAGCATGGAGATATTGAATTGCCCATATTATTCTATACTCGTATGAATCAAACGAGAAATATATGAGCTTAACGGAACAAGACGATAGGGTGCTATTTATATATAGGCATAAGAAGGTAAAGTCAATATTTGTTTGTTTTTACGTATAGAGTTTGCTGGGGTCGCGGTGGTCAGCATTGGAGGCCTATTGTGAAACTCTTTATGTATCTCTCAATTTCAAGTGGGATAAAATGAAAACGAGAGGAAGAAGACTCGAGAATAAAATCTTCTATCAATTAATCGTGTCTCTTTTTATATCCTATCTATAAAAAATTTTAAAATAAATTCTAAGCTTTAACCTTAATCTTCACGTCTTAAACCTTATATCCTAAAAAAATACCCTTAATTATTTAAACTCTAACCATAACCTATAACCCTAAACCTATTAACTTAAAGTGAGACATTAATAAAAACATAATAAAATGACAGGGGATTTACATCGAGACTCGGTATAGATTATGATTGTGCTTTTAAAACATTTATGACACTCAACTATGTTCAACCAATCAAAATGTCAACTTTATCTATATTGACTTTTTAAATATATCAATTGTTCAAGTATATACAATAAGTTATGATTGTGTATAAATAATACAAATATTATATTTTTGAATTGAAAATTTTTTATGTATAAAATTTTTTAAATTTATAATTTAAGGTTCAGGATTTAAAATTAGAGTTTATGTTTTAAAATTTTAAAGTTTTAAAGTTAAAGATTTAAATTTTAAAAAATATATATAATTTTTTATGTATATTATATATTAAAATTTTAAATAAATTAGGTTAAAGTGTAAAATTTATTTATTTAGTAAACCTAAATCAGTAATGTTGTCTTTATTTTTTGTATCAATTTTGTCTTTAAAGTCATTTAATTGCATCAATTTTGTCTTTAAAGTCGTTTAATTGTATCAATTTTGTCCATGATCGACGTTGATTGTTAAAGTGTTGACATGATAAATGGGCTAAATTGATTTCTTTTAATTAAATTTGAGAGTATAATTGATTTTTTTTTGAATTTAGGAACATAATTAATTTTAAATGAAATTTTGATAACTTATTGAATATTTATTAAAAAATAAAAATTTAATAAATTGTTAAAATTTTAATATATTATAAATGGACAAATAATTTTTCTAAAACTCAAATTAATTTAATCGGTTTATTTAGTTTTTGAATAAAATTATAAATAATTTATTTTTTGAGTTGAACTTTTCATTCAAAATATATGAAAATTAATTAATTAATTGGTTTAGATATCCTTTGAGTCTCTGATAATTTTAAAAACAAGCAAAGTGAGAAGGATGTAAAAGAAAATGAAAATATTTTTATTTTTTAAGAAATCTATAAATTTAATAAAAATAAATAATATATTAAAAAATTAATGAAAATAAAAACATATAAAACTTAAAATATATTAGAAATTATAAAATTATAAATAAAATATAAAAATAAAATTTTAAAAGTATTTATAAAGTATAAAAATAAATAATTTTATTAATTTTTTTTGTTTTTCTGTATTAAATTGATGCTGACTAATATTTAATATAAAAAATTAAAGATGAAATTTAGTTTTATTAATACTCTAGTGGAAGAATGATTCTATTAAAAATATATTTAAGTAATATTAGTCGGACATAACCTGGAATAGTGGAAGAGATTTTTAAATTATTTTTTTATATTTATTACTTTTTAATATTTTAAATTCATAATAGTGTTTTTATATTTTATGAATATTTAAAAAAATTATTTATTTTATTTATTTTTTAATTTTTTAATAATTTATTAAACTTTCAATTAAAATTAATTATATCCCTGATAAAAAATTAATTATACCCTCAAAATCAGTTAAAAAATCAATTTAACAGTTCTATCATGCCATCATACATGTACTCTCATGTCAATATCATAGATTGTCATGAAAACATAATTAATTATCACTTCGATACTTTAACGATCAACAAGTAAAATTGAGGCAATTGATAAAGAAAAAGTATTAACAATATTGTTGATTTAGGTTCAGTACAAGGACAAATTTAACCCTTTAGCCTTAAAAACATATATTATGTTTTTTAAAACAATTTCTATTTAAGGTGTAATCACCGGAAATTGTTCGGGGAGTTGATATTGATCCTTTTTTGCGGTGCGATTGAAACACTAAAATAGGGTCTACAAACAAAAGTTGGATCCGAGAGTCTTTTACATGTGGGAAAGGATAGGCACCCCCACAACGCACGACATTTGAAGAAGTGTCTAGATCCTCGTAAAAATTGATCTGCACGACATTTGAAGAAGTGGCTAGATCCTCGTGAAAATTGATCCGCACGACATATGAGGAAGTGACTAGATCTTTGTGAAAAACTGATCCGCACGACATTTGAAGAAGTGGCTAGATCTTCGTGAAAAACTGACTTGCACGATATTTGAAGAAGTGGCTAGTTCTTCGTGAAAAACTGATTTGCACGACATTTGAAGAAATGACAAGATCTCCATGAAAACTGATCCACACTATATTTGAAGAAGTGGCAGGATCTTGATGACGAAGTTGTTGTGTTCGTCTATTTCATCGTTTATTAGAAGAGGAGCAAATTTTGTATCAGTATTGCAAACAGATTTAGAATGTTATGGTTAGCATGCACTGCATGATTCTAATCCTAACATGTCTAATGTATGCATGCATGATCCTAGCATGAAATCCAAAGTGCATATGTCAGTGATTTTGTCTCAAGATTTGTTCAATCAGTTGGCTTGATTTTTTGTTGGAATTATGTTTCAATGGTTGTGCCTTTCTTCTTCATGCAAAATATTTGACCTCACTCTATTTGTAGAGTGATTTTTTTTCCAGGTGTTTCCTTGAAATATGTCTTTTTCTGAATCGAAATTGTTCTTAGTCCCTTTACTTTTAGGAATGTTTCAGGAGCAATGTAGACAAAGTTTATGCAAAAAAATTGATAGCTGCTTAGAAAAACTCGCAAAATGTGGTGCACCACATATCTTGCTAACAAGCTCGATAAAATCAATTTAGCGAGATATTTTGTGTCTTGGAGGCTTTGAGTGAAAATTCTCCTTGTATCACGGAGCTATGTTTCATCTCATTTTAATCTTGAAAAAATTATAAGAAAACAATTTTTGATTTCTACGGATAATATAACGTTTATCCCATAAAATAGGGAAAAAGAGGTTGCCCTAGTTGAAATTCTGACTGATATAAAGTGCATGATATCTTCTTATGTCCCTATCATAATTAGGGAAGTATTTTCGATTTCTATGGGTATTATAGCGTTTATCCCCTAGATTAGAGAAAAAGAGACTGCCTTGTAGAAGTTCGAATTGATGTAAAGCGAAGGATAACTTCTCTTTCCCCTTCCTATAGATTCTTGGTGTAACAAGATTTGTCGATCTTTTTAATAGATCGGAAAGTGGAGCCAAATCTCGGTTAACATCATGTTGTCAAAGTCCCCATCATTCTATTGATAATCATTGTGAGATGAGTCTCGAGACACGTAATTCAAAATTAGCATTTTGATTTTGGGGGCAACACGAGGTTTGGAACCAAGCTTAACTTCCATGCACCATTATTGGAAGTTAAGCTTATCGATTTTTGAACTGTTTGTGTAGCTCGACTTTCAGCTTATCGATTTTATCAGGATTAATCATAAAATACTAGTCTTTCTTGGAGCAAGGATTTGGCTTGGTTGTCCAACAATTTTGCTATAGGAGTTTCGATCAACAATTGGGTCTTTTTAAGGGGATTATTGGAGTCTTCCACCAGTGTTTTTATGTTGATGACGAATCCCTTCTTCTCTACTAGATCACTTTCGGCCAACATTTTCACTATTTTTTCTAGCAGGTCATCCTTCGCCAATTTTTCTATTCTTTTGACTTTGCATCGGGTGAGATAAGAATGTTGAGTTTTAGAATCTTCCAAGAAGAACTGTAAAAAACACATTATATCGGTAATATCACAAAATATTTTACAAAAGGTGTTGACTCAGTAAAACTTTGAAAAAGAAGCTCACGTTATAACAAAGCTTTCACTACATAAGGTGGATCTTGTTTTATATGTACTGTTTGACCTTTACCCTCAAAATTCTGATTTTCTCAAGGAGTGACACTATTTTCTTTCCCCAAACTCAGAACCTCGGCTCGAACATCTAGAATCCGTAGATGTTGGGCCATCTCTCGGATTTGATCTAAGGCTTCGATCGAACGATCCTATTTTTAAAGGAACATCTTCACGCCTTAGCGACTATGGCGACGCCTCTTGTAATTCCTTTATTTATAAGGAAATTCATATGTTGCGAGTCCTCTCATCGCTAGAATAAAATGTCTTGGCCTGTATTGTTTTGATGCCATCAACGAAGCATATTTGGTTACCCCCCCATATTCGAGCAAAGGGACCCAATTGTAATCTTAGCAGCTATATAAAATATTTTTGAGGAAAAAAACAGTTTGCTTTGCATATATCCGGGTGTCTTCAAGAAAACGACCAACCCGTAGATGGCTAATGCGAGCATTTTACTTGTTTCTCGTGTTGTCTTGACTTGAATAATGTCTCAAATGTTTCTCCATGCAATGAATTTTGTTTCTCCTTTCTTTTTAATTCAGGATTTCACCCATTGCTCGTTTTTATCAGTCAATTTCAACAATTTCTTTTGAAATGTTGGTAAATCAGAGGGTTTAAAATACACTTTATCCATCTGGAATTTTGAGAAACAGATCAAGGCGGTGTATTCTTATATTGTCTGTCTAATGTCGATATCCGAAATGTGAAACAACTGTAAGCGGGGTTTCAAAACTAGCTAAAGCTCGGAATGGTGTTTTGTCGATACTAACATTTAGCGGATATAGCAAATCTTCATAATTGGAAAAAAAACAACCTTTTATTCCCTTCGTCAATTGGTCCAAATATATTCCAGTTCTTGTAATTGGTTATGCATTGACGAGATGCGAGTGAAGTCTTCAAGTTCGGATTTTTCTTCCTCCGACAAGTTGTCTTCGTTTCAGGACTATGACTTTTCAAATGATCTTCAGATTCCAAGGTTGTTTTCCACCTTATCAAGAAAACGGTTCTTTATGGTTAATCCTTTCTAACGATTGTATTTGTATCAACACCTTTTTTTAAAATTAAAAATGAAATGCAAATAAAAACGAGAAACAAGACAACACAAAGAGGCAAAAACGTTAGTATCGACTTATATAAATAATAAACAAAATAAAATAGGTAGCAAATATATTGCGAAAATAAATAACAGAAAATAAGGGGGTAACTAAATGTAACCTCCCGACGCTCGCTCTCTTTCAAAAATGCCCCATACAAGGTGACTCACTAAATGGGCAGAGGTCCGACATGACAACTCTAGGGTAGGCTTCTATGTTTCACTACATGTGGTGTAGTTCTAGAAGGTATCCAAACGGTATTTATTACCCTACTAAGGATAATAAGTACAATTCAGGGGGATACGTTTCTCTAAGTCTATACGGAGACGTAGGTCTCACGAAGATAGAGAGAAAAAATCCCGAAAGCAATTCACCATCCTACACGGAGGCGAAACCTCAAGAAGGAGTGGTTTCATGCTCCCACTTAAACGGACGGAGCCCGGGTTGAGAGCTTATGAAATGAGAGGTCCTAAAAGACATTAAAAAATATATTAGTAAAATAGGTTAAATAAAATAAATAAAATAAAGAGGATCACAAAATTAAAAATAAACCTTATTTATATTTTTGATTCATTAAATAAAATATAACCAATTTTAGGCTCGAATCTCGAGAAATGGTCCATATTGGAGTTGTCAGCTTTAATCACCGGAATTCGTCCGTGGAGTCACCACCAATCCTTTTTTGCGGTGCGCTTGGAACACCAAAATAGGGTCTACAAACCAGTGTTGGATCTGAGAGTCTATTACGTGTGGGGAAGGATGAGTACCTCCACAACACCCAAAATTGGTACTTGTCGGTTACAAAATATTTTATATAACAGAAACGATAAATTCAATATTAAATTTAATAATGTGATCCCATATTTAATTTGTAATAATAAAAAGCTAATAGGCAATAAAAACTTAATAATAATAATAATAATAATAATAATAATAATAATAATAATAATAATAATAATAATAATAATAATAATAATAATAATAATAATAATAATAATAAAATGGAATGATCTACAAAAGAAACAAAATTGTAAGGTTAAAATAATACAAATTAGTGATCAGAATTAAAATATATAGAAGTATGTAATCAAAATAGTCAAAACAATGACTAAATCATAAGAAAACCGAAGCTGGAGTGACGAAATTGAAGGATTCTAAACTGGAATGGCATACTTGGTAACTAACCCTTTTTCCCGGGTAAACGCAGGTCGGGTATGGTTTTGGATTGGATCCGGGGCTTCAGGGGATGAAAGGATGTCGTTTGGACCCTGTAACTAGGTACCAAAACGAAGCCGTTTTAGGTTCGGTATAAAGGCCCCAAGTTTAAAGAAATTCCACCTTGTTCTTTATTTCATACATAACAAAATTACAGAGCTTATTTGAAATCTCTCTATGTCTCAACTCTTGCGCCGAACCATCGTGGCCGCCGCTGTGCACGGCTGCCGGCCATCGTGCCGGTGATGACGATTGGAGAAAGGCGGGACCTTTTCGACTCCTCTCAACGTTTAGAACCCGATTCCAACCTCATATTTTCGAGAAGATCAACACATGAGACTAGATCTACAAGATAAATTTCGATCTTCCTTATTTTTTTTATCTTATTTCTTTCAAATCTACTCCCGATTCCTCTCTTTATCTGTCTTGCTCTATTTTTTTGGTTCTGTGTGGTGTTTGCTTTGATTTGGATGATATTGCAGTTTTTTGTGTTCTAATATTGGTATTTTTTTTTCCGATTCCCTCATGATTACATTGTTCATGGGGGTTTTATAACCCCATTTTACAATATAATAAACACAAAACGTGTATTCGATCTCTGTTTTCTCAGATCTGAAATTTTTGCTCTAATCATGTTTGGTTTGCAGGTCTGAGACGGTAGAGTAAAAACGATGGCCGTTATTATGGGTTGTAATTGGATTTGGTTTATACTGGTTTTAAAATGGGTTATTACATAAGGTTGAGAAAAGAGAATTTACTCTTAATAAAATTTGAACCTATAATCTAAAAGTGGTTTTCTACTGAAAATTTTAACCACTAATTCTAGAAATCTTTCAACAAATAATATGTTAGCACAACTCTTTCATTTGACCTCTCCTTTGATATATGGTTTAAATAATATGTTAAAATATATGAGGGTTTTGATTTGAGAATATATAAAATTTTAATATTTTTAATTTATTAGTGAATAGAGATCGAATAGTACATAAATTATATTAAATTATATGTTTAAAATAATATATTAAAATTTTAATATTATTTTAATAGTTTAAAGGTGATTAGAATATAATATCTATTCATGAATATTTTTAGAGACGAATCCAGAACTTCATATAAGGGATACAAAATTATGAAAGTTTAGGGGTGCAAAATTAGATTATTAATAAAAAAATTAAAAAATATATAAAATATAAAAAACTTAAAATTTTTAGGGTGTGCAACTATACCCAACACTACCTTAAATCCGTCCCTAAATATTTTTAACCTTTTAACTACTCCTTACAAATATTATGATTGAACCTAAATTACCTAAAGTAAACACCATTTATTTTTCTACCCTAACTATTTATTGGGTTCAAAATTTTGATATATTAAATTGCTGTTATAAATAAATAAAATATATACAAACAAAGTCGACAAATTTCTAAAAAACTGAATTAAATATTATATTATAAAATGCAATTATAGGTGTTTTGACATTTTATAATTTACGTTTTCAAAATGACGTCAACCAATTACGCTAACTAAAAAAAGTCTTCGTTGTACAAATATTTAAAATATTTATTTTAAAATTCAATACATATTAACGTGTATAATTTTTCTGAAGATAACGTGTATAAATTTAATTAGTTACACCTTAGCTTTTATATAATATATAATAAGTTGAGTGATTAAAAATAAGAAAATTCTACGACGGACGTCAAACACCGCTGAACACCGTTAATGATGAACACCATTGAACATTATTAAACTAATTAATAAAGTTTAAAAATTTAAGGACTTAACATATAATTATAAATTATTTAAAATAATTTTTTATTATTTTTTATATTATTTTATTTTTTAAATAATTGTATAAAATTCTAATTTAAATTAATTTTAAAAAATAAAAAATCCTAAACTCTATTTTAGTGTTTAGGTTATGGTTATATTTTAGATTTTATGATTTATGGTTTTATTGTTTTAGGGTTTAGAGTTTAGGGTTTAGTGTTTTAGATTTTAGGATTTAATGTTTAGTATTTTTAGTTTGAGTTTAGGGTTTTAGGTTTTGGATTTAATATTTTTTATTTTTAAATTAAAAATAATTTAAATTAATTATTTTAAAAAATTAAAATAAGTTGAATTTAAATAATTTGAAATTATATTTTTAGTCCTTAAATTTTTATTTTTTATTTATTAATTTAATAGTGTTCAACGGTGTTCATCGTTAGTGGTGTTCAACAATGTTCGACGCACGTGGTAGACTCATCCATTTAAAAATATTTATGTTATTTATTTTATATGAATTTGAATTTATGTATTTATCTTAAGAATATAAATATCTCTTTATTTAATAAAAATAGAATATCATTCAAAATATTACGTTAATTAGTTAATGTATTTTATGGTAATTAAACAAAATTATTAGATGAGTCTCACTCACTACGTCATCTATGATCTCATCCAATAATAATTTTATATTTATTTTTTTTCAAAATGATTTTTCACTTATTTCGTTATCATTAAATGGATAAATAAACCATAGGTTTATATAGTTGAATTGCGCGATTATTAATTATAGATTTACTTGTATCATAATCTATTTGACTCATGCTTTTTTATAAAATAAATTAATATAAAATAAAAAATGCACTAACCACGTACCTCGTTAAAAAGTATCTTTAAACCTATTAGAGAAAAAAATGTGGAAGTATTTTTTACTAAACCAAGCTAACTAATTAATAGTTTTTTTATTGTTTAATTCATTTAAACCTAGGAATTCAAGAGTATAAAAATCTTCTGCCCTAGTCATGCTTTCTTTTATATTCCCTACTAAAAATTCTTAAAATATTTAATTCTAAACTATAACCTTAATTTTTTTACATATTAAACTCTAAAGTTTACACCCTAAAAATACACCCTACCTATGATTCTTTAAACCCTAATCACAATCTTTGACCTTAAATCCTAAACACACTAATTTAAAATAGAGATACTAAAAAACTATAATAGATGGAAAGATGATTTGCGCACGAAATTGAAGGATTGACACTATCATGTGAATCATTATAACATATAGTCTTAAAGCCTACAGGTCCTTGACTAACGTAAAAAACATTTTTTAATATAATTCATGTTTATTTTATAGTTTATCTTCGGGTTTTATCAGCTTGTTGGTACGCAAGCTTTGGTTATAGTCAACATGTGAAACATTTTTAATATTTTCATAACATTCAAAATGTTGATGTAAGTGGTGCAATGTTTAACTTCATTATCATTGAAGAAAAAAAGACTGATCATGATTGAAGGAATCAGATGAAGCTGAAGAAATGACTGTCTGGTAATGGAACTAGAAAATGTTATAACTATGACTGGACAGTATCATCCGGATGAGAGTAATTACAGAAAGGAGAAAGGAAGATGGAAGAGAAAACTGTTGAAATGAGAGAGAGAGAGAGAGAGAGAGAGAGAGAGAGAGAGATAACATGAAACTTAAATTTTCATTGCATAAAACCATATGCAATAGTATCTTCTATTATGCAATCTTGTTAGTTTCCGCAAACCATATGCAGGAAACCGATGAGGTGGTTGAGGTGGAAGGGAAGTATGGGGATCACTTGGATTTTGTGCGTGGAAGACAAAGAACATGAATGAGGAGGTTGGGAGGTGACAGTTCATCGGATACCGTGGGGTGTAAGTCAGTGGAACGTGACACTGAGGATACTACTGTTGATACAGATGAAGCATTAATTGTGTTGTGCATGTCCATGAAATTAAACTCTTTTTTTCTTCTCAAAATAAAACTAACCCTAAATTCTCTTAATAATATTTAACTTTTGTTGAGTTAAATGATTATTCTACTGATATCTCTTAGTTTTATTTTGTTTAAATCAATATGTTTATTTTGTATACTGATATATCAGTATTAGTTGATTGATTTAGTTGAATATCTTTTTGTATAAGTCTCTCATGTAGCAAGTTAAAAGAAAAGAATTGTAATAGATGTGTTTGGTAAAAAACTTGCTTGATATAATATAAAAGTTTCTGCTACAATGATAAGAACTTTTTCCAGTAACAAAAGTGTTTTCTTTCTTTCATTTTCTCTTTCTCTCATTTTCTCTCTTGTTTAGTCTTAAGTTTATCAACTTTGAGAGCTAGAAATCTAACAATTGGCATCAAGGATATAATCTTTGGGGGCCTGAAATATTTATTTAAGTTCTTGAGAGCTTACTGAAAAAAGTTTCTAGTTTGTTGTTGTTGTTCTCATGTCATCAGCCAATTTCTCTCCTTCATCACTTCCTATCTTTGTTGGAGAAAACTATCATATTTGAAGAGTGAAGATGAAGACTTACTTGCAAGCTTATAATTTGTGGGAAGTTGTTAAAATGGATAGGGATCCACCACCTTTAAGAGCTAATCCTACACTTGCTCAAATCAGGCAATACAATGAAGAGTGTGCAAGAAACACAAAGCCATGCTTTCCTTCAGAATAGAGTTTCTGATGTGATTTTCACAAGGATTATGGCTTGTGCGGCTCCAAAGCAAGTTTGGGACAAGATGAAAGAGGAGTTAATGGAGTCTGAGAAGACAATGTAGCAACAACTTATAAACTTAATAAGGGATTTCGAGAATTTGAAGATGAAAAAAGTGAGACTGTCTAGCAGTATTCAGATAGAATAATGTCTATTGTTAATAGCATTAGGCTGCTTGAAGATGAATTTAGTGACAAAAGAATTGTGAGAAAGATGATTACAACACTTGGAAAAATATGAGTCCAAGATCTCCTCTCTTGAAGACTCAAAAGATCTATCCAACATTTCTTTGACTGAGTTGATAAATGAACTCTATGCTCAATTGCAAAGGGTAGCAAACAGACAATAGGAACATTCAGAGGCTGCATTTTAGATGAAAAGTAATCAGAGAGCAAACTCTTCAAAAACATAAGAAGGAAGAACTGGAATGAAAGAAGGAAAAAGCAAAGAAAAGACAAAGACAATGCTAAGGATGATGAAAAGAAGAAATATCCACCTTGTGCACATTGTAAAAAAAATCACTCACTTGGACAAGTATTGCTGGTTTAGAACAGACATACAATGTAGATCCTGTAAGCAACTTGGTCAGATAAAAAAAGTTTACAAGAACAAAGCCCAACAACAACAAAATGCACAAACTCAAACTGCTGATGGAAAAAAATCCAAAGAGGAGCAAATATTCACTTCATCTTGCTATTCAACCAGCAACAAAACCAAAGAAAATTGGTTAATAGATAGTGGGTGTACAAACCACATGTCCTCAGATGATAGTATGTTCAAGAACATTGATAGAACCAGTATTTCACGGGTCAAAATAGACAATGAACAGTTTATTGAAGCAAAAAGAAAAGGATATGTATTTGTCAACACTCCAACAGGTACTAAAATAGTTTCTGATGTCTTGTTAGTTTTTGATATTGATCAGAACTTACTTAATGTTGGTCAGTTGTTAGAAAAGAACTATTCAATTGTCTTCAAGAATAAGAATTGCTTTATTACTGATCTGTTTGGCTACGAACTTGTGTCTGTTGCTATGAATGAAATTTTTTTTATTTTAAACTGGAATAGTGTAACTTTAAGTGCTTATGCTGGTATAGTTGATGAAACTAACTTGTGGCACAAAATATTGGGGAATGTGAATTATAATACACTTTGTTATTTGTAGAAAGGTGATCTTATTTTAAACTTGTCAAAAAGTTGTTAAGCATAGTGAAATGTATGAAGTGTGTCAATTGGGGAAGTAAAGTAGTCTATCAATTCTAGTGAATAAAGCTTGGAGAGCAACAGATAACTTGCATCTTGTTCATACCGATGTGTGTGTGCCTATGAAGACATTGTCACTTAATGGAAGCAAGCATTTTATTATGTTCATTGACGATAGTACCAGATTTTGTTGGGTTTATTTCTTGAAGCAAAAGTCAAAGGTTGCACAAGTTTTTTTGTAAGTTCAATGTGTTTGTGGAAAATCAGTCCAGTTGCAAGTTGAAAATTATTAGATCAAACAATGGAACATAATACACATCTGACAATTTTAAAAAGTTTTGTGAAGCTATTAGTATTGAACACCAATTGACAAACATTTACAGCCCTCAATAAAATGGGGCCAGTGAATGAAAAAACAGAAATGTGATGGAAATGGCGAGATGTCTTCTATTTGAAAGAAATTTGCCTAAAAAATTTTGGGCAGATGGTGTAACTATATCGATGTATCTGCTAAATAGGCTGCCAACTGAAGTTGTGAAAGAAAAAACACAATTTCAAGCTTGGCTCGGATTCAAACCTTCAATGCTTCACTTAAAGGTGTTTGAATGCATATGTTATGCTCACATTTCAAAAACTAAAAAAGAAAAGCTGGAGAAAAAAATCTCAACTTGTAATCTTTGATGGCTACAACAGTAAAAACAAAAGGTATAAGATTTTTTATTTTTATACTGAAAAGATGTTTGTAAGAAGAGATGTTAAGTTTTGTCAGCATGCTTTTTGGAACTAGAACAAATGTGAAATTGAGCTTTCTAAGGAAATTCAGATTGAAGCTGACATGCCTCGAGAACAAGTTGAAGATAAAAATATTTTTGAAGAATTAGATGATGATCATCATGTACGAGGTACTAGACCATTTTCTGATTGTAATTTTTTTTAAATATATATATATATATATTATATGTTAATTTTTATTTATTTTCTTCTTGTGACTTTGTAAATATATATATATTATATACGTTTTTTTTTAAAAAATGCGTATAATACAAAAATATTACTATATTATATACTATGCTTGAAAAAAATCAAAAAATATATTAAGTCCTTTATTTAATTACCATTTTAGTTTTTATTATGAATAAAAAAAATTACTACATATATATTTATATTTATTTCCTTAACTTCTATTATATTTTTGTATTTAATTCTCTTCTTCTTAATTTTCGGTTCTTTTCCTTTTCTTCTTTTCATATATCTTATTTTATTTAATTTGTTTTATACTATTACTATTATTAGTAGTATTTATTTATTTATTATTAAAAAATAAATGAACCCAACTTTTAAAATAATAAAACCCAATTTATTAAACAATCCATTACTTTTTAACCCAAAAACAAATAATAAATAACCCAAACAATAAAAGCTCGGTTTTATTTAATGATCAACCTATACAAAAGAATTAAATACAAAGCCCACGTTTTTAATTACATTTAGCCCATTTATGAGCCCAGACCCGATAATAAACAAAAAACCCTAATCTAACTAATACCCTATTTGCGCAGCCTGTTTTTAATCGTTGGATACAGATTGGATCCAACGGTACAGATCGAAGAAGGACGGTTGATATCCTTACACGCGCCCATGCGTATCCGTTGGTTACCCTTCACGCACGCGTAGCGCACACGCACTAGCTGTTCGACTGACCGAAGACCCCTCGCTTCGTCGCCGTTCGATCGCCGATCATCGGTGGTCCCCTTTTTTGGTGCTTCGTTTGCAACATGCGAAACAAACAAACCCATGTCAGATTTGGTACAAAATTACCAATAATTTCAGAGGTTCATTGCATCAAATTATAGAGCCAATACGCCAAAAAATACAGAGGATATCAGAGGCTTAAAATAAACCAACAATTACAGTAATTTCAGAAGCATTTCGGTCGAAATTCGCAGAGAAATCAGAGATTTCCAGACGCAAAACAACAAATTTCCAGCCACGAATTAGAGAACAACGAATAAGAATTTTAGGATTCTTTTTTAAATCCCATGTAGTCGGTTATAAAACCGAACAAGAACATCAATGAAAAGGATTCCCCCCACCATCTTTGAATCAATAGAAAAAAGAGAACATTTCGAGGTAACCGAAACCTCTATTTTCCAGTTTGCATACACAAAAATAAGCGATAGATCTAGTTTTTTTTACCTTTTTTATTCTTCGTTTCCTCTCCCCTTGTTTTTGAACTCGGTGATAAACACCACGACCTTCGAGTCTCCGGTGGTGAGCCAACAGTGAGAAAGGGGGGCTTCGACTCTTATTTCGAAAAAAATGCTTTTTTTTCGGTTGAACAAAATGAATGGGGGAAGGTGTTATAATTTTGTGTTTGTGTTTTAAACTCCCTTAACATTCAGAAAATGGTTTTATTTCATTTTAAATGCCTCCGTGTCATGCGAATAATGCCTCTAGTCCCTCCATGTTTCCAAAACTTTTCAATCTGATCCCGTTTTGGACCATAATCGTTTTTTTAATAAAGGTTTATTTGGTTTTGGGTCACTCCGTGTATTGAAATTCCTTTTTCAAGCCCTTCCTCACTTCAAAATAGTGTTTCGAGGGCTTAAAGATTTTCAAATCTTTTCAATCTGGTCATTTTCAGAGGCTTATTTTCCTTTTATTTCTTTTATATTTTTTCTTTTAATTTATCTAACATATTTAATTTATGCTTCATATAATTTACATTATGTAATGCATTTTACTTTATTGTATGTACTTTTTTCTTTGTTCCTTTTATTTTGTTTATGTCCTGTAATTATTTGTGACTTGTTTTTCATTTATGCTTGTTTATTTATCATTTATGCATATGTACCTTGTATATATTGTAACATATATTTTATTTTTGCTTACATTCACCTCCTTAATTAATGAACTTAACAAATACACCTCGGTCGTAACGGGCCTGACACCAGGCGTAATGGTGACGGTGTATGCGTTTATATTCGAATAAAGATATGGTAAAATTAAAATTGAATTAACAAACTTTATTTAAATGCCACTTTAAATCGGAAATTCCTAAATTAAGTAAGTAGTATTTTGTAAAGGTGTCAATTTTGAGCGGTTTTAAAATACTAACCCCATTTTTAAATCGTAACCGACTCTCGAACCCGTTTTATTCAAATCTCTGGTTTTCCCGGTGTTCGGTCTACCAAATGTGACCGGTGGCGACTCCATCCATTTTTTTTTAAATCCTTTTCCAAAATTGTTTTCTTCAAAACATTTTAAATCATTTCCCAAATTACTTTTTTTTTAAATCCCTAAAATTTCCAATTTTAATAAAATCCCTAATCTTTTAAAATGTAAACCTAATCCCAAATTTCCTTCATTGAAACCTAATTCCAATTTCAATACCTAATTTCTTAATCCCTAAAATTTTGAAGCCCTAGATTTCTATTTTTCAAAATCCCTAATTTTTGTTTAAATTCCCAATTTTCAATTTTAAACCTTAAATTTCCTAAATTTCCAATTTTGAGATCTAATTTTCAATTCCATTTCAAAATAGGGACTATTTTTACTACACTTTATGAATTTTTTATGAAGGTTGCTACACTGATGTTTATGAAAGGTGCAATATAGCAGTCTTTGAATCTGTTGATTTTGAGGAAGCAATCAACTCAAAATATTAGAAGGCCATACAAAATGAGATGTACATGATTCAAAACAATCAAACTTAGGTGTTGGTTGATAGGCCAATCCAAAAGAAGGTAATAGGTGTGTAATGGGTGTTTAAAACGAAAATAAATGTTGATGGTTCTGTCAACCAACTTAACGCAAGACTTGTGGTTAAGGTATATGCTCAGCAATTTGGAGTGTAATATTCTAAAACTTTTGCCCCAATATCAAGGTTAGACACCGTTAGATCGTTGCTAGCTTTGGCAGCTCAAATGGGATGGAAAATCCACCAGCTTGATGTTAAATCTGTATTTTTGAATGATTTTTTAAAGGAAGAGATCTACATTGAGCATGATGAGCGTTGCAATCGATCGAAAAACGCCAAGAGGGGGGGTGAATTGGATTTTTAAAGTTCGGTGGACACTAATTGCAAAGAAAGGAAATTGCAAGGTGATTTAGAGTGGTTCAACTTCCCCAATGAAGTCTACATCCACAACCTTAGTGACCACACTAAGGATTTCCCATAAATTCACTAATTTGTCTTTCCTTTAAGGATAAGGAGCAACCTTTCACAATTCAATAGACTTATACCCCAAAGTCTATTGAATCAATCCCCAAATTTGAGTACAAATAAGCAAACTAGAAAATCCTCACAAGTTAAGTGTTTGCACAATTTTAAGCTCTCTCACATACCCAAATAACACTAGTAAAAGATTACAAATGAAGAACACACTAGTGTTTTTGCAAGAAAGGTTGGAAATGAAGCTCAACTTCAATCTTTGAATGCTTGAATGTTTTGATAAGCTTTCTTGTTGTTCCAATACTGTTTTAAGACCTCTTTAATATGCTCTTGATTGTTTCTAACCGTTTGTAGCCATTGAGAGTACTTTGGAGTCGAGCATTTAATGCTCACCTGCACATAAGTTTCGAAACCTTTACCAGAGGTTTCGAAACCTTTAAGAATTTTAAAAGAAACTAGCCGTTACAGGTTGAAAGTTTTAAAACCTTTATCAAGGTTTCAAAATCTTTGCCAAGGTTTCAATAAAAGGCTATTTTGTTATGAAGGTTTCGAAACCTTTACCAATGTAACATCCCGGTTTTGGGGTTAGTAGTTTTAGTGTAAGTTGGGGAAATTCGATTCGGGTCGAATCGGATTCCTAGGGTTCGTTATTTCGAGAAAAATTAAAATAATATTATTTTAATCGGATAAGTAATAATTTTGTGAATTGGTTCTAAAAATATTAAAAAGGTGTTTTAAAGTTAAAGGAATATTATTTGAACTTTAATTTGATTTTTAATTGAGCTTAATTTTGTTCTAGTGACTAAATTGTAATTTTGGGAAAGTTTCAGGGATTTAATTAGTAATTTTCGGCAATAAGGATTTTTAGTGACTAAATTGGAAAGTAAGCCATACTTAGAATCCTTAGAGGGCCATAAACCCAATTTATTTTTAATTAATGATTTATCCACCAAAATTGTTTTTAAATTGTTTTATTTTAGATGATAATTCCATTTTCTTTTGTAACTTCCCATTTTCCCATCTTTTCTCTCAAGATTTTCTCTCATTTTCTCTCCATCTTCTTCTCCAAATTTCTTCAATTTCTTGTTGATTTCTTCATCATTTTCTACAAGATTTACTTCATTTTATTCATCCTTTCATTCTCTACAAAACCTACTCATCAATTTTGCAAAAATCAACATCTTTTTCAAGGAAATCAAGGAAGACTTTCTCATCTCTTTGGTGGATTTAATCTCAAAGGTAATATTCTGATTTCTAATCTTTTTCTAAGGTTCTTTATTGAAATTGCCAAGTATTGGCTTGCTCATCAACAATTGAGATTTTATTTTGTGTTTTTAATTCAAGATCTATGAGTTTTATGATGGCTTTTGTGAAATCTTTTGAGATCTAAATTGATGCCGTGTTTAGGTTGATTTAATTATGATATTATGTCAATTAAATGATTGATTGAGTCTTGAAATGATTTAATATTAAATTAATCCCAAAATAATGCAATCGGTGTTGTTTTAAGGTGGTTTTCGGTTGTTTTAGGGGCTGTTTTAGGTGTTCTTATGTTGCTGGAGGTATAAGGATGGTTTGGAAGTGTTTTTGGTTCATAATTGAGGTGGATTAGATGCTAGATTCATTAGGTTTTGGGCTGATGGTGTTTCGGATGCGTTTCGGCTAGGTTTCGGTCTTTTCGGCTAGGTTTTCGATAGTTTTGTGAAGGTTTAATGTGGCTGCTGTTTTGAGCATGTTTTGATGTGAATATGATCTGTTTTTAATGTTTTAGAGGTAGTGCAAGAAGGTGCATAAGTGTCTGGTGCGTTGGCGTTGCCGTCGGAGCATCGGCAAGGGCTCGTTTCGCTTGTCGGTGAGTGGTTTTGGGTTTAAAGTGAATCGCATTGGTTCGGTTCTGTTTTGGGGGCTATGGAATAGTTTGAAAACTTTTCATAGTTCAAGAGTGTGTTTTAAATGATGTTGATGCATTACCTCAATTTTCGGTTATTTTCGGTAATGGCATATATGTGAACAATGATTCAATATGATTTTGGAATTACATATATTTGATTTTGAAATGATGCATGCATGTGTTAATTGCTGAAAATGCATGGTTTATTAAGGTATTCATGGTTTATGTAAGCATGAAAAAGAATTTGGATTATGATGAGGTTATTTGCCCTATGTTGATAAAGCCGTTGAGCATGATTTTAGTTCACATGATGAACATGTAATGAGTGCATTATGAGCAACAAGTTAACATGCATGATTGGAATTGATATTGGCTTAGTGACACTAACTTTAGATTCGAATACAAATGACATGTCATTAGGATTGAGTGCACTATAAAAATAATGAGAATAATGATGATGCCTACACGTAAACAAGGGTGACTTTGTGTCCGACCGTGCGTGTAGAGTTTGTCTACACGTAAACAAGGGTGACTTTGTGTCCGACCGTGCGTGTAGAGCTTGCCTATATGTAAACAAGGGTGACTTTGTGTCCGATCGTGCATATAGTTGACCCATGCGTAAACAAGGGTGACTTTGTGTCCGACCGTGCGTAGTGGGGGTAACGTGTATACAAGGGTGACTATGTGTTCGACCGATGCATGTTGAGACCAAGTGTCTCCAATTATGGAAAAAGGAATCCATGTATTCGGTGAACTAAAAGTTCATATTAAGTGATCACTAGAAAGTCAATATGCATACATGAAATGAAATGATATACTTGTGCATAACATATGAAATGATTTGACAATGTTGATAAGCATGATTTGGTTTTACATATTTCAAATAAGTATGAAGTATGCAAGTATGACTTTAAAAATGATTTTTGATCTTGTTTAGAGCTTCCTCACTAAGCATGTTTTGCTTAAGCTCTCTTTTCTCATACTTGCAGAAAAATAGAGACATTCGAGGCTACATTCGGAGCAAGGGAACCAAGGGGAAGGTTATCTCAAGTTTTGGTATGTTTTGGCAAATAATTTGGGTCTTGGCAATGTGTAAATCAAACCCTTATGAAGTGTGTGATTTTTGCTTCGGTTAATGTTGTAATAAGACCTATAATGTTTTGGTTGTTAATTGATGGACTATGGTGTTGCTTGGATTGTTGAAGCATGTACATGCATGAATATTTTTGATCTTAAATCATATGTTAGGAACCATGCCTATAGATTGATTGGGATCTTTGAAGTGACAAATGTGTGCTTTAAATTGTTCTTTGTGCTTAGGAAATTATGCATATAATTAAGAGTGGTTAATGGTTATGTTTGAATGGGTGGAATTAACTTAGAATGTTCAAACTTGTCAAAGTGCACATGGGGTATTGATACCCAAGGCTAATTTTTGGGGTGGTCCGAATCATGGTTCGATGCAATTACCCCACTGGACGTTTGGGTATCGATACCACCCATGGGGGTATCGATACCAAGAGCCTTCGAAGTGCAATAAGTCCCACGATAGCGTATCGATACCGAGACTTAGGGTATCGATACCCCTGACCCAAAAATGACATTTTAAGTGCGGAAAATTTCGTTTAGGGTCGGATATCTTTCCACGATCGAATATAGATGCAATGAATAATATTGAGAGTTGTAATATCACCAAGATGCATGATGTTAACATGAATTCGCATTGGTAAATTAATGTTAGTTTTAGTTCCTATGATATTGTGAGCTTTACAATTAGGTCCCTATTGTATGAAACATGAAATTCACGATGCAATAATGGCCCGTTTGATCTGAACTTTGTTATGAGTATGCTATGCACGTTTAATTGAACTTTGGTAGATCGCATTACCGGTTTATTGTTGGAATTAAGAATTATTTGCGTTTTGATCCTTATGTACTAATATGCGAATTGAATTGATCAATCGTGAATCGAATGTTTCCATTTTCGTTACGCATGACCTCGACACACATAGGAACCAAATTATGCATCTAGTTAAGAAGGAAAAAAAAACATATCGGTTTTCAGGGTTGTTTATCGAATTGGACCTTAACGGGTTTAGTTCGATATTCCCCGTGTGATCCGTTAGTGCCGGTTCCGTCCAGGCCGGGCTAAGGGGGTTACAACCAAGGTTTCGAAACTTTGGCTCTGAAGAACAAGTTTGACCATTTTGTTGACTTTTAAAAACATATTCGATGTGGATGAAAAGTCAAACATTTTATAAAATATTTTGGCAACTTTAAAATGAGTTTTTGAAAATTTATTTCGAGAAAATGATTTTGCAAATTTTTACAAATTAGTCCTTTTAAATTTATTTTAAATTATATCAAAATAAGTCTAACAGAGCAACCACAAGGTTTCATTGTTGAGGGGAATGAAAAAAAAGTCTACCGCCTCAAGAAAGATCTTTATGGTCTAAAGCAAGCACCTAGAACCTGTATGAGAGGATTGATACTCATCTATTGAAGTTGGGTTTTGAAAGGAGTGTGAGTGAGCCTACTTTATATGTGAAAAATACAAAAGAAGAAACTTCGTCGATAGTATCCTTGTATGTCGATGATCTCTTGGTAACTAGAAATTGTGAAAAGTTACTGGTAAAGTTTAAAAAACAAATGGAAATTGAGTTTAAAATGTCAAATCTTGGTGAAATAACCTACTTTCTTGGGATGAAAGTTCAACAATCCCAACAAGGCACTTTCATAAGTCAACAAAGCTTTTCATTGAAGATTTTGAAAAGAAATTTCATGGTGAATTGCAAGTATGTTACTACTCTCATTCCTCAAGGCGAAAAACTTAACAGTAGAGATGACTTTGAAAGAGTTAATGAGAAAAGCTACAAAAGTCTCATTGGATGCTTGTTGTATCTAACAACAACCAGACCAGATATCATGTTTGTTTTAAGTTTACTATCAAGATTTATGCATTGTTGTAATGTCTCTCACTTCAAGGAAGCCAAAAGAGTGTTGAGGTATATAAAAGACACTTCAGATTATGGTGCATAGTTCAAGAAGGTTGAAAAATTGAGTTTTATTGGATATACATATAGTGATTGGGCTGGATCAATTGATGATATGAAAAGCACTTCTGGGTACTTTTTTACACTTGGTTCTGGTGTTTTTTCATGGAGATCCAGAAAATAAGAAACAATTGCTCAATCAACAGCAGAAGAAAAATATATTGTTGTTGTTGTTGTTGCTATTAACCAAGCCATTTGACTAAGGAAGTTGATGTCTGATTTGAATAGGATCCAAGAGGAAGCAACATAGATATATTGTGACAATCAATCTGTTGTTGCAATTGCAAAGAATCCTGTTTTGCATGGCAAAACAAAAGAATTTCAAGATAAAATTTTGTTTTGTGCAAGAAGTGGAGCAAAAAAAATGAAATTACACTGGTTCATTGCAGTTCTGAAAATCAGCTGACAAATATTCTAATTAAGCCTCTTAGTAAGATCAGATTTGAAGATTTAAGGATGCAAATTGGTGTTCACAGTAAAGTAGCCAAGGAGGAGTGTTGAGCTAAGTGACTATTCTGCTGATATCTCTTAGTTTTATTTTGCTTAAATTAGTATGTTTATTTTGTACACTGATATGTCAATGTTAGTTGAGTAATTTGGTTAAATATCTTTTTGTATAAGTCTCTCATGTAGCAAGTTGAAAGAAAAGACTTGTAGTAGTTGTGTTTGGTAAAAAACCTGCTTGATATAATGTAAAAGTTTCTGCTGTAATGATAAGAACTTTTCCAGCAACAAAATAGTTTTCTTTCTTTGTTTTATTTTCTCTCGTTTCAAGTTTATCAACTTTGAGAGCTGCAAATCTAACAATTTTCCTAGTCTACAAATCTGATACAACAAGAATCTGATGTTGCAGTTCAACAACGAAATTTCATACCTCCTAAATATTATTATAATGATTGAATCAAACTAGAAATACTATATATAATGTCAATCTGTTATAAGATAGCAATAAACTTATAGATTTTACGTGAAAATCCTTGATAGAAAAAATCATATGCATAGTAGGAAAATTTTCATGAATCTTAAAATAATCACACAGAGTATAAGACAAGAAATGATATTCACAAATTAACTTGGTAGCATGGGGAGTAGGGATGTAAAAACAATTACTCGGATGGGTTTCAGGTCGGGTACTGTCAGGTCGGGTAAAATCGGATACAAATCATTTCAAGTTGATTTGATGTTTTGACTCGATTCGGGTCGGGTACGGGTCCATTTCAGGTCGGGTTCATTTTAGGTCGGGTCCGTTTCAGGTTGGGTCCGTTTCAGGTCGGATCCATTTCAGGTCGGGTTCAAACGGTTCGGTTCCAAATTGGATAATTGGCAGTTTCATTTCAGGTCGGGTCCATTTCAGTTCGGTTGCATTTCAATTCAGATTCATTTCAGGTCGGGTTCATTTCAAGTCGGTTTTGTTTCAGGTCGAATTAATTTTGATTTTATATTCATAATAATTTAAATTATTAATTTTGATTTTGTATAAATACGTAAAAAACGAATAAATATTAGACCATAAAGTTAAATATTAAATTTTGAAATTTAAAAAAATCAACATTAACTTGTAAGGACTCAATTACAAAAATTAAAAATTAGAAACATTAAAGTAAATTAGAAAAATCAGTAATAATCAATTCAAAAAAAATAACTTGTAAGTTATAAGGACTAAATTACAAAAATTATAACTTAATAATAATTAAAAGTATTAAAAATTATCTTTAATACATTATAAATTTATAATTATACTATAGTTTAATATAGTAAAAGTAAATTTTAGAAAATATATAGAATTTATACTATAAATGGAATAATAGTATATATAAAATTAATACTATATAAGGAATTTATACTATATGTAGAAAATATACTATACATGGAGTAATACTATAAATGGACTAATACTATTTTTGGAAATAGAATAATACTATATATGGATTAATAATATATATGAAATAATATTATTTTTGAAAGTAAAATAATACTAGAATAAAGAATAATACAATTTAGTAGTAATAGTATTATACATAGTACATTAATATATTAATATATATCAATAATTCAATATATCATATATGTATGTTATATGTATATATAATAATTAGTAAATGTATATTATATACTATGTATGTATAACATATGTATATGTATAATTGTATATAGTAATTAGTATATAGTACATGTATATATTAATATATATATATATATATATGTATCATGTATACTATAATCTATATGTATATGTATTATATATATGTATGTTATATGTATATATATAATATATTATACATATATCATATATGTTAACATGTATATTAATTTTTAATATATGTATAAATATATAGTATTAATAGTTTAGTACATGTATTATATGTATGTTAATAACTTAATATGTCACATGTGTTAGTATGTATTAGTACATTATACATATATATACATATGTATGTTAATAATGTAAATATGTAATGTTATATACTTATATGTATATGTATTATATATATATATATATATACACACATTATATATCATACATACATATTTATTTTTAATGTATATATATGTATTAGACTTATATTTTTTTTAAAAGGCATGTTATACATATATATATATATATATAATATGTGTTATACATATTAATGTATTATGTATATATATTTGATATATTTATCACTAAATTCTGAATATAAATCTAAAAAAATAAATTTAAATTGACGTAAAATAAATTAAATTAAAATCAAAAAATAAAAATCTAAGAGTAAAATTTTTAAATTAGAATTGACTTAAAGTGATAATAACCCTTAAAACATGAGCGAACAAATTTCCTTCATATTTTATTCAATGCAAAAATAAAAGATTTTAAGATTTGAATTTTTTTAATTTTTCATTTGTTTACTAATATTTTTAATACGTGTTATTTTTATATTTTTATTTTATTTTAAAATTGTTAGATTCACTAACAAAAATTCATTTTTTCCCGCCAATTTTAATCTCCCCTAAAATTAAAAAAATTTCCTGAAATTTAAATCCCACCCCACCCATTTAAAATCAACCCCCAAAAAATAAAAAATCCCGCCCCCTAAAATCCCCCAAAATATATTAATATAAATTTATATAATTATATATATAATATTTAAATCTCCCCATTTAAAATCAAACAACCCCTCTGCCGCCTAAAATCAAACACACACCCTCCCAAAATAAAAAATCCCTCCCCCTAAACCCCCAAAATATATTAATATATTTTTATATATTTATATATATTATAATATATATATTAATATATATTTATATATATGTATATAAGATATATTAGATGTATACGTTAACATATATATTTATTATTATTATATATATATACTAGATGTATATATTATTATATGTATATAATATAATTTAATACATATATAATATATTTTAATATATATGATATACGTATATATATTATATTTTATGTATTAATATATTATATGTAATATATAGTATATTTATAATATATATAATATACTTAAATGTATACTAATATATATATATAATTTGTTTATGAGTTAATGTATGTATATTACTAATGTTCAGGTCGAATTAATTTTGATTTTATATTCATAAAAATTTAAATTACTAATACGTAAAAAACAAATAAATATTAAACTATAAATTTAAAGATTAAATTTTGAAATTTTAAAAAATAAACATTAACTTGTAAGGACTCAATTACAAAAATTAAAAATTAAAAACATTAAAGTAAATTAGATAAATCAGTAATAATCAATTCAAATAAATTAACTTGTAAGTTATAAAGACTAAATTACAAAAATTATAAATTAATTAAAAGTATTAAAAATCTAACTTTAATACATTATAAAATAATTATACTATAGTTTAATATATTTTAAAAATGAAAAAAATAAATTTTAGCTAATATATAGAATTTATACTATAAATCGAATAATAATTATATAAAATTAATACTATATAAGAAATTTATACTATATGTAAAAAATATACTATATATGGAGTAATACTATGTATTATATAATTATTAGTAAATGTATATATATATATATATATTGGAAAATATACGATGTATTATATAATAATTAGTAAATGTATATATAATAATTAGTAAATTTATTATGTATATTATATACAATGTATATATAACATATGTATATGTATAATATGTATATATATAATAATTAGAAAATATACTATGTATTATATAATAATTAGTAAATGTATTATGTATATTATATATTATGTATTTATAACATATGTATATGTATAATTGTATATAGTAATTAGTATATAGTACATGTATATATGTATATATATCATATATGTATGTTATAACTTAAATCAATAAGTAATTATGTAAATTGTATACGTATATATACATTAGTATATAGTACATGTATATATTAATATATATATATATATAATTATGTATCATGTATGCTATAATCTATATGTATATGTATTATATATATGTGTGTGTATGTTATATGTATATATATATATATAATACTATACATATAGCATACATGTTAATATGTATATTAATTTTAGTACATGTATTATATATGTATATTAATATATATGTATGTTATATGTATATGTATATGTATTATAATTTATACATAATACATATATACATTACATATATCATACATGTATATTAATTTTTAATGTGTATATAATATATATATCATATTATATTATTACACATATATATATAATATGTATTATATTTATACATATATTATATATACATATATACATGTATTATGTATATTAATTTTTAATGTATATATATGTAATATTATACATATAATATACATATATAACATATTATATATATATAAATACGTATATGTTATATAACATATTAATATATATATGTTAGCATATTATACATATATTATATATACATATCTAACATATTAATTATTATACATATATATATATATATTATATAAATACTATATATTATAAATATTATATTAATACTATATTATATATACATACTATATAATATATTAATATACATATATAATAATAATATAATATATATTAGTATAGATCTACCCCATTTCCCGCCGGCTAAAAAATCAAAGTCCCTCTCCACCCACCCAACTAAAATCAAATTTCCCTCCCCCTAAAATCAAAAATTTCACTTCAAATTTTTAATTTTTGATTTATTTCAAAAGTTAAATACTATTTTTTTTTGACTTGGAGTACTTAATAAAAATATATGTATATTTATTATGATATTTATATGTGTATATTATATATATATATTAATATATGTATACTTATATATATAAGATATATATATATATATATATATATTAGATGTATACATTAATATATGTATATATACTAGATTTATATATTAATATATATATATATTATATACATTAATATATACTATGTATATAATATAATTTAATATATATGATATACTTATATATATATATATTATATTTTATGTATTAATGTATTATATATATTATATAATATACTTTAATATATAATATATATTATATATACTTAAATGTATATATGTATTTAATTTAAAATTATAATTAAAATTAAAAAAATTAAAAACTAAATAAAATAGTAAATGAATTAATTTAATTAAATATATAATATTATATTTAAATATTAATCTTAAATTAATTCTCATGTCTAATTCTATTTTCTTAAGCCTAGTTATATTTATTAATATTTTAAATTCTTCAAATTATAGATATATTTAATTATATATCATGTAAATATTAAGTCTTGTTAATATTAGTTCAAGTCAATAACATGTCGGGTTCAAAACAAGTCGGGTCATTTATCAGGTCGGGTTCAAAACATGTTGAGTTCAAAACAGGTCGGGTAAAATCAGGTCTCGGGTCGATTTAGTCGGGTAATATCGGTTATCTGCCAGGTCAGACTCGGGTTCGGGTTTGTTTCAATCGGATACAGGTCAGGTTTCAGGTTTACAGTAACAGGTTGAAATCGGGTTCAAGTCATTTTCGGTCGGATACAGTTCGGGTTCGATTACTACAGTAACAGGTCCAACTCGGGTTCGGGTCAACAACAGTCGGATACAGATCAGGTTCGAGTCATTGGTCAATCGACGAAGAATGAAAACCCATTGGGTTAATGTCATTCTCTGTCAGTCGATCGTCCCTAATGGAAAGCCACCAATCGACGAAGAATGAAAACCCATTGGGTTAATGTTGGGTATGGGTCCCACTATGTGGGGAACCCATTGGTCAACCCACTTAAAATGGGTATAATTTTGTGTTTGGTAAAAGGATTTTCTGCCACCTAAAAGTTTTTTTGACTTTTAGCTTTAAAAAGATATATTCCTTTTGTCTTGGGATTATATGTGGGCAGCTAACTTTTGCAGAAAAATATCAGATTTGATTTTGAAGTGTGTCTCCACGTTTGAGAAGAAAAATAGAAGAGAAAACCAGTTTTTTCAAGTTTGGTGCAACAGTGATCAACTTTTGGATCGAAGGTCCATCCGTGGTTCGATTGAGCTGATTTTTTGACAGCAACTAGGTGACAAGGTGTTCTTGACTTTGTACGGTCATATTTTTCATCCGAGTCCTTTAGCGTCAGAAATACCCATTTTACAGCAGCTGCAGTTTTTGGTGATATCTCTCATTTTTCTCTCTTTTTGTTAAAGACTGCTTGTTATTAGCCTTGTTGGAGCTAAATGCTTGTTGCAGGTTGGATATTGTAGTCTTGTAGTTGAACATTTGATGATAGTGGAGCTTTTGATCGGACTCTGAAGTCCCATGGTTTTTACCCTGATGTACTTGGTCAGTGCCTCGGCAGCACAACTATACATTACTGCTGTCTCTGCCTCGGCAGTTTCCTTGGTGACTGCTAAAATGTGCAGAATGTGTTCATCTGGGAAATCATCTTGTATTTCTTCTGTTGTGGTGTTGTTATCCCCAGTTTCTAGTCTGGAGAGGTGATCGGCTACCTGATTTTCTATACCTTTTCTGTCTTTGATTTCTACATTGAATTCTTGTAGAAGAAGGATCCATCTGATTAGTCTTGGCTTGGCATCCTTCTTTGAAAACAGGTACTTTATGGCCGCATGGTCCATGTGAACAATGACTTTTGTTCCGATAAGATAAGATCAGAACTTGTCAAAGGCGAAGACTATTGCTAGTAATTCTTTCTTCGTTGTTGTGTAATTTACCTGAGCATCATTGAGAGTTTTACTAGCATAGTAGATAACATGGAATAGGTTGTTCTTTCGCTGCCTAAGTGCTGCCCCAATAGCATGATCACTTGCATCACACATTAGTTCAAAGGGTATTGTCCAATCTAGTGGAACTACAACTGGTACAGTGATGAGTTTCTCTTTGAGGGTCTCAAATACTTCAGTGCATTCCTTGCTAAATTCAAATTTCCTATCATGTTCAAGCAAGTTACAAAGAGGTTTAGAAATTTTGGAAAAATTAGAAATAAACCTTCTATAGAAACCTGCATGGCCCAAGAAACTTCTAACTCCTTTGACTGAAATTGGTGGGGGTAGTTTCTTGATCACATATATCTTAGCCTTGTCCACTTCAATTCCTTGAGATGATATTTTATGACCTAACACTATGTCTTCATTTACCATAAAGTGGTATTTCTCCCAACTGAGGACTAGATTGGATTCCTCACATCTTTGTAGCACCTTCTCTAAATTGTCGAGGCAATGAGTGAAGTTATCTCCAAAGAATGAAAAATCGTCCATGAATATTTCTAGGAAGTCTTTTATCATGTCAGAAAAAATTGCCATCATGCATCTTTGAAAGGTTGTCGGGGCATTGCAGAGGCCGAACGACATTCTTCTAAATGCATAAATTCCATATGGGCAGTGAAAGTGGTTTTGGCCTGGTCTTCTGGGCTATGGCAATCTGATTGTAGCCTGAATATCCATCAAGGAAACAACAAAATGGTTTACAAGCAAGTCTATCCAGCATTTCATCAATAAAGGGCAACAAAAAGTGGTCTTTCTTTGTTGCCTTATTTAACTTGCAATAATCCATACAAACCCTCCAACCGGTCACAGTCCTGGTTGGGATTAGCTCATTATTTTCATTGGTGATTACAGTCATACCTCCTTTCTTAGGTACACATTGTACTGGGCTTACCCATTCACTATCGGAGATAGGGTAGATTATTCCAGCATCAAGCCATTTTATTATTTCCTTATGTACTGCCTCTTTCATGGCAGGGTTAAGTCTCCTTTGGGCCTCAACAATTGGTTTATGATCTTCCTCTAGAAGGATTTTGTGCATGCAAACTGCTGGGCTTATTCCCTTTAAGTCATCAATTGACCACCCAATTGCCTTTTTGTGCTGCCGCAAAATCTCTACTAAGCTATGTTCCTGTTCTGGCTACAACTTAGAAGAAATAATTACGGGCATTGTATGGTTGTTTCCCAAATAAGCATATTTTAATTTGGCAGGTAAGGGTTTTAATTAATTAACCACTAGTTCTGATAAGTGCTCAACTCATTATCACTTTTTACACCTTTTATTGGCATTAATCACCGAATTTAAACCCACTCGGACCAATGCATGTACTTAATGTGATATATTTAGAAGTTATGCTTATAGAGATAATATTTACAGAAAAGGCACGTTTTACTGCATTTTTATATCTGTGCAGGAGAGTCGGTGCTGCGGCAGCGACAAGGCCGAGGCAGGACCTGATGCCGAGGCAGCAGTTAAGAGCCAAGAAGCAAGACTGTAGGCGATTGGAAGATAAAAATCCAAGGGACGTTTCTGGACTTAAAGCACATGGATCGGAGCTGGCTAGCATGAGGAAAATCCCAACACAAGGCTATGCGGGAAAGCCCCTTAGTCGAATTTAAACTTGGAAATATTTTAATTATGTACATGACTTGTTCCCTACTCCAAGTTGTATTCTACTTAGGAAAGGTTTGCCCTAGGTCTAGCCTATATAAAGACCTAGCCGTCCAATGTATTACACACGGATACCTAGAGAGAGAGAGAGACGATTCATAAACTTGTTTTCTTTCTCTCAATTATGTTATAAGCTTCCTTAGGGTTTAGGTGAAGGTTGTTAGTATTTGTGAGAGGAGATTGTACTTTGTCTTCGTTTCAATGCAATAAAATTATCAAGGTTTGCTTATCCTTTGTTATTCCTTGTTCTTGCATTCAAGCTCGGGAGAGAAGTTTGTGAGTAATCCATTTATCTAGACTCGGGAGAGTTAGATTCACGAAAGGGATAAGTACGGTGTTTCAATCGCGAAATACTAACTCGGCCTAGCGATAGGTTAAGAGTTTCAGCGGCTAAAAGAAGTGTGAGATTGGTTGGTGAGTATAATTGGTTCACGCCGAGAGGTATCATCAAGGACTAGTCATCAACAGTACTTCGACTTAGGGATAAGCGGAGTCATCCAAGGACACTTTGCCGAACTTTGGTAAAGTCCACCCACGAGCAAGGGTTGCCGCGGCGGACAGTATTATCGCTGCCAAGGCAGTAATCTGCAGTACTGCCGAGGCAGAGATATACGATTGCATTGGGCAGAGACAAGTCGATCAAATCCACAATACAACGCAACTAGATCCTAACCTATCTCTCTCTAATATTCAATTTTCTTTATTTTACTTAGTTTTTTTATTTTAGTTCCATCACAACCCAAATTACTTGTGTTTTTTATTTCTTTCTACAGAACAAGAAGACGAAGAAGACATATTGAGTCTACCAATCCCTGTGGAGACGATAATCCGATAAATACTTATCACTTATTACTTTCGATGTGTCCACTTGCACTAAACGCGCACTTTTGACACGCGACAGGTTCCTTATTTGTAGGTTTTTTATCCTTCCCTGAGTAATTTAATGGTTCGAAATACTTACCTGGGAAGTGTGTTGCCCAGTGTGTCTCCTCAGCCTCTTGTGTGCTAGTTTCTTCAGCTTCAGGCAGATTTTCTAGAACTCTACTGTAACAATCATCCATTGTACTGCCAAGGCAGGGCTGTGATGTGTTGCCGAGACTACTGCCAAGGCAGTGATTGCTGAGGCAGGGTATTACACTGTCTGCATCTGTAGTGTCTATCACTTGGCAATCTTCTTGGTCATCATATCTTTTTAACATCTGGAGGATATTAAACTTGTTGATCGTTAACCCTCATTGTCAACTCTCCGTTTTCCAAATCAATTAAGGTGCATCCAGTTGCTAAGAAAGGCCTCCCCAATATGATTGGCGCATTATCATCTGCTTCAAAATCAAGGATAAGGAAGTCAGCGGGAAAAATAAATTTGTTTACCCTTACCTATATGTCATCAATTTTTCCTTCAGGGTGCACAAATGATCTATCCGCTAGTTGAAGTACCATAGTTGTGGATTTTGCTCTTCCTATTCCAAGCTTTTGGAAGACTGATTTCGGCATTAAGTTGATGCTTGCTCCCAAGTCACATAGGGCCTTTCCTTCATAATGGTTACCTATCGCACAAGGTATGGTAAAGCATCCAGGATCCTTTAATTTTGGAGGCATGCGATTGTGCAGCATTGCCATGTATTCTTCAGTTGCTGCCACTGTTTCAAACTCACCAAGCCTTTTTCTTTTAGATATCATGTCTTTCAAGAACATAGCGTAATTAGGCATCTGTTCAATTGCCTCAACGAATGGCAAGTTGATGTGGACTTGTTTTAGGATTCTAGAAATTTTTTAAACTGGAGATCCTGTTTTTGCGTTTTCAACCTTTGTGGGAAAGGTGGTGGTGGTCTCATCTCTTCCAGGGTTTCATGAGTTTTGAATTTAATACCTGGCACCACTGGGTCTTTTACTATCTCGGCAGCTGGTTGAGGTGTTGTCGGTTTGTCTGCCTCGGCAGAGTTTTCTTCTGGGATTTCTGAGGCCTGACTTTCTGGTTCAGCATCTTGGTCCTCCCTATCTGAGTCCTCTTGTATTACCTGTGGGACTTTGTTTGCTAAACTGCTTAGTTTTTCTTTTAAATGTAGGCCACTTCTGGTTGTGATCACTTTACATTGCTCATGGCCCATTCCTTTAGCAACTTCAGTATTGCTAGGTAATCCTCCTTGTGGTCTAATGTTTTTTCTTTGAGCGAACTGACCCACTTGAGTTTCTAGAGTTTTAATAGCCGCTTTTTGATTTTGCAGCCTCATTTCAGTCCTGTTCATGAAAGCATCCGTCCTTTTGATGAAATTACTGTTCTCTACCATGTATGATTCTGTTTTCATCATAAAGGCTTTGAGAGTGTTCTCCAACAAACTTTCGGACTGCTACTGCGGCATCTGTTGTATATTTTGCTGCGGCATCGGCTGTTGATAACTTGAGGTCTGATTAGTGGGATTCAAAGCATTATTAGGATTGCTCCATGAAAAATTTGGATACCTTTTCCATGCCGGATTATATATGTTAGACATCATATTATTATTCTGGTTGTAGTTTCCCACATAAAAACCAGTTTCCTCATCTTGCACATACTCAGAAGAATTGATCGTTTTAACCTCATGAGTATTTTGTTGTAATTGCATGCTCTGAACCATCTTGGTTAGAGATGCCAATTGTGTTGCCACTGAATTGGATGTTTCGAGTTCATTCACTGTGGCTTGGCGTCTCATTCCTCCTCGCCTAGATGTAGGGAACTAAAAATCATTCTTTGCGAGCTTGTTCAGAATCTCTATAGCTTCCTCAGGAGCTTTGTCAAGGAGTGTCCCATTGGCTGAGGCATCTAGCATCATTCTTGTGGGGGCATTAGTGGCATTGTAGAACATTGTCACTTGTGTCCACAAGAGAAATCCATGTAATGGGCATCTGTGCAATAACTCTCTATAGCGCTCCCATGCCTCGTACATTGGTTCATCATCTGCCTGTCGAAAAGAAGTAATTTCATTACGGATACGATCATATAAGTTAGTAGGGTTAAAGCGCGTAATGAAATCTCGGCAGAGTTCACTCCAAGATCCTATTGATCCTGCTGGAATGCTATTTAACTAGGTCTTGGCCCTATCCCTCAGTGAATAGGGAAACAATTTTAATCTCAAAACATCTTTATGGACTCCTTGAATTTTAAATGAGTTACAAACTTCCATGAAAGATTTGAGATGCTGCTTGGCATCTTCAGTTGCAGACCCACTAAATTGTCCAATAGTATTCAACATATTGAACATGACTGGATTGAGTTCAAAATGGGTTGCTTCTATTTCTGGTGCAACGACTCCAAGGTTTAATCCATTTAGATCTTCCACCAGGAAATCTCTAACAGTGAGCTGCCGCGACAGTATGGGCTACGGCAGTGGTTGATGTGGCATGGGTGGCTGCTGAAGTCCTCCGTGGCCAACAAGTATGTTTTGATCTACTTGATTTCCTGCCATTGCTTGTTGGATTTGTCTCCTCAACCGATTCCGTGTACGTTCAATTTCAGGGTCAATCTCGTACAACGGATTGGATGGGTGGTCATACACCAAAAAGAAACCAAAGTAAAATAAAAAATAAAAATAAAATAATTAAAGCAAGAAAATAAAGAAAACAAAATTTAGTTGTCAATCCCCGACAACGGCGCCAAAAACTTCTTGACGTGTACACTGTACAATTTGCACTATTTCTACATGCAACAGTCGCGATGCATGACCCCTCTCTTCGAACGTATGTCATAATGAACGGTCCCTCTCTTCGAGCATATACTGTGATGGACGACCCCTCTCTTCGAGCGTATGTGGCGATGCATGACACCTCTCTTCGAGCGTATGTCATAATGAACGGTCCCTCTCTTCGAGCATATACCGTGATGGACGACCCCTCTCTTTGAGCGTATGTCGCAATGCATGACCCCCCTCTTCGAGCGTATTTCATGATGAACGGTCCCTCTCTTCGAGCATATATCAAAGAAATCCTTTGTTGGTCTTTTCATATTCTCAATAGCTTCTTCTTCTTCTTTTTCTTTTTTTTTTCCTTTTCTTTTCTTTTTTCTCTCATATTTTTCTTATATTTTTTTCTTTTCTTTTTTTTCATTTTTCTCCTTTCTTTTCTTTTCATTTTTATTTTTTCTCTTTCTCTTTCTCTTCTTCTCATTTTCTTCCTTTTTTTCCTCTTCCTCTTCTTCTTCTTCTTCTTCTTCTTCTTCTTCTTCTTCTTCTTCTTCTTCTTCTTCTTCTTCTTCTTCTTCCTCTTCTTCTCTTATATTCTTTTTTCTTTTCTTTTTCTTCTTTTTCCTTCTTTTCTTCTTTTTTCTTTACTTTTTTCTTTCTTTCTTCTTCTCTTTTCTTTTCGTTCTCTTTTTTTCTTTTTCTTCTTCCAGGAATTTCTGATTCTTTTGAAATTCGTTTCTTCTCAATAGATCAAATTTTTTATCAATCTTCAGAGCTTCTGTTTAAAATGCACAAAATACAGTGATGGAATGATATGGGAATGTTAATGATGCATGGATATATAACCTAAATGATGCATGGATGTTGTTTTTCCTTTTTCTTTTCTCTTTTCTCTTTTTTTCTTTTTTTCCTTCTTCTTTTTCGAATAAGGTATCTCAACCTCGTATTGCCTATCACCGAATAAATCCAGGAACTTTTGATTCTTTTTGAATTTCGTTTCTTCTTTAGTGAGCAATGGATCAAATTTATTATCAATCTTCAGAGCTCCTTTTTTTAAAACAAAAACAAAAACAAAATGAAATGATGGTATGAAACGGAATACTCATGATGTATGGACATCTATCCTAAATGATGCATGAATGCTATATTTCGTTTTCTTCTTTTTCTTTAGAGGATAAACCCTATTTTCACATTTTCAATCGACACTAAATTCATCGGGCTTTCATCCTCGCTGGATCCTAATTCTTTGCCTCGTCTTGAAAGGGGATCGTTGTCTTGCATCGGTCAGAATGAGATCTCTCATTTCATGATCCAATTATCTTCTTTTACCACTTACCTAGGGGCCTTTTCTCTTTTCCTCTATTTTTTCTTCTTTTTTTTTCTTTTTTTCCTTTCTCAAGGACTAGGGCGGACACATGCCCCAAACTTTCTAGGGTTCAATTTCGGACAAAAGATCATCCTCATCATTGTTGTTCTTTTATTCGACTCTTTGAGAGGCCAGGACTGATTTGCGTTGATGGGTCAGAACCTTCTATTCAATTATGCCTCATTTCTTTAAGCTTTGTCTCAACCATAGTTTTTCGATGAGTCTTCGCGACAAGTCTTAGATTGCAATGTTAGGGTGAACATGTGCCCCCGCCTTTCTGGGTCTGCTTCTTCAATTAAGACTCGATCCGTATTTGAAAACCATCCAAAACATTATGGTGGAAAATTAGCTAGCATCTGAAACTTGACATTTATTCTTCTTCTTTCCCTCAAATAAACATGGTTATTCTCTTGTTCTTGATTCGCTATAAAATTCTGAAGCATCACTCTCAGAATACTTTTATTTTTAGCTTGTGATAGTGGCTCTTAATTCTCAGGCTTAGGTCATTTGAGGTTTATCTTTAACCTGTTCATCGGGAGTTATTTTTTTGTCTTTGGATTATCTAATTGACTCTCTTTATTGTCCCCAAATATAACTTTTGACCCAAAGGCTTGATATCTATTGATAAGTGCTCAACTCACTATCACTTTTTACACCTTTTATGGGCATTAATCATCGAATTTACACCCACTTGGATCAATGCATGTACTTAATGTGATATATTTAGAAGTTGAGCTTATGAAGATAATATTTACAGAAAAGGCAAAGTTTTACTGTATTTTTATATCTGTGCAGAAGAACCAGTGTCGCGGCAGCAACATGGCCTAGGTAGGACCTGATGCCAAGGCAGCAGCTGAGAGCCAGGAAGCAAGATTGTTGGCGATCGGAAGAGAAAAATCCAAGGGACGTGTCTGGACATAAAGCACATGGATCGGAGCTGGCTAGCATGAGGAAAAGCTCAAGACAAGGCCACGCGGGAAAGCCTCTTAGTTGAATTAAACTTGAAAATATTTTAATTATGTACATGACTTGTTACCTACTCCAAGTTGTATTTTACTTAGGAAAGGTTTGCCCTAGGTCAAGCCTATATAAAGACCTAGCCGTCCAATGTATTAGACATCAATACCTAGAGAGAGAGAAGATTCTTAAATCCTTTGTTTTCTTTCTCTCAACTATGTTCTAAGCTTTCTTAGGGTTTAGGTGAAGGTTGTTAGTATTTGTGAGAGGAGATTGTACTTTGTCTTTGTTTCAATGCAATAAAACTATCAAGGTTTGCTTATCCTTTGTTATTCCTTGTTCTTGCATTCAAGCCCGGGAGGGAAGTTTGTGAGTAATCCATTTATCTAGACTCGGGAGAGTTAGATTCATGAAAGGGGTAAGTAAGGTGTTTCAATCGCGAAATACTAACTCGGCCTAGGGATAGGTTAAGAGTTTCAGCGGCTAAAAGAAGTGTAATATTGGTTGGTGAGTATAATTGATTCACGCCGGGAGGTATCATCAAGGACTAGTCATCAACAGTACTTCGACTTAGGGATAAGCGGAGTCATTCAAGGACACTTTGCCGAACTTTGGTAGAGTCCACCCACGAGCAAGGGATTGCCGCGGCGGATAGTATCGTCGCTGCCAAGGCATTAATCTGCAGTGCTGCCGAGGCAGTGATATACGATTGCATTGGGCAGAGACAAGTCAATCAATTCCACAATACAACGCAACTGGATCCTGACCTCTCTCTCTACTTATCGAATCTCTTTATTTTATTTAGTTGTTTTATTTTAGTTCCATCACGACCCAAATTACTTGTGTTTTTATTTTATTTCTTTTTACAGAACAAGAGAACGAAGAAGACATATTGAGTATACCAATCCCTGTGGTGACGATAATCCGATAAATACTTATCACTTATTACTTGTGATGTGTCCACTTGCACTAAACGCGCACTTTTAACACGCGACATCTATCTATGCTCAAACTATAACCTCAATAAGCTCGGGTAATCTTTGTTTATTCATGCTGACCTGAATTCTCAATATATATCATCTTACGATTAAAATGATCTTTTTAGGAAACATCTTGTACCATATATTGCCCCTTCTTCTCGGGTCACA
This sequence comes from Abelmoschus esculentus, assembly GCA_035048815.1. NCBI lineage: Eukaryota > Viridiplantae > Streptophyta > Magnoliopsida > Malvales > Malvaceae > Abelmoschus > Abelmoschus esculentus. Next base: position 6,084,386 of record JAUCBN010000056.1, on the reverse strand, counting down.
TCAAAGATGATTGTTTGTATAAATTACCTTGCATTTTGTAAATATTTTTTAAAACTCTTTTATTTCAAAAATAATTTGATAATTGTGTATAGAATAATATCTAAATATGTCTTGGTAAATACAAAGAATTAGAAAAGAAATAAAAAAGACAAAGGTTCCTTGGATATCAAGTGCTTTAGACTCAAACTTCGAAGTTTAGTTCTCAACCTTAGGAAGCTGTGGTGATATTTGAAGTTTTTAAGTTCCCTTCAGATGGCTCGGTTCATCCTCATGATTATCGTATTTGCTCGATCTATTCGAAAACTACTCCTTCTAGTTCTCAATATCTTTCTCCTCTTATATATTCAAACTTTTCTTACTTCCCCCCCACTTGGGGAGTACAAGATTATCTTTCCGAGAATTCGATGTGTGCCTCAGATTACATCTAGTTATAAGAGCATTTTTCTTTTTCTTTCTATATCTCTTTTTCTTCTTTTCTTTCTTTTTTCTATCTTATTTATTCTTTTTCTTTTTTTTCTTTCTTTTTTTTCTCTCCTTTTGCTTTTATTCTTTATTTTTGTTTTTCTTTTGTCTTTCGCGGAAATCAAATCATCACAGTCCTTTGTTTCGAAGGTAATGATGGAGCATACAACAAAACTCCGAATTACTCGGCATAGTCATGAATTTGAAAATATTACCATCACTCATGAAGCGAAGACTTTGGATGGTGCATTGCTACCTTATTAGGCCTATCACTTCAGCGAAGTGCCCCGAATAATTCCGAACTCTTATTCAAATAAACCTATTACCAGGTTTTGAACATTGGAGTGATTTTTTATTTAATCTTTGTTCTCTCCTTTCTTTTTCTTTTATTTTTTCCTTCTTTCTTTTTCTTTCTTTTTTCTCTAGATGCAATCCTTATGCTTAGGGGAATTCTCAAGATCAACACACTTCATCGGGTCTTTCCTAGGAGACTTTCATATCATCGAACATCATCGAAAGAGTAGTAATCTTATATCTCTTGCTTTACTGGCCAGAACTGCTAAGAAAGGAATTATACTCCATCGTAATCACAACATTCCACGAATTTCGAAATTCACGTCACAACAAGCATGTGACATCCAACGAACTCTAAAGGGGTACAAAGGAATATATATATACCTTTATAATTTTATAAAATTCATTTCTTCATTTTAAAAAAAATCATGTGTCCTTTTATAAACAACCATTGCTATTTTTTGCCAAGAATAGCAAGATGAATTCAAACAGAATAGAAAACGCAAGACTATTGATGCAAGTTGTCATCTAAGAAATGAAAACCAAACTAAGATGCAACCTAACATTCCCCTGACTCGAGCAATGGTCTTGGACCACCTTAATCATTCCACCAAAAATTGGACGAAGAGTCGGCTATCACACCCGATGATACAAGTTGCAGAATTAGAGGTTTGGAAGAAGTAACAAGAGCAGATTGCACCAAACTTGCCTCGTACAAAAGTGAGTACCTCTCTCAATAAGAAAATTGACAAAGAGATAAATATCTTATTTGCTTTCTCTTTCTTGGGGACCTGAGCTTCGATTCTGTTTGAGCTTTTTGGATTTTCTATTAGGCTTTGTGGTGGAAGACTCCTGAGGTTCTCAGGAGTTGGGTGGGGGCTTTCATAGTTCATATCATTTTCTTGCCTCTTTATACACCCTTGGGGAATCTTATCTGTCGAAGAGGACAATTTTTTCAAAAGAGAGGCTTCATCGCTAATTCAATGGGACAAATAGAGGCAATGCAAGCTACTTCATACTGGTGAATGATAGCTTGGACTTCATCGAAAATGATCTTTTCTTTGTAGTCTTGGTTCTTTCCATCTTGTAAGAAAAAGCCTTCTGTCTGACATTTTTTCCTTTGATCATGGCAGCTATCGTGCCTCTTAACTCACGGAATTGTGCATAGGTTTTATCTTGAAAATTTTTCATGCTCGACATCTCATTCTAATTCTTGATTACTAGCTCATGAAGTTCTTCAAGTTTGCTTACCCTTACCATAAGGTCAATCATGTTCTGGAAGTCATACTGCTACGAGGTCGTCCCCTTGTCCTTTCTAGCGTCAAATATGAATGCCCCCCTTGGGACGACTCCACGTCTAGCAAAGCTTTTATCCATTTGCCTGGCGTAGTTCTTGAGAAGCTGTCACATGGTGCCCATGATCAATCCTCTTGTATTATTAATTAATGCAAGTTATATGCTTGGAAATGCATGAGATGCAAGAATGAATGCGAGTAAAGGGTCAATTCGGTTGGTGGCCCATCTTTGAACAACTTCCACTAAATTTGGGAAGGAGTCTTGGTTTGAAGCAAATGTCTCTGACTGATAAAAAGAAGACTTAATTGCGCGGTAACTTCACATAGCTAGGGATAACTTCTATTTCAAGGCGATGAGTGAAGGGTATACTTTGGCTATTGTGAATGGAATATTCATAGGCTAGTTTTTTTATACTTGGATCACCACTGGTGTATTTGTACTATTGTTGCGTGTCAAAAGTGTGCAATTGGTGCAAGTGGACACATCGCAAGTAATAAAGTGATTAGTATAATTGAGTATCGTCTCCACAGGGATTGGTATACTTAATATGCCTCCTTCGTCTTCTTGCTCTGTAAAATAAAATAAAATAAAGACACAGGTAATTTGGGTTTGATGAAACTAAACAAATTGATATAAAGAAAACAAAGAATAAAGAAGATGAGATATGATTAAGAGAGAGGGCAGGATCCAATTGCGTTGTATTGTGGATTTGATTGACTTGTCTCTGTCCAATGCAATTGTATATCACTTCCTCGGCAGTACTGCAGATTACTGCCTTGGCAGCGACGATACTTGTCCGTCGCGGCAATCCATTGCTCGTGGGTGGACTTTACCAAAATTCGGCAAAGTGTCCTTGAATGACTCCGCTTATCCCTAAGTCGAAGTACTGTTGATGACTAGTCCTTGATGATACCTTCTGGCGTGAATCAATTATACCCACCAACCAATATCACACTTCTTTTAGCCGCTGAAACTCTTAACCTATCCCTAGGCCGAGTTAGTATTTCGCGATTGAAACAACGTAATTATCCATTTCGTGAATCTAACTCTCCCGAGTCTAGATAAATGGATTACTCACAAACTTCTCTCCCGAGCTTGAATGTAAGAACAAGGAATGGCAAAGGATAAGCAAACCTTAATAGTTTTATTGCACTGAAACAAAGAAAAAAGTACAATCTCCTCTCACAAATACTTAACAACCTTCACCTAAACCCTAAGAAAGCTTAGAACATAATTTGAGAGAAAGAAAACATTGAGTCTTAGGGTAAACTCTCTAAGAATCGGCTCTCCCTATTCCCTTAGACGGCTAGGTCTTATATAGGCTTGGCCTAGGGCAAACCTTTCCTAATTAGAATATAACTTGGAGTAGGGAACAAGTCATGTACATAAATAAAATATTTCCAAGTTTATTTCAACTAAGAGGTTTTCCCGCGTGGCCTTGTCTTGGTCTTTTCCTCGTGCTCACCAACTTCGATCCATATGTTGTATGTCCAGAAACGTCCCTTGTATTTTTCTCTTCCAATCGCCTACAGTATTGCTTCTTGTCTTTCTGCTACTGCCTCGGCATCAGGTCCTACCTCAGCTATATTGCTGTCGCGGCAATAGTTTATCATACATAGATGTAAAAATGCAGTAAAATTTGTCTTTTCTGTAAATATCATCTTTATAAGCATAACTTATAATTATATTACATTAAGTATATGCATTGGTCTGAGTGGGTGTAAATTTAGTGATAAATGCCCATAAAAGGTGTAAAAAGTGATAGTGAATTGAGCACTTATCACACCCCCAAACTCGAACTATTGCTTGTCCTCAAGCAATGCAAACCATCAATTTGCCAAACTTTATTCTCTCTTGGTCTTATGTTTCCATCTATTCTCCCCACCATAACTATGCCTATTCTTTAGACTTAACCTTTCGGCCACCCAAGGGTTTACCTAAAAACAAACTATAAGATTTGGTGAGTGTGTGCGTTTTTGTGGACAAGTTTGATTAAAGGCTTTCTTAGATAAACTCTAAGTTCAAGACAAATAGATTTTGGTTTAGTGATCTCTTCTTTTCTAAACCACCAATTCTTGAGCTAATTTCGGGCACCTCAAGGATTGTGTTTTTCTCATCACTAATTCATTCTTTCCTTTTGATATTCCTTGTAGCATACTATAGCCAATTTCGGGCACCTCTAGCATGAAGAAGAGTAATTCCTAGAGCCGGTGATAGGCACCTCTAGTCACTTGCCCAAAAATCTAAGTCTTTATCACCTAAGTTCATTAAAAGAATTCCTATAATCCAACAAGTCCGTAGCAAGTCTGTGGGTGATGTCGAGTTTCTTTAGTGCCGCGGCAATGAGTCTGTTATCAAAGTGTTTACCTTCATCACTTGTTATTGCTCTAGGGATACCAAATCTTGTAAAAATATTTTTCTTGAGAAATTTTTGAACTGTCTTGGAATCATTGTGAGGTGTGGCAATTGCTTCGACCCACTTTGATACGTAATCCACTGCTACTAAGATGTAGAGGTTGCCTTGGGATGATGGGAATGGTCCCATGAAATCTATGCCCCAAACATCAAACAGTTCTACTTCCAATATGGGTTGTAATGGCATCTCATGCCGTCTTGAGATATTGCCCGTGCGTTGGCATCGGTCACAGTTTTTGTAATAGTCGTGGGCATCTTTTTAGAGTGTGGGCCAATAGAGGCCTGATTGGAGCACTTTTGTTGTTGTTCTATTTCCTCCAAAATGCCCACCGCAAGTTGAATCATGACATTGCTGGAGTACTGCTTTCTGTTCTTCTTCTGGGACACATCTTCTTATAACCTGATCTGCACAATGTTTAAACAGAAGAGGGTTGTCCCAAAAATAATGTTTTGCATTATGCTAAAACATCTTCTTTTCGTTATAGTTAAGGTTATAAGGGATAATACCACTAGCTAAATAATTAACAAGATCCGCATACCAGGGGATGGCCGTTACTGCAGCAAGGTCTTCTGTTAATGTTGCGGAGATGTATTCAGATAATGCCTCGGCGGCACAGTTGTATGCTGTCGTGGTCTCTTTCTCGGTAGTGTCCCTTGTAGTTGTCACAATATGCAATATTTGTTCATCTGGGAATGCATCTTGTATCTCTTCAGGTGAGTTGTTATTTCCTTTTTTCTCCAGTCTGGAGAGGTGATCGGCTACCTGATTTTCTGTACCTCTTCTATCTTTGATTTCCACATCAAATTCTTATAAAAGAAGGATCCATCTAATCAGTCTAGGCTTGGCATCCTTCTTTGAGAATAGGTACTTAATTGCCGAATGGTCAGTGTGGACAATAACCTTTGTTCCGTAAGATATGATCGGAATTTGTCAAAAGCAAATAGTACTGGTAGTAATTCTTTTACTGTTGTGGTGTAATTGATTTGGGCATCATTAAGCATTTTACTAGCATAGTAGATCACATGGAACAGGTTGTTCTTTCTCTGCCCAAGTGCTGCCCCGACAGCATGATCGCTAGCGTCACACATCAATTCAAATGGCAAGGACCAATCTGGTGGGATCACTATCGGTGCAGTGATTAGCTTCTCCTTGAGAGCTTCGAATGCTTCAGTGCATTCCTCATTGAATTCGAATTTCCTATCTTGTTCAAGCAAGTTACAAAGAGGTTTAGAAATTTTGGAAAAATTAGAAATAAACCTTCTATAAAAACCTGCATGGCCCAAGAAGCTTTGAACTCCTTTCACAGAAATTGGTGGAGGTAAATTCTTTATCACATCAATCTTGGCTTTATCAACTTTGATTCCTTGTAAGGATATTTTATGGCCTAATACTATGCCTTCATTTACCATAAAGTGGTATTTTTCCCAGTTTAGGACTAGATTGGATTCCTCACATCTTTGCAGTACTTTTTCTAGATTGCCGAGGCATTGATCAAAGCTATCTCCAAAGATTGAAAAATCATCCATGAATATCTCTAGGAAGTCCTCTATCATGTCAGAAAAAATTGCCATCATGCATCTCTGAAAGGTTGCCGGGGCATTGCAAAGGCCGAAAAACATCCTTCTAAATGCATATGTCCCATATGGGCAGGTGAAGGTGGTTTTTGCCTGGTCTTCTAGATCAATGGCAATTTGATTGTATCCTGAATAACCATCAAGAAAACAGTAATAAGGTTTACCAGCAAGTCTATCAAGCATTTCATCAATAAATGGTAAAGGGAAATGATCATTTTTTGTTGCCTTATTCAACTTGCGATAATCCATACAAACCCTCCAACCGGTCACAGTCCTGGTTGGGATTAGCTCGTTGTTCTCGTTGGTTATGACGGTCATACCACCTTTCTTAGGTACGCATTGTACCGGACTCACCCATGCACTGTCAGAGATAGGATAGATAATTCCTGCATCAAGCCACTTGATTATTTCCTTACGTACTACCTCCTTCATAGCGTGGTTAAGTCTCCTTTGGGCCTCAACAGTGAGTTTATGGTCTTCCTCTAAAAGGATTTTATGCATACATACTGCTAGGCTTATTCCCTTCAAATCATCAATTGACCACCCAATTGCCTTTTTGTGCTGTCGCAGCATCTCTATCAGGGTTTGTTCCTGTTCTGGTAGCAACTTAGAGGAAATAATTACAAGCATTGTGTGGTTTTCTCCCAAATAAGCATATTTTAGTTTTTCCGGTAAGGGTTTTAATTCCGTGACCAGTGGTTCTTCACTTATAGATTTATCATTCTTACCTGGATAATCTAAAGGTTCGAAGTACTTACCTGGAAGGTGTGTTGTCCAGTTAGCTTCTTCATTCTCTACTGTTTCAACATTGTCCAAAGTTCTGTTGTAACAGTCATCTGTATCAGTGCCGAGGCATACCTGTGATGTGTCGTTAAGATTACTGCCGAGGCAGTGATTGCTGAGACAAGGTATTATGCTAACTTCATCTGTATTGTACAGCATCTGACATTCTTCTTCTAGCTCATCATGTCTTTTCATAATTTGAAACACATTTAGTCTAACTTGTTGATCATTAATTCTCATTGTCAACTCTCCTTTTTCTACATCAATTAGTGTTCGTCCAGTGGCAAGGAAAGGTCTTCCCAAGCTGATCGGTGCATTATCATCTACTTCACAATCAAGGACAAGAAAGTCAACGGGAAAAATAAATTTATCAACTCTTACCAGTATGTCCTCGATTTTGCCTTTGGGTTGCACGTAAGATCAATCCGCAAGTTGGAGCATCACTGTTGTAGGTTTTACCCTTCCTATTCCAAGCTTTTGAAAGACATATTTGGGCATTAGATTGATGCTTGCTCCAAGTTCGCATAGGGCCTTACCTTCATAGTTATTACCTATTGCACAAGGTATGATAAAGCATCCAGGATCCTTCAATTTCGGTGGCATGCGATTGTGTAGCATTGTCATGCATCCTTCGGTAGCAGCCACTGTTTCGAACTCACCTAGTCTTTTTCTCTTAGATATAATTTCCTTCAAGAATTTAGCATAATTAGGCATTAGTTCAATTGCCTCTACGAATGGTAAATTGATGTGGACTTGCTTTAAAATATCAAGAAATTTCTTGAATTGATGGTCTTGTTTTTGCTTCTTCAACCTTTGTGGGAAGGGTGGTGGTGGTCATCTCATCCAAGGTTTCTTTAGTTTAGAACTTAATATCTGGCACCACTAGGATTGTTGCTGGCTCGGCAGACTGTTCAGGAGCTGATGCGCTCTCTGTTGGGGCAGTGTTATCATGATCAGTTTGTTCAGTATCCAAATCCTCTTTTGCTGGTTCTGTTAATGGAATTTGGCCTGTTGGAATCTTTTCCTTCAGCTGTAGACCACTCCTAGTAGTGATTGCTTTACACTGTTCATGGCCTATTACCTTAGCAACTTTAGTATTGCTAGGTAGTCCTCCTTGTGGTCTAGTATTTATGTTTTGTGCAAACTGTCCAACCTGAGTTTCCAATGCCTTAATTGCTGACTCTTGGTTTTGCAACCTCATCTCAGTCCTATTTATAAACACATCTGTTCTTTTGATGAAGTTGCTATTCTCTGCCATGTATGACTCAGTTTTCATCATGAATGCTTTCAGAGAATTTTCCAAGGAACTTACAGATTGCGGCGGCATCTGCTGCGGCGGCATCTGCTGCTGGACCTGCTACTGCGGCAGGTGTTGCATTGGTTGTTGGAATCCTAAGGGTTAGGTGGTTGGGTTTAAGGCATTGTTAGGATTACTCCATGATAGGTTTGGATGCCTCTTCCATGAGGGTTTGTATGTGTTGGACATCACATTGGTTCGGTTATAGTTTTCAACATACATGTCGGCTTCTTAATTCATACAATCAGAAGAATTGTGGTTACCTCCACATAAATCACAAAAAGAATCAATCACCTTAACCTCACAGGTATTTTTGTTGTAGTTGCAAATTTTGCACCATCTTAGTAAGAGAGGCCAATTGTGCTGCCACTGAATTTGATGTGTCTAACTCATTCACCGTGGCTTGGCGTCTTACTCTTCCTCGCCTAGATGTAGGGAATTGAAAATCATTCTTTGCGAGTTTGTTCAATATCTCAATAGCTTCCTCGGGTGCTTTGTCAAGGAGTGTTCTGTTTGCCGAGGCATCTAACATCATCCTTGTCGGGGCATTCGTGGCATTATAGAACATGGTGACTTGTGTCCATAGGGGAAATCCATGCAAAGGACACTTGTGCAATAACTCTCTGTAGCGCTCTCATGCCTCGTACATAGGTTCGTCATCTGTCTGTCGAAAAGAAGTGATTTCATTACGAATTCGATCATATAAATTTGTAGGATTGAAACGTGTAATAAAATCACGACAAAGTTCACTCAAAGATCCTATTGATCCTGCTGGAATGCTATTTAACCAGGTTTTTGCCCTATCCCTCAGTGAATAGGGAAATAATTTTAATCTCAATACATCTTCATGGACTCCTTGGATTTTGAAAGAATTGCATATCTCCATAAATGACTTGAGGTGCTGCTTGGCATCTTCAGTCACAAACCCACCAAACTGTCCAATAGTGTTGAGCATATTGAACATGACAGGTTTTAGCTCAAAGTGGGTTACTTCTATTTTCGGTGTAACGACTCCTAGATTTAATCCATTTAAATCCTCTTCCAGGAAGTCTCTGATAGTGAGCTGTCGCGGCCCTTGTGGTGGCGGAAGACCTCCATTGCCGGCAGGTAAGTTTTTTCCTGCCGGATGATCTGTCATAGCTCCTTGGATTTGTCTCCTCAACCTTTTCCGTGTACGTTCGATCTCTGGGTCTAACTCGTACAAAGAGTTGGTTGGGTTGGCCCTGGTCATACACAAAGAAAAACAACAAAGTAAAATAAAAATTAAAAACTAAAAGCAAGAAAATAAAGAAAACAAAATTTAGATGCCAATCCCCGACAACGGCGCCAAAAACTTGTTGCGTGTCAAAAGTGCGCAATTGGTGCAAGTGGACACATCGCAAGTAATAAAGTGATTAGTATAATCGAGTATCGTCTCCATAGGGATTGGTATACTTAATATGCCTCCTTCGTCTTCTTGCTCTGTAAAATAAAATAAAATAAAATAAAGACACAGGTAATTTGGGTTTGATGAAACTAAACAAATTGATATAAAGAAAACTAAGAATAAAGAAGATGAGATCTGATTAAGAGAGAAGACAGGATCCAGTTGCGTTGTATTATGGATTTGATTGACTTGTCTCTGTCCAATGCAATTGTATATCACTGCCTCGGCAGTACTGCAGATTACTGCCTTGGCAGCGACGATACTTGTCCGCCGCGGCAATCCCTTGCTCGTGGGTGGACTTTACCAAAGTTCGGCAAAGTATCCTTAAATGACTTCGCTTATCCCTAAGTCGAAGTATTGTTGATGACTAGTCCTTGATGATACCTCCCGGCGTGAATCAATTGTACCCACCAACCAATCTCACACTTCTTTTAGCCGTTGAAACTCTTAACCTATCCCTAGGCCGAGTTAGTATTTCGCGATTAAAACACCGTACTTATCCCTTTCATGAATCTAACTCTCCCGAGTCTAGATAAATGGATTACTCACAAACTTCTCTCCCGAGCTTGAATGTAAGAACAAGGAATGGCAAAGGATAAGCAAACCTTGATAGTTTTATTGCATTGAAACAAAGAACAAAGTACAATATTCTCTCACAAATACTTAACAACCTTCACCTAAACCCTAAGAAAGCTTAGAACATAATTTGAGAGAAAGAAAACATTGAGTCTTAGGGTAAACTCTCTAAGAATCGACTCTCCCTATTCCCTTAGACGGCTAGGTCTTATATAGGCTTGGCCTAGGGCAAACCTTTCCTAAGTAGAATATAACTTGGAGTAGGGAACAAGCCATGTACATAAATAAAATATTTCCAAGTTTATTTCAACTAAGAGACTTTCCCGCGTGGCCTTCTCTTGGGCTTTTCCTCGTGCTCACCAGCTCCGATCCATGTGTTGTATGTCCAGAAACGTCCCTTGGATTTTTCTCTTCCAATCGCCTACAATATTGTTTCTTGTCTTTCTGCTGTTGCCTCGGCATCAAGTCCTGCCTCGACCATGTTGCTGCCACGGCAATAGTTTATCCTGCACAGATGTAAAAATGTAGTAAAACTTGCCTTTTCTGTAAATATCATCTTTATAAGCATAACTTCTAAATATATCACATTAAGTATATGCATTGGTCCGAGTGGGTATAAATTTAGTGATTAATGCCCATAAAAGGTGTAAAAAGTGATAGTGAGTTGAGCACTTATCAACTATTATCACCTTTGAATAAACCATGGGGGCAAATAACTACCCTTGCAACTTCATGTTGGTTGTCTTCCTTAATAGGGAAGCTACAACAGTAAGAAGCCCTCATCGTCATTGTAGATTTGACTGAGTACACTTGGGGTTACATAATCTTCTAAAGTGATGTTTAGCTCTCTTACTCTCGTTAGGAAAAACAACTATAGTGGAAGCTTCTAGTTTGAGCAAACCAACTGAATTGACACCTTTATGCTATGTAATGTTAATGCAACATGATGTATGCTATGCTATGATATGTATGCATGATATGTATGCATGAATGCAATTAAAGGTATTGATCATGCTAGTGATCGCCCTTTGAGCAACTTTCATCGCTTAATGTCCCTTTTTCTATTTTTCTTTTTCTCTCTTTTCTTTCTTTTTATTTTTTTTTCTCTCTCTTTATTTTCTCTTTTCTCTCGGTTTTCTCTTTTTCTCTTTTTTTCATTTTCTTTTTTTCTCTTTCTTCTGATCTTTTTTCTCTTTCTATTCTTTTCTTTTCTTTTTCTCTCAACTTTTTCTTAGTTTTATTTTTTTTCTCATTGTTTTATTTTTTCCTTTTTCTCTTATTTTCTCTTCTCTCTTCTTTTTTAATCTCACAATTTCTATTTTTTATCTCCTTTCTTTTTCATTGTCTTTTTTTTTCTTTTTTCTTTATCTCTCGAATTTTTATTATTTTCTTTTTCTTTCTAATTTTCCTATTTTTCTCTTTTCTCTTATCTTTCTTTTTTTCTCTAACTAGAATGAAAGCCTCTAATTGGACATATCACTTAGATCAACAAATTTAATGTGAAATGTTTATGCACATAAAAACATACAAAAGGTTATGGCAAAATAAAAACAATAAACAAACCAATGAAACAAGGGACAAAACAACCCTATTTATTCTTCTAAAACCCTAGGTTATCCACGTAGTTCTAAAGGGTGGGTTTTCTATGTTCTCTACATGCAATTTTGGTACTAAACGGTACCCGAATTGTCCTTGCTGTCATCTTCTAAGAGTAGCAAGGACCCCGATCATCACCCATTATAGGCTCATTTCAATCGAGTTCAATTCGGGAGGACCCTTTCGCTATGCCCATACGGGGAAACAATATTCCCACGAAAACATAGGGTAGTCGAGCCCCGAAGGTAATTTGCTAGGCCCATACGAAGGAACAATATCCTTACGAAAGCACTTAGCGTTTTCCCCCTACTTAAAAGAACGGGTTTAAATGTCCGGTTTAAATGCGTTAAAATAAACTCGCCTTCATAAATAAATATAAACTTGCTTGCCACTTTAATTTACAACTTTTAATATTAATTAAGTGGTAATAAAAAGGCTTGACTCTCTAAAAAAGTCCCCAACGGAGTCGCCAACTGTAGCGACCCTCTTTTTAAAATCGAAGTTTGGAAATAAAAAGTCGCTAGTGAAAAAACTAGATTAAAATTAGAAAATTGTGGATTAAATTGAAATGTTAATTGGAAAGGGAAATTTTGATTTGAAAAGGGGAAATTTAAAAATTAGGTTAAAATTAGGATTTTAGGGATTAAAAAAAGGATTTAAGGATTTTATTAAAATAATTGGAAAGATTTAAAAATGGGTTTAACACGGTTAAAAACGAATTAGAAATGTTGAAAAATAATTTGAAAAATATTTAAAAACAAAGGGAGTCGTCACCGATCACTTTGGTAGACCGGACACCGTAAAATCAGAGATTCAGAATTAAAAGGGTTCGAGAGTCGTTTACAGTTAAAAACGGGGTTAGCATTTTTAAACCGCCCAAAATTGTTACCTTAAAATATATACCGCTTATTTAATACTAAAATTTCTAAATTAAAGTGGCAATTAAGTTAGAATTTAATTATAAGTTCGGGTTTATTTTAACGCCTCTTTACTCGAAGATAGACGCATACACCGCCACCACTTCGTTTGGCAACGGGCCCGCTACGATCGAAAAAAGTAATTATTAAGTTCATTAATTAAGGGATTGGTTGTGAATTTGAACGATAAGCTAAGATGCATAATAAATACAACATGGTATATAAAAGTAAATAAGTAAATACATGCAAATAAATAAGCAAAACAAAATAAAAGGATAAAGATAAATAAATACGAGAAATCAAATGCGATAAATTAAAAGCTAGTTGTTAGTTATTTACACTAAACGGGCTATAAATAATACGGATCACTCCCCATTGTGGGTCACCGTAAAACCGATCGAATAAATAAATAAATAAATAAATGAACAAATATAATAATTCATAGAGTAAAGAAATAAGCAAAACACAAGGTAATATTAAAAGTCATCACAACATATATATACGGTATAAATAATAATAACAATAATATAGTATGGTATAATATGCGTAATGCATAAATATAAAACATAACAATGTACAGATATTAGCACTATAATACTCATGGCATTTACAATATATAATAAATATGATATATTAACAGTATGATGCGGCATACATAGTAAAAATATATGTATTTTGAGATTAACATATTAGAACAATATATAATATATAAAAGAAAAAAGGTTAAAAAACAGCGAAAAAAAAAAACTAACGACAATATAAATATATAAAGGGAATAAATAAAATAAAACAATTATTGAAAAATTAACCTAAATTAAATATATTCAAAACAGTAACAAATGAAATATAAAAAGAAAGAATATTAAAAGTGGTTAATTCTACTAAATGATTAAAGGATCCAAAAGTCAAAAAAAAAAAAAGATCATAATATTAATAGAAATTTATCATAATAAAATGTGTAAAAAAGGAAAGAAATATAAAAAAACTGTCAAAATTACTTATGGGAATTAACTACCATTAATTATATGATAAATCAAGGCAAATAAATTTAATAAACGTTTAAATAAAATAATAAAAAGGAAATAAAATAAAATAGGGTTAAATTATAAGAAAAACAGTATGATAATAGATGAAATTGAAACGGAAAATAAATATTAAGGACTAAACGAATGATTTTCCCGTTGCAGGTAGCCAAACGTCTCAAAACTTTAGGGACTGACCCCGTAATTAACCCACTAACCATAATACGCTGATCCTTCCCTCCGGGTCGGGTCACCACACGGGTTAAGAGCCTCGAAACTACGTTGTTTAGTGAATCAAATAAATAAAAATTTTGAAGGCCAAAATGACCGAAACTTCTTCATTTAAAATATTTTTATCTAAATATGTTTTATTTTAATCTTATAAAATAAAATTCTAAACTCTCTAAACATAGGTCACTTTCTTTAAAAAAATATTGACTTAAAGTTATTTGAGGCCCTTAAACTTTTTTAAAAAATCAATTAAGTCTCTGAATTTTCTATACTAAATTAATTCTCAAAATTAATAAATTTAATTTGATCAATTTTAACCATCAATTTTCCATAAACTCAATTCCAATTTTCTAAATACAATTCAAATTTATAATTTAAATAAATTAAATATAAATAATTTTAATTAAATATATTATAGTTTAATATTAATTAATATAACAATAGTTTAAATATTAATTTAAATTTTAAAATATAATTTTTTATTATATTTTAATTTAAAATTAAAATTAAAGTTAAGTATAAAATAATTTAATTAAATATTTAATTCTAAATTTAAATATTAATCCTTAAACTAATTCTTCAACCCAAATTTCCAATTCACTAAACTCAATTCTATTTTTTTTAAGCTTAATTTCCTAATCATAACCCTTAATTCCTAAATTAATTCTCTAATCTCAAACCCAATTCTAATTTTCTAGATTCAATTCAAAATCCCTAAACTATTTCCTAAAGCCTAATTCTAATTCCTTAAGCCTAATTAAATTAATAATTAAATTAAAATCTCAATTTAAATATAATTTAAATAAATTAAATATTAATAATTTTAATTAAATATATTATTATTATTAAATATTAATTTAATTAAAATTATAATAGTTTAAGTATTAAATTAAATATTAATTTAAATTTAAAATTTTAAAATTTTAATTAAAATTAAATATATAATAATTAATTTAAATATTAAATAAATTAAATATAAAATATTAAATTTAAATATTAATCACTAAACTAATTCACGAAGTCCAAGTTAATTTCAATTTACTAAGCCTAAATTTAATTCCTAAGCTCAATTTTAATACGTTAAGCCCAATTAAAGTAATAATTAAGTATAATCTAAATTCTCTAAGCCTAATTTAAAGAATTAAATATTAATAATTTTTTAAATATATGATAATTAAAATATTAATAAATTAAATATTTATTTAAATAATAATAAATTAAATATTTATTTAAAATTATAATTAAAATTAAGTATACTAAACTAAATAAATAGTAAATAAATAAATAAAATTAAATATATAATATTAAATTTAAATATAATCCCTAAATAAATTTTCTAAGTTCATACTCAATTTCAATTTGCTAAGCCTAGTTTTATATGTCAATATTTTAAACTCATCAAATTATTAAACCACATATATCGCTAATTATATGTAAGTGTAATATCAAGTTTTGCTGATACTAGTTTAGTTTAATAATAGGTCGGATTCAAAACAAGTTGAGTCAATTATCAGGTCGGATTTAAAATAGGTCTGGTTTAAAATATGTCAGGTAAAATTAGGTCTTAGTTTGATTTAATCGGGTGATATCAGTTATTTGTCTAGTTAGATTCGGGTTTAGATTCGTTTCAGTCGGGTACAGGTCGGATTTCGAGTCTACAGTAATAGGTTCAATTATGCTTCGGGCCATTCTTGGTCAGATGCAGGTCAGGTTCAGTTATAACAATAATAAATCAAATTCAGGTTCAGGTCAACAACAGTTAGATACAGATCGGTTTTGAGTATTCACATTATCGAGTCAAACCAGATTCTGACTCGAACAGGTTTCAGTTGAGTTTTCAAGTCGAATCAACTTTTTACGTTATATAAATGCTTGAGTCTATATTTCTTATAATCAACATCATTCTTTGTATATAGTATATTAAAATTGAACCTATTTGATTTGTTTAAGTATGATGTCAATAATATTTATATTATAATAATATAAAAAATTTTGTCCCTAAAGTCTATTTTAATCTTCATATATAAAAATATTGAATCCGCCACACCAGTTCTCATGGTGAATGTTTTCGCTTCAAATTCTTGTGTTGATTATATTCAGGTGGAGAGTGGATGCAGAGAAAGGAGATCATGATTAAGCTTACTTTTAATTTTTTAAACCCTAATTACAACCCCTAATTTTGAATCTTAAACCCTAAATTCACTAATTTAAAATAAATCATGATAAAAGAACAGATGATTTGCACTCGACATATACACACATCAATGTGCTCAAAGACAGAACTAAATGGGGTGAGAAAAGTCATTATAGTACCTATTTTAAGAGAAAAAAATACTTTAGATATTTATTTTGACCAAAAATATTTTAGATACTTATTTTAAAAAATATATTTTTTAAATATTTATTTGACGAAGAAAATACTTCAAATACCCAAATAAAAAAATTAACATACTTTTAGATATTTATAATATAAGCCATAAAACAATAAAAAACTTTTTTGTAATTTATTTTTAAGTAATACTAAATTTTCTCAAACTCTTAACTCTATTGTTGTACCCATCCTAAGACCATAAAAAATGTTTTGTCACGTGAAAATTGGTTGTGGGACTGTCTTTTTAAAGGTACATATTCCCTACAATAAAAGGGATAGGGTAGATGTACCAAACTTTCTTCAACTCTTTTGAGATAGAAAAAGTTAATTAAGTTATGAAATTCAGCTAATCAACATGGTAGATATAACAATTCTCACGTTTTCCCAACCATTTTAACGGTACTTTATGATAAAGATAATGAAAACTATAGTAAGAATGTTTTCTTTTTATAATTTTAAGTGAACAATTATTAAAATGTTTTTTCTGTAAAATATTTTAAATATTTTTGTACTTGTACATCGTGGACGTCGAGAATGTTTGAATTGACCGAAATTTTTATGAATTTATAAATATTTCATTCGCTTTGAATTAAAAAAATTATAATTGGCATATCATTTGAATTTAAAAAGGATAGTTTCTTATTTTCTTAAATTCAAATATTAAATAAATTTAAACATAAATATAATAATTTAAATTTAGTATCAATTAATTTTTTTTAATTAAATCATAAAGAAAATTAATCACTATTAATTCAAAATATTTGTTTTCCAAACTTTTCCACCTCTACTCCCACAGATATATCATGCGTCTATTCAGTTTTCAAATACAACTATAAACGCAAAGATCTTCTATTATTTACTATGTGAGTTTCAAAATTGTTTTTCGGTAATAAGTAAATGTAAGAGATAGTTTGTGATCTCTAATAGTTGTGTAACTATGGTTGATCATAAAGATATTTAAGATTTCTTGACTCGAATGATCCAACCTAAGTACTCAATATCCGAAAGGTAAAAATCGGGTATTTCCCTAAAAATTTTACCCAAACGGATCGGGAACTTGACTTGGGATCTTTATTAGATAGTTGGGTCGGGTTTGGGATAATTTTTTGGTTATCAGGTATCGGATCCGATATTTTTAATTTTCTTAGTGTTAAATTATATTTTATTTTAAGATACTTGATATTTGTACTTAAAATTAAATTTAAATATCTAAATTATTTTTATATTTGTATTATCTATTTTTTAAGTTTTAAAATTTATAAATATATTTTTATTAATATAATGACTTGAATTTCAAAATCCCAAAAAAAAATCTTTATATTATTTTATTTTATATGAATTTAAAACTTCCTATTTATTTAAAAATGAATACACACAAAATGACTCACTGCAACCACATTATATATGGTTCTCCACAAGAGACAGAACACAGGAAGGACATGTGAAGTTATGGTCCCAAAATTGAAAAATTGAAAAATTGAAAAAAAAATAATTTGGTCCCTATTTTTTAAAAAATTTATGTTAAGCTTCAAGTGTTTTTAATATTCTTAATTAAATCACTCTCATAATTTTTAAAATTCTCTTTAAATCTCTTAAAATTTAAAATTTTTATTTAAACCCTAAATTTGCGGAAAAATAAATTAAACTCTTCAAAAAATTTAATTTTTATTTTTATTTTTAAAATTTTAAGTTGACCAAATTTTTTCACCAAATTTTGTTAATAACTATCGAAATCAGATCAGATTAAAAGATTAATTTAATAAATAATATAGAGCTAGGTGGACCATGAACATGTAAATATTTTAATTTAATATGGTGGCAGTTTTTCTTTTCTATGATGAAATTGATTGATGTAAAATTTTCCTAGTAATGTTGAAGATGCTACCAAATTATATTTTTGAAATTAATTAAATTTACTATGATTATTGAAAATTTTGTGACACTTATTACCCTGATTTATTATGACAAGCAATTTATGTCATGACCAAAAATGGGTCTAGAGTTATATTATTTTTAATAAAATTAGGGTCAAATTAGTGTAATATTAAAATAATAAGAGTTAAATTTATTATTCTTTTAAATTAAGATTAAATTGTTTGAATGTATAAATATAAAAGACTAATTGTATTACCATACAAAATATTTTAATTATTGATAACGTCTTCTAACATGTCAATGATAACATTGAAGCAAAACTAAAAAATTAAAAATTTAACTACTAAATTTAATAATATACCAGAATTCAATTATCATTTATGAAAAAAATCTGATATTTATATTCAACTCAAATAATTAGCTATTAAAAAACTCAAATAAATTAAATATAGATATAAACAAAGGTTATTAAAATACTAAACTTATCTTAATCTTTGTTAATACTTAAATTTTGTAATTAGTTCTATAGTATACAATGATGTTTATGGCATTATTGTTTTTTTAAAAGGGATAGGGCCTACTTCTACAAATGTAAAATTTATAGTTTTATATGAATTTTGAACCGTTAAAAGAGTGAAATGGATGGATGAGATTAACTTCTTATTCTATTTTTTCAAATGATAAACTTTAAATTACTGATTATTAATCTTAATTGTCCACCTCACTCATCTAACAACACACAAAACGTGTAAAAGTTAAAAAAGCTTACACTGTATAACTTAATCATATATTTCTTAAATATCTTCATATATATATATATATATATTTTGATATTTTCTATGTTTTATTT
This sequence comes from Abelmoschus esculentus, assembly GCA_035048815.1. Taxonomy (NCBI): domain Eukaryota; kingdom Viridiplantae; phylum Streptophyta; class Magnoliopsida; order Malvales; family Malvaceae; genus Abelmoschus; species Abelmoschus esculentus. The sequence continues at coordinate 6,065,400 of JAUCBN010000056.1, read as the reverse complement.
GAATTTCTTTTAATATTAACAAACGATGTAGTAGTTGACGACAGTCAAATCCTTAATAGATGGTATTATCGGTAAGATCACAATCCAATCCCAAAAGGAAAATTTTATAACGTGCGTTGATTATCACTAACGATAAATATTGTTGAACAATATTAGATTAATTAATAAAAAATAAAAATCTTAAATAATTAACATATAATTATAAATTATTTAAAATAAAATTTTAATTAAATTAATTATATATTAAATGTTTAAAATTCTTAATCTTTATTAAGACTCATCCATTCTAAAATCATTAATATAATGCATAAACCCTCTTAATCTAATTCACATAATTCTCACAGAACACTTTTTTCAGGGTAAAAAACTTCAACAATTCTTTCTCAAGCCTTTTAATGTGAAGGTCACTTTTGTTTGCCCCCAATACAAATTTAGTCACTGATTTTAAAAATCAATCAGTATGGTCACATACGTTTTCGGGCTGTAAACTTATGGTCACTCCGACGTTAAAAGCCGTGAAAGATTAACGGAAAGATGATTTGGCACAATAAAAAAAGGATAAATTACTTAAATAGTCACTAAATAATTATCTTATTTTTATTTTATCTTTAATTTAACCATTAAAATTTAAATTTTTATAATTTCACCATCTTCTTAATAAAAAATTATTTCTCTTTTGTCAACACTAACATACCAGATTTAAATGAAAATAGTAATAATGGAGAACCCTAAAACCCCATAAAACTTGGGATCAAAAAACCCAGACTGTATTTTGAAGCCGAATGTAATATTACAAGATAAATGCTGTAAAGTATGGATGTTTATTCAAAAGCATTTAACTTGTTACAGTGTCCTCGTTTTCTTTAAAACTAGGTTGGTGGTCTCTTCAAAGTTGTCAAGGTTCTCTGATCTTTATATCCTTACCATAGCAAGTGCAGATCCCAAGTCGATATCTACAGGGAAACCAGTCGAGTTAACCAAAAGTGTTATCCAATGGTAGCTCCCTTCCCTCCTTATTTCACCCTCCCCTACCCAATTTGCAAAACTGCATTTCATTTACATTTCTAACCTATAAAAATATTGTAGGTTCACCAAGGACGGAGTATTGGTGGAGGGCCTATTTTGGAAAGACGTCGAAGCATTAATAAACTATTATGCAGCAGAACCAAAGAAAAAGAAGTGATCTAGGTAGGAAACCTTACGTTGATTCTGATAGGTTCACCACAATTACTGGTCTCGTGTTTGAGGATTTAAAACTAAATGAACTTGCCCGAGAATTAGAAAGTTTTCGACGTTTAACGAACAACGAAGTCTGCTAATGAAAAAATATTTGGCATATTTAATTTTATTGAATTCTATCATATAGTTTGTTATGGTTTATTTAGTTACTCTGATGATAATTGTTGTTCATATCGGCTTTGGATGTCGAAAATTGCCGATTTCCGCACACGTCGATTCTCAGTCACATTTTTCTGGTCCCATTTGACTTTCGGCGACGCATGGAGAACTAGAAGGTGTTAACATGGTTTCTGCTTTCCCCCTGATTAAATCTGGTATGTTAGTGTTGATAAAGAGAAATAAGTGTTTTTTAAGAAGATGGTAAAATTATAAAAATTTAAATTTTAATGGTTAAATTAAAGACAAAATAAAAATAAGATAATTATTTAGTGACTATTTAGGTAATTTACTCTTTTTTTTATTGTGCCAAATCATCTTTCCGTTAATCTTTCAAGGCTTTTAATGTCGGAGTGACCATAAGTTTACAGCCCGAAAACGTATGTGATCATACTGGTTGATTTTCAAAATCAGTGACTAAATTTATACCGGGGACAAACAAACGTGACCTCCGCAGTAATTAACCATTCTTTAAAATATGGGTAAATATGATACTTTTTAAATTTTAAAATTTAAATTTCTAACCCTGAAATATTAAAGATTAAATTTTAAAATTTAAATCGTAAAATTTTAATTATAAACCTAAATCTTAAATTAAACTCATAACCCCTAAATTAAATATCGTTTCTCTCCTAAAAAAACATTTTTCAATAAATTCATTTCGTTTCAATATACGTTCTTAAAAAAATAAACGTTTTAAGCTTTTTTTTTAATATAAAAGTATTAAATGTAAAAATTAAAATAGATTTGAAACAACCCAAAACCCCATTAAAGAGTATAATTAATTAACTAAACCTAACATTCAAATAAGGAGAAAAATTAATAATATCATTAAAATCCTATTCTAAGCTTATTCAATTCAAGAGTTAAAAGATAAATATGGAAATATACTAGTTGCTTTGCTGCCTGTTGAAAATGGAAGCTAAGAAAGAGTTGGCAAAATAATTTATATTTGTTTGACCGAATGGTAAGTAGTTGAACGTATCTATTTTTAACACGATATAAATATTCGAAGAGTATTCAAAGAGTAGGATATTTTTGGGAGAATAATGTGATCCCATTTTTTTTTTAGAAATAAATTACGTTTGAGTATATTTTAAGGTTTACGGCAAAAATTATAATGTATGGGAAGTCGTCACCCAAAAACATCATTTGCAGATGCCGATTCCCCTAATTTTTAATATTTTAGTATTTTTATTTATCTTTTCAAAACAAAATCAAGGGAAAGTCCCATCTGCAGATGACGTCTTTATCTAAGTCTTTATCTGCAATTAGCGACTTCTCCTGTACCATAACTTTTACCGTAAATCTCAAAATATATTTTAATATACCTCATTTCTCAATATTAAAATTATTTGTGATATTTATCAAAAGTCTAGCTCAGTCCGTTGGTTTTATTATGAATGCTGGATGCGTAGGTGAAGCTGAAATCACGTGCTTTAACCTAACTTTTCATTCAATTTATTATGAGATGTGTATAAATTTGGAAGGCTAGATTTTGTTCATGGTGTGCAAATCCTCTTAGTTTTTCTGCATGTTTTGGTACTTTCAGTACTTCACCATGCCTTCACTTGACACATTCATCGTTCGGGATTTCGTAGCTGCTGCTGTTATCTTCTTCATTACACGTTGTTTCATCCGTTCGTTACTCAGAAAATCGAACCGAACACTTCCTCCGGGTCCGAAAGGGTGGCCTGTTGTTGGGGCGCTTCCATTGTTAGGTTCCATGCCCCATGTCACACTAGCCAAATTAGCCAAAAAATATGGACCTGTGATGTACCTCAGAATGGGGACATGCAACATGGTGGTGGCGTCAACCCCGGACGCCGCTCGAGCTTTCCTTAAGACCCTCGATTTGAATTTCTCTAATCGACCACCTAATGCCGGTGCCACCCACTTAGCTTATAACTCTCAAGACATGGTGTTTGCCGAGTATGGTCCGAGGTGGAAATTGCTTCGTAAACTAAGCAATCTCCACATGCTTGGTGGTAAAGCCCTTGAGAATTGGTCACAAGTCCGAGCGGTTGAACTAGGCCACATGGTTCGAGCCATGTACGAAGCTAGCCAAAAGGGAGAGACAGTCGTGGTGCCAGAGATGTTAACATACGCAATGGCCAACATGATCGGGCAAGTTATACTAAGTCGACGAGTTTTTGCCACCAAAGGGTCGGAGTCGAACGAGTTCAAAGACATGGTGGTGGAGCTCATGACCTCTGCTGGAATCTTCAATATTGGTGACTTTATACCATCCATTGCATGGATGGATTTACAAGGAATCGAAGGTGAGATGAAGAAATTACACAAAAAATGGGATGTTTTGTTGACAAAGATGATGGAAGAGCATGCCGAAACGGCTCATGAACGGAAGGGAAAGCCCGATTTTCTTGATATACTTATGGCTAACCGAGACAACTCTGATGGGGAAAAGCTTAGTTTGGTTAATGTCAAGGCACTTCTGTTGGTAAGTCATGTTCTGCAGAGTTTAGTTTTCTTTACATTTCTTGCTAATTTTGTGTCCTTTTTTGGTCTTGTTAGAATCTATTCACAGCTGGGACAGACACATCCTCCAGCATAATTGAATGGGCACTGGCTGAAATGATGAAGAATCCAGAAATCCTGAAGAAAGCTCATGAGGAGATGGATCAAGTGGTGGGCAGAAGCCGAAGGCTCAATGAATCCGACATTCCGAAACTTCCCTATCTTCAAGCCATTTGCAAAGAAACATTTCGAAAACACCCATCCACTCCCTTGAACTTGCCTCGAGTCTCGACACAAGCTTGCGAGATCAATGGCTACTACATCCCCAAGAACACTAGGCTCAGTGTCAACATTTGGGCCATCGGTCGAGACACCGACGTGTGGGAAAATCCATTGGATTTCAACCCTGATAGGTTCATGAGTGGCAAGAACGCTAAAATCGATCCACGAGGGAACGATTTCGAGTTGATTCCGTTTGGTGCCGGGCGAAGAATATGTGCCGGAACCAGGATGGGGATTGTGTTGGTTGAGTACATATTAGGCACGTTGGTTCACTCGTTCGACTGGTCGGTTCCTCCAGGGTCAGGGGAATTAAACATGGACGAGTCCTTCGGCCTTGCTTTGCAGAAGTCTGTGCCTCTTTCTGCCTGCCTTCGCCCACGCCTCGCACCAACTGCGTATGTTTCCTAAGCTTAAGTCCTTCCAGATCCATGCTCGTTGTTGTTACTTGTTTTGGTCATGTTATAAGATTATGAAGCTTTAGTTATGACTTCGGAAAAGCTTGCTTCTCTTTGTATTGCATTTTACTACAATAACACTACTTTTGCCTTATATTCATGTCATGTCCCAAAATGAATATTATGTTATGATTTGTGATGATTCATGAAATACATGAAAATCTTTTAAAAATATTTAAACTAAATTAGGATTGTAAATAAACGTAACGAATCCGAACAAGTGTATATTTATGTTTGTTCTTTTAATTTTAATCGAATAAATAAATAAATACGAACAACTAAATGAACATAATTTTTTATTTGTGTTCGTTCGTTAAGGAATACAGTTTATTTATATTCGTTCATCTGTTAAAATAATAAATGAATAAACATAAACAAACATATGAATAAATTTAAATGAACATAAACAAATAAACCTGAATAAATTCATTTTTTTTAAATATAATACTTTTATTATTAAAATTAATAAATATAAAAAGATGTATGTGTATAAATTTAAACGAATAGATTACTGAATGTTCACAAATACAAATGAATAAACAAGTCTTTTATTCATATTCATTCATTTAATTAAATAAACAAAAGAATCTTGTTCATGTTTATACATTTAATAAATAACTGAATATAAATAAATTTTTCGTAAAAAATTCATTAATAATTCACTGAATGTTTAATTTTTTATTTTGCTAAACATAATCGAAATCATATCTAATGACGAAGCTAAAATTTGAGGTTGAGAGACAATAAATAAATGTTTGAAAGTGAGGTGATAATTCATAAATAAACTAAATTTAATAAATAAATAAATAAAAATCTTAAAAAATAAGGGATGATTATTCCTCATTATCCCATACATCTAATGAGTCCATTACAGTTTTGATACCTATCTATAATTCAATTTATTTTCTAAAAATGAATTCTTTTACTTTAACCTTAAAAAGTCAGAGAATCTTCCAGAAAAGACAAAAGTCCAAACCAAGTATTGTCCATTGAATTGAATGTGGTCTGTTTGTTCATCCAAAGGGTTTTGCCTCTTTCATCAAAATATGCTATTTTCCAATGATTTTTAAATATTACCTCTGCCTCTCACTTATTATTACATTTGTATACTATATAAAATTACCATGAATTTCCGAAAATGGGTGTTCTTGTAATAGTAGAGGATTAGGTCATCAATGATATTTGAATGGATGCTATTAAGTTTTGGTTTAATTGCAAAAGGTGTTTAAATTATATTTGTTTTATAATTAGTACTTAAAGTATTTTTTTTAACTGAAATTTTTGGTGGTGAAATTCAATGATTTTTTTTGGGGGGGTTGTTCTTATAAAACCGGAAGAGGAATAACTAAGAAGAGGATTAAATATATAATTATAGAAATTGTTTTTATTTTGGTGGTCAAAATAGAATTAAATTAATAATATAGGGATTATTTAGGTAATTTATTTTTATTTTGTCAGATCAACCTTCCGTTAAGGTTTGACAAAAATAAACGGCTAAATGACCAAAAATTTACGCCCAAAAACGTAAGTGAACTTCTGATATTTTTTAAAATCAATAATCAACTATATACTGGAAAAAAATATGAGTGGTCATTCTAATAGTTAGTCCTTTAATATAATTATACATGTAAAGCTCCTTACTTATCATAATTCTAATTTAATTTAATAAATTTAATCAATCAATTAAATGATAGCACATGTCATATTTTTATTTAATTTATATAATTTATTTTTCATATTATTCCATGAGAGAGAGAACAACTAATTGTAAATTTAATAATAACCATTGATAGGTGAAAATAAATACTATAAAACTTTAGCGAAAAAGAATCTAAACCTCAAAATAATGAGAAAAAAAAAAGATTCCTCCTGATTAAATTCTGAGGTTTGTGAAAATAAATGCTTGTATGAGTAGAAATTTTGTTTTTAATTGTGTATTTTTATGTCTTTTATTAAAAATTTTAAAGATTTAAATTTTAAACCTTAGTTCTATTTTTTATATCCTAAACTCTAAAAAATATACCTTATTCCTAATTTTTTAAATTCTAATCATAACCTCTAACTCTGAACCTTAAATCCTAAAAACACTAATTTAAAATAAATATACCAATAAGACATGATTAAGAACAAACTATTTGCACCCTCTATAAATACAAGTACACTTTGCTTTTAAAAATTTTAAAATAAACCTTTAAAATTTTAAAAGAAATCAATTAATCTTTTAAAAAAGTTAACACCAAATCAAACTTTTATATTATAAAATTTTATCAATTCATCTCTTTGTCCAACATTGACTAATAAATCTAACAATTTTTTTATCAATTGATGCATTGTGATGTATTACAATTTATCACTCGACTTTTCTATAAATTTTGTTTTATTAAAAAATTAAAATTCTAAAAGACTTATAAAAACATATTAAAAAAATTATTTTCTAAAAAAAATATGTTAATATCACATGATTGAATCATAATGTATTGTGTGACAATAATATATTAAATAAAAATTGTCAAAATTTAATGGTAAGTTAAGTGATTCATTTTATTAGTTTGAGTACTTAATTTAATAAAAAATAATCAAAAGATTAATTGATATTTTTCAAAAATTCAAGGGCAGGTACCCTTAAGCCTTTTAAAAAAAATTCTTTATATTTTATACTCCTATCCCACAAAATATCCCTTATTAAAAAAATTTAAAGTCAATGGTTTTAAACTTTAACTATAATTATATATTAAATATTTTAAATAATTAAATTTTATAAAATAAATTTGTAAATAATTATGAACTAAACTTAAAAAAATCAATAATACATTTTTAAAGAATGAATATTAATTATTTAATTTTACACTCTTTAAATTTTTAAAATTTTTTGCAAAATTTATCAAATATAAAAAAATTACCCTTAATATAAAACCATGCGTCTATCTATGACCTTCCAAATTATACTTGAAAGCCTAAAAGCTAGACATTAGTAAGATACTGAGAAGAAAAACCGGGTTTATGTCCCCTCCAACCATGGCTAAAGATTACCAATCATCAGAACCAAAATCTTTAGCTTTTTCGATATCTCTTTATACTTTAACATTAAAAAATTAAATTTTAAGTATTAATCATAAATTTTAATTCATAAATTTTAAACCCAACCTTTAAAAATACAACTATCCTTAATTTATAAATTATAATCATAAACATTAATCTTAAACCCTAAACTTAAATAACTTAATTTTCAGTGTAGAACATAAATAAAATTAAAAAAAAAGACTTTTTATTCTCTTCAAAAGAGCAAATACTTTGTTTATTGTCAAGACGATTTATCATTTTTTGACTAAATAAATCTTGTAAATGACTCTGCCTAAACTTGTTTTGTGAATGATTCAAGGACCAGATATGCTTTGTCTTGGAACATGTACAGAAAAATGATCTGTCTTGGTAACTTGGAAACAAGTCTGTAAAGTTTTTGTCATGATTTGGATATGAAAATAGGAATGGTAATGGCGTAAAAAATAGGAAAATAGAGAGTGCACCTTCAACGTTACCGTTGCCAAGAACGAAACTAAAAATTTATTATAAAAAAGTTAAAATATTTATTTTTAAAATTTTTATTGATTAGCGAGAATTAGAAAATAATTGTTTTAGAAAAAGTTATATATTTTAATAAAATTATTTTTATTTAATATATAAAAATAACGATAAAAAAAACGAGCCGAAAACCAAACCTCCTTTTTCCTATGTTCCGCCGCTTGCATTCAAAAACTAGAATGTGAGGCATTCTAATTTAGCTGTAGGACTGTTATCATAAGTTCTCAACACAGTTCCAGTTCCAGTTTCATCCGAGTAATTAGGATTAGGGTTATAAAAAATTGATTTGACCCAAAAAAACTAATTGAAATATATTTGAGTTAGAATCTGGTTTGATCCAGGGATATAATGACCTAAATCTGATCTGTATCCGACTGTTGTTGACTTGAACCCGAGTTGAACCTGTTACTGTAGTAATCGAACCCGAACTGTATCCGACCAAGAATGACCCGAACCCAATTTCAACATGTTACTGTAGACCTGAAAATCGACTGCATCCGACTGAAACAAACCCTAACCCAAGTCTGACCTGATATTACACGACCGAATCGCCTCAAAACCTGATTTTACCCGACCTGATAAATGACCCGACTTGTTTTGAACCAGACTTGTTATTGATCTGAACTCATATTAACAAGACTTAATATTTATATGACATATAATTAAGTATATCTATAATTTGATGAATTTAAAATATTGGTAAATATAATTAAGCTTAAAAAATAGAATTAAAAAAATAGAATTAGATATGAGAATTAATTTAGGGATTAATATTTAAATTTAGTATTACATATTTAATTAAATTAATTTATTTACTATTTTATTTAGTTTTAATGTATTTAATTTTACTTAAAATTTTAAATTAATATTTAATTAAATTTAATTAACTAAACAATTAAGCTAAATCAAATGTAAATTTTTATTAAATTAATCTAAATTATGAATCAATTAAATTAAACCAAAATAATTGATAAAAAAAGATAATTAATAAAAAAAAAAGAGTGAAAAGACATTTGGAGGGAAATAAATCACTCATTTTTTAAGTTTAAGATTAATTTACTTTTAGTATAAAAAATTTGGAGGGATATAAGTTACCCAAAATTTTAAAGAGAATTAGAAATAAGTTTTGATTATTTATATAAAAAAGATAGAAAAATAAAATTTTGAAGGAAATTAATATATATAGTAAAATTTGAATTATTATTATTATAACATATAATCAAATAATAAACTTTGATTAAATATAATCAATTAAAATATAAAAAAGAGATTGAATTTAGATATTCATTTGACACTAATCTAGGACGGGTAAAAAATTTCTTATATTTTTATATAGGTCACGTCTAAAAAATCGAATCTCGCGCTGCTCTACACCTTATTTTAAAATTATTTCAATTTGGTTACGATCACTTGAAAATTAAGTTTTAAATTTTATTTTTTATTCGATTTGATCATCATTTAATTAAAATCATATTATATATTTTAAAATTGTTTCAATTTGATCATAGGAAATTAGTTTAGTGCTTGAAGAATTGATGTTAGAGAACTAGTTTAGTTATTTGAGCTTAAGGGATTAGTGTTGGGCTTAAATAATTAATAATATACATATATTAATTCATAAAAAAATTAAATACATATATTAGTATACATTTAAGTATATAAGTATATATTATATATATATTAAAATATTATATATATATATTATATTACATATAATACATTAATATATAAAATATAATATATATAAGTATATTATATATATGTTAAAGTATATTATAATGTATATAAGTATATTATATATATTAAAGTATATTATAATATATATATATATATACATATTAATATATACATCTAGTATATACGCATATATATATAAGTAATAAGTATACGCACACGTACACACACTTACTTATAAGTAAACATACAATATATATTACATATATATATATATATATATTAATATATACTATATAGTTTATAAGTATACATATACTTACGTACATACTTATATATTATATACATATATATACATATTATATATTTTTATATATAATAGTATTATACATTTTATATTTTCATATATAGTATTATTTCATATATAATATAAATTCTATATATAAAATATATTTCATATATAGTATAAATTTCATAGAATATATTTTATATAAAGTATAAATTTTATATTTTCATTTTTAAAATATATTAAACTATATTGTATAGATATAAATTATAATGTATTAAAGTACATTAAAATTAAAATTTTTACTGAATTTAACTATTATTAATTTATAATTTTTTGTAATTTAGTCCTTATAACTTTATTTTTATTTTAAATTGACTACTATTTATTTTTCTAATTTAGTTTAGTGTTTTTAATCAGTGTTAAAAATGGCGTAAGGCGATAGAGGTCCCATAACCGAGGCGAAAGGCTAGTGCCTTATTGAAGTAAGGTGCCCCCTTTCAAAATTAAAAATATACAAATTATAAGACTTGGTTTTTTAAAATAATCTCTAAAAACACATAAAATAAAAATTGGTACTTGATCTTACCATACAATGGCATGTATATCCAATGAAAATGTAGAACTTAAAAAAAAGATTATATGTTTAACAAAAACTCATAATTTCATTAATTATCTTTTTAATCTTCTAATAAAAAAGAGTAATGTATAACATTTTGTAATGCACTAAATAAGTAAAGTTAAGTAGATAGCTATATAATAATCTCAAAATGATGAAAGATAACATGACATCATATATAATCATCTTCCTCTGCTAAATTTTTCTCTATATTATCTCCATCAAAAGAATGATAGCATTCGTCGTCTTCCTCATGTTCATCGCCATCTTCATTTTCTTGTCTAAAAGATTGACTTAAACTACCATCTCTTTTTTCCTGTGTGTTTTCTCTTGATCTCAAATGAAAGCGTTCTTCATGAACTCCAGAAGCAGTTGCAACGTGTCACCAAGTAAGGCCTTCATTCTCTTCAAACACAAACTTATTTTAAGCATCTTCCTTTGTTATTTCGGTCAACCATTCGTTACTTTCATCAATGTCCTTCAAAGCTATTAGGTCAATTTTATCCCGTAACTCATACCGTTGAACCAATACTCGATTGTATTTGACATACACCAAGTCATTTAGTCTCGATTGTGTGAGCCTATTTCTCTTTTTGGTATGAATCTATGAGACAATGAGAGAAGTATATTTAGTTTTTTAATTATTAAAGTACTTCAACACTTAGAACTTAACATTAGTACATTACCAATGCTAATTAAATAATTTATTAGTTGATTGGTATGACTTACTTGCTCAAAAGTGCTCCAATTTCGCTCACAACCTGATGCGCTACAAGTAAGGCTCAAACTTTTTATGGCAAATTGTTGCAAAGTAGTTGTTGAAGAACCATAACATGCCTACCAATCAGCTGCAACATTAAAAGTTAGATTTAGATAAATAAAAAAATATAGGATATAACATATATGAGAGTTAAATTTTAAGTACCTGAAGCCTTAGTCTTCCAGTGTTAGCCAATTGATTTTCAAATAGTCCATGTGCTCTCTTGTAAGAAGTAAGTTCCTCCCTAATTTGATCTTGCTTGTCAGGTGTACGAACCAACCTTAAGATACATTCATACAAGTCATCTACCATTTCTTCACATTCTTGAAGTTGAGGATTATCATAAAAGTAATCAGGATTAAGAAAGTGACCAGTAGCATGTAATGGACAATATAACTGACATTCTCATCTCTTATTTATCATTTTAAACACTTCGGAGTAATTGGACTTATTTTCATTAAATGAAGTTGCAATAGCTTCTTTAGCACGATCCATAGCCTCATATATGTATCCCATGGTAGGATTTTTCTCTCCATCAACCAATCTTAGTGCACGAACTAAAGGACCACCTAATTTCAATGCATATACAACATCGTTCCAAAAAGAAGTCATCAAAATAATATCAGTAGCTTTTTTCCACCAGGATTCTTGGCTCATTTACTAGTTCGCCATTCTTTAGATGTAAACATATTCCTTAAGTTATCTTGTTGTTTGTGAATCGATGAAAGTGTGATAAAGGCAGTTGTAAATCTCGTCTTCGTCGGCCTTAACAAGTTCCTTTGTTTAGTGAATTGTCTCATCATATTCAAAAGGCCTAGGCGTTAATAAATAAAACTATTAATCAGAATTGCCTTCTTTAAAATTTTATCAATAACAGGAATTGCACCAATATCTTCAAGAATCATATCAATACAATGGTCTGTACAAGGAGTCTAATACAAATGCAGATATTTTGCCATCAAGAGTACACCGACAGCCACAGAATTACTTCCATTGTCTATTATAATTTGCACAACATTGCTTTCACCTACTTCGTCCATAATTCTACTTAGTAGGCCAAATAGCTTGTCACCTATCTTTGAATAACTAGACGCATCAATGGACTTTAGGAACATGCTTCCTCTCGAAAAATTAACTAAAAAATTAAGGATTGTCCTTCCACATCGATCAGTCCATCCATCCGACATAATAGAACATCCTGTTTTGACCCATTCTTCTCTGTGATTTATCAAATTCTCATTAGTATTTGCAACTTCTTTATTCAAGAAAAGGGCTCTTACTTCATAAGCACTTGGTGGCTTCATTCCAATTCCAGCTCTAGTGATTAAATCAATAGCAACTTTAAAACTAGGATGAGTAAGAGCATTAAAAGGAATTGCAGCATCATACATCCATCTAGCAAAATCAGCACATGCCTTCTACCTTTGTTCTCTTTTATAGGTCTCATTAGTGGTTCTTTGTTTGCCTGTTATTGGTGATGTAGGAGATTTGATAAAAGCATCCATTGGACCAACTTGCCTTGATCTTTTCACATTGGGATTCATTGGTTTTTTGTCTTTTTTTCTTTGTGGGTCGACTTCTAGCACTTGTATTTCATCTTCATCGTCAAATTCAGTCATTTAATCATAGTCATACTCATGCACCAAGTTTATCTTCTCTCGTTCTTTCTTTTTTCTTTTCGAAGTGATCAATCATTTCTTTTCTCACATGGGTAGGGCATTTGATACAAGCTTTTATATTTTTATAGCCACCAGCTAAATGTTGTTTAAGCCTATGAATTCCACCCATAGAAACTATCGAACAATATTTACAAGTGACATTGTTCGTGACCTTAGGATCAGCCAAATAACCATGATTTCATCCCAAATCTATTTTTTTACTGGTAGTCTGAATCTCCTTTTCCATGTCTATAAATATAAGAAACATATCAAATATACTTTACTGTTAATTGAAGACTTGAAATTTAAATAATTGCAAATATATAAATACTACTGCTAATTGAATAATTGCAAACATAAGTTTGTGACTTTACTGTAGTTTACAATTTGAATAATTGCAAACGTAAGTTTGTGACTCTAGTCACTCTACTTTAAGTTTACAATTTGAATCGCAAACATATCAAGTACTGTTGCAATGTGGAATTCAGACTGAAAGTTTTTTGTTTTATCGCAAACATACAAGTCTGAGGTAAGTGATTCTGTTTTATGCTCAAGAAGCATTTCAGAATTCAAACTTCAGACTGAAAGTTTTCTATAACATGGATGTATGACAGTTCAACAATATTCAATTTCTGTAGAACTAATATTTTGATATAATAATTAAAAAATAGTTTTGGACAAATTCGAAAAGATTTCAAAAATGGTTCTTATGTCCAAACTACTTGAAAATATATTTAAGATGTTTTTGAGAGTTTCTAAATGTGTTTTAAATGATTTAAGAAACCAAAGAAACATTTTTAACCTAGGTGTTTCGATACCATTCATAATGGTACCGATACCGCCTTGTTTTAAAAGGAGAAATCACAGTGGTATCGATATCGGTATCGATACCCTTTCACCACTGTGATGTTTGGTTTCGATACTGGTTTCTAAACACCCTCAACGGTCATAAACGATTTTATGAAAAAACCAAACGGATAGGAGCAGTATCGATACTGGTATCAATACCAGTTCATAAATGCAGGTCAATGGCTATTTCCCAAAGAGGGTGTTTTGATACCAGTGTAAGGGGTATCGATACCTCCTGTACCAGAAGAGGAAATATACCTTGAAATCAGCTCCAAAAGGCTCTAAACCAATCCCAACGGTCACCAACAGCTAGAAGCTCACTTGGGATGATAAAAGGAAGCCTCAAGCATCAAGAAAAAAATGCTTCACTTGTAACAACATTATGATCATAGATTTGTCTTAGAGCAAAATTCTCATCTTTGGGTAGACAAAACACTTGTGAGCTCAATTGTTAATGTATGCTCAAGTGTATTAGGATTGGGTGAGTGCTTAGATTGCAAACATTAGCCTTGTTAGAAGGATTAAACAAGTTTGTTTAAGTTTTTTTTGTTTGAGTGAATTCCCAAAGTTCAGGTTGTGAACTTTGGATGCTTGGTTCGAGTTTGAATCAAGGTTTGTAAGGTTATTCCTTTGCCCTCAAAAGGAAGAGATTTTTAGTAAATTTGGGAAATCCTTAGTAGGAAGCTAAGGTAGTGGATGTAATACTTGGGTTAGAAGTCCGAACCACTCTAAATCCTTGTGTTTTTATTGTTCAATTTTTGCTTCCACAACAACAACCCAAATTAGCCAATTCTCCATCACTTGGCAAGCTATATCGGCTAGAAGTCACATACGAGGGTACTAACGAAGTAAAGGAGACCAAGATTGGACTCCTCGTCCAAGAGTATGAGAACTTCAAGATGAATCCGAAAGAGGACATAACAAAGATGTTCGATCAATTCTCCACCATCACCAATGGACTTAGAGGATATGGAGAGATAATTCCGGAGGAGAAGCTTGTTCGTAAGCTTATCTATTCCCTTCCCGAGTCATGGGACTCGAAAAGGACCGTCATCATTGAAGCCAAAAATCTAAAGACACTCAAGCTTGTTGAACTCATAGGGTCCCTCCTTACACATCAAATTATGATGAAAGGAAGATAAGAGGAGAAGAAGAAGGAAGAGATAGATCAATGGGAAAGAAAAAGGTTCAAAAGCTTGGTGTAAATGTCAACACCATTGCTCTCAAGTCCTCCAAGTGCATCCACCTTGAAGATTCAAGTGAGGAGGATAGTGAAGGAGATGAAGAGCTTGCCCAACTCTTCATAGACTTCGATCGATTCGTGAGGAATAAAAGTAAGAAATCTTTAAACACGAATCAAATAAGAAGATGAAGGACTCCCACAAGTCTATCATGAGGGGATCATCTTCAAAGAAACAAGCATATGTGGTTACTTGGAGTGATGGGGACTCCACCGAAAATAAAGAAGCCAACCTATGCTTGATGGCCCTCAATGAGGGGGAGGTAGCTTTTAACTATCAAACATTAAATTCTTATTCATTTGATGAGTTGCAAGAAGCTTATGATAAATTGGTTTTTGATTTTAAAATTACATTTTCAAAGAAAAAGAAATTGATTTCAAAGTTGAAAATTGAAAATAATTTACTTTTGATTTTAATTTCAAAATTACTTTTGATTTCAAAGTTGAAGCAAAAATGAAAGATTTTGAACTTAAAAATTTTTATTTAGAAAATTTGCTTCAAACAATGGAAAAAGATCATCAAATTGTTTTGGATGATCTTAAGAATGAAAAAGATTTAATTTCCAAAGAACTTGAAATAAAAAATATTTTGGGAAAATCAAACTTTTACATGAGACAATCTAGTGCCCTTAGATTTGTGAACGGAAAATGTTTTAGAAGTGTTTGGGTCCCAAAAGGACTAATCACTTCAACCAAAAAGGATGAAATTGAAAAATGGATTCCTAAGGGGACTAAACTTTGTGCTACTAACGTTAAAGGATCCAAAGCAATTTGGATACCAAAAATTACTTGATTGTCTTATTTTAGGTGTGATGGAGATATGAGCAACAAAGTGCAAAATTAAGGGGGAGCTCCATACACACAAGAAGGACACTTGAAGAAGGAAGTCTTCACATCCTACCTTGAGTTCAAGTGTGATAAAATCTAGTTTAGCTTTATTTTTTGTTTATCTTTTGTTTAAACTAGATTATCATATATGTTGGACTAACATCTTAATGATACATTGAGTAAGGGGGAGTCTTTTGTTTTCATAAACTAAGTTTTGATATTTGTTTTTAAAACAATTGACATTTTAAAATTCTCCTATGTTATGAGCTTTAAAGATTTTCAAACTTAGTTTGAACCATTTTTGATATAACAAAAAGGGGAGAATATTGTGAAAATTGATTTCCAAAGACTTTCAAATTGATAATAGGGAACTTTAAATGATTTGATTCTTTAATTCTCTTATTCAAAATTTATTTCACAAAGGGGAGCAATCTTAAAAACAATTTTTCAAGTTGGTTTTATTATATCAAAAAGGGGGAGATTGTAGAACTAATGTTTTGATATAATAATTGAAAAATAGTTTTGGACAAATTTGAAAAGATTTCAAAATGGTTCTTATGTCCAAACTACTTGAAAATATATTTAAGATATTTTTGAGAGTTTCTAAATGTGTTTTAAATGATTTAAAGAAACCAAAGAAACATTTTTAACCCATGTGTTTCGATATCATTCATAATTGTATCGATACCGCCTTGTTTTAAAAGGAGAAATCACAGTGGTATCGATACCGATATCGATACCCTTTTACCACTGTGATGTTTGGTTTCGATACTGGTTTCTAAACACCCCCAACGGTCATAAACGATTTTATGAAAAACCCAACGGATAGGAGCGGTATCGATACTGGTATCGATACCAGTTCATAAATGCAGGTCAACGGCTATTTCCCAAAGAGGGTGTTTCGATACCAGTGTAAGGGGTATCGATACCTCCTGCACCAGAAGAGGAAATATGCCTTGAAATCAGCTCCAAACGGCTCCAAACCAATCCCAACAGTCACCAACGGCTAGAAGCTCACTTGGGATGATAGAAGGAAGCCTCAAGCATTAAGAAAAAAAAAAGTTTCACTTGTAACAACATTATGATCATAGATTTGTCTTAGAGCAAAATTCTCATCTTTAGGTAGACAAAACACTTGTGAGCTCAATTGTCAATGTATGCTCAAGTGTATTAGGATTGAGTGAGTGCTTAGATTGCAAACATTAGCCTTATTAGAAGGATTAAACAAGTTTGCTTAAGTTTTTTTTGTTTGAGTGAATTCCCAAAGTTCAGGTTGTGAACTTTGGATGCTTGGTTCGGGTTTGAATCAAGGTTTGTAAGGTTATTCCTTTGCCCTCAAAAGGAAGAGATTCTTAGTGAATTTGGGAAATCCTTAGTACGAAGCTAAGGTAGTGGATGTAAAACTTGGGTTAGAAGTCCGAACCACTCTAAATCCTTGTGTTTTTATTGTTCAATTTTTGCTTCCACAACAACCACCCAAATTAGCCAATTCTCCATCTCTTAGCAAGCTATATCGGTTATCCATCGAGCCACATCAAGCCCAACAATTTCAATTATATGGCAGTTCAAGTTGTGATTGTAAATATCGATGGGTTCCAATGGGTCCACGATATGAAAAAAATTATAGAACAAAAATCATAGAAGAAGAAGAAAAAGAAGAAGAAGAGAGAGAGAGAGGAATACCTTGAGTTTTTTATCTTCTTCCTTGGTAAGAGTTGAAGTTGAATTTTCTTGTTTTGTTTCTTTTTAAGAGTTGAAACGTCGACTCCAATTTTTCTTTCTTAAGAAGTTCTTTCTTTTCCTCCTTTACTTTTAATAAGTTTTTTTATTCAATTTTTTTAACCCCTCTAATTAATTTATGCCACTGATATTTAAGGTTTGAATAAATTAATTTAACTCTAAATTTGATTTAATTAGAATTATAATTTAAGTTTAATATATAAAAAATAGCCAACAAGATGGTTAAAGTGGTAAATAGATTGATATGGTTCAAGTGATAAATAGAGTAATTTAAACTTAAAGTGACTCAAATTTGTAATAATATTTTATTGTATCAGATAAATTTAAAAACTCAATCAATTTAATTTAAAAATAAATTACATCTAATTTAATTAATATTTCTATATATCGTGTTATGCTTTTCAAACTACAAATTATGCTCTAATATTATTGGACAAATCATGATGAAAATAACTTGAATCAAATTCATCTGAATTTAAATAACTTAAAATTCAAATTTGAAATAACTTGTATTTACAATGTATGAAACAAACAATTTTAATTCAAACTTAAAAATTCAACCAAGTCAATTTAAATTTCATTAGATAAATTTTAAATTTAATTTGATTAATATTATTTTATGTAATACATATACGATCTACTTTAGTATGGAAAAGAAAATAAATATAAAAACAAAAAAATAAAAAAGTAAATAATTTAAAAAGGCGTCGCCTTTTCTCGCCTCAGCGCCTCGTTCGCCTTTTTGCGCTTTGTTGCGCATCATTGAACTCACCTTGCCTAGATATTATTAGGCGTTTCGGTGTCGCCTAGGTACGCCTTGGTAGAGCCTTTTTAAACCCTATTTTTAATAAGATGTTTATTTTATTAATATTTATTCTTTTTAATTTAAAATTTTATTTTTTTAATTCAATATTTATTCCTTATTAATTTTTGTAATTTAGCCCAATTTTTAAGATATGAATCATTTGATGATATTTTTGTTTAGTCTAGTGCGTAATATTTATTTTTAATAGGATTCATACTAGTTAAAGACGTTAAATATTAAATAATTAATTCAAAATGAATGATCAACTATTCAACCTAAAGTCTACGATTATTTACTTAATTACTTATTTGTATCAAACTCAAACTTAATAAGTTTAATTAATATGAATTTAAAACCCGAATTAATTCGACCTAAAATAAAACCGACTTGAAATGAACCCGACCTAAAATGCAACTAAACTGAAATGAACCCAACCTGAAATAAATCTGTCAATTATCTGATTTGGACCTAAACCATTTGAACCCGACCTGAAATGAACCCAACCTGAAACAGACCCAATCTAAAATGAACCTGACCTGAAATGGACCCACACCCAACCCGAATCGAGTCAAAATATCAAATCAACCTAAAATGACATATATCCGATTTTACCTAACTCGAAACTCGTCCGAATAATTGTTTTTACACCCCTAATTAGGATACAAATCAAAGCAATTTCTGAAGCGAGATGATGTTGCTTTCTCAAGTCTAAAATTGGATGATATTCAACTCAAGTAGGGATGACAACGATACGAGATAGGATTTTAACCACCCAGATTACCTAAAAATTTAAAATCACGCCTCGACCCAAGTTTATTATATTTTTATCCCCGGCCTGCCCCAAGAAAAATAATAAAATATTAAATATAATATATAAAAATATACTAATAAATATAAATATATATTTATAAATAAATCAGGACAGGTTGGGGCAAGGAATTTTCAACCTAAACCCAAATCCGACCTTACTCAAATTTATTTAAAACCCAACCCAAAACCAAAAATTCAAAAAAAAAAAATAATCTTACCCAACGGAATTAGGTCAAAACACGTAGGGTTCGTGTGTGTGTTTTCATCCCTATCCTCAAGACACTAGCAGGCATAAAAACACTCACTATTCTCATAGAATTGAAACTCTTCAGCTATGGAAATGTCATACAACACATTGCTGAACTCAAATATAACCAGAAAGCGTTCCGAAATAGACTAATGGGGCACTTTGTTTAACTGACATAAACATACAATTAAATCCATTGATGCGGTGTAAGTTGTAACTATTTCCGGTCCCAGGTTGTTACCAAGTGCATACAAAATTTAGAAAGTAGGGAATTATTATAAGTGACGAGAGAATTTGGAAGCGTTAAACTTGCCTTCTAAAATCGTTTCTTGTTGAATATGAATCTTTTGGTGGCAAGGACGTTGCAAACAAGAAGGTAGTTTAAAGCATTCTTCCACCTTCATGTGCATCAGCTTCCACAATCCAAATATATATTCAGCACATCTTGACTCTAGCAGAGTGTGATTTCGAAGATGACTCCTTCAAGGTTTCCAACCACAGACCGTGTCCCGGCTACTTCATTTATCAGCATACCATGTCGAGTAGCTTCTGCAACAACCATCAAATCCATCCTGCATGCAATTCCAACATGATTGTGCTTTAAAAATGTGTCAGATAGGAATGAAGAGCTCAGTCTGCAACTGGGTGACGAGAGCGATTGTAAAAAGACAACACCATGCTTCACCAATAATATTATCAATCATCTGGCATATTAACGTATGAAAAAGGAAACAATATCCAAGAAAAGGTTTGAACCCCAGTCTGTGTGTATACATAGTATAAGTTCTAGTGCATCTCAGGATGCACACAGGTGGAGCAGCAACAGACGATGTTTGATGGTGTCGATAATTTTATGTTTATTTATTGGGAATCAGTTTTATTATTATTTTATTATATAAGTATTTGAGATTTTAATTATGAGTATTTCTTGATTTTATAAGTCTTCAGCTAGTCCTTTTTTATTTACTTAGTCTTTCAATGGAATGATTTAACCTCTATTTTAAGGGACCAATTGGGAAATAGAAATTAGGGAGAGATCCCTGCTAAGACAGACAGCTACCAGGAAAACGTCCTGTGACAAGATCCATCAGTCAGGAGTTTTGGTCCTTTCAACTAAGACTGAACAACACTGCAACCTCTAACATGTAAAGGTTAAAAATCTTAAAGATAAGTAGAAATCCTCAACCTATGTTCCTGCTGGATATGCTTGACTTCCAAGAACATCCTGTTTATAGCATTTAAATTTTTATGTGTCTTTGAGTTGAGTTATGAGGATAAGTGGTCATTTCCATAAAAATATGATCCTCGGTGAATGAATAAGGGATGAACCGTTAAACACATATCAGATGGAAATCTGCCTAAACCACATAATTACCCTAAATTTAAGAATATTGTCCAGCTCTCAATAACAAAAAAAGAACCAATATATGGTAATGCTTAAAGGGTTATCTGCACTAAGCGTAGCGGGATAGAAGTTCAAAGCATTTTTTATGTTGTTCTTCCATTGCGAAGATGACAGATTTATTATAGATATGATTTAGTCACCACAGGAGGGAGGAAAAGAAACTATAATACTTACATTTTAGCACGGGATACATATGCTAGTATGAATTTGCAATGTCCACGTCCCCTGTTCTTCAGGAGCTGTTCTACGGTATCAAAAAGCAAAGGAACACTTGACTGCTGGAAGCTTGGATAATGTCAAGGGCAAGTTTTTACATTTCCAGTTGTAAAAAGCAGCTACCAGAAGAAAAAAAATGATTGAACCATGAAAGAAAGGAAATGCAACTTTTTTACAACTATCAGGTTTGATGACAGTTCCTCGTGTAATTATAGATAACGATCCAACCAAGCAGCATATAAACTAGAGGAATCCACTTTTATGCCACAAAACATAACACACATCTGCTAAGAAAGACAATATAAAATACAAACTGACTGCAAATCTAAGTTATAGCAAGAAACAGGTTGAATAGAATGATAATGTTAAAATGATGTTCAATTCTAAGGTGGTTATGATAAAGCTGGCTCACTCCTGGTTTGTGCATTATGTTAATCAAATTTTCATCATTCAAACGCTTAATCTTCTCATTGTATTTTTATAAATAGCTTGAGAAAAGAAATAATTAAAATTAATCAGGATATAGATATCTGCACCAAGTATCAAATCAAAACCTCCAGGATATCTGTGTAAAATTCTGTTAATTTGATCCGAGTTTCCCCAATCTAGCTTCTCAGCTTCTAGAGCTGCATAAAAGATGTGAAAAAGCAGACATTAATCAACCCGCAATGTGCATTCTCACTCAATCTTATTTCTCTCACCAGCACAAAAACCAGGATTTTCAGCAGATGCATTCAGCTCTATGTTTCTCCTAAGGATCTGTATATGATAAGACAATGGAAAAATTAGAGATAAGAGCTACCAAATATATGCCTAGCACTCAATTTAACATTGCTATCTTGCCTTTAGCACTTCTTCATTATGATCAGTCAAAAGAATTTGTCGACAAAATCTGCTGCAAAGCATGCCAGTAATACCTATATACCAGATGACAGAAATCATATCATGTAATCAAGGTAAAACTGAGGCAAAAAATATACTCTGCGCTATGAATTGATGAACGCCATGGAATCCCATTGAACATAACCAAAACACAAACTTTTAGATAATGAGCTTGTATTGGGACTATAAGCTAGAGTGGCAAAATCCAATCCTTCAAACAAAACGTAGGTGCATCCACTTGAGCATTGAAAAAAAATCATTTTCTGTACTAAATAATGGTTCAGCTACAAAACTCAAAGTTGCAAAGCTCTTTTGCTCATAAAGGAGTGACTTGAGAAATTCAATTTTGAGTTTTTAAGTTAACTATTTGCGCACACATAAACTTACGAATGCATGCAACCTATTATTTCAAAAAAGTGAGCACAAAAACATAGGAAGATCTCACTAATTAATCGAGAATCATAAAACAGCTAAACTCTGAAGGTGCATTCGGTAATCGTCTATCAAATTGTTCTAGATGAGTTTCCAACAAAAGTATTGATAGGTAAAAGGGCAGTTCAATGAACAAAACTCTTTGGTCCTTTTTCTTTTCAACCAAAATATCCACGTGACCTAAGACGTACATCCAAATTACACCATGCACACGAACATAAATGCTCCATATTAGTAAAGACTGAAAAAGTAGAGGGAATGGAACTAACAGACTACATGATATCACCTTGCATCAATCTCCTCAGGAGCAAAATAAAGGTGCCCAATTCTAAAGGACCAAAAACACGGAGTAATTCAAAGGGATAAGCAGATATAAGCAAGGATTCAGATTCAGGTTGTTATCTAACTGTCAAATGTGAGGTCTTGAAATTTATGTGTTAGTAACTTGCAAATTAAAATGGAAACAGAAAATACAACTCACCTACACCAGAGCCTAATTCAATCATGGAACATCTTTGAAGCAACTCAGCATTTTTAGAGAGGAAGTCATTCAAAAGCATTGCACCAGGCCATACCAATTGTCCCGTCAAATCAAAATCGGCTGTTGCGCAAAAAGTTAGTATCTTAAGTATGCAACTTCAGAACAAATACTAGACCAAAAACAACACAAAATAATTAAGAAAATATAACAATGCTTAGCATACGTAAAATAAAACACAACATGAGAGACCTTTAGGAGCAACTACAATGTCCAAATGAAGATGCATCTCATAGCAATTGTTTTGGTTTTATGTTAACTAGTGTTGCAAAATAGAAGATGTGGGGAAGTGCCATAGAATTGCTATTAATATTTTGATAAATTCTGTGTTAAATCAAAGTCTAATAATTGTCATTGCTCTACATTCAATCCAGTTTCATGTGCTAAGCAATTAAGACGAAAGAATAACAATGTAAACAACTCAAAGACCATGCCTACATGTATTTTTCAGCCTATATGACTGAAACGTATGGTTCATATTAGCTCATTTTTTTTCCAGCCATGTGTTTCAATCATCGAACAATCAAAATACCTGTAAAACTCACACTGTGTATATGAATAGTTAAAAGACAACCTGAAGCAATTAAGTACAGACTACAGAATACCCCAACAACAACAAAAAAATGATGACCCAACACAGGATAAGTTGAGAAACAGAGAAATGGGTTGTAATTAACTAAAAATGACTTACTAGAAGCTGACTGAAGACAATATAGCTGGAGAACATGTGCCCCAAATGTGAAAGTGGTTAGCTGGTAACTGCGGATATTAACATACGACAGAACTTTAAAAAAATTAACTTTTACAGAGGGTGAAGAAAAAGGGTGGTGAAAATACTTGTCATTGATGAAGAAGGATTCGTCCAACCAAACTATATCTTCTTCTTCCTCCTCGTGCTTGGCCATTTTTCTAACTTACACTGGAGATATGGAAAATCGTGGATTTGTGCCCTCTTGCAGTGTCTGCTTCAGGCCGTGAAATGCATACTTAGGCTACCTACCATGGGCCAGGCCTGATGCATTTAGTTCTCTTTCCTTTCTTTATTAAAAGATACCATTTTAAAATTAATTTTTTAACGAATATTATTGAATTTTTATTAAATTTATAAAAAAATCACAGTAAAAATTCGAATAATTAGATTAAGCAATCCAAAAATTTTTACAAACTAAAAACAAAAAAACAAAAAAGAAAAGTTTATGAAGTTAAACATATAAATAATTCCATTGTTTTTGTCCAAACGAAACAGATAAAGAAGGAAGGAGTTGCAGGTGATCCAAACTATCATACAAAAAGTACCGCTATTCAAGACTAATTTCATCGACAAGCAATCATCAATAGAGTGGAGATAAATCTTTTCAAGTGACCATTGACAAAAATATAAAAACATGTCACAAGGACAGAAAAAAACATATCATAAAAACAGAAAAACGTAAATTCTTATTAAAATAAAAACAAGAAAAAGTAATAGATTTGGTGGTCGACAACCAATACTAAGATTGATTATCCACAACCAATACTAAAATTAATTATCGATCCCCGATCAAAGAGATTGATCGAAATGAAAAGCAATTAGGCTTTAAAATTTTAGTAGAGGAGCGGCGGCTGGAGCAGAGAAATAAAGAACCCTATTTATCTTAAAATTAAATTTTTTGAACATATAATTTTGATGCAATTAGGAATTACAACGAGTCAAATTGAACCTATTTATACTTAGTTAGGGTTTGAGGTTTGTGAGCTTAAAATATTAAGTTCGATTTTAAAATAAATTATTTGAATTTAGTTCGATTTATGATTAATTCGACTTAAAATAGATAATTTTTTATAAAATATAAGGACTCGGTAAAACTCTTCATAGTAAAAAAAATTAAATTAGTCCAAATAACTAAAAAATATTAAAAAGGAAAAAAGTAACCAAAAATAGATTAATTCAAAATAAACAAAAAAAATATTCTTATATACAAACACACATATATTTTAATCTTGTTTATGAGTTTCTCAATTCGAGCTAACCCTTGTTAAATTTTTCAAACTGAGCTTTGATTGAGTTAAACCTGAGTAGTTCACGAGCCGGTCAGGCTCCTTATTACCCTTAAGTATAATGTTTATATTATTTAGATTCATTCTCGAAAGATATTAGACATTTAAACATGTTTGATCTTACATTCTCTCTTGTATGTTGTACCAAGAACAATATTAATCGAACAATTTATTAAAATAGTATATGTTTGTGGTCCCTTCGTTTTGATTTACTTTGTATTTTAGTTAAATTACTAGTTTAAGACTACATTAATCATTCTGCTATACGATGGATACTTGATCATCCGAATGGCCTTCCTACGGTGTTCTTGGGCCATTTATAAATGTGATAGCAATTTTTTATTTTTTACAAATGGATTTTATTAAGAATAAGGAAATGTATAATAAATCACACTCCCAAATTAAGAAATTTTAAGAACTATGTCCGTCAAGAATTTATAAAAAACTAGAGGATGGGAAGAAAAAAAATTCACTTGAAAATGATATTTTTAAAAGAACCTATCACCATAATCAACATTTTATTGTCTCCATCCAACTAGACTCTTAAATAGTAGGGTAAACTATTAAAATGGTCATTTATGTTTTGTAACCGTACAGTTTTAGTTATTGGTTTTAACAAATGAACATTACGATCATTTATGTTTTCGTTGTATAAATTTATAGTCACTCAAATGTTTCTTGTCGTTAAACATTAACGGGCAATTGGTCTGATAAGGATAAAAAAATAGGACAAACTATTAAAATGGTCACTTATATTTAGTGAGGGTACATTTTTGGTTACCAATTTTAGAAAAATAAATGTTATGGTCACTTACGTTTTTTTTTTTTTTGTATAAACTTATGATCACTCGAACGTTTCTTTAAATTAACCACGTCTTCGTGAATCATGTGTAACCATTTTATCCATCCAGAATCATCGAGAAAACAATCTTGATGCATCTAACCTCATCTTCATGAGCCATATTTGTTTCCATAATTCTCTAGTTGCCTTTTTCAAGAAATGTTGGTTTCAAATAAACTCTTTTATCGTATTCATTTCTTCTTTCATTGGATTGAATCTACCCAAACAAATTGTCACGTGTGTAATGTACTACGCAATTATAGTGCAAGTATACATTGTACCAAATTATAGTATAAAAGATTATCATCTCCACAGGGATTGATGTTACTCTTGCAATTTATTCTTCCTGCACAAGAAATATAAAATAAAACAAGTAATTAAATTGATTTGTATTTAAGCTAATGGAATTAACTAAAGCAAACAAAGTAAATAATTGAGAAATCAAGGATGGAAGATAGACAAGATTAGAGATTGCTTCGTAGTGTGGAATCAGAGTGTAAATTATTTCGTTTTGTAATGCAAAGTTAATGTTGTCGCCTCGACGGGTCGCTGAAGGGTTGTCGCGGCAGATAATCCTTGGTTGCGTTGACGGGTTTATGCATGAGCGGCAAGTTGATAATTCAAAGTTTGATAGAACTTCCTTTACTGATGTTCACGTCTCGATGATATCTCCCGACAAGAATTAAGGATGAACATAAATCGATATTATGTTCTTTTTAGTTGTTGAAACTAGAACTTATCCTTAAGCCGAATTAGTGTTTACTAAATTAGATAAAAATTATGTTTATTCGTTTCGTGAATCTAACTCTATAATGCCCCAAAAATGGTCTCAGAAGTTAGTGGGTCGGTTTAGCCGATTAAGCCTAGTTCGAAATTAAATTCTTAAAAATTGATTTTTTTATTAAAATAAATTATGGAAAATATCCTAAAATCCTAAATAAGCATATTTTTTACTTTGGTAAACTCATTTTCGAAAAATTACCCTTGAATCCTAAGATTTTGAAATTAGTGACTAATTTGTAAAAATTGAAAATTTGAGGATAATTTTAAAAACTAAGCCAAAATTTTAAATCTTTAAGTGGATTTGATTCAATCCTAATTATAATTGGACTAAACCTTCCATGGGCTATTTAATTAACTCTTAACCCAAGATTTTAAAACACAAAACCCAAATTACTTGATTTAATTCCTAAAAGAACCTATTTTATATCAAAACCTAAATCCTTATTTTAATATTTTCGTTTTCCCTCTTCCCAAGGAAGAGAACAATCGTCTTTTGAAGGTAAAATCAATTCTTTTTCAATTATTTTCGTTTACGATTATTTTTATAACTTTTCTTCTTTAAAAAATCATGTTTTCACTTGTTTTTCTTCTTCAAAAACCATGAAAGTTGGTTGGGTTAGAATTGGAGGTAAGAATCATTCAATCCTCTGATTTTAAAAGGTTCTTTACTGAAATTCCCAAGTTATTGGCTTGGTAAAAACGTTTTTAATATTTTGGCTTAAGAAAAATCAATTTTCAGTCAAAAACCATAATTTTCGTTTAAGGGTTTTACTCACTGTTTTTGGATCCTAAATGGATGGTTTAAGTTTGTTGTGTCCGAATCTGGAGTTATTACCTAATGAGAAGGCTCGCTGTGAGCGGTTTCGTTATGGTCTGGTTAGATTAGCATAGGATCTAATTAATGCATTTAGAGAAGATAAAAGAAAAAAATTAAGGTCGTCTATCGGGGAGGGTCTCCAGATTAGCATCGGTATTGCCCGTGTAGCTCGTTCAAGTCGGGTGGTATCTAGACGAGGTCAAGGGGGTTACAAACTCTCCCGATATTAGAAAAATGAATTTTTCCACACAAACTTCTCTCCGGAACTTGAATGTAAGAAATAGTACGAACCAAGAATTAAAAAAACTTAAAATTAAACTTGCATTAACAAAATTAAACAAAGTACAAACTTTCTTTCAAAATTACTCTACAAACTAATTTAAGTCCTAAGAAAATTTTGAACATAATGAAAGTAGGGTGTCGGCTAGGTTTCTCAATGGACGCATAATTTCAAGATGATTGCTCTCTACCTAGGGTATGATATACATAAGCTTGGTCTAGGTCAAATCCTTCTAAAAATAGGAGTACAACTTGGAATCAAAGACAACTTTATTACAGAAATAAATCTATTTAATTTAATCCTTAATTGACTTTTATTTGACTTTTCTCATGTGGCTTTGATCTTGACTTTCCATGTTCTTCTCTTCTTCGTTCCTTATGTAGCATTTCTAGAAAAATCTTATCTTTTATTCTCTTCAAATCGTGCACCGTATCAGTATTTTCATGTACTGCCTCGGCGGGTTCAATGCTTTGTCTCGTCTTGATCTGGTCTATCCACTCTTTTCTCATCTTACTATGTCTTAACAATATTTAATGGTGACTTTGGAGTGTAGTAGTCTTCCTTGTCTGCCGTGGCAGAGTTCCGCCAGGGCGACATATGAACTGTCATGACATACAAATACTAGAAGTATATTTTTTCACCAAATATTGCCTAAATTTGATAGTTATTTAAGTACATTAATGTTGAACTGTAGAAAATGTGCAAAAATGATCAATATTGTCATTCAGTTAACCCGACAACTAACAATAATTATAATAAAAGGGACATAAAGTAGGACTATTGAGCACTTATTGATGAGTGTCTAAAAGTCCTATTTTTATACTATTTTTCCACTCGATTATTGCTAATAAAGGACATATTTAAGGGAAATATTGGATAATTCTGCTTATTTTCCATATTTCAGCATCCGAATACTTAAAATGTGAATTTATCTATTATTTGACATAAAACAAATGCATTTGATGTTTTTTTTCCTAGGCAGAAAACCACATCATATGAATGGCTAAACAAGAAGATGGATGCTGGAAAAGAAGCTGAAATGCAGATAAAGCACCCGCCATGGCAGCACTTTGAAGGCCGCGACAGTAGATTGAATATGACAACTGATGCTCGATAGATAGAGAAAAAGATGTTGATTCTAACGGACAAAGAGCAAGAGAAAGATGGAGCCAATTTAAGAAGTCAAGCCTTGGTCAAAGTCAAACGCGGGAAAGAAGAGTTATTTTAGGAAATAGAATAAAGTATCATAGTTAATTAGGAGATTGTGTTGTTTCCCTCTTAGAACTCTTTTCTTGCATGGAAAACTTTAACCTAGGGTTTGACCTATATAAGCCACTCATTAGGGCTAGACATAGACATCGATAGAAGAGATGAGAGTCGGAATCCCATAGCATAACCCTTAGTCGTTGACTACACCATTATATTCTAAATCCCTCTCGAGGTTTAGGTTGTTTGTGGAGTGTTGGGGAAGAAAGTTGTATTATATTTGATATTTATCAATGCAAGTCTATTTTCATAGTTTATTCTCTCTTGGCAATCACTTTTCTTTGCATATGAGCTCGAGATGATAGTATGTGAAGAAAAATCTATTTGTCTAATATCGGGAGAGTTAGACACACGAAATGAGAGAATACAGTCTTTGCTCAAGGGCATTGACTAATCCGGTTTAGAGATAAACCATCTAAGGATTTCATCGACTAATAAGACGCATGTATTGGTTGTTATTCACCCTTGGTTTACGCCGGGAGGTATCATCAAGACGTGAGTTCCAACAGTGCTCTTCGCTTAGGATTAAGGAAGAAGACATACAAGGATGTTTTATCGAACTATGAAAAGTTGAATTGTCGATGAGGCATAACCCGGCCTGGGCAGTTGCGGCGACCCTTAGTGCAACCCGTCGAGGCGGCAAGTCAACCCTTTGCATTAATAAGTGGATAATTAGTACAACTGAATTCCCCTCTACAAAGCATTCAACTTGGCCTCACTTCTATCATTCTTGTTTTCTTCTTTTATTTAGTTTTCAAGTAGTTAATTTAGTTACTCAACCCATCAAATTACTTGTGTTTTTATTTTTATAAGTGCATGAGTAAGAAATAGTGAAGTCAACTCATTCCTTGTGGGTCCGACATCTTAAATACTACAATTTGGCGAAAGGTGAAATCACACAAGACTTCTCAACTTTCACCACTTATCATACCCTCAAACTTGAATTATTGTTTTTCCTCAAGAAATGTAAACTAAAATAAGTTAAACCATTTTATTGCAATATGTCATCTTAACTACCGCAACGGTGTTCTTCTCTTTTGCTCTTCATCTTCGGGTATCTAAGATTTCCTTGGAGTTAGACTATAATTCTCGTAAGTGTGTATAGTTGTGAACAAGATTGATTATACGAGTTCTAAATAAATTCTAGGTTCAAGACTCGTGACTTCGATTTTATTTCTTTTATTCATCTCTTCTCCCAGCATGTATATAAATATTTATATACTACTTGAGCCAATTTCGGACACCTCTAGCATAGAGAAGAGTTCCATGAGTCCTAAAGCCAATTTTGAACACATCTAAGGACTTATTTTAAATCTAGTTTTAGGCACTTCTAGCTATTACCTAAAGTCTAAGCCTTTATTACCTAGTTTAAAAAGAACTTCTAAAACCAGACTAGTCACAAAAGTGTTCAAATTTTTTTTAGACTCATAGTGTAAGTCTAAGTACTATTTATTTGGAAATCTTAAGATTAGACATGGTGATAGGTGTGCTCTGTCGCGGCGGGTGGTTGGGCATATTTCTATCAAGGCAGGTAACTCATAAAAAATTTTAACTTTTTTTTTTTGCATAAATGAGCTAATTAGAGAGTACTGAGACATTTCATAAATTGGTTACATGTATTTTTTTTCATTAGATAGTACAAAATATAAGAAATGTTATGCAAACTCAAGAGATGCATTATCCTCAATGCATAAATCAAATAAGAAAAAAAGAAAAAAAAGAAAATTAAACAAACATAAAATAGATAAGAAAAAAGATTAGAATAAAGAAAAATAAAGAAGTTACCCCTAGATGGTTGAGGACTCGGACGAGTCCTCAGAGTCACCCAAAATTAAAATCTAATTCCTAAAACATAAAATTAAAGTATTTAAATTGAGGAGAAAATTTTAAGGCAGCTAACAATTTTTCATCTGTTTTTTTTTTTTACTTTATATTTTTGTGTTTCCACCTTTAGGGTCAGACTTTTGGCTGTCAAGGTAGTTGTCACCGCAATAGGAATTGTCGAGGCATGCTTGGTCATTATCAAGATAGGTATCTAGTTTACTGTCGAGGTAGTTTATTTTAGCATTGAAGGTGAATTCAGTAGTTCCCATATCATATGAAAGTCATCTCGTTCATCAAGATGCTTGAGGGCTATAAAAAAAATTTACTTATTGATCGTTCATCCAAATGATTAGTTCTCCCATTTCATAGTCGATCAAAGTCCTTTCGGTAGCCAAAAATGGTCTTCCCAAGATTATTGGAGCATGGTCATCTACCTTACAGTCAAGAATAAGGAAGTTAGTAAGGAAAATAAACTTATTGAATCTTACTAGTATGTCTTCAATTTTTCCTTCTGGTTACACATAAGAGCGATCAACCAGTTGTAGCATGAATATTGACGGTTTTGCCTGTACGATACCTAGCTTCTAGAATAATGAATTGGGCATTAAATTTATGCTTTCCCCAAAATACCACAAGGCTTTATCAATATATTGATCCCCAATAGAACATGGTATCGTGAAACTCCTAGGATCCTTCATTTTTGTTGGTGCGCGATTGTGTAACATGGCAAAACATCCCTCTATCGCGATCGCAGCCTCAAATTCCCCTATCCTATTCCTCTTTGAGATGATATCCTTGAAGAACTTTGCATAGTTTGTATTTGTTTGATGGCTTCTATTAGAGAAACTTTGCATAGTTTATATATGTACATGATTCAAAAAATCTAGGAATTTTTTGAACTGATAATCTTATTTTTGTTGCTTCAACCTTTGTGGGAATGGTGGTGGAAGTCTTAGATCATCAATTTTCTCCTTGCAAGGGAATTTGATCTGGGGTGACACCGAAGTATCATCTATTGAGGCATCAGTACCAACTTCGGGTTTTTTAATGGTTCTGTTGTAACCTTTTTCTTTGGATATGTGAGAGTGAAATCATTCTTCTATGTCGAGGAGATGTTTCTGATTTACCATCGTGGCGATCAGTTTTGATTTTTTGAGTTGCTTATCGTTTTGGGTGGTGATGGCTTTATACTACCCGTGTGATCTTTTTTTGTGACTTTAGTATAGCTAGGTAAACCTCTCAATGGTCTAATATTCAGAAATTGAGAAAATTGACCTATTTGGGTCTTTAGGGATTTTAGGGTGGCCTCATGGTTCTACAACCTCATCTCAGTCCTATCAATAAATGCATCGACTCTATATATGAATTTATCAGTATTTGATATGTATGAACTGGTTTGAGCCATGAACATATTTACTGTGTTTTCCAGGGTCCTAAAATCTACAGACGGTGACATGGTCTACGACGGTATGGTCTGCGAAGACAACGGTTACTACTGAGGTTATTGTAACACCCCATTTCTGGCCTGATAAGGAACTGTGTCGGAAGATGCTACATTCGGGAGTTTCGGTGGTTCAGTAATGATTCCTGGTAGTTTGATTCAAATTAGTAATATATTTATTAACCAACCTTTATTTAGTCTAATATTGAATAAGAACCTATACTTTTGGTTTAATTTAAATATTTTCATATTCTAAGGATTTAGGGGAAATTCTTTAATAATTAGAACCTTATCTTAAAGGATATAGGTGTCTGTTTCGAAATGGTATAGGGATGTATCGAAACGATGTTATCAGGGCCAGTAATTCAGTTGTCGTAGGAAATCAATATTGATATGCCAAAGAGGCCGTATCGAAACGATGATGTCCAGTTAGGTAATTTAGTTACCATTTAACTTGTTTCGATACACTGAAGGATTGTATCAAAACGTTATATTTTAGTCTAAGTCAACCAGGTTTGACCAACAAGGGTGTATCGAAATGCATGTAAGCTATTTCGATACCGAGGTTCATGACAGGTAAAACCGTTAGGACTTTTTCGATACACTTATTAATTTTTTCGATACAAGAAGACCGACCAAGGATCCTAGAGGTTTGAATTGACCAATCATATCGATACGCCTTGTAGAAGTATCAGAACGAAAAATTCTAGAGGCAAATCATATCGAAACACCCTCCATGTGGTTTCGATACCAGACCAATTTTTTCCAAATTTTAAGCATGTCGTATTGAAATGATAAGGACCTGTTTTGATATACCTGACCTGTAATGTCATATTTTTGTTGTTTTTTAATCCATTTGACTTGGTAGATACAATCCAATTTTTA
This sequence comes from Abelmoschus esculentus, assembly GCA_035048815.1. Lineage (NCBI taxonomy): Eukaryota > Viridiplantae > Streptophyta > Magnoliopsida > Malvales > Malvaceae > Abelmoschus > Abelmoschus esculentus. The sequence continues at coordinate 6,032,048 of JAUCBN010000056.1, read as the reverse complement.
TGAAATTTTACCAGCAATCTATAATAAGTATGATTTAATAGAATATCAATTTTCAAGTTGTTTTAAATCCATTTACTAAGTTTTAGGTTCTTTAGCATAAAACAAGCATATTCAACTATTTGATTATTTTTATTTTTTTTTAGAAATATTCAACTACTTAACACATTTCTCATTAAGGTCATTTTACGATATATGAGTCTATGCATACCTTATACATTATCAACATATCAAAATACTTATGGTTTAACAAAACATGTTACCACCATTCTAGGAGTATTTAAAATAAGCTTACATACTCTTGATTTGCGACTTTGTCAAAACCTTATAAAAAAATGGATCCAAATCTTTTTTACAAAACTTTAACCTGAAAATGTATGAAAAATGAATGCGTTAGGCATACCTTGCCTAGTGTGGTAGTCAGTGACAATATAAACATATAGGATGCAATTCAATTTACATGCTTTATAATAAGTTATAATTTAGGCCAATGAAACATATGCGTTAATAATAGAAACAATAAATCAATATACATCATTGGATTATCAAGATAGTGGATACACAGATTCCTATGCCTCGCCAAAACAATGAACAGTCTAATCTCTCTGTCTCGCCAAAATGACCAATACACAAATCATTCTTCCGTCTTATCAAATATAAGTCGTAGCTTAAGGATCATAGTCCACCTGTACCAATGAACTCATGAATCATATGACACGTCAATTGTATCCCATTTTTGAATTTTAACGATTAATAGTAGCATAATATTAGTTATACGATGACGCAAAAATTTTAGTTTACATAGATTCAACTCAACGGAAAAAATAAATACGATAAAAGGGCCTATTTAAGACCAATGTTTCTCAAAGAAAACGACCGAATCATTATGATAGCAGACATGGCTCATGAATACAATAAAAATGATATTTCTAATATGAGATGAGCCTGCATAGATGGAAGAGATAATACCTCCATGATTGCCATTGCTTTGATGGACAACCTGAAAAATGACATTTTCAAAGTTTTTAGTTTATATTTATCGATAAATGGTCTATTAACTCATTGATGATTGCGTGATTTGTAATTGCATTCTTGCGATGTTGAATATCGTCCGGTGTACATTTGGTTAATTTGGTTGGTGGCCAAACCGAATTAATCAAAATTTTTAAAATCTTAACCATAACCGAATTTAATTACTTTTAACCGAATTAATTGAACCGAAATTATTTTGGTTAATTAGCCGAATTATTGAAAAATTATTATAAATTTTGGTTAAATTATATAATAGGTCACTTAATTATACTAAAATAATTTTTTAGACGCTAAACTTTAATTTTATGTTAATTTAATAAAAATTTAGTGATCATTTTATAATATAAAAAAATTTAATGCATATTTTATAATATTTTAAAAGTTAAATGACTAAATATGTATATAATATTTAATAGGGTAAACTACACCATTGACAATCCAATTAATTGACAATACATATTTTGGTCACCCAACTAAAGAACTCGTCAATCAGGTCACCCAAATTTTTAACGGAAAAAAGTTAACGATGGTGACGTGGTTGTTCCTAATTTTAAATTAATAAATAAAATTAATTATCTAACCAGTGATGATAACTTAGGGGATTTGAAACCGAGTTCAAGAAATGGAAAGTAAGCATGTTAACCACTGGGCCAAAGCTTCAATCATGAAATAATATTGTAGCATAATGTATTTATTATATATCTTTTAAGAAAATAGAATAGAGTAAATATAGTTTAAGGGGTTATAATATAATTTTAATAAAAAAATACTTGATATTAGATATACAAATAAAAATACGGAATAAAAATATTCACATAATAAATATTCAAATAAAAAAATATACGAATAAAAATATTCGTATAATAAATATTAGAATAAAAAATTCATATAATAAATATACGAATAAAAATATCCGTATAATAAATATTCAAATAAAAAATATATGAATAAAAATATCCGTATAATAAATATTCGAATAAAAATATTTGAAGAAAAATATTAGAATACTTATGAGTATTTATTATTCTTATATTTATTATACGAATATTTTTATTTAAATATTTATTATACAAGTATTTTTATTCGTATATTTTTTATTCGAATGTTTTTATTCAAATATTTATTATATAAATATTTTTATTCAAATATTTATTATACGAATATTTTTATTCGAATAATATTGTTTTTATTTTTTTGTTAAAATTATATTTGAACCTCTTAAACTATATTTACTCTATTCTATTTTCTCAAAAGATATATATTAAATACATTATACTACAATATCATTGCATGATTGAAGGTTTGGGCGAGTGGTTAACATGCTTGCTTTTAATGCCTTGAATTTGGGTTCAAATTCCACCAAGCTCAAAGTCTATGTCACTACTGATCATTTTAATATTTTATATAATTTTATAAAATTATTTTTTAAGTTAATATGTTTATATATTTGAATTTGGGTTAATATATGTGTACTGTTATATATATTTATTTCATCATTTTAAGATATTTATCGTTAGTTAATTGATCATTTTTATTCGTAAAAAAATTATTTTGATTTAAAATAAAATATTAAAATTTAAATTACTTTAAAATTTTGAATAAAATAATTTTTCAGTCAAGTCTTAAAGATATTTTTTTTAACTTTATGCATTCAAATATAAGGTTTATGGTGGAAATCATTTGTCATTACTGGTGCTCGAACCCGTAACCTCTAAAAACAACAACAATTCCTTTAACCACTTGGACTAAAAGGCTCATGCTATTAGTAATTACATTACCATGTTTAAAATTTTGAAATAAATTATATAAATTACAAAAAAATAAAGGTGAATTTAGGTTATATAAATTTTTAGGGACTATAATTAAAAACAATATTATTATATTAAAATATTAAATTAAATTATAAAAATTAAAAAGAAATAAAGATTAATTTAGAGTTTAAATAAATATTTTTAGAGATTAACATTAACGTGCATTATACTTCTTTTATTTAAGAAAATTAATTTTTTAATAAAATAACGTGACATATTTTGAATAATCCATAATTTTTAACGAATATTAATAAATAAATAAATAAATAAATAAAATAATAAAATTTTATTTAAAGGGTAAAACATCGTATTTTTTAAGAATAATTCGATATAAAATGTATAATTTAATTAAGTTTTTGTGTTCTGAATTCCTTGAAAATTGGAATTGTTCGTTGCAGGCCTTAATTGTTACCCTTCGTGGGAACTAGTCGGAATAAATTACGAACTAGAATCCGAATTATACTGTCCCTACACGTGGCATGATCTCAAGGGTGCCTTTAAATTCCGACAACTCCTCGAATTTGCGACACAGCTTCTAGAAGGAAAGCTGGACCCACGCGGTTTAAGCGAACCGCAGCCCAATTTGACTGATGCTTTGTTTTGCTTTTTTAAATAAGTTTGGGTGATTGATTCAATGGTGCACGTTTCAATTTAAAATTAAAAAATATATATATATATATAATAAAATATTAAAAAATAATATAAAATAAATATTATAAATAATCATTTTAAAAGTTAATGATGTGATATTACAAAGTATTACATCATTAAGGTTTTGTTTGGTTAACGGAATATAAAATTATCTTTAGGAATATAAAATGTAACATTACCTAACATATTACTTTGTTTGGTTTACTTGGTAGGAATATAAGATGACAATGTTTGATTGATGGAATATAAAATTACTTGAAGGTAAATTTTACCAGATTATCCTTATAAATAGTTTATTTTTAATTATTTAAACTTATAATATTAAATTAAAAATATTTATATTAAAAATCATACAATTATTTTATAGTATAAACAACTAAATTTTATAAAAATATTATATTCAACCTATTATAAATGTAATTAATATCTTAAACAATATTTAACAAACTATTATATAAATATCTATATACACATTATATTTTCTTTTATCGTAATATATAATAAGAAATTTAGTTAATTTTTGGGTGATTAAAATAATTATATAAATCATTAGAAAATTATTTATGGTTAAAAACTTGTTCTAAGATTATATATTTTTGTTAAACAAACATTATTTTATTAATAATGATCGAGTTTTCTAACAAGTGTCCATAATTATTTTTTTCAATCCAAAATAAGTTAATTTTATAATTTTGAGTTTTAGCTCATTTATTGTGAAACCAAATTCAAGTAAACTTAAATATATTATATTAGTTTCATTTTCATAAACTTGAAATCCGGAATCTCACATCAAAATAAGAAACCTAAACTTGAATTAATTTTTTCACAGTAAGAAATGTCTTTCTATAAAAAGAACTAACAGTGTCAATCTAATGACTTTATTTAGATATTTTTATCAAATATTTTTATAGTTATAATTTTTTCTTTTATTTAAATATTAAAATATTTTTTAAATATATATAAAACTATTTTAATATTAAACTAATATAAAATAAAATTATTTAATAAATTTATGTCATTTAAATATGCTAGAAAGGATCTAAATTAAGAATACCCATTATATTAAGGGTAAATTTGTCCAAGGTGACAAGAATTGACAATGTAGCGACACTTTCTTTTAAAAAAAATTAAAAAGTTTAAAAGTTTCGGTATCCCGAGAAGATGACACCTGAAGAACAGGATATCATTCCTACTGGAATACCGTTAAAATTTGAAAATTAGTTGGTTGGTTGGAGTCGCCACTGATCGTTTCAAAAGGATAGATCGGACACCGAAAATAAAAACCAGAAAAAATTGGGTTCAGAAGTTGGTTACGTTTGGGGAATGATTAGAACCCCCATAACCCCCAGAAATTGGTACCTAAAGGTTCACATCATAAATTTTTTAAAAAAATATAAAATTTAAATTAATTTAATTTTTAATTTTAAAATGCGTATTTAATCCTAATATCCATGATAATTCAAAGAAGATAACACCCGGAGACCGGGATGTTACTCCCAATAAATATATCGGAATAATAAAGTTTAATAACGAACAAAACTAATGTGTACATTTATAACAACAACAACAACAATAATAATAATAATAAGGGTCAAATATGCAAAAAGAAAAATATAAGGTCAATGTAGTGAAATTAAAGATGAAATTGAAGAAAATATAAAAATATAGTGCTTAATCATAAAAACGATGACTAAAATTAAAAAGGATGCAAACTGGAGTGCTGAAATGCAACATTACTGAAAATGCAAGGACCGTGGGTGCAATATTCCCTCTTTTCCAGGTTACAAGCAGGTTCGGGTATGATACCGGATCGGATGTGGGTCTAGAGGATTACCAGAGACGAAACGACGTCATTTTGAATAAGAATCTGAATTCTCAAAACGACGTCGTATTGTGTACCTCATAAATACTTATTTTTTTATTCAAAATTCATTCTTCTTCTACCATGACAAAACAAAATCAGAGAAAATAAAAACTCTCTGGCTCATCCATGTTTTTCTTCACCGGACCGTTGTCTGTTGTCGCCAGTGACGAAAAATGAAAAGAAAGATATTTTCCGACTTCTCTTGATGCGAATAACATAGATCCAAGCTTGGATATTCGAAGAGATGAGTGGATTCGTGTAGATCTAAAAATAAGATAAGTGACTCTATATTTTTTTACCTCTTTTATTTTACCGATTTGATTCTGATCTCCCCTATCTTTTCGGTTTGGTGTATTGATGCTCTGGATTTTTTTGTTAGAATCATTTTTTTTTATTTTAAAAAAAAAAACTCCCCTGATTACATGGATTTGTTGGGTTTTATACCCATATTTTTACACATAAAATATACATAATAGATTAGTTTAATCTCCTTTTTCAAGTCTAATAGTGCTTTGTGTTTAATATCCTTGTAGGTCGAATGGACAAGAGCGGTGCTACAGATCAGTGGCGGCCATGCGCGTTGATCGGGAAGGGAAAAAGTTAGAGGCGGCGGCGGCTCATGGGGCTAGGGTTTCAGTTGTATTAGGTTTAATTTATGGATTTTGGGTCATTAGTTGGGTAATGGGCTTAATGGGTTAGGTTATCTGGGTTGTGGGTTTGGTTGTTTGGGTTAGTGGTTTTATTTGGGCTATAGGATCTAAAATGGGTTATTACAGTTGCCCATCTTTACTCATTATTGTGTAACGGCAATAGAGTAAAGATAAAGAATAAACCATTTCATATGGTATAGTTTAGGGATCATCTTGGTAAGGTGGGGGTTCTTTTGGTAAGGTTGAGATTCTTTTTGGTAAAGTTGAAGTTCGTTTGGTAAGGTTAGAGTTCTTTTGGTCACCGCTTTTTCTTCTGGAGCTTGACTTGATCTACTCCACTACTCTTGTTTGTAAAATCTTCAAGATGAGGAGATCTGTTAAGGAGAAAAATAGGTGAGGTTGATCCATTAGAGGAGACAAAATAAGCTTGGCTTGCCACGTCACTAACGACGCTGCAATACCAGGAAAAAATTTGACCTAGATGTAACACTGACGAAGAGGCTAGGTCTGTAAAACTTGATCCAGCTGCAACACTGACGAGGAGACAAGATCAAGTGGTAAGTTTCTGACATTAGATCTAGCTGCATCACCGACGATGAGACAAGATCGAATGATGAAAGTTCTAACATTTGATCTAGCTACGAACTGAAGAAAAGGCAGGATCGAATGATGAAGACTCTGATATGTGATCCAGCTACAACACTGACGAAGAGGCAGGATCGAAGAGCGAAAGTTTTGATGTTTGATATATCTGCAATATCAATGAAAATACAATATCTAACATGTTTTTTTTATCTATTTCTTTTTTCTCTATTTTTTCTTTTCCTTCATTTCTTCTTTTTTTCATTTTTTTGATTTTTTTATGTTTCTAATAAAGATATAATATACGCAAGTAAGAAACTTAGTCTAGTTGTGCCATCAACATCAAAATGAGACTGATCAAAACTGAGTTATGCTTCCACCATCAACGGCAAAATAAGATCTTGTTGGATTTGGTCCAGCTGCAACACTGATAAAGAGGCAGGACTTGAGTTTATGAAGTTTGATTCAGCTACAACACCAACGAAGAGGCAGGGTTTAAGGAATGATTTGGTCTAGCTACAACACGGACGAAGAGGAAAGACCTGAAGTTCGTAGTTTTGGTTCAGCTACAATACCGATAAAGAGGCAGAATCGGAAGTCAGAAAGGTTTGACCCAGCTACAACACCAACGAAGAGGTAGGGTCTGAAGTTTTTAAGGTTGATCTAGGTATAACACTGATGAAGAGGCAGGATCAAAAGAATGGATTGGTCCAAATACAACACTGACGAATAGGCATGACCTAAATTTGTGTAATTTTGGTTCAGCTACAACACCGACGAAGAGGCAAAACCAAGGATTTGACCAAGCTACAACATCAACGAAGAGGTATGGTTTGAAATTGTAAGATTGATCCAGCTAAAACACTGACGAAGAGGCAAGACCTGGGATTTGATAGTTTTGGTTCAGCTACAACACTAATGAAGAGGCAGAACCGGATTTGACCAAGCTGCAACATTGACGAAGAGGCATGGTCTAAAATTTGTACGATTGATCCATCTACAACACTGACGAAGAGGCAGGATCAAAGATTGATTTGGCCCAGCTACAACACCGACGAAGAGGCAAGACTTGATTTGATCAAGCTGCAACACTAACAAAGAGACATGGTCTGAAGTCTGTACGGGCGATCAAACTACAACACTGACGAAGAGGCAGAATCAAAGTTGAGTAAATTTGGCCCAGTTACGACACCGACGAAGAGGCAGGACCTAAAGTGTAAGGTTGGATCTATCAACACCATCAACGGAGGGGTAAAATCGAATTTCAGCAATTTGAATCTTACTACTATCAACGGAGAAACAGGATTGAATTTCAGTGATTTGGATCTGGCTGCACCATAAACAGGGACAAGATCAGAGCATGAAAGATTTGAATATCTAATTCAAAAATGTCTTCAATTGATATCATATTTCTTCTTTGCATTTTTCTCAAATGCATAGGGATCAACAGATTTGATTTGCCTTTACCGGTAGCCGTTTGCTCCAGGATAGTTGTATCATTCCCCTGGGTACAATCAATTTATAGCAATCTTGAGATTGGATTTTTTCAAAGGATTTATTTTTCTTCGATCATTCACGAAAATGGATTTTTGACGGACACTTGAATTATCCATTGTCTTGTTTTTGCATGTCTTTATTATTTTTCTATTTCATTTTTTTTGATTCTTTTGCATTTTGCATTTTTTGTTTCTTTTTCATTTTTCATTTTTTTCATTTTTCATTCTTCTTTCTTCCCTAATACCTTTGATTTGGATGTATCATCAGGGAAGAGAAATGTGGAGACACAATATTCGATGGAAAATTTGATTTGCAATATCATCGTTTGAGAAGCAAAATCTTAAAAAAATTGGCTCATCACCACCAACGGAGGCAACATTGAGAAAAAATGTTTCTGCTACACCATGATGGGTAGTCATGACTTGAAAGCGAAGTAAAACCTTCATTAGTTATTGTTCAAAAATTTTGAGTCTATTAACTGAATGTTTATATTTTTCTGCGTATTTAGCATTCTTGGGTCGAAGATTGGTCATCGATTTGGTGCCCCCATAATTGAGGTTGTTCGGTTTCTTCCCTGGACCTGTTTTTTATATACAAGAAAAAATATATGAATCATAAATTCCCCTACTTGATGCTCGATGCATACCAAATCTAAATTTATGATGTCTAAATACAAAATGCTTGAATGCATAAATGACATGATTTTTATTTTTACAAAGGATGCCCCTGACTCTGTTGTTCATAATGGGTTCTCGATCTTTCCTGCAATGATGCCCAAACTTCTTTGATTTAACCATCTTTGTTCGAATCTCTTTTCTGGATGGATACACGATGTAAGTCTAATCTAAATGCATGATGACTTTAATATGCTATGTATGTACCTAAATACAAAATGGTTGAATGCATGCATGTGACGTGATTTTTTTGTCTCAAAGGGATGCCCTGGACTATGCTAGTCTGAGCAATGCTCGGTCTAATGAAGCCCAAATCTTCCCTTGGATTAAATCATTTTTTAATCAACATTTAAGGGTGTATGCTCCAACGTTTTCGTTTGAAACTGTTCTTGTATGTTCACTCTACGTTGCCCCTCGATCGGGTTTGCATGTTGCTGCAGTCTCTTGGGATTTAGAAGTATGGTTCAACAGTAAAATCTTACCTTTTGAAATTCGTCAAAAAATGCCTCTGGTCATGGAGTCTTGTAAAGGCATGATGTATATGTAAAGGTTATTTTTAAAAATACCCTAAATTGAGCCTTCACATATATTAGGTATGACATTAGACTGGTCGATTTTTGTATCGTCTTGTATTGTTGGCACGAGGAATCTCAAGGATGAATTTTGAAATTTTAAAATTTATGCATGGAAGTGCAAGATGCATGACCTAGATGTGAAGATACTGATTCAAAAATGGTTCTTGTGTCCACAATTTCTAACTTTTAGGATTTGTTTGCAACTTTGAATGTTGCATTGATATCTAGGGTTTTAGATTTTCTCCCGGTATATTTTAATTTAAGAACCATTCGTGAATCAATACTTCATGCTCGTGAAATACAATGGTCAAAATATGATCATGATGTTTTATAATTAATGCAAAATGGATGATTATAATATGTTATGATGCAGTAAAAAAAGGTTAGTTTAAATTAAAATAATTGAATAAATATAATAAAATTAAAACATATAAGAAACTGTACATAAATAGCATATAAAGGCACCCAAGGCTAAAAAGGTACCGCTAAATGGACAGAGCTCTACATGGCTCTACGGCTCACTATATGCGGTGTATTGTATTGTGGACTTGATTGACTTGTCTTTATCCAATGCAATCGCATATCTCTGCCTCGGCAGCACTGCAGTTTATTGCCTGGGCAGCGATAACGCTGTCCGCCGCGGCAATCCCTTGCTCATGGGCAGACTTTACCAAAGTTCGGCAAAGTATCCTTGAATGACTCCGCTTATCCCTAAGTCAGAGTGCTGTTGATGACTAGTCCTTGATGATACCTCCCGGCGTGAACCAATTATACTCACCAACCAATCTCACACTTCTTTTAGCTGCTGAAACTCTTAACCTATCCCTAGGCCGAGTTAGTATTTCGCGATTGAAACACCGTACTTACCCCTTTCGTGAATCTAGCTCTCTCGAGCTTAGATAAATGGATCACTTACAAACTTCCCTCCCGGGCTTGAATGCAAGAACAACGAATAACAAAGGATAAGCAAAGCTTGATAATCTTTATTGCATTGAATGAAAGATAAAGTACAATCTCCTCTCACAAATACTCTACAACCTTCACCTAAACCCTATGAAGGTTTTAGAACATGATGGAGAGGAAAGAAACAAGAGTAGAAGTCGGCTCTCCCTAGGTATTTTCGATCACTATTACATTGGGTGGCTAGGTCTTTATATAGGCTAGACCTAGGGCAAACCTTTCCTAAGTAGAATACAACTTGGAGTAGAGAACAAGTCAAGTACATAATAATAATAATATATTTCCAAGTTTGAATTCGGCTAAGGGGGCTTTCCCGCGTGGTCTTCCTTTGGGCTTTTCCTTGTGCTAGCCAGCTCCGATTCATGGGCTTCAAGTCCAGACACGTTCCATGGATTTTTGTCTTTCCATCGCCTATCACTTTGCTTCCTTTCTTCCTGCTGCTGCCTCGGCATCAGGTCTTGCCTCGGCCTTGTCTCTGCCGTGGCACTGGTTCTCCTGCACAGATATGAAAATGCAGTAAAACGTGCCTTTTTCTATAAATAGTATCTATTTAAGTATAACTTCTAAATATATCACATTAAGCATATGCATTGGTTCAAGTGGGTGAATATTTGGTGATAAATACCGATAAAAGGAGTAGAAAGTGATAGTGTGTTGAGCACTTATCACACCCCCAAACTCGAATTATTGCTTGTTCTCAAGCAATGCAAACCATCAATTTGCCGAACTCTACTCTCTCTTGGTCTTACATGTCCATCTATTCTCCCCACCATAGTTAGGCCTATCTTTAAGCCTTAACCATTCGGCTACCTAAGAATTTACCTAGAAACAAACTATAGGATTTGTGAGTGTGTGCGTTTTTGTGGACAAGTTGATTAAAGGCTTTCTTAGATAAACTCTAAGTTCAAGACAAATAGACATTGGTTAAGTCTTCTCTTCTTTTCCAAACCCCAAATCTTGAGCCGGTTTCGGGCACCTCAAAGACTTGTGTTTTTTTTCACTAAAAATATTTTTGTCTTTTCTTTTTGATATTCCTTAATACATACTAGAGCCAATTTCGGGAACCTCTAGCATGAAGAAGAGATTTTCTAGAGCCGGTGTAGGCACCTCTAGTTACTTTTCCAAAAATCTAAGTCTTTATCACCTAAGTTCATTAAAAGAATTCCTATAATCCACAAGTCCCAAAAGTGTTTAAGGTTCTTCCTATAGTAAGCTTCTAAGTTTTCATCCTTAAGCATCCTAAGGTTAAGCCCTCTTAACAGAACCTAAACATGGTAAGGAGAAAGATTTCTATAGCCTTAAAGAATAAACTAAAGTAATACTGATGATAAGCAGTGCAAGAGTGTAGGCAGTTAATTCAAGTAAGGCGGGGAGCATAAAAATTAAAAAAATTCACTAGAATACTCCCTTTTTTGGCACGGCCGCGGCAGTAGATTGCTGCCTTGGCAGTGAATCTGCACCCCCAAACTCAAACCAAGCATTGTCCTCAATGCTTTATATTTGGAAGGGATAAACGGCAAAACAAAATATGAATTATATGCAACAAGGAAAGATAGTAAAAGCAATTGAATATTGAAATAAAGGACAAAGAATTTTAGAGCGACTCCGAAGAGCTGCTCGTAACAATTTTTCTTCGTTGCCGAGATGCCATGTGCTTTGTCCTTGGGGAGGGTGATGGTTGCGCCTTTGCTTGCCTCGGCGGCTGGACTCGAGTGGGTGGGGTCCTATGCATTGGGGCTTCTACTTCTTCAACATCCGCCATCTCTTCGGTTATCATCACGTCCGTTCCTCCTCCTATCGCAGTGGCTCCTCCAATGTGGTGTGTGCTTGGGCCGGCGGCAATAGAGCCTTGGTGTACATAAGCATCTATCTCGGCGGATAGACTGCCCATGATAATTGGCGATCTTGGTGGAGTGCTGAAAACGGCTCTCCGCTTGGATGGCCTTCGGCTGACAGATGAGGCCGCGACAGAATCTGTTGGCCTTGATGGTCCAGCAGCCTGGTATTGGGGCTGAGGGTCCGGATGGAAGATCGGTCGCGGTCCTCCTGGGGCTGGTGTAGTCTCGGTGTAGGGTGCGGCAGTAACGAACATATTGTTAGGGAACTCCGGGAATTGTACGCCTTGGTCCGGAAATGCGTGCATCATCATTTGGGCGAACGTTCCATTGAAGTCCCGTTGGTACTCCATGTACCGTTGTTGTCGAAGATCCATCGCGACCATGCGCTGCAGGATTTCTTGATACGGGTCTGCTGCGGCAGAGGTATAGGTAGTACTAGGCATATCTGCCGTGTACTGGGCCCCGACAGCAGTGTCGGCAGTGAACTGCTGTGGTGTTGCCTGGACAGGTTCTGCTTGTGTGATCAGCATGACTTTGTGGCAGAATTCCCTGGTCCATCCTCTTCTTGGGGGGGTGTATTCATCGGTTTCTTCAATAGGTACACCTGCAGAAACACATAAACCCGTAATCAAGCAAGGGAAATACAATGGTCCTCGATCTTTCTTACCGCACTCGTGAATCTCCCGTAGGATAATTTCTCCAACGTTGATGGTTCTTTTGTTGATGATGGATTGGATAAGCACCAATCTCTTACGATCCACCGTGCTATTATGTGATGTTGGGATGAGGCGTCGTTTGACGAAGGTGTTCCACATCTTGGCCTCCGGCTTCAAACTTTGTCTTGTTATGGAACCCCGATGGGTACCGGTTTCCCATGAAGTGTTTGCGTAACAAAGATCGTCTTTGATCAGTTCATAGTCCTCAGCAGTGATATCTTCGAAGAAGTCCGCATGGAGATCGCTGGCCGGGGTGAGGTCGTAGAAGCTGTTGATTGTTTCGGCATCGAGTTGCACTGGCCTACCGCGGCAGTGAACAAAGAGAGAGTCTTTGCTGGGCCCATGAGCGTAGAACTCCCGTACTATTATGGCGTTTGCCTGGGCAGGTTGCAAACAGAATACTTCCCAATTTTGGTACTTGATTCTGTCGAACAAGTAGTGTTCGATACCATAATTCTCTTTGTCCGCGTGCTGGAATCCTTGTTCTTCCCAAAGTTGCCTCGCGATGAAGGATCGATTGAATCGCTCTTCAACGTTGGCTGGGGCGAATCTTTTGTAAGTTGCCATCAAGAAAGAGAGAATTGAGTTCTTGGAGGTTTTCTTGAAGAGAAACTGGAAAATCAAAAGGGATTAGTATGCAGAGAGTAATTGAGAGAGGGATTGTTAAGAATACTAAAGAAAGCAAGATAGTAAGAGTGAATAGTTCAAGAGGAAGGAGTTTCTTATATAGGCCTCGGCCTTGTGACCGTTGAGATCACTAGCCGTTGTAACCGTTTCCTTCTTCTGTCGTTTCCTTTTCTGCCGCGGCAAGGATCTCGGCAGACTAGCCGTTACACTTTTCTGCCCGTTGGGACTGCTGCGGCTCTGACACTGTTATATTGCCTCGGCAGAGTTCCTGCTGTGAACTATTTTTCCCTTATCTTTGCTTTATATTCCTGAATAAAAATTAAACACACAAAAGAAAAAAAAAATACTGAAAGCGAAAAATAATTAGAAAAATAAAAAGAACTAGTAACCCTAATATAATATAGAAAAGAAAAAGGGAGAGGCTAGGTTACTGGTGGAGAGCATGCAAATGCATCTCCCAAATTTATTTTCTCCCTTAGGCCCAAATTTTGTATCGGTTGTAGGCCGCTCCTTGGTGCTGTCTGTCCATCCGACTTGGGCTTGATTTTTTTGCCGAATATCCTGCCGAGCAGATTGCCCAGGCAGGATATCTTATTGTCTACTGTGCGGATGGCTTTGCATTCCTCTAGATCGTCATACCTCTTTAAGTTGTGGAATACGTTGAGTTTGACTTGTTGGTCGTTGACCCTCATAGTCAACTCTCTTTTTTCCACGTCAATCAATGTACGTCTAGTTGCTAGGAAGGGTCTCCCAAGGATGATCGGTGCGCTATCATCTGCTTCACAATCAAGGACAAGGAAGTTAGCAGAAAAAATAAACTTGTCAACTCTTACCAGTATGTCCTCGATTTTTCCTTCAGGTTGCACATAGGATCTATCCGCGAGTTGGAGCATCACTGTTGTAGGCTTCGGCCTTCCAATTCCAAGCTTTTGGAAGACTGATTTAGGCATGAGGTTTATACTTGCTCCAAGGTCGCATAGGGTCTTTCCTTCATAACTCTTTCCTATCGCACAAGGTATAGTGAAGCAACCAGGATCTTTTAACTTTGGTGGCATGCGGTTATGTAGCATTGCCATGCATCCCTCTGTGGCAGCCACTGTCTCAAACTCACCTATTCGTTTTCTCTTTGATACCATATCCTTTAAGAACTTGGCATAATTGGGCATTTGTTCAATGGCCTCAATGAATGGTATGTTGATGTGGACTTGCTTCAAAATATCGAGGAACTTCTTGAACTGTTGATCCTGTTTTTGTTTCTTTAACCTTTGTGGGAAAGGTGGTGGTGGTCTCATCTCATCCAGTGTTTCCTTAGTTTGGAATCGTATATCTGGCACCACTGGAATTTTTGCTGCCTCGGCAGTTTGCTCAGGTGCTGCAGTGCTTGCTGTCGGGGCAGTGTTGTCAGTCTCGGTTTGCTCAGCCTCTTCTCTTGGTTGATCCGTCGGTTGGGTTCGATTCTCTGGGATCTTCTCTTTCAACTGTAAACCACTCCTGGTAGTGATTGCCTTGCACTGTTCATGGCTTAGTACCTTAGCAACCTCAGTATTGCTAGGTAGGCCTCCTTGTGGTCTAGTGTTTATACATTGAGCAAACTGCCCAACCTGGGTTTCCAGAGTTTTTATGGCCGCTTCTTGATTTTGTAGCCTCATCTCAGTCCTATTCATGAAGGCGTCGGTCCTCTTGATGAAATTACTATTTTCCGCCATGTATGACTCGGTTTTCATCATGAAGGCCTTTAACGTGTTTTCCAATGAATTGACCGGTTGCTGCTGCATCTGCTGCGGCGGCATCGGTTGTTGGACTTGCTGCTGCGGCATTGGCTGCTGAAATCCCGGTGGTTGGGTGATTGGGTTTAAGGCATTATTTGGGTTACTCCAGGATAAGTTTGGATGTCTCTTCCATGAGGGGTTGTACGTGTTGGACATCACATTATTATGGTTGTAGTTCCCAACATACATACCGGTTTCTTGATTCATGCAAGCAACAGAATTGTGGTTACCTCCACATAAATCACAACATAAATCAATTACCTTGACCTCACGGGTATTGTTTTGTAATTGTAGGTTTTGCACCATCTTGGTAAGAGAGGCCAATTGTGCTGCCACTGAACTTGATGAATCTAATTCGTTTACCGTGGCTTGGCGTCTTACTCCTCCTCGCCTAGATGTGGGAAACTGGAAGTCATTCCTTGCGAGTTTATTCAAAATTTCGATAGCTTCCTCGGGTGCCTTGTCCAGGAGTGTGCCGTTTGCCGAGGCATCCAACATCATCCTTGTCCGGGCATTCGTGGCGTTGTAAAACATTGTCACTTGTGTCCATAAGGGAAATCCATGCAGTGGACACTTGTGCAATAGCTCTCTGTAGCGTTCCCATGCCTCGTACATTGGTTCGTCTTCAGCCTGTCGGGAAGAAGTAATTTCATTACGAATTCTATCATATAGATTAGTAGGATTAAAACGAGTAATGAAATCACGACATAGTTCACTCCAGGATCCAATAGATCCCGCTGGAATGCTATTCAACCAAGCTTTCGCCCTATCCCTCAGTGAATAGGGGAATAACTTTAACCGCAAGACATCTTCATGGACTCCTTGGATTTTGAAAGAGTTGCAGATTTCCATGAAAGATTTGAAAGGCTGCCTTGCGTCTTCAGTTGCAAACCCACCAAATTGTCCAATTGTATTTAACATGGTGAACATAACAGGTTTAAGTTCAAAATGGGCTGCTTCAATCTCGGGTGTAACGACTCTTGGGTTTAGTCCATTTAAGTCCTCCTCCAAGAAATCTCTGACAGTCAGCTGCCGCGGCCTAGGTGGCGGCGGTAGACCTTCATTGCCGGCAGGTATGTTTTGTCCTGCCTGAACCTCTGCCATGACTCCTCGGATTTGTCTCCTCAACCTTAGCCCTGTTCTTTCAATCTCAGGATCTAACTCGTATAAGGGGTTGGTTGGATTTGCCCTGGTCATACACCAAGAAAAACAAAAGTAAAATAAAAATAATAAAAAAAAAGAACCAAGAAAATAAGGAAAACAAAATTTAGTTGCCAGTCCCCGGCAACGACGCCAAAAACTTGTCGCGTGTCAAAAGTGCGCGTTCAGTGCAAGTGGACACATCGCAAGTAATAAGTGATAAGTATTTATCGAGTTATCGTCTCCTCAGGGACCGGTATACTTAATATGCTTTCTTTATCTTCTTGCTTTGTAGAAGAAATAAAAACACAAGTGAAAGGGTGTGATTTATTAAACTAAAATAATTGAATAAAAATAAAAGGGTCGAAATATCAGAGAGAAAGATGGGCCAGGATCCAGTTGTATTGTATTGTGGACTTGATTGACTTGTCTTTATCCAATGCAATCGCATATCTCTGCCTCGGCAGCACTGCAGTTTACTACCTGGGCAGCGATAACGCTGTCCGCCGCGGCAATCCCTTGCTCGTGGGCAGACTTTACCAAAGTTCGGCAAAGTGTCCTTGAATGACTCCGCTTATCTCTAAGTCAGAGTGTTGTTGATGACTAGTCCTTGATGATACCTCCCGGCGTGAACCAATTATACTCACCAACCAATCTCACACTTCTTTTAGCCGTTGAAACTCTTAACCTATCCCTAGGCCGAGTTAGTATTTCGCGATTGAAACACCGTACTTACCCCTTTCGTGAATCTAGCTCTCCCAAGGATAGATAAATGAATCACTTACAGACTTCCCTCCCGGGCTTGAATGCAAGAACAACGAATAACAAAGGATAAGCAAACCTTGATAATCTTTATTGCATTGAATGAAAGATAAAGTACAATCTCCTCTCACAAATACTCCACAACCTTCACCTAAACCCTATGAAAGTTTTAGAACATGATGGAGAGGAAAGAAACAAGAGTAGAAGTCGGCTCTCCCTAGGTATTTTTCGATCTCTATTACATTGGGTGGCTAGGTCTTTATATAGGCTAGACCTAGGGCAAACCTTTCCTAAGTAGAATACAACTTGGAGTAGGGAACAAGTCAAGTACATAATAATAATATATTTCCAAGTTTGAATTCGGCTAAGGGGGTTTTCCCGCGTGGTCTTCCTTTGGGCTTTTCCTTGTGCTAGCCAGCTCCGATTCATGGGCTTCAAGTCCAGACACGTTCCTTGGATTTTTGTCTTTCCATCGCCTATCACTTTGCTTCCTGTCTTCCTGCTGCTGCCTCGGCATCAGGTCTTGCCTCGACCTTGTCTCTGCCGCGGCACTGGTTCTCCTGCACAGATATGAAAACGCAGTAAAACGTGCCTTTTTCTATAAATAGTATATATTTAAGTATAACTTCTAAATATATCACATTAAGCATATGCATTGGTTCAAGTGGGTGAATATTTGGTGATAAATGCCGATAAAAGGAGTAAAAAGTGATAGTGTGTTGAGCACTTATCATGCGGTTTGGTTCTAGGTTATCGATACCTGAACTGTCGTTAGGACATCGATTCGGGTGAATATGGTCCTTATTTATACGGAAGTGAGAACCCCACAAAATATAAGAACTAAAATTTCGAAAATGAATTACAACACTATACGGAGCTAAAAAACCCACGTAGCGAAGTAATCATTCCCACTTAAAGGTTCTTAGACTAATATGTGATGGAAATTAAAAATTATTTTAATTTGAATTTTTTTTTTATTTTCTTAAAATTATGATGCGAACCAAACTGAGGCTTAACTCCTTTTGAAAATAATTTTTAAAGCGGAGTCGCCATCTGTAGCGATCCTTTATTTTTAAAAAATTAAAAAGTTTAAAAGTTTCAGTGAGATTTTTAAAAATTCGGTATCCCGAGAAGATGACACTTGAAGAACAGGATGTCACTCCTATTGGAATACCGTTAAAATTTAAAAATTAATTGATTGATTGGAGTTGCCACTGATCGTTTCAAAAGGATAAATCGAACACCGAAAATAAAAACCAGAGAAAATTGGGTTTTGGAGTAGGTTACGTTGGGGGAATGATTAGCACCCCCATAATGCCCAGAAATTAGTACCTAAAGGTTTGCATCATAATTTTTTAAGAAAAATATAAAATCCAAATTAATTTAATTTTTAATTTGAAAATGTGTATTTAATCCTAATATCCACGATAATTCAAAGAAGATAACACCCGGAGACCGGGATGTTACTCCCAATAGAATATATCAGAATAATAAAGTCTAATAATGAAAAAAGTTAATGTACATTTATAACAACAACAAGAACAAGAACAAGAACAACAACAATAATAATAACAACAAGGGTCAAATCTGCAAAATGAAAAATATCAGGTCAATGTAGTAAAATTAAGGATGAAATTGAATAAAACATAAAAATATAGTACTTAATCATAAAAACAATGACTAAAATTAAAAAGATGCAAACTGGAGTGCTAAAATGCAACAAGACTGAGAATGTGAGGACCGTGGGTGCAATATTCCCTCTTTTTCGGATTACAAGCAGATTCGAGTATGGTAACCAGATCGGACGCAGGTCTGGAGGATTACTAGAGACGAAACGACGTTGTTTTGGGTAAGAATCTGAATTCCTAAAACGACGTCATATTGTGCATCTAATAAATACTTATTTTTTTAATTCAAAATTGATTCTTCTTCTATCATGACAAAACAAAATCAGAGTAAATAAAAGCTCTCTGGCTCATTCATGCTTTCCGTTGTCGGGCCGTCGTCTGTTGTCGTCGACGACGGAAAATGAAAAGAAAGATACTTTCCGACTTCTTTTGATGCGAAGAACACAAATCCAAGCTCGGATTTTTGAAGAGATGAGTGAATTCGCGTAGATCTGAAAAATAAGATATGTGACTCTAGATTTTTTTACCTCTTTTATTTTCCTGATTTGATTCTGATCTTGCATCTCTTTTCGGATTTTTATTTTCAGTTTGGTGTATTGATGCTATGGATTTTGTTGTTCGAATATTTTTTTATTAAAAAAACTCCCCTGATTACATGGATTTGTTGGGTTTTATACCCATATTTTTTACACATAAAATATACATAATATCTTAGTTTAATCTCCTTTTTTTAGACCTGATAGTGCTTTGTGTTTAATATTCTTGCAGTTCGAATGGACAAGGGCAATGAGAAGTGGTTGTTCGTTGGATCAATCGAGTAAGCACGTGACCATTACGCGCGATTCAAATCGCCGCACGTGGTGGCCACACGTGCTGATCGAGAAAGGGAAAAGTCAAAGGCGGGGGCAGCTCATGGGGCTAGGGTTTCAATTGTATTAGGTTTAATTTATGGATTTGAGTCATTAGTTGGGTAATGGGCTTAATGGGTTAGGTTATCTGAGTTGTGGGTTTGGTTGTTTAATTAAATTATTTTTCATAAAGAAAACTACATGACTAATCACCCACCTATCACTTTTTTTTTCTGTTTTGGTCAACCAACTAAATTTTCGTCAAAACAATCATTAATATTTTATTTCGTTATCACTTTGGTCATCCGCTGTTAAATATTTAATAGATATTATGACATGGCATTGTTTAATAACAAATTTAATCCTTAAAATTATTATATTATATCAATTTGATCTTAATAAAAATAATTCATCAAATATTTAAACTAAATCTTATATTCTTCATCCTTTCAATGAGTATGGGTTTACATTCATACAGATAAAATAAAGAAAAGTTTTTAACCTAATACTTCTCCCCCTCTCCAGCAAAACCACCATCCTCCTACTTTCTTATTGATTTCATCGTCCTCAAAGGAATTAATGTATATCGTCTACTTGATTTACTGTTGTAACACTCTTCGTTTTTCTTCAAATTTTAAAAGATTCAACGATATGAAAGAATGAAGGAGAAGAAAAAAAACTTTTAAAATCTATTCCTTTTTAAAAACTACATAAAATAATATAATCTCTAAGATATGTTGTCCTAGTAAATTAATTTTCATGATAGTGTTGCAGAGAAAGAAAAAAAAAAGAGAGGAATTTAGGCTTAGTCTAAGTATTTGATGAGTTATTTTTTAGATTAAACTGATATAATATATAATAATATTAGAGACTAAAATTGTTATAAAACTATGTTGTGTCATAATATCCGTTAAATATTTAATTTTCGGTGACTAAAACGATAACGAAATAAAATATTTGTGATAATTTTGATGAAAATTTTAGTTGAGTGATTAAAATAAGAAATGACGATAGTTGGGTGATCACCCATGTAATTTTCCCTATGAAAAATAATTTAATTAAAATTTTATTTTAAATAATTATTAATTGGATGGATCTACCACATGCGACGAATACCGCTGAACATCACTAATGATGAACATCGATGAAAACCATCAAATTAATTAATAAAGAATAAAAAATTTAAGGACTTAACATATAATTAACAATTATTTAAAAAATCAATGAAATTATTTTTCATATATATTAATTTTTTTAATTTTAAATAAGGATAAACTATATATTTAGTACCTCACCTATTTTCGTATTTCTATTTTGGTACCCAAACTAATTATTTTAACAAAATGATATCTAACATTATATATTATTTTTATTTTTGTATCTAGATTGTTAGAATAAACAAAAATAGTGGCATTGTTTGGTCAAATAACAATTCTAATCTCTAAAACTTATACAATCTATGAGTCTAAAATATTATCACTTTAAATATTATTTTTTTATTTTTAGATTAAAAATGTAAATTTATTTATTTTTTCATTTGAAGTATGAAAATCTAAGTATCGAACATCTTCTTCATTATAACTATAAATTTATGTAAATTTTTATTGATTACTTTTTTTAGTTTCTTCAAAAATAATTTTTAACTTTAATAACAAAAAAATAT
Organism: Abelmoschus esculentus; assembly: GCA_035048815.1. NCBI lineage: Eukaryota > Viridiplantae > Streptophyta > Magnoliopsida > Malvales > Malvaceae > Abelmoschus > Abelmoschus esculentus. Next base: position 6,010,764 of record JAUCBN010000056.1, on the reverse strand, counting down.
GAACGAGTTAAAATCAGTTAAATCCTATAAAAGTAAGAAGAAACAAAAAATGAAATCTACTGATATTGAATTTCTTTGAAACTAATTTAATTTTATTTATTATATTAAACATTATTTTATTATAGTTTGACGCCAACAATCGTGATTAATTTCTATCCAGTTATAACAAAACACATTAAAACTTTTGTTGATCTTAAAACTCCTTCAAAATTGACACTATTAAATCTTTCATTAAAACCTCAATCTCAAACCCGAAAAAAATTTAAGTCAACACAATCGCTTCTTCTATTATGTTAACCATCAAATAAAAAAATTGTAATTCCTGTCAAAATTATTTGTTCCGAATAAAAGCTATATGTTGTTTTTAATGCTAGAAAAATATATATTTAAATGAAATTGAATTTGGTGTCTATATCAATTACAAGACGAAAGCAATATCCTATTTGAAATCATTGCGAAGTGTTTAAAAATGACGAAAATTATAAATTAAATGTATATATCAGGACAAAATGTTTATAAGGGGAGAAATTCGTAGGTTAAGAAACATTTATTTAGTCAGTCGAAAAAGTTATGGTCTGATTTGCAAATAAGTTTCACAAACGATTCAAATTTTAATCATAAAAAGGTTTGAGTTAAATAAACGAGATAAAAAAAATTATAATATTATTAACCCATGGACGTAATAGTAATAGTCCAAGAGAAAGAAAATTTTGCCTTTCATGATGATATTCAACATGACATTAAATTAATTTTAATTTTAGATGCTTATTAAAAATTAATTTAATTTAGAGTGAGGTACTATTTTATTAAAAAAATAATTTGGATATCAAAATAAAAATATAAAAATAGGTGAAGTACTAAATATATAGTTTATCTTTAATAAAAAATCAAAATATAGAAAATTATTTAATTAAAATTTTAAATAATTATTAATTATATGTTGAGTCCTTAAAATTTTTAACTTTTATTAATTAGTTTAATAGTGTTCAACGGTTTCAACATTAATAATATTCAGTGGTGTTCATCGCCCGTTGTAGAATCTTCCCTATTATTTATATGTTAAGTCTTTAAAAATTTTAATCTTTATTAATTAAGTTAATAATGTTGAACATTATTAATGATATTTAACGATGTCCGACACCCATTACAAAATTTTTCATGATCAAAATATTAAAAACAATAAGTGACCAAAATATTACTTTTTAAATTTCAGTGAGTAAAAATAAAAACTTATAAAAACAAAAAAAGACCATTATGGTAATTTACCCATATTAATAAAATTTTGCTTAATTTTTAGTTAAAATTCACAATGTGACGTCAGCATGTTACTAAATGAAATAATTTAATATATTAATAAGAAAATGACCTAACTCCCAACTGAAAACTGCCTAGCACCATTCTACTCCAATTTGAATTTCTAGGGAAAATAAATTGACTACAATTACGTGCATTTATTATTTGAATAAAAAATATTTATGTAAAATAAAATAGTTTTAAAGAAAATTAGAGTAATTTTAATAATAAAAGATTATATATTTTATTTAAGTGATTTAAGTTAAAGTATTATATATTCGATATCTGTTATTAAAAAATTATAAAATTAAATAATATTATAATTATAATAACATATTAATAATAAATTTTTATTTTTTAATTAACTGCGTTTGTTTTACTTATAATACAAGTTAAATAGAATTTTTTTTTAATATTTTTACCTAAAAATGGGAAAGAGAATTTGCTCGTAGAAATTTATAAATAACTATAGCTCGATACATCCATTTATTGGCCATCTTTAAATAAAAATTATTAATCTTTATTTCAAATTATATATTTTTAAATTTAATAATTTACTTAGTTCTAATTAGGGGTGTTCATTATCGGGTACCCGAAAAATCGGGTAGTCGGTTCCTTCGGGTAGTGTTTTTTCGGCCCGTGTCCCAGCTCATTTATATCGAGTGCCCGTTATCGGGTACCCGCAAAAACCGGGTACCCGGCTAATCGGGTAACGCGTACCTGGTTCGTATATATATTTTTAAATTTTTTTATTTTAAAATTAAAAAAAAATCACATATTAAACACAAATTTTATAATTTTATAATATATGAACAAACATAATATTAGTGATTTAAAGTTAATTTTAAAATATTTTAATATATATACACATATATTTATTAGAGTTTATCGTTAAAATGATATTAAAAATATTAATATCGTTTTCTTCTTTCGATATTAACAAATTAATAAAATATATTTAAAATTTTTAAAAATTAAAAGTATATAATACAAACATAAAACTAATTTAAAGATTTAAATTTAATTTTATATACAAATATTAAGGAACTTACCATAAAAATATAATTTAAAACTAAAAATATATATAATTTTAAATTAGTCGGGTCGGGTACCCTATAATTGGAAAAAATTGGCCCAAGCCCGGTCTAATTATTCTCTGGACGGGTACTCGGCCCAGTCGGGTAATCTTTTTCGAAAATTACCTGTCATTTTTGTTTCGGGTAGTCGGGTCGGGTAATTTTAAACACCCCTAATTCTAACGAGAGCATTGGCTGTAATTATTATTAATAATTGCAAACACCGAAATATATTACTAATTTCGGAATTACATTATCTGAAATTAAAACTAAAATTAAGGTTTTATTTGGTAATTATTTCGGAGAGCATTAGTTGTAATTACTTAGTTTAGATAATTGATAGTTAATAGCGAATAACAATAATTGATAACGAATAATATTAATTGATTTGATTAATGATTTATATTAGTTAATTATACAAAAATATTTAATAAAATTAATTTAAAATTGATATTTGTTTAATTATTTGTACAATTAAAATAATATATAAAAACACAATTATATTTAATAATTATTTGATATGTATTTTTATTGTTTTATTTGAATAATTAAATATAAGTATTAAAAGACAAAATGATAATTATATTAATATTTATCATTATTTTAAAAACTCAATTATAAGTTGGTAGTATTTAACTTGTAACATTATATTTAATAAATTTTTATAATATTATTATAAATAGATAAATAGATAAACAATAATTATTTAGTTGTTATATTTAAAAAAATATATTATATTATTTATCATATTTATTTTTTATCTATGATGATTCTTATTAAATTAATAAAGTAACCAATGCACTTGATTAAAGTGATAAGAGTGATGACATATAATCGACAAAAATACAGTTTGAGTTCTCTTTTATTTTATTCGAAGTCGATAAGAATATAATGCGATTTCACTTTTCTTATTGAAATTGATAAAAATATACGACGATTTTACTTTTATAGTAACAGGTATAATATATCATAAAATAAACATAAAAAATATAATAAATCATGAAAAATTAATTGTTCTGGAATTTATTTTTTTAATATTCTTCCAATTGAATTATTACTTGTATTATGGTATTAAATTGAATAAAAAAATTATAATATTAAGATGGATATTGATGCACATCATTCTTATTTTATTGAGCGACTAATCCGAATCGTTTATTACGAAAATTTATTATAAAAACAATCATTTCAATTTAATTATTTTATTTATAATGTGAAAGTTTGGCTTAATATGCTTAAGAGAGGCTAACTTATTGTTGGCGAGATTCATATATGATAATTCAATATTATTTTGTTTGGCTTAATATTGTATAAAGCCTCTAATTTCTGAGAAAAATCAATTAAGTGAAATTTTTGAGCTCATTTAATTTTATAAATTAGAAAATTAAATTAATTAAGTTATTTAACAAATTTTAATCAATAAATTTTGATAATGTTTTTAAATATTACTGACACATAATGCACTATAATTCTATCATGTTAAAAAAATATTTCTTATAAATTTTATAAAATTAAAAATGATTTTGATATAACAAATATGTTAAAGGACTATTTTAAAATAAATTTTTCAGTCCCTAAGTCAAAAACTAAATTTTAAGTCAAACAAAGAACATCAAAATATTTTTCTAAGTGATTTAAAATCAGGCGTTTCGATACCATTCAAACTGGTATCGATACCGAACTTTAATTTTCGAAGAATATTCTTGAGTTTTAACACCCGTTTCGAAACACGTTCTGATACCAGAACAAATCTACCAAGTTATGTTTCAAACCATGTATCGAAACCATGCTTTAAACTTAAAATAATTTAAAACTAGTAAGGCGTTCTGATACGCCTACTCACCGTTTTGATACCTTTGAAAATCCCCAACGACTCTCTAAGTTTTAAATGTTTTTTAACCGTTAGTGTCAGTTAGGCTTTAAATGTTAGTTGACCCGTTTCGAAACACGTTTCGATACGATGGGTCACAGTTTACTTTCTATACCGATACTCGTTTTGATACCCCCTGTTTTAAAGACCAAGCGTTTTGATACCGTGACCTATGGTTTCGAAACTCCTGTAATAAATGCACAACGTTTCTTTCTATTTTGGTATTGTTTCGAAACAGGTAGCCCGTGTTTCGATACTAGAGGTTGCAAAAGTGCATTTATGATGGGAAGATAAAGCTCCAACGTTTATAATTATAATCCCAACAACTCCAATGGTTAGAATTCAATGAGGAGATATAAAATGAAACATTTCAAGCAATATTAACAACTTTGAACCTCAAGCAAATATCCAAGCTATCCAATCCAACTCCAAGCATTTCATTGCAAATCTTTATCTCCCAACTTTTGTATTTTAATTGATTTCTTAGTAATTGAGTTTGGGGAGTGTTAATCTATATTGGGAGCATATTATTCTTGTGAGAGAAATTTCTTTTGCCTATCTTTAACTCTTGTAATTCTTGTGAGGTCTAAGTCAATTTTGGGTAAAAAATTGACTTGTTATAAAGGTTAACCCTTGAATCTTAAAAAAGTTGAATTCATTAGTGGGTTAGAAAATCCTTGGTGGGAGCTAAGGTAGTGAATGTAAAACTTGTTTTGAAGCTTGAACCACTATAAATCTTATGTCTTAAATTTTTTCTATTTTTCTATCAAATCTTTCAAACAAATTTTAATTGCCAATACACCCACTCTTGGCCAAATTCATTGTGATCAACTCAAAAAATTTTATATGTTTTTATATATAATTTTAAAAGTTTTAAATTTTTTTTAAAAAATATATTTATTTTTGAAAACGTCATGTTGAAACACTGACACGATGCACTGCATCAATAGATAAAAATTATCAAGATTTAGTGATTAAAAAATTTAGTTGATTCAATTTCTTAGTTTAAAGATTTTAACTGGGTGAAAAAAATTTAAAAACTTAATTAATTTTTAAAAAATTTAAAAAATTCTTATACCCTTATTTTTTTTATAATTTCACTTATTTCCTTTTAAAATAAATGTACACAATAAAATGAATAATTTACTCGTAATAATATTGCATATATATAATTCTTAATTAAATTGGTGTCATATATTGACCAAATACCAAATCAATTAAATATTTTATATGATAAATAAACAATTTACTTATAATCATTCATAATTTTTTAAATACATAAAATATTATCACAAAATCTGATATCTATATATATTCACAAAATAAATATGTGGAATTAATATTTTATAGCCACACTCATCCCACCAATTTATAACAGTAATAAAATAATAATAATTTTTAAAATAAAATAAATGCTTTATTAAATATAAAAATTCTCCCAACAAACTAAAACAAGAAAAAGTATTGTGAACAACACCGTCCTGCGTTACCTGCTCGTCTTCTTCGTTTTCACCTCTCTTTTTGGAAAAGAAATCCTTCCAGATTCTTGTAAATCGCAGAATTCTAGGGTTTCTGTTTCTTTTCTCATTTATTAGACATCCTCTTCGTTTATTTTTTCTCTTTTCCATTGATTTATTCATGAATTTGTTCTTTCTCTGTCTGTTTGGTTTCCGAGAAAATGAGAGTTAGAATGTTGTGTATCTTTTTTTTTGACAAAATGTTGTGTTTCCTATTTTGGTTGGTAGATTTGACTTTCAGAGACGAGTTCAATTTTTCATTGAAAAGAAAAAAATGATAACAGGAAAATGTTAGTTTAGAAACAACCTTTTTCTTCCCTTAGAAGTTGAAATATTGGGTTTAGGATTTTGAGAGTTTTGAATTCTGGTGGATTAACGTCTGGTTGTTCTGCTGTTTGGATGCCTAGAAAATTTAAAGGAATGTGAACTGGTTGTAAGTTTCAATTCAAGTAGTATAGAACTATAGATATCATTTTAAAGAACTAGAAAGGAAGAATGTAAAAGTTCAGAGTTCAATGTAAAACTCATATTTATATTTTGTGTTGCACCCGGTTTAAATCAAATATTTAGATTACAGCTTTTATGTTAGCTTGTTACCAGATCAAGTATTTGATACACAATTTTAGTCACATTTCTTTGCAATTTGCTACAAGTGTGTATCTGAACATATTTTCCTTTTCTGCTTGAAGGACAACACAAAACCCTAACTTGCTAGCAACTTATGATTCAGTTCAGGAAAAGGAGTTATTTAGTTCACATCTGGGGTCATTACCTGTCCAATTTAAAGAGCTTATTTTTCCTTGAATGAGTCAATTTGAAGTGCAGATTCGAAATAACTTGAATTTTGAATAATAATGTGGTTCAGAATGAACATATTTGTCTGGTACTTTGGATGGTGATATTTGTGCCAGCTACTGTGGAAATAGCAACAAATTCGATAGATTAGAAGTAGTGGATAATGAAACAAGGGTGAGGTGCTGAAGAAATAGATGACAACAGCCTTTTTATAGAAACTATGAAATAGATTAGAACAAAGTGGAGAATCAAAGTAAAGCATGGTTTCTTGGTTGAAACTGACTCAATTGATTTATCTATAGTATAATATTAAGGATGTCATCTCTCTTTTCTTGTTGTTGTCTTTTCTCATATTAACTTGTCCAATGAGGTGGATTCTTGTCTAAATATTTAACCTCATTCCCAATTTCTTTTTTTCTTTTTATTTAAGAAAAACTACTGCTTCCTATTTCTTTTCTACATGCTACTATTTTTGTGCATTTTTGAAGCACTTTGGTACGACAAAAAAAGTTCAAATAAAGCTGTCCTATATTTTCGACTGTTCTGCTTGTAATCTTTTTAAGAACTGTTTAGTTTCATACCTAGTTTGTCTTAGATAAACTCTCTTTTTATCTTATATGTACTTGTGTAGGGTTATCTGCTGAAATATTTTGAAGAATTGCTTGTTTATCTTATTTCTCTTCTTATATGTACTTGTGTAGGGTTATCTTCTCTTCTTGTCAGAAGGCTTTATAACTTTTATAGTTGACATCTAATTTATGTTCTGGTTACTTCTCAGTATCTCCTTTTGGCTTTTGTTCACGATGTCAAGTTTAGAGGAGCCACTTGGTTTTGACAAGCTTCCTAGCATGAGTACTATTGATAGGATTCAGAGGTTCTCAGCTGGTGCTTGTCGGCCCAGAGGAGATGATATGGGCATGGGAAACAACTGGATTGATGGGAGGAGTTGCAGCACATCAAATAGCTGCGAGTAAGTCGGATTGTTATCTTTAGAACAATTCCCCTAAGAGCACTCATCTACTCTTTGTTCCACAGAAGTTAACAAAATTGCATGCATCCGTTATCGATTTATTGACTTTATTGATAAATCTGTTTTCCAGTGGGGATCATGAAGAATATACAAGAGAGACATTCCCATGGAGAAGAATTGTGAGGGATGTGTCTGAAGGAGAAGCTTTTAACCAAAGGGCTAAAAGCGTAAGCAAGAACAGGGTGAAAGTAGGACATGTTTGTAAATCAAGGAACTGGCCAGATCAGCAATATAGCTCCAAGTGCAATGACAGAGGCAAATGGGACATAACAAACAAGGTAATAAATAACTTTTATCTGTATGCATGGAATGCATTTTCTTTCTTGTGCTTCATTATTTAATATTCTGAAGCTCTTGCTTCATCTAAAGCCTTTGATTAATGTGAAGCAGTTTTTAAAAGGTATACCAAAGTTTGTGAAGATAGTGGAAGTTGGTCCGAGGGATGGATTACAAAATGAGAAGAATATCGTACCTACGTCTGTGAAGGTTGAATTGATTCAGAGATTGGTGTCTTCAGGGTTGCATGTTGTTGAAGCTACAAGTTTTGTGTCTCCTAAATGGGTTCCTCAGGTATCATGATTTGCTTATTTTAGTTGGAGATAGTACTTTTTCTTTTCTTTGGTTTCCATTTCATATGATATGACTAGATGATTATATTTATAATCCATACAGAACATGCATATGATGTTATCATCAGATTCAATTTGGATGCATTTTTTAGTTCGTTTTCAAAGAAGTCGATAAAAAAACCTAGTTGACCATATAACAACGAGCAATGAGGCAGTTGTTTTTGGTATAGTTCCAGATTTTCCTTTGTGAGAAAGATGCCATGGAGGCCGTAGATGCAACGGATGATAGTGATTTGTGTGTGATCAGTGGTTAGGGATTTGTTGTTTGAATAGGATGAACAAAAATATTTTCCTGAGAGAACTTGTTTCTCTGTATTTTTTATTATTGTTCAATATCAAATGATTACAGAATAAGCCTTTAAATAGGCTAAAATAGTGTTTTAATATAATTAAAATTATACTTTATCTCTAATTTAAATAATATTTATTCCTAATTTAAATAAGACTTCTAATAAATCTAAACTACTAATTAGGAATAAACTCTAATTAAATATTAAATAAAAACTCTAGCACTCCTCGTTAACTTAGACCACTCCTCGTTAACTTAGACTTCTCCTCAAGCTCTAACACTTCTTGGATAACTAACATCCTTGGCTTCCTGACAACGGCTATTGATTCTGCTCATAATTTGTGGTCCTTGATTTGTGTAGTTATTTTTGCCAACATCTAACATGAGTCTTCTTTTCCTTGTTTAACTCTTTTTTTCCTATTCTTCACCTGGTGCTACTTTATCTACTATGTCCTCCAACACACTAGTTATCTTTACTGTTTACTATGCTATTACTGCCTTAAGCGCAACAAGATCCTACCATCCTACCCCTATTTTAATGCTACTTCATCTACATTGTTGAATCTCGATCCTGTATGAGATTTTGGAATTTTGGATAAGAGGAATCCTATATTGTGGTTAGATAGCCTTCTTCTCTCTCTCTTTAAAATTCTTTGATGATATTGTAAAATATTTCATACTGAAATTAGTGGATAACTATATATGCAAATGAAGAAGTTTATACATAAAATCTTTGCACGAAGCTCCTAGCTTGCTCTCTCACACTATTGTTATTCTAGGATTATTGCTGAAATATTGAATGGTGTTGATCACATCTAAGGTGCTTGTCTTGTCAAAATTCTTGTAGTTGGTGATTCTTGATTACACAAATCTCGGTGAAGATCCTCTAAAAATGATTATTTTAAGGAAATAATTAATTATCCTTTTTGTATGTGTTGTGTACCTTGTTATTTATTCTTAAGTTGTACCTACTAATGGATGTATATATATCTTGTATGAATATATTATCCATTCATTTTTTGCATTTTAATTCAGAACCTTACAAGCTTACAAATTTATTCCCTGGAAAACATTATTGTTGGATGCAAGTGAGATACTCTACGTATCTCTTGTTGATATCTGAGATAACCTGCATTTTGTTCATTCTTTACCCTTCTATATCTCGTGAAAATCCATATATTTTGTGTCAAAAAGAGAGATTTATTGTAAAAAACTCTTTGTTTTGCATTTCAGAACAACAACTTACATCTTTATATACAACATTTTTAACTTAGGTAACAATTAAACTAGGAAATAAACTATTCTAAATAAAATAAAATTCCTCAAAGTTAGGGATTGTAATCACTAACAAGGATTTATAGGATTCTAACAAGGATCTATAGGATCCTGTCTAAATAAAGAAGAAATCTCTAATTTATATTCATATTTCCTGACACTCCCCCTCATGCTGGAGAATAGATGTCCTCCATCTTCAGCTTTTTTGTTAGCTTTTGAAAATGCTTCTCAGGTAGCCCCTTGGTAAGTATGTCTACAACTTGGTCACCAGTAGATACATAGAGAGTACAAATTAGACCACTGTCAAGTTTTTCTTTTATGAAGTGTCGATCCACTTCAACATGTTTTGTTCTGTCATGTTGAACTGGATTGTGAGCAATATTAATTGTTGATTTATTGTCACAGTATAATTTCATTGGACCTTCCTATTTGACTTTTAAATCCTCCAAGATAATTTTTAGCCACAATAATTCACAAATTTCAAGTGTCATGGCTCTAAACTCGACTTATGCACTGGACTTGGCTACAACATTTGATTTTTGCTTCTCCAGATCACTAAATTACCTCCCAAGAAGGTGCAGTAGCGTGATGTTGATCTTCTATCAACCAAGGACCCTGCATAATCTGTATCAATGTAGGCTTCTCGTGTCAAATTTTCTCCCCTTTTTAAATAAAACTCCTCTTCCTGGTGTGTCCTTCAAGTACTGTAAAATTTGGTTTACTTCCCTTAGATGTGATTCTTTAGGATTGTGCATGAATTGGCTCACGACTCCAACTGCATAAGCAATGTCTAGTCTAGTGTGTGATAGGTAAATCAGTCTTCCCACAAGTCTCTGATAAGACCCTCTGTCTACAGTTGTATCCTCTGTTGCATCTCCAAGTTTGTGATTAACCTCTATTGGTATCTCGGTTGGTCTGCACCCTAGTTTGCCAGTTTCTGTCAGCAAATCCAGAGTATATTTCTGTTGGGATATGAAGATTCCTTGCTGTGAATATGCAACTTCAAGTATTTTAGTCTTCCGAGATCCTTGATTTCAAACTCCTTGATCAAACACCTCTTTAAGTTGTCAATATCTTTAGAATCATCTCCTGTGACTATGATATCATCTACATAGATTATTAGGACAACAACTCCTCCTGAAGAATGTTTTACAAACAAAGTATGATCACCCTGATTTTGTTTGTAACCTAGCTTTAAAATCACTTTAGTGAACCTTCTAAACTAAGCCCTTGGAGATTGTTTTAGTCCTCACAGAGCCTTTTTCAATTTGCAAACTTTTTTTCCCACAATTTGGACTAAATCCAGGTGGGATGTCCTTGTAAACTTCTTCTTCAAGATCACCATGTAAAAATGCATTCTTGATGTCATACTATTGTAATCTCCATCCTTGATTGGTAGTCAATGACAATAAAATTCTTACCGTATTCATTTTTGCAACTGGGGCAAAAGTTTCAAGGTAGTCTATCCCATAGGTTTGAGAATACCCTTTAGCTACCAACCTTGCTTTGTATCTTTCCAAGGAGCCATTTGACTTGTACTTCACTGTGAATATCCATCTACATCCTACTATTTTCTTTCCTTCTGGTAGCTTCACCAAGTCCCACGTTTTGTTCTTTTCCAGTGCTTTCATTTCAATTTTCATAACATTCTTCCAATTCTTATTTTCTAAAGCCTCGGACACAGTTTTAAGAATGAAAATGGAATTTAGGTTAGTAAGAAAGGCTTTATGGTTGGGAGACAAATTTCTGTAGGACATAAACAGATAAAGATGATTTTTCGTGGTATAAGTTCTTTTTCCTTTTCTAATTGCAATAGGAAATTCAAAATCCCTATGATTAGAATCAAAATTAGGATTCTCAATATTATTTGAATCAAATATGGGTTCAGTAATTACCTCAGTTTGTGGAGGAGACAAGGGTGATGATTGAACATGCACTGGTCCTTTTTTTTTCTTGAGTAGACTTGTAAAGGACAAGTATTATCTTGAATTCATTCTTTAGGTGTGGTGGGTTCAGATTGTTGCTGGTCAAAAGAAGACTGTGAATTTAGTTTCAAGAGGCGCTCCGAGGCGTTAATGGTTTCTGAAGCCAAGGCGCTAGGCACTAGGCGAAGGCGAGCGCCTTTCGTAGGCGAGGCGTTATATATTAATTTTATATTATATTTTGTATTTAAAATATTATGATAATAATATTGTGTATATTTAATGAATGTTAAATGCAAATGAAAGTTAAATGCAAGATATAACAAAAAAAATATAACAAATAAAGTATCTATGCATTTTCAAAATATACAACAAACAAAACCAGAACTAATATAATAGAATTTATGTCAAATTGTATAAATAATCACTGTATTTCTTTCTTATTATTTATCCATAAATAAAAAATATAAAAAAATATTAATTCCCACAAAATAATAAAATATTAAAATAATAAATACATATTCATGAATAATAAATATATATTTAATTACAAGCTTAGGAACCCATTGAACATTTTAAGGTTTAAATTTATACAATTTATTCTTTGTTCGTTTATATTTGTTAAACTAAATGAATGTTTATAAAATATTTTTTGAATGGACAAAATTTAAATATGTTGTATTAGTTTATTTATGCTCGAACAAACTCATTTAAAAATATAAATAAATTCATATAATAATCATTAAAGCTGGTTTAGTATTTAATAATATTATTGTATGGGATTTATTTAATTTACAATATTCTATATTTTATTATAAATACCAGAAATTATAAGAAAAAAAAACATGTTTATGTCTTTGTTTAGGTTTCATTAAATAATTATAATTAAATAAACTAATATACAAGTTCATGATAAAGGTTATTAATAATTAAATAAAAAACAATAGATAATTAAATAAAAAATTACATTGGTCCCACCACAAATATAATTAAAAGAATTAATGATTTAAAAACACAATTTCCCACGTGCTTTTGGATCAGATTTCACGTGTCTTCTTCTTCATCGTGTTTTCTCTTTCCACTTCTCCTTTTTCTTCTTTCTCTTTTCATTTCTGCAAGTTTCTTCTATGATTTTTTATCAATCCTTCGCCGGTAATATTCCTTTATTCTTTCCGTTCGAAAAGTGTTTCGTCTAGCGCCTCTCGAAAAGCGAGCACCTCCCTCGCCTCCCTGCGCCTCCGATATAGCGCTACGCTTCCGACAATGGAGGCGTTTTTCTCCACGCCTCCGACAATGGAGGCGTTTTTCTCCACGCCTCCTTTCGCCTGGTGCCTCAGGCGAGCGCAAGCGCGTTTTTTAAAACTAAGGCTGAGAATCAGATTCAACATGCTGATTTTGGACTGACTAGATAGATTGGGTAAGATCATGTTGATTCTGGTCAGGCTCAACAGGCTGATTTTGGACAGGTTGGATAGATTGGGTAAGATCATGTTGATTATGGTCAAGCTTAGTAGATTGGGTAGGTTCTGGTTGATTTTGTGGAAACAAGGTGAGAGGCTGAAGGAGGAAATAATCCATATCCTTATCTTCCCTGAACAAAATTTCCCCCTGAAGATAAGAGTGACTAAAGTAATTTTCATTTTCATGAAAGGTGACATCAACAGAAGTGAAATGTTTTCGTGTAGGTGGATGATAGCATTTATACCCTTTTTGAGTAGATGAGTAACCTACAAAGATGCATTTCAATGCCCTTGGATCCAACTTACCCCTATCTTAAGAATGAATATGAACAAAGGCAACACAACCAAATATTTTAGGCTCAAGATGAAACGAAGGGCTAAAATTAGGGTAGAAGCTGTTTAGGATTTGAATAGGATTTTGAGATTCAAGAACCTGTATTGGTAGTCTGTTGCTAATATAGGTGGCAGTTAACATAGCTTCCCCTAATAGTGTTTAGGAACTTTTTTTTGAAACAACAAGGCTCTTGTTATTTGATGAAGATGACCATTCTTTCTCTCGGTTACACCATTCTGTTGAGGGGTGTTCACACAAGAAGATTCATGTATGATGCTTTTCTTTGAAGTAGGAAGATAAGACTTGGTTAAAGTAGTCTTTAGCATTGTCTGACCTAACCCTCTTTATATCAGTCCCAAATTGATTCTTAACCATGGTGAAAAAGGTCTTGAAAGTAGAACTTACATTAAATTTTTGTTTTAGAAGAAATATCCAGGATACATGAGTGCAATCATCTATAAATGAAACAAACCACCTAGCCCCAGTTATATTTGGTACCGTGGATGGTCCCCAAACATCACTATGAATGAGAGAAAAAAGTATAGATGCCTTTTTATTGCTTATGGGAAAAGGGACACGTTTGTGTTTGGCAAGCTCACATATGTCACAATGAAATTCTTCATTGTTCAAGGATTTGGACAACGAAGGAAACATAAACTTTAAAACCTTAAATGAAAGATGAACAAGGCGAAGGTGATGAAGCCATATCTGGTCTTTGGTGGTTTTAGAATGACACAAGAGAAAAAGATGACGTATTTGGAATACTGACTTGTCCACTGGAACTTTCAAGATAATACAATCCATTTTCTTTTTTAGCATGCCCAATCATCCTCCTCGTTTCCTGTTCCTGAAAAACACATTGGGTAGGATAAAAGATAACACAACAATTAGTGTCTTTGATAATTTTTTTGATAAACAGGAAATTAGTGAATAGTTTAGGCACATGAAAAACATTTTTAAGTGTCAAGGAATATAATTAATAAAATTTAGAGAGGAATCGGTCATATGGTTTATTACTCCTGAGTCAATCACCCAAGTGCTTTGGGTAGGGAAATCCGAGACTTTAGATTTTTGAGAAGAGGATACACCTGAAAAATCCAAACTATATGTACCTAAAGGTTTTTCCAGGGATCCAAGTAAACTTTTCAACCTCTCTATTTCTTCCCTATTGAATTCAAAGGACTGTTTTTGGGCATCCTCATTCATCTGCTTGGTGGACGAGATTTCTTGCACAATCTTGATACTGCTCACATCAACCATATTTTTGTTGTATTAACAGTGATCCTTCATTGAACACTCAAGGAGGATTTTTAAGAGAAAAGAAAGGTTTTAATCGAGATTGACAGGTCTAAAAAAAAGCTAAATAGGCTCTGATATCATGTTAAAAAGAGAGATTTACGGTAGAAAACACTTTGTTTTGTATTTCAGAACAACAACTTACATCTTTATATACAACATTCTTAATTTAGGTAACTATTAAACTAGGAAATAAACTATTCTAAATAAAATAAAATCCCTTAAAGTTAGGGTTTGTAATCACTAACAAGAATCTACAGGATTCTAACAAGGATCTATAGGATCTTGTCTAAATAAAGAAAAAATCTCTAATTTATATTCATATTTTCTGACATCTTGTATAATTTTTCATGGAAATCAAGATATATGAAAATGTATATTTATCAATGCATTTGATTCATTCTTTTGCCTTTTTGTATAGTTAGCAGACGCAAAAGATGTAATGAAAGCAGTTTGTGACATAGATGATGCCAGATTGCCTGTTCTAACTCCTAACTTGAAGGTTGGTAATTTACTTCGAAAGAGTTACCAACCTCATTAGTGATGTTATACAAATTTCCTAATCTGCTGTACATATTCTTCTAGGGCTTTGAAGCTGCTGTTGCAGCAGGTGCAAAAGAAGTAGCAGTCTTTGCATCTGCTTCCGAGTCTTTTTCTAAGTCAAACATTAATTGTAGCATTGAAGAAAGCCTAGTGCGTTACCGCGCTGTTTGCTTTGCTGCTAATCAGCATTCAATTCCAGTCCGTGGGTATGTCTTTTATAACTTCATTTTCATTATTTTCATGGTTGTAGACAGCTACTATTCTTGTTCCCTGACCCTGAGGATCCTGACCAATATCTTCAAGATTTTTTGTCCTGTTCTCAATTTTGTTGAAACTCAAGTGATGATTTACATATATAATTATGCTTATTGATATCAAATAACACGAAGTCTGAATTCTGGATTGAAGTACCAAATGCTGTGGCTGAAATGCAGATTTATCAGATGTGTACAATTTATGCTTTGGAAAGTTCTTCAGTTGCATATTTAGTTATTCTTAGTATTGATGACCGCTGTAATGAATCATTAAAAATATAAATTTGCAAATTTTCCTTCTTCAAATCTTTATTTCTTTGCTTATCTTTCCTTATTCCATTTCTAGTTGTTTCCAGGAGAAGGCTTGATACTGATCTCAGTATGTTTGGCTAGTATAGAAGTTTGAGAGTGGATTTTGAATTATACTTTGTTAATGGATTCTTGGAATTTGTTTTGTAATTAAATATATTTAACTTCCTTTTCCACCATTCTATTTCTGAAAATGTTGTTCAATGACACATCAAATGCAGTATAACTCTAGTTGGAGTATTTTGTTTGTGCTTTTGTCCATTTTGGCTGGTACCATGTCCAAATTACACGTTGCTAAAATTTACAGGTATGTTTCATGTGTCATTGGATGTCCAGTCGAGGGAGCAATTCCTCCGTCCAAAGTGGCCTATGTGGCGAAGGAACTTTACGATATGGGTTGTTTTGAAATTTCCCTTGGTGATACAATTGGAGTGGGTACCCCTGGTAATTCTCTTAAATTTAGAATGTCACCTTTTAGAAACAAAAGTACGTGGTTAAGTAGGAAGTAATCACTTTTTAGCTTTTTTGTTACATTTTTTTCTTTTTAGTTTTTACTAATGTTTTCCTCATTTGAAATTTTAGAATTATGCACTACTTTAGTTCATGTGGTGATAAAACGAAAAAGAGAGAGTAAAGAACATGAATATTGCAATAAAAACTGAAAAGGCTGTTGCAATATCCCTATCAATCCATTTCAAATAAATCTGAACAATAGAAGATTTCAAATGATTGTCTCATATTCTTTTTGTCCTACTCTGGGTCATATGCATGCATATGTATTTGCTTCCATCCCCATGAATGCATACAACAATCAATCACATTGACATGTATGCATTCTTAGATCCATATGTTCAAACATGCTTGCCTACATGCATTAATCCATCCATGTCAGCAATGTCCTCGCACACATGCATGCTTTGTAGATATTAAGAAATGTATAAAGCTAATAGGAGTTGTTTTAATTTGGGATTGTCATCACAGTTGAAGAATCAATGGTTACTTTGCAAGAAGCATGTAAAATTCTCTGGAAATCCTGTTCTCTTGGATTTATATGCGACTGCGAGTTAAACAATGATACTTAGGAGTTCTTTGTCATTTCTCTTTGGCACAGGTACTGTGGTTCCCATGCTTGAAGCTGTAATGGCTGTTGTTCCTGCTGAAAAGCTTGCTGTCCACTTCCATGATACCTATGGACAATCTCTTTCAAATATTTTAATCTCTCTCCAAGTAAGCCTTAGAAAAATGCAGTCAAGCTATATATCAAATCATTACATAACAATTAGTTCCTTTACATTATGGAGTAACACAGGGTTCCTTATATAGTTACTGTCTCACACCAAAACATGCCACTAATTTTGGACCCGAATCGCCATTGGCAAAGAAATTGGCAGTGTGGTTGGAGCTCCTACCAGCCGTGCTGGGGTGGTTATGGCTCTTGATTTGCCACCGGTTTTGGACCCAACTGTCACTGACAATAAGATTGTTTGGTACTGTGATCTGAACTCTTCCAACCGTGTTGGGTTTCAGCTATAGACCTAATCCCGAATGAAATCCGTCAATTTCTCGAGTAATTAGTACCGATGTAATTGCCTAGAAGTGAAAATCCATTGATTGTGAAGCATTACCAGCTACCTTTTCTTCTCCCCTTAATCTTATGGATGGTTAGATTTATTGCAAGGTGAGATTGACTATAGCATATATGTTATTGTTGTATCAACAGATGGGGATTAGTGCAGTAGATTCCTCAGTAGCTGGATTGGGTGGCTGCCCGTATGCAAAGGGAGCTTCAGGGAATGTTGCTACTGAAGATGTGGTGTATATGCTTAATGGCCTCGGTGTGGAAACCAACATCGATCTGGCAAAGCTCATGTTGGCCGGTGATTTCATCAGTGAACATCTGGGCCGTCAATCTGGTTCGAAGACCGCTGCTGCACTGTGCCGGGTAACAACTAATGCTTCCAAGATATAAGAATTAAAGACATAGTTATTATAATTGTAATTCTATTTCGTGATGAACTTTAGAGAAAAGGGGAACATGGTTCATTTCGATGAGGGTGTTCCTTAAAATGTATAATGTAAAATCAGTATACGAAGTAAAACTCGGCTGTATACGTAGTAGTATTTATTTTTGCAATGGGGAGATGCATTATGTTTATCAGTTATAAGTGTAAGGAAAAGCTCCCAATTGCAAGGTATTGAAACTTTTTATTGAATAAAAGATTCATCATCTCAAAGGGGTATTACACTAAGCTCTGAATGGCTCAACCATGTAACATATTTAGCACAGTAGGTCAGTAGGAGAAACCTTTACAATCACAATTACTACAATCTCACTGAAACAGATGAAGGAAACATGAAGATTCGATCCGGGCCTGATATCTCCGAACCGTACCACCTTCAGCATCCAAACCTGTTGTGTTTTTCAGTTGAACATATTACCCTTTCAAGCACCAACATCGACCACCATTTCACTCCACAACCTGGTAGTGAGAAGTCAGCATTGACTCGTAAACCTGTATTGCACATGATTAGCAATGAAAGCCAACCATCAGTTGCTTCGTTTCTTGTTGTCTGATACAACCGAACTCGTGCTTTCAGAATCATCTCAGTTGTCCTCTAAGGATTCTTGGTACTTTGATCACACAAAAGTTAGATATGTTTATACTCCCAATTTACTAATTTAACCATCTTTAGTACTGTTCTTGCATCCTTAAGCAAATTTCATCAGGCAATAGTTCGTTTTCTTCATCGTGCTTTGGACTTTCACGATTACCATCGAAGAGTCCAGTTGACAATGTGGGAGATAGAGGTGCATGGCCACCTGCAGTTATTTAAAAAAGCTTAACATCGTTTTTAACCTGAATATGGATATAGACTTGGCAGTAACAGAAAATGAAATGTACACACCTCTGAAAGAAGAACCTCTATCAATGTCTTTGGTTGAGTTTAACAGAATGGTACCACAAAGCACAGAAATGAAGCCACACAGTTCAGATATGATGCTCCCGGCATCTTGACCGTCCCAATCCTGCAAAATGTTTATAATTTATGCGTTATACACATTATTGATTCAAGATTCGGCCGAAGCAGAAGACCTCGGATGAAAATATGCTTCCACCAATATTGGTTCAAAATGAGATATACTGGAGCAGCTTAAATGTCTCTAATTTCATTTTCAAGCACAGAAAATGAGTTTTAGTACTGTAGTAATCGGTCTAGTCTATCCCTTGCAGCTTGCAGCCTATTCACTAAGTCACGAAAACCAGACTTTAATCTTCCATAACGTCCAAAACGTCACAAGACGAACGTAATAATAGTTTAGTAAGATGTTTTCAGCGATTGATGAAACAATACCTTGAACATAATGACACTGGCGAGGATTGTAAGCGATGTGAACATGACATAATAAATAGGGGACACAACTGCAGTGTTGAACGTATCAAGTGCCTGAAACAACAGAATATTTTTCAGTGCGGTAAGTATATACTGGAAATTTAAAGAGCTGATGCTGTCGACTCATATCCGAGGCTTATTTGAGCCTGCTTTCTAACCTGAAACATCGTTGCAAATGATAGTTTACTGTAAATATAAAGGTTAAAACTTAAAAGAACCATACTCAACAAGAGAAGATTGCTATCACTAAGGAAAATTAAACAACTAGATGTAAGATACCAAAGAAGTTTATCGTATTACCTTTCACTAACTAAACATCCTTAAAGATTATCTCTGCCGTGCATAAGAACGGAAGGTAGAGGAATAAAAATGGTTCTTCTAGAGGTCGATCTTTAACTTTATAACCTTATCAAAAATGTATTTGACAGTCGAATGTAGTGGAAAGGATTCTACATGGCTTTACAGAACGACTTAAAGAAGATATTTTATCAAACACATGACAGAAATCTACCTTGTTGAGATAATTCATTTGAGTAATGACACATGTAACGACAATGAACACAAAGAACCATGTCTCCAGGTAGACTAGTTGGTTTTCCCCCTCAAAGGTTAGTTTGAGTGCAGTTCCAAGGGCCTTAACACTCATCACCTGCAAATATTATGTATTCATAAAGATAAGACAACATATAGATAACTGTTAGGAAAAGAAAATATTATGAACTACCTAGTTCTGTTTTTTGACGAAAATGCGGACCAGTGTATGAAAAACTCAGAAGTGCGCATTTAGTTATAATGTAACATATATCCGTTAAAAAAGTTTATCTCTTCTACAAACCCCCTTCTTTTGTCATAGAAAATTGTACATTCTGGCTCTTGAAAGATCACATCACTGAGGGCTTTAATCATGAAAGAAAGATCAAAGCATTCCAGAAGTGAAAAATTTCAGGGAAATTAAAAATTTTAAGCACATCATCTATAACTTTTAAATTCAACTATTATGATATGTAATCTATTTTAAATTTAGAAAAAGAAACCCAGAAGCTTTTAAAGTTTTAGTTGAACTCAACTCACAGTGGACCATGCAAGAAAAAGAAACTAATTAATCCACTAGATGGTAGCAAAATAGATTTTAAATGATCCATAGTTGAACTACATACCGAGAGAGATCCCATCAATGAGCAAATGCCTGTGAAAATCAACACATTTGTATGCCCGCATCTCGGTACAAAATATAAGATCAAAAGGACGACCAATACAATAACTGAGCCCAGATACATTAAAAAAGCTGTAATAAGAAAGAAACGTTGTCATTCGACTATTTAAACCACAGAAAAAGGGATAATAGAGAAAATTGATAGACAGTAACAACGAACCTGGTTGTGTAGCCATAATCCATATCTCCTGAACAGAAGTGATAGGTCTCTCTTGTGGTGCATGGATAACAATTACAACTGAACCCGAGATACACATAACACAGCCTAAAACCCCTAGCTGGTGTAACTTCTCCTTCAACATGAAGTGAGCCAAGACAGCACTGATGCACACAACTCAAAGCACCGGAATTCGAGAGATGAACAAATTACATGATGCTAGAAGTACCATATGAAGTAGCAGGAGTTATTACCTTACAATAATGCTTATTGCACCTAAAGGAGTAACAAGAATTGCTGGAGCGAACGCATAGGCGACAAAGTTTGCAACCTCTCCAACAATCACTGCATCAAAATATCAAACAACAAAAAAGGGTATTCTGCAAAGAATCAGTTAGAGACAAAACAAATAGGAGATTCAAGATATTTTCCACATCATTACTGCATCTGTTGCTACATTTCTTTCCTCAAATCCCCCTTCCCCTCAATATACACATAGATTTCTAATCATATTATGCAACCAAAACAAGTATCTAAGGACCTACAATATCGAAATTTAAGCAGAAAAGCAATAAAATTCAACAAAGTTAAAGAATTACAGAAAATAACAACAAAACTCCATTCACCATTGACATGAAAAATTTACATAATCAAGCAAAAAGATGGGAACTTTTTTATAGCAAGAAAGCAAAAAACACAGCTAATTTGAAAATTGAATTGCATATCATACTAATCACAATTCATGAGAGACAGAGAGAGAAACAAGATCCCAACATACTTGTGAACATGCCCAACCACCACAAAGGCTCCAAAAGATATGCATATCCACCATAACCTGCAAAACTCAAAAAAGAAGATGCAAAGAACAGAAAAGAACCCAGAATTTAAACAAACCCCAAAAAGGGAGAGGGGGAGAAGAAAAAGAAGAAGACTGACCAGCTCTAACACCGGAAACAGCAGCAGCTCTTCTAAGTCCTTTCTTTTTTATGATAAAACTTGCCCCAATAAACAGGCTCGACAACAATGCCAAAATAAAGCCTTTTAGATTGTCTTCATACAAACCCATCTTCTGTTTACAAATCTTTCTTTTGCTACCACTTGTTTTGTTCATCTAAATCCTCAGATCATTGCATTTGTCTTTCCTTCTTTGCTTACCTGTTTTGTTTTGTCTTCTGAGTTGCGAGTCATCAGTTATGACTCGGCGAGTTGTGACACGGTGAATTTGCTGTTTTTACTAATATAAAATTGGGATACTTCACCCTGAAATGCATAGACAGCTAATTGTTGTGTCAGCGTGATTTTTGCTTTTTAATATTTTTTATATTTGGGAATTGAATTTTTGGAATTAACGGAAAATATTATATTGTTATGAATATTTTTATTTGTGGTGGTTATTTTTTGTCTCTCATTTTTTCTCTTATTTTATTATTATTATTTACTTTATTTACAATATGTTATCCGCACGAAACTTTAACCAACGGAGGTATTTGTCGTTTAAATCTTAAAGGAATTATTAAAAGGAATTTATTACTAACATGAATATGAGATAAATTTTTCTCTCTCAATTATATTTTAATTTCTGATTTATCTTTCTTTATTGATTTTTGATTTTATTTTTAATTTTTAAAAAACCTTTGGTTGTTTTGTTTTTGTATAGCGATAAAGTGGCTCAATTATCGTGGTGCTTGTTAACAATTCCCGAAAAAGATTTTAACAAAATATTGGTGATTAAACCTATCATACATTCAAATTAGTAAAAGTCCAGTATGTTTTACTTATTTAATTTAAGATTTTTTATCATTGTTTATAACCAATATTTATTTATTGTGTTATTATGGTAAAAGTTTATGTTTTAATCATGTTCTAAGTATTATATGATATTATAACAAATATTAAACATTTAATTAATTAATATGTTCTTTATTATGTTGGTTTAATCCGAGTATATTGGTTGGACATCTCGTTCTGTGAGGCTACTGGTCTCAAAGGAGGTTCTTTTTAAAGGACCTTGTGAATTGGTTTAACAACGTCGCATATGAGGATTAAAACTCAGTTATGTACCAGAGTATCATTGACGAGGATATGTTAAATAAACATACTCCATTTTTCACAAATTGATGTTGTCATGTAAACACAATATCATGAAAATGTTTTAAATACCTATTAGTCTTCACTCTATTCCCTGATGTGAATATGATATTTTATAAAGGAAAGAATAAATGCCATATTAGTAAT
Organism: Abelmoschus esculentus; assembly: GCA_035048815.1. Lineage (NCBI taxonomy): Eukaryota > Viridiplantae > Streptophyta > Magnoliopsida > Malvales > Malvaceae > Abelmoschus > Abelmoschus esculentus. Next base: position 5,987,874 of record JAUCBN010000056.1, on the reverse strand, counting down.
TATGGTTATGATTGATATAATAAAATAAGCATGAATAAGATGATTATTTTGAGAATGCTTATATTTACAAAAAGTGGAATTATAAATGGTTTTTGGTCAGGAACCAAATATTTCTCATCTTAGATTTTTTTGGTGTACGATATATGCTCTAATTACTCTAACACAACACAAAAAGATGAGTTTTATTGAGAATATATATCATATTTAAATATCTTGAGCTTTTGATAGGGAATTTATTTACAACCCGGTTTACTAACTATCATTTTAATGAGTTAGTTTATCCAACATTAGGGGGAGAAAATAAATAGCTGGGAAAAGAAATAAGTTAGAATGAATTATCATTTTCTCATTTTGATCCACGTACTACACAATTTGAACTATAAGTTCAAAGGATAATTCATTTAGCAAATCAATTTCCAGATGATTTTGCTAACCCTAAAAGAGTGAGTAAGTCACGTATACCAGCTATGAATGCTCCGATTAAATTTGATGTCATGGAAGGACAAACTCTAGTTTCTAATGAGTTTAACTTACACTTGAAGCATAGTATACAAGCAAGTTCCAAAGATAAGAAATCCTCGAAAAAGAAAATGAGCTATATTTTATGATGGTCTAATCGAGGAATCAATGAATTATGAAAATTTCAAGAAGAGATTAAAAGGTCTCCAACAAAGACTTTGACATGAATCAGGTACCTGATAATAAAGAGATCTCAATATATTATGTCATGTCTGGTAAGTGAAACTAAAATTAAATCGATGTCGATAATATATTTGCATGCAATATAACACTAGAGATTTTATTTAATGATGTGGATCATGAATCATTGTCAATTGGGCAATGTAAACAAAGAAATGATTGGCCAACATGGAAAGAGGCAATTGAGGCGAAACTAAAATCTCTTTCGAAAAGAGAAGTATTTAGGCCTATAGCTCGTTCATTGAAATATGTAAAGCTCGTAGATATAAATGAGCCTTTGTGAGAAAGAGAAATTAAAAGGGGAAATTATGAGATATAAGCCCATTTGGTTGCAGAAGGATTCTCACAAAGACATGAAATTGATTATAAGGAAAATATATTCCTCGGTGATGGATGCAATTACTTTTAGATTTTGATTAGTCTGGCAATAAATAAAATTACTCAGTTTCTGCCTAATGGATGTTGTTACATCCTATTTGAATGAGCCTCTTGATAGTAATATTTACATGAAACTTCCGAAAAGATTTAAATTTCCATAAGCAGTTAATTCAAGTTCTCGAGAACATTATTCAATCATATTGAATATATCTTTTTATGGATTGAAACAATTTAGGCGTATTTGGTATAATCGCCTCATTGAATACTTATTAACATAATGTTATATGAATTATTTCCCCGAGCATTTTTATTAAGAGGTTTAGCTCTGAACTTTTATTGTTGTATATGTCGATGATTTGAATATCGTTGAGACTCGAGAAGAGATCTCCTCAAATCCTTGTGCATCAATCGACATACAAAAAAAATATTTTAAGAGACTTTACATGCATAACGCATATTCATTGATCACCCTTATGATTGTTATGTCTCTTAATGTAAATGATCCATTCCACCCTCAAGAAAAGAGTAATGATATTCTTGATCTAAAAGTACAATATATACATTATTTGATCTAGAAGCATTGTATCTTAGCTGGTCCAAAAATATTATTTAAGTGCTACGAGATCATTACCTTTAAATAATTATTATGCATGAGACAAATCCGAAATATGTGTTTGGCTAAACATATCCAGAAGATATATGAATTCTTTCACAAGATAAGACGCAAGCTATCTTGTGTAGAGATAATGCAAAATTTTTATCTCAAGGTGGATATTTCACATGTGATAAATTGAAACATATTTTTTTTAAAGTTTCGTCCCTCATAATCTTATTTGATATTTTCCTAAGGGGGAGTAAATACGTGTTGCACTCTTTTTCCCTTAACCGAAGTTTTATCCCAATGAGTTTTCCTAGTAAGTTTTTTAATGAGGCAACATGTTATGCGTATCAAAGATGTATGTACTCTTTTTCCTTCACTAAGAATTTTTTTCCCACAAGGTTTTTATCTTAGTAAGGTTTTAACGAGACACATTATCTCCATGGATATCTAAGGGGAGTGTTATGAATATCTTTATTTATGGTGGATATCCATATATTAATTTAAACTTTAATGAGTTTTATTATTAGAGTTTAATACCCATTGGAATTAGGGTTTTCATCTTATGCCTATAAATATGGACTTTTGGACAAAAAATTGCACTCAACCCTACTTTAAGAATATAATAGAAATCTTTCTCTTTTGTCTCTCATCTTTGTTCTCCTATTTTATTCTTATTCTTTACTTTAATCACAACATATATTTGGTTTGTTTGTCATAATTATAAAATTATAATATTTGATCGGAAAATATAATATTATTGGTGACTTATTTATCATAAAAAGGTAAACTACTGCGTTAATCACCTTCGTTTATCCTCAATATATTTTTAATTATCGATTTTGAAAAACGACCAATAAAGTCACTTACATTTCGGATATAAATTTTTAGTCACTCGATCGTTTGTTATCGTTTAAACATTAATGGTTTTGTTAATCTGGCAACAAAAAAGATAAACTACTCCAATGGTCACTTATGTTTATCAGATATAAATTTTTTGTCATCAATTTTAAAATTAAACGTTATGGTCATTACTAAAAAAGTTCACTCTTAATTTTTTAAAAATTTATTTTCAATCCTAATTTTTTTTTATTTTTATACTCCCTAATTTTCAATTTGGGGTTTCTAATTTTTTTTCTTACTGTAAATTTATTTTTATTGTATAAAATACAGAAAAAGAATGACATAGAAAAAGATAAAAATATTTTTTTTGGTGTTAAATGCAAGAGAATAATGACATGGAAAATAATATAAATATTAAATATTAGGAGATTTTTAATTTTTGTTTTATATAATATTAGATTTTTATGTTTAATTTTTTAATCAAATTAATAAAATTGAATTTATTAAATATTAGTTGAATATCCGCGTGATGCATGTGTTGGTTATAAGTATAATTTAAAATATACTTAATAATTAAATATTTTATTATCATTTTATTTTCATTTTAGCGTAAAAAAAAAGAATTTTTAGAAATAGTAAATTGAAAATTAGGGAGTCTAAAAATAAAAAAGCAAAGTTTTAGGGTTGAAAAATAATTTTTTAAAATTTAAAAGTAAAATTTAAAATAAATCTTTTCACTAATGACTATAATATTTAATTTTAAAATTAGAAAAAAGAATATACATACAATAACGTAAATGATTATTATAATAGTTTATCATTTTTTCTGTTATCAGATCAATAAACTGTCAACATTTAACGTCAATAAACGATTGTATGACCAAAAATTTATATCCCGAAAATATAAGTGACTTTATTGATTTTTTAAAATTTGATGACCAATTTTATACTAAAAAAATATAAATAATTATTTCATTAATTATCCCTTATATTTATAAAATTAAATCCTAACCATCGATTTTAATTTAAAAAATTTTAATGATTTTTTTATTAAATTAATAGACGCTTTCAATATCTTTTCCTAATTAAATTCTCATAACCCAAGCTTTTTAATGATAATAAAAAAATCTTAATACTAATAAGCGTGTTTAAATACGAGTATTCAAAATTTTAAATAGTTAAAAATATGATCCATTTCTTGACTTGTTTTTTTTGGATATTTAATACTTTAAATATTCAAAAATTTGGGTAATTGGATATCTAATTTTTTTTTATAAATTCTAAATTTAACATATATAAATTTAAAAGTTTGAATTATATAACCTAATATTCAAATATAAAATTTTAAAACCTAGTTACATAATCTAAACATAAAGTTTAAGGCCCAAATTACATAATCTAATTCGAAACAAAACATAAGGTCTAAGATTTTTTTAATATTTTAAATTAATTCAATTTATTTTAATATATAAATAATAATAATACAGAATTTAAAAAAATAAAGTTTATTATTTTAATATCTTATTTTTTAATAAATAATGTATATCTAAATAAGTAAACTTCAAATTTTGTTAATTAAGAAAATTAAATTTATTATTTTATAATAAATTTTACTTTTTTATTACGAGTATCTAATTTTTTTCTAAAAATAAAGTCTAAAAGATTAAGATTTAAAAATTAAGAGATCAAGATTTAAAAATTAAATTATTTGATTTAGAAAAATAATAAATATAAGAGTATTTTATTTTAAAAAATAGATATTTAAAAATAATTGAATATCCAAAAAATTTTAATTTTATGACTTGATTCAATCTAAGAAATGACAGATCGAATATTCAAAACCGAATAATATTTTTTTCAAGTAAATAATTCAGATAATCGGACAGTAGGTTGGGTCGATCCAGTATTTTTATATTCTTCCGACCAAACATTGTCAAACTTACATTCTTGTCAAACAAACTAAACAAGGTAATATAACATTCCCAATAATATATCAAATAATAATATATTTCAATAATCTTATTCGCAAATGTAATCATCTTTTCCGTGAACCAAACTCTTTGGTTTTCAAACCCTAAAAGGGTTGTTTTCAGGCCGTCGTCATCAGACCAGCATCTAGAGCCGGGCGATTTCACCTCTTGTCGTCTGCGCTCCGTAAATCCCCTCTCCTCAACGTCGACCAATCCCCTCCCTGTAAGTCTCATCAGCTCGCCTTCCTTTACACTCTCAGGCTTACCCTTATCGCCCGCCCATGGATTTTTTCTACTTCTATTTACCGCTGCCCGTTAAATTGCGTCCTCGATCCGCCGCTACTAGTGTGATTCCGCGTCCCACCCGTTGTTTTCGCCGATAGCGGTTTCGGCTGGCGGCATTACCGCTAAATAGTGGTCGCTGGCCATTTTTTGAAACCCTGATCTCACCAACGCACTCTTCTCATGCAATCTAGGGTTTTGAAAGTAATTCTTTTTTTGTTTGTTTAATGCAATTCTAGGTTGTTGAAAGTCAAAAATCAAAATGGAAGTAGAAAATGCGAAAGAAGTGAATCTGGAACTGAAGAAGAAGCATAAAGGTAAACATGATAAGCCAAAGCCATGGGACGAGGATCCGAACATCGACCGTTGGAAAGTTGAAAAGTTTGACCCTTCGTGGAATCCGGATGGATTGTTGGAAGTGAGCTCTTTTTCCACTATCTTCCCTCGCTACCGAGGTAATTAACTAGCTTCCTCACCATTTTTTCTAGTTTTCTTACCTGTTAGAAATTTTACTTATGTTTGGTACCTTTTATGTGTTCTTTTAAAGAAAAATACTTGCAAGAAGCTTGGCCAAAGGTTAAATCAGCTTTGAAAGAATATGGTATTGCTGCTGAGCTCAACTTGGTAAGTTCAAATCTTGTCAAATGTTTTAATTGAATTAATCTAGTGAACTTTTTGTCTTGTAGATTTTGTGTTGGTTAAAGGGTTTTTTGCCAACGGGTTGGTTAAAAAGTTGAGCATTTTGTTTTTGGCAACCCTCTAGATTGTAATAGATTGTTTGGGAGAATTGATTTATTGTTTGGATGTTCCGAAAGTGTGTAGAAGGTAGAAACGAAGCAGAGGGGTGTTAGCAGTTATCATGTTCCTTGAGTGGTCAAAAGAAAGGAAAGACGTGATTTAGTTAATGACTTCAGCGATTGTCTGTCTGTAAAAAGGACATGCAACTGTCCAAATAAGATTGTTTTAGAGCATACCATTTGCACTCTATTTTTTCTGTTCAAGAAAAAAAAAATACTATTTTCACTTCATTTCATTTTCATCTCTGTTTTTTCTTCTTTTTCCCCATTCAAACATAATCTTATGTTGTATGCCCCATTGATTGTTCCTTAAAAAACTGTCAGATTGATGGATTAATTTGTGTCTTCATCGTGTATATATATATATATGATTGCTTCTTCAAAGATCTAAAGATCATCTTGCTTAAAATACTTTGTAAATGCTCTACTGCCAAAAGTCTTTTTTTCCTTGTTTTTTTTTTTTCTAATCTTTTACATTGATCACTGGTGCTATTCTATCATTGTTTTAATATTTGCATATGGTTCTTTGTCATCTGATGCTGTTAATTGCTGATCAGGTTGAAGGGTCTATGACAGTTTCTACGACAAGGAAAACTAGGGATCCGTATATTATTATTAAAGCCAGGGATCTCATCAAGCTTCTATCAAGAAGTGTTCCTGCACCGCAGGTAGACTTGTCAACTATGCATGCACTTTTCATCAATCACAAACTAGTTAAATGTTTGTTTATTTCTTGTGAATAACTTTTGATTAGTACTTAATATCATACATATGGAGGTTATTTTTCATGTTGCAGATTGCTGAATTTTCACGTTTAACATTTGAGTATATTTCCTACTGTTTCTTTTACTTTTAGGCCGTCAAAATACTTGATGATGAAATGCAGTGTGACATTATAAAAATTGGAAACTTGGTCCGCAACAAGGTATGATTTTCTGAATTTCCTTTATTTATTTGTTTAAAAATTTACCCATTTTACTTGTTGAAATTGATAAAATGGTTGCTATTGGCATACGAGCAGATGCTTTAGTAGTTAGTTGAAATTTCTCTCCATCTTTATTGTATCTTTCTTTTTCACTTGTAATTGAGTCTTGGCTGATCAATGGATCTTATATCTCTGGAACACCTGAACTTCAATTTTTTAAGCATACACTCTTTGAGCATTTTGTAGGGCCAACTATGATGCATTGCCTCAACAACATAATGCCTCATAAAATTTGGATTATAAAATCTGAGTTCCGTAATGTCTGTTCTTAAAGCTAAGTATGGACAAATAAATATCTGGTCTGTATTTATACCATTTAAGTTTTATGCGTTCTATATATCTTAATTAAGTTTGATGTAAGATCTTTCTCTCTTTTTATGTATCTTTTAATGATTGTCTGGGTAATTCAAATCAGGGTCCTCTCTGTTTTTGATATATGCAAGTATTTGTATGTAGGTAGCTATGCAAGTACATATCTATGCCTTCTGTCCACATAGGATCGATTAGGTTATCTTTGATCAAGCTATTGTGAATTGTTTGTTAGTGGCATACTGAAACCGAAAACTGCTAATTATATTACATAGGCTTTATTATCTGTCTATGTATGTTGGACGTCTATTTCTCATCAAGTCTTCCCTGCTCATGAAAATGCTATAGTATGCTCAAAGTGGAAATTTGGTATCTGCTTATATGTTAGTGTGAATTAGTTTCCAGTTTGTAGTGCATACTCAAAAGGCGAGTCATTTGAATTGCATCCATTTTAGTTTTTGTATTTAATTTGTAAGTTATTTCCTACACCAAGGAGGCTGTTTTTGTATTACATTGTTGTATCTAAAATTTTTCATAAAGCTTTCTAAATATTTTGTGTTTACAGGAACGATTCGTTAAAAGAAGGCAGCGCCTTGTGGGGCCAAATTCTTCGACTTTGAAGGTGTGTATGCATTCTTATTGATGTCTTAACAAGATTCTGAAACAATCCCCTGAAAAAAGGCCATGTTGAGGAAAAATTATATTATGAGTAAGTCCCACCACGTGTCCATGGGATCAACCACTAAAAATCATCTATCTCATTAATTTTTCCATGCCATATATTTTTCCCAAGTGAATATTCACTTGAAAAAACTGTTTTTAAAATGAATTAACAGTAAATATGAGTGAAGATTCACTTAGGAAAATATGACATGGAAAAAAAGGATGAGATGGATGGTTTTTAGTGGTTGGTCCCATGGATGACGTGGTGGGACTTACCCATGATATAATTTCTCCATGTTGAGGCACTAGGATATACTATTACTATGAAGTGGTGTGCTGCAATAAACTCCTGCAAACAATCCCCTGAAAAAAGGCCATGTTGAAACTCCTGCTCTTTTGTTTTCTTATCCTCCCTTCCATTTCTGGACGCAGGCACTTGAAATATTGACTGGATGCTACATTCTTGTTCAGGTAATTGCTTACCTTGCTTATTCTTTTTTGGTTGAACTGCATTTTTTTTACTCTGCTGAAATGGATAAGCAGAAATTGAAAATATTGTAATTTCCAATATGGTGGAATAGGGAAACACTGTCGCCGCTATGGGTTCATTTAAAGGTTTAAAACAAGTCAGGAGGATTGCGTAGAGAACAAAATGCATCCTGTATACCATATCAAGGTGCCAAAAACTTGACTTTGCAAAAAAAAAAAAAAAATCTGGTGTTGCTTTAAATTATGTAGTGTTAGATGTTTTTTCAATTTTCATATTGTGTGAACAGTCGGAAGCGAAGCTAGGAATTTTATATTGAGGGGCTGAGATGAGATTATTATTATTATTATTATTATTATTATTATTATTATTTTTGGGGGGGAAGCTAAAAATTGTGTTAAAGTGACAAATTGAATTATTTGTTCGTAGGTGCTAAAGTGCAAAATTTCCTTTGAATAAAGATGCTAAAGGGGATTAAATTAAATTATTAATTATTGAAAGGGACTAAAAGTGCTATTGGACCATTTAGCCAAGCACTGCCAAGGCCTTCAGTATCAACCATCTCCTGTTTTTCCTGTCTTACCATATCTTTCTTTTCGCTTCCCTTTCCGTAATCCAGATTCTTATGATGAAGAAAGAACTTGAGAAGGATCCGTCACTTAGAGAAGAAAACTGGGACAGGTTTCTTCCGAAGTTCAAAAAGTAAGATATCTATTCTCTTCATTTGCATGTTTTAACATTTTGATTTATTTTCATGAATTGTTGCGTTAGATGTTGATTTAACAATCTAACAATGTTTCCAGGAAAAATGTTCAAACAAAGAAGGTTAAGAGTAAAGAGAAAAAACCATATACACCATTCCCTCCTCCTCAGCAACCTAGTAAGGTAAGACATTGGATCATCTCTTGGGTTTTCTCATGGTAACATGATTTCTTTTTTTCTCTCATTAGTTTCGGCTGGATGTTTCCTCTTTTTTTACAATAATGTTGACCACAACTTTGTTCTCTGGTTTAAGGTTTTACTTTTAGCATGTGTTTGTTTTAGATAGATAACTGTCGTTTTATGTAGTATATTCTTGTTTGGATTCGCTGAATATATTTTTTCTTTAAGAAGTGGAGTGCAAAATCAATAATTATTGAGCCAAATGATCAAGTAGCTGGTGCTACATGGGGAGAATTCCAAAATAATTTTTGTAGAAACTTCAGGTTTTGTTTTAGCTTATTCTGTTTCTAAGTTATTATTTTCTCCTGTACTCATCCATTCTGAATAGAGGAGAAAATTAAGTTGTTCTTTCGTTTGGGTATGTTTAACATTTTTTATACATTCTTCCTTGTATTTGGAGCATTATATCCATTCTAAGTTGTTCTTTCGTTTGGGTCTTGAACGTATGTTGTTCCAGAAAAACAAAGAGTTGATTTGTGGAAATTAAACTTACATTGGTACATGGTGGTATGTTCCAGATTGATCAAGAGCTGGAATCTGGGGAATACTTCTTGAGTGAGAAAAAGAAATTGGCAAAGAAGTGGCAAGATAAGCAGGAGAAGCAGGCAGAGAAAACAGCTGAAAACAAAAGAAAAAGAGAAGAAGCATTTGTTCCTCCCAAGGTTCTAATTTTGAAGTCTATAGTGTTGTGTATTTATTTGTTTCAATAATAATATAATTTTCCCGTTTCAGGAAACCTTTCAGCAAGATTCTAAGAATTCAGAGAACGAGGAAGCTGTTGCTTCCCTTGCTAAGTCGTTGAAGGTAATTTTAATCATAAGATCTATTTCTGTTCCAATATCTTGTTACAACCAGGCATAGATCTAAGCACCAGTTCCCACTGCAGCAAAAAGCTAAGGAGTTTGGGAAGCAAAAATCTCTTCAGAATATCAATGCTGAAGACTATATTTCATCCCCTGCTGCCGAACAACCATCGAAAAAGAAAAAGAAATCGAAGCACACCTAGTACAGGAACAGGTAAACTATAACTTTTAGTCTAGGCAAGTTCATGTTATGACAAAGTTTGTTCGACCCCGTTGAGAAAAAGGCTGATATTAGACTGACTAGTACAAGAACGAATACAGTTGATAACTGAACTATTTGATGTGCTATCAACTGTTTTCGTGTAAAGTTTCCATGCCTTGACACTTTTAGCTTACAGTTCGGATTCACAGAGGAGCTAAGCTCATTCATCATTCATCAGGTTTTTAAAATATCTTAATTTTAAAAATTAAATTTTAATCATATTGTCTTAAATTAAAATCTTCAAATCCTTAATTATATTTATTGGTGGAAAATACTTTTTTTTCATGTTTCCATGATAAAATTCGGTTTCCCCGGTGTTTTGGCACAACAATTATTTATATATATTTCATTGACTTCACAAAACTTCTCATTAGTACACGTGATTGAGTCATTAATTATTGTTATTTGGTGACATGGAAGTTATAATATTTTATATAATACATTGAATCTTTAATATTTACGTAATCAATAAATTTAGACATAATCATGAAGATTAATTAAGAATAAATTATGTAAATATAAAATATTTTATTATTTATAAAACTTGATAATATTCAACTGTATTTATCGATATCAGTGTTCGAATGTGACGCTCATTCAATAATGTTTAGGAGTATCATTCCCACCCAAACTCGTGTGAACTTTTGTTGTTGTTAACCACCAACCACCATCTATTATTTCTAAATCTATAATATTCCAAATTTAATCCAAGTGTCACACTTGGACTAGCGGTGCGTCTTACATGAATTATTTTAAAAAAAAAATAGTACTTAAATCATATCAATGGTAACAAAATATGAGTTTAAAGCACTTTTATGAAAATATAGCTTTTTTGTTATGAATATTTTTATTTATAGTTGATATTCATATATTAATTGAGACTTTAATGTACTCTATTATTAGAGTTTAATACCCATTGAAATTAAGGTTTTCATAATATTATACATAACTCTATTATCTCTTTTTTGTCTCTCATCTTTGTTCATCTATCTTGTTCTTTACTTTATTCACAACACATTATCAGTACGAGACTCTAACCAACGGAGGTGTTTGTTGTTCGAATCTTAAAAGAGTTATTGAAAAGAATTTGTTACTAGCATGAATCAAAGATAAATTCTTCTTCTTCTTCTATTGTATTTTAACTATCGATTATTTTTCTATCTTAATCTTTAATTTTTGAAAAATTATTGATTATTTGATGTTTGTGTAACCATAGAGTTGCTAAATTACCGTAGTTTTTGTCGATAATTTCCGAAAAAGATTTTAACAAGATATTGGTGACTAAATCTACCATATATTCTACTTGGCTTGAAAAGTCTTGTATGTTTTACTTATCTTGATATAGTAGATAATTAATTATTCTCAAATTAAGGGATAATTGTTCAAAGCATGAAATTATCATGTATTTAAAAAAAATACAATGACATATATGAGTAGTATTTTGCATCTATTTAATTTGAGATTTTTTTGGTCTTTAGTTATGACCAATATTTGTATATTTTGATGATGAAAGTTTTTGTTTTTAATTATGTTTTAAGTATTACATGATATTGGAACAAATATTAAATCTTTAATTAATTAATATGTTCTCTTTTCTATTGGTTTAATCCGAGTATATTGGTTGGACATCCTGTTCTGCGAGGCTATTGATCTCAAAAGAGGTTCTTTTTAAAGGACCTTGTGGACTGGTTTAACAATACCGCGTATGATGATTAAATTTTTGTTCTTTGTATATATTGTATATATATATATTGGTTGATCAATTACTATTTAATACTATGAATGTTTTAAAGTCTATGGGAGACATTCCTTGAAGTGAATGCATGCATGATGCTTATTCCATGCAATTATTGAATTTATGTCATTCCTTGAAGTGAATGCAAGAATGATGTTTATTCTATGCGATTATTGGATTTATGTCATTCCATGAAGTGATTGCAAACATGATAATTCACTATAGTTTTTGTGATGAATAAAACTTTGTTATGTGCCCAAGTATCATTGATAAGGATATGTTAGAAAAACATACTCCACTTTTCACACATTAATATTGTCCTATAAACACAATATCGTGCAAATATTTTAAATACCTATTAGTCTCCGCTCCATTCCCTGAAGCGAATGTGATATTTTATAGCGAAAAGAATAAATGTCACATTAACAATTGTGGTCACGATTGAGCTCATAAAAAATAGACATGAATAAGATGATTCTTTTGAGAATGTTTATATTCACCGGAAGTGAGATTATAAAGATGACAAGAATGATAAAGATAATATCAAAATCTTTATGTTATCAATGCAATGATATAAACTATTGATCTCGTACTTGTTAAATGCCGATGTATTATGTATTTTACCCGTAATCATTAATGATAAATGAAAGAAAATATAATCAGATATTCTTTGCGGCGAAAATAATTATGGTGTTATTGGTCCAACTCAATTGGATATTGTTAATTTTCTCAAAACTCTTGAAGGGAATAATTCATCATTTTGTATTTCCCTCATAACCTCTAAAGGGAAAATATATAAGCATAATATATTTAAGTATAAGAAATATTTTCTCATTTAAATACAAGAGAAAATATGAGTACCTTTTCTCAAAGTAGTAAAATATCAATGCTTCGAAAGAGTTCTTAAGAGTTTATCTTTGATAGATAACCAATTTGATATGATGTGCTATATTTAATATTTTTTCTATTTCTTGAACTGAATGGTACAAAGCACATATTTTTCATTTCCCAAAGTGAATGAAATAAAGCACATATTAAAAGGTGCGTAATTATGCATATTTTCCCATTTTAAATGCAAACGAATAATGTGAGTACTATATCCGAAAGTACTAATATCACAGAAGGATCCGACTAAGCAAATACGTTATTGTCATATGGAACTTTATTCCATATTTACAATGTATTATACTCGTCAAAGTCACAAAGAGACTTATTAAGTTTTAAAGATATTTGCAGAAATATATTGAGAATATTAGTCATGGGGATATTGACTATCTCAATATTACAAGTATAACTCAAGGTAATAAGAAAATCTTGATAAAATTATATGTAGTGTCATTCATATTGTACTATAAAAGAATTAGTACAAATTGAAGTTCATACTATTTTAAACCAAAAGTTTACTAGTAATTTTATTTGGCATGACCGATTAGGTCATCCCGGTTCAATTATGATATGAAAAATTTGTTTACACTTTCATGTGGTCATTTATTGAAGAACTAAAATTTTCTTCAAGGTATTTTTTTTCATGTGATACTTGCTATCGAAGCAATCTAATTATTCAATCATCATCAGCTAAGATAGAGTGTAAATCTATTAATTTTCTAAAATGGACACAAGGTGATAAATGTGGGCACATACACCTTTCTTATAGTCCATCTAGATATTTTACGATTTTTAATCGATGCATCGACTAGATGGTCATATGTATCCTTATTATTATTAACCCGTAATTTGGAGTTTGCGAGGCTACTTGCTCAGTTGATAAATTATCCTATAAAGACAATTCGTCTTGATAATATTGATGACATATCATTTTACATGTAATATCACTAATTCGCATCAAGCCAAAAATGATCATAAGTTCTCTCCATTATAAATGGTTTTTGGTCAGGAACCAAATATTTCTCATCTTAGATTTTTTTGGTGTGTGATATATATTCTAATTGCTCCATCACAACGCAAAAAGATGAGTTCTGTTGGGAATATATGTCAAATTTAAATTCACCTTGATAATTAAATATCTTGAGCTTCTAATAGAGAATTTATTTACAACTCAATTTATTGACTATCATTTTAATGAGTCAGTTTACCCAACATTAGGGGAGAAAATAAAATAGATGAAAAAAAGAAACAAGTTAAAATGAATTATCATTTTCTTAGTTTGATCCACGTATTCAACAATGTGAACTATAAGTTCAAAGGATAATTCATTTAGCAAATCAATTGCCAGATGATTTTGCTGACCCTAAAAGAGTGACTAAGTCATCTATAACAGTTAAATATGCTCCGATTAAATTTGATATCATGGAAGGACAAACTCTAGTTGCTATTGAGTCTAACTTACGCTTGAAGCGTGATAGACAAGTGGGTTCAAAAGATAAAAATCCTCGAAAAAGAAAAGGAGTTATAATTTATGATGGTCTAATTGAGGAATCAACATATTATGAAAATCTCAAGAAGAGATTAAAAGGTCTCTAACAGACACATTGACATGACTCTGGTACCTGATAATAAAGAGATCTCAATAGATTATGTCATGTTTGGTAATAAGTGGAACTGAAATTAAATCAACGTCGATAATATATTTGCATGTAATATAACACTAGAGATTTTATTTGATGATGTGGATTATGAAACATTATCAATTGGGCAATATAAACAAAGAAATGGTTGGCCAACATAGAAAGAGGCAATTGAGGCGAAACTTAAATATCTTTCAAAAAGAGAAATATTTGGGCCTATAACTCGTACACTGAAATGTGTAAAGCCCGTGGATATAAATGAGCCATTGTGAGAAATAGAAATCAAAAGGGGAAATCACAAGATATAAGCTCATTTAGTTACACAAGGATTCTCACAAAGACATGAAATTGATTATGGGAAAAATATATTTCTCGGCGGTGGATGTAACTACTTTTAGATAGTCTGGCAATGAATGAAATGATTTAGTTTCGTTTAATGGATGTTTTTATATCTTATTTGTGTGAGCCTCTTGATGGCAATATTTACATGAAGTTTCTAGAAGGATTAAGACTATCAGAAATAGTTAATTCAACTTCTCGAGAATATTATTCGATTATATTAAATATATATTTGTGGATTAAAACATTTTGGGCATATTTGGTATAATCGCCCCATTGAATACTTATTAGCGGAAGACTATAAGAATGATTCAATTTTTTCGAGATTTTTATTAAGAAGGTTAGCTCTGGGCTTGTCTTTGTTTTGTTGCTGATGATTTGAATATTGTTAAGACTCGTGAAGAGATCTCCTCAAATCCTTGTACATCTATCGGCATACAGAAAAATATTTAAAAAGACTTTACATGAATAATACATATTCGTTGATCACTATTTGGTTGCTAGGTCTCTTAATGTAAACAATGATCTATTCTGCCTCAAGAAAAGGGTGATATTATTCTTGGTCTAAAATTACCATATATACATTAATTGATATGGAAGCATCATATCTTAGCTTGTCCAGAAATACTATTTAAGTGTTACAAGACCTTTACCTTTAAACAATTACTTTACTTGAGGCAAAGCCGAAATATGTGTTTGGCTAAACAAATCCAAAAGATATGTGAATTGCTTTCACAAGATAAGATGCAAGCTATCTTATCTAGAGATAATGCAAAATTTATATCTCAAGGTGGGATACATCAAATATGATAAAACAAAATATATTTCTTTAAAGTTTCGTCCCTCATGATCTTCAGAAGAATAGTATTCGATGAATTGTTTCAAGCAATATTTTGAAAGATTTATTCATTAGTTCATACTCTATTTCAACATTTGAAAATTATATTCAAGATTAAATTATGAAGATTCAAAGATCTTATGTGATACTT
The DNA here is from genome assembly GCA_035048815.1 of Abelmoschus esculentus. Taxonomy (NCBI): domain Eukaryota; kingdom Viridiplantae; phylum Streptophyta; class Magnoliopsida; order Malvales; family Malvaceae; genus Abelmoschus; species Abelmoschus esculentus. The sequence continues at coordinate 5,972,268 of JAUCBN010000056.1, read as the reverse complement.
TCATGAGGGAGAGTAAATACGCGTTGCACTCTTTTTCCCTTAATCGAGGTTTTGTCCCACTGGTTTTTTCTAATAAGGTTTTTAATGAGGCAACATGTTATGCGTATCAAAGATGTGTGTACTCTTTTTCCTTCACTCAGAATTTTTTCCCTTGGTGTTTTTATCTTAGTACGGTTTTAACGAGTCACATTATGTTCATAGATATCCAAGGGGGAGTATTATAAATATCTTTATTTATGGTAAATATCTATATATTAAATAAGACTAATATACTTTATTATTAGGGTTTAATACCCATTGAAATTAGGATTTCCATCTTATGTCTATATGTAACGACCCAGATTCGGATCCAAGTGTCAGGTTAACCTGAGAGCTTGGGCTGCAGTTTTGGGCCCCGAGTTGTGAGGTTTGTGGCCTTGTTGGGCTACTAGTTTGGTTGGGCTTGAGTGTTGTTGGGTTAGAGAGGTTTTAGTAAAGGGTAGTTTGGTCTTTGTGCATGTTGGGACAAAGAGGGGGTGTAGTTATTTTCTCTGCAGAAAATGAAATAGTGAAGTCACCATTGCTAACCTTTTTCTCCATCTCTTCTTTCATCCCAACAAGGAGTTAAAGGAGTAATCTTGTTGTTGTGGGTGGTGTTTCTCGTTTAGAAGCTTGAGGGTAAGTTGTTGTACACCAAAGGATCAACAAAATAAAGTAAGAATGAATAGTTTTGGTGGAGGTAAGGTTTTAGAGGGGGTTATGAGTTAAGTTCGGGTTTGGGTTTTGGAAGCTTAAGATCTAAGTCTTTTAGTGTTTCTAAGCTTTAGGAATCTTCCCCAAACCGTTCTTGATAGTTGTTTATCTTTCTCTTGTAGAGAAAGAGGTTGGAGGGCCATCATCAAGCTTGGGAAAGTGAAGGTTTTGTGTGGAAGAGGAGCTCAGGTTTTTGTTGTTGCTTGCTAAGGTTGGTACTCCCAACTCTTTCTTTCATCATTCATTTCATGGTAGAATGCATAGCATATAGAAAATCATGTATGAATGCTTGATGTGCATGTATGAGGTCATTAATGGTAAAATCCGTAATTGTGTGTTTGATGGCTTAAAAATAATGTTAAACCACCTTAAACCTTCCTAAGAATGTGTAGGAACACTTTAGAATTGATTAGACCGAGTTTGGGATGAATCCTTAGAAATTTCTAAGTGCAGACCTGCATTTCATGCAGGGGGTATCGATACCGGTGACCCGTGTATCGATACCTCTAAGGGAAAAATAGGCTAGTAGGGAGGGGGTATCGATACAGGTTTCAATACCAAACCCTCCAGTGGCATCTTCGATTCGATACCCGTATCGAAGCAGATAATCCCCCTTTCATTGACTTAAAAATTGGTCAAAGGGTATCGGGACCAGTATCGATATCAGTGTTTCGATACCCTCTTTGGGTGGGTATCGATATAGGGTGTTTTGATACCCCACCTAAGGGTATCGATACCCCTGCGAAAACTTGACAAGTTAAGTTTTGTTTGAGGTTCGATAAGAGAATTAAGGGTCCTAATGAATCTTATAAATAATGAAATGAATTGTTAACACAAGATTGATGTTATAACCCCGAACGACTAAGTTATGTTAAGTCTTGATATGTTTTGATGAGAAGATCCTAGGTGGATCATTTGTGTGTATCGAGTCCTTGTTTGATGGAAATCTGGATATCCAAAAGTGTTGCAACACGTCGAAGGTCATCCGATATAACATTCTGGGTGATGATTCGAAGACCATCTCGAATATAGGATCCCGATGCTATGTGGACGTGGGCCTCAAATTTCGGATGTAGGATCCCGATGCTGTGTGGACGCGGGCCTCATCCTTGAGTATAGGATCCCGATGCTGTTTGGACGCGGGCCCTGCTCGTAGTGTAGGATCCCGATGCTGTGTGGACGCGGGCCTTACTACCTTGTGTTATTGTCTGTTTTGACATGTATATGTTGTGTGCGTTATTATACATTGTTTATGCCATGTGGTAGGCAAGCATGCTAGATCATCATATCATGTACGATATTTTATATGTTCTGCTTTACTATTTATGATATGCATGATGTTGGCCGAGTTCAGCGTAACCACTGAGCTTTTGTAGCTCAGTGTTCGAAATGTGTTTTCGTGCGTAGATTAGGTGAAGCCGGTTCCGGGGAGCACCATCAAGGTTTGGATTTCAGCATCGACCGTGTTGTCAGAGTACAATTATTAGATTTAGTGGGCTAGTATTTTGTCGAACCCTATATGTAATTGTAACTCTGTTTATTTTAAATCGGGTCGAATGTTTTAAATGATTTGTAATATTTTGGAGCTCCGATTACTTTATATTATTTTGGGCTTATGTTTTAACTTAAATGGATTTTATGAATCGTATTTTTATGGCATGGAGAAATATTGACTTTCGGACAATTTTTTTCCTTTTTCGATACGTATTTTTATGTCTTAAGATTAAAAAGTAAATTTTAAGATATAATCTTAAATTCTAAATCTTAAATCATAAACTCTAAACCCTAAAAGATACACTCTACCCATAATTATTTAAATCATAAACCCTTAAGAATAATATTAAACTTTAATCATAAACATTAAACTTATATTTATAGTATCTTGGGAATATATTCATGTCATTGGCTTGATGCCTTTGTGAATCACTGACTTTATGTAACCGTGTTTTGGGCTCACAATTCTATAGTAAGTCTTGAACCTTTACTTATTTGTGGTCATAATTGGATATGGTGGGAATGACCCATTTTATAAGGTTAAAACAATAATCCCTAAATTGAGACATGCTTTTTAAAGTAGTTTTTTTATCTTCAAGCTATATATACTATTCAAGAGTTAAGAATGTGTATAAATATATATTATATTTTAATTACCTTAAGATTATTTAAAGGACAACTTTTGAATGACAAAAATAAATATTATAAAGAATCATTTGATGTGATCAAATATTATTCAAATGTTATTTTAATGCATAATAGACATTGATTGACATTATTTCATTGTTACGAAGGTTATACCTATGTCAATAAGGTCTGTGTTTTCGAGTTTAAACAAATACTATTGAAAACCAAGTTATTGTACTTGAGGGTAAGTTGTAGAATTTGATATTCTTCTATTGATATATATCTGTAAAACTCTTAACTACTTTATGTATGTTTTGTTGGAAAATAGTGAGCAAATGATTATCTTTGAAGCATTTTTTGGAAGTGTATAGATGAAGATTCGAATAAGGAATTATTGATTCCTATTCTACTCCGCGAAATCTTTACAACGGTAGCTCATATGCTCAAAATTGTTGAGTAGTGAATGAGAAATTGATGCTCAAAGTAATAAGGTTGAAATAAAGTAAGGAATGAGAAATCCCATTATCCCATATTGATGGGATAAATGAAGTGGGAAGTGTTTATATACACTTACTCACATAGCTATTATTGAATGACTTAACTTTTGGGTTGGGGTGCACAATGTGGGTGATGTAAATGTCCGGACCAATCTAGTTTTTTTTGGGCCTGCGGATATTTTACCCGTTGTGCACATTTTTTCCTTAATTTATTTTTTGAAAATATCCAGAAAAGAATTTTAATTCAGAATGAAATTTGAATTAATTAGCAGTTGACTGCTCTAGATAATTAGAGAGATAATTGGTAATTATAGTACTTAATTTGAATTAAATACTGGATAACTAACCATTATCCCGGATTTTTCGGATCTTAATTCGGGAAATTCAGCTCACTGTTGCCCTAATTTCCACTATAAATATGAGATTGATTTCTCAGTTTTAAACAAAACATCTCAAACACTCATCATCTCTCAAAATGTTTTCTCTCATGCTTTTTGTTCGGGTGACTGGCGAATGCAAGAACAGTTCGGGAACTCAGCAAAAGTGCTATTTTTGGAGTCCCTCTAGTTGTTGTATCTTGAGAGATAGACTACCAATAAACTCAGCACCATCGGAGTGGCAGAAAATCTGTCTTAAAGGAAACTGCGATTGTGCAGGCCTCAACTCGATTCCGTTTTCAAACTCGGTTTGATCTTTGCTAATTTCTTTTCGTTCTATTTTATTGTTCGTTTAAATAATAATTTTATATTATTTTATTATTATTATTATTATTATTATTATTATTATTGAATTAATCACTTATTGTCCAACAATCTTAATACAGATTTTTGGTTAAATCCAAGACGAACAGGATATTATTCGATGTATCACTCGACCTATATGCATCACCGATCGAAACAATGATCGATTGAAATGCACGAACCAGAATCAAAGCGGATCAATACTAAGATCATGGGATAGTGCAGGCTTCACAAAATTGGCGTGAATCTCGGCCACGTGGAAGCTTCCATTTGCAGCATTAATATTTGTTGCACAATTTCAATTGAAATTGAAAAAAAATATTGCCTGCAAAGTTTAGAAACCACGTCAGCACGATTTCAAGTGCTATTGGAATGGAAATTTCGGTTGGGTGTGGCCATGGATGTGGCCATGAGTCGTGCGCTTCAACCTAGGTTCATACGTCAATGGAAATTGCAAAATGACCGTAAGACGTGGCATCATTTTCCAACCATCTTATAACTTCCGTTCGAAATGGAAGTAATTTGATCGAAAGGGATTTTTTCCACCAAAAATGGAAATGGTCGCCTAAAATCCTGGCACATTTCTAGACTTGCAAATTCATTTTGGAATATTTAAATTCCTTAATGCGGGCAATGAATGACGAATAATATATTCGGACGATTAAATCGAGTTTGGTGAATTTATTCTTCGAAATAAAATTGAGAAAGCAAACAATTTGTTTTAAGAACTATCCTGCCGTTTTTAAACGGGTTTGTTAAAAAACTCAAATTGGGACAAATCTGTTTTACAGAAATTGTCGTGAAAAGTAACTGGGGTTACGGATTTTGTGAAATATCAAAATCGAGTAAACGAAAAATTTAATTTTTAATTTGTTGAATTATAATTAATTCCGGGTTTGTTTCCTTTATTAAAAGAGAAACAATGGATATGACAAATTTAATTATTGCCTTATGTGAATACATGGTTAAATGTATTGATAAAACTTTATTCATGGAAATAAATGTTTGACTTTAGACAATATTGTCTATCGATCAAATAAAACATTTATTCAATATATGATTAAATAGCTTATTTGATATAATATATGGTAATATTAAAACCATATATATAAATTTAAGGTAATCATAGATTTCTTAAATGAGTTTTATGGTATTTTGTGATAATACCATATAAGTGAATATTTCATTAAAGTAATATTCCTTAATGATATAATACATGTGTGCATGTATTATGATAATTTTAATATCATAAATTATGATATTAATTCAATAATAATATTTTGATATTATTATGTTTAAGGCAATTTATTTATTTCAAAAATAATATTGACCTTAATGTTGCATGGCATGAAAGGGAATATCCTTTTATGTGAAATAATAATTATTGAGATAATTATTATTTGTGTTTGGAAACACTTTGGATTATTATTTTAATTAATAATTTTCCTTGAAAAAGTGTAAACACAAAGAATGTCTTGATTGGTTTGGAAACAAAGATCTCGTAAATAATTCATTTTGGGAATTATTTCTTACCGTTTTAATGGATTTAATTGATATTCCAAACAACAATCAAAGAAATTTAAATCAAAGGATTAATTCATCTTGAAGAATTAAGTTGCTTTGATATTTATGTTTGGGTTTTAGTATCACTAATCCCAATATTTAAGAGAAATAAATCAGTAAATTTATTTCTTTGATAGAATCTTGTGTTGATTCTAATTTTTGAAGAAAAAATAAATTATCAGATTTATTTTCTTGAGAATCTTTCATGATTCTAATTTAGAAATAAATCAGTGAATTTATTTTGGAAACTGAGATATAGTAAATGAATTTATTTTCAGGAATTTAGTTATTGCCGTTATAACGGATTTACTTGGTCTCATTTTCAAATAAAGTGAACAAATCTATTTAAACATAATTTGTTTGTAGAAGTAACATTGGTTACTAATTCTACAATGTTTGATTCGATCAAGGTCTTGAATCAAAGCATAGAAGAAAGTGGTTCTCTATGTCAAATTTCTTAAAGTCTATTCTGATGTATGTTATAAAATACACAGTGTTTAAAATTAGCTTAAGAATTGTGAGGGTCATTGGACCGTAAATGGAAGATGTTGGTGCTTGATTCTAAATTATGGTGAATCAAAGGTAGTGACTTAATTGATCACTCAAACTTGAATGATTTCAAGAACTTCCATAAACGAGTGAGTGAAAGAAATATTAAAAGTGCATGTCTAGGATTGGTTCTTTGAAAAGATTTGGTTCTTAAGTGTGTCTAGTGCACCACCTCTCTTATCATAAGTTACCTACCTAGTGCACTATTTATTATTATTCTTTCTATTAAAACCCTACAATCTAACAAAAGTTCAAATTTTGTTTCTGTTTTTTAGTCTTTGACTAAATTTCTAATTAACAATATTTTGATTGTGACTATGTTATACAATCAGTGAAATTTATGAGGAAGAATTTCAAAAATGTGACAACAAAGTTGTTGTATATTTGATCATGATGAACTTGATCAAAAGAAGATCCTCCTAGTGTTAGAGAGGATGAGGTAAATATGATTACCATATTTTGCTAAAACAAATATTACTATGAAAATATTGCTAGAGCAAATATATCGAAAGTAAAAAAAATGACTTCAAGCCGTAAAGTAGGCGAAATATCTCAAGAAGCTAATTTCATGAGGAAATTCTTCAATTGTTACGAGATATGAAATAAGTCTTTGACTATACTTTCAAATGAGATCAATATTATGATAAAAATTTATCATAATAATTGATAGGACGGAAATTGTTTGAAGGAAATTTATTACCTTCATGATAGAACAATTTAGTTTTGCTTGAAAGCAAAGTTGATATAAGGAAAGTATTCCTTATAAGAAGGATGTTGAAACTCAAATTGATTATTTTGAGGAGAAACTCTTTATGAGTAATGTTGCAACATTCAAAGGTACAATGAGTTTGAAGATAACTTCTAAAAGAACTAAATCTTCAGAATGTGCTTAATGTGTGAAAGAATTGTTCTATCAATTGAGTGTAAGACACCATATGAATTATGGAAGAAAATAAAGTCTTCCTATAATTACATAAAAATGTGGGGGTGTTACACACCAAGGTAATATTTCATTATCAAAGAAAATAAAAATAAGTGGACTATATTGGCTATATGAAACATAGCAACAAATATTAATTTTTGTAGAAAAATATGATAATGAAAAAGAATGACTCATTCTTTAAATGCACTTCCTAGAGAAGTTGATCCAAATTTCGTAAAATGAATTATGGATATGAAAAATAGTCCACATGTTCAACAAACGGTTGAAACAAACATATTGTCATGATAACAAGTAAGTGTGACAAAGGATGATTTGTCAAACCGACTAGGATATATGATCCTATGTTGATTGATGACTTACAATGAAATGGTAAATGTACCAAAGACTTGTCAATTCAAGACTGATACGGAATATATGAGATTGATAGATTTGATTTTGGGTATCCAAATCAAACAATCAATTGAAGGTCTCATATCGAAAAAGTCACACTACATGGAAAAAGGAAGTTTGGCCAAGATGTTTCCGATATAACCAAAACTCCAAATATGAGTAAATACTTGTTGAAATGGAATATGCAAATGTCATATACAATCTAAGTGAAAGTAGTGCTTTTATTGTGAGCAATTTAAGCAGATTCACAAAATAATTCAAGGTCAAACCCTGGATAATAATTGTGAAAATTTTGAGATATCTCCGAGATACTCAAGATTGTAAAGCATTATTCCATAAAGATTCTTCGATATAAGTGAATATTTTCACATCGAATGAATAAGCTATGCCATGTGTAAAACGTTTACAACCAGATTCAAAGTAGAATCTGAGTTTGAAATCAAGACAATTCTGGAAAAAGTCAAATGACTTTAAAATGTATTGGAGGATACTCATGAATGGCATAAGCATGTGCCAACAAATGTTTATTGGTAGAGCACATAGTTTTATGAGCAACGGTAATTTGAGACATATGGGTCATCAATTTAATACCGTTAGATAACTGATCTCAAATAGAGTTATCGCTTTACTGATTTGATAAAATCAAAGGATAACATTGTGGATCCACTAACCTAAAGGTTAAATTGAGATCGAGTTGAGAAAACATCAAAAGGAATGAGACTAAAGCCCATGAAAAATAAAGGCGTTATGTGAAGGAAAAACCCTACCTAGCTGACTGGAGATCCCAAGAACTAGGTTCAAAGGGACAACCTAATTTCATAGACCTGTGTGGTCACTGTGGGGGTTCCTCCCCAAGTTCATTCCTATGATGTGAACAGTGATAAGAATTTGGTAAAGGTTAAGCAAAAGCTTTTAATGACCATTGTGCTTCGGTGAGACGAGCAACATAAGTCACCTATGTTAGAGTGAAGTGGTGCCGCTTCAAGGAGACTATTGGGCATAGTTCTCTTATACTCTCGTAGAACCAAGAGATGTCCATGGCCATAAGGGCATAACCATGAGAGCTGTATCTCTTGTTAGAGATATAGGTGTGTGAAGTATATCATCGTTTACACCAACGGCTGACAGTTCAAGGACATCGCGTCTATTGATTAGCTAGTAAAGTAAATATACTTTCACAAGGGAAGGTTCAAAGGTGGACACCTACCTATCCTATGCATCTATCAATCGTAGAGCCTATCACCACAATGTGCCAAAATGTTTTGTACAATCATCAATTTCATTCATGTGGGGGATTGTTGGAAAATAGTGAGCAAATGACCATCTTTGAAGCATTTTTTGGAAGTGTATAGATGAGAATTCGAATAAGGAATTATTGATTCCTATTCTACTCTGCGAAATCTTTACAACGGTAGCTCATATGCTCAAAATTGTTGAGTAGTGAATGAGAAATTGATGCTCAAAGTAATAAGGTTGAAATAAAGTAAGGAATGAGGAACCTCATTATCCCATATTGATGGGATAAATGAAATGGGAAGTGATACACTTACTCACATAGCTGTCATTGAATGACTTAACTCTTGGGTTGGGGTGCACGACGTGGGCGATGCAAATGTCCGGACCGGTCTGGCCTTTTTTGGGCCTGCGAATATTTTACCCGTTGTGCATATTTTTTCCTTAATTTATTTTTTGAAAATATCCAGAAAAGAATTTTAATTCAGAATGAAATTTGAATTAATTAGCAGTTGATTGCTCTGGATAATTAGAGAGATAATTGGTAATTATAGTACTTAATTTGAATTAAATACCGGATAACTAACCATTATCCCGGATTTTTCGGATCTTAATTCGGGAAATTCAGCTCACTGTTGCCCTAATTTCCACAATAAATATGAGATTGATTTCTCAGTTTTAAACAAAACATCTCAAACACTCATCATCTCTCAAAATGTTTTCTCTCCTACTTTTTGTTCCGGTGACTGGCAAAGGCAAGAACAGTTCGGGAACTCAGCAAAAGTGCTATAGTTGGAGTTCCTCTAGTTGTTGTATCTTGGGAGACAGACTACCAATAAACTCAGCACAATCGGAGTGGCAGAAAATCTGTCTTAAGGAAACTGCGATTGTGCAAGCCTCAACTCGATTCCGTTTTCAAACTCGGTTTGATCTTTGCTAATTTCTTTTCGTTCTATTTTATTGTTCGTTTAAATAATAATTTTATATTGTTTTATTATTATTATTATTATTATTATTATTATTATTATTATTATTGGATTAACCACTTATTGTCCAACATGTTTGTCCTATTGTAATTTGAATTTTTATTCGAAAGAATTGAAGTGATTACCAAAACAAAATAAGAATACCATTTTTTTTGTTTATTCAAAAAGAGTTATATTTCTCCCATGTGTGGATCTTAATTCTAACGAGTCATAACTTCTTGTCTAGAAAGATCAATTAATTAGTATTATGAATTTGAATGATGTTGAAATGAGTTATGCATCTTATTTTAAGGAGAAAATGATTAAGGATGACTTTCTAGTTCATATTTTACGAAAAAGAGAGTGAGATTGACTTTTTTATTTAAATTGTAATGATCTAAAATTGAGGTAAAATTTTTATAATATTAGGTGCCTTAAAACTTCCGAGAAGTTAACTTATGTGTCGGATGATAATTTTAGAGTTCTTGTAAAGTCTAGAAATTAACTGGCCTAAGAGTTATTTGTAAAAAAGAAGAAAGTTGAAATTGAATTCGTAAAAACTAAATTGAAAATAAACAAAATTAGTGTAAAATAAAAAATGGGCTTGTATTGATATCATAGTGCAAAAAATAAAAATCTAATTTTAAAGTGTTCTCAACCTCAGATCCTTTTGAGATCAACCCTAGACCTACAAATATATCATTAAGCATTCGAATAAGGTCTTTAAACATTTCATTAACTTAAAATCCGCCGCTCTCTCTGAAAACCTGATTTTCTTTCATTTCAACTCATTCTTCAAAAAATATTTCAAGTGCACTAAATGAGTTTCTTAATCTTTTAATAGATCTTACCAAATTCATTTGGTTAAGGATCATTTATAAACTTAGAAAGAAGTTTTCAAATTCTTCGCATACCTAAAATCACTTAAAACGAGAGAAATTCCAACAATCGAGGTAAGTCATTTATTTTAGAATGATATATCTATTTAATGTGTTGTTATTGATTCAGACTTTTGGATAAATATTAGAAAGATCTAATTGCTTTTTAGAATTGGGCATTGGAGAATTTGATTAGAGAATTGGTTCTTATCATTTTATAATTTTTAATATCCCATTATGTTAGGTGTAATTTTTTGCTTATGAATATTGAAAGAGACAATGAGCAGTGAATAAAAAATAAAAATAAAAACACATAAATAAATGTTTAGAAGTTTAGACTTAATCCTACCTTTGCAAAGCCTAATTTGAAGAATAAAAAACTAAAAAAATTAGCCATGCAAATTATGTATAAAGCTTAAATTCTTAAATTCTTTACTTACATACATAATACTTCTACATAGATAAAAGTACCCTCTTTATAAGTCTCTTTCGGTGAATAATTAGTGTAAACTACTAAAAGTCTAAAACAATTTACAGAGCTTACAAGACATATTTCAATCAAGGTCTATCCTGGACAAGGGTAAAAGAGTATCTGTTTATGACTTATATCTTTTAAATATTTAATATCATGGTCTATTTTTTAATATTTATTATTAAAAATTTACTTTTAAAGTTAATTTTTTTCTAATATTTATTATTAGGAATTCATTGTTTTCGACGCTCGTTATTATAGGCTCATTTTTTAATGCTTGTTATTATGAGTCTACTTTTAAAATCTATTTTTTATATTTGTCATTAAGGTCTAATTTTTTCAATACTTGTTATTAGACATACTCCTATTTTTTTTCAATATTTTATGATTAGGGATCCATTTTTTCTCATTATTAATGGCTTAATTTTTTCGATATTTGTTTTTAGATAAATTCTCTTCAAATTCATTTCCCCCCCAAAAAATATTTGTTATTATAGATTTTTCTCTAATATGATATATTTTTTAATATTTGTTATTAGAGGTTTAATTTTTTTTCTAATACTTGTTATTTGGAGCCTAATTTTTACATACTCTTAACATACTTATCATTATAAACTTATTTTTTTCCAATGCTTGTTATTAAGACCTAATTTATAAGTTTATCTTGGACCATCGAAATCTCAAAAACGAACTTAATTCCAACACTGATTTTTATTAAACAAATTGGGTGTACAATATAACAATATTTCACCCGATATATAATCTTAACAACAAAATAATTTATATAGGAAAGCTCCAACACTTGGAATGTGTAATAGAATAAAGATGAAATCAATTTAAGTCATCAAAAATATGAAAACTTCATAATATTCTAAACAAACAAATCAAATTCCACAAGACAAAACAATCCTTTAGAATGAAGACTATATATTCATGCATTTACTTCACGAAGGGGACAGGAACACTCGGTTCTTTCATACCCATGCCTCGGGAAGAAAAAAGAAAAAATTAATTCGGCGAATTAAGAATTCCAATGGCAAGTGGTGTCATCAAATGGGTGATATGTTAATGGTAGTGAGAGACTACTTTGGATGTTTGTTCACTTCAGATGGGTGTGTTCCTTCTCAAATTTTAGACTGCATTCAGCCAAACATATCTAGGGATCAGAATGTTATGTTTTTCGAAGGAGGAGTTACATCAAGCTTTTTTGCAAATTGATCCGTCCAAAGCTCTTGTGTTGATGGATTGCCGGTTATTTTTATAAAAATTTCTGGGATATTGTGGGGATGATTTTCTGCAACTTTGTTTGGATATTCTTGATGATAGAATTAGTATGGCAGAGGTAAATAGGTCGATACTAGTTTTGATTCCAAAAGTTGATGATCCGAATACAATGAAACAATTTCGACCAATTAGTCTTTGTACAGTAATCTATAAGAATATTTTTAAGGTGTTGGTGAACAAACTTCCTCCGTTGATTTCAAGATGTATTAATGAAGAGCAAGTTGCTTTTGTACCAGGTAGACACATCTTTGATAATATTCTTGTTGCTCATGAAATTTTCCATTATTTATAATCTTCGAAGAATGGACCTAATAAGGGAGCCACATTGAAATTAGACATTGAAAAGGCATATGATCGGGTGGAATGGAGATTTTTGGTGGACATTATGTTACGCCTTGGATTTGATGATCGATGGGTCGCTATTATAATGTGATGCATCACCACTGTCCTACCAGGTTTTTCTTAATGGGGTGTTATCAGAGGTAATCTCACCATCTAGAGGTATTCGACAGGAGGACCTGTTGTCACCATATCTCTTCCTTTTTTGTACACAATGACTCTCCTCATTACTTCAGCATCATAAGAATAGAGGCGATATTCGTGGGATTCAGACTAGTATGCATGGGCCGCGGATTACACATCCTTTACGTTGATGATAGTCTTTTATTTGTGAAAAATTCAGTTTAGGAGTTACGCATTATTAAGGAAATTTTGGATGTTTTCTAATTCATCGGGATTCCTTTTATTTTGGGGAGGAATAAGTCATTAAAACTTGATTTTCTGGTTGAACGAATTACTAGGAGGATGAGGGGTTGGACACAAAATCTTTTGTTGTATGGTGGTTGAGAAGTCTTCCTTAAAGTTGTTGCACAAGCCTTATCGACATATGTTATGACATGCTACTTACTTTCGGATCACCTTATCTCATGGATAGTACAGGTGTTGTAGAATTTATGGTGATTTGGGCGAAGTTCGGGACGAGGGTGGTCGATGATTGCTTGGAGGACTCTTTGTACTCCTAAAGGTGTGTGGGAGGTTTAGATTTTCTTGATTTACATCAATTCAATCTGGCCCTTCTAGGTAAACAGGTTTAGAAGTTTATGACTAACCCAGATGATTTGGTGTCTAGAGTTTTGTCTTTTAAGTATTTTGAAGGAGAGGACATTTTTAATACGAGGATTGGAGATCAACCATCTTATGCTTGGAGATCCATACACACGACAATGATACATCTTCGAGAGAGTTTCTTTTGGCAAGTGGGAATTGACAATGCAACTTCTTTGTTCATTCAAGATGGGGTGATGCAAAAAGGGTTCAGCTTATGGATAATTTTGTCGATGGTCAGCTAGAACCGATCTCATGTGATGAGTTTATGATCCAAGGGCAGAACAAATGAGATGTTCATAAGGTTCGACAGGTGTTTGGACAATTTGATGCTGATAACATCTTAAAGTGTGTGATTGCTAATAGAAGATAAGATATCCTGGTTTGGGGGAATCATTCAAGTGGCACATATTCAACATGATCAGGATATTGGTGGTTGATGAAATCGTTCCATGCCCCAGAAGTACCATCGAAGTTATGGTCCATCCTTGCTAAACTTTCGATTCTACCGAAAATTTGTATCTTCATGTGGAGAGTAGAACATGAAGCTCTACCGGTTAATGCTCGTTTGGGTTCAGATCATTAGAGGAAGGCTTATGTCTGATGTGTGGTAGACAATTGGAGATGGTGCTTCATGCTCTTTAGGATTGTTCGGAGGTTCATGTTATTCATATGTTATTTGGTTTACCAGGTCGTATTCTTTTTTATCGTTCATTGACATGCCTTGAATGGTTAGAGCATGCTGAAAAAGTTCTTCCACAAGACATGTTTGCAAGCTTGATGGTTTTATTATAGAATGTATGGAATAGATTCATGAGAAGATACTACAACCAGATTTTATCATTGTTGCGAACGCTAAACATGTGTATAATGCTTATAAGATGATGCGGATTGGCCAACAATTATCTAGTGTAACACGTAAAGATGTTGATGGCAAATGGAGAAAGCCGAAATCTGGGACTATATCCATTTCAGTGGATGGGATGTTTCAATTATTTTTGAATAGTGGGACGATAGGATTGCTAGCTCGGGACCATCATGGGTTGGTTCTGGCCGGGTATGCTCGAGTGTATCCTATGGTGGGATCGACAGAGGTGGTAGAGTGTCATGCTTTTTACTCGAAAATTTTGTTTGCACTCGATCAAGGGTGGCCATCAGTAGTGATTGAAGGGGATGCGATGAATGTTGTGAATCATCTTTCTTCGGACTTAGAGGGTCAATCCATGCTTGCTCAAAATTTGGTTGAGGCGAAAGACTTATTTCGTCGGCATCATCATATTCATGTTAAATTTATTCCTCGTACAACAAATAAGGCAACCCATAATTTGGCACGTTGGGCATTTATCTAACAGTTATGTTTTTCTTTTGATTCTGTGTGCCCTAGTTGTATTGAACATATTGTAATTGAAGATGCAATTAATGGATAATTTAGGTGGGGTACTATTTTAATGTTGACTGTAGAGGGGTTTTTAACGATGTAGAGAGGTTTTCAACGAGGTCATTCTATTGTTCAAAAAATATGTTCATGCATTCAACCATTAATCTATATTTTAAATTTTGGTCAAAATACACCAACACAGATAGAACGATTTAAGGGAAAAATCAAGGAAAATACTTTGATAAATAAGTTTGGGTAAACAATTCAATTTTAAAATATAGAGATTTAGGGCCTAAGGGGTATAAGGGGTAAAACTTATAGTTTATGATTAAAATTTAAAGTTTCGGATGTTAAAGATTAGAGACTTGGGTTTAAATATGAAGAACCATTGATGATTGGTGAGTGCTCAATGTATAGTTCATGCTCTCCACTGATGCCGTTTTGCTGTAACAATCTCTCTTAGAGACATTTTGGCCAAAATATTGTGCTGTAAGAAACATGCATAGCTATTAGCTATGGAAATTAGAGCATGAGTCCTTGATTCTCCAGCAACCTTCTTCTATTTACTCTTTTATTGTACACAATAGTTTCTACCCAAGTATATTCAACAGCAACCTTCTTCTATTTACTCTTTTATTGTACACAATAGTTTCTACCCTAGTATATTCAAGTCTGTGGATCATTTACGGCCTTACGCGGTCGACCTGCATGTTAAGGGCAGGCCAACCAAACCAGCTCTGGAGGAATAAATAATATCATCCAGACTGGCCTCTTCATCACCCCTCACATTTCAAGTTGGTCACTCTTTGCAACCTTAAAAAACCAATCTATGAAGCAAAGCAATATCACTACATGCTCAAATAAACATTTGTTTTATATTTCTGTTGGAAATGAATCATTCCAATGCACTGTTGAAAAATCCTTAATGATTGCAACATCAGAAAAATTTACATGTAATTCTACTACAAACAAATCTAAACCCTAACTTATCTGGATGCAACTCAGGAGAGGCTCCATCTGCTGCAACGTCTTTCAAATGATTGTTGCGGAACTCCAGATCATCCAGGTACTGATTCGATTACCTTGCAACATGACTTTTTCATTAAATGTTGATGTTAGTGTATATGGTTTCAATTCAATGTTAAAAGTTTGCCATGCATCTATACTCTGCTTCGAAATTAAGTAAAGCAGTCCCATTTGGTTCGAAATTAAGTTGGGTCTCTGACTTGTTACCAGGTAACTATTTTTTTTCCTTATGCAAGCACAACCTTCAGTTCGAAATTAAGTACTAACACCACTTTGCAATTCAGCCAATTGAGATTCATCAACTCTTTTGGACATCATATAGGGACAGAGAGGAGGGGTCGTCTTACGGCAGGCATGACACCTGAATCCAATAATCTTGCTTTTGTTGTCTGAATTGAGTCCATAAGCATCTCCATGAAACCATTCTGCATCAATTAATTGAAAGGAATATTACAAAACAATATAACCAAAGAAAATTTCAAACATCAGCATGGACTGTTTATAGGCCTACAACTAGAAATGATATAAAAAAAAACTGAATTAATTACCTTCACAAATTTCACATGTAATATAGGTTGAATTAGATGCATTTCCTGATTCACTACAAAGAAGACATCTGGGTGGATCAGGGGTGACAGTCGTATTATGATCAGAAGCAAAAAACATTTTTCTTCGAAATTGCATCACACGTTCATCGTCTGGCTTACTAGACAACCGAAGACCATTAAGCCAGTAACTACGGTAAGCCATTGATCTCTTCTTCTGCCAAGAAATTTCCTTCATCTTCTTAGGTGCTTTCTTCTTTGATTTATTTTTGCCTTTCTTGCGCCTACCAGGCTTTTTCTTTTGCAAAGAAATTAATTTTAATTTCCTAGGTGAACGGCGCAGTGGCACAGCAGCAGCAACCCTTTTATCCTTCCGCAACGGCAGCGACATTCGTACTGCCAGTGACTTGTCATTAGCCCTTTTACTTTTTTGTGGCTGTTTCTTTGCACTTTTTGCGCTTGTTTTCAGCCCCTTTGTGTCACCCTTTCCTCTTTTCATGACATTACCCCCTTTTTTTGCATTGACATTCGACTTGCCATCAAGGCAGAGATGGCATGTATACGTGCAGTCAGCAATGATAGCTCCACCGGATTTTCTAACATGCCTCTTGTGAAAAAATCCTGAAATTATATCAAACTAATCAGAAATGTGAAACATATGCAAAGAAAAGCACGTATGAGCAGAAGCTCATAAAAGCAAAGACATCAAGCATGCTGGGCATCACTTTGTAAAACAAAATTAAGCATTTAAGAACAAGCCAAATACACTTCAATGTAGAAAAGCACCACTTACCCTTACAATACTTACAGCAGACAGCTTCCCTGCCAATTTGATAAAAAAAATCATTGTTAATTAAAAGAAAACAGTTCAGGAATAACAACTCATCAAGTAAGGCCATAAACTATGAAAATGGGTATCCTTGAACATCTATGCAAACCAAAAACTAATCTCTAGTTCTGATCAATAACCTATCCCTGAACTTTGAAATTTTGGATCATTTCTCTATCAGGCGTTTATTACTAATTAATGCATGAATAAGAATTGAGTAGACCAATTAATTCTCCATCCCAAATATAGCAAGTTCGTTTTCTTTACAATCTTAGTTATTAGCAAATTATGAAAACAAGGACCGACATTATATTTGAGACGGGGAATCTTAGAAACAAAAGTTTCAATACCATGAAACTAAAAAATAAAAGAAATGATAAAGCACTTAATAGTAATAGAATCATTGCCTCTACCTGATGAGGACATCTTTGTTACAGTGCCCACATTGATAATACTCTGACCTTTCAGCTTTAGAGAAGAGATAGGAAAAACCCTTGATCTTCGATGACTTCTTTGCCACCCTGTTGATCTCAGAAGAGTTTTCAGAAATCATCTTATTAGACATCCGAGCAATTTTTCTCTCTTCGAAACTTTTCAAAAGATGCAAGGGCACATAAGATTCATTCAACCAATATTTCTTTCTTTCACTTGAGGATTCTTCAACAACAGTCCCATATCTTTTGACTATGTCAGGGATGATTCTCCTCTTCCCAAAATCAAGAAGATACTTCACTACATCTCCCTCTATGGATTTTCGGCGCACAACACATTTCTTGAACAGTCTAATAGATTTCTTAAAGTCTTTATCTAATGTAGCGAGAACATGTGTGTTTTCGATGTCATCCCACCTAATGTTTGAATCAAGTTCTCTTACCTGAAATTATAACGAAAAATAAGCCAGTATTCAAAAGAATGGTTAGTTCAGGAAAACTTTGATAACCTTAATTGAAACATGTAACTTCAAATAATCAAGGCAACAAACCAAACATTTAAGGTCAATTGTAACATATTATAAGCTGCCTTGTGTCCACTACTCCACTTCAGACATTTATAAATAAATACATGTTGCTCAATGAAGTAACCGTAGTTGGCCAAAGTTAAATAAAGAAACAACACCACAGACATTAGAACTAAATAACATTTACTTTGCATACATAATTAACATGTGCACAATAAAGTGGAAATACACAAGCCAGCATCTAATGCTGAATCATATTGGACCCCAGGGAAAAAACAAACTTTCTCGAACTGCCAGAGCTTTTCGAACCAATTAATTCCGGCTTCTTGTCAAACTTGTCATCTTCCTTTTAGGGAGCATTTGGCATGATGAACGCCATTCACATACTTCAGATTTTAGCGGGTGGCAAGTAGGTTCCCATATTTGGTAAGGTATATTCCTGGGGAAGTAGCATTTCCGTGGAATTCACATTTATCACAAATAATATGGGGAAGTTGAACAAAAAAAAAGCAAATCCTTCATACAAAATTGCCGCAGGACTGTTCCTCTCTTCAACTCAGCCACCTACATATTTTCACCTCTCAATGGCCTCAAAAACCAATTACTACATCTACTGCATCTTTCATCTTTTCAGAAAACACCACCAGTAAACACACCATTTTTATTCGTTATTCTTTCCACTTCACTTGATGAACTTTCTTTAACATACATGTAAAATGGAACGTCAACCACCATTCTCTTCACCTAAAACCTTGGTATTTTTAGGAAGGCGCAAAAGGTCCCAGGAGCCTAAGCGCGCACCTTTCGTAGACGAGGCACACTTTTTGTTCTAAAAACTTATAATCAATTCTAGAGTATATCTTGTACTCAAAACAAGCTAATCATATTACAGATAAAAATTTTAAAATTATTAAAAATATTATTTTAAAATATTAATAATTTATATTATTTGAATATATAATTTTAGTGTTTTATGAATTAGCAAATATTTAGGGGAGGTTCTATTGTGTGGAACCTTAGGGTGCGACTACTTTAAGGCGACCTCCAACCTAAATTATTACCCAGTTGGTAAGAATTGAAGTTATAACATAAATTCTTACCTAAGACAAAATCCAACCTAAAATCTTATTCAAATGGTAAGAATTTCGGTTATAACCTAAATTGTCATGGACAACATAAGAATTTTAATTCCAACATAAATTCTTACCCGGTTAGTAAGAATTTCAATTCTCCCTAAATTATTACCCAATCCAACCTAAATTGTTACCAAAATGGTAAGATTTATGTTGGACAATTTAGGGTGGAGCACCTTAGCTTTTCCCAATATTTAGAAATAAATCTTATTTTATTATATTAATTTACATCAAAATTAGCATTAAAATTAAACTTCTCGGTCTTGATTGAGTGTTCGAATCATGAAATTAATATTATAAGTCTTTTTATAAAAGTAAATAAAAATAATAATGACAAAATCCTAGAAAAACTAGTTTTTTTAACAAAGAGCTGATAATTCATTAAATAAAGCAAGGAAGAAGTAGTGGTTTAGTGAACCAAGCCATCAAACCGAGCAGTAAGATGTTTTCTTGGGCCCCACAGACACAATGCTCGAGAGCTATCAGCCATGAAAGAGAGAAATAAACTAAAACCAAAGAAGATAAGTCGTCCGTCCGTCCTCTTCTGGTTTATGAAACCAGTAAAAAAAACTCTCCTTTCCAGCTTCAGAAGTCGGTGCATCCTTCCCACAGTCCCAAAAATGAGCTGCTGCAAAAGCCTCCCTTCTTCAATTCACCATTTCTCTTTCTCCAAAGCCAGACCTTCCCAAATCCTTCAACTTTCCTCCATTTCCTTCATTTCCTCTTCCAACCCAAAGTCCAACCTCTTTCCACATCCATTCGTGGCTGCCTTGAACCTCGTTGTGACTATAGCAGAATCCAGGTGCCAGAAGGTGCCAAAAGCATTGCGCTTTGCAACTCTTCAAAAAGCGTATAACTAGCTGAGCCTGAGTGAGCTTCTCATGCCTCGCTGCGCCTATGCCTATGGAGGTGTTTTTTGGTACCCACAAGCACCGTACTACACCTTAAGCAGTTAAGCGCACCTAGAAACGCTTTTTTAAAACTAGCCTAAAACAACAAAAAATCATCTAATTCCAAATAAAAGCTAATTGCATCTGTTACTAAAAATAAAGAGCCAAGGTTCCACCCTTCCCCAAAGTGATTTTAACATGGCTATGATGAAAACCGGCAAAGAAGCCAAAAATATCCCCTTCTACCAAAGTTCTCTCTTAAAACCTTTTTTGTCTTTTAAAGAAAAATCAAGAAAACTAAAAAAAGAAAAACAATCAATACATATTTTCTTCATACAAGGAAAAATAAATTTGATAAATTAATTTTTATTTACAAATTACCCAGTAGAATTTTTCCAAAGTTAAAAATAATCTTTTTTCATATAGCCACATGGGTGTTTATATAGTTGTATATTTTCCCCCCGTGAGAAAGAATTATTCATGCCACAGGACATTAAACCTATACTCAGTCCAACTACGTGGAAAAATAACGAAATAATAGTAAAACTGCATGAATATGGAAGTTAGTAGGCTGTTCTTTACAATTCAATCAACATACACAACAAGAGCTTTTGCAATTACAATTTATTACAAATAACACAAGGGCTGTTAGGAATCATACCTGGAAAGCAAGTTGTTCTACATTAGTTGATGAGTCAACAGCAGCTCGCCATGCAACAGATTTGCTTCTCTTTGAAAAATCTGAATTCTCTGGATAGAGTATGTTTGGTATCTTTTTGCCTCCACCTGCAAAATTTAAACTTTAAAGTAATTCAGAATCATTTTTCTTTTTTTTAACAATACCAAGTTACCAACAGAAAAAACTTATTAGAACAAAAGGAAAAATGCAGACCTTGCCTAGCAGCCTTGGAAACCAAAGAGCGAGGTAAAACCTTCCAGTTGAACAACTGACGAGAAACCCCACCACCTCTCCACCAAAAAATACTTGGTCCTACAGAAGGATTCAAATTTCTTGCAACCCCATGCTTGGCAGATCCACGACTTGAAGCAATCACAATATGAGAAGCTGAACCCATAGTGACAGCAGAATCCACGTGTTTCATCCAGTCTGTTGAAAGAGCAAGATGATGCAGGTTTGCCTCTAACTGTACACCAATAATGAAATTGATGATGTCAGAAACGATAGAGAATAAGTATTAAGTAGTATAACCTATATCACTGACCGGTGTTATATGGTTGAAGTGGTTATAGTTGATAGATAACCAGTACCTAGCTCAACTTATTCAAAGAGCTGAGGTGGGTAAAACTAACATAACCAAAATAAACCCATCTAACCTTCTAAAAAACTTGAGATAACGAGGTAAGAATGTACGAAAGAACTCAAAAGGTTCTAATGAAGTCCAAAATTATTTGAACCTGCAAATATTTGCTTTGACATGATATTGTTAAAAAGTTTGTGGAAATCCAAATGTCCAGCCAAACCTAACCCAACCCACTTTAACACTCAAATGATAATGATCTTAATGGAAAACTGTCTGCAGAAGTTGAAAAGACAATGAACCTGACCCAACCATTGCTATCACTACATAAACAAATTTCATTTCACAGGAATCAACATTATATGTGTTAGTGTGAAAAATTGAAAGAGATGGTGTTGGACTTAGCGGTAACATATAAAACAGAAACTTCTACATTATGCAGAAAATAACTAGAAAATACTTACCGTTAGCAATAAATGTTTAACAGATGCAATACTAGATGAATTGAGAACGCTTTTATGCCAGATCTTCATGTATTGTGGATTCAGCCATGGACCCGAAAGAAGCCCATTCAAACGATTTTCGATGGAAAATATATGATATATGACATCTATAACATGACCCTTTTTATTCCACTTTGACTGAAGGTCAACCATCTCAGTTTTTGAAACTTCTGGAACACACCCCGAAGTAATTTTAAACAAGCAATCTGTATCATCCACAGGATATCTACAGGGGAAGCACCACCCACAATTTTCTTTACGAGCATCTACGTATAGATTATGAATATCTGGCCAATGAAACCTGTTGGATTTTTTCAAAATAGCCTTCATCTGCATTGCAATTATCCCCTCAAGTGATTCAAGGGAATCATCATTTTTCTTTTCTGATGGCTTCCGCATTAACTCTTCTACAACCAATGAGGCTGTTTGGGCAAAACTATAGCGATTCATGTAGCCATTCCCAGGCTGCAATTCTGATGCAACACCTCTTTTTGCATTTATGACACATGGAGTTTGCTGAGATGCTAGCTTTCTTTTACTTTCTTGCTTGGCATCTAAATCGTTAGATGCTAAAGAACTGTCTTCAAGAATTGAACATTTTTCCGGAATCTCAAATTGGTTTGAAACCTCAACAGATCCCTGTTTCTGAAAGTTAGGAAGGACTGAACACATTTGCATTGTTTCAGCTGACCCTTCAGAACTTGTACATGGAATTTCTGTTCCAGCCACCAAATCCAACATGTTAGCCGACTCTGCAACCTCAATATCACAATGCCCAGAATTATCCGCAACTTCCTTCTCGTCTGGTTTTCCACCAGCAGCAGCCTCGTTCTTCATCGTAAATATTTCTGCAGAAGAGACAGTTGGCAGGGATGAGCTAACAGTAGGAATTTGCCCCTTTCTACATGTCTCTGAACAAGAAGAATTCAGAGACTCAAAGTTATTACTAGCACCATTTGAGCCAACAGCTATATCCCATTGCTTGCAAATCACTTTTAGTATGTCACAATACTGGCATGAAGATTTTAGCACATCAAGTACAAGGTTGAGGTCATATCTATGGTAGTAATTCGATGGGTATTCAGCATCAAACGAATCTAACCTGCAATATCAACAATACAATGTCAGTAACAGCAAAAGAAACAACAAATTGAAGTCATAGACCCTGACATAAGTGATCCTTTGTGCCCATATTTTGTTAGATGATGGAAATAACTGTGTATCATGTTTAAGAAATTGAATCCTAGATAAACAAAGATAGGAAAAATAACAATACATTCAGAAATGGACAAACACATTCAGAAACCAAATCATTTGGACTAATAGACCAAAGAGACTCAAATTCTATCATGATGCAATAAAATACTCTTCCATCGAATTAGTTTATTAGAAAGATGTATAATTCATCATGGAAAACACAAAATGCTAACAAGTCACAAACTCTTGAAATTGCCTTCTTCCGGTTTTGTAATTCATGAAAGTTCTAAACCTAGGATTAGAAGCAAGGTTTTCCTGTTTATCTTCAGCAACCTTTCTTGTGTACATATATGTGTGCATGTATATTTTAAACCATGGCATTATAATTTAAACAGAAGAAATATGCAGAAAAAAATTTCGGTGAAAAACTGTGCAACAATATCAATCACGTAAAATGATGATTTAAAATAGAAACATGCTAACCATCAATCAACAGATTTTATATTGAAATCAGCAATTCCCAAAAACAACATAATCATGTCAAATAAAATGACTCTTCAATACATCAAGGCAACACAAATGTCATAAATGGAGAGGATGGCTGTTAAAGGCTGCGTTAATGATGTCACCATATCACATACCTTAACTAACTAGACCCTTGACTTGAATGGATAATGACATGAAGATTCCATGGTTGAAGGATTATATATATAATAACTCAAAAAGTCATTTCCTTCTTCACACAATAGGGTTAATAATAGCTACTAATAACTGTTAAAACAATTTCTGACAATTAATAAGAACTTGGACAGAAATGATAGGTCAAAAAAATGAAAGACAAGAAGGGATTATGGTCACACTCTTCATCAATAAGCCAGGGGAGAACTTCCAACTCATAATACAGACATATGCATTAATGACTAATCAACAAAGTCCGTACTAGAAATCATTATTTAATAACCCGGGTAAAACAAACTTACACTAACAAGTAACCAGAGCTGTTATAATATAACCGACCATGAGGATCAATGCCCAAAAGTTCTGCTCCTCTAAGCGATTTACTAGGCTTCACCCAAGGCTTCTCTCTTTCAATTGCACATTCAGGGCAGTACCAGTCACCTTCTGGCAAAAGAGCATTCACAACACCTACGCACTTTGAATGGTAAGCAGCAGGACAGCCATCACAGCATATTAAACTCCCATCCATCTTACAAAGGCAGCAATCATCACTATTCCAGTCAGTAGTATCATCAATCAAATCCTCACATAAGACAGATTCACCTGCGTCCATAGCAGCTTTTCTTTTCTTGCAAAACCCATTGTTCATATTTCGATCAAAATCCATGTCATTCTCAGATGCCAAAGACCTTCTATTAAGCTCAGATCTTACAACTTCCACCTCAATCAAATCATCACACAAACACCTAAGAATCTCAACCTTAACAGGTGCAGGTAGTTTATAATAGTCACTTCTGAATAGTTTGAAACTAGTAAGATCAAAACCATAATCCGATCCCGAACCATGAATGAGCAGATACTCGACCAAGAAAATGGGCCACGTAATAGAGTCCAAGAAACCCCAATTAAGACTCCTACATGATGTGATCAACAAGAAATATTAAACAATGACAACTGCAAACAGAAACAATGTTGAAAAGGCAAGGGCAAGAGAGGGAAATGGAAAGAACAATAATACCTTAAACATTCAGAAGCAGATTCATGACCTTCATTAGATAGGTGCTCCAAATGCTTTTTCAGAATTTGCAAAATGGAAACATGAATACTATCAAATAATGAGTTGGGAGATGGACACTTCAGTGCAGCCACAAAATCCTCCAACTCAAAAGGACTTAAAAATAATAAAGTACTAAATGACCGCAAACATGCATAAATAGAAAAAATATCAAGTACAGAAATCCCATCTAAATTTAAATTCTTGGAAGATGGTGGTAGTTTCAGTTTTGGAGGAAGAACAACAGGCTCTTCAGACACTCTACGATCAGACCTAATCGGTTTCTCCTCTGTTACAGCACTAACTGAAGGAGATGTTGCCAAACTGGAAACAACACATGTTGTTGCAGGTGGTGGTGAGCTTGAAACATGATTTCTAGAAGACCCTCTACGAGAACTTCTTCTTAAAATCCTTTCTGTTGAAGAATCCAAGTCATTTGCAACCTTTATTCTCTTTCTCCGACCACTAGCTTTTTTGAAAGCACTTCCGGTATCAACTTGGCGCCCATCAATTACTGCAGTACCAGGCTCAGGAACACCCTCTAACCCAACTCCACCACAACCATCAGACTTGACTACATTCAAATCCACAACAGCTCCCTTCTCAATGGTTCCTTCAACAGACCCAAAACCTGAATAATCTTTCTTCAATTCCATGTTAGAATCACCCTCTGCAATATCATTCTGCTCCATTATATGTGCTTCTTTAAGTACCTCAGCACAAGTGGTAGATTCTCTCACGTCCACTTGCCACCCACAGTTACCATCAATAGTATCTTTGTCAACCTCCTCATCAACCCCTAAATTCAAATCAAACCCACATTCCTTCCCTGGGGTTTGGCAATTAAGATTGATATTATCATCCAAATTGCAACTTGCGTCCAAATTCAAATCAATACATCCTCTCTTCTTCACATTCTCTCCCTCACCACAAGAAACTCCATTATGATTTAAATAATTATTACAACAATAAGTATCATTAAGATTCAAATCAAACCCAGAAGAATTCAAGTCAAACCCATTTTTCATTTCAATATCCCCATTCCCATTTAAATTCAAATCCTCCGTAGATCCAATTCCCTTTTCATCCAGTGTTTCACTCAAATTCCCATCAATATCCTCATTCTCCTTCAAATTCCCAGTAAACCCTTCATTCAGATCAACAATTTCATTCAAATTCAAAATTGAATTAACATCTAGAGTTTCTCTATTTGCAGTACCTGGACAAACACGAATTTTCCTCTCAACACGCCGTCGTTTCCTGGGCCTTCCAACCCTCCGCTTCTCAAGGACAACCTCAAGCTCAGGGTCGGATTTCGGATCAAAAGTTGGGTTAGAAGCATCAGCCATGATAAGAGAAGCGACTTGATGAGAGTCGAGTTCCTCTGAATGGCCTTCCTCGTAAAGGATCTTGAAAAACCCAGATGAGGAATCAAAGGAATCAACAGTTCCCGAGTGAAGACCACTTCCTTTGAACTCTTTCTTCACGCATCTACCCACAAACTCCATTGTCTCATCTTTGCTTCTTTTCCTTTAGTTTCTTCCCCCTGATTTTTGGTATTCGAGATGATTTGAATTCAAGGGTTCAATGGCAAAGACTTGGGTTTCTGGAAACGAAGAAATGGGGTCTCTTTCAATTCAATTCAAGAGACCTAGAAAGAAAAAAGTAGTGAAATTGGGGAGAAACGAGAGATGTTAGTGTGAGCGAATCAGATGTGGGGGAAGAAAGCGGCACAATGTGAAATCCTGTGTAATTAATAAAAAAATTATTTTGTTGAAAATTTTGTTTCTTCCGTTACAATTCGAAGAAGTTCATAATTTATTGACCGGTCTCAGGTCAAAAGAGGTGGGTATTATATGAGTTGGAAAGATAAAATTATTTAGACACGTTGGGTATCTATCCGATAAAGATTTTTTATTTGGAAAAAAATAAATTTAAATCGAGTTTTTAAGTTTTTTTATAATTATATTATATTTTGAGTTTAGAGCGTAAAATTTTCGAATCGACCCAACTTAACTTATTTATAATTATATATATTATATATATATTTTAAAATAGATTAGGTCTAATAGTGTTTTAATTAAAATTTTAGGGTTAGAATAAAATCACAAATAAAATATATAAAATTCAAATTAAATTAATATCGAATTAAAATTTTAAATTTTGGATCGAAAAACTTTTCTTATTGTCATCTCTATAAAAAGGAGTGGAAAAAGAAATTATTTAAATTACATTTTATCACATGTGATAATTGTAATGTAAGTGAAATAACATATTTTTGATGAAAATTAATTTAAAATTTTAGTTAACAACGATGTTTAGTATAGTAGAAAATTTGTGGTTTAAAGAACACTGTATTATTAAAGTATGCATGTTACTTAAATTTATATCTAATTTTTTTTGGTTGGAACTATTCTGTAAAACTAAATTTGATTTTGATATAACAATTAAGTATAAAGACTATTTTGTAATAAATTTTTAAGTCCCTAAGTCAAACTTTTGTTTTTAAGTCAAACCAAGAACTTTGAAATAAATTCTCTAAGTGTTTTTGCACGAGGGTATCGATACCCCAAGAACAGGTATCGATACACCTGGGTTTTTAAAGTTTTGTTCTGGAGATCAAGAACAAGCATCGAAACACGGTTCGATACCTTTTCTTCACTGCCAGCACCCGTTCCGAACCATGTATCGAACCACTTCGAAGATTTTAATTATTTTTAAAATCATTTAAAAATTGACTCCAGGTATCGATACCTGTATCGATACACCCCTTAATCCCCAACGGCTATTTTAGCATTAAATAAGTCGACCGTTGGTGGCAGTTAAGATTTTGATTGGTGGTTAGTCTGTACCGAAACATGGTTCGATACCCAACCTTACAGTTTCATAAAGGTATCGAAGCATGGTTCGATACCCCTTGTATTAAATGTACAACGACTCTTTCTACTTTGGTCTGTTTCGAAACAGGTTCTTCGTGTTTCGATACCGCATGCTGCAGAGTGCATTTATGGTGGGAAGATGAAGCTCCAACGGCCTTATTTACATTCCCAACAACCACAACGGTTAGAAATCAATGAGAGGGTATAAAATGAAGTATTTTCAACAGTATTAAGGACTATTGAAACTCAAGCAACATCCAAGCACACAAATCCAACTCAAAGCACTTCATTGCATATCCTTGCCTCCCAACTTGTGTCCTTCAATTTGATTCTTGTAAATTGAGTTTGGGGAGAGTTTAATTGTATTTGGGGCAATATCTATCTTGTGAGAGATCTTTTATTTGCCTTTATTTCTTTGTATCATCTTGTGAGGTTGAATCAATTCTTGGGTAGAAGAATTGATTCGAATTGTAACGGTTATCCCTTGAACCGAGAAAAAGGTCGAATTCAATTAGTGAATTGGTTTCAAAATCCTTTGTGGGAGCTAAGGTAGTGGATGTAGAGCTTGTTCCGAAGCTTGAACCACTATAATTCCTTGTGTCCTTAAATTTCCATTTTTTACCGAAAAATCTTCCACCAATTTTTTTAATTGCCAATTCACCCCCCTCTTGGCCATCTTTCAAGATCGATCAACTCAACAATTGGTATCAAAGCCTAATATTTGTAGAGATTCACATCTACCAAAGAATATCCAAGGTGTGTTGATCATATCTACAAGAAAAATCAAATGGCCTCTACTTCCGGTTCATGGAATGAGTCACATTCCATCACCAAGCCACCCTTCTTCAATGGGGATAACTACCCCTATTGGAAGAATAAGATGAGGTTGTTCATCAACTCCAATGACTATATCCTTTGGGATATAATCGAAGATGACCCCTCTATTCCGATAAAAATGGAAGGAGATCGACAAGTGCCCAAAAAGAGGAATAAAATGACCGATGAAGAACGAAGGAGAATGTCCACCAACGATAAGGCATTGCACATTCTTTTTTGTGCTCTTGGTCCCGACATCTACTCCAGGATGTCATCGTGTACAAGTGCCAAAGAAGTTTGGGACTCTTTGGAGACCACATATGAGGGCACCAACGATGTCAAGGAGACGAAGATCGGTCTTCTCAATCTCAACTATGAGAATTTCAAGATGGAGCCGGATGAAGACATCACCAAGATGTTCGATCGGTTCTCCGTTATTGTAAATGGTCTCAAGGGCTTTGGTGAAATCATTCCGGAGGAGAAGCTCGTGAGGAAGTTTATCTATTCTCTTCCCGAGTCTTGGGATAGCAAGAGAACGGCTATCATTGAAGCCAAAAATTTGAAGACTCTAAAGCTTAATGCTCTTGTGGGATCTCTTCTCACCCATGAGATCATGAAGAAAGGAAGAGAAGAAGAAGGAAGAGGTGAAGATTGAAAAGAGAGAGGTTGAGAAGAAGAAGCAAAGGATTGCTCTCAAAGCTTCAATGTCACAAGAAGAAGTAGACACTAGTGAAGAAGAAGAACTTGAAGAGTTGGCTATGGTAGCCAAGAGATTCACTAGACTCATGAGGGCTAACCGGAATAGGAGATTCCAAAGAAAGAAGGATTTCAAATCAAAGAGCAAAGAAGAGGAGAAAGATCAAATTATTTGCTATGAATGCAAGAAGCCTGGTCACATTAAGACCGATTGCCCTCAATACAAAAGAAAGGGTTTTGACAAGAAGAAGAAGCAAAAGGCTCACATTGCTACATGGAGTGATGAGGAGTCATCATCCGATGAAGACATTGAGGTAGCCAACCTTTGTCTCATGACTCTTGATGAGCCCAAGGTAACCCTTGAACCATCTTGTAATGATTTATCTTATGATGAACTATATGATGCATATGATGAGTTACAAGATGTTTATGATGAGTTGGTTTTAAAATTCAAAGAATCAATTTTGAAAAGCAAGAAAACTATTTCCGATTTAGAAACGAAAAATGATTCTTTGACAAAAACAATTTTGGATTTGGAAGAAAAGGTTGTTACTTTAAATGATGATTTAAAGTTCTTTCAAAATGAAAATGTGGATTTAAACAACCTTATTTCAAGCTTGAGTGAAAATCACCACAAAGTGGTGAATGAGCTTAAGGAACAAATTAAAGTGGTTGGTAGTTCTACTTTTGAAAAAGGAAGCTCTTCAAAACCCAACCATGTGACAAAAGAATTTTTATAAACACAAACAAAGAAATTTTCAAAGGCATGTTAGATATAGAAAAATTAGGAGTGTATGGGTTCCTAAGGAACTCATTGTTTCTAATAATATTAATGCCATTGCATCTTGGATTCCCAAGGGAACCAAGCTTTTAGGGACTAACTCTCATGGACCCAAAATGATTTGGGTACCAAAAATCAAAAATTAAATCTTTGTTTGTAGGTTGAGCATTGCTTCAAGGCCAAAGCTTCAAGTCAAAACATGTGG
Source organism: Abelmoschus esculentus (assembly GCA_035048815.1). Classification (NCBI taxonomy): domain Eukaryota; kingdom Viridiplantae; phylum Streptophyta; class Magnoliopsida; order Malvales; family Malvaceae; genus Abelmoschus; species Abelmoschus esculentus. The sequence continues at coordinate 5,941,970 of JAUCBN010000056.1, read as the reverse complement.
TACCTTGATAGTGGATGCTCAAGGCATATGACCGGAGACAAGGGACGATTTAAGGAGTTAGAGCTCAAAAAGGGTGGAGTAGTAACTTTTGGTGACAACTCCAAAGGCCAAATTGAGGGTATTGGCTCTATTGGTAATCACTCCTCTATTTTAATTGAAAATGTTTTGCTTGTTAATGGTCTTAAGCATAATTTGTTGAGTATTAGTCAATTGTGTGATAAAGGTTTCTATGTCTCTTTTGATAAACATGGTTGTAAAATAATAGACATAGAATCAAATAGAACAATGCTCATAGGTCATCGCATAGAAAATATATAGATGGTGCATCTAGATGACATAAACATTTCTCATGCATGCTTAGTTGCTAGTGATGAAAATGATGCATGGTTATGGCATAGAAAACGAGGACATGCTAGCATAAGTGTTTTAGAGAAACTAGCCTTCCAAAATCTAGTTAGAGGTTTACCTAAGCTCAAGTTCTCCTTAGATAAAATTTGTGATGCATGTGCTAAGGGTAAACAAAAGAGAGTTTCTTTTAAGTCCATTAATGATGTTTCAACTAGTAGAGTATTACAATTGATCCATATGGATCTTTTTGGACCTATTAGGAAAACTAGCTTGGGTGGAAAATCATATGCATTTGTTATTGTTGATGATTACTCTAGATACACTTGGGTTCTATTTTAAGTAAAAAAGATGAAGCCTTAGAAAAATTCATCACATTTTCAAATATTTCTCAAAATGATCTTGATCAAAGAATTTCTCATATTAGAAGTGATCATGGAACCGAATTTCAAAATTTAGGTTTTAAGAATTTTTGTAATGAAAATGGGATTAGCCATAATTTTTTGGCTCCTCGCACTCCTCAACAAAATGGGGTAGTTGAGAGGAAAAATAGAACTTTAGAAGAAATGGCTAGGACTATGCTTCGTGAAAACAGTTTACCTAAATATTTTTGGGCGGAAGCCACAAACACTTCTTGTTATATTATAAATCGAGTAATGATTAGGCCAATTTTAAAGAAAACTCCTTATGAGATTTTAAAATCCAAAAAGCCTAACATTAGCTATTTTCACCCTTTTGGGTGCAAGTATTTTTTTTTTAAATCATGGGAAAAACAATTTAGGTAAATTTGATGCAAAAAGTGATGAAGCTATTTTTCTTGGATATTCTTTAAATTCAAAGGCTTATAGAGTTTTCAACAAAAGAACCTTAGTGGTAGAAGAGTCCATACATGTGGTTTTCGATGATAACCTCCTTCGAAGGATTCTTGTGATGATGATGATGTAGGAATCATTGAAACCATTAATGATGGACAAGCATCAAAGGTGGATGGGTTCCAACCAATGAGGAAGCACAAGATCCTTCAATAGAAGCTTTATGAGATGTAAAGCTTGAAGAAAGGGAAGTGAGCTACCCAAAGGAGTTCAACTATGTCAAAAGTGGTGAAATCTTGGGTGATCCATCCAAGGGGGTAACTACTCGTTCTTCTCTTAGATTAATGAACCATATTACATTTATCTCATGCATAGAGCCTAAGAATATCAATAAAGCCTTAGATAGTGATTATTGGATATTGGCTATGCAAGAAGAGTTAAATCAATTTGAGAGAAGTAATGTGTGGACATTAGTTGATAGGCCTAGTAATAAATCTACTATAGGAACTAAATGGGTTTTTAGAAACAAACTAGATGAGAGTGGTAACATTGTGAGAAATAAAGCTAGATTAGTTGCTCAAGGTTACACTCAAGAAGAGGGAATAGATTTCGATGAAACTTATGCACCCGTAGCTAGAATGGAAGCCATTAGGATGCTACTTGCATTTGCATGTTATCATGATTTCAAGCTTTTTCAAATGGATGTTAAAAGTGCTTTCTTAAATGGTTTTATAAATGAAGAAGTGTATGTTGTGAACAACTACCGGGTTTTGAAAATTCAAAATTTTCAAACCATGTTTTTAAATTAACTAAAGCTTTATATGGTTTGAAACAAGCCCCTAGAGCTTGGTATGAAAGGCTTTCAAACTTTTTAATTGAAAAATGTTTTGAAAAAGGGAAGGTGGATACTACACTTTTTATAAAAAGGTTTAAAAATAACATCTTAGTAGTTCAAATTTATGTTGATGATATAATTTTTGGATATACTAATGAATGTTATTGTCAAGAATTTTCTAAGCTAATGCAAGGTGAATTCGAGATGAGCATGATGGGGGAGCTCTCATTCTTTTTGGGACTCCAAATTAAGCAAAGGAAAGATGACACCTTCATCAATCAAGCAAAATACATCAAGGATATGCTCAAGAAGTTTGGCTTGGAGAATGTGAAACCTCAAGGCACTCCTATGAGCTCATCTACTAATCTTGACAAGGATGAAGGAGGTAAGTGTGTTGATTCTAAATTGTATAGATCCATGATAGGTTCTTTGCTTTACCTTACCGCAAGTAGACCGGATATCATGTTTAGTGTTTGCTTGTGTGCTAGGTTTCAAGCTAGTCCTAGAGAATCACACCTAGTTGCCATTAAGAGAATTTTTAGGTACCTTAGAGACACACCTTGTTTAGGTCTTTGGTATCCAAAAGTCTCATCCTTTGATTTGCATGCTTTTTCGGATACGAATTATGGAGGTTGTAAGATAGAAAAGTACTTCCGAAACATGTCAATTCCTAGGTAGTATGCTCATATCTTGGTTCGCTAAGAAACAAAATAGTGTAGCTCTATCTACCACCGAAGCGGAGTACATATCCTTAGGGAGTTGTTGTGCTCAAGTGTTATGGACGAAACAACAACTCTTGGATTATGGCATTAAGGTAGAAACCATACCTCTAAAGTGTGATAATACTAGTGCGATATGTCTTACCAAGAACCCCATTCAACACTCTAGAACCAAACACATAGAAATTAGACACCACTTTATTAGAGATCATGTGTCTAAAAATGATGTTGTTTTAGAGTTTGTTGACACCTTAAACCAATTAGCGGACATTTTTACTAAACCTTTAGACAAAGAGCGTTTTTGGACCCTTAGGAGAGAGTTAGGTCTAACTAGCCTATCTTGACCTCTTAAGTGTTATTTTTTATGCAATATTTGCTTGAATCTTGATTGAAATCATGCCTATGTTGTTTTGCATCTTGATGCTTCTATGCATATTGCTAGGGGGAGTATGAACTTGTTCATGCATTTTATTCATGTCATAACATCATATGCATGCTTCTAGGGGCTTTAGAGACTCATTTCTAGTACTTTTAGAAGCCTAAAATGCAAAGCACTTCTCATTGGTATCGATACAGTTTGCACCTGTTTCGATACCTATTCATCAAGTTCATCTGGGATTTTTTCTGGGAAGAACAGGTATCGAACCATGCTTCGATACCTGGGTATCGATACTAGCATCAAAATAGGCTATTTCGATACCGGTATCGAACCACGAGGCGGCAGAATACTTTAAAAGACTCCAAACCTAATTTTAATCTCATTAAAACACTTCCCAAACTTAAACTCTCTAACCCTAGTCGGCCACCCCTATAAAATCCATCAAATTCATCAGTTTTTAACACGAAATCAAGTGATCTTCTTGGGGGGTTTTCCATCAAAACATCATAGCCAAGATCATATCAACAAACGGTGCTACAAAAACCACGAATTCTTCTTAATCTCAAATTCAAGGTAATTTTCGAAAAACCTTTTTTTCGTTTGATTTTAGGTTGATAAAATTTAGATTTTGAACATATTTTGAATGCTTGTTGTATAGGTTTTCATAATCCTACGAAATTTTTTTAAAATCAATTTTTTTTTCATTCGAATATAAATTGATTTAATCGTATCCGTTTTTAATGTTTTTTCAAGAAATTTTCAAAATTCTAAATACCTTGAATTATAGATTAATAGGATTGAATTAGGTTGATAGAGCATACATGGTTTTATGTAACTAATCCAAACTTTGTTTTATCTCTAGATCATGGCACTCAAGAAACGATCCTGTACCGAGGCCAGTTCCTCGTCATCCCATGCTTCTAGAGCCGATATCCAAGAAGTTTTCACCAAGAGTTTGGATACCCGTAGTAGAATTGACAACTTCAATATCTATCGCAACTACCCTCTCAAAAAGGAACGGTGTGTGGACGTTCAATTCATGAACTCGCTCAAGTTCCAATTCAAGTACTATAAACGTCTCATCGATTGAAAGTTCTTGAGTTTTCTCACCCACTCCGGCAAGTTCTTTCCTTCCCTTGTCCTCCTTTTTTATTCTAATGCCAAATGTCTTGTTTCCCCTTCGTACAAAACCAAAGTAGTGGCTATTGAATCTTTTCTTATGGGCCAAACCTTCAAAATTGATGTCAATACCTTTGTAGATGTTTTTGGTCTTGAGGATGAGGTTAATACGGATGAAAACTCTCTTGGCTATTTTACCGGATCGGTCTCATCTCTTGACGTGCACGATCGCTTTCTTCATCTTATCATCTCTTGGTGGATTCGTCCATCAAATAGTAGGTATTCTCGCATTCGTCAAGTTGATAGCTTTTGGCTTAAATGTTTTCGTGAGGGTATTCAACCTAACCTTGCTCAAATTGTTTTCTCGGATATTGTTTGGAATATCCAAAACCGTGCCACCCTACTTGTCCAATCTTTTCCCTATGCTTGCATTCTAAGCTCTATCTTCTTACACTTGGGAATCGATTGCTCTTTTGACAAAGTGGGATTTCTAAAAGAGCCTATTGGTGAAACATCTCTTAACCGTGCCCACTTTCAATATGTCGGTCATGGTGAATGAGCTCGCGGTGCTCCTCCTCCTTCTCCTCCTCATCCCATTGATCCCGAGCCTCTTCATCAAGTTGCTCCGAGTGTAGACTTAATGGCTTTTCTTACCACTCGGTTCAACAACTTAGACGCTCAATTTGGTACCTTGAATGATCATTTTGGTACTTTGAGTGCTCGCTTGGATTCCATGGATGGAAGGCTTGACTCTATGTCAACTCAATTCCGATCAAGCTTTGATTCTATGGATACGAGATTGACGGGCTTAGAGACTCAAGGCCATGCCATGCGAATCTTTCTTGGGGCTCTTCGTCATACCCAAAAGCTTGCCAACGACGATGAAGATGACAATGAGGAAGACGAAGAAGAAGAGGAAGAAGAAGAACATGATGATGATGATGAGATGAGCGATTAGTGATCTTAGCTCTATCTTATGCTTTTGCTTTTGGCTTTTAGGACTAGTTATGTTTTTTTAAACATGTTGTTGCATCTCATTCATATTAGAATTTATGCACCTTATTATTTCTATATGCTTTGAACTTATTATTGTTGGATTTGGATTTAAATATTTTATGCTATGGATTATGTTTATGAAGTATATTTTCTTTAATGTTATGTTTGCTTTATATCTTGCCTTATATATCTTGCCTTATATATCTTGCCTTATATTCCATTGATTTTGATCTAACAAAAAGGGGGAGATTGTAAAACTAAATTTGATTTTGATATAACAATTAAGTATAAAGACTATTTTGTAATAAATTTTTAAGTCCCTAAGTCAAACTTTTGTTTTCAAGTCAAACCAAGAACTTTGAAATAAATTTTCTAAGTGTTTTTGCATGAGGGTATCGATACCCCAAGAACAGGTATCGATACACCTGGGTTTTTAAAGCTTTGTTCTTGAGATCAAGAACAAGCATCGAAACACGGTTCGATACCTTTTCTTCACTGCCAGCACCCGTTCTGAACCATGTATCGAACCACTTCGAAGATTTTAATTATTTTTAAAATCATTTAAAAATTGACTCCAGGTATCGATACCTGTATCGATACACCCCTTAATCCCCAACAGCTATTTTAGCATTAAATGAGTCGACCGTTGGTGGCAGTTAAGATTTTGATTGGTGGTTAGTCTGTACCAAAACATGGTTCGATACCCAACCTTACAGTTTCATAAAGGTATCGAAGCATGGTTCGATACCCCTTGTATTAAATGCACAACGGCTCTTTCTACTTTGGTCTGTTTCGAAACAGGTTCTTCATGTTTCGATACTGCATGCTGCAGAGTGCATTTATGGTGGGAATATGAAGCTCCAACGGCCTTATTTACATTCCCAACAACCACAACGGTTAGAAATCAATGAGAGGGTATAAAATGAAGTATTTTCAACAGTATTAAGGACTATTGAAACTCAAGTAACATCCAAGCACACAAATCCAACTCAAAGCACTTCATTGCATATCCTTGCCTCCCAACTTGTGTCCTTCAATTTGATTCTTGTAAATTGAGTTTAGAGAGAGTTTAATTGTATTTGGGGCAATATCTATCTTGTGAGAGATCTTTTATTTGCCTTTATTTCTTTGTATCATCTTGTGAGGTTGAATCAATTCTTGGGTAGAAGAATTGATTCGAATTGTAACGGTTATCCCTTGAACCGAGAAAAAGGTCGAATTCAATTAGTGAATTGGTTTCAAAATCCTTAGTGGGAGCTAAGGTAGTGGATGTAGAGCTTGTTCCGAAGCTTGAACCACTATAATTCCTTGTGTCCTTAAATTTCCATTTTTTACCGAAAAATCTTCCACCAATTTTTTTAATTGCCAATTCACCCCCTCTTGGCCATCTTTCAAGATCGATCAACTCAACAATTGGTATCAAAGCCTAATATTTGAAGAGATTCACATCTACCAAAGAATATCCAAGGTGTGTTGATCATATCTACAAGAAAAATCAAATGGTCTCTACTTCCGGTTCATGGAATGAGTCACATTCCATCACCAAGCCACCCTTCTTCAATAGGGATAACTACCCCTATTGGAAGAATAGGATGAGGTTGTTCATCAACTCCAATGACTATATCTTTTGGGATATAATCGAAGATGACCCCCTCTATTCCGATAAAAATGGAAGGAGATCGACAAATGCCCAATAAGAGGATGTAGTGCCCAAAAATGGAAGGAGATCGATAAAAATTGGTTTCAAAATCCTTAGTGGGAGCTAATGTAGTGGATGTAGAGTTTGTTCCGAAGCTTGAACCACTATAATTCCTTGTGTCCTTAAATTTCCATTTTTCACCGAAAAATCTTCCACCAATTTTTTTAGTTGCCAATTCATCCCCTTCTTGGACATCTTTCAAGATCGATCAACTCAACATATTCTTAAATATTAAATTATTATCTAAATCATTCTATTTTTTTACGCTACTAAATTTTTATTAAATCCATAAAAAAATTATAAATACATCGTATTCAAGAAATAAAAGAAGTTGGATTAAACAATTCAAAAATTCTTACAACCCAAAAATAATGAAAAAAGAAAATTTCTACAGAGATAAGCATATCAACAAAATTCAAAAGTTTTCTGAATCTTATTGTCTTTATCCAAATGAGATGCATAAAGAAGGAAGTAGTTGTACGTGATCTAAAATGTCATACAAAAAGTATCGCTACTCAGGACTAATTTCATCGGCAAACAACCATCAACCAAGTGGGGATATAATTTTCCAAGTGACCACCTACAAAAACAAAAATCAGAAACTAGCGCCGATTGAATCTCTATGCGAACAACAATTGTCGCTAGGGTATGCTGAAACATGCCACAAAGGTAGACGAATCAAATCACAAAACAAAAACAAAAATGTCACAGAGACATAAAAGAAACGTGTCACAAGGATAGAAAGAACGTGCTGTAGAAATAAAAATTCTTATTAAAATAGAAAACAAAAACAAAGAAAATAATAGATTCGATATCGACGATCAATAATAAGATTGATTGCTGACCACCAATCAAAGTGATTGATCAGAGTAAAGAGTGGCTAGAAAAAATTACAAAAAAAAAAAGCAGCTAGGGTTTTCTATTCAAATCATTCTAAACCGTTAAATTTTGTAAAAAAACTTAATAATTAATTAAATTATGACACATAACATTTTTTTAATCAGTGTCCGACTTTAATGAAAAGTTAGTAACGAGTTAATCTCTCAAGTTTTTTTATTCATTTTCGTCTTTGTAAATTTTATTTAATCCTAAATTAACATCTAGTTTATAAGTTAATTTAATATTTATAATATTATTTATAGGTGTAAAATTTAATTTTAAATCGCTGGATGATGGTAATAAATAACTAAGATTATTTTCTAATTTTTCCTAACGATACTCTTCACATTAATATATTTAGATAAAATGATGACATGTATCATTATCTTCTTGAATAGAAAATACGAATGCAAGGAGAAGGATAAAATCTGAACCTCTTTGGAGTGGTCAAATGTTTAACAACTAAAAAACTAGTAGAATTTTTAAATTCTTTTTCCAAGGACGGAGTCGAGATTTGGGGTTAAAGGGGTAAAACTTAAATGTTTAAAAGTAGGGGAACAAATTTATAAAAAAATAATTTTTAAAAGAATTTAAATTGAAAGACAAAAATAAAAAAAAAATCTTTAGGGATAGGGGGCGATTGTACCTCCCCACCCCTTAGTAGTTCTGTCATTACTTTTCCTCAAATCCGGACCTGTTCTTAAAAGTCGAGACATTTTGAATTATTTGTTAACACAAACAAAACAAGGGAAAACCTTTGAAATTATTTTGATATTGGACCTTGAACATATAATAATTTTGAATTGAATCTCTTTAAAAAGAAATCTTTTGGCTCATACTAGCTTGTTTTGGTCGCCTTACGAAACTTTCGTTATTGTGTTAGCAATTCAAGCAACCAAATGAATATAGTAGACGTCAACTAGCAAATCCAAATTCTCATTTCCTGTCTCCAAAATTCAATGCTACAATGGCTACTACTACCACTTCAAGCTCATAACAATCCAATGTAATAAGATTCCACAACAAAAACTGATCAACTAGCTTAACAACGGAATCAAAACCGGGGAGGACGAACATGAGAATACCGCCATCAAAGATTAGAACAACCATCGGTTACCATCGAGCTTCAGAGGATTTCATTCATTTACTTCATCTTGCATGTTAAATGCAATTTTATCGCAGTTTAAGTCCGCCGATGAGATGTAAATCGAGTGTTATAGCAAGACTACAACAAGACAAGCTGCTGAGATTAGGAGTTGAACCTTGGACACCGGAAGCTTTGTACTCCCTCTGGAACTTATAGGACCGAATGCTGCAGGGGGCAAAGCCCCTCCACCCGTGCTCGAATTAGAACTGTTTCAAGGGGGAAAAGTCATGGTCATTAATAAAAACACTGTTAATACGAACCGCACAGTAAAAGATTTGAAACCTCACCTTCCTGTAAATATACAGGTCCCATAAACTGCACAAGTTATCCACAAATACAGTAATTAGCCATTCGAATTGATTAAGCTGGATATCAAGGAAAAAAAGTCAAAAATAAAGGAAGAATACATAACAATTACATAACAAGAAAGCAATGGAACACTTGATAGAAAACAATCTTGGTCTATGTTACTTGGACTCGGGTGTGAGTGTAGGATGTGTCTATAAGAGTGTGTTCAATATTTTCCAAATTTTTCCATGTATTTGGAGGGTTCTTGGAAGATGATATCCCTATAATCATGTTCCAAAATACGCCGGACACTAGAATGTTAAGAAAAATGAAAGTCGGAGCAACATATATCCCTATACACATGCATACAGTTCTAACTATGGTTTCCCCTACAATGTAATATATCTATCCAATGAAATAAAATGAATATTGTGTAGGATAATGCACAGGCAATGTACATCCATGGATCTGAAATCAGTCTTGATAAAATTGTTAACATGCGGATTGCAGCAAAGGTAAATGGCTTAGATCGAATGAGAAACTATTAAGAAACCCTCGACTTCTGTTTGAAGAAAACCCAGATTTTGAAATTGATCACATAAGCTTGCTAGCAGAAATTTCTTCCTGGACCTAAAATTAAACTTCTACTTAAGTATTTTAAAAATAAATATTGCAGATAAAATTAACGATCAACATGATGAGAAAACTTGTGCAAACTTACTTGGATCATTATTTGTGGTTGTGGCTGTCCCATCAAAATCACATGTCCCGCCAACAGTATGCATTTTTTGATAATAGTCATTGTAAGCATAAGATGCATGGTTTTTGATGTTATTCGGGAGATAGCATGGCTGCCCTGATTGTATAGCACTGCAATTGGCCTTGCCCTGCCCACATGCCCAGTTAAGCCCATCTCGTAACTTATCTTCACTAGCATCATCTTTTGCCACACAAAAAACTGTAGTAGAATTTCCAGTGATCTGACTCGAACCACTTAAACTCAGAGGAAAAACAGCACTACTGTTCGTAAACAGCAAACCCCAGTTTTTCTCAGAAACAGGCCCAGGTCTCTTGTCTTCATTAAACAATTCATAAATGTATGTGTTGATGGGAATAGTTGGTTGACTAGGTGGGCCTGAATTGTTGGAAACTCGTCTGATCAAATTATTGATGAAGGTCTCAGCGTTTTCCACGGTGCATCAGGTTCATTGGATCCACCTTGCCAAGGCCACCCCGTTTCTGTGACAACGATAGGGATAGAAGAAAAATTGAGAGCATCTATAGAATAATAGGTTGCATCAAACATACTGTTATAGTGGAACAAAGTGTTTGGGTCAACAATTTGTTTGACAGAGGGGAGAGGTTTGAAAAGTGCATAGTCAATCGGAAAAATGCCATTTCCATCAGTGTAACCATAATATGGATAGGCATTTAACATGTAATAGGAGTTCGTGTTCTTCAAAAACTGAAGAAGCTGGTATACTGTAGAGTTCCATGAGGAATTAAAGCTAGCAGTAGATGGGGGGAAAGGCTTGAGGATGATGTCCATGGATTGTGGGGTTGAAACTTTGACCTGAAAATTGAGATTAGCAGCCACAAGAGCCCTGTGCAGGTTATTCATGGCCGTGACTAACACTGGGGCAGCATGAGGGACTGAGGAAAGAACCTCGCTCCCAACAGCAATGGCTGTAATGTTGGTAGAAGGCACGTAAGCCGCAACATTTTTGTTGATCCATGCTGCTGCTGATGATGCAGATTCTCCAATTCCTAGGACTTCCTCATTTGTCACACCAACTGTAACTTCAATCCCACTACCAGCAAGGGCTTTCAGCATGTGAGAATCGGCATCATAAAGCCGTATATGAGTAATTTGATGGGCTTTGACAATAGCAACCACATCTGAAGCTGATGGCATGCTGGAAACATCAGTACCTATGTTTACCCCAACAAATGCACCTATAATGAAGAATCTCGTCAGAAAAAAATCTACGAGAAACGCTACTACAAGAACCTACTAGTTCATAACCCATGAAAAGCTCAAAATAAGTTGAGGATAAAATAATAAAAGAAAATAAAAAGGAGCAATAGGGAAAAGGAAAAGAAAAAAAAAAAAACACTTAGTTCTCAATGGTCTCCAGATCTTTGAGGTCATGTCTGAAAGGTACCTTTTAGATACTTGGGCAAGAAAATTGAAACATAAACCAATTTAAAGTACTTATTACAAGGAACCATGATTATGGTTCCAATTTACAATGACTTTCAGCAGCAGTATTTGAACCATGAGTAGTATAAACAGTAGTTACCAATAGGATAAGTAAAATCAGAGCAGAACCACGTTAACAAGAAATATCAATTATAATTATTATCATTTTTACAGCTGAGTCTTCAACCTGCAAGATTCAACATTCCAGACAGGAACTGACCAAACCCTAGATAATTTTGCTAAATTACCTAGCACATTGGAAAACATGCCAATTAGAACCAGAAGCATGCTTCCATGACATCTTTCAAGACTCATCTGGTTGTGCAGTTTGTTCTCAGATTCACTTAGATGATAAACATTCTGCAAACAAAAACAGAGTCAGATAGTTTAATTCAGCTAATGCTGAACTTTTATGGGGGAAAAGATAAAATAAACAGCTCATAAAAGCTCTAGAAGCTCTAACTGCATAGTAAAACTCTGTTCAAACTAATGGCCTCAGGCTCCAAAAACTAAAATAGAAAATGTGCTACTTTGGAGCAAGTTTAATGCTAACTTAGTAGGTTAGGGAAAGTAAACTTCTTTATTCTTCTACACGAGGATAATGTTACACAGACTAACCAGGTTAGATCACACCAAATTCATCTACACGATAATGTTGCATGCGAACTTTTAAAGCACATTACAACAAATCCACATTCTTGTATTACTGGACAGATAAGGCAGATGTGACCCTCTTTTGACTCCTTACATGTAAATGGTTAAACTACTTGATGGATCTCTATCATATAGGCTGAAGAGCAAATTAGTCCCTTTACCATAAAAGTGAGCAATTACGCTCTCTACATTTAACTTTGAAGATAAGAGCTAAAATGTTAAACTTGAACCTCAAAAAGTGCTAGAGCAAATTAGTCCCTTTACTGTAAAAGTGAGCAATTACGATCTCTACATTTAACTTTGAAGATAAGAGCTAAACTTTTAAACAGCAGTAAACTTGAACCTCAAAAAGTGCTAACTTGAAGTGTTTTAAACTGACATGGCCCGGAAAAAACACAAAAGTTCAATACTTTTTAAAACGCAATAATGACTTAATTGCTCTTTCTAATATCACTTCCAAGCATCAAAAGTCAGCATTTTTTACAGTTCTACAGAAATATGCAAGGTCTATGTTGTTCACTTTTACAGCAGAGAGATTAGTTTGTTCCTAAGTTTATAGCACAAGACTCAGTAGACAGTTTATCCCAGATAAATAAAGCATTGCATAACGTTCATCAAATGATTTAACCCTTCGTCGAAGAAGTAGTTGACACTATGTCAAGCAGAAATCTCAGTAGTAGCAAGATTTATTGTGTCCAAAGCTGTTTAAAACCCGGTTTTCGTGTAATTTTGCACAAAAAGGATAGTACTTTACAGGACAGAAGCATGATTTTATGTAAAGGGTGCGATCTATTAGGAAGCTATAAGCTGCGAAATTATAAAATTTCAGGTGCCGAATTAGATTGTCAACAGAAAATACAAAAACCTTAAATCAGAGAAACTAATGAAAATAAAAAGAACCTGATAGATATCTCTAATCCAAACCACATGAATGAAAACACTAATCCCAGATGTCAAAAATCACATTTTTAAAGCTACACATAAGCAAGCTCGAAATAGTAATGAAAAACAAGGTAACCAACAAGAAGAAATCAAGAGAAGTTCTGAAGTACCTGATCCAGGTAGCCAAGGTGCAGAAAAAAGGGATTCTGCAAAAGAAAAACAAAACCCCACAGTAATTTTCTGTACAAAACTACTAATCCGGTGCTTAAATCAGAAGTAAAAGAATTTCAAAAGCCCCACAGTAACCTCCTGTACATAAATGTGGAAGCCAGAAGAACAGACAGGAAAGAAAACACAGTTGAAGAGCTTCACTAAATAAAATCACTGCTTGAGATTAAATGAAAGGAGCGGTATTATTAGAGTTAAAAAGACTAGTTGGTGTGTGTTATTTATTTGTTCTTAGGGTAAACTACAACTTAATCACTGAACTTTAGATGAATATTCGTTTTGATCATCTAATTAGACTAAATTTTCTGAATTTATTTTTTAGTCATTGAGCTATTAAATTTCAATTGGTCAGATGACATGACATTTTTTTTTGCTAATTCTAACGTGAAAGGTGAAAAAACATAGGAGAGAAATGCAAACATTTTTATACCAATCTTAGTTTGAATAACAACCGAAATGATGGCGGTCATTTAAGGAAATTAGCATGAATAATAACACGTATATTTAATAATCGGAAAATATTTTAATATAGAAGTTTTTTAATGTTAGGATTTAAGGATTAGAGTTTTAGGTTATGGTTTAGAAGTTTAGTGAGTAAAGTATAAAATTTAAGATTTATAGTTATAATTTAAAGTTATTTTGAGATTTAAGTTTCTAATTTTTATAATTTTTTACACAACAGTCTGTGTATCAAAATATAATTATTAATATTTTTTATTAATAAATCACTAATTAATTTTAAAATTTATTAAAATAAATATAATTATTATATTTTTAATAACCGTGGTAATTCATTTTGAGTGTAGATTTATTGAACAAAACTTTTTTTTTCTCTTTAAGTTTTAACATTAAAAACTGAATAATAATAATAATAATAAATAATGATAAAAATTAATGAATATCGATGGCGGACATCTTTTTAGAGTAACGTTAAAAACGTTAAGTACTTATTTAGCTCAAAATATATTTTAAGTACCTATTTAAAAAATATATATAATTTGAATATTTATTTGACACTTAAACTAAACTTTAACTTTAAATCTAAAAAAATAATATTTTAGGATTAGAGCAGAAATAAGAACACTTAAAGAAAAAAAAAATCAGATTTATACGCCTTCTAACCATCGAACATTCAAAGCCTAAAGTAAATACAACAAAGTAAAAGATAGAGTTAATATTAAATATTAAGGGTAAGCGACATAAATGGTCACCGAATTTTTAGGTGATTTATTTTGGTCACCAAACTTTTAAAATATTCGATAAAGTCACCTAATTTTTAGTTCTTATTCGATAAGGTCATTCAACTTTTAGTTCTTATTCGATACGGTCCCTACTGTTAACGGATAATTTTCTTTAATAAAAAATAATAAATTACAACATTCATTACTCAACTTTCATCTCACTCTTATTTTGGCCACTAAAGTTTATTTTTTATTTAATAACTTAACTTTTTAATTATTCATATTTTGGTCACCCTCGAATGACATGATTATATAAATTAAAAATTTTGGGAAATGATTTTTTTATTTTTCATATTAAATTTATCATATTATCGTATTTCATATTTTAACAAGCAAAGTAAAAAAATCATTACTTGAATAAAAATATTTCAATTATCTGATTTAATTGGTAGAATATAAGATCAAAATTGAATAATAAAAAATTAATAATTAAACAAATTAAATTTTTAAAGATTAATCGAACTCAATTTTGGTACAAAATTTTCAAATAAATTATTTTTATTCGGTTACGGTTCATAATTTGTACCAAAATTGACTAAATGATCTTATCTATTTTGATTTGAGTAATAATTTTTATTCAATTAATTTTTTTTACTTTTCTTATTAAAATATGTAATATGGTAATACGATAAAATTTAATATGAAAAAAAATTCTCGATTTTTTAAGGAATAATCAAATTTTTTAATTTGTATAGCCATGTTATTTGTGAGTTGCCAAAATATGAATAATTCAAAAGTTAAGTTATTAAATTAAAAAAAAAAGATTAAACTTTAGTCGCCAAAATAGGAATGAGATGAAAGTTGAGTGATAAATGTTGTAGTTTACCCATTTTTATTTAGGAAAATTAAACTTTAACAAATATTTTTTACGGTATATAACGGTAAGGACCGTATCGAATACAAACTAAAAGTTAGGTGACCTTATTAAATATAAACTAAAAGTTAGATGACTTTATCAAATATTTTAAAAATTCGGTGATCAAAATAAATCTAACGTAAAAATTAGGTGACCATTTATATAGTTTATTCAAATATTAAAGGATAAATTTGATTAAATCTATAAATTTAAAAATTATAAAAACACAATGGTTTTAACTAATATTAAAACTAAAAAACCATCAATGCTATACTAATTTTTTAGAGATCAGAGCATTTCTCAATGAAAAATTATTACTAGTATATAGTTTTGGTTTAATATGTTATAAATGATTTTATTTAATGAGATTTATTTATTTAATAAAAAATGGTTTTAAAAAAATGAATATTCATTTTAAAAAAATAAGGTTTAAATTTATTATTAAATAAGACTCATCTAATAATTTTTCCTTTTTAACCTATAAATAGCTTTATTGTAATCGATAGAAAACCTATGAATTTATTATAATCCGTTAAAAGGCTAATTTAAAAAGAGATAATCATAAACTTCAAATATATTTTTTTAAAGTGGATATAAAAAAAGGGATAGTCTTTTTTTTTTTTAAGAATAGTTTGGCATTTCAGACATATGATAAAAGACTGTCACAAAAATACAATGTGAATACAATTTCAAATTACTAGTAGTGCAACTGCAATTTCAAAGCCTCAAAGATAAGTCAATGTGACTGTACTCCTCAACGTTCCCCGTTCTGTATTCCATTGAAACATACTTCATGTCACTTCCTCCATCAAACATACCGGCTTGACCTCGTTGTTCAAACGGAGCCGTCGGTGACCGTAGACGTCGAGCATGGCTGGAACTAATGACAACTGAGCTTGCCTCTCTACTTTTCCTGGCAAGACGCCGTTCTAGTCTGTGTGCATTTTGGTGACCTCCAAGTGCTTGTGAACTATAAAACGTTCTGCTGCAATACTTACATGAGAAAATTCGGGGTTCAGATGGACTTCGGGGCGACGACGGGGACAACCATGGTTCAAGGACAAGCTCTAGGTGGAGTTGATTGTTGGGTAGGTTTAAACCAAGAGATGTGTTAGGCTGATAATCCATTGTGTCGGAGAGGAAATTGCAGGTTCACGGAATTAGTCGACCGGTTTCATTATGTGATTGAAACAATGGCAATGATGGTCGATGTTAGGTCGTCGAGAGATCGAAAGAAGGAAGAGAATGGAAGAGTTTACAGGCAAATGAGAGTAGTCAATGGAAGATGGTGCAAATAAAGGGGGTATGGAGAGCATTATATTCTGAGGTGCAAAGGTTCACTAAACATGCACCATGATAATTAACAACCGTACAAGATTAGACATGGTCCTACACCTATGGAACATGTTTTAATGTTCCTTCTTATTCCAATTAGCAAAATCTCTCTCTACTTCCCATCAGTCTTTTACATAACTTAAACTGAGACTAGCACATGGGTTATAGTGTTTTCCCCTCCAGGTAAGCTTTTAAAATAAAGCTACTAATAAAAAAACACAATGTCTAGAATTATTTTATGTCATAGTATTTGTTAAGAGCATGATTGTAGGATCATAATCTAGCAGGTCGGCTATGATTGCGCTGAGCTTTGTCCGTTCATCAAAGACACAAAACCAAACCAAGAAAACCGCAGACTCTTCTCTATCGACTAAATGTTTTTTATTGGTTCCGCGCGAATAGTCTGATATTTTATTTTTTATTAGTGTTTTCACTTTGGGATTTAAAACTAAGAATTACTGTTACAAATTTAAAGAATTAATAGTAAAATGTAATTTTTTGAGCGTAAGGTTTAGGATATGAAAATAAGAATTAAGGTTTAAATTCAATTTTTAGTAATTTTAGTATGGGATATAAAAAGAGACATAGTTAAAGACCAAAAATTTTTATATTTTTTTAAGTTATCACATCATTTTCTCTCTTAATTAAACATATCCCGTGTTTTTTTTTATAATTTTAATCGATTTGATGTATAGATTAAAAAAGAGAAAATAATATGATAATTTGTCATGTGTGATTTTTTCTCTCTTAATTAATATATCCTTGATTTTTTTAACGCCGAAAATATCAAAATAAAAACGAAACGTAACATCAATATTATTTTATTAAAAAATATATAATATATAATTATCCCTAACAAATTATATATATCTCCTAACATATTTTTGGTCGGTCCATACTTCTCAGTCACGAAGATTCCCACTCTCTACGAACATTAATTCCCTTGCCCCTTGCAGAAAACATACCAGTCTGACTTATTATGATGATTCAGCTAAATTCCATGTGTTAACTAACCTTGAGACATAAATATTTTGGTGTAGCGAGGGCTGTTCCTTGAACTATCCCTTGGTCAGTTAATTGGACATGACTTGATTTTTGATAAAATTTAATTAAGATAATGACAGAATATATTGGCTAAATAATTAGTAGACAAAGGATTAATTGAAAGTAAAACAAGAAAGGGAAGTATTCGATTTATATCTGTTATATATCGAATCAAATTTTGATTCATAATTAAATTCGAATTTTATTAAAGAAAAATAAGTGTCCAAATTATATTAGTTTTTCGTTGTTCAAATTATTTTTCGGATCAATTAAGTGCCTAATGTATCATTCAATAACATATTTAAGGTTCTCCGTTAATTATCACTGTTAAAAGAACATGTGTCGTCTCTAGAAAATTTTAAAATAATATTAAAATAAATAAAATTACTTAATTTACAACAAAAAAACTCTAAGTTTTTCATATTTCACAAAACAACCCCTAAATTTAAAAATCTCAAACTCCCCCAAATCTAAATCCCAATTTAGGCTAATTTCATCACCGTTTGTTACATCGCCATCCACCACATCAGTCACCAGAACTTCATAATCGTTTCCCCCACCATTTCGTCATCGATAATTGATTGATATCGTACAAAATATCGAAATTGTGGAACGATTCCTTCGAATGATTCACGACAAACAACGATAGAACATACGACGAATAACAAGTGGGTTGATCGGTGCCGGAAGGACGCTTCATTTGGGAGTTTATGAATTTGGGGGACTATTTTGAGAATATTATAAAACTTTGTGATATATTTTTATTTTGTTTTATTAATTTTGCATATAATTTTAGAATTTTCAAGAGATAATATGTATCATTTAACAATAAAAATTAACGGAGAACCTTAAATGAGTTACGAAATAAAATATTAAACACCTAATTATCCCGAAAAATAGTTTAGACACTTAACTAAAAAAAGGTATCATTTGAACACCTATTTAACATTTAAGCCTAGAAGACAAATCATAAACGTTAAAAGAGTTTAAAAAATATATATTGAATTTTATATTCTTTGTGATCTTTACATTTATATTAATATATTAAAAAAATATTTTTATTTCATTTGTGGAAGTAAGTAAGGTCTAAATATATTAAATTTTATATTAATATTAGTTTGATTATTTATTTTTTTTTTTCTCATTTATAGAAGTAACACGAGATTGCCCCATATTTGAGTTTTGCTGAGTTAATATTCAGTGAACCATCTGGATCTGATTTTAAATGATAAATTATTTTTATTAAAATAATCTAATAAACTACTTTGTTAGAAGAAACTTAATCCTATAAAATAAAACAATAAAATCATTATTGAATAAATGTAGGTAAATTTGAAACAAAATAAAAACACAATAAATATCAATAGATTTTTAATAGAAATCGAAAATAGGAACAAAATCTAAGAATGTTTACTCGAATGAATAAATTTATCAAGATTTGTATATTATTTTTTTAAAAGTAAATCTATTCGCTTTTATGATATTTGAGAGACGTTAAACATATATCTCTCAAAATATAATAATAAAATAAACATAATAAGAACACGTTTGCAGTAAAAACACAGTTTTAAAATGCACGAACCTTCTAATTTATGTGATTAACAAAACGGTTGTTGTTCTTAGAGATTATGAGTTCGAGCACTAATAATACAATCAAAGTGATTGAGCGATTAATGTCAAATAGTTGAAATTATATTTTAAAACAGATCTTACTGTATTTAGCATTAGCTAATTCAAAAAAAAACCATAGTTTTAAACTCACTAAGGCTGCGAAAACAATAAAAAATTATCTGTGTATTTTTCATGTATGGTTACACGGTTTAAATAAAGTTTTATACATAAAAATTATTGGAAATAATATTCGGGTGTTAAAGGCTCATTAATATCATATATTATCAAATATATTCGTACGTAAATTAAATAATATTACTAAAATAATATCCAAATTAAAAAATATTTATCATATAATTATCATTTTAATTTAAAATATTAAAAATGATATGTTATATTTAAAGAAAAAGATTTTATACCAATAGGGATTGGTCCAAGTAGTAAGCAGCTTAGTTTCGCTTAAGCAAGTTTCAGGTTCGAGACGTTGTGTACGCAGAAAATCCCTGTTGGGAGACTCACACACCAAGGCTAGGTGTGCGACCCAAGTCGATCTAGATTAGTCAAGGTTAGACTTTGGAACTAGAAGAGTAATAAAAAAATATTTTATATTAAACTAAAATACTCGTTCGAAAAAGGTGACGCAAATATTTAGATCAATCGGACCCCAAATTTTTAACTAAATACGTCTTTTTAACATCCAAGTAACATCAAATAAGATGTTTAGCTAAGACGATGTTTAACGTGGTTTAGCTTCACAGATAGGGTTGTAAACGAATCAAATGTTTGGTGAACTGTTTGTGAACCGTTCAGCGGAAAGTTCGTTTATGTTCGTGTATTTATTAAATGAAAGAACATGAACAAGATTTTTTGTTCGTTTAATTAAACGAACACAAACAAAGGGCTCGTTCGTTCATTTATGTTCATGAATGTTTGGTAATTTGTTTGTTTATGTTCGTTCATTTATGTTCGTTCGTTTGTGTTCGTTTATATTCATTTAAATTTATTCACATATATCTAAGGGTGATCATTAGATCAAGTAAATCGAGTCGAAATATTTTGAGTTACTCAAGTTGAGAAGC
Organism: Abelmoschus esculentus; assembly: GCA_035048815.1. Lineage (NCBI taxonomy): Eukaryota > Viridiplantae > Streptophyta > Magnoliopsida > Malvales > Malvaceae > Abelmoschus > Abelmoschus esculentus. The sequence goes on along the minus strand of JAUCBN010000056.1, from coordinate 5,921,619 downwards.
TTTATTTTATGATTCGTTAAAAACTTCCTTGTTATAGACTAGGGGTGTTCATTGTTCGGTTAAACCGAGTTAATGGATCAAACCAAAACAAAATTGGTTAGTTAGTTAAATTTTAGGTTTCGTCTAATAATTAAGAGTTTTTTTTTTAATTTTAATTATCGATTAATTCGATTTAAAATTAGTTAATTAGCTGAATTAATCGAATTAATCTAAAATATTAAATATTTAACATATTATATATGTTATTTATGTTCAGTCGTTTACGTTCATTTACGATCATTTATGCTCGTTCGTTTATATTCGTTCGTTTATGTTCATTTATCATTTAAACGAACATGACAAGCTATAATCCTTAACAAACAAACTTGAACAAGAAAATTTGTGTTCGTTTATGTTCGTGTTTGTCATTTGTTCGGTTAAAGTTAAACAAACGAACATGAACACACCCTCATTCGTGTTCGTTTTGTAACCCCCTTAGCCCGACCTAGATGGAACCGATTCTAAAGGATTACACGGGGAATACCAAACCAAACCCACAAAGGCCCGATCCGATAAACAACCCTGAAAACGTTATATAATTTCTTTTATCTTATCTAAAGGCATAATTATGTTTCTATATGTTTCGATTTCATGCAAAACAAGAACGAAAGCAATTCAACCACAATTGAGCACTCGATTAACACATGAGCAACTTAAGGACTAAAACGTGAATCTTTTAAATTCTATTGGCAAGGTAGAAATTCATTCCATCAGAGATCAATTAAACATACAAAGAACACCCACGATAAATTTCAAACCAAACAGAGCATTCTAAGATCACCAATTACATGCCTCAATAAATAGGGACCAAAATGTAAAAATTTTAATTTCTAGGGACTACATCCAATTTAAGTTAGCCAACTTGAAATTAAGTCAACTTTATGCATCAAGGTGAAATTTCAACTCAAAATAACATTCGTAGATATCATAATTGAACATAGAAAGTTATCCGGGACTAAAATGCAATTCCGACAACTATCAACTAATAACCAACCAAAGGTTTCGAAACCTTCATTGAAGTTTTGAAACTTTTTCTTAAAATTTTCGAAACTTTCATTCCAGTAAGGTTCTAGTATCCAACTAGCCCGCAAGGTTTTGAAACCTACCTGGAGGTTTCGAAACTTCCCTTAAAGTTTTGAAACTTTTGTGCCCAAAAATATAAAATCAATCCTTTTAAGTAGATTTAACCCATACAAGACACAACCATTGTTCACCATCAACTATATGCATAATTCCTAAACATTAAGAGCAAATTATACAACCAATTGAAACCATCATAGACCCCACAACTCCTATAGGTATGCTTTCTAACTTTCTCACAATATTCATAGCCATACTAGAAAAAGCATACCTCAAGAAAACACAAAAGCATACATCACACTTTCTTTAAATGCTTTTACTTACAAGACAACAATATTGCTCAACATTCTATACATACTTAAGTTCATATAACCAAAGTGGCTCATGTCAACTAAAAACCAACTTTTACAACAACGAAACCATACCCCCATTGCTCTCTTACTACTACTACTACTACTACACTTTAGATCACATACTTGAGCTATTCATTAACACGCACTTGGAATCTTGCTTCTCTTGGCTGCCTCGGTTAATATCTTTGCATTGCAAGGTAAAAGAGAGGGTAAGCATAAGCTTAGTGAGGGGTAAAACATAAAAATATCACCCTTGCAATGCAATCCATAAGTCCATCAACAAAACACTTTAAATCATACCATGTCCTGCTCAATATAAGTGCCTCAAACATTGTTTACAAAACCAAATTCGTTTCCTTATTAAGTGTCAATTATCTCATGCAACTCAAAACTAAAATTCACAAGACTTTCATGCTTTTAAAACAACAACAATACTTATGGCCTTTTTAATACATATGTATCTCTATGCATCATCTCAAGTCTTATATGCTATACACCTAGCAAAGCTTAAACCATACGCACTTTAATATGCACATCACAAGTCTTATTTGCTAAACACATAGCAACACTTAGGTCATTCTCTTGTGCTCATATCCTTGCACAAAACTTATTTAAAACACATGCTTGTGAAATTCATGATCTTAAAACATTACATTTTATAAACAATTCTATATCAACATGTGACACAATCTCATGCTTTTCAATGCACAAAAATCTCAAATCATAAACCATGCATATTGGCAACTAAATGACTAGCTTTGTTCAAACCTTATACCCATCGAATACTCGGATTCCTTATTCCTTATCAAGAGACACTTGGTCTCAACATGCATCGATTGGACACAAAGTCACCCTTGTATACATGTTACCCCCACTACGTATGGTCGGACACAAAGTCACCCTTGTTTACGTATGGGTCAACTATATGCACGGTCGGACACAAAGTCGCTCTTGTTTACCTATAGGCAAACTCTACACGCACGGCCGGACACAAAGTCATCCTTGTTTACGTGTAGGCAAGCTCTACGCGCACGGTCGGACACAAAGTCATCCTTGTTTACGTGTAGGCAACACAACATATTAACTCAATATTATAGTGCACTTAATCCTAATGACATGTCATTTGTATTCGTGGTCTTAAAATAATGTCACTAAGCCAATATCATTCTCATTATGCATGGAAGCTGGCTATTTTACAATGCACTCAACATATGTTCATCAAAGTGAACTCAAATCATGCTCAACGACTTTATTCGGGGAAAATGTAATAACCATACTTTAATCCAAATCATTCTCATGCTTTAAAAGTCATGGAAATCATTATAAACCATGCATATACAATAATTAACACATGCATGCATCATTTTCAAACTCAATTCATATATTGGAAACCATTTCTTCATAATCATCTTTCATAAAACCAATGCAACACTACCAATCATTGGATATGTTACAAAAATCATAGAAATTAATAAAACTCATGGAATGTTCAATTGCTAAAACATATCCGATACCAATGGACAATAATGAAAATATTGTCATTTCTCATGCATAAATTACATATGCAAAAACTACTTTAAGAGCATGAACAAAACATGGCAAATATAGAGCGATATGGGAACCATTAAGAGAGCAAAACAATTTAACTTACTTCCGAGCGTAGGAAAGTTTTTCACACCATCTCTACACCCCAAAACCTTTGATAAAACAAGTAAAGCCTTGCCGATACGGCAACTCACTCACCACTTGTCCAAACCTCGCTTGCCGAAGTCAACCGACATTCTCGCCTTTTTTGAAACACGTCCAACACTTAGCTCAATATATTGCCCTGTTTTAACACAAAAAAAAACAGAGGGATTAATGCATATTAATGCATTCAATCAACCTCCCACACATCCCAAACAAATAGCCCAAAAAACTACACTTAAGAAAACCGAAAACATATATGAAACTCATCCGAACGACCTCCAGCCCTTAGCCAACGAAAACCAAAACTTATCAACATCAAAACAAAACCAAGAACCATGATATAACCATCCTAAACCAGCAACAAGCATTCAGCCACCCAAACAAGTCATAAACCGAAGATCTAAGCCAATTAACATTACCAAAACCTAAGATCTGGGTTTACCCATCCAAGAACATTTAATTCCATGTTGAAACACATCAAAATTCATTGATTTAACCATTGAAAACCATCAGGTATCACCTTATTACGGGATTGCATCAATTCAATCAAAATTAACCGATAGAAACCGAAAATCATCAATTAAAACCATAAAACAAATCAAGAAATCAATGTAATGGATCAAACACTTGGGAATTTCAATAAAGAACTCAAAATTTAGAGGTTTGAATGGTTTCTTACCTCCAAACATGATCCAACCTCCTTCCGTTTGTAAAACCCATGAAAAACAAGTTGTAAAGTATAAGAAAATTGAATCAAAAAAATAATTTACCTTGATTAAATTGAAGAGAAATCTGATTGGAAACCAAGAAAATTGGGAGAAGTTGAGAGAAAATGGGTAGTTACGTGAAATGGTGATTTTGGTGAAAATGGGAAATATATCTCAATTAAATCTTAATGGTGATTAAAAGAAGTTTATAAAAGTGATTTTTGGAAGGTTAGATCAGATGAGAAAGATTGGATAAATAGCCCATTAAAGATTCTAAGTTTTGACCCAATTACATTTTAGTCACTAAAACAGTCCAGTTTTACAATTTTTACAAAATAGTCACTAGTTTCCAAAATGTCAAGGTTCCAAGTATAATTTTCTAAAATTGATTTGACCAAAGTCAAATAGAGTCCAAATAAGAATTTTAGAGTATTTTTCCATATTTTATTTCCTTTGAAAACCATTTATAAAAATTAAATCCCGAATCTAGGCTAATTGGCTTGATCGGTTTAACCAAACCTTGATCCGACCATGATAAAATCTAGGCTCATTTTTTAGGTGTTACACGTTTGGTTCGTTTACAACCCTATCCACGAGTAAAAATAAATAAATAATTCACTATAAATATAGAGATCACAAAGAGTATAAAATATATGATATCTCATGTATTTTAAAATTCGATATATATATATATATATATATACTCTTACACTATATAAAATTTATCTTTTTTGAATCGTTGGATAAAAGTAAATAGAAAGATGAGATTAACAATATAAAATGTGAAGATCATTATTTGAAAAAAAAAACAAGATAAGAAAAATAATTTTGATTATTTATTGTCATCATTTAACAGTTTAAAAAATGTAAATAAAAGCAGTCGCTCTCTACCAAAATTTCATCCTTGGTTCATTTTTACTTTGATCAATCCCTTTAATCGGTGGTCGACAATAAATTTTAGTATTAGATATCGATCACCGAATCTATTACTTTTTCTTTTTTTATTTTAATAATAAATCTTTTTGTCTTTGTGACACATTTTTATGTCCTTGTGACATGTTTTTATTTTTGTTTTGGGGTTTGGTTTGTCTGTCTTTATGATATGTTGTAGCATACCCTAGCAATCGATTGTTATTCGTATAAAGATTCAATCGATGCTAGTTTCTGATTTATGTTTTTATCGGTGGTCACTTGGAAAGATTTGTCCCCACTCGGTTGATGGTTGTTTGTCGATAAAATCAGTCATGGACGACACTTTTTGCATGACAGTTTGGATCGCCTACAACTTCTTCCTTCGTTATATGTCTCGTTTGGAAAAAGAACAATGAGATTCAAGAAGCTTCTGAATTTTATTGGTATGTTTACCTCTATAGAAATTTTTATTTTCCTTTGTTTTTAAGTTGTAAAATTTTTGGATTGTTTAATTCAATTATTTTACTTCTTGATTGCGATATAATTATATTTTTTTATAAATTTAATAAAAATTCACATTTTTTTCTAACAAATAAATTTAAAAGTTTATACTTTATAAATATATCCTAAGCTTTTATATATACGTATATCTCAAACACATTTGTAATATTCATGATCTGTAGTCAAATAGTCACTAAATGTTCCTTAATTACTATAATTATAATAAAATCTAATTTAATATTAATTAATTAAATGATAAAATTAAGTTATAAAGGATAAAATTAAGTTATACAATATAAAATTTAAAAATTTTACACGTTTTTATATCGTTCTATGATTGAAACGGATATTGAATAATATTAACCTATAAGGTGAGCTGTCCCTAGTGAGCTGACAAAATGAGCTGGAGGAATGACAAGCTGAAAACAAGTAGACGGGTGCAGAAAAGATAAGGATTCTATTGGAAAACCCTAACATTTCTAGATATTTTTTACCCTAGTTTTCTGTATTTAAGAAGAATGAAAACCTTCTGTAAGATCACTCCTTTTGAATATCAATAAATTCTTTACCCTCTTTTATATATGTTTAATAATAAATGACTTAAATTAACAACTAATTATGTAACATATGTAAATTCAGTATTCCCCTTTTTTATTTTACTGTAACAGTGAACAATGATAAAAATGGAATTAATTAACGTAGCAATGAGGTTGTGTACTGTAATAATAAGATTAAAACAGATAGTGAAATATGCAGAGACGAGGTTAGGAATAAATTATAAAGGGATAAATTGATTAATTTTAAAATAATAAGATCTTAAAAATAATTAAATCGTAAAAGTTAAAGAAATTTAGATTTAATTTAAAAATTTTAAAATTAAAAAGTTTTGTAAAATAATTAAACTAGAAAAAGGTGGATTGAAGCTTAATTCTAATAATTTTATATTATAAGATCTTAAAAAATAATAAACTATAAAAATTTTAAAAATGACCAAAAAAATTTAATTATAATAATTTTAAAATTATAAAGACTTAAAATAAAATTAACCATAAAATTTGAGAGTCGTAATTTCTCTCTATAATACAAATAAATCCGTCTCTGGGGATATGTGTTTAGATATAAACATAGGGGTAGAAATAGTATGGGACGGAAACGATTATCTCAAATATTTGTGGGTATAGTTTTAAGTATCCATTAAATATTTTGGAAGTTTTATTTTTATATTTTTTCGTATATCTCTACGGATTTCAAAAAAATATATATATAAAGATAACAAAATTTATTATCTTACTAATTGAAAGACGTGATAAATTTAATATTATAAATAATATATTTATTATACTTAAAAATATTAAAATCTTAATATATTAAACAAATATCTAGCATCTCTAAAGTTACAAACAGTAAAAATAAATGTCCAACATTCAGACATTTACATATGTCAGGAGGAATATAGGTAAATGAAGTTTTTTCTAGCATGTTAAAATAAGATAAAATTAAAATTATTATAAAAATTATAAGAATTTTATTATCAAATTTTTTAAAAATATATTAAAATTTTTAAATTTTTTGTAATAAATTTGATATATATCAAAATTTTTATATTTTCAAATTTTTAGATTTTTTATAAAAAATTCGGTATATACTAAAAAATTAATACTAAAATTCTTATAATTTTTATAATAATTTCGATTTCGTCTTATTTTAATTTCACTTTAACCCACCTCACACTTGAACTTTTCGAGATACACGTATATTTTAAAAATTTTATAATTTTTTTTTTATTTTTATATAAAATATTAGAGATGTCTATGTATATTAAAACAAAGGTTTTTTTAATAATAAAAAATAGAGTAAATTACTGTGTTAGTCATTTTTGTTTATCCTCAGTTTATTTTTAGTCATCGATTTTGAAAAACGACCAGTAAGACCACTATCGTTTTTGAAGTGTAAAGTTTTGGTCACTCCAACATTAAGCGCCGTTAAATATTGACGAGAAGATGATCTGGTACAATAAAAATGATAAATTACTTAAATAGTCCTTAAACTATTATTATACTTTTGTTTTATCTTTAATTTGATTTTCAACAATTTAAGATTTTATATTTTTCCCATCCTTTCCAATCAGATTTTTCCCTCCAAATTACATATATCTTCTGCATTAATATGGTATTGTGAAAAGATACAAATTTTCCTTTCGAACTCACTCCTTTTCCGATGTTAGATTCTCTAATCTTATAATTTTTGTAACAATCAGCACAGCAACTTCCATGAAAACAAATACAAACCATTTGTCCATTGCAGACATTCAAATCTTGTTCCTTTTATCTCCAGTCTCCACCTATAAACAAGAGATGAGATGAAATATTTTCAAACCATTGATTCTCGGACAAATTAATAGAAAGACTCAGATTTTTCAGACGGTATGAGCTTGTTTCCAGAAAGAGTCAAAGAGCTCATCAATCAAAGTGTTGCCGGGATAACTCAGCAAGATTCAAGCTCACCAACCTCTGTAAGATGATTCTTATTGATCCTCAACCTCTTCATACAAATCTAAAAACTTTCAAGAATAGTTGTTGTCAAGTTCCAATAACACCCTTAATTTTCTGTCTCCACACAAGAATCTGGAAAATTCTTTGATATGTTAATACTGTTTAACGGCGAAAACGGATCGAAATTCGAAGAATATCTTGAAAAAGTTGTTTCTAAACAAAGGAGCCTATAAGATGACATATCATCGAACCCTGGAGGGATTTCCCAAAAAAAGTTATAACAGTGAAACACCACCAAATTTTTATTCTCAAAAAATTATAATAAATTGTTTTAGGGTTTGGGTTTAGATTGGGGTGTTCATATTCGGATAATCGGGATTTCGGGTATCTGGAATTTTTGGGTACTAAAATGTCGGTCCGTGATCTAGCTTAACTACTCGGAAAAAGTATGGATCGGATATTCGGTCCGAAAAATTCGAGCATTCATTATAAATATCCGGTAATTTTTAATCGGATAGACGGGTCAATGGGTTGGATAGTTCGGATCGGATATTTTGAACACCCCTAGTTTAGATGGAAGGAGTTTTAGGTAAAGGGAGTTTTTTTTGGAAGATGACCAATAAACAAAATTTTAAACTTAAAATAATAGATAAGAGATTATTTAAGTAATTTATTATTTTTTATTTTGCCAAATCAATTTACCGTTAAAATTTAACAACAATAAATATCTTAAATACTAAAAATTTATAAATAATAGTAAATAGTTTTATAAGTGTTTTTTAAAATTAATGACCAAATCTGTACCAAAATTAAAAAAAATATTATTTCAATAATTAACCCTAAAAAATAAGATTGCAATATTAATAACAAAACCTAAATCCCTCTTTATTCTTCTTTTCTCTTTGGCTTTCAAACCCTAAAAGGGTTGTTATCACGCCGTCGTCATCAGACCAGCATCTAGAGCCGTGCGATTTCACCTCTTGTCGTCGGCGCGCCGTCAATCCCCTCTCCTCAACGTCGACCAATCCTCTCCCTGTAAGTCTCATCAGCTCGCCTCTCTTTACACTTTCATGCTCACCCTTATCGCCCGCCCATGGATTTTTTATATTTTACAGTAACGGGAGAAAACCGGGATAGAGGTTTTGACCGCCGGAGTTACCGCTAAATAGAGGCTGCTATAGCGTTCGCGGGCCTTTTTTTGAAACCCTGTTAATAATCTTCCCATTTGCATGTGTCTGTGATTTATTCAACCATTTTTCTTTTCCTCGTAAGTAGAAGCTTTCCTGTGCTGAAGAGATGATGTTACCTTAATGGTATTTACAGGATTGTCCTATCAAGATGGTTGGGCCAGCACCATTTGTAGATATGGGCAAAAGAGCCAAAGGTACGGGTTGCATTAACCTTTACTTTTTCTTGCCCGGTATTGTATGTTTATATATTGTTTGATATGCTTGCACTTGTCAGTTGTCATGGTCTTACTATAGATTATTGTTTATTGGCAACTCAAACTGACATGCGGCTTTTCAGAGGCATGGTGAGGGGTGGGTAGAAGAATTGGGAAGATTGTTGCAGTTAGATTTTACAAAAGCACTTAATAAACCAAAGAAAATGCTTATATTTATGTGACAGATTACAGATAATCAAAACAAGTAGTTAGTAATACTAGTACATCGAGGATTAACAGTTGTACCATATGATGAATAAGATAAAATTATCTAATAGATCAGTCTTACATTTATTACCAGGACTTTTTCTCTTTATTTGTAACTTTTAACTATTAATCAGTACCTACTGCAGTTGTTTCGTTAGCCTGTCATGTTACAAAACCGGGGCTTCGGAACCTGCTTTTATTTGCTGTTAGCTCTCATAGATTCTAATCTTTTCTAATTATGTTTATGCAGACCTCCTGACAAAAGATTACAACTTTGACCAGAAGTTTACTCTTTCAATGCTTAGCTCCACCGGAATGGTAGTGTTTCCACCATAGTACTTTGACCCTTTTTATTGTGATGCTTGGTTGTAATTGTGGACGTAGCTTGATTAATTACTTTGAAAACTTAAATTCTGCTTTTCCATAGTTTTATATGCCATTGATGTTATGGTGCGAGAATAGTTTCTTAAATATTAGTTCCTTTCTCTTAAGCAATCTTCTGCAGCAAATTACTGGGAGAAATTGTTGTTGCTCTGCTATCTTTGAGATGTAGGAAAAAATACTTACTATCAACAATAATTTGTTGTTGCTCTTCCTTGTATTACATACCTAACCTTCATTTTCCCTTTAGTAATTACCAGCGTTAAAAGGCTGGACTGGACTGCTGGTTAGAGTGGTCAACTGGGAACAAGTGGTCTGTGCAGTCTGGTATGAATAATAAATCTGAGCACTTATCAGTTTAACTGGTAAAGAATCATCAAAAACAGGATTATAATGCAGACCATACCACAAAACCAAATGCATATTTTTATTATCTAATTACCTTGTTTAATTCTTTTCTTACGTCAAAATGTTATACCTAATATTTAATATATAATTTGATTTAACAATCCTGTTGAACCGGTGACTCTGAAGGCTCATCAGTTTGACATCCGGTCCTGTTTTCTATTCTTTGGTATTCATTTCCATGATTCCATCACATATTTGACAGATACATGCATGGTTTTTGTCGGTTATACATATTAGGATAGACTTCTATTTTATAGGAATTTATCATTTAAGATAAATACCTATCTTTTAGGAGTTTTATTAGTTTTGTTTATCTTATCTTCTTAGGTGATAGAGATCTATCTTATTTAGGTTTTCTAATTCCTTGTAAACTCTTATAAAGAAGTCTATATATTTAGACTTCATGTTGATTAACAAAACAACGATTTAGAGTATTACTAAGACTCTGATTTAACATGGTATCAATATCAGGTTAGAACGTTCCTTCATCCGATTCATCTGGGTATCGGATTTTTTGTTCTATTCCTCTTTCTGTTCTCTTGGTTATTCTTACATCATTACTAACCTAGATCCATCGATCTCTGAGGTTAGTAGTCAGAATAACTCTTCACAGTTAGAATATCTACTTTCTGATTCCTCTCTTTCTCCCATTACTACCTATAAACTAAATGGCCATAACTACCTCCCGTAGTCCTAATCTGTACGTCTTTACATCACTGGTAGAAGAAAAGATGCCCATCTCTTTGAATCCATGTCAATTTTAGCCACAACAGACCCTAGATACAACACCTGGATGAGCGAGAACACCATGATCATGTCATGGCTCATCAACTCGATGATTTCAGAAGTAGGGGAAAACTTTATGTTGTACCAGACTGCTGCAGAGATTTGGACAGTAGCTAGAAACACTTATTCCAGTGCTGATAACACTTCGAAGCTTTTTGGAGCGGAGAATCATATTAACAATCTTCGACAAGGGGATTTACAAGTTGTGCAGTACTTTGGAATTTTGAATAAATATTGACAGCAAATTGATTTGTATGAAGATATTGAATGGAAGTGTCAAGAGGATAAAAGTCTGTATGCCAACTAGAAGAATCAGAGACGAGTTTTCCAGTTTTTATCTGGATTGAATGATGAATTTGATAGTGCCAGAGGAAGGATTTTGACCTCCAAACCTCTCCTTTTGGTGCAAGAAGTCTTTTCAGAGGTAAGGAGAGAGGAGAGCAGAAGGATATTAATGGCACTAGTAAACACACAACCAAAGACTTCAGCCTTGGTGGCCACTTCCAGGAACCAACAAAGGAGAAGTAGACCATGGTGTGAACACTGTAAAAAGATGGGACATGTGATAGATCAATGTTGGAAATTGCATGGAAAACCCCAAGATTGGAAACCAAATCGATCAAAATTTCAAAAAGAGGCTCACCTAGTTACTCAAGAAGACTCGGCCAACAACTTTAGTAGAAAGCAGATTGAAGAGTTGCAGCAACTTCTCAGTTCTATGGCAACCAAGCCTTCCACAGAGGCTCACACTGCTATTGCAGGTACTGGTTCATTTGATAAATCAGTCCAATGGATAGTGGACTCAGGGGCAACAGATCATATGACAGGGAATTTGGCTTTATTGGAGAATTATGGTGAGAGTAGTCTCCCTGCATCGGTTCGCATTGCTGATGGCTCTCTAACTAGTGTGAAAGGAATTGGTTCAATCACTTTAAATGATGGTTTCATTCTTCAAAATGTTCTTTATGTTCCAAAACTTACTTGCAATTTATTATCAATTAGCAAGTTAATTTGAGATTCATATTGTAATGTTGTGTTTGGTATTGGTGGTTGTATTTTCTAGGAATAGGAATTGAAGAATGAAAGGGGTAAGAAAATGTACTGCACACCCCATAAACAAATATGTTATGGGAAATTACAGTCTGATTTCAGGGCTTTTACTGCTAATGTTAATCATGAGAGGATACCAAAGAATGTGACAGAAGCTTTTCAGTCTCCAAAATGGGGAAAGGCTGTTGAAGAGGAGATAGAGGCTCTATAAAAGAATGATACATGAGATTTGACAGATTTTCCAATTGGAAAGAAAGCAGTTGGTTGCAGGTGGATATTCACCATCAAATATCACTCGGATGGGAGCATGGAAAGGTATAAAGCGAGACTGGTTGCTAAAGGTTTCTCTTAGACCTATGGCATTGATTACCAAGAGATGTTTGCTCCAGTGGCAAAATTTACAATTAGGGTGCTATTATCAATAACTGTCAATATGGACTGGAAATTACACAACTGGATATAAATAATGCATTCTTAAATAGAAATCTAGAGGAGGATGTGTACATGGAAGTTCCACCAGGATTAGAAGGGAAAGTTACCAAGAATACTGTTTGTAAACTCAAGAAGTCTCTATATGGGTTAAAACAGTCTCCCAGAGCTTGGTTTGATCGTTTTGCTAAAGTAGTTATTTAAAGTGGATTTAGACAGAGTCAAGCAGATCATACTCTCTTCAAGAAGATAACATCAAGTGGTAAAGTTACTCTTCTAATTGTATGTGGATGATATAATTTTTACTGGTGATGATAATGAAGAAGCAGAGAGGCTAAAGAGGGATCTAGCAAGAGAATTTGAAATCAAAGATCTCGAAACTATGAGATACTTTTTGGGTATGGAAGTGGCACAATCCAAGGAAGGACTGGTGATCAATCAACGGAAATATGTGTTAGATCCCCTTGCCGAAACAGGAATGCTTGGTTGCAAACCAATTGAAACTCCAATGGAACCAAGGTTGAGATTTAGCAAGGAAGATGTAGGAGACCCTACAAATAAAGAAACCTACCAAAGGTTAGTTGGTAAGTTAATCTATCTTTCACTCACTTGACCAAACATTGCATACTCAGTAAGCATTGTTAGTCAATATATGAGTGATCCACGAGAACATATGGAAGCAGTTCTGAGGTACTGAAAATCTACACTGGAGTTGGACTTATCTTCAGAAAAAGTCAAGACAGGAGTGTGAAGGTTTACACAGATGCTAGTTGGGCAGGTGAGTTAACTGACAGGAGATCTGTTAGTGGCTATTGTACCTATGTTTGGGGTAACTTAGTCACATGGAGGAGCAAGAAACAGGCTGTTGTCTCTCGAAGTAATGCTGAATCAGAATTTAGAGCAATGGCTCTTGGAATTTGTGAAGGAATATGGATTAAAAAGGTGCTCTCAGAACTTGGATTGGATAACGACAAAGGTTTTGAGATATTTAGTGATAGCCAGTCAGCTATGAGTATATCTAAGAATCCAGTTCAGCATGATAGAACAAAGCACATTGAGATAGATCGACATTTCATCTATGAGAAGGTCAACAATGGAATAACCAACTTGTAGTGCATTCCTACAAAGAAGCAGCTAGTAGATATTTTCACCAAACTCTCCCAAGAGTAACTTTTGATGAACTCTCATCCAAATTGAGTATATACAACATATATACACCAGTTTGAGGGGGAGTGTCGGTTATACATATTAGGATAAACTTCTATTTTATAGGAATTTATCATTTAAGATAAATACTTATCTTTTAGGAGTTTTATTAGTTTTGTTTATCTTATCTTCTTAGGTGATAGAGATCTATCTTATTTAGGTTTTCTAATACCTTGTAAACTCTTATAAAGAAGTCTATATTTAGACTTCATGTTGATTAATAAAGCAACGATTCAGAGTATTACTAAGACTCTGATTTAACAGTTTTCTGCCTCCTAATGGTAGGATAAAGTTCAGAAAGAAGTGTTGTTATAAGCTTAGAATAAAACAAAGCTGGAGAACCAGGGAGTGCAGGAGACATGGATGGTCGATAGAGCTAAATTGTGAGGCTTAATGAAACTAAATACGTATTTATTTTATTGATTTATTTTATAAATAGCCTAATAGAAAATGAAAATGGCCAAAAACATTTACTTCCTAGATTTTGCTATGTTATTCATTTAAACCATCAATAGATTCGAACACTTTTTCAAAAATGTACTGCTGATAACTTCCCTTAAAAATGAAAAGAGCACTTATCAATTATTTTGTAATTAAAATTACTATATTGAACTGTAATCCAATTTGATTTTTATGTCATCTAATGTAATTCTTAAAATGTTCACAGGGACTTACAGCCACAGGGATCAAGAAGGACCAAATTTTTTTTGGAGACATAAATACTGTGTATAAGAGCAGAAATACTACTGTGGATATGAAAGTTGATACCTATTCTAATGTACAGAAGATTTCTCCTTTTCATTTTTGTGTGTGATTTCTCTCTATTTGTGATTCAGTTTACTGTATCACCTGTTTGTATTTGGTGGTTGTTAAATCCCGATTATGTAATCCCCAATAACTTGATCCCTTATCCTCTTTATTTTTTATTTGCTTTTCTGCAGGTGTCTACTAAAGTGACTGTCAATGATGCCTGGCCATGTTCCAAAGTTGCTCTAAGTTTCAGGATACCTGATCACAAGTCTGGCAAGGTCAGTGCATGAATGTTAACAGTATACATTGTAAAATGATAGTCTTAATTTCAAATAGTAACAAAGGTATTCCCCTTGTTGTTGTTGTTATTAGTTTTCTAGCCATGCACTTTTCATGTGGTGGGGATTGTGTTAATTCTGACTGTTGGCCATTCCTATTCTACCACATACTACATATTTATTTACCAATGCAGTTAGTTGATATGGTGGTTGTTTTATTTTGCCTCCTTTTCATGCATGGTACCTCGTCCTACTTTCTCTGTATCATTTTATCTGGAAAAATGTTGATTTTTTTAAAGTAAATCTATTTGGTGGAAAATTATGCTCCAATTCTCTTGTTGACTCAAAAGAAAGATCATTGACAGTTACTTTTGTAGGAAATTAGATTGCCCAACACTTCAACCAACTGGTTAAAGGAAATAAACTAGCAATTTCTTGAAGTGTTGGTAATACAATTTTATGTTTGAGAAAACATAATCTAACTCTATATGCTTCATATCTCAGCTGGATGTCCAATATCTTCATCCTCATGCTTCCGTTGATTCTAGCATTGGCCTGAATCCAACTCCCCTATTGGAGCTTTCAGCAACAATTGGCAGCAACGAGCTTTATTTGGGTGGTGAAGTAGGATTTGATACAGCTTCTGCTTCTTTTACCAAGTACACTGCTGGGATAAACTTGAACAAGCCAGATTTCTCTGCTGCTCTTTTGCTGTAAGTATTTCAAGATCTTCTACCTTAGGAGATATTTATTTCTTTTAGGTGTACATCTAGCTGTATCTTTTTTATACTAATACCTTCTTGAGGCTTCAGTTGGGTTGGCAAGTGCTGCATCATGTGCAGTTTATAACATCTTGTTACCCCTTTAGATTTTCTTAAGTGGTATTAAGATGATCCTAAATGTTGTTTGCAAGTATTATGGTCGTCCTAGCCATTAATAAAGGTTTCAGGTAAACCTCAAATAGTTTAGATTTTGGCAGTCTACTGATGGTCATTGGGATTTAAAAAATTATTCTTTCCTAACTTCCATTCCTACCAACCTGCTCTAAAATCCTTATATGTAATAAAATGCAGTACGCTCAACTTATGTTTCAGTAAAGACTGTCTGTTAATTTGTTTGTCACGTTGCTCTTTTTTTGGAAAATTTTGTTTCTTTGCTGAATCTGAAATGGCCCACCCCTCTTTGAGTTTCTGCTCACTTTGGTCAAATTAAATGTGATTTAGTCTGCTAGCTCATACACCTCCAGTAATCATTGCAAACTTTTCAAAGAATCACAAGCAATTGAGCAAGATGTATTTTTCACATGCATATTTTTAGTTAAGTTTGTGTGACCTGTATAGATTTGGGGGGTGGTAGATAGTGAGTATTAAGGGGAGAGCAGTTAGTTAAGGGGGTGCTGGTTTTGGGGACATTGATTAGTAAGAAAGAAAAAGGGTGATACTATTTCCCATATGTTTTGACTTCCATCCACATATAAGTAACTGGCACTAATTTTCATTGAAGAATAGAGGAAAAAATAGGAAAGGAAAGAATATCCTACTATTCATTGACATTGAGTTGAAGGCTGATGTGCCTGTCATATCAGTTGTGTTTTTCTTTGTAATGCCAGAGTGGCGCCATTCCTTGCATTTTGAAAATTTCAGTGACCTAATATTTATAGTTTGAAGCTTAATGATTCAGATGAAACTTACTGAGTACCACAATCCCCTTTTAGATGCTTTTGAAGTCGATCTTTCGTGTTATTGTTTTATTTGCTGCATTATGGAGAAAGTTTAAGAGCTCCATTTCCTTGGATTATGGCTTATCTTATTAGTTTTCAACATTTTATGCTCATTTTCTTGTTATTTCATGTTCTTTCTGTCTGTCATGAAGTCCTTGCTTTAACTGTTTGAATGCATATACTCTCTGTTTAGGACTGACAAAGGACAGGCATTGAAGGCTTCATATATCCATTCCGTCAACCCCTTCACTTCTGTTGCTGCTGAAATGTCTCATCGATTTTCCACCTATGAAAACACTTTCACCATCGGAAGTTCTCATGCCATGGATCCTTTTACTGTGGTAAAAACAAGGTTCTCCGACAATGGGAAAGTTGCAATGCTTTGCCAACGTGAATGGAGGCCAAAGTCGCTTGTAACTTTTTCGGCAGAGTATGATTCGAAGGCCACGAATGCATCCCCTAAGATGGGACTTGCCCTTGCTCTCAAGCCTTGACCGTAAAGGGTGTCATTTTGGATTTTTCTCATATTTTAAATTTTGGTATGTTTTTTTCCCTGGACCCTAGTGGGAGTTGTCAGATTATTTTGTATGGAAAGATGATAAAAGCGAGGAAATTGTTGAGATAAGGAGTTTGATGACTGTTTTGACATTCCCAAATTTTATGATGATAACAGCACAGCAGTTTTTCTTGCTGAGTGCTGATAATTTCCATGTCTTCTGATGTGTGAACAATGCCTTTGCCTTCCGGAGGAACATTGGTCAACTTATACGGCAAAACTTCGGCCTCCATTGCTGGTCTGCTCCAGTTGAAGATGGGTTGCCTTCACCTATGCTGGTGATTCTCAAAATTACAGGGTACGGGTACGGTAGAGGTATGGTAAATATAAAATAATAATATTTATATATATTAACAAAAAAATAAAATACTAATAAAAACCAAAATAAAAAATAATAATATTTTTAATAAAATACTCATAATTACATAAAATAATAAATACACATTATGAATAATATGATTTTTTCATATAAAATAAAGTAATAAAGAATATATTTATAAATTATGTTATAAAAATATATTTATGCTTTAATCATAAAATATCTAAAATAATTGATAAAATTAAAATACTAAAAGAAAGTAGCAACCTAGAACATACTAAAATTAATTGCAAAACTAAAATAAAATTAAGATCAAATTATTTATTTTAATTTCTTTAAGTTAAGATCGATACTTCAAAATATATATTATATATTTATTTAAAAAATTCATCTTTTAAAAATAATTATTATAAATAAATTTTAATTTTTATATTAATTTACATTAAAATTAGTGTTAAATTTAATTTTTTATATTAATTTATATTAAAAATAATATAATTATTTAAATATTAAAATCTTAATAATATTTTTGATTAAATAATTAATAATAATAATAATAAAATTTAAATAATAAATAACTTTATTTTTTATTAATTAAAATTTGTGGACCCCACAAAAAATTAAAAAGACAAAGCGTCGGGTTTTCTTTCTCCTTTCACTGTTCTTCTTCTTCACTGTGTTCTTCACTGTTCTTCTTCTTCACCTTGACAGTTCACTGGTTTTCGGAAAGTCCTAGGAGAAATCTTCCATTCTTGATCGGAAAGTTGTGGGGACGTCCCCGAATACGTCCCCGATGAGTGTTGACCGTCCCCGGTGAACGTTGATCGTATCTGGTACGTGTTGACTGTCCCGGAAACATCCCAACAGTTCCTGCATCGTCTCTGTCCCAAAAACGTATCAGGGACGCGGAACGCCTTTAAAGTGCCATCCCCGTGCTTCCTTGTTGGGAAGGAATCTGTTGGACCATTGACTGTAAGTTTTAAAATTTTAATTAGACCTCCATAACTCTCCTCTCTCCTACTCTCTATTTTTCCCCTTACCCCCACTGACATTCTGTATCTGCCAATCAATCAGGACTGCAACATGAATGTTAGTCTGAATTCTAACACACAAAACGAGAATTTGCTTTGCTTTGCTTTACCTTTACTTTAGTTGCTGCAGTGACTATTGATTCAGACTGAGAGGAGGAAGAGGGTCTGCATTTAGGCATTAATTTAAGCAGTCTTGTAGAACAGATATTATTACACGCTACAAATATCATAATTATGATTTTTTAATAATAAATATTAATATTATATTATCATAATTTCATCTAATGTGATCTTTATATAACGAAGCCTTATTTAAAAATCTGACATTTATTTATGCTGCCAGTAACCGATGCAAAGGCATGGGTTCTCTTTTGATAAAAACAGTGCTACTTTTAAGAAGGCTGTTGCCTGTTGCTGCTTCAAATCCAAACAAACCCACACTCAAAAACAATAAACAGATACAAAGCTACACAGTGATGGGAAACGCAGCCAATAGAGAGGTGGCACGAAGTGCTGATCAGTGTTCCGGTTAAGACAGTAAATAAGATAAGATAGATAGTGAGTTACTTGATACTAGACTCAAAAAACTTATTAATTAGTCAAAATTATAATACACTAAAATTTTTAATGTTTATAATTTAAAATCTAAATTCCTAAACTTTAAACGCTAAATATAAGTCTAAACTTTAAACCCTAAATTTTAAACTCAGTAATCTAAACTTTTAAACCCTAAACTAATACCTTATACCTTAAAATTAACAAGCTTGAGTTTACACAACTAGTGTATTATTTTTTATGATAGGACTTTAAATGAAACGTGACAAATGATTAGTTACTTGAATCCGACACGTTAAAAGATTAATCAACACTTGACTCGATTGGACTCAAATTAAACACGAATTCAACTTAAGTTGTTAAGAAAATGCTAATCAATGTTCTGATAAAGAATCTGATTTCAATAAAACTCAGACAAATGTAAAAAATTATATTAAAAACAAAAATAATTTTAAAATTATATACTACTTTTAAATTTTAGACGACAAATCTGCTTTGGTCCATCCCTGCATAATACAGTAAATGAGTGAATTAAAGTGGTCCTAATTTACTTTCTCATCTTTTAATCTCTTTGTCCTGAAACAAGATCTTATCTACTCTTCGGTCCTTCTGGGGTTTAGATTAAAGCTCTGTGCACAACAAAATTTGAAAAATATCTAAATTTTTTGTTGCCAAGTACAAATTATATATATTTTTTGTTCATGTAGTCGATTTGATGAAATGATATTTAATTTGAACAAGAAATGTATAGATTAAGGAGATTCGAACATATTAAGTAATAGTTAATTCATGATTCAAACGTGACACACTTCACACATATAAAAAC
Organism: Abelmoschus esculentus; assembly: GCA_035048815.1. Lineage (NCBI taxonomy): Eukaryota > Viridiplantae > Streptophyta > Magnoliopsida > Malvales > Malvaceae > Abelmoschus > Abelmoschus esculentus. The sequence continues at coordinate 5,901,900 of JAUCBN010000056.1, read as the reverse complement.
ATTTAAATTATTGTACAAATATAATAATTAAAGTAAACGTGACAAACTTTTATATATTTATATATATTTAATTATATTAAAAGTAAAAATTATATTTGAGTCAAATTTAATTTTGTTGTAAATTTTATTTATTTCCCTCTTTATGATATTAATTTTAATTTAAATATTATATTCTTATTTTAAAAAAAAAATTAATCAAATAAAATATTTAAAATTATATTAAAGAATTATTAATAAAATCAAATTTATCTTATGATTAGAGTAGTATTTGTGAGTTTGAATTATTAAATAAACTTTTGATATTTTTTATTTTAAATAATGAATTAACTATTATTTAATATATATAAATATATTAAATATCGTCAATTTTAAATTAAATATTATTTTTTTACAGTGATTTAAATATATTTTATGTCTCAAGTGTATCTGTAACGACTCGGATTCGGATCCGAGTGTCGGTTTGACCCGATAGGTTTTGGGCTTCGGTTTTGGGCCCCATGTTGTGAGGTTTTGGGCCTTGTAGGGCTTTTAGCTTGTTGGGTCTTGGAGTGTTGGGTTTTGAGTGGTAGGCTAGGGGTATTCTTGTAAATGCCTAAATGGATGAAAGGAAGGGGTTTGGGGTTGTTTTTGTCTGCAGAGAAATCAGACTTTGGTGAAGCCACCATTGTCCCTTCTTTCTTCATCTTTCTTTCAAAATCCAGCAAGAAGAGAAGAGAGCTAAAGGTGGAACCTTGGTAAGTTTTGTTAGGAATATCGTTTTGAGCTTGAAGGGTAAGTTATAGAGGTGCTTAAGATCTTTAAAAAGGAGGTAAGAAAGTGTTGTTTTGGTGAGGATGAAGGTTTAAGTGGGGGTTTAGGGTGCAATCCGGGAATGAGGTTTTAAGGGTTTGAATCTCAGTTTTTAGTGTCTTTGATGTTCTGAGAATCTTCCTAAGTGTTGTCTAATGCTTAGTTTATCATCCCTTTGTAGAGAAAGAGGTTGGAGGGCCATCATCAAGCTTTGGAGGTTGAAAAGCTTAAGGGTGTAGGGAGCTCGGGTTTTGCTGTTTTTAGCTCAAGGTTGGTACTCCCAACTTGTTCTTTACATCATACATATCATGGTAGTTGCATACATGTAGATATAGTGTATGTATTGCTTGGTTTGAGCTTGGTATGCTTTAATGGTAGAAATTATGTTAGTGAGTTAAATGGCTGAAAATTTGTGTTAAAACGTCCTAAACATCTCTATGAACTAATAAGAATACTGTAGGATTGATTAAGTCAAGTTTGGAATGAATTCCTAGAAATTTCTAAGTGCAGACCTGTATTTCGTGCAGGGGGTATCGATACACGGGCTACCAGTATCGATACCCATGAGTGGAAATAGGCTATGTGGCCAGGTGTATCGAACCATGGTTCGATACCGGGACCTCTAGTGCCATAATGGCATCGATACCCGTATCGATGCTGGAGGGTCCTCTTTCGTTGACCTTGGAAATGGTCAAAGGGTATCGATACTGGTATCGATACCCATGGTTCGATGCCTTCTTTGGGTAGGTATCGAGGCAAGGTGGTTCGATACCCCATATAAGGGTATCGATACCCCTGTGAAAACTTGACGAGATAAGCTTTGTTGAGGTTCGATAATAGAATTAAAGGTCGCAATGAATCTTATAATTAATGAAATGAATGGTTAATACAAGATTGACGTATTAAACCCTGAATGACTAAATTATGTTAAGTCTTGATATGTTCTGATGTGAGGATCCTAGGTGGATCGTTTATGTGTGTTGAGTCCTTGTTTGATGGAAATACGGATATCCAAAAGTGTTGCAACACGTCGAAGGCCATCCGATGTAACATTCCGGGTGATGATTTTGAAGACCATTCCGAATGTAGGATCCCGATGCTGTGTGGACGCGGGCCTCATTCGATGATACTTGATGTGACATTCCGAGTATGGGATTTAGAGGATCCCGATGCTGTGTGGACGCGGGCCTTAAATCTCGGATCTAGGATCCCGATGCTGTGTGGACACGGGCCTCACTACTTTGTGTTGTTGTTTGACATGTATATGCTGTGTGCGTCATTGTACATTATTATGCCATGTGGTAGGCAAGCATGCTAGATCATCATATCATGCACGATATTTTATATGTTATGCTTTACTGCTTATGATATGCATGATGTCGGCCGAGTTCGGCGTATCCACTGAGCTTTCGTAGCTTAGCGTTCGAAATATGTTTTTGTGCGTAGGTTGGGTGAAGCCGGTTCGTGGAGCACCATCAAGGTTCGGATTTCAGCATTGACCGTGTTGTCAGAGTGCATGTGTTAGATTTAGTGGGCTTGTACTATGTCGAACCCTATGTAATGTAACTCTGTTTATTTTAATTTGGGTCGAATGTTTTAATGGTTTGTAATATTTTGGAGCTCCGATTACTTTATACTATTTTGGGCTTGTGTTTTAACTTAAATGGATTTTATGAATCGTATTTGGATTTGAATTTGATTTACTTGATGGGTTTTGAAAAGAAATTTTGGAATACGGTTTTGGGCCGGAGGCCCAATGTGACATCCGGGTCGGGTGTTACAGTATCATGTTCGAATTTTCTCAATCCATGTTTATTTTTTATTGCATTAACAATAAACTATAACATATATTGTATTTTATACTTTATAACGCAAATGATAGGGCGGATGGTGTATAAAGGCTCTAAGATTAATTTAAGTTACGGAATAAAATATTAGACCTTTACTTAGTTAGAAATAAAGTTTAGTTAGTTTGAACACCTTTTCGACAATTAAATCTTTTATATTCATAGAATTTTATACAATTATTTTTTTTATTGATGTATTATTTTGTCAATCATCATTTTTTTTTGTCTATTTAGCATTGTTATTTCATGCGCATTTCCATGCATGTTTCAAGCCATTTATTATTAGTTTAATAATGGTTTTCATATGTGAGGTGTTATTTTAACTTAAAATAAAACGTTGAGCATTAAAATGTTTCAGAAAGGAGACAAAACAAATATACAGGGAAATATTAGGAGTATTTTTAATATTATGTCTAATTTTAATATCAATTATGAAATAATTATTATTTAAAATAAATATATAAGGATTTAATATTTAATATTTAATATTTAATATTTATAGTTTAAGATATATAATACTATTTGAATATTGTTTGTGTAATTATTTTTTATTAATATTAAATTTATGAAATGATTCTAATAAAAAAGAATATTGTTATTTATATGAGATTTGAGTTTTAATACCAATAGTAACCACTTTCCTCTTTTTCGTGCCTTATGTCTCATCAATAAAAAGATGGGTTTAGAGTTTATGATTAGTATTAAAGTTAGAGTTTATTTTTTTGAATCAATTACAATGGTTACAATATTATATTTTCTAGAATATACTTTCAATCATTGGAAATTGATCGCTCAATCACTGTACTGTAATACTAGTGCTCGAACATGTAATCTCCAAGAACAATATAAGGTTAGGGTTTAGAATATTAGGTGTTTGATATATTTTTAGGGTGAAGAGTCTAATATTTATAATTAGGGTTAGGGTTAGAGTACTTGATGTAGGTTATATTTTTTTATGGTGTAGGGTTTAAGATTTAGAATTTAGAGTTAATATTTAGTATTAGAGTTTAAAGTATTAGGTGTGTCTTTTAGGTTAAAGTGTTTAAGTGTAACGACCCAGATTCAGAATCCGAGTGTTGGGTTAACCTAAAACGTCGGGCTTCGACATTTGGGCCTCAGGTTGAGTGTTGGTTCGTGGGCTTTGGTCTAGATTATCTTCAGCCTAATAGGGTGTTATGAGGGATATTTGGGTAATTTCCCTTATGGAAGACAAAGAGAAGAGAGGGGAGTTATGCGTGTGCTGTAGAGTGTAAGGGAATGAGGTCATAGGAGAAGCTTTTTCATTTCATCTTCTTCATCTAAGGTTCAAGAAGGAGGGTGCAAAAGTTCCAATATTTGCTGGTTAGTTTGAGAATCCTGGTTTGAGTGTTGAGGGTAAGTTATAGAGCTCGAAAGGATTTACGAAACAAGATAAAGAAGTTGGGGAGTCATCAAGAAGGTTTGACAAGGAAAAAGCTTGAAGGAAGAGAAGAACATGCTTGCTGTGATCTTGCTTGAGGTTGGTACCCCTCCAACTCCTCTTTGCATCGTGCATTTCATGTTTTAAGATTAGATTGCATGTTTGATGATTATTGGTATGCTTGGTAGCTTAATATGCCCTATAATGGTAGATTATTGATTTGTTGATGAACCTTCGTGTTTAAGGTGTAAACATGCTTAGAATCATCCCCTAGAGTGTATGAATGGTGGGAAAGTTATTAGAATCGGTTTGGGTAAAGTTCTAAGTGTTTGAAGGTTCGAAACAACACATTTCATTTAGGAGTATCGATACCCTCGACAGGCGTATTGATACCCTAGAAAGTAAACTAAGGCATGAAAAACAGGCGTTATGAAACGCAAAGACCGTGTTTTGATACCAGAAATTCCAGTGGAAAATCGTTTCGATACTGCCTTAGGGGCGTATCAAAATAGGGTAGTGTATCGATACCCCACATAGGTGTATAGATATGGGTAGACTCCTTGGTCTTAAGCCAATGTCTTAATGTATCATTACATGAGGGGAGCTCATCGATACAGGGGGCATTTCGATACCCTTATTATAGGCATATCGATACACTTGGGAAATTTGCCCAAATTTTTAAGGTTTGAGTTTGGAGGTTCCGTAATTCACGCTAAAGGTTATATGAGTTAATTGGCCATAAGATGAATATTAAAACTTGGTCTTTGTAGTAATGACTCCAACAATTTGTTAAATGCTCGATTCTCGATTTTTGGGCTTAGTCATAGCATGTTTTGATTTGAAGATCCTAGGTGGATCATTTGTTTGGTTGAATCTTTGTGTGATGGAAATCTAGATATCCAAAATAGTGTTGCAACACAAATAAGGCCATCTGATGTAATATTCTAGATGATGTATTGAAGACTATTTCTGAATGGGGATAACCTCATTCGATGATGTTTGATATAACATTCCGAGCATGAGATTGGAGGTCGGACTCAATCTTGGATGTAGGATCTCGATATTGTATGGACGCGAGCCTCTTCCTTCAGTATGGGATCCCGATGCTGTATGGACGCGGGCCCTACTCGTAGTGTAAGATCCTGGTGCTGTATGGACGCAGGCCTCACTACTTGTGTTTGGTTTTAGTTGGACATGTATATGCTTTTTACGTTAGTATACATCTCATTATGCCATGAGTTAGGCGAGTATAATAGAGCCATTGTATCATGCATGATATTACATGTCTTGCTTTACGTTATTAATGGTATGCATGATGTTGGCTAAGTGGCGGTGTACCCACTGAGCTTTTGTAGCTCAGCGTTTTGAAATGTGTTTTTGTGCGTAGGTTAGGTTCAGTCGTATCTGGAGGAGCACCATAAGGTTGTTGATGGAGGCTAGAAAGTCTTGCTTTTATGATGAAGCATTTGTTCTTCCACCTTTTGTCAGATTGTAGTATTTAAGATGTCGAACCCACAGGGATTGGCTTTACTTACGCAATTTATTATTCTTGCACAATGGAAAAGTAAATACACAAATAATTGAGTTGGATTATAACTAAGAAAACTAATTAAAGCAATAAAGATAAGTGATCAAGAAATCAAGGATGGAAAAGTGGGGTAGGTTAGAGTGCTTCGTAGTGTGGGTTCAATTGACTTGTTTCTGTCTCATACAATTATACAACACTGCCTTGGCAGAACTGCAGTTTTACTTCCTCGGCAGTGAAGGATTATGTCCGCCGCGGCAATCCCTTGCTCTTGGTTGGACTTAATCAACGTTCGACAAAGTGTCCTTGGATGACCCCGCTTATCCCTAAGTCGAAGTACTATTGACGATTAGTCCTTGATGATACCTCCCGGCGTGAATCAACTATAACCACCAACCAATCTCACACTTCTTTTAGCCGCTGAAACTCTAACCTATCCCTAGGCCGAGTTAGTATTTCGCGATTGAAACACCGTACTTATCCCTTTCGTGAATCTAACTCTCCCGAGTCTAGATAAATAGATTACTTACAAACTTCTCTCCCAAGCTTGAATGCAAGAACAAAGAATGGCAAAGGATAAGCAAACCTTGATATTTTATTGCATGAAACAAGAAAGCAAAGTACAATTTTCTTCCACAACTACTCCACAAACTAACCCAAACCCCAAGGGGACGATGGAGGAGTTTAGGGTTTTTCTATGAAACTTGATTTCGAGATATCTCCTCTCTACATAGGCTATGGTTTATATAGGCTTGGCCTAGGGCAAACCTTTCCAAAGTAGGAATACAACTTGGAGTAAAACACAAGTTAAGTACATAAATAAAAGATATTTATTTAATTTCCTAGTTTTATTCCTATAAGGATTCTTTTCCCCCGTGGCCTTTGACATTGACTTTCCGTGTGTTCCTCAGCTTCGATTTCTATGTTCCTTGTCTTAAAACGTCCACCTTATTTTTCTCTTTAGATCGCCTATCATATCAACTTTTATGTTCCAGGTGCTGTCGCGGCCTCCGGTGCTGTCGCGGCCTCCAGTGCTGCCGCGGCCTTCAAGTGCCGCCGAGGCCTTCAAGTGCTGCCGAGGCGGGTACTAATTTGCATTCTAGCTTTGGTTTCTAGCATCCATCATGCTATCTGGCATTACCTATGTGGTAGTTTCCTTTCTAAGAGAAGAAACCATTAACCGTACCTGTTTTATGCCAAATAATAGATAAATTCATGAATTAAGTATTGAGATGCTGAAATATGGAAAATAAGCGGAATTATCCATTATTGCCATTAAATCTGTCTTTATTAGTAATAATCGAGTGGGAAATTGGTATAAAGAATAGAACTTTTAAGCACTCGTCAGTTGTAGTTTCAGTATCGACTTAGTGTCAGATTACATATATTTGATGTAGTGGGCTAGTATTTGTCAAACCTATGTATTTGTAACTCTTATTTATTTTGGGTCGAATACTTTTAAATATTTTGTATTAAATGGAGCTCCTTATTATTTTAAACTATTGGATCATGTTATATTTTAGATTTGAAATTAATGGTATGTTATGGTTTTATTTGGACTTGAACCGTTTTTATTTAGGGTTGAAGCCAAAATTTTAAAATACGGGTTTTGGTCCAGAGGTCCAATGTGACACCGGGTCGAGGGTGTTACATTTAGTGGTATCGGAGCTTAGGTTTAGTTGGTTATAGGAAGTCCTCGGGGGAGTCTAGTTTGGTATATAGGTATCGTACGAGTACATGCCTATGAGTCAATATCGTACTTCCTTTAAGCTAAAATTTCGATGATGTAATCTTGTTTGTTGTTTGTGTAAAAGTGTGATCATGTCAAGGCGAGGTAGAGATCGTGAGAAAATTAAGGGTTCTCGGGAAGGGGACCCGGACTATGAGTATGAGCTCGATGAGGAGGTGTCATTAGACGATGCAGTTGGTCAAGGGGACAACTACTTTATACAGTTGAACCGGACCTTACGCAGAATAGTGAGAGATATACCGAGGCCATCTTCTACGCCTCGTGAGGCACAAGTTTTGAAGGTACGGAGGCAAGGGGCGGTTGACTTCTTTGGTACGGGAAAAAACAATCCCGTACAAGTTGATCAGTGGTTACACAAAACCCGTTGGATATTGAGGCAGATGAGGCTGAGATCAGAGGATAAACTGTCTTGCTTGTTGTCGCTTTTGAAGGGCAGCGCTAGAGAGTGGTGGGAGACTCTAGAGCTTGGATGATATCCCCATCACCATGATTGTAAGGACTTCCTTGATGAGTTTGAGAGGAAGTATGTGGGTGAAACCCACATCGACACCTTGAGGTAGCGGTTTACCCATCTTGTTCAAGGGAACCGTTCAGTCTTTGCCTATGAACAAGAGTTTCTCCATTTGATCCGTATGCTCCAGAGCTTGTTGCTACAGAAAAGATGAGATGTAAGAGGTTCTTGAGAGGTCTAACAAAGGATATTCAGACTTATCTCACTGCTACGCCACCTAAGGTGTTCTTAGAGTTAGCTACCAGTGCTAAATCTCTTGAGCAGATATAGGGTTTGACTTATGGGTCGTCTGTTGGCCAAGGAGGCTCTGGTGGGGCCAGTTAAAGTCATGCAGGTAACTCTCAATCCCACTCTAATAGGATTATGAACCGTTGGAACCAGAATAGAGGAACAACAAATTAAGGTTTAAGATCGAACCAAAGTTTAGAGCCTATGAGATGTAGGAGGTAATCTGTGACTTCTTCTATTGGGGACCCAAAAGGTTTGCAAAGGAGTACTAATGTTCATGTTTGCCATTGGTGTGGTCGAAGTCACCGGGGAGAGTGTTGGGGCAATGCTCGAGTTTAGTTTTAGTGTTGGTCTTCGAACCATTTTGTTAGGGACTATCTTGAGGTTGTGACGTTGCCACCAAGTCAGGCTCAGAAGACTGTGTTTCAGGCTCAGAGAGGTCGTGGGTTCTTGCGTGACTGAGTAGCCATGCATCGGGAGACATCTTTCAATCCACTGCTAGAGCAACGACGAGAGAATATGCGATGAGGGCATAAGAGGACTGTGCTGCGACAGATGTGATCTCAGGTATGTTCATCTTATTCTTTGTTCCTATAGTTGCTCTTGCAGACTCGAGATCAACCCAATCGTATATTCATAGTGGGGTTTCCAATGGAGGATCTAGAGATAGGAGTTCGTGTGACAAGCCCGTTGGGGTTGAATGTGTTATTGGACAAGGTGTATTAGAGGTTTTCGATCAAGGTGCAAGGGTCTGTCTTTCCGGCCAATCTTATGGTCTTGCCATTTCAGGAGTTCGATGTAATCCTTGGGATGAATTGGTTGTTCGAACATGATCCAAGTTTGGGGTGTATATCTAAGTGTTTAATGCTCTAAGTGACAGATGGTTCTAAGCTTGTTGTGAGAGGTGAGATGTAATGACCTGAATTCGGATCCGAGTGTCGGGTTAACCCAAGAGTTTGGGCTCCGGTTTTGGGCCCGAGTTTTGGTGTTTAGGCCTTAGGCTTTTGGGCTTGTTAGGTTGTTGGGCTTTTGTGTTGTTGGACTGAGGGTAATTTGGTAATTACCAAAGAAGGATGAAAGAGAGGGTTGGGGGATTAATTTCTCTATAGAGTGATATCACCCTACTCATCTCTTTTCTCACTTCATCCTTCATTCTTGAGACAAGAAAAAGAAAGGTAAAAGGTGAAATTTTTGAGAGTTTAAGTTGGATTTTCGTTTTTGTGGTTGAGGGAGAGTTATAAGGCTCAAGGAGATCTACAATCTAAGGTAAGAGTTGTTTGGTTTGGTGAAGAAGGGATGAGTCTGTAATCCGGGAATGAGAGTTTTTAGGGGGATGTTCTATGATTTTTGATGTTTTCTTAGAGTTAAAAACATCACCAAGCAATGCCTAATTGCTTGTTTAACCTCCTTCTTGTAGAGAAAGAAGAGGAAGCTCCATCTCAAAGGCAAGGCAAGGAGAAAGCTTGAGGAGGAAGAAGGAATGTCGTTTTTGTTGTGTTTGCTTGAGGTTGGTATTCCCAAATCTTGTTCTCATCATTCACTTCATGGTAGAATGCATAATATGTAGAAAATCATATATGAATGCTTGGTGTGCATGTTTGAGGACATTAATGGTGAATTTCGTAATTGTGTGTTTGATGGCTTGAAAATAATGTTAAAACACTTGAAACCTTCCTAAGAATGAGTAAGAACACTTTAGGATCGATTATATTAAGTTTGGGAATGATCTTTAGGAATTTCTAAGTGCAGACCTGCATTTCGTGCAGGGGTATCGATACACGGGCCACCGATATTGATACCCATGAGTGAAAATAGGCTTTGTGGGCAGGGGTATCGAACCATGGTTCGATATCAGATCCTCCAGTGGCATAATAGCATCGATATCGGTATCGAATCTGGAGGGTCCTCTTTCATTGACTTTGGAAATGGTCAAAGGTTATCGATACGATACCCATGTTTCGATGCCTTCTTTGGGTGGGTATCGAAGTAGGGTGGTTCGATACCCCACATAAAGGTATCGATACCCCTGCGAGAACTCGACAAGTTTGGTATTGTTTGAGGATTCAATAAGAGAATTAAGAGACCTAATGAATTCTATAAATGATGAAATGAATTGTTAATACGAGTTTGATGATATTAAACCCCGAACGACTAAATCATGTTAAGTCTTGATATGTTTTGATGTGAGGATCCTAGGTGGATCATTTGTGTGTGTTGAGTCCTTGTTTGATGGAAATCCGAATATCCAAAAGTGTTGCAACACGTTGAAGGCCATTCGATGTAACATACCGGGTGATGTATTGAAGACTTTTATTTCGAGTGTTGGGCAGCCTCACTCGAAGATGTTCGATGTAACATTCCGAGCATGGGATTGGTTGGGAGGCCTCCATCCCTTTTCGAACGTTGGGCAGTCTCGTTCGAAGATGTCCAATGTAACATTCCGGACATAGGATTTGAGGGCAGTCTCAATCCTGAGTGTAGGATCCCGATGCTGTGTGGACGCGGGCCTCACTCTTGTGTGTTATTTTGTGTTGAGACATGTATATGCTGTGTGCAATATTATACATTGTTTATGCCATGAGTTAGGCAAGCATGCTAGACCATTATATAATGCACGATAATTATATGCTATGCTTTACTGCTTATGATATGCATGATTTTGGGTCGAGTTCGGCGTACCCACTGAGCTTTTGTAGCTCAGCGTTCGAAATGTGTTTTCGTGTGTAGGTTAGGTGAAGCCGGTTCCTGTGGAGCACCATCTAGGTTTGGATTTCAGCATCGACGTTGTTTTCAGAGTACATGTATTAGATGTATTGGGCTAGTGCTTAGTCGAACCCTATATGTATTTTTGTAACTCTGTTTATTAATTGGGTCGAATGTTTTAAATGATTTGTAATATTTGGAGCCCCGATTACTTTATATTATTTTGGGCTTACATTTTAACTTAAATGGATTTTATGAATAGTATTTTGGACTTGAATTGGATTTTATTGTTGGGCTTTCGAAAGAAATTTGAAATACAGGTTTTGGGACGAAGGCCCAATGTGACATCCGAGTCGGGGTGTTACATGAGAGGAACCCGTGTTTAGCGAATGTGGTGTCAGCTTTGTCAGCTTAGAGGTTGATCCAATAGTTTTGTGAGGCTTTCTTAGCTCACGTGGTGGATGTGAGTGTTGAAAGTCCAATGTTAGAGAGTTTGAGAACAATTTGTAAGTATGTTGATGTGTTTCCGGAACAGTTACCCAGTTTACCTCCCGACCGTGAGTTAGAGTTCCGTATAGAGGTGATGCTAGGTACGACACCAGTGTCCATAACGTCGTATCTTATGGCACCTGCAGAGATGAGATTGTTAAAGCAAAAAATCCAGGAATTGCTTGAGAGAGGTTTTATCAGATCGAGTGTGTCACCGTGATGAGCAACGATTTTGTTTGTCAAGAAGAAAAATGGATCGATGCGGATATGCATCGATTATCGTCAACTCAATAAAGTCATGATAAAGAATCGTTACCCTTTACCTAGGATCGATGACATGTTTGATCAGTTTATGGGTGCCCATGTGTTTTCTAAGATCGATTTGATGTCATGTTACTATCAGTTGAAGGTGATGGAAGAGGATGTCCAAATGACCGCTTTTAGGATGCGATATAGACATTATGAGTTCCTAGTGATTCCTTTTGGGCTAACGAATGCACCTGTATCTTTTATGGACTTGATGAACCGAATCTTTCAACTATACTTGGATCAGTTTGTGGTTGTGTTCATCGATGACATCTTGGTGTATTCACGCTCGGAGGAGGAGCATGATTATCACCTAAGAGTGGTTCTCTAGGTGTTGAAGGATATGTGTCTTTACGTCAAATTCAGTAAGTGTGAGTTCTGGTTGTCAGAGGTGGCATTTTTGGTCACATAGTTGCATCGGATGGAATTCGAGTTGATCCTCAGTAAATCCAAGCTGTGGTGGAATGGAAACCACCAAGGAATGTATTAGAAGTCCGTGGCTTTCTTGAATTTGTCGGATACTACATGAGGTTCGTTAAGGGCTTTTCGATCATAGTGGCACCGATGACCAAGTTGCTCCAGAAAGGGGTTCTGTTTGTGTGGAACGAAAGAAGACAACGAAGCCTTGAGGAGTTGAAAGCCTATCTTATAGAGGCACCAGTCTTGACACAACCGGAACCGGGAAAAGATTATGTGGTGTTTAGTGATGTTTCCTTGAATGGGTTGGGTTGTGTGCTTATTAAAGACGTTAAAATGGTTGTTTACGCCTCAAGACAGTTGAAACTCCTGAGAGAAATTATCATACGCATGATCTTGAGCTTGCTGATAAGTGCTCAACACACTATCACTTTTTACTCCTTTTATGGGCATTAATCACCAAATATACACCCACTTGGACCAATGCATGAACTCAATATGATATATTTAGAAGTTAAGACTCATAGATATAATATTTACAGAAAAAGCACGTTTTACTGCATTTCCATATCTGTGCAGGAGAACCAGTGCCGCGACAGCAACAAGGCCGAGGTAGGACCTGATGCCGAGGCAGCAGCAGAAAGACAGGAAGCAAGACTGTAGGCGATGGAAAGATAAAAATCCAAGGGACGTGTCTAGACTCAAAACCCATGAATCGGAGCTGTCTAGCATGAGGAAAAGCCCAAGAAAAGACCACGCGGGAAATCCCCCTTAGCCGAATCAAACTTGGAAATATTTTAATTATGTACTTGACTTGTTCCCTACTCCAAGTTGTATTCTACTTAGGAAAGGTTTGCCCTAGTTCTAGCCTATATAAAGACCTAGCCACCCAATTTACTAGACACGGAATACCTAGGGAGAGAGAGCCGAATTCTATACTTGTCTTCTTCCTCTCCATTATGTTCTAAACCTTCTTAGGGATTAGGTGAAGGTTGCCGAGTATATGTGAGAAGAGATTGTACTTTGTCTTTGTTTTCAATGCAATAAAATTATCAAGGTTTGCTTATCCTTTGTTATTCCTTGTTCTTGTATTCAAGCCCGGGAGGGAAGTTTGTGAGTAATCCATTTATCTAAGCTCGGGAGAGTTAGATTCACGAAAGGGGTAAGTACGGTGTTTCAATCGCGGAATACTAACTTGGCCTAGGGATAGGTTAAGAGTTTCAGCGGCTAAAAGAAGTGTGAGATTGGTTGGTGAGTATAATTGGTTCACACCGGGAGGTATCATCAAGGTCTAGTCATCAACAACACTCTGACTTAGGGATAAGCGGAGTCATTCAAGGACACTTTGCCGAACTTTGGTAAAGTCCAACCACGAGCAAGGGATTGCCGCGGCGGACAAGTATCGTCGCTGCCGAGGTAGTAATCTGCAGTGCTGCCGAGGCAGTGATATACGATTGCATTGAGAAGAGACAGGTCAATCAATTCCACAATACAACGCAATTGGATGCTAACCCATCTTTCTCTATTATTAATTCTCTTTATTTTTATTTAGTTATTTTAGTTTAGATAAACCAACTCCAATCACTTGTGTTTTTTACTTTTCTACAGAACAAGAAGGTGAAGAAGGCATATTAAGTCTACCAGACCTTGTGGAGACGATAATCCGATAATACTTATCACTTATTACTTTCGATGTGTCCACTTGCACTAAACGCACACTTTTGACACGCGACACTTGCGGCGGTTATCTTCGCTTTTAAGATATGGAGGCATTATCTCTACGAAGAGAAATGTTACATCTACATAGAACACAAGAGTTTGAAGTATATGCTTACCCAAAAAGAGTTGAATCTAAGACAACGTCGGTGGATGGAGTTGTTAAAGGACTATGACTGTGTCATAGAGTATCACCCTGCAAGGCGAATTTGGTCGTCGATGCATTGAGTCGGAAGTTTATGTCAGACTTGAGATATTTGTTTGTATGGTTGAGGATGACCGGGGATGAAGGCCTTTTGGCAGAGTTGCGTATGGAGCCCACACTTGTTCAAGAGAGAAAAAGAGCACAAGTGTTAGAAGAGGAGTTGGTAGCTTAGTTAGAGGCTGTTTAGAGAGACAAGACGTCAGACTTTAAGTTACGGGATGATGGATTCCTGTACTTCTAAGGTTGTTTGTGTGTTCTAGCTTTAAAGGATCTAAGGGATCACATCTTGAGGAAAGTTCACCGTAGTCCGTTTTTTCTCCACCCGGGTAGTAACAAGATGTATCGTCCAAGGAAGGAAACGTCCAAACTTACTAAACTTCTTCTCCAAGGCTGATGTTGCCCTAGTTTTAGCCTATATAAAGGATGTGTCGTCCAAGAGAAAAGAGGAGGAGAGTTCACAATAGACTTTAGAGATTTCTTTGTTTTTCAACATGTTCTAAATTCTCTTAGGGTTTAGGTGAAAGTTGTCGAGTATTTGTGAGAGGATATTGAACTTTTTTTTCTTGTTTTATGCAATAAAATATCAATGTTTGCTTATTCTTTGCCATTTATTGTTCTTACATTCAAGCTTGGGAGAGAAGTTTGTGAGAGATTTATTAATCTAATATCGGGAGAGTTAGATTCACGAAAGGAATAAGTACGGTATTTTTCTAGCTAGAAAATACTAACTCGGCCTAGGGATAGGTTAGAGTTTCAGCGGCTAAAAGAAGTGTGAGATTAGTTGGTGGTTATAGTTGATTCACGCCGGGAGGTATTGTCGCGTGTCAAAAGTGCGCGTTCAGTGCAGGTGGACACATCGCAAGTAATAAGTGATAAGTATATTATCGAGTTATCGTTTCCTCAGGGACCGATATACTTAATATGCTTTCTTCACCTCCTTGTTCTGTAGAAAGATAAAGACACAAATAAGTTGATTTGATTTATCTAAACTAAAATTAAAGTAAAAGATTGAAATAGTAGAGAGAGATGGGCTAGGATCCAGTTGCGTTGTATTGTGGAATTGATTGACTTGTCTCCGTCCAATGCAATCGTATATCACTGCCTCGGCAGCACTGCAATTTTACTGCCTGGGCAGCGATAACACTGTCTGCCGCGACAATCCCTTGCTCGTCGGCAGACTTTACCAAAGTTCGGCAAAGTGTCCTTGAATGACTCCGCTTATCCCTAAGTCAAAGTGCTGTTGATGACTAGTCCTTGATGATACCTCCCGGCGTGAACCAATTATACTCACCAACCAATCTCACACTTCTTTTAGCCGCTGAAACTCTTAACCTATCCCTAGGCCGAGTTAGTATTTCGCGATTGAAACACCGTACTTACCTCTTTCGTGAATCTAACTCTCCCGAGCTTAGATAAATGGACGATCACAATATCCTCTCCCGAGCTCAATTGTGAAACAAGGAATAACAAAGGATAAGCAAACCTTGATAATCTTTATTGCATTGAATGAAAGAAAAAGTACAATCTCCTCTCACAAATACTCTACAACCTTCACCTAATCCCTAAGAAGGTTTAGAACATGGTGGAGAGGAAAGAAACAAGATTAGAAGTCGGCTCTCTCCCTAGGTATTTCGTCTTCTATTACATTGGGTGGCTAGGTCTTTATATAGGCTATACCTAGGGCAAACCTTTCCTAAGTAGAATACAACTTGGAGTAGGGAACAAGCCAAGTACATAATAATAATATATTTCCAAGTTTATATTCGGCTAAGGGGCTTTCCCGCGTGGTCTTCCTTTGAGCTTTTCCTTGTGCTAGCCAGTTCCGATTCATGGGCTTAAAGTCCAGACACGTTCCTTGGATTTTTGTCTTTCCATCTCCTATAATCTTGCTTCCTGTCTTTCTGCTGCTGCCTCGGCATCAGGTCCTGCCTCGGCCTTGTCTCTGCCTCGGCACTGGTTCTCCTGCACAGATATGAAAACACAGTAAAACATGCCTTTTTCTGTAAATAATATCTATATGAGTATAACTTCTAAATATATCACATTGAGTGCATGCATTGGTCCGAGTGGGTGTATATTTGGTAATTAATGCCCATAAAAGGAGTAAAAATTGATAGTGTGTTGAGCACTTATCACACCCCCAAACTCGAACTATTGCTTATCCTCAAGCAATGTAAACCATCAATTTGCCGAACTTTACTCTCTCTTGGTCTTACATGTCCATCTATTCTCCCCACCATAGCTAGGCCTATTCTTTAGTCTTAACCATTCGGTTACTCAAGGAATTACCTAGAAACAAACTATAGGAGTTGTGAGTGTGTGTGTTTTTGTAGACAAGTTGATTGAAGGCTTTCTTAGATGAACTCTAAGTTCAAGGCAAATAGACATTGGTTAAGTGTTCTCTTCTTTTTCAAACCCCAAATCTTGAGCCGGTTTCGGGCACCTTAAAGACTTGTGTTTTTCTTTTCACTAAAATCCTTCTTTCTTTTTAATATTCCTTAACACATACTAGAGCCAATTTCGGGCACCTCTAGTATGAAGAAGAGGCTTTCTAGAGCCGGTGGTAGGCACCTCTAGTTACTTTCCAAAGATCTAAGTCTTTATCACCTAAGTTCATTAAAATAATTCCTATAATCCAACAAGTCCCAAAAGTGTTTAAAGTTTAAAGCTCTACCTATAGTAAGCTTCTAAGTTTTCATCCTTAAGCATCCTAAGATTAAGCCCTCTTAACAGAACCTAAACATGGTAAGGAGAAAGATTTCTATAGCCTTAAAGAATAAACTAAGGCAATACTGACGATGAGCAGTGCAAGAGTGTAGGCGGTTAATTCAAGTAAGGCGGGGAGCATAAAAATTAAAAAAAATCACTAGAATACTCCCTTTTTAGCAAGGCCGCGATTGTAGATTGCTGCCTTGGCAGTGAATCTTCACCCCCAAACTCAAACCAAGCATTGTCCTCAATGCTTTATATTTTGAAGGAATAAACGGAAAAACAGAATATGAATTATATGCAACAAGTAAAAACAGTAAAAGCAATTTAAATTGAATTAATGGACAAAGAAAATTTAAAGCGACTCCGAGGAGCTGCTTGTAACAATTTTCCTTCGTGGCCTTGATGCCAAATGCTTTGTCCTTGGGGAGGGCGATGGTTGCGCCTTTGCTTGCCTCGGCGGCTAGACTCGAGTGGGTGGGGTCCTTTGCATCGGGGCTTCTACTTCTTCTCCTTCTTCAACATCCGCCATCTATTCGGTTATCATCACGTTCGTTCCTCCTCCCATCGCAGTAGCTCCTCCGGTGTGGTGTGTGCTTGGGCTGGCGGTAGTTGAACTTTGGTGCACATATGCATCTATCTCGGCAGATAGACTGCCCATGATAATTGGCGATCTGGGTGGAGTGCTGAAGACGGCTCTCCGCTTGGATGGCCTTCTGCTGACAGATGAGGCCGCGGCAGAATCTGCCGCCCTAGATGGGCCGACAGACTAGTATTGGGGCTGAGGGTCCAGATGGAAGAATGGTCGTGGTCCTCCCGGGGCTGGTGTAGTTTCGGTGTAGGGTGCGGCGGTGACGAACATGTTGCTTGGGAACTCCGGGTATTGTACGCCTTGGTCCGGGAAGACGTGCAGCATCATCTGGGCTAGAGTGCCATTGAAGTCCCGTTGGTACTCCATGTATCGTTGTTGTCGAAGATCCATTGCGGCCATTCGCTGTAAGATTTCTTGGTATGGGTCTGCTGCGACAGAGGTGTGGGCAGTACCAGGCATGTCTTCCGTGTACTGGGCCCCGATAGCAGTATCGACAGTGAACTATTGCGGCGTTGCCTAGACAGGTTCGGCTTGAGTGATCTGCATGACTTTGTGGCAGAAATCCCTGGTCCATCCTCGTCTTGGGGGCGTGTATTCATCCGTTTCTTCAATGGGTACACCTGCCGAAACACATAAACCCGTAATCAAGCAAGGGAAATACAACGGTCCTCTATCTTTCTTACCGCACTCGTGAATTTCCCGTAGGATGATTTCTCCAACGTTGATGGTCCTCTTGTTGATGATAGATTGGATAAGCACTAATCTCTTGCGATCCACCGTGCTATTGTGTGATGTTGGGATGAGGCGTCGTTTGACGAAGGTGTTCCACATCTTGGCCTCCGGCTTCAAGCTTTGTCTTGTTACGGAGCCTCGATGGGTACCGGTTTCCCATGGAGTGTTTCCGTAACAAAGATCGTCTTTGATGAGTTCATAGTCCTCGACAGTGATATCTTCCAAGAATTCGGCATGGATATCACTATCTGGGGTGAGGCCGTAGAAGTTGTTGACCGTCTCGGCATCAAGCTGGACCGGCCGGCCGCGGTAGTGAACGAACATGGAGTCTTTGCTGGGCCCATGAGCGTAAAACTCCCGCACGATTGTGGCGTTCTCCTGGGCAGGTTGCAAACATAAAATTTCCCAATTCTGGTACTTAATTCTGTCATAGAGGTTGTGTTCAATGCCGTAGTTTTCTTCGTCTGCATGTTGGAAACCTTGCTCTTCCCAAAGTTGCCTAGCGATGAAAGATCAGTTGAATCGATCCTCAACGTTGGCTGGGGCGAATCTTTTGTATGTAGCCATCAAGATGGAAAGATGTAAGTTCTTGGAGGTTTTCTTGAAGAGAATCTGGAGATTGTAGAAGGCAGAGAGTAATTGAGAGAGAGATTGTTAAGAATACAAAAGAAAACAAGAAAGTAAGAGTGAATAGTTCAAGAGGAAGGAGTTTATTATATAGGCCTCGGGCTTGTGACCGTTGAGACCACTAGCCTTTGTAACCGTTTCCTTTTCTGTCGTTTCCTTTTTCTGCCGCGGCAGGAATCTCGACAGACTAGCCGTTACACTGTTCTGCCCGTTGGGACTGCTGCGGCCCTGACACTGTTTTATTGCCTCGGCAGTGTTCCTGCTGTGAACTATTTTTCCCTTATCTTTACTTTTTATTCCTGAATAAAACACACAAAAGAAAAACACTGAAAACGAAAATAATTAGAAAAATAAAAATAAACTACTAATCCTAATATAATATTTAAAGAAAAGGGGAGAGGTTAGGTTACTGGTGGAGAGCATGCAAATGCATCTCCCAAAAGTATTTTCTCCCTTAGGCCCAATTTATGTATCGGTTGTGGGCCACTCTTTTGTGCTGTCTGTCCATCCATCTTGGGCTTGATTTTCTTGCCGACCATTCTGCCAAGCAGACTGCCCAGGCAGGATATCTTATTATCTACGGTGTGGATGGCTTTGCATTCCTCTGGATCATCATACTTCTTTAAGTTGTGGAATTCATTGAGTTTGACTTGTTGGTCATTGACCCGCATAGTCAACTCTCCTTTTTCCACGTCAATTAATGTGCGTCCAGTTGCTAGAAAGGGTCTCCCAAGGATGATCGGTGCATTGTCATCTGCTTCACAATCAAGGACAAGGAAGTCGGCAGAAAAAATAAACTTGTCAACTCTTACCAGTATGTCCTCGATTTTGCCTTCCGGTTGCACATAGGATCGATCCGCGAGTTGGAGCATCACTGTTGTAGGCTTCGGCCTTCCAATTCCAAGCTTTTGGAAGACGGATCTAGGCATGAGGTTTATGCTTGCTCCAAGGTCGCATAGGGCCTTTCCTTCATAACTCTTTCCTATCGCATAAGGTATAGTGAAACAACCAGGATCTTTTAACTTTGGTGGCATGCGGTTATGCAGCATTGCCATGCATCCCTCGGTAGCAGCCACTGTTTCAAACTCACCTATTCGTTTTCTCTTTGACACCATGTCCTTTAGGAACTTTGCATAGTTGGACATTTGTTCAATAGCTTCAACAAACGGTATGTTGATGTGGACTTGCTTCAAGATGTCGAGGAACTTCTTGAATTGCTGATCCTGTTTTTGCTTTTTCAACCTTTTCGGGAAAGGTGGTGGTGGTCTCATTTCATCCAGGGTTTCTTTAGTTTGAAGTTTTATACCTGGCACTACTGGAATTGTTGCTGCCTCGGCAGGCTGCTCAGGCGCTGCAGTGCTTGCTGCCGGGGCAGTGTTGTCAGCTTCAGTTTGCTCAGCCTCTTCTCTTGCTTGATCTGCTGATTGAGTTTGGCTCTCTGGGATCTTCTCCTTCAGCTGTAGACCACTCCTAATAGTGATTGCCTTACACTGTTCATGGTTTATTACCTTAGCAACTTCAGTATTGCTAGGTAGGCCTCCTTGTGGTCTAGTGTTTATGCATTGAGCAAACTGCCCAACCTGAGTTTCCAGCGTTTTTATGGCCGCTTCTTGATTTTGCAACCTCATCTCATTCCTATTCATGAAGGCATCTGTCCTTTTGATGAAATTACTATTTTCTGCCATGTAGGACTCAATTTTCATCATAAAGGCCTTTAGCGTGTTTTCCAATGAACTTACCGATTGCTGCTGCATCTGTTACTACGGCATCGGCTGTTGGACTTGCTGCTGCGGCATCGGCTGCTGAAATCCCGATGGTTGGGTAATTGGGTTTAAGGCATTGTTTGGGTTACTCCATGATAGGTTCGGATGCCTCTTCCATGAGGGGTTGTATGTGTTGGACATCACATTATTACGGTTGTAGTTCCCAACATACATACCAGTTTCTTGATTCATGCAGTCAGAGGAACTGTAGTTTTCTCCACATAAGTCACAGTATGAATCAATTACCTTGACCTCACGGGTATTGTGTTGTAACTGTAGGTTTTGCACCATCTTGGTAAGAGAGGCCAATTGTGCTGCCACTGAACTTGATGAATCTAATTCATTTACCGTGGCTTGGCGTCTTACTCCTCCTCGCCTAGATGTAGGAAACTGAAAGTCATTCTTTGCGAGTTTGTTCAGTATTTCAATAGCTTCCTCAGGTGCTTTGTCCAGGAGTGTTCCGTTTGCCGAGGCATCTAACATCATCCTTGTCGGGGCATTCATGGCATTGTAAAACATTGTCACTTGTGTCCATAAGGGAAATCCATGTAGAGGACACTTGTGCAATAGCTCTCTGTAGCGTTCCCAGAAACAACTATTTACCCAGTTTTCATGCCTTAACCGAAAAAATAAGGTTCTCTAGATGCATATAAGACCCTAAAGGAATAACCCTCACTTGAAACATTAACTCTAGATGCATATTTGCCTAATTTCATATATAAAGACATGGTTCACAAAACAATTCAAACATAAAATAACATATTATAACATGCCTCAAAAGTCTCATCAAAACACAATTTATCTCAAGCATATACGAGTAACTCAAACCAATATGTCCAAAAACAGAATCCAAACTCAAAAGTTCTCTATTCCATTGATCTCAACTACCTAGGTTCATAATTTAAGAAAAAGTATACTTGAGCTAAAGAAAATAATAAAAATAGGCACGTGCGAGCCTTTGCTTTCCGGTTGCTTCCAACAATTACTAATCTGCATTGCAAGGAAAAGAGAGAGGTTAAGCTTGAAGCTTAGTGAGGGTAATAAAACATTTAAAAACATCACTTGCAATGCAGTCTGTAAATAGTCAATCTTATCAAAGTAAAAACATGTCATGCCTCTTTAAAAACAATGTAAACATGGCCATCAATGCCAATAGTAAAACCAACAAGTGTTAACAAAAATCATTACTCACAAGTCAACATAAAGTACCGGTAAAATCCATTTTTAAAGGATATCTCATGCTTTCAAAGAAAAATAAGGCTAACATGCTATTCACATAGAAAAGCCTAAAATCCAAATAACACTTGCAATTTCAAATACAAAACATAAATTATATTGGCACTTGTGATCCAATTTGTACCACTCCAAATCGTTAGGATAAACGGGCAACCGCATGTTAGTACCACTCCCAGAGCATGCACATGTTGATACTACTATCAACATGAATTATCTCACCTTGGTGTCCGGTCACAGTACCACTCCTATCAGCCTAGATGTGACAGTACCACTCCCATCACACAGCATTAGACTAAAAGACAAAATTCAACACACAAGAAATTTAAACACATAGTAAAATCATAGAGTAATATGGGAACCTTTGCGAAAGCTTAAACTTTACTTACTTACGAGTATAAGGAGGTTTTCACACCTTCCCTACACTCCTAAATCTTTTTAAAACAAGTTAAAAACACTACCGAAGCAATTACTCTCATAAACCACTCATCAAAAACCGTTACTTGCTCACCAAGCCACCGATACAAACCGAAACACCTTCAAACGTGATCTCCTAACTCTTCTCCTATTTTAAGCATAAAAAACAAGGGTTTTAATGCTTTTAAACACATAAAAGAAACCCTCAAGTCGGATACCTACACAACATCCCTTAAAACTTAACGAAACCTTAACCGAAAACTTTCCGAAATACACCAAACTTCACCTATGGCTATAGTCCGGGATCAGGGACTTTAAAACCACATTATAAACATACCAACATGTTCAAAATCAATAATTTATAACCCTAAAACAGTGACTAAAACCTTTGAACGAAAATTGAGATTTTTAGCCAAAAAATCAATTTTTATAAAATTAAAGGATTAAAACGATTTCTCCAAGCTAATAACTTGGGAATTCCAGTAAACAAATTTATTATTCCAGAGGATTGATGAAATCTCACCTCCAAAACTGATCCAATCGCTTTCCGGGTTTTAAAACGAGAAAACGATGAGAAAATAAGAAAATTTGAAGAAGAAAAGTTATAGTAATTATTGAAAACGAAATTAATTGAAAAGGGATGAGTTTTTAACTTGAAAACTTGTTGAATGGATGCCTCCAATGAGGTAAAAAGAAAATTAGAAAAATATGTTATTTATAGGTTATTTAAAAAGGATTTTAAAGTTTAAAATTGAGGTTAATTAAGTTATTTGATTTAAAATAAAATTTTGGGCTTAATTAATTAAAATTTGGAAAGCCTAGACCATCTAGTATTACAATTGGATCAAAGCCCCTTGATAAGTCCTCAAAAGACTATCACTTTTATACCTTTCATGGACAATAATTACTTAATCTACACCTATTTGGACTGATGCATAAGCCTAATGTGTGCTATATGGATGTTTTACCTTCATGACAAATAAGGAAGAAATTTATAGAAAATATAAGCTTAAATGCATCTTTGTGCATTTGCAGTTAAACTTGGATCCTGATCGAACCAGCCATAGATGAGAGCTTCTACTGATGGAAGCTAAGCAGACTCAAAGCCAGACCTCCGCCGGGGCAGCAGATGCATCCTGCCGAGGCGGGGAATTTCTTAAGACCAAAAGTCAAAGTGGTGATGAATTTGAAGAGCATAAAAAGTTGGATTTTTCTAGACACTTTGCAGAGCAATTGGAGTTCTAGAAGACGGTGTAAAGATGGAAAGAACCAAATTAAGAGACTTACCTTTTCAAGGAAGGAAACGTCCAAACTTACTAAACTTCTTCTCCAAGGCTGATGTTGCCCTAGTTTTAGCCTATATAAAGGATGTGTCGTCCAAGAGAAAAGAGGAGGAGAGTTCACAATAGACTTTAGAGATTTCTTTGTTTTTCAACATGTTCTAAATTCTCTTAGGGTTTAGGTGAAAGTTGTCGAGTATTTGTGAGAGGATATTGAACTTTTTTTTCTTGTTTTATGCAATAAAATATCAAGGTTTGCTTATTCTTTGCCATTCATTGTTCTTACATTCAAGCTTGGGAGAGAAGTTTGTGAGAGATTTATTAATCTAATATCGGGAGAGTTAGATTCACGAAACGAATAAGTACGGTATTTTTCTAGCTAGAAAATACTAACTCGGCCTAGGGATAGGTTAGAGTTTCAACGGCTAAAAGAAGTGTGAGATTAGTTGGTGGTTATAGTTGATTCACGCCGGGAGGTATTGTCGCGTGTCAAAAGTGCGCGTTCAGTGCAAGTGGACACATCGCAAGTAATAAGTGATAAGTATATTATCGAGTTATCGTCTCCTCAGGGACCGATATACTTAATATGCTTTCTTCACCTCCTTGTTCTGTAGAAAGATAAAGACACAAATAAGTTGATTTGATTTATCTAAACTAAAATAAAAGTAAAAGATTGAAATAGTAGAGAGAGATGGGCTAGGATCCAGTTGCGTTGTATTGTGGAATTGATTGACTTGTCTCCGTCCAATGCAATCGTATATCACTGCCTCGGCAGCACTGCAGTTTTACTGCCTGGGCAGCGATAACACTGTCTGCCAAGGCAATCCCTTGCTCGTCGGCAGACTTTACCAAAGTTCGGCAAAGTGTCCTTGAATGACTCCGCTTATCCCTAAGTCAGAGTGTTGCTGATGACTAGTCCTTGATGATACCTCCCGGCGTGAACCAATTATACTCACCAACCAATCTTACACTTCTTTTAGTCGCTGAAACTCTTAACCTATCCCTAGGCCGAGTTAGTATTTCGCGATTGAAACACCGTACTTACCCCTTTCGTGAATCTAAGTCTCCCGAGCTTAGATAAATGGACGATCACAATATCCTCTCCCGAGCTCAATTGTGAAACAAGGAATAACAAAGGATAAGCAAACCTTGATAATCTTTATTGCATTGAATGAAAGAAAAAGTACAATCTCCTCTCACAAATACTCTACAACCTTCACCTAATCCCTAAGAAGGTTTAGAACATGGTGGAGAGGAAAGAAACAAGAGTAGAAGTCGGCTCTCTCCCTAGGTATTTCGTCTTCTATTACATTGGGTGGCTAGGTCTTTATATAGGCTATACCTAGGGCAAACCTTTCCTAAGTAGAATACAACTTGGAGTAGGGAACAAGTCAAGTACATAATAATAATATATTTCCAAGTTTATATTCGGCTAAGGGGCTTTCCCGCGTGGTCTTCCTTTGGGCTTTTCCTTGTGCTAGCCAGCTCCGATTCATGGGCTTCAAGTCCAGACACGTTCCTTGGATTTTTGTCTTTCCATCTCCTATAATCTTGCTTCCTGTCTTTCTGTTGCTGCCTCGGCATCAGGTCCTACCTCGGCCTTGTCTCTGCCGCGGCACTAGTTCTCCTGCATAGATATGAAAACGCAGTAAAACGTGCCTTTTTCTGTAAATATTATCTATATGAGTATAACCTCTAAATATATCACATTGAGTGCATGCATTGGTCCGAGTGGGTGTATATTTGGTAATTAATGCCCATAAAAGGAGTAAAAAGTGATAGTGTGTTGAGCACTTATCAGGTATCATCAAGGACTAATCATCAACAGTACTTCGACTTAGGGATAAGCGGGGTCATCTAAGGACACTTTGCCGAACCTTGAATAAGTCCACCCAAGAGCAAGGGATTGCCGTGTCAGACGTACCCTTCACTGTCGAGGTAGTAGAACTGCAACATTACTGAGGCAGTGTAGTGTAGTTGCATTAGACAGAAACAAGTCAATTGAATCCACAATACGACATAACTGGATCCTACCCATTCTCTCAACCTGATTTTATTTTCATTCTCTGTTTTCTTTTTATTATTCAAGTTGTTTTAGTTTCATTCGAAACAATCAAATTAATCTGTGTCTTTACTTTATTTCTTTTGTAGAGCGAGAAGAGCAGATGAAACATATTAAGTATACCAATCCTTGTGGAGACGATACTCGATACTCATCACTTTATTACTTGCGACGTGTTCACTTGCACAAATTGCGCAACCCTTTTTACACGCAATACCCCTTAAAGATTCAAAGTTTTGGCTTGTTTTATAAAATTGTCCTCAAATTTTCAATTTTTACAAAATGGTCACTAATTTCAAAATATTAGTGATTAAAGGATCAATTTTTGAAATAGATTTGAACAAATTGAAATATATGTTAAATAAGAATTTTATGATATTTTCCTCAATTTATTTTGATTAAAAACTAATTTTTTAGTATTTAATCCCAAACTAGGTTAAATCGACTAAATCGGTGCACTAACTTCTAAATCCATTTTTGGGGTGTTACAAAGTCAATCCATGAGGCTTTGGATACCAAGTTGTACTTCAATACAACTTTTCATCCTCAAACCAACGGACGGTCTAAGAGAGTTAACTAGATCTTAGAGGACATGCTTTAGTGTTGTGTTGTAGACTTTTCTCGGTGTTAGGAAGAACAGTTACCGTTGGTAGAGTTTTCTTAAAAAAATAGTTATCAATCGAGTATCAAGATGACTCCTTTTGAGACCTTGTACAGGCGTAGTTGTAGGACACCTTTGTGTTAGACCGAGCTTAATGAGAGAAAGATAGTGGGTTCAGAGCTTGTTAAAAAACTCGAAGAGAAGGTTCAGATCATCAAAGAAAGGTTACAAGCAGCTTTTGACCGACATAAAGCTTATGCTGATCGAAAGTGTAAGCACATAAAGGGTTGGATCGGTAGCTTATCGGCTAGCTCTACATCCGGAGTTAACACGTATACACGATGTGTTTCACGTGACTATGTTGAGATGTTACCGATCTGATCCTTCGCATGTGGTTCAGCTTGAGGAAATCAAAGATAATACAGATATGACTTACGAGGAAAGGCTAATCGAAATCCTTGATAGAGGGGTAAAAGAGCTTCAGCACAAGAGTATACCTTTGGTAAAGGTGTTGTGGTGGAATTATGGTGTCGAATAAGCGACGTGAGAGGTCAAGGAAGACATCGAAACCCTTTATCCTTATCTCTTTCTGTCAGGTAAATTTGAGGACAAAATTTTCTTTAAGGAGATGAGAGTTGTAACGACTCGAATCCAGAATCTGGGTGCCGGGTTAACCTGAAATGTCGGGCTCTAATGTTTGGGCCTCTTTTAGGCATCATGTTGAGTGTTAGGCTGTTCGTGGGCTTTGGTCTTGGGTTATCTTCAGCCCAATAAGGTGTTATGAGGGATACTTGTGTAATTTCCCTTGTGGAAGACAAAAAAGAATAGATGGGAGTTATGTGTGCGTTGTAGAGTGTAAGGGAATGAGATCACAGGGGAAGTTTTTTTTTTCATTTCCTCTTCTTTATCTAATGTTCAAGAAGGAGGGTGCAAAAGGTCCAATCTTTGTTGGTTAGTTTGAGAATCCCAGTTTGAGTGTTGAGGGTAATTTATAGAGCTTGAAAGGATCTACGAAACAAGATAAAGAAGTTGGGGTGTCATCAAGAAGATTTGGCAAGGAAAAAGCTTGAAGGAAGATAAGAACGTGTTTGTTGTGATCTTGCTTGAGGTTGGTACCCTCCAACTCCTCTTTGCGTCGTGCATTTCATGTTTTAAGCTTAGATTGCATGTTTGTTGATTTGTGGTATGCTTGGTAACTTAATATGCCCTCTAATGGTAGATTATTGATTTATTGATGAACCTTCATTTTTAAGGTGTAAACATTCTTAGAATCATCCCCCTAGAGTGTCTGAATGGTAGAAAAGTCATTAGAATCAGATTGGGTAAAGTTTTAAGTGTTTGAAGGTTCAAAGCTGCACATATCGTGCAGTGGTATGGATACCCTCGACAGACGTATCAATACCCTAGAGAGTAAACTAAGACATGAAAGGTGCAGGCGTTTCAAAACGCCTACCCTGTGTTTCGATACCAAAAATTCTAGTGGCAAATCATTTTGATGCTGCCTTAGGGGCGTATCGAAACAGGGTAGTGTATCGATACCCCACATAGGTGTATCGATACGGGTAGGCTCCTTGGTCTTAAGTCAATGTCTTATGTAGAACTAATATTTTGATATAATAATTGAAAAATAGTTTTGGACTAATTTGAAAATGTTTCTTATGTCCAAACTACTTGAAAATATATTTAAGATGTTTTTGAGAGATTTTAAATATGTTTTAAATGATTTAAAGAAACCAAAGAAGTGATTTTTACTCAGGGGTTTCGATACACCTTCAAGGTGTTTCGATACCTGTTCATCAATGCCATGTTTTCAAAGGCAAAATCACAGCGGTATCGATACTGGTATCGATACCTTTTCACAACTGTGATGTTTGGTTTCGATACCTGTTTCTAAACACCCCCAACTGTCAAAACGATTTTATGAAAACCCCCAACGGCTAGGAGCGGTATCGCTACCAGTACCGATACCTGTTCTTAAATGAAGGTTCAACGGCTATTTCCCAAAGAAGGTGTTTCGATACCAATTTTAGGGGTATCGATATCGCCTGCACCAGAAGAAGAAATATGCCTTGAAATCAGCTCCAAACGGCCCCAAAACATCTCCAACGGTCATAAATGGCTAGAAGCTCATTTGGGATGATAAAAGGAAGCCTCAAGCATCAAGAGAAGACTAATGCTTCAATTGTAACAACAATATGATCAAAGATTTGTCTTAGTGGTTAAATTCTTATTATTTGGGTAGACAAACACTTGTGAGCTTAATTGTCAATATATGCTCAAGTGTTATTAGGGATTGGGTGAGTGCTTAGATTGCAAACATTAGCCTTGTTAGAAGGATTAAATAAGTTTGCTAAGTTTCTCTTATTTGAGTGAATTCCCAAAGTTCGGGTTGTGAACTTTGGATGCTAGATTCGGATTTGAGTCTAGGATTGTAAGGTTATCCCTTTGGCCTTAAAAGGTTGAAATTCTTAGTGAATTTGGGAAATCCTTAGTGGGAAGCTAAGGTAGTGGATGTAGGTGCTTGTTCGAAGGCCAAACCACTCTAAAATCCTTGTGTTCATTGTTTATCTTTTTTCTTCCACAACAAATCACCCAAAGTGTTCTTTCTCCATCAAATTGGCAAGTTAATCGGTTATCAATCGAGCCACATCAAGCCCAACATCTTATCGTATCGATATGCGAGTGGAGCGTATTGATACAGAGGGCATTTTGATAAACTCATTACAGGAGTACCGATACGCTTAGACAATTTACCCAAATTTTTAGGGGTTGAGTTTGGGGATTCCATAATTCACGCTAAAGGGTCCAATAAGTTAATTAAGTCACATGATGAATTTTAACACTTGGTCTTTGTAATAATGACTCCAACATATTTTTAAATGCTGAAGCCTCAGTTTTCGAACTTAGTCATAGCATGTTTTGATGTGAAGATCCTAGGTGGATCATTTATGTGGTTGAGTCTTTGTGTGTTGGAAATTCTGATATCCAAAATAGTGTATTGAAGACTATTTTTGAATGGGGAAGACCACATTTAATGATTTTCGATGTAACATTCAGAGCATGGGATTAAAGGTGTGCCTCAATCTTGGATGTAGGATCTCGATGCTGTGTGGACGCGGACCTCATTCTTGAATATGGAATCTCAATGCTGTATGGACGCGGGCCTCACTACTTGTGTTTGGTTTTAATTGGACATGTATATTCTGTGTGCGTTAGTATACATCTCATTATGCCATGTGTTAGGCGAGTATGATAAATCCATCATATCATGCATGATATTACATGTCTTGCTTTACATTATTTATGATATGCATGATATTGGCCGAGTGGCGGTGTACCCACTGAATTTCTGTAGCTCAACGTTTCGAAATGTGTTTTCGTGCGTATGTTAGGTGAAGTCGGATCCGGAGGAGAACCATCAAGGTTGGAGTTTCAGCATCGACTTAGTGTCTGAGTACTTATATTTGACATAGTGGGCTAGTACTTGTCAAACCCTATGTATTTGTAACTCTTATTTATTTTGGGTTGAATGTTTTTAAATTTTTTGTATTAAATGGAGCTCCTTGCTATTTTAAACTATTGGATCATGTTATATTTTGGATTTGAAATCAATGGTATGTTATGGTTTTATTTGGACTTGAAGCCAAAATTTTGAAATACGAGTTTTGGATCGAAAAACCAATATAACATCAGGTCGAGGTTTTTACATTAGGATTTATAATTTAGAATTAGTATTTATGATTTGAATTTTGAGTGTCTGAACACAAAAATGAGCATATGATTTCTACTTTTAAATTATAGTTTGCCAATGCACAACGTGAATATATTTTTTAATAACTCAAAGATGATTATAAGATAATATTTATTCATATTTATTTTTAACTCTTTGATAATACATACACACCTTACAAATAAAATAATAAATTCAAATCTTTAAAATAAACATTATTTATTTTTAATGGGACTACTTATTGAATTCCGCTTGTTGAGTTCCTTTGTGTGTACTTTTTTAAATTAAAAATAAATAATAAATACTATACTAAAATATAATTAGAGATGCTTAACGAGTTAATCAGTTCGTGAGTTATTCAAACTTGACTCGATCAAAATTTAATAAATATTCAATTCGAATTAACTCGATTCAAATTTAATTCGATACCTTAGCGAGCTGAACCGAACAAAGTCTATCTCAACACGAAAAGCTCATGAGTTGTTTGTTAATTTTTTAAAATATTTTCTAGTAATTACTTTAAAATTATTTCAGTCAAAAAATAAATTAAAATAATAATTATTGATTTTTAGATTGTTACTATGCTAGTTTGATGTATTTGTAAATTGTTAGTTTAAGATTTAGACTTTGGAAGCGCTTTAAACACTCTTTTGATATTTTTTTTGTTAAATTTGTTAATTTATATTAATATTAAGCCCCGTATAGTATTATTAAATTTTACTTTTAGTTAAGAATAAGATAAAATTTTTAGTGAGCTTAATGAATTTAACGAGTAACGAGTCGAGAAACATTTTTTAACGAGCACAATTTTAACGAGTTTAAAGAGTAATAAATTGAGTCGAACAATATTTTTTTAACAAATACGAGTCAAGTATTATAACTCGCTATCGACTCTCTTAATAAACACTCTAAATATAATCACATTAAAATATTAAAAGATATTTATTACTTACTCTAACTTTAAATATCGACTTTACTATAAAACTTAGATAACATTAAATCATGAGTTGAAAACTTGAAATTTCCTATTCCTAATATTTTTTTACTCTTATTAAAAAATTAATTTTTAAACTATAACCTTAATTTTTTGTATTCTAAACCCTAAATTTTATATCCTAAAAATATATTTTATCTATAATTTTTAAAATTTTAACTATATTCTTTAACTTCAAACCCTAAATTTAAAAAATTAAAATAAAATGATAAATAAAAACACAACAAAAATAAAAAGTTTTCAGTTTCTATCTTTTTCGTCTGAGTTTAAAAATAATTTCTTATTTTAAACCCTAAACTCAAATCCTCTCTTCTCTCTCATTTTCACAGTCCAAACTCCAAACCCATCCAAAGCAATGACAGCATTTAAAACTTATGTCAAATTCTTGAAGAAGATAACTGATAAAGTAAAGAAAGAGACAAAAACAACCCCTGTTCGGTCTCTATCTTCTTACTTGTACTATTTATATATGTCCGAATCCAGACCTTCTCTTGCAATCTACAACTGTTCCAGTTGCAGAAGTTTCTCTCTCTACACCCACAAAATCACACAGAATGAAAGATTCTTGGACTTCTTTTGCTTCACTTCTTGGGGTTTTGGCCTTCTGCCAAACCCTACTGCAACTCATTTTCCCACCCCAACTACGATTCTTATCTCTAAAATTCCTCAACCGGATCTTCAAACTCTTCTCGTCCTACTGCTACTTCGACATCACAGAGATCGACGGCGTCAACACCAACGAGCTCTACAACGCAGTCCAACTCTATCTCAGTTCCTTCGTCTCCATCAATGGAAGCCGCTTGAGTCTCACTCGTGCTCTCAACTCAACCGCCATTACATTTGGTCTCTCCAATAACGACTGCATCGTCGACACGTTTGCTGGAATCACCGTGCTTTGGGAACATGTCGTGGTTCAAAGGCAACCCCAGACGTTTACTTGGAGACCATTGCCTGACGAGAAACGAGGGTTCACTCTCCGGATGAAGAAGAAAGACAAGTCCTTGGTTCTCCATTCATACCTTGATTATATAATGGAGAAGTCCAACGAAATTCGGAGGAACAATCAAGACCGGCTTTTGTACACGAATTCTCGCGGCGGGTCTTTGGATTCCAGGGGTCATCCTTGGGAATCCGTCCCGTTTAAGCATCCGAGCACGTTCGACACATTGGCCATGCATCCGGTGAAGAAGCAAGAGATCATGCAGGATCTCAAGGATTTCGCCGATGGTCAGTTGTTTTACCACAAGACCGGGAGAGCCTGGAAACGAGGCTACTTGTTGTACGGTCCACCCGGGACAGGGAAATCCAGCATGATCGCGGCCATGGCGAATTACTTAAGCTATGATATCTACGATCTCGAACTGACTGAAGTTCGTAACAATTCTGAACTGAGGAAACTGCTGATGAAAACAAGTTCTAAATCGATCATCGTGATTGAAGACATTGATTGTTCGGTTAATTTGACTAACAGGTCGAAGAACAACAAAAGCAGCTACTGTGAATCTGAAGATGGAGGGAACTCTATTACTCTTTCAGGTCTGTTGAATTTCACCGATGGGTTATGGTCTTGCTGTGGGAGTGAAAGGATCTTTGTGTTCACGACAAACCACATTGGGAAACTCGATCCTGCATTGCTGAGGAGTGGGAGGATGGACATGCATATTTACATGAGCTACTGTTCTTATCCTGCGTTGAAGATATTGTTGAAGAACTATTTGGGGTACGAGGAAAGTGATTTGGAGTTGGACCGTGGTGTTTTGAAGGAACTGGCGGAAGTTGTTGACATGGTGGAGATGACCCCTGCTGATATTAGTGAGATTCTGATCAAGAACCGGAGCGACAAGCAAAAGGCCGTCGGTGAATTGTTGGAAGCAATGAAGATGAAGATGAAGGTGGAGGGGAACTTGAAACGTGGGAGTTTGATAGAGAAAATCTCAGACGAAGAGCAGGAGAAAAGGGCTTTGGAATTTGGATTGTCCTAAAGAAGGGCCTCATTCAAAGATTTAAATTATAGTTAAATAATAATTTGGGATAGTATTATTATTGTTATTGTAGTTATGAACTGTTATTTAAATTTTTAGTTCGACCTTGAACAATTATACAAGAAAGAAGAGAATGGGGAGAAGAAGAGATGATAATCCCAAGTTTTTTATTTTATTTTAGTTCTTTCTGCCGCTCATCATCTTTAAATATTTTTTAATTTTTTTATTAGTGATCGATAATTAATTTTTGCATTAATTATCGATCATGGATTTTTTAATATTTTTTTTCCGTTTTTTATAAGAATTTTTGGAAAAAAATCATTTACTCTTTATCGTGCTTTATTTTATTTCTCATGTTAAAAATTTCTAAAAAAAATAAATTTTAAACTTTAACCCTTGTTTTTTATACCCTAAACTCTATCCCTAAAAAATACATCATACCCCTAATTTCTTAAACCCTAAACCATAACCCCTAACCTTAAACTCTAAATCCTAAATCCTCTAATTTAAAACGGAGGCATAAAAGGAAGCATGGAAAAGAGACAGACAAATTCCACCCGAAATTTTGTCTTTACATGTGTTTCCTTTGTTCTTGTGACACGTTTTTTCTTTGTCCTTATGACATGATTTTTTATGTGTTATGTGGTTTGTTGCATCTGTCCTTTTGGCATGATTCAACATATCCTAACAGTCGATTGTTGCAGAAATTTTAATCGGTGCTAATTTTTTATTATGGTTTTATCGGTGATCATAGAAAGTTAGATCCCCACTCGGTTGATGGTTGTGTACTGTTGTAATAAGTCCCAAGTAATGGAACATTCTGCCTAATAGATTGAACCACTCACCACTCCTTCACACGTTATGCGTCTCGATTGGACAAAGACAAGAAGATTTAAGAAGTTTCTAAATAATTTTTTTACATCTAATCATATCTTCTTGTATATCTCACACTAAAAAAACACTTATAATTAAAATTTAAACCCTAATACTAATTTTTAAATTCAATATCATAAATCTTACGCCTTAAAAAATAAACAATAACCCTAATTTTTAAAATCCTAAACATTAAACTCGCTATTTTAATATGGAAACACAAAAAAATATAATAAAAAGTTAGACGATTTTCATCCTTGTTCTGTAGAGTTTTAACCTAATTTGGTATATCATCCGAGTAAACGTAACTAATATTCAATTTGAAGCTAATACTAGGATTATGAGTAAAAAATATTTGTCTCTTAATTATGATCCTTTTTATGTTCTTATTAATTTTTTTTTAAAATTAAATGCAAAACTCTAACCTTAAATTTTACATCTTAAATCCTAAAAATATAACCTACTTCTAATTTTATAAACTCTAACTATAACCCCTAACCTTAAATCCTAAACTCACTATTTTAAAGTGAAGACACTAATAAAAACACAATAAAATACAGAAAATTTATACTAATAGATTATGGGCATGTACAGGACTTTCATTGTGTTATGCTTATGAATAAAAATTATCCGTTCTTTTTTTATATCTATATTTAATATTAAAATTTTGAATTAAGTATTTATGGTGTAAAGATCGATCTTTAGAGTTTTTTTTTCCTAATGACTAATACAAAAGCCATCATGTCCTTGTTGAGGACAAATCTGGGTATGGCTCCATGGGACATTTGATGTCCCTTCTTGTTTCATCAGGAACCTACTAGAACTGAAATGAAAAAAGTTTTCATGGCAATGCTCGAGTTGGTTCAAGAAAGTATTTCAACTTACAACTTGGAACTTTGTCTGGATTTGGCTGCTGAAGAACAAAAATATTGATCTGATCCGAAAATTCAATTAAAACTTACTTGAGTTAGAATTTAGTTTGATATGAGGATGCGATGATCCAGATCTAATATATAATCGATTTGACTATTGTATAAATTAAATCGACCTAAAATAAATCCGATTTAAAACTAATTCATATCTGACCTAAATTAAATAAAAACATCAAATCAATCTGAAATAATTTATATCCTATCCTATTTGATCCAACTTCACAGAATCCGACGATTACATGTTTTTACATCCTATCGGCAGCTTACCTTCCAGAATCTGACGTTGGTAATGGTTAGGAATATACATCATGGTGAAACAAAGCAGCAGCAGATTTTGTGTTGGGAAAAAGCAGTGCCCAAAGGCTAACTAGAAAGTCATGTCGGATACTGAACATAAGTTGAGTTTGGGTTGTAGTCAGGGACGGAGTCAGGATTTAAGATTGAGGGGGACAAAACATAAATGTTTATAAAAAGAGAGAAAATTCATTAAAAAACAAAATTTTAAAAAAATTTAAATAGGGGAATAAAATAAAAAAAATTCTTCGGGGATGGGGTCGATTGCCTCTCCCTATCCCTACACAACTCCATCCTTAGTTGTAGTTAAATTTTCGAGTGAGTTGTAAAGGGCATTCAATTGTGGGAGGTAAGCACCGATAGATTTCGACTCTGTCATGTATTCACTGCCGACAAAAACTACTCGGACTCAACTCAAAACAATTTAGTTTATCTTCATTGAAAATGTAAAAATAAATAATCAAATAAATTTTGAATTAAATTCTATCAGATTGAATCAATCAAATTAAATATAAATTATTTTAAATTAATTTAATGTTTTGATTTGATTCAAAAATTATAAAAAATTATATATAATGATAATAATTTAATATACTTCATAATAAATCATTCAAAGTTTATTATATATTATAATAACAATAATAAATTATATGTTACCAAAATAATTTAATATAATTTTTATATCCCTAATTGTTTTTTTTAATTAGGGGTGCGGATTATTCAATTTTAATCAATCAAATTAATTTTTTTACTTAATTAGTCGATTAATTTTAGAAAAGATTATTCTATAGTTAAGAGTATTTTCATTTCTAAATCGACTAATTAATTTAAATTATTATATATTAAATATTATATATATTACTCATATTTATTTTTGGTCACTTAACTTTTATGAATTATAAAATGATCATTAATTATCAAATTAGCACAAAATGATCATTAAATTTATTAAATTATTTTAAAATAGTCATTAGACTTTTCAAAATTTATCAATAATTTATAATATACAATGAGCCAATGATCATTTTGTAGTAATTCAATAAGTTTAATGATTATTTTGTAACTTTTAAAAGTTTAATGACTAAAAAGATCATTTTAGTATAGTTTGATGACAATTTGTGTAACACACCTAAAATTTTATAACAAATTTTGATTAATTTTTGAATTAACTAAACTTTTTTCGGTTTGATATTTTTTTAAAACCGATTTGATCATCAATTAAAAAAATAATTATTAAATTTTAAATAATTTAATTCGATTGATTAACCAAACCGATTGAATTCGTACCCTAGTTATAACTTTATTAGAATTTGATGTTTCTTAAAACTTGTCTAGCAAGTTGTTATGTTGTTAGTTCTTAAACAAATGATTTATGAATGAAGCTTATTCGACAATCAGGAGAAATTATATTTTGGGTAAGTTTTATCACGTGTCCATGATATCAAT
This sequence comes from Abelmoschus esculentus, assembly GCA_035048815.1. Classification (NCBI taxonomy): domain Eukaryota; kingdom Viridiplantae; phylum Streptophyta; class Magnoliopsida; order Malvales; family Malvaceae; genus Abelmoschus; species Abelmoschus esculentus. The sequence goes on along the minus strand of JAUCBN010000056.1, from coordinate 5,865,748 downwards.
CACTAAAAATCATTTATTTCATCAGTTTTTATGTTATATTTTTCTTAAGTGAATCTTTACTTAAAAAAATATTTTTAAAATGAATTAACAGTAAATATGAGTGAAGATTCATGAAAATTTGATTGATAATCCATTTTTTTATTAAGAAAATAGAGATCCTCAATTCATATTTGGGGATCTAAGCCAATATCCATAGTGTAGCACAATTAACGCCACCTACAAGTGTCATTTTATGCTCCAACGCCACTCTAGGTGGCATTTTTTATTTGGCTCGAATATGTTTGGCTTTATAAACACACAAAAAACGCCACCTAGAGGTAGCGTTGGAGAGAAAAAAAAAGGCAGCAACAAGTGACGTTAATTGTGCTATACTGTGGATATTGGCCTAGATCCCCAAATATGAGTTGGGGATCCCTATTTTCTTAATTAAAAAATGGATGGATTATTAATCCAATTTTGCCGAAGATTTACTTAAGAAAAATATGATATGGAAAAAACGACGAGATGAATAATTTTTAGTAATTGATCCCATGCATGGATGACATAATAAAACTTACTCGTGATATAATTTCTCGACAATTATGCAGTCAGAAACTTACAAATGATTATTAAATGTTGTGTTTTAATAAAATTTGTGGTTATTTTATTTTCTTAGCTAGTTTGATATTATTTTTAAAAAATAATTTTAAAATTATTATTAGAAAGTGATTTTATAAATATGGTATAAGATTTTAGTGCTTGACATTGTTGCTAAAAAAATATTTTTTTAATAAATAAAATATTTATTTTAGACACTGTAAAATCAAAATAAATAATTGTAAGTGATTATATTTTTATTTCTCCTTAAAATAGTAAATTTTTTACATTAATTTAATATTGATATTTAAAATATCTATTTTAGATAGGTTAAAGTTTATTTTAAATATGATATTATAAAATAAAACCTAAATTATTTCTATTTAAAAATTAAACTAACGTAGATGATATTTTTTGAAGAGTAACTTAAGTTATATTTAAATATTTATATTATAGTTCATTTAAATTAGGGTAATTACCGCGGAAGTTACGTTTGTTTGTCTTTAGTACAAATTTAGTCACCGATTTTGAAAATTGATCAATATAGTCACATATGTTTTTGGACCGTAAACTTATGATCACTAAGATGTTTGTTGTCGTTAAAAATTAAAGAGAAGCTAATCTGTCATAATAAAAAATGATAAACTACTTAAATAGTTCTTAAATTATTCTTTTACTTTTATTTTATCTTTAATTTAATCCTCAAAATTTTAAAACTTTATATTTTTACCGTCTTCCCAAACAAACCATATTTATGTAAATATAGTTAACCATTACCAATCAAATAAAAATATAAATCACCCCTAAAATCATGATTCAGGACATCAAAATGTTCTTACGTTTTGCACTATTTTTGGGCTAAGCCGAAGCTCTCAACTTTTATATCTGGAACATCCTTACCAACAATCCCAAGATCCCCTGCATCAACAGCTTCTGCTTTCGGTTTAAGCTTAACGACTATCATAGAAATGTGTAGAAAATAGAGAAACACGAAAATAGAGAAAAATTCTCATTGAATATTTTTATTCTCATATATTGTTTACATTGACAGAATCCTGTTTTTAAAAACTTAGTACAAGAGTTCTAGTTAAATTAGGCTACTTTTAGAGTTATCACTTTATCTCTAATTAAGATAAAGTTCCTATACATATAAATTACTGATTAGGATAGAATTTACAGTAGTAAAACTAATTATTTATATTGTTCCAACTTACACTTCCCCTCAAGCTGGTGAATATATGTTATATACTCCTAGATTGGATATAAAATTATCGAAGGTTACTCTTGGTAGTGCCTTTGTTAGAATATCAACTAGTTGACCTATTGCAGGGACATAGTGCAACCTCACAATTCCATTGTTAACCTTCTCATAGATAAAATATCTATCAATTTCAACATGTTTAGTTCGATCATGTTGAACTGGGTTCTTGAAAATACTCATTGCTAATTGACTATCACTGAATAGTTAAAAGTTTTGACTCTTATCCATTTTCAGTTCCGTGAGAAGCTTCTTTAATCACATCCCCTCACAAATTCCTAGTGCTATAGCTCTAAAACTCTGTACTACTGCGAGAAACAACCGTTTGCTTCTTACTTATCTAAGTCACTAGATTTTTCTATACAAAGGAGCAGTAACAATTCGTGGATTTTCTGTTTGTCAACTCCCTTGCCTAGCTAGAGTCTTTGTAAATTTTTAATGACCTGTCCTAATTTTTCTTAAAAATTATACCAAAATCATGCGTGAATTTTAAGTATCTCAGGATCCCGTAGACTGCCTCTAGGTGTTCCTCTCTTGGATCATTCATGTACTGACTTATTATCCCCACTGAGTAAGAAATATCTGTTCTAGTGAGTGAGAGATAAATTAACTTCCCAACGAGCCTCTGATATGATTCCTTACTTAGTAGACTTCCCAACCCATCTTGTTTCATCTTTGAGTTTAGATCCAAGGGAGTATCTGCTGGTTTGCATCCTAACATTCCAATTTTTGAGAGTAAATCCAGAATATATTTTTTCTGATTGATTATTATTCCCTCTGTAGACCTAACAACTTCCATTCTCAGAAAATACCTGAGACTTCCAAGGTCTTTAGTCTCAAATTCACTTGCTAGGAATGTCTTTGAGCTCTTAATTTCTTCTACATTATCACCAGTGATAATTATGTCATCAAAATAGACGATTAAAAAAGTTTTCTTACCATATGGTGTAATCTTTTTGAACAAAGTATGGTCTACCTGACATTGTCTGTACCCATTCCTCACAACAGCTTTGGCAAACCTATCAAACCACGCCTTTGGAGACTGTTTCAAACCATAAAAGAATTTATTCAGTTTTCACACCTTCTGGTTTGTTGAGTGATCTTCAAGACTTGGTGGAATTTACATATACACTTCTTCTTCGAGATTCTCATTTAAAAATGCATTCTTTATATCTAGCTGATGCAGTTTTCAGTCCTCATTAACAACCAATGACAATAACACTATAATAGTATTTAACTTTGCTACAAGGACAAATTTCTCTTGATAATCTATCCCATAAGATTCGGTAAACGCTTTAGCCACCAGCAGAGCTTTGAATCTTTCTATGCTCCCATTTGAGTGGTATTTTACTGTAAAAATCTACTTCTAGCCAACCACCTTCTTGCCTTTTGGTAGCTCAGTCAAGCTCCAAGTATTGTCCGTCTGCAGTGCTTTAATCTCTTTTTCCACAACCTTTCTTCATTAGGAATTTCAAGTGCCTCCTTCACTGTTTGAGGGATCTTTACATTGTCAACTTTAGCTGTAAAAGCTTTATAGGCAATAAATCTCTCAATAGGATGGCTAGTACATTTTTTACTCTATTCCTTTGGGTAATGAGGAGATCATTAATATTAATGGAGGGAAAAAAAACTTGAGAAATATCATTACCTTCTTCTTTCAAGGCAGTAGGATTCAGATCTAGTTCTCGACAAATATTTGGATGAATAATGGTCTCTATAACAATTGTTTTTCTCATTCTATAAACATTGAGTTGTTTACCTTCAAGTTACGAAATCAAGGTTTTTTTAAAAGTGTTTGGCACTGATTTAGTTGTTGGAATAGGAGAACTATGACTGCTTGGAGTTTGAGGAGTGTTTGAAAAAGGTATGTTTAGTTGATAAACAAGTGTAATAGGTTGTTCCAAAGAAGTTTGGTCATGAACATCATTAAAGTTAGGTCGAACTGGTGAGGGAGACAAGGAATGAATAGTTTGTAAAGGCTGAAATTCCATAACATTTCTCCCCTTGAATTTCAGTTTGTAAGGGTTAAAAATATGACTTATTTTCATTGAAAGTGACATCACAAGAGACATAAAATTTACGAGTAATAGGTGAGTAATATTTATACCTTTCTGACTTGAGGAGTATCCAAGAAACACACACTTTAGAGACCAGGGATCAAGTTTATCTCTACAACGACTATGCACATGCACAAAAGTTGTGCATCCAAAAACTCTAAAAGGAAGGTTAGAGGACAATGGTTTAAAATGTGGGAAACAAGCAAGAAGAACATCCCTAGGAACTTTAAATTGAATAGGTTTATTAGGCATTCGGTTCACCAAATATGTAGCGGTAAGGAGAGCATCCCAAAATTGTTTTGGTGCATGAGCAGAAAAAAGAAGGGATCGAGTAACTTCTAATAAATGTCTATTTTTTCTCTATACTACTCCATTTTGTTGATGGAAATTAACACAAGAAGTAATATGGTAGATTTATTTTTCTTTAAAATAGAAACCTAGGGTTTTAGTAAGGTATTCACTTCCATTATCACTCTTTAGGATTTTGATTTTTTCTTCAAATTGAGTTTTTACCATCTTATGGAAGGTTTTAAAAATATTTTCAACTACATATTTTTCTTTCATTTGGTAGGTCCATATTGTCCTAGAATGATCATCGATAAATGAAATAAACCATCTTGACCCAGATGTCATTATGGATGATTGAGAATGGTACAAAAGGTTTGACTATAGATGGGGTAAAATCTTGTCTTGTGTGTTTAATAAATTAACAGACATCACAAGTATAAAAAGATGAATTTTTATTGAGAAAAAGCTTAGGAAATAATCTGACAAGATAATAAAAATTTGGAAGGCCCAACCTAAAATATCAAAGCATTATTTCACTAGAAAATACAGAATTAGAGAAAAATTTAGATTGAAAGCAACTTGAAATGACTTGTTTATGAGGAGAGTGCCCATCAAGGATGTAGAGTCCAGTATGCAGCCTAGCACTGTCAATCACCATCCCCGAGTCTTGTGCTTGAAATTCACAACACCCAAATTAGCTTTGCATTTCAAATCACTTACAAGCTTAGTAACAGATAATAGATTGCATGCAAGATTTGGCACATAAAGTATATTAGATAACACTAATGTTGTTGATTTAACCACTCCCTTCAACAATCGAAAGAGACCCATATGTTGTTCTGATAAAAGATGCAAATTTCATTTTCTTGAAGGTATGAAAAAGGCGAAGGTTTTCTGTCATATGGTCTGATGCACCATAATCCACTATCTGACAAGAAGCATGAAATGCAACGAAACAGGAATTACTACCTTCAATGGCAGTGAAAGTCGAGGATTTAGTGTTGGTAACACCATAATTGTTTGTTGCAACCATGGTTTTAGAAACAGAGAAAAGATCGAAGGCTTTGTTTCGAGAATAAGGAAGGATCGAACCTAAACTGATATCATGTAGAAAATAAAGAAACACGAGAGTAGAGAAACACTCTCATTGAATATTTTTATTCTCATATCTTGTTTACGTTGACAGAATCCTGTTTTTAAAGACTTAGTACATGAGTTCTAGTTAAATTAGGCTACCTCTAGAGTTATCACTTTATCTCTAATTAAGATAAAGTTCCTATACATTTAAAATACTGATTAGGATAGAATTTACAGCAGTAAAACTAATTATTTACATTATTCCAACTTACAAAATGAAATTCATGTTACAACATAATTTTAAAAACAGACTCAACACGGACAAATCCACCAGCCTACTGTCACCACCCACTTCTTTTCCCATAAGTCCAACCGAGCTTTTGGCCATCCTTGGGCCATTTTGATGTAAGTTAGCACCAAGGAAGGCACTAGAAGGAGCTAGGACGGCCAAGCACAAGCCACATTGTTCTAGAAAAGTCTGGGACGTTCTACCTAAGTCTAGACCCACCCGGGAGGACCTAGAAGTCTCGAGAAGGCTCGAGATTACTCTGGAAGACCCTGGAGTTCTCTAGAACATTTTGGATACATGTAGAATGTATACAAACTTATAAAGTTCTCTAGAATTATGTAGTGCTTGTAGATATTTTAGGAGGCAACATTATAGCCGCCGGATCAATTAAATCTTAACCGTCCATTCGGGAAGTGGGAGCCTATAAATAAGGCCACCCCCTTCATTTTGCAACTCACTCAAGAGTTGAGCACTCTTGTAAACACTCTCTTAAGCTTAATAAAAAGCTTTCTTACAAATCCTTTGGCTTGTCTTTCTTTAGCCAAGCCATCAAGAAGTGTTCAAGCAAGGCTTGTTAGCATAGCTCGGGAGTTGCTAACGCCGCACGGATCAAGTTTAAGAGAATTAAGTCCGTGATAGTTGATATCATAGCGTGTTTGATCATACTTGGGACATGGTCAAGACGGGGAAAACCCAATTTGTTAGCTCAACAGAGGTCGAGATCACGCAAGAGCCATGAAGGCGTGAGGAGGAAGTCGATCCCATGGTGCCAAGGCCACGAGCAAAGTCGAGGGACGTCATCTCTAGTTTGGTGTCGCGTTTAACTTATGTGGAGGAAAGCGTTGGGGGTGTAGGAGACCAAGTGGACGACCTTCATCAGAGAGTGGAAGGCCTTAAGACAGAGGACACCGAGATCCACACAGCCATGAAGGCCATGATGCTTAAGCTAGAGGGATCCATGCTCGGGGAAATAGGCAAGGTCAAAGAACTTATCATGAGCGAGCTCTCGAAGGTGACCAAGATCTAGACAACATCCGTGCCAAAGTTGAGGCATTACAAGATGATGTGACCTTGTGTAAACGTGCAATGGACGCCGGGCCAGACACTTCTTATGAACCAAGAAAGGTCAAGGTGCCTAAGCCAAAGAACTTTTCCGGGACACGCAATGAAAAGGAAGTAGACTACTTCCTCTATGGCTTGGAGAAATATCTTGGATTCGTGGGCATAGTGGAAAACTGCCACCTTGTACCTCACTGACACCGTCATGCTTTGGTAGAGGAGAAGGCTAATAGATATTGAAAAAGGTATGTGCACCATCGCTACTCTCAATGATTTTAAAAATGAGCTTAAAAGGCAATTCTATCCGGAGAATCCCGAGGATGAAGCAAGGGCACGCTTGCGACGATTAAAGTAATCAGGGAGCATTCGGGACTATGTCAAAGAGTTCACCAACTTGGTGCTTGAAATCCCTAATCTCTCCGAAAAGAACTCACTCTTTAACTTCATGGACGGGCTCCAATAATGGGCCAAGGCCGAGCTAAGGCGTCGGGGAGTACAAACCCTTACCGATTCCATTGTCGCAGCCGAAAGCTTGATTGATTATTCTAGCCACAAGGAGTTCAGTAAGTCGAAGGACAAAAAGAGTGTTCAAGCCAAAGGTGGGGGAGAGAAAAGCCAACATAAGGAAAGACATCGTGATGATCACCCACCTAAGCACAAAGACTCATCCTCGTGGAAAAGCAAAAACAAGGGCAATTTTAAAGATAAACGAGGTCCAAAGAGGGTACCCTCAAACAAATGCTTCATCTGTGACGGGGACCATTGGGTCCGGGAGTGCCCACAAAGGCAAGCCCTTAACTCACTCCTTGCTAAACATCGAGAGGGCAGTGACACCGACAAAGAGGACAAAGGTGTCTAGATTGGGTTCGTACAACTTCTCAACGTTCTTCAGTCCGCCCTGAAGACTAAAGCCAAAGGTTTTCTTTATATGGACGTTACCATCAAAGGAAAAGCATCGAAGGCTATGCTAGAAATAGGTGCGTCCCACAATTTTTTCTCCCCTGAAGAGGCCAAGAGGTTAGGTCTCAAGGCATCGGGAGGAGGAGTCTCCATCAAGGCCGTCAATTCTGCCGCTCGACCCATCCATGGAATTGCTCGAGGAGTCAAGACCAGTGTTGGATCATGGTCGGGACATATAGATTTTCAGTCGTGCCTATGGATGACTTCAAGATTGTTCTAGGACTCGATTTTCTCGATCGAGTCAAGGCATTTCCTATCCCCTTTTCCAACACAATGTGCATCATAGGTGGCAACCAAGCTTGAGTGGTGCCAACGACTAGGGCCACCAAGCAAGACACCAAGGTGCTCTTTGTACTTCAATTCAAGAAGGGCATAAAGAGGAACGAAGAGAGCTATCTAGCTATCCTTAGTGAATAAGATGATGATGAGATCAAGCCTGATGATGATATACCAAAGGAGGTAGCCAAAATGTTTAAAAATTCAGGGACGTTGCACCCCCGGAGCTACCCAAACAATTGCCACCAAGGAAGGAGGTGGACCATAAGATCGAGCTAGAACCAGGCAAGAAGCCACCAACCATGAGTGCTTATCTTATGGCACCCCCTGAGTTGGAGGAATTAAGGAAGCAGCTCAAGGGACTTCTTGATTCAGGGTTCATCCGACCATCCATGTGTCACCACGCACTTCTTTTCCCACAAGTCCAACCGAGGTTTTGACCATCCTTGGGCCCTTTTGAAGCAAGCTAGCACCAAGGAAAGCACTAGAAGGAGCTAGGACAGCCAAGCACAAGCCACATTGTTCTAGAAAGGTCCGGGACGTTCTAGCCAAGTCTAGACCCACCCGGGAGGACCTAGAAGGCTCGGGAAGGCTCGAGACTACTCCGGAAGACCCTGGAGTTCTCTAGAACATTTTGGATACATGAAGATATGTATACACACTTATAGATTTCTCTAGAATTATGTAGTGCTTGTAGATATTTTAGGAGGCAACATTATAGCCGTCGGATCAAGTAAATCTTAGCCGTCCATTCGGGAAGTGGGAGCCTATAAATAGGGCCACCCACTTCATTTTGCAGCTCACTCAAGAGTTGAGCATTCTTGTAAACACTCTCATCAGCTTAATACAAAGCTTTCTTACAAATCTTCTGCCTTTTCTTGTCTTTCTTTAGTCAAGCCATCAAGAAGTGTTCAAGCAAGGCTTGTTAGCATAGCTCCGAAGTTGCTAACTCCGCACGGATCAAGTTTGAGAGAATTAAGTCCGTGACACTAGGTTCTACTCGGCATGAACGCTTTTTGTTGTCTGAGCAGAAAAAGAAAGCTAAATTAAATTCTAAAAAAATGATAAAGTCACGTTAGAAAAAAAATCAAATTGTTGAAACAAAGTCTAAATTTCTTTATTTTTTAAGAATAATGAAATGTCAAGGACATGTAATGCAGACATGTCAGAACACAAAGAAATCATGTCAAATTCACACTATCAAACCATAAATCAAAAAGAAAATCAATTCACGTGGATTTAAAAGAGAAAAATCTTTTAAAAACACTACCAGAGAATGAATAGAATTGTAACTCATTTCAACATATAAAAATTCAAAACAATCGCACGTAATGCAAGAGGAAATCCAAATGTAACATTCAAAATTAGCAAAAAGTGTATGAATCGGTAAGCACAATTATCTAATATCAAATGTTAAATTAAAAACGAAATAGATTAAGATATGGAAATAATATACCGACCTTGGATAATAGGAGAGGCGGCAAGGAGTAGCGCAAAGAAGAAAACCCTGAAAGTTTTCAGAGTCATATTCGAGAGTTTCATATTTCGGGAAAGAAAATAAGAATATTATTATTAAAAGATAAAAACGATAGATCAATAAGAAAATATGGGGGAAGGATTCTATGTTAAGATTGGTAAAATTTTAAGAATTACAATAAAATTTTGTTGGGTAGGACAATATTTAGAGAATCGGGGGTTTGTTTGAGATGATGATGAAAATATAAAGTTTTAAAATTTTGAGGATTAAATTAAAGATGGAATAAATTTAAAAGAATAATTGAAAGACTATTTAAGTAGTTTATCATTTTTTATTATGACAGACCAGCTTCCCGTTAAAGTTTAATATCAAAAAACGTCATAGTGACCATAAGTTTACAGTTCGAAAACATACGTGACTATATTTGTTAATTTTTAAAATCGATGACTAAATTTATACTAGAGGCAAACAAACATGACTTCCGTGATAATTAACCCTAAAAATTATATGTAAATATATTCGAAGATGAGAATAGTATATAAGTATTTGTATAAAAAATAATTTTTTATGTAATATGTAAGAACAATACAAATATCGTCAAAGATAGTATAGATACTACATAATATTTTTATTCAATTTTTTGTATTCGTTCAAATGATTTTGATATTGCAAGAACAATACCAATACTAAAATGCAGAAAATATTATTTTAAGCTCGAAAATGTTCCTCAATCTAACTCTAATAGTCTCATAGTATCCCTAATACTACCTAAAGCCACCAATATTGTTCATGAGTCATTTAACATTATTGGTAAATATTTCTAACGTTAATCACATCTCTAGAATATTATTTCACAAAATCCAACATGATATGTTTTAGGATACATTTAATATGTAAGATTTATTTTACTACTCATATATGTCGAGAAATTATATCATGGGTAAGTCTTACCACGTCATTCATGAGACCAACCTCTAAAAATCATCTATATTATCATTTTTTTAATGCCATATATTTTTTAAAGTGAATCTTCACTCATTTACTGTTAATTCATTTTAAAAACAGTTTTTAAGTAAAAATTTACTCTAAAAAATATATGACAGAAAAAATGATAATATGAATAATTTTTAATAGTTAATCTTATGGACACATAATAGGACTTACCCATTATATAATTTTCCATACGTATCATACTAATAATGAAAGCGATTTACTTTATACAAAACACCCCAAAGATGACTCATTTATTTCCTCTTTAAACTTGCTTCTTACCTATATTTTTAGAAAACTCTCATCTATCCCTATTTAACAGCCATCATAGAAATACATAAATATTAATGGAAGAATGAAAAATAACTAATTTTCAAACTCTTTCAAAACCGCTCTTAAAGCATAACCCAAGGAAAATCTAGTCACCTTATAACACTCATATATATAGATATATATTATTTTGAAGCTTGATATGTGAAGAGAAAGAATCTTATTTTATTTTAACTCAAACTAAAAGAAATTATGATTATTAATATAATATATAATAAACTTTGAATGAGTTAGTACTATGCATATTAAATTTTTAATATAACATATAAATTTTTATTTTAATTAAAGTCTATGTTATAATAATAATATCCTTATTTTCCTATTTTTTTAAATTAATACTAAACGTATTGAATTATTAAACATATAATAAAAAAATTAAATTTAAAATATTATTATAATATATAATAAATTCTAGAGAGACATTATTATAATATATAATAAACTTTATTAAAAACACTTGCTAATATTATCAAGGTTTATGGTTCCGATACTTGTTATATTATTTTTAATAATTATTTTTTAGTTTGTCGTTTTCACTAATATCCCACTAGATATGCTAAGACTCGGTCCTCATGATTAAAAAAATATTTATTAATTTTTAATCACAAAATGACTCAACGGAATATACTTTCAAAGGTTATGCAAAAAAAAAAAAAAAGAACATAATTTCTTTGTTTGACCCATATTTTATTTTGGCCATGAATTTTTTCATTATTAAAGTTTGAAGTGAATATTTGATCGAGTTATGTTAAATAAAAAAATTGAATTATTCGAATTAATATTTATATTTTATAACTTAAATTTTATTTAGAAATTTTAGATTCGATTAGAGTTTTTGAGTTTTTATACAAATTCAATTATAATTATTTAGCGTGTTATATTATGGTTTGATTTTAATTTAAATGATTGTATCTAATTATATAAGATATGCATATATATTTCTTAAAGCATCGATGACAAAACAAAGGATTCGATGAATTGATGAGAAGAGAAATTTTACCAAAAATTTTAGTTACATGATCAAATTGAATAAAATGCAAACTTAAAAGACTAAATTGCAAAACTAATATATTTTGTTAAAAGTATGAATTAAAGTTGCATAGATTATTATATAGTGCTATTGAATCATTTGATCTGATTTTGGTAATAAAAAAACTTAAACGAAAGAGAATTAAATCAAAAGAGATCATATAAAGTTAAGGGGCTAAATTATAAAATAAAAAATTTAATTTAAAAATATAAATTGAAACTAAATATGTATTCTAATGGTTTAGGAACATATGGTTTAAATTTGGTCAAAACTGACTTAAAACGAAGAAAGTATTGAAGAAATAAGGAAATCATACAAAGTTGATTGACTAAATTAAAAAGTTAAATTTATTTTAAAACATATAAATTGAAGTTAAATAAGGATTCTATATTGGTTTAGAATTATATAGTTCAAATTTGGTCAAAATAAACTTAAAATGAAGGAGAAATTGAAAAAAAAATTGAAGACTAAATCGCAAAACTATAAATTTTTTTTGAGTTATACTAATTTTAACTCGACTTAAAATTATTTCACGTTATTCTAACAATTCAGATAACTCAAAATAAATAAATCAATTTTTTAGATAACTCACCCTAATTAAAATGATTTAGAATTTCAGATTTTATGTTCAACATTTTATATTTAAACTCTATCAAAAGGTACTACAATTAAAATAAACATATAATTGTATTTAAAGAGTGGAAATCTTTTTTACCATCCAGTTAAAATTAACGTTAAGTTGTATTATTTTGATTAATATGTGAATTATATGTATAAACTATAATTTAAGCTCTCGAAATAAAATAAAATAAAAATGGACTGAATTGAACAATAAATAAAAATGAGAGTCCTAATTCCCTGATTATAACAACTTAGGGGTACGTTGACCATGTCACCCTTTCGTATCAAAGAAGATGGACACCGTAAATTTCTCACCCGTATGGTAACATGTTGTTGCTAGTTAGGGACGTAAAAACAGTTACTCGGATGGGTTTTAGGTCGGGTACTGTCAGGTCGGATAAAATTAGATACATGTCATTTCAGTTTGATTTGATGTTTTGACTCAATTCGGGTCAGGTCCCTTTTTGGTCGGGTCCATTTCAGGTCGGATTTATTTCAGGTCAGGTTTATTTCAGGTCGGTTTCAGATGGTTCGGGTCCAAATCAAATAATTAACAGGTTCATTTCAGGTCGGGTTTATTTCAGTTCGGTTGCATTTCAGGTCGGGTTCATTTCAGTTCGGTTGCATTTCAGGTCGGGTTCATTTCAAGTCAGATTTATTTCAGGTCGAATTAATTCGAGTTTTAAATTCATATTAATTAAAATTATTAAGTTTGAGTTTGGTACAAATAAGTAATTAAGTAAATAACCGATAGACTGTGGGTTCAATGGTCGATCATTCATTTCAAATTAATTATTTAATATCTAATATCTTTAACTAGCATGAATCTTATTAAAAATAAATATTACGCACTAGACTAAATAAAAATTAACAAAAACACTAATAAAATGAAATTTTAAATTACAAAAATTAATAACGAATAATCATTAGACTGAAAGAATGAAATTTTAAATTAAAAAGGATAAACATTAATAAAATAAAATATCATCCTAATAAAAAAACTAAACTGAATTAGAAAAATAAATAATAATTAATTTGAAATAAAAATAAAGTTGTAAAGACTAAATTACAAAAATTATAAATTAATAATAGTTAAATTCGGTAAAAATTTTAATTTTAATGTACTTTAGTACATTATAATTTATACATATACAATATATTTTAATATATTTTAAAAATGGAAATATAAAATTTATACTATGAAATATAAAATATATAATACTATATATATATAATATGTATGTGTATATATATATAATATATACGTACGTACGTATGTATGTATATATATACTTATATACTTTGTAGAATACATTAATATATGTATATTTATTACTTTTATATATATACTTAAATATATATATATATATAATATACATTAATATATACTATATATATAATATAATGTATATATAATATACTTATAATATATATATATATATATAATATTTTAGTATATATAATATTATATATATAATATACTTTAATATATATATACACTTAAATATATACTAATATATGTATTTAATTTGTTTATGAATTAATGTATGTATATTTATTTAATTAATGTATGTATATTATTAATTCTTTAAGCTCAACATGAATTCCCTAAGTCCAAATCACTAAACTAGTTCTCTAAGATCAATTTTTCAATCACTAAACTAATTCGCTATGATCAAATTAAAACAATTTTAAAATATATAATTTGATTTAATTAAATGATGATCAAATCAAATAAAAAATAAAATTTAAAACTTAATTTTTGAGTGATCATAACCAAATTGAATTAATTGTAAAATAAGGTATAGAGAGGTGTAATATTCGATTTTTTAGGCGCGACTTACATAAAAATGTGTGAATTTTTTTACCTGATCTAGAGTAGTGTCCAATTAATATCTAAATCGAATCTCCATTTTATATTTTTAATAAATTATATTTTAATCAAAGTTTATTATTTGATTATAAGTTGGAATAATAATAATCCTCCAAACTTTATTATATATTAATTAACTCCAAAATTTTGTTTTTCTCTCTTTTTTATATAATAATCAAAATTTATTTCTAATTCCCTCCAAAATTTTGGATAATTTATATCCCTCCAAAATTTTTAAACTAAAACTAAATTAATCTCTAACTTAAAAAATGAGTGACTTATTTTCCTTCCAAAATTTTTTTACTCTTTTTTATATAATAATCAAATTTTATTTATAATTCCCTCCAAAATTTTGGATAATTTATATCCCTTCAAAATTTTTACACTAAAAATAAATTAATCTCAAACTTAAAAAATGAGTAGCTTATTTCCCTCCAAAATTTGGTCTTTTCACTCTTTTTTTTATCAATTATTTTAGTTTAATTTAATTGAGTTTAGATTAATTTAATAAAAATTTACATTTGATTTTAGAATTCTTTTAATTATGTTTCTACTTTATGTTTTTATATTTTAATTTAGCTTAATTAATCATAAGTTCAATAAGTTAATTTAACTTAATTAAATATTAATTTAAAACTATATTTTTTAATAAAATATTAATTCAGAATTATAATTTTTAATTAAATATTACTTTAAAATTATAATTAAAAATTAAATACATTAAAACTAAATAAAATAGTAAATAAATTAATTTAATTAAATATGTAATACTAAATTTAAATATTAATCCCTAAATTAATTTTTATGTCTAATTCTATTTTTTAAGATTAATTATACTTATTAATATTTTAAATTCATCAAATTATAGATATATTTAATTATATATCATGTAAATATTAAATCTTGTTAATATTAGTTCAGGTTAATAACATGTCTGGTTCAAAACAAGTCGGGTCGTTTATCAGGTCGGGTTCAAAACAGGTCGGGTAAAATCAAGTCTCGGGTAGTTTCAGTCGGGTAATATCGGTTATCTGGCAGGTCAGAATCGGGTTTGGGTTTGTTTCAGTCGGATGCAGTTCGGGTTTCGGGTCCACAGTAACAGGTTAAAATCGGGTTCGGGTCATTCTTGGTCGGATACAGTTCGGATTTGGTTACTACATTAACAGGTCCAACTCGGGTTCGGGTCAACAATAGTCGGTTACAGATCAGGTTCGGATCATTACATCTCCAGGTCAAACCAAGTTCTGACTCGAACAAGTTTCAATCGGGTTTTCAGGTCGGGTCAACTTTTTACATCCCTATTGCTAGTTGCTATTACCTATAGGGATAATATATATATATATATATATTGTTATGAATAAAATAAAGATCAAGAATAGATGAATAAAGATGAGAGAAAAGAGAGATTTTACTATATTCTCAAAGTGGAGTTGCGTACAATATTTTCTCCAAAAGTCTATATTTATAGGCATAAGATGAAAACCCTAATTTCAATGGGTATTAAACACTAATAATAAAGCCTATCAAAGCCTCTTCTAATACATGAATATTCACCATAAATAAAATATTCTTAACACTCCCCCCTTGAATATCCATGAAAATAATATGTCTCGTTAAAACCTTACTAAGATAAAAAAACATGTGAGAAAAAAATATTTAGTGAAGGAAAAAGAGTACACATATCACTAATACACAAAATATGATGTCTCATTAAAAACCTTTTCCAAGAAAACCCAATGGGACAAAACCTTGGATAAGGAAAAGAGTACAACGTGCATTTGACTCCCCCTCATAAATACATAAGACAAGATCTTTGACATGACGCAATCCAATATTATAAGTTAACTTCTCAAATGGAGCAGTAGGAAGCGCCTTAGTAAATAGATCTGCCAAATTATCACATGAATGTATCTGTTGCACATCAATGTCTCTATTCTTTTGTAGATCATGAGTGAAGAAGAATTTTGGTGAGATGTGTTTGCTCTATCACCCTTTATATATCCTTCCTTAAGTTGGGCAATACATGCTGTATTATCCTCGTATAAGACTGTCAGAGCTATTTTTCTTGAGAGTAAACCATAATTTTCTCGAATATGTTGGGTTACAGACCTTAACCACACACATTCACGACTAGCCTCATAGATAGCCAAAATCTCAACATGATTAGAAGAAGTGGTGGTAATAGCTTGTTTCATTGAACGCCAAGAAATTGCTATACCACAGTATATAAATACATAACCGGTCTGTGATCGAGCATTATGAGGATCAGATAAGTATCCTGCATCCGCAAAACCGACCAATTCTGTTTTAGATATATTATGGAAAAATAATCTCATGTCTTTCGTACCTTGAAGATAACGAAATATATGTTTAACCCCATTTCAGTGTCTTCAGACTGGACATGTGTTAAATCTTGCCAACAAATTGACAGCGAATGATATGTCAGGTCGTGTGTGACTAGAAAGATACATCAAAGCACCAATAGCACTTAAGTATGGAAATTCTGGACCAAGAATATCCTCATCCTTCTCTCGAGGACGGAATGGATCTTTGTTAACATCAAGTGAACTAACAACCATGGGGATTCTCAATGGATGTACGTTATGCATGTAAAACCTCTTTAGCATTTTTTCTATGTATGTTGATTAATGCACAAAGATTTCATCCTTTAAGTGCTCAATATGTAATCCAAGACAAGATCTTGTTTTTTCGAAATCTTTCATTTCAAATTCTTTCTTTAGATATTTTACTATCAATGAGATCTCTTCAGGAGTTTCAATGATATTCAAATCATCAATATACACAGCAATAATGACGAATCCGAAACTAAACCTCTTAATAAAAATGCACGGGGAAATTAGATCATTCTTATAGCCTTCCGCTAATAAGTATTCGCTGATGCTATTATACCACATGCACCCAGATTGTTCTAATCCATAAAGGGATCTGTTCAATTTAATTGAATAATGTTCCCGAGAACCTGAATTAACTGCTTCAGGTAGTTTAAATCATTCCAGAGGTTTCATATAAATATTATTATCAAGAGGCCCATAAAGATATGCTGTAACAACATCCATCAAGCAGAAATTAAGTCTTTATTTTACTGCCAGACTAATAAAAAATCGAAAAGTAGTTGCATCCACCACTGGGGAATATGTTTCTTCATAATCAATTCCAGGTCTTTGTGAAAATCATTGTGCAACCAAACAAGCTTTATATCTCACAATTTCCCCCTTTTCATTTATGTTTCTCAAAAAGACCCTTTTATACCCCATGAGGCTTACACATTCTAGTGTACGGACTATAGGCCCCAAAACTTCTCTTTTTGAAAGAGATTTGAGTTCCACTTCAATTGCCTCTTTCCATTTTGGCCAATCATCTCTTTGCTTACATTGTCCAATTGACAATAGTTCATGATCCACAATATCATCCAAAACTTCTAATGCTATATTGCATGCAAAATTATTATCAATACCAGTTTTATTTTGGTTCCATTTGTTACTAGACATGACATAATTTATAGAGATCTCATCATTATCAGGTACCTGAGTCATGTCTGATATCTCTTCTGGAGACCTTTTAATCTCTTCTCGAGATATTTCATGATTCGTTAATTCCATAATTGGACCATCACAAGATATAGCTCATTTTCTTTTTCGAGGAATCTTATCTTTTGAACCTACTGGTCTACCACGCTTCAAGCGTGCGTTTGACTCATTAGCAACTAGAGTTTTTCGTTTTGGGAAATCGATTTTAATCGGAGAATTCACATCTGGAATATTTGACTTAGTCACTCTTTTAGGGTCACTAAAAGCATCTGACAATTGATTTGCTAGGTTTTGCAAATGAATTATCCTTTGAACTCCTAAATCATATTGCTGGGTACGTGGATCAAAGTAAGATAACGATAATTTATTCCAACTTATTTCTTTTCCCAGTTGTTTATTTTCTCCCCCTAATGTTGGGAAAACCGATTCATTAAAATGATAGTCGGCAAATCGAGTGTAAATAAATTCCCCGTCAAAGGCTCAAGATATTTAATTATCGAGGGGGATTCAAATCCGACATACATTCTCAACCTCCTTTGAGGACCCATCTTTATGCGTTGTGGTGGAGCAATCAAAACATAAACCGCACATCCAAAAGTTCTAAGATGAGAAATATTTGGTTCCTGACCAAAAACCATTTGTAATGGGGAGAAATTATGATAACTTACTGGCCTGATGCGAATCAGCGATGCTGCATGTAAAATGGCATGCCCCAAGTAGAAATTGGTAGTTTGGACTTCATCAATAACGGTCTTGCAATTAATTGAAGCCGTTTGATAAATGATTCTGCAAGACCATTTTGTGTATGAACATGAGCTACAGGATGGTCAACACTAATTCCAATCGACATGCAAAAATCATCAAAAGCCTGAGAAGTAAATTCACCAGCATTATCAAGACGAATTGTCTTTGTGGAAGAATCTGGAAAATGTGCTCATAATTTTATTAATTGAGAAAGTAACCTCGCAAATGCCAAGTTGCGGGTCGATAACAAGGATACGTGAGACTATCTAGTTGATGTATCAATTAAAACCATAAAATATCTAAATGGTCCACAAGAGGGGTGTATAGGCCCACATATATCACCTTGTATCCGTTCTAGAAAATTAATAGATTCATAATCTATTTTAGCTGGTGATGGTCAAATAATTAATTTTCCGTAAGAGCAAACGTCACATAAAAAGGCATTACTTTGAAGAATCTCTTGGTTCTTCAATGAGTGACCACATGAATTCTCAATAATTTTTTGCATCATAATTGAACTGGGATGGCCTAACCGGTCGTGCCAAATAATAAAGTTATCAGTAAACTTATAGTTTAGACTAGCATGTGCTTCAATT
The DNA here is from genome assembly GCA_035048815.1 of Abelmoschus esculentus. Classification (NCBI taxonomy): domain Eukaryota; kingdom Viridiplantae; phylum Streptophyta; class Magnoliopsida; order Malvales; family Malvaceae; genus Abelmoschus; species Abelmoschus esculentus. The sequence goes on along the minus strand of JAUCBN010000056.1, from coordinate 5,846,699 downwards.
GCACTAATTCTTGTGTAGTACAATATGGATGACAGTGCATGTAATTTTTCTAGAACTTTCTTATTGCCTTGAGTTATACTCGTAATATAGAGATATTCAACATCTCCTTAACTAATACTCTCAATATGAAATCCATTTTTGCGAATATCTTTAAAACTCAATAAGTTTCTTTCTGACTTTGGAGAGTATAGCGCATCTTGAAAATGAAATAAAGTTCCATTTGGAAATAACATATGCGCTGTAACCCCCCTCGACCTGGCCTAGTCGCAAGGCTGACCTGAGGTGGCTACACGGGGATTACCGAAGTCAAGTCCGAAGACCCGACTCCAATAACCAACCGTAGAAAGCCTTTTCGAGCCCAAACGACCAACGTATCTGCACACGGGCTCTAAAACAACCTTATTGGGCTTGCCGAAATCCCAAAGGCTCAAAACGACATTGGCATATCGGTACGAGATGGAACCGAAACCCTTACATCTGGACGAATTTTAAAGCACAATCAGCTAAGGATTAACCCAACAACCACATACAAGCATACTTAACATGCATAAGACATTATAGAACTCAAGGATCAGGTTACACATGCTTGAAACTCATACACATCCACTTGAATCTTGCTCAGGCAATAAGACACAGATTCATACATAAAAGAGTTTAAGCAACATCAAAGATAATATCCACATAACCATAACTTTAAAACATAAATCAACATGATAACTTATGGCAACCATGGCGAATATAAACCATGCATGAAATCATCCAAAACATAAGTCAACATAGGAGTCAAACAACGCTCCTAAACAACATAGCATATCCCATTGCTAGCTAATACATTATTGCAACTAAATCATACTTGAGCTAACGAGCAACACGCTTAGACGCCCTTCCTCACACCGTGCTAACTCCCGAGCTAACGATCTGCATTGTCGGAAAATGAGAGTGTAAGCATAAATGCTTAGTGAGCAGAACTCAAAAACGTAACTACGACAATGCAAGATTCAAGCTTTATTTGAAAATAGTGACTAACATCATTTCTTACATCTTACATCATAGCATCTTACAACTTACGAGAGCAATCAAAGTCCACAACATAACATAAAAACACATATTCATAGCAATTAAGATAAGTATGTTGGCAAACTCGATTATTATACACGGATATGCGGAAACATCTTACACGCATACGAATTTATCTGACACGGACGAATTTATCTTACACGTATACGAGTTTTGTCTGACACGACCGAATTTATCTGACCCATATGCGAATTTTGTCTCATAGTGCACTATTCTTACATCCTATTGGTCGACCAATTATACCCGGTATGAATCAACGAATGCAAACATCATTACCATAGTATTATCTTACAAATCTTACATCTTACACCTCTTATCGGTCTTACATAGCCACCCGACTATATTTCTTACCATACTCGAGTGGTCTTACTTACCACTTACAAGCATAACCTGCAACATCTTATAATTAGCTTACAAGTATCTCACATGGCATATTAACATGTCATTAATCAATAAATAATCAATACAACTCAACATAACAATTAACATGTCATCGACAAAAATTAAACACAAAAAGCTTTCCAATCTTCACCATCTAGCAAGCATACAAGGTAAGTAAAAAAATGGGTAGATCTTACTCTTGAGTTTGGATTAGCTTATCAAGCCTAATCCAAACTCCCAAAATCTTCCTTGAACCAAAGCCAAGTTCAAAACATTTTTCCACTCACCACACAACTCTAACGGTAGCCAAATCGAGCCCTGAACCTTCCAGATTTGCACTCGAATCACCCGGAACCAAATGTGTAACCCCCTCGACCCGTTCTAGACGCCACCTGAACCGAACGAGTTACACAGGGAATATCGAGGCTAATCTGGAGACTCGCCCCGATAAACGACCCTATATTTTTCTTTTTTTATCTTATCTAGATGCTTTAATTAGATCCTACATGTTCATGCAAGGACTAAGTTCAAAGTACAACGAAAATTAATGTAAGACAACTCCTAGTTTAACCGAACAAGTTTTAGGGACCTAATTATAATTTTCCAGAAGACCACCGTATTTTTGCCTAGGTATTGATACTCTATGAACATGTACCGAAACCTCTGCACAGAAAAGTGTAGATCATACAAGAATCAAGTCTAAACTAAAATACTAAGGTTCTCTAGATTCATACAAGACCCTATAGGCATAATCCACACTTCAAAAAACATTCCTAGATGCAAAGTCACCTAAATACAAAGGCAAAGCACATATATCTTAAGCATAATTCAACATCATAAACTTGGCAACACATACTTCAAAAAAATCTTAACAATTCTCATAAAACTCAATATCAAAATAAGTTCAATAACATAGGTTCCAAAACAGAATTCCAAACTCAATAATCGTCTAATCCATTGCTCTCAACTACTTAGGTTCATAACTTAAGAAAATCCATACTTGAGCTAAAGAAAATACTAAAATAGGCACGATTGGCTCCTTTGCTTTCTGATTGCTTCCAACACTTACGTATCTGTATTGCAAGGGGAAAGAGAGTGATTAAGCTTAAAGCTTAATGAGGGCAATAAAACATTTAAAATAACACCTACAATGTAGCCCATAATTACTCAATTACAACAAAGGTAAAACATGTCATGCTTTCTTTAAAACAACATAATCATGTTATCAATATCAATAGAAAATCCAGCAAGTGTTAACAAAATCATGACTCACAAGCCAACATAAAGTACCGATAAAATCCCTTTTAAAAGATATCTTATGCTTTCAAAGCAAAACAAGGCTATCATGCTATTCACCTAACAAAGCCTAATTCGACATAACACATCAATTTTCAAATAGAAAACATAAATTATATTGAGGCTAGTGATCTGATTTGTACTACTCCAAATCGTTAGAATAAACGGGCAACCGCATGTTAGTACTACTCCTAGAGCATGCGCATGTTTATACTACTCTCAACATGAATTATCTCACCTTGTTGTCCGGTGACAGTACTAATCCCATCAACCCGGATGTGACAGTACTACTCCCATAACATAACATTAGACTAAAGGCCAAAATGCAACACACAAGGAATTTAAACATGTACGACTTTTGAATATTTATAGTGCACTCTAGACCCCATTGATCGATCAACTTATCCCATAAGGTTTATCACTTACTAGCCAATATGTATATAAAAAACCAATGATCAAAATTAATTCAAAACTGAATTAAACGCATGCTTCCCAATATTTCAAGTTTCGAAACATAAACCGATAAAATCACCTTTAACTCAATTTTCAAAGTAAAAATCATGGAAGCATCAATTGTATATCAAAACCATTATAAATCAGCAACATGAGCAATCAATCATCATGCATAAACATCTATGCAAAATCAATATTAATCATGACAAAGTTCATAGTAAAAACATAGAGTAATATGGGAAACCTTTTGTAAAAACTTAAAATTTACTTACTTATGAGTATAGGGAGGTTTTCAAACCTTCCCTAGACTCTCAAAACTCTATAATATGGGAAACCACGCTCATAAACCACTCACCGATATCCGTTACTTGCCCGCTAAGCCACTAGAACGAACCGTAACACCTTCAAACGCGATCTCATATCTCTTGTCCAGTTTCAAGCATCAAAACCAAGGGTTTTAATGCTTCTTAACACAAAAAAGAAACCCTCAATTCGGATCCCTACACAGCAACCCTTAAAACCTATCAAAGCTAAACCGAAAACATTCTGAAACACACCAAACTTCACCTAAGCCTAAAGTCCGAGATTAAGGATATTAAAAACACTTTATAAGCATCCTAACACATTAAAAATAATCCATTTAGGATTCAAAAAAAGTGGGTAAAAACCCTTGAACGAAAATTGAGATTTTTAGCCGAAAAACCGATTTTTATGAAATTAAAGGATTAAAAAGATTATTCCAAGCCAAAAACTTGGGAATTTCAGTAAAGAACTTTATTTTTTTAGAGTATTGATGAAATCTCACCTCCAAAACTGATTCAATAGCTTTCCGGGTTTTAAAACGAGAAAACTATGAGAAAACAAGAAAATTTGAAGAAGAAAAGTTGTAATAATTATTGGGAACGAAATTAATTGAAAAAGAATGAGTTTTTAGCTTGAAATCTTGATGAACGGCTGCCTCCAATGAGGGAAAAAGAAAATTAGAAAAATATGTGATATTTAGTTTAATTAAAAAGGGTTTTAAGACTTTAAAATTGGGTTTAATTAAGTTATTTAAGTTCAAATAGATTTTGGGCTTAATTAATTAAAAATTGGAAAGCTTAGACCAGCTAGGATTATAATTAGATTAAAGCCCCTTAAAAATTCAAAGTTTTGGCTTGTTTTATAAAAGTATCCTTAAAGTTTCAATTTTCACAAAACGGTCATTAATTTCAAAATCTTAGAGTTTCAAGAGTCGATTTCTAAAATTGATTTGACCAAAGTCAAATATATGTTATTTAAGGATTTTTGAATATTTTTCCTCAATTTATTTTGATTAAAAACTAATTTTTAAGTATTTTATCCCGAACTAGGCTAAATCGGCTAAACCGACCCACTAACTCTTAAGCCCAAACTTGGGGCGTTACAACTCTCCACACTTAAGGAACTTCGTCCTCGAAATTACCTGGTGGAAAAAGATAAGGGAACTGCTCTTCCATGTCCGACTTTAGCTCCCACGTTGCTTCTTCGACACCTCGATGTCGCCAAAGCACTTTGACTTACTCGATGGTCTTACCACGTAGAACTTTAGAACTTGATGCTAAGATCTCCATAGGCTCTTCGTCATAGGAAAGATATGGATTAAGCTCTACTTCCCCCACCAACAAAACATGCGATGGATCCGATCTGTACCTCCGAAGCATTGATACATGAAACACATCATGAATCCTCTCAAGTTCGGACGGTAACCTTAGACGATATGCCACTGGTCCAACTCTCTCCAGAACCTCAAACGGTCCAACAAAACTCGGACTCAACTTTCCCTTTTTACCGAAACGCATCACTTTCTTCCAAGGAGAAACCTTAAGAAAAACTTTTTCACCAACAAACTCTATTTCCTTTCTTTTAAGGTCAGCATAAGACTTTTGACGGTCCGATGCAGCCTTAAGCCTATCACTAATGAGCTTAACCTTCTCATTAGTATCCTCAAGAACACTAGGTAAGGTCACAAACCTTTCACCTGCCTCGACCCAACACAACGGAGTACGACATCTCCTACCATACAAAGCCTTAAACGGAGCCATCTGGATACTCGCTTAGTAACTATTATTATAAGAGAACTCAACTAACGGCAAGTACTTATCCCAAGAACCTTGGAAATCTATCACACAACACCTCAACATATCCTATAAAACCTAGATAACTCTTTCAGACTGACCATCCGTCTGCGGATGATAAGAAGTACAAAAACTCAATTTAGTACCAAGGGCTTTCTACAAAGATTTCCAAAACGTCGATGTGAACCTTGGATCTCTATCAGATATTATGGATTTCGGCACTCCATGCTGTCTCACAACATTAGAAACATAAAGCTTAGCCAGCTTGTCTAAGGAATACTTAGTATGCACAGTAATAAAATGTGCACACTTTGTAAACCGATCCACGATAACCCATACCGAATCCTTTTTGGACGGCGTCAAAGGTAAACCCGTCACAAAGTCCATAGTAATCCTTTCCCACTTCCACTCCGGAATCTTCAAAGGTTGCAACAAAACTGACGGAACCTGATGTTCAACCTTAACCCGTTGACACATCAAACACTTATTCACAAACTCTGCTAAGTCCTTTTTCAAACCAACCCAGAAAAAATCACCTCTCAGATCACGGTACATCTTATTACTACCTGGATGCATAGCAAAAGGACTACTATACGCCTCCGCAAGGATAGTACGTCTCAACTCAGCATCGTTCGGCATAACCACACGATCTCTAAAGCACAAAACACCATCTCCCCGAAAACTATACTCAGACGGCACACCCTCAGCTATATCCTAAACATGAGATACTAGCGCATCATCCAACAACTGCTTCTCCTTGATCGTCTCAATCAGAGAGGGTTTCACCCGAAACTCAACTATTAAACCACCATCCTCAGACAAACTCAACCTAGCAAACATGGCATGCAGCTCAACGGCCACTTTCCTACTCAAAGCATCAACCACGACATTACCCTTCCCTGGGTAATACTCGATCGTAAGATCATAATCTTTAAGCAACTCAAGCCATCGACGTTGCCTAAGTTTAAGATCCTTCTGGGACATCAAGTACCTCAAACTCTTGTGATCCGTGTACACCACACAACGCTTACCATAAAGATAGTGCCTCCATATCTTAAGAGCAAACACAATCGCGGCTAATTCGATATCATGCGTAGAGTAGTTCTTCTCATGCACCTTCAAATGACGAGATGCATAAGCTATCACCCTTCCCTCTTACATCAAAACGCAACCAAGCCCAACATAACCAACCATAACAACCTCAGAGTTATCCGCTAGTCTTAAGGATACCTTCCTAGTCCTAAAGCCCACAACAACTCTATGCTCAACTAACCAGTCCATACCCAAGATAAGGTCAAAGCCTTGGAATGGTAATTCCATAAGGTCGGTAGAAAAAACATGCCCTTGAAAAGCTAAGGGACATCTTCTATAAACTTTTCTAACCACAACAGTCTCACCAAAAGAACTAGTAACACTCATACCTATGTTCATGTTCTCTACAGGTATATCTAAAGCTCTAGCATGCACACTAAGGATATAAGAGTGCGTAGATCTAGAATCCATCAAAGCAAACAAAGATAAAGACTGCAAGGAAAAGGTACCTGCAACCAAATCAGTGTCGTTCTAGACCTCCCTGTGGGCATAAACTCTCGTTTGATCCTCATCATGGCGCTACTGTCCCTGATTCTCCTCTCGGCGTTGGAAATTACCTCTGCCTTTGCCTCTACCTCTGTTTTGATAGCCTTCACGACCTTGGCCCTGATGGCCACCCGTCAACTGAGGACACTCTCTCCTAGTGTGCCCAGCAACACCACACTGCCAACAAACTCCGACAGGTCCCCAACACTGACCCTCGTGACGCCTCCCACATCTATTACACTCAACAGGTCGAGCCTGTCCTCCCTGGTAACCATGACCAACTCCTCCTCCTCTATACTGATTGTTCCAACCATAACGCCCATTTGTCTGCTTCTTAAACATATCCCTATTATTTCCATTCTCAACGGGCCTCTTACCAGAACCAGATCCAACAGATTTAAAACCCAAACTCTACTCAATATCCTTAGCCCGATCCACCAACACATTAAAGTCCGTATAGTCTGTGGCTAATATATAAGTCTTAACCTCTCTAACCAGACCAAAACGAAACCTCTCACAACGAGCTCTCTCGTTAGGTAGAACCTCAAGAGCATACTGACTAAGCCTAACAAACTGCACCTCATACTCAGACACAGACATGCTACCCTAAACCAAACCCATGAACTCTCTCTTTTTCTCATCCAGATAACGAACACCAAGATACTTACGCCTGAAAGCCTCTCCAAAGAACTCCCAGGTGATCTCATCGACTTTCATACCATAGGTAGTGGTAGTCCACCACTTATAAGCATCTCCCTAGAGCAAAGCAACTGAACATCCAAGCTTCCTCTCATCTGAACACCCCATCTGGACCAAGATACGATTAGTACTCTCAATCCAAGGCTCCGAGTCTTCCGGGGACAAACCCTTAAACTCAACCGCTTCTAAACTACGGAGTCTCTCCAAAGGTAAACCAGTATTAGCTACCGGTGGAGCAAATGTAGCCTACATTCCATCAACTACAACCTGAAAAGCTCATGCTATGGCCTGAACCAACTAAGACATATCATCGAAAACCGACACAACAGGTGGAACCATTTGCGGTTCAATAGGTGGTGGCGGCGAAAGTGGTATCTCTTCCTCCTCACGCAATGGAACGAGTGTTCATTCTAGGCTCTCTACGGGGTCTCATATTACTTATTCTATGAAAACACAAGAATATTTAAAAACTAGGTAAGTCAACCGAAAGCAAAGTGTCTAACAACTCAAGTTTTTCAAAACCAACCTAAGAGTAGCGGAGCAATGGATACCTATGTGTAACATGCTTTATCCAGCCATGAATAACAATCACCGTACATAAATACATATATAAACATTTTAAGCAATCACTGTGCAATATCACATATCAACATGCTAAGCAAACACCGTGAAACGCAATATATCATAAATAATAAACATCGTAAACCAAAGATTCATAAACCTAGGCTCTGATACCAATAAATGTAACCCCCTCGACCCGGTCTAGACGCCACCTAACTCGAACGAGTTACACGAGGAATATTGAGGCTAATCCGGAGACTCACCCCGATAAATGACCCTATATTTTTTTCTTTTTATCTTATCTATATGCTTTAATTAGATCCTATATATTCGTGCAAGTTCAAAGTGTAGCGGAAATTAATGTAAGACAAGTCTTAATTTAACCGAACAAGTTTTGGGGACCTAATTATAATTTTCCAGAAGACCACCGTATTTTTGCCTAGATATTGATACTCTATGAACATGTACCGAAACCTCTGCACAGAAAAGTGTAGATCATACAAGAATCAAGTCTAAACTAAAATACTAAGGTTCTCTAGATTCATACAAGACCCTATAGGCATAATCCACACTTCAAAAAACATTCCTAGATGCAAAGTCACCTAAATACAAAGGCAAAGCACATATATCTTAAGCATAATTCAACATCATAAACTTGGCAACACATACTTCAAAAAAGTCTTAACAATTCTCATAAAACTCAATATCAAAATAAGTTCATTAACATAGGTTCCAAAACAGAATTCCAAACTCAATAATCCTTTAATCCATTGCTCTCAACTACTTAGGTTCATAACTTAAGAAAATCCATACTTGAGCTAAAGAAAATACTAAAATAGGCATGATTGGCTCCTTTGCTTTCTGATTGCTTCCAACACTTACTTATCTGCATTGCAAGGGAAAAGAGAGTGATTAAGCTTAAAGCTTAGTGAGGGCAATAAAACATTTAAAACAACACCTGCAATGCAACCCATAATTACTCAATTACAACAAAGGTAAAACATGTCATGCTTTCTTTAAAACAACATAATCATGTTATCAATGTCAATAGCAAGCCCAGCAAGTGTTAACAAAATCATGGCTCACAAGCCAACATAAAGTACCGGTAAAATCCCTTTTAAAAGATATCTCATGCTTTCAAAGCAAAACAAGGCTATCATGCTTTTCACCTAGCAAAGCCTAATTCGACATAACACTTGCAATTTTCAAATAGAAAACATAAATTATATTGAGGCTAGTGATCCGATTTGTACTACTCCAAATTGTTAGGATAAACGGGCAACCACATGTTAGTACTACTCCCAGAGCATGCGCATGTTGATACTACTCTCAACATGAATTATCTCACCTTGGTGTCCGGTGACAGTACTACTCCCATCAACCTGGATGTGAAAGTACTACTCCCATCACATAGCATTAGACTAAAAGCCAAAATGCAACACACAAGGAATTTAAACACGTACGACTTTTGAATATTTATAGTGCACTCGAGAACCGATTGATCGATCAACTTATCCCATAAGGTTTATCACTTACTAGCCAATATGTATATCAAAACCAATTCTCAAACGTAATTCAAAACTGAATTAAACACACGCTTCCTAATATTTCAAGTTTCGAAACATAAACCGATAAAATCACCTTTAACTCAATTTTCAAAGTAAAAATCATGGAAGCATCAATTGTATATCAAAACCATTATAAATCAGCAACATGAGCAATCAATCATCATGCATAAACATCTATGCAAAATCAACATTAAGCATGACAAAGTTCATAGTAAAAACATAGAGTAATATGGGAACCCTTTTGCGAAAACTTAAAATTTACTTACTTCCGAGTATATGGAGGTTTTCACACCTTCCCTAGACTCTCAAACCTCTGTAAAACAAATTTAAAACACTGTCGAAGCAGCCTCTCTCATAAACCACTCACCGATAACTGTTACTTGCCCGCCAAGCCAACGGAACGAATTGAAACACCTTCAAACGCGATCTCATATCTCTTGTCCTGTTTCAAGCATCAAAACCAAGGGGTTTAATGCTTCTTAAGACACAAAAGAAACCCTCAAGTCATATCCTTACACAACAGCCATTAAAACCTATCAAATCCTAAACCGAAAACTTTCCGAAACACACCAAACTTCACCTAAGCCTAACGTCCGTGTAACCCCCAATTCCGACCTAATTTCTTAGATCGAAACTTAGGAATCAAGTTACTAAAACTTTCCCCTCAAGTAAATAATTTAGGTTAAATAATTTCAAAATTAGGGTTACTTTGACAAATTAGGATAACAGATTGAGAATTTCAATTTTATAAATACAAAAGCTTAAAATAATATTCTAATAACCAATAAAGTGTCTAAAAATAATTTCATAAAAGCATGCACCCATTAAGTTCCGAATCAAAATATTACAATGTCCGAATTACACAGTATTCCATATTAAGTAAAATCATTAAACTGAAGTAATTTAAAGAAGTTCATACTAAAATAAATATCTCTAAGTTATATGCGAGATGCTCCAAGTACCAGTTCACCTAAACAGGTCTGAGAATCTGAAAAGTAAACTAAAGGGGTGTAAGCTAAAGAGCTCAGTGTGTCTCTAAAGTGCAAACATTCACAAACAAAAAACTATTTATATTTCTGAAAAGTTTCTGAAAATAATTCTGAGTTCAAGAAAAACTGATGCATAATGCTATGATGACTGATGCATGCCAGAAAATCAGAGGGCTCGATATCAGAAAACATACAGAGTGGAGGATTATCCTCGCCAGAGTGGAGTTTCCCTCGTCAAAGTGGAGGTTTCCCTCACGTTACTGATTTTAAATCCAGAAAATATTCCCAATGACAGAACATAGTATGATTCGTAAAATCAGAAATCAGAACTCTTACGAGTAACAGTTTTTTTGAAAATCAGATGCTTGATTTAAAAACAGAATGCACATGCCATGCATGATGATACCATATATGAATAGATAAACAGTCTCAAATATCAAATTAAGCAGTGTACAGATAATATTTCAGAGATACACATAATATATTATAATATAGTATAGGCACAGAAACATGTAGTACAGGAAGAGACATACCTCAAGCAACTGAAGCTCTAACTCTGAGATGGATGCGTCTCGCGTTTCGGTCTAGCTGAAATAGGACCTACGAGGTAACATAACTGAATTACTAAAACTAAGCCACCAACTAAAACAAAAACTCTGATCTGAAGCTTACTTACGTGAAGGTCTCGAAGAACGTGCTGATCGATACGCACAACAGGAGGTACACTAGAGGCTTCAAAAATGTTAACACCTGAACGGAAGAATAGTCTGAATTAGATTCCTTATAACCAACTTTTCAGACTTTAAGAGTAATTCAGATGGAAAACACTAAAAATGGGGCTTTCGGGTTTGAATTTGACAAAACAGATAACATATTCGGACTCAGAACGTCGAAAAACATAAAGGAGAAGGTTTTCCGAAAAAGTCAACTTTTGGTCAAAGTCAACTTTGGTCAAAGTCAACTGGTCAAAGTTAACTTTGACTTGATTGGTCAAAAGTCAAAAGTCAACTCAGAAGTCAAAGTCAAACTTTGATTGGTCAAAAGTCAACGGGTCAAAGGTCCAAGGTCAAAGTCCATGGTCAAACTAGGTTAAGGTCAAACTTGGTCAAAGGTCCGGTCAAAGGTCAAAGGTCAACCTCGGTAAAAAGTTGGTCAAACTCGGTTTGGTCAAACATGGATCGGGTCAGATCAACAATCCGATTTGGGTCACATTAACAAAATAATTTACACATCATTCTAGCCCAACCATTAGCCCCACTTACAAGCCCACTCTTACACACAACCCAAAAGACTAACACTTAACAAGGCCTTAAGCCCACCAACCAACTAACACCTAACTACCAACTAGGGTTTCCAGCAACAACCCAGACGACGGAAACACCAAGAGAGCAGCGGCAAGAACAACGATGACACAACTCTCCGGCGGCAATTCCGACGACACTGGTAAAACAATTCCTTGCACACCCCAATTCAAAGCAAAACAGATCTAGAACAAGGCTAAAATCGTTGGCAACAAAACAAAGAAAACGATGACACCACAAAAGAACCCCTTTGGTTCTTATAAACTCCAGGAATGATGGTTGCCGACAAAGGAACTTGACCAAAAAAACGAAAACAAAAGAAAGGGGTTGGGGGAAAATCGCGTGGACGAGAGAGGGAGAAAGATGGGTATGCGGCTGCTGATTTTAGTTTCCAGCAGAAACCAATTCCAAAGCAAAACACGTGCTGGAAAAGAAGGTTAAACTTTTACCCTAAAAAAATGGGTAAAATACAAGGTTAATCCTTGTACTCTCAAGGCTCAAGAACTAACCACAAAACTTTACCAAAATAATGAAAAGGTCACCGAAAATTCAAAATAAAACAATTTAATCCCTAATTATAAATTTAAGATTTAAAACAAAATTTCTCAAATTATTAGGGTTTCAGAAATTAGGGATTCTAGAAATTAAATTCGAATTTGGGCAAAAATTCAGGGTGTTACAGTCCAAGATTAACGATATTAAAAACACTTTATAAACATCCTAACACATTAAAAATAATCCATTTAGGATCCAAAAACAGTGGGTAAAAACCCTTGAACAAAAATTGAGATTTTTAGCCGAAAAACCGATTTTTATGAAAGTAAAGGATTAAAAAAATTTTTTCAAGCCAAGAACTTTGTAATTTCAGTAAAGAACTTTATTGTTCTAGAGGATTGATGAAATCTCACCTCCAAAACTGATCCAATTGTTTTCCGGGTTTTAAAACGAGAAAACGATAAGAAAACAAGAAAATTTGAAGAAGAAAAGTTGTAATAATTATTGGGAACAAAATTAATTGAAAAAGAATGAGTTTTTACCTTGAAAGCTTGATGAACAAATTTCTCCTATGATGGAAAACAAAAATTAGAAAAATATGTGATATTTAGGTTAATTAAAAAGAGTTTTAAGACTTTAAAATTGGGTTTAATTAAGTTATTTAAGTTAAAGTAGATTTTGAGATTAATTAATTAAAAATTGGAAAGCCTAGACCATCTAGGATTATAATTGGATCAAAGCACCTTAAAGATTCAAAGTTTTGGCTTGTTTTATAAAATTTTCCTCAAAGTTTCAATTCTTATAAAACGGTTCAAAATCTTAGGGTTTCAAGAATCGATTTCAAAAATTGATTTTACCAAAGTCAAATATATGTTATTTAAGGATTTTTTAATATTTTTTCTCAATTTATTTTGATTAACAACTAATTTTTAAGTATTTTATCTCAAACTAGGCTAAACCGACCCACTAACTCCTAAGCTCAAACTTGGGGCGTTACAAAATGTGCTGCTTAAAACCAACAAAAATTAAAGTATTAACCTCATAATCAACCAAAAATTATCTGTTTTACATCAGCTCACAAATCCATAATATTTTCTCAAGAATTCAAAGCCAAATTCATCCCAAATATTCTCATTTTCGTACTTAAGCAAAGCACAACCATTACCCTTCAATTTAAACATCTAAAACACTTCAAAACATATCCAAAACATCACTCATATATAGTATAACCATCAGCCCTTCATTTCCACACTAAAACACCCAAAAAACTCATTTTCCACTTTCAAAAAATACCTACTACACCCACTTCGGGAATTCAATCATCTACCTCCTTTAACTAATCAAAATCCATCCTTTAACATTATAAAAACACCTACCAATGTTCTATATACCTCAAACCCTTTATTTTCAACAAAACCCAACCAAAAACTCAATAACTTTAAAAATCCTCCATAAGACTAGTTTCGGGTTTGTTAAGATTAAACCATTTTCCTAACATGTTTTAATTTCATTAAAGAGTTCAAAAGTATCCTTAACTTTTTTTTACTAAGGCCATTTGAAATTTCAACAAAATCCTCACTTTTCTCATCAAACCTTGAAAAATAGAGATTCTCCAAGACTTGATAAAAATAGGATTTTTAACTATCAAAAGATAGGAAATTAAAAGAACAAATAAAATATGAAATTACCTTTTGGAAAAGCTCTTGGATGATGTTGGATGATGTTGGATGATGAAGAAATAAAGAATGGGGGGTTTAGAGAGTTTTTAACTTAGTTTTGAAGAAGATGAGAAAAAAAAGTGTTTTGATTCTTCAAAACCCTTATAAATTTCATTAATGGCGTTTTTGTAAATATTGTGAACATTTGTAATAATCATCTCTTTAATTAAAATTAACCCAAAACTAATCATAGTTTAGAGTCTAATAACTCCTAAGCCCAAAACCGGGGTGTTACATGCGCTTTTCCGGAGCCTTCTATGATATTAGCACTTCCGGATATAGTACTCACATTATTCCCTTGTAAATTGTACTTACATTGTCCGCTAAGCATAAGTCGTCACCATTTTTTGCAGATTGTATTTGTGACGTAATCTTATTCTTCAAAGAATAAATAAATGTTACAATAATATTCGAAATAAATAAATAAATAACATCAATGATTTTAATAAAGTAAACATAAATTTTATTATTGAAAAAAACTATGATAAAATAAAACATCTTCCTAATAAACATAAAGTAAATATAAAATTAATTAAATATACATCAAATATTTATCTTAGGGGATATGAGAAAATCATCAACTTCTATGTTTGTAATGCTATAATTGTCTTGGCCATTGCCGAAAATGCCATAATCATCTTTGTGAAGGCCATAATCATCTTTGTCATTGATATAAACAAAATTTGTTTCAACTCTTTTTCTTTTACCACTTATTGATTGTTGGTAAAGGTCCAAAAGATATTTTGGCGTATGATAAGCATGAGCCCAATGATTTGTGCTGCCACATCGATGACACATAGATTCCTCTTTCTTGGTTGATCTTTTGCACCATTTTCATCCTTATTGTTCCACTTGCGGTGGGTATTTTTCCTTTTAAAACGAACACCTCGCCTATGTCCCCGACTGTAGCTATGACCACGCCCATGCCCATAGCTATGACCACGATTATTAGTGTGGCCTTTATTTTTTCCGCTATAGAATGTCGCATTCGCTTAAGGGAATGAAGCGGATCCTGTTGGGCGATTCATGATTTTTCATGAGCAACTCATTATTTTGCTCAGCTACAAGAAGGCAAGAAATTAATTCAGAATAATTCGTAAAGCCTTTTTCACGATATTGTGTCTGAAGGACAACATTGTTGGCATGAAAAGTAGATTATGTTTTTTCTAACATATCCTCATCAGTAATATTTTGACCACATAAATTCAATTGTGAAGTAATTCGAAACATAGTAGAGTTATACTCGCTTACTGATTTAAAATCTTACAATCTCAGATGCAACAAATCATATCGAGCTTTAGGCAGAATAACAAATTTCTGGTGGTCATATCATTCCTTTAGATTATTCCAAAGAATAAGAGGATCTTTCACCATTAAATATTCAGATTTCAACCCCTCATGGAGGTGACGACGAAGAAGTATCATGACTCTGGCCTTATTTTGAGCAGATTCCGCATTCCCCTGTTTAATAGTATTTCCAAGGCCATTTGCATTTAAATGTATTTCGACATCTAAGATCCATGATAAATAATTCTTTCCGGAAATATCAAGAGCCACAAACTTAATTTTTTGCAAGATTTTTCATTGATATACTATAAAAGATAAATAAAAAATTAGATCAACTATAAATTAATATGATAATGAATCTAAAAAAATTCTTTTTACGTCATATTAATAAAAATATATATATATACAAACAAACAAACAAACAAACAAAGATTTAATCCTCATACGCAACATTGTTAAACCAATCCACAAGGTCCTTTAAAAAGAATCTCCTTTGAGATTAGTAGCCTCGCAGAACGGGATGTCCAGCCAATATACTCGGATTAAATTATCAAAACAAAATATTAATGACATGAAATAAAAACATAATAACATTAGACAAAAACAAGAAAATTTACATAAGAAAAAGAAAAAAATTATAATCATCATCGTATATATATATTATTTTATAAATTAAAATATATAAGATGGAAAAAGAACATACCGGGTAAATCTTTGAAGAAACTTAGAATTAAAATCTTTTCAGAAAACTCGTGCTGATAACGTGTCATGAATAAAATAAAGAGCAAGAATAAATGAATAAAGATGAGAGAAAAGAGAGAGATTTTATTGTATTCTCAAAGTAGAGTTGTATACAATGCTTTCTCCAAAAGTCTATATTTATAGGCATAAGATGAAACCCTAATTTCAATGGGTATTAAACCCTAATAATAAAACCCATCAAATCCTCCTCTAATACATGAATATTCACTGTAAATAAAATATTCTTAACATATATATGTGCAAATATTCAAATTTAAACAATTTTATAACATAAAAGGGGTAAGTTTGGTTAAATAGGTTATTTTTAAGATATTTGAATTTAAACAATTTTATTTATAAAATATACATTTTAATATAGAATTAAAAAAATATGAGTATATAATATCTTATAAATTATTAAAACATAAGTTTGGTTAAATCGACCTTTGACTTTTAAATTTGATAACTTTAGTCAAATTAATTTCTAAACTTTTTATGTAATTTTAGTAAGTAAAATTTTTATGAGATATGATATAAAATAGTTAAAATGATAATTTTGTTATTGAATTTTTTTTCTTGAAAAACTAAAAAAATATGTGGCTTATAAAAATTGATGGATTTTTGAAATAAATAATTTTGATAAGATAATTTTAAAACATAAAAGAGATAATTTTAATAGGAAAAAATAAATAATTAAAAATAATAGTAACTAAGGGTGAGCATTTGATCAAGTCAGTCGAATAAAAGAATGAGTCAGTCATATTTTATAACTCAACTCAAACTTCATATATATTTTTTAGTTTAGTTTATGAAATTTGAGTTAAGTCTTTAGAATTTTTGGTAAAATTTTATTATAAATATTTATAATATTATAATACTTATTAATTCCGGTTTAAATGAATTTCTATAATTATATAATATATATATTTTATATATGATAAATATATCAAACAAAATTGGTAAACTCAAATTCAACTTAAAATCTAATCTACTAATTAAAAAAATATTTAAGATATTCAAATTTCTATTTTACAACTTAAACTTTATTTTTTTAATCGAGTCGAGTTTTATATGCACTTAATTTATAGAAATTTGGGCCACAACTCAAACCCACTCATGAACTCATAATAAATCGAAAGGAAAAAGGGGAAAAAGAGAAAATGTGAGTCTGACTGCTTCAACATTAAGATTTCATTGGATGGAAAGCAAGACAGGGACAAGGGAATGAAAATTATAGGACATAAGGACATGATAGAAACATGTTTCATCTATAACCGTGTGGAAGTTTCCAACAATCATAAATACACTAAAAAAAATTCTAATTTCAATCGGAAAAAAACCTCTTACAGCATCACTATTGCCTATTTAAACCTCATCCACAGTTCACACCTTAAGAACAACATATATAGGTACTTTAGATAAATGAAGTGACCAAAATTATCAAATTTGGTATCGTAGAACTTTTTATCTTAAAGGACCTGTCAAAAATGGAAGAGACAAACTTTACAATTGTACCACTAGTTTTTAACGACCAAAATTATCAAATTTGGTCTATTAAGATGAGTGTTCACATGCAAGCTCTTGACATATGGGAAGCAGTGGAAGAGGATTATAAAATTACTCCACTTGTGGCAAATCCAACGTGGCTCAAATGAAGAATCATAGAGAGAAAAAGACAAGAAAAGCTAAAGTCAAGTCATGCCTATTTTCTGCGGTTTCACCATCAATTTTCATGAAAATAATGCACTTCAATTCTGTTTTAGAAATCTGGGAGTATCTTAAAGAACAATATGAAGAGAATGAAAGAACGAAGAACATGAAAGTAATGAATTTACTTCGTGAGTTTGAAATGAAAAAAATGAAAAAATCCGAGTTAGTAAAAGATTATGTTGAAGAACTTGTCAAAATTGCTGAAAAGATTCTAGTTACACCTGAAAATTTTGAACCTACAATATCTTCATTGGAGAATACTAAAGATCTTTCAAGTATTGCTTTGAAAGAACTTTTAACATCATTGCAGGCTTCAGAAACCAGAAGACACATGAGGCAAGGGAATTTCATAGAAGGAGCGTTTCAAGCCCATAAATACAAGAAGATTTCAAACAACAACAAACAAATAAACAAATCATATCCACCATGTCCTTATTGCAAAAAAAAAATAATCATCCTCAACAAAAATGTTGGTGGAGACCAGATGTGAACTGCAACAAATGTGGTAGACACGGACACGTAGAAAAGATATGTAAAACTCCATTGCAACAAGATGTGACCAATGTTGCAGTTGAACAATGCGAGGAAGAGGATGAACTCTTTGTTGCATCTTGTGTTGAAAATAAAAATACTCCTGAGAGTTGGCTTATCGATAGTGGTTACACAAATCACATGACATATGATCAAGATCTTTTTTGTGGAACTTGATAAAACAAATATTTCCAAAGTTAAAATTGGAAATGGCTAATATATCCCAATAAAAGGCAAAGGAATAGTAGCTGTGCAAAGCCAAGAAGCACAAAGCTCATTTCTGATGTTTTATTTGTGCCTGACTTTGATCAAAATTTGTTGAGTGTTGGACAACTTATCAAAAAAGGATTTAAAATCTTGTTTGAAGACAAACATTGTTGGATCAAAGATGCAGAAGGTACAACGACATTCAACATAAAAATGAAAGGTAAAAGTTTTGCCTTAAATATAACAAAGGATGAGCAAGTTTAGGTTCTTCCCAAGACAAAGATTAATTTTCGATGAAAAAGACTGAAGGCTACATCTTCTAAGTCAAGGAGGAGTATTGGAAATATGATCTCTTTGTTTCTCTTTACTACAAATTTATCCTAATCCATATTCAAACTAATTTTCGAAAAAACTTATTTTCATTGATTTTTAGGGTGTTAAAATTTAGATTTTGAACAGATTTAGAATGTTTATTGTATGGGTTTTTAAAATCCTACAAAACCTTTGTCAAAATCAAAAAAAATTTAATTCGAATATAAATTATTTTCATCTTAATTTTTTAACTGGTTTTTCAATTAATTTTCAAAATCCCCAAATCCTTAAATTATTGATTAATATGATTGAATAAGGTTTATAGAGCATATATGTTTTTAAGTGCCTAAAACTAATACTTAATCGTTTTAATCCTTAGATCATGGCACCGAAAATGCGCCAACGTACCGAAGGAGGTAGTTCTTCATCCGCTGTCTGTGCTTCCAAAGCCGATATTCAAGTGGTCTTCGAAAGGAGTTTGGATGATCACTCGAAAATTGACAATTTCCAACACTTTCGCAACCACACGCTTAAGAAGGAGCGTTGCGTGGATGTGAACTTCATGAACTCAATCAAATTCCAATTTCGCTATCTTCATCTTCTACATGATTGGAAGTTCATGACTTTTCTCTCCTTAACCAGAAAGTTTTACCCTACTTTTGTCCTCTTATTTTATGCTAATGTCTCTTTCGTTATTTCAAAGGATAAGACCAAGGTGGTTGCCATCGAGTCTTACCTTATGGGACAGACCTTTCATATCGATGTCGACACCTTTGTTGATGTGTTTGGTCTTGAGGATGAGAGCATTGAGAATGAGAATTCTCTTGACACCTTCACCGGCTCAGTCATGAATCTAGACGTCCATGATCGCTTCTTGCATCTTATCATCTCTTGGTGGATTCGTCCATCAAATGGTAAGTATTCTTGGATCCGTCAAGTGGACAGTTTTTGGTTAAATTGTTTCCGTCAAACTCAACGACCAAATCTTGCTCAAATTATCTTTGCCAATATGGTTTGGCAAGTCAAGAATCGCTCAACTCCCTTGTTTCAATCGGTTTCCTATTCTTGTGTTCTTAGCTCTATCTTTGTGCATTTAGGAACCGATTGCTCCTATGACCTCGTGGAGTCCATCAAAGAAACCATCGGACAAACTTTTCTCAATCGTTCATATTTTCAATATCTAAATAGTGAATGGGTTTGAGGTGCTCCCCCTCCTCTTCCTCCCGTTGATCCAGAGCCGATTCAACAAGTTG
Organism: Abelmoschus esculentus; assembly: GCA_035048815.1. Taxonomy (NCBI): domain Eukaryota; kingdom Viridiplantae; phylum Streptophyta; class Magnoliopsida; order Malvales; family Malvaceae; genus Abelmoschus; species Abelmoschus esculentus. The sequence continues at coordinate 5,826,446 of JAUCBN010000056.1, read as the reverse complement.
CTCCTAATGCCGAGATGATGGCTCTTCTCACTTCAAGGTTTGATCGCATGGATGTTCGGTTTGATAGTTTCGATGCTCGGTTTGATTCCTTTACCACTCACTTCGATTCTCGTATTGATGCTATGGATACGAGGTTGACGAGTTTGGAGAATCAAAACCTTTCCATGCTTCTTTCGCTTGAAGATCTTAGGCGACTTCACAATGCTTCCAACAATGTTGACGATGGCGGTGACGACGAGGAAGATGGTGAGGATGGTGAGGGATATGGCGATGAGTGATCTTAGTTTATCTTTGCTTTGCTATGACTTATTAAGACTAGTTATTTTTTCTTAGGATTAAGTTGCATTTTCATTTCATATTAAGACATTTGCACCTATGTTATTTCTTTTAAGTATGCTTTGACTTTCATGTTGGTTTTAATTACAATTAATGCTATGGTATGTTTGAATATTAATTTCTTGCTTGGTATGTCTTTTAATGCTTTTTTACTTTATCTTACATTGATTTTGATTTAACAAAAAGGGGGAGAATTTAAAAGAATAAATAATTTTTAAAGCTATACAACAATTAAGGGGGAGATTTTAAATTTTTTCAAACTCAAAATTTTGATTTCAAACTTAAAAATTTATATTGGTTTTGTTATATCAAATATGGGGAGATTATAAAAGTAAAATTGATTTTGATATAACAAATATGTGTAAGGATCATTTTGAAATAAATTTTTAAGTCCTTAAGTCAAAAACAAAATTTCAAGTCAAACCAAGAATATTAAAATATTTTCTAAGTGTTTTCAGCACGAGCGTTTTGATACTGATCTAACAGGTATCGATACCGCCCTTTATTTTTAAAGAAAGTTCTTGAGTTTTAAAACAAGTATCGAAACACGTTCTGATACCGGAACTACACTGCCAACAAATGTTTCGAACCATGTATCGTAACCAGGCTTTAATTTTTTAATATTTTTTTAATGACATGGTGTTTCGATACCGGTTTCGATACCTCTCAAAAATCCCAATGGCTCTTTTAAGTCTTAAATATTTTGACCGTTGGTGTTAGTTGAGCTTTAATTGTTAGTTGGTTAGTTTCGATACCCGTTAAGATACCGGAGCTCACAGTTTACTTCAGGTATCGAAACTCGTTTTGATACATCCCTTAATAAATGTATAACGTCTCTTTCTATTTTTGTACCGTTTCGGAACAGGTAGCCCGTGTTTCAAAATCACTTGTTGCAGAGGAGCATTTATGATGGAAAGATGAAGCTCCAACGTTTCAATTTATGTTTCCAACAACCCAAATGGTTAGAAATCAATGAAAAGGTATAAAATAAAGCATTTCAAGCAGCATTAATAACTATTGAACCTCAAGAAACGTCTAAGCATTCAAATCCAACTCCAAAAGCACTTCATTGCATATCCTTGTACATAAATCTTGTAATCTTTATTGAAATTCTTTGTTTGAGTTTGGGGATTGTTTTTATTTTATTTGGGAAATATTTATCTTTTGAGAGATACCTAAATTCGCCTTTCTTTCATTTGTAATCTTATGAGATTGAGTCAATCTAGGGTAGAATTCGATTTGTAACGGTTATCCCTTGAACTGAGAAAAAGGTCGAATTCTCTAGTGAATTTGTTTGAAAATCCTTATTGGTAGCTAAGGTAGTGGAAGTAAAGCTTGTTTTGAAACTTGAACCACTATAAATCTTGTGTCCTTAATTTTCTCCATTTTCACCAAAAATTTTCCACCAACTTTTTAATAGCCAATTAACCCCCTCTTGGCCAAATTCATTGTGTGATCAAATCAACATACGGATATTGGATTAATTTAAATTTTCACTTAAGAACATGAAATTGACTTAATTTCAAGTTGACTAATTCAAAACGGATTAAGTTCTTAGTAATTACCAGGTTTACATTTATGGTCCTTAATTAGTGATGCATGCAATTGGTGATGTTAGAATGCTCCGTTTGGTCTGAAATTAGACATGAGTGTTCTTCGTATGTTTAATTGAAGTGTTATAGAACAAATTTCTATATTTCCATTAGAATTTAAAATGTTTATGTTTTAATCCTTAAAGTGCTCGTTTATTGATTGAATGCTCGTTTCTTGTTGGATTGCTTTTGTATTAGATCCGTGTGTAATCGACTTAATTAGGTAACTATTCATGCATATTCACAAGATAAAAAGAAAAAAAAGTGTGTCTAGGTTTTTTATCGGATTGGGCCTTCGTGGGTTTGGTCCGATATTCTGCGTGTAACCCATTAGAGTCGATTCTATCTAGGTCGGGATAAGGGGGTTACAACACACTTTGATTGTAGGACCTAGGAAGGAAGAAAATATCTCACAAGAAGTTTCTACAAAAATGAAGAAATAAGTATAAGGAATGAAAAGAATAGGTGAAATGAATAAAGTGAATAATTTAGGGACTAATTTAGAAGCGGTAGGATGCGTGTTGTTGATAAGGGTGAATGGACGTTTAGGACATTTTTGTGATGATGATAAAGGATGGGAATGATGAATGGAATGAGAGGATATGTAAGGATGATGATATGGTGAAATGGAGATACTATCTTAAAGATACTCAATGAAGAAACTAGGTTATAGAAAACCTAATCTCGAACCTTATATTGATCTTTAAGGGGTGATAAAAAGGACTTTGACCCTTTTAGTATAATAAACTAAAAGAAATAGAAGTATCAAGGTGGATATAAAAAGTTTGACGCCACAAGTACAAAAGTACTTGATAAGTCGATAAAGTTCTAAGAAGAACTAAATGAGAGAAAATTCTCACAACTAAATTATATAATCTAAATGGTGTGTTTACAAAATAAAATTGTCCTATTTATAGTTTTCTAAGGGGTTTGGATGAAATGACCATTAACTATTTGTCTAACCATTCATTTGAGTGGTGTCTCCCTCCAAATCTATTAGAAAAGTTATAACTTCTTGGTCCAGCCTGCACAGTCTTCAGTAATTTGGTCATATCTCGAGTTCCAGATATCGGATTGATGCGATTCAACTTGCATCGAAAATATAAGAGATAGGGGAATAACTTTCATTAAGATCCCGAATCCAGTTCTACTTGTATCCTGCTAGAAAATGACAAACAAGTGGACCATCATAAATCAGCCCAATGTAGAGTGCTGCCTCTTTGTTTTACCATCAAACTCATATATCCTTTCAAGGAGTGGCGCCCAAACATATTTCCCTCCATGAATGGTTGTTTTTGTCCCTTAGGGAGGGAACATTTCCTTCCATGGTTGAGCTGAAGGTTGTAGGGTGAGTAGAGATGAGCTAATTGAGCTGAGAGTGAGCTGACTTGAGCTTTGCTAGCTAGTTGAATTAGGTAGCTCAAATCTTGCTTCCAAGTTGATCTTTATGAAGCTGACTTTAGCTGGTTGAGCTAGGCCTTTAAGTTCGTGAGCTCCTCTAAATAGTTCCTTTAAGTTCACGAGCTGAAATAGTCTTCCATTTGAGCTCCTTTTGCATTCCTTTGTGTTTTAGTCGTCCTTGAGCTGCTACGAGCTACCATAATCCTTTCCAAGCATAGTTAAGGTTCCCTTAGGTTGTTTAAGATGTCACAAATTGTATTCTTTAATAAAATGAGCTAAAATAACGAGCAAACAATGTGTAAGCTAAAATGAATTGAAATAAGCTAAAATGAGCTACAAACAATGTAGTTTAGCTAATATTAAGAATAATTTGAGTTAGAATAATTATAAATATGTGGTTATGTAATCACGAAACATCACTTAAATAGCAAAAAACATATTTGTGAAATTATAGAATGCATAAATTAGATAATAGAAGATAAAGTAAAGTAAAACTCCCTTAGAATCTGTCTTGAAGATCTTCAATGATGTGATCAAACCATAGAGGAAATTGGTGCTGATTATGATTGTTTCATTTCCCCTTCTTTTTGACAATTTGTCCTCAAATCGAAATTGTTCTTTAATGGACACCTCCTTTTTGTTAGAGTGAACGAATTCTCACTCCTTCCAAGTGATGTGTTAAATCTTCTCTGGTCATCCTTCTCTAAATAGGCACTAATTCTTTGGAATCTTCCTTTTGCAAGGTCATGCCTTCTAGGAACAAAACTTTTTCTTTGAATCAGTCCTCGACTCAAAACATCATGTTCTTTGGAAAAGATAAGTAACTCTTCATCTCCACTCTTTTAATCATCATAATGGTTGTTGAAGAGTCTTAACTATTGAGCTCTCTTAGAATGGCAGATTTTGATGCACCAATCAACCTTAGAATGATAAAATAACTTGTCATCGTAGTTTGGTAGGATAACACCAAGTATGTGAATCAATTTGCTGCAAAAGAAATCATAGTTAGAGAATGATTATATGTTAACAAAATGAATGGAAATAACAAACCAGGGTGGATGTTTAATATTTGTTTGCTGAATTTTCTTTAAGATTGATAATGAACTTGGAACGTCTCTTGAGTCCTTCCTTTTTTCATCCTGTAAAAATAAAAATCCAAAAATAGGAAGAAAAGAATTGTTCGATAAAATCTTCTTTTCTTCATCACATACATTTTTTTTCTTTATCTCCTTTTTAATCTCTCTTTCATTCTCAAATTCTTCTTTTTCAATTTGTGCATTTTCAACTTCAACATACTTTCATTCACAATCTCATTTTTAATCTCTTTATTTTCAACTCTAACTATTTTCACTTCCTCATTTTCAATTCCAATGGTTTCTTTTTCTTCAAAATACTCTTCTTCCATCACACCTTCTTTGATTTTTTCTTTCCCCTTTTTGTTTTCACTCCATGCTGCAATTCGCTTAGAAAATTACTCTTGGTCACGGTGTACTTGATTTGGGCTCAAAGGTGTTAGGATGATCTTTCTTCCTTCAAACATGAATAAGAACTAATTGGTAAATCCTTCATCAACTGCTCTCTTGTTATATTCCCACGGTCTCCCTAGAAGAATATGACTTGAACTCATTGGTAGTATGTCACACAAGACTTCATCTGTGTATCTTCTAATGGAAAACTGAATTTTCACTTGCTTGTTAACTTTTACTGTCCTCTTCTGATCTCACAACTCTCTTTCCTTTTTTCACTCTCTTCTGACTTCATCTGTGTATTTGTTCGTACACAAATATAACCCCATGCACACATGATAATGCATTATGATTTGAAAATTCGAAAATAATTCCGACATGATCTGATATCAAAGTATCCGAAATTATAATATATCCGAAATCTCTTTTTCACAAATACTAAAATCACAAAAATGCATAATCTGAATATCTGAAAATTTCCATATTTTTTTCAAATCACAATGACATGTATGCATGCTAACACAAGTGCACAATCAGAGTTGCAAAACAGAAACTAGACATACCAACAATCACAGATAATTCTCAAAACGCAAAATTTAAGTATGTCGCAAAAATATTTATTTTTAAAGGAAACACATATAGCACCAAATAAGAGAACACACCTTTAAAGATCACAACTCTAACGTTGATAGTGACGTTCTCCTCGATCCGAATTATCTTTAGCTTTAACCAGGTTGGATCCTATAAATATTCTAAAATTAAAACACTAACTCTAAAACTTAACCACAATGAAACATAAATATAATAAAACTCACGTGTATCTCGTAGAAGATTTTCTATAGTGTTCTGAGCAGGCGGTGATACAATTTCGTCCTTAGAATCGACGTCGTCTAAAAACGATAATATTCAAATTAGTATTTTTGATGCGAATATTCCTAATACCACAAAATAACATTATCTTAAATTTTTAAATCTAAATAAAATATATTTACTCTATTAAAAACAGATTTGATTTATTTCATCATATATCAATTCTAATCAAAATAGTATGACAAGGAAGGTGGACCCAAAGCTAACTAAATCAAAACATCCTCTGCCATGGATCTGAAAATTCAAGTGAAATTTAGTCAACTTAATCAATTTATTTTCTTGTTTCCAAACAAAAACCGATGTTTCTAATCACCCAAAAGTATCCCACGTGACATAAAACCAAAAATATAATCATCACACACACGATAATCGACTTACCTATTTACTATCATCCATTCCACAGTCAAATATAACCATCCCCATAACTACACACAACTCACAATGATAATTGTTACCTAAACCTACAATGATGACAGAAAAATAAAAAGGGGTAGAATGATTATTCTTACCATTATCTTACAAAGGAATACGATAAGGATAATATAAAGTGTGGGTTTGCAGTAGTGGTATATGAAAGCTTGGAATAAAGGACAAGATTTATGCTGAAACTTGTTGAGATGATTAAAGGTGAAAAAATAGGAGAAGCATCGGCTGCTTGAAAAAAGAATAAAATTGAATTTGATGTAAAGAGGTTATAAAATACCTAATTTAATGAGTAAATTGTAATGCTTAACCTTGTAGTTTTTAGGGTTTACGAACTGACCAATAAATTTTACATTTTTTTTAAAAAGACCACTAAAATTAATTTACACCAATCAAAATTCTCAAAATTATTAGGGTTTCAAAAATTAAGTATTATAAATAGATTTTTCCGAATTAGGGAAAAATTTGGGGTGTTACAAAATATGATTTTTCTTTTCTCTTTTTTTGTTCGAAACTGACTTTTCTCATTTTTTTTTAACTGACTTTTTCCTTTTCTTTTTTTTTTCTCAAAAATTGAAAATGATAAAGTTTAGTCATTTACAATTGTTTAAGCGGGCTTTTTGTTGCACTTTGTTTCTTCCACCAAAGCTCTGGTTATCATATGATGTTGGTCAATCTTGTTAATGATGTTGAACGACACACTTTGATTGTAAGATCTAGGAAGGAAGCAAGTATCTCATAAGAATTGACTACAAAAATGAAGAAATAAGGATAAGGAATGAAAATCATAGGTGAAATGAATGAAAGGAATAGTTTAGGAATGATTTGGAAGTGGAAGGATGCATGGTGTTGATAAGGGTGAATGAATGTTTAGGATGTTTTGTGGTGATGATAAAGGATGGGAATCATGAATGGAATGAGAGGATATGCTGAGAAAAGAATGGTGAAATGGAGATAGTATCTTAAAGATACTCAAGGAAGAAACTAGGTTATACAAAATTTAATCATGAACCTTATATTGATTTTTAAGGAGTGACAAAACGGTTTGACGCCACAAGTACAAAAGTACTTGATAAGTCGATAAAGTTCTAATAAGAAATAAATGAGAGAAAATTCTTACAAGTAATTTTATATAATTTGAATGGTGTGTTTACAAAATGAAGTCCAAGTCCTATTTATAATTTTTCTAAGGGGTTTGGCCGAAATGGCTTTTAACTATTCGGTTAACCATTCATGTAAATGGTGTCTCCATCCAAATCTATTTGAAAAGCTGTAATTTTTCAGTCCAGGCTGCACAATCTTCAGTAATTTGGTCATATCTTGAATTTCCGATACTGTATTGATGCGATTCAAAACATAAAAATATACATGTCCCATTTAAAACATATCTTTATAATCGACACTCACCTGTGCTTAAGTAACATAAAACTAGGTCATAAAGTGACAAGATATACAAAGAATAATATAAAAACTGTGCAAACATATATTACGTTAAAATCGTACAAGTAGGAACATTATAAATGATTTGAAGGGTGTTCACATAAAAACATGTTTAAATAATGGAGAAATAATCTTTAATTTTCTAATAAAAGAAAATATTTCAATAATTATAAAGGAGTCGGAAGACAATTAAGTAAAAATGAACTCGTATTCTTCTAATTGCACAAATTTTTAACCAAAATTAGCAAATTAAAGCAATCTATAAATACCATATATTTCATAATTGAATCATAAACTTGGCTTTAAAAATTACGCATATTCAAATTGCACTTCTACATTCATATATTTCCTCATCAACTGAACCATAGTTGAGGTGAAATTGGCCAATATTTGGCATTCTTCATACGACTTGGCTTCAGAAACAGACCCAAAAATAATCAGTTTTCTAAGATTTGGGCACCGGAGTAATAGTTCCTCAACCAAATACGAGAAGAGATCACTAATTGTTGTCCACCCAAGCTCCAACACTGTAATATTCTCAAAATTAGAAGACCCTTCAAGACCATATTGCATTAAATCATCTTTTAATTCATAACTTAATGCAAGATGTTCCAATTCTGGAAAACATACAGCAAATGTTTCAAAGTCCACAACCTCATCATCTTCGTCATCGATGGTCACATCCCAAAGTCGAAGTTTCTTCAAGTTCATGGATCTTGAAATCATCTGAAAAAATTTCGACCAAATGATGGTGAAGTTACTAACATCAACTACTTCGAGATTTTCGATCGTCTCGTCGATTTCAAGATGTATCGCACTAACATCATCGATCTTGAAATATTTTAAAGTACCTTTTCCAATCAGCTCGAAAAGTTCAAGGGCACAATCCTTCAAGTGCAAACGCTCGATGTTGTCTGCTTCCAGCATAAATTTATCCAAACTAATCGCTTCAACATAAAGAATTTTTAACGTAGGGCTACTCAATTCTAGTGTCACATGATTATCAGACATTGCAATCTCTGGGTTGACAAGTTCAAGGCTCTCAAGCTTCGGGCATGCAGATAACAAAAGACTTAAATCCAAAGCTGAAATACTTACATGACTTAGAGAAAGAGACTTCAGACAAGGGAATCTCTGAAAATTAGGTTCAACTCCTGTTATTGAATTGTTGGCTAGTGCCAAAGTTTCCAACTTCTGCCTCCCACAAATTTCAAGGATATTAACATTTGGGCCGGTTCGAACATTATAAAACAAGTGTTGCAAGGTTTCCCTGGTATACATGAGCCAAGCAATAACAGTTGAAGCTGAGAACTCATCAACATCATCCAACAAAATCGATAGACCTTGTAATCCTTTAGTTTGAAATATTGTTCGAGTGATCAAGATCTCTAGTTGTCTCGGTGTAGTGTCACGATAAGGTGGCAAATCATTCGAGTTAAATGCTAGGTTGTGAAGGTGTTTTTGACAAGCTTCTTGCCATTTTCGAGATATTGCAGAGGCTCGAATCACATCTCGAGCACCTCCAAGATGAGACAATATGTTTCCAATGACTTCAACAGGTAGATGCTCCATTGTCGTAGAGATAAAAAGCTCATAAATTCGATTTTCTGAGCATACTCAAGTAGGTAAAGCCAAACAGAAATTTTTCACAACTTAACAAATAAAATTAACATAGGTTGAATTTGTTTCCCATGTGTTCTTTACCAGCAAAGACAAAAGACCTGTGTTGAAACAAACATAAACAATTCATAAAATGACCTTTAGTAAGATCTTCAAATTAATTTTATATACAAAAGAAGCAAACTTAAGCATTTTTAGGGAAAAATGGGTTTCAAAGAAAAAAATTATTAGGTGAACTATAATCATCACGTCATTCATGATCACGTATAATTAGAATTTTCTATATCTTTTTTTAAAGTATTTATCTCTTTCTTACATATTGGCATAGTTATATGAAAGTTATTTTGAAATAGATTAGATGAACAATAGATGACGTATTGAATATAATCCATTTAATAATTTTTCGTTTCAAAGAAAAATTTAAGTAATATAATCTCAGCAATATCAACACAAATGAAGATCAAATATATTCAAATAAAGGATCAAAATCAATCAAGTATTATTTGGGTTGTTAAAATCAATTCTTAACTCAAAAAACTAGAAAAATATCAAAAATGAATATACATATAAATCCAAATTAAAAAAAAAATGAAGTTTTAGCATATGGAAATTTACAAATATCTAAAATTTTAAATTAATTGAAAAGTAAATTAACAAAAAAAAAAAACTTACCTGGAATCTGAGAAAAAATGAATGGCAGCAACTGATAATTGATTCATTCATTTTAATGAAATAATTTGGAGAATCAAATCAAATGACAAGCATTAGTTGGGGCTCTTTTCCTTCCATCTCCCTATTAATGCAAAATGCAAACTTCTTCCCTGGTTATGCGGTCATGCATGTTCAATTCCATTTTCAAAACAATGTGGACCAGTCTTTCCTTTTTTTCATGAAATCTTTTATTGTTATAATAGTTTATAAATAATTTTGTGTTACAAATTTGTGATATATAATATTTTTTTCGTATAACATGTATATATATATATAATAACTATAGAATTATTTTTTACAGTTTTGATATTTTTAATAATATATTTTGCTTATAAATATTTATAGTGTTATAACACTCTAAAATATTGTTATAACACTCTAAAAACAGTCTTCGACAATAACAGTAAAAACTCGTATCTTTGTATTACAACACGAATAAGTGTAGGTATACAATATCGATTCAAATAAAAAATTACACACAAAATGTGTTCGGTTGTCAAATCTCAGATTGTATCGGACACAGTGTTAATAATAGCTATTGAAAACAAATATAATGTGTTTGATTATAGACCATGCGTATGTGAGAAATTAAGGAGAAAATTAAGATAAATGAAAGAGGGGATCTTGGCACTTAAATAAGAGTAACTTGTATTAAATAAAGTAATTTCTACGTAACATAAAACATAGAATAAGTTCAAAAAACATCAATATTCTCATATCACACAAGATCAAAAAGCATAAAAATATGTTCTTCTCGAATGAATGCTCTCGATTCTTCTCAAACACATGAGCCCTATGTTGAAAATAGCTTCAACTTGTCGATCTAGACAGCCTTTTGGCCATCTTGTTGCTCCTTTCTGCACCAAGACCTCCAATCTCCTTAAATTTTTATGGTCATGGTCATTTTCTCGAAAAAGAACTTCAAAAACAAATATTTGAAAAAAAAAAAAAAATCACTCTCCACAACCCTCATTTTTCTTGCAAAAGCTCATTCTTTATATGTAGGCGGATTAGGGAGAAATGACCAACCAATAAGAATAAAAGTGTTTGTCCTCGTAGTCTTGTGCCGACAAGAGCAATTTTTTTTTGACGCAGTTGTCATCCTAGAACTTCAGGCTTTCTTTGGTGGTCATTCGCTATCTATTTTTCTAGAGTAGGGGGAACTTTGTGGCCTCAACCACCATCATGGTCCCGGCTCGTATATGGACCGTCCGGCCCTTTGTATAGTTGTATTGGCTCACCCGTAAAATCTAACTTGAAATAATGGTCTGAAGCTCTCTTGTTCAACCGATTGTCTCGTGGTCCCGAATATAAAAGTAACACCTTTAATTTTTTTAATCTCTATGGCTCACTCTTTATCGACACTAGTAAACATGTTAAGCGGTTATGAATTTACAAAAAGACAATGTATCGTTATAACTATAATATTTCCAAGGGACAGATTTAAGATCAAATATTGAAAAGGGTAAACGTATATTAAACTTTAAAATCTAAAAAATAAGAGGGCAAAAACTTTATTTAACTGTTATTAAATTAATAAAGATCTCAAATACTATTATACGAAATAAATTAGAAAGAATAAGAGCCATTATTGTTATATACATACCTCCGTCCCTGAATTTTCCCCTAACGTAACTATATGCTTGAAAACTGGATAAACAATGTATAGACTGCATACGTTCTCTCCCCAACTGGGCTTTCATCCTCATTACAGATTGTAGGAACAACTATGAGGAGAAGATTTCCCAAGTACCCTAATTCAACAAGAACTCATTTTTAGTGCAAAATAGTTTAAGAGACTTAAAAATTAAAGTTATGTTCTAAAATTAATATCACTAGATGAAACATGGTAATGATAAGACTAACCATGATTGACCCAACAATACCTCCCTCTAGAAAGTTGAGCTCAATGTTTAAAGGCGTAAATTGAAGACTCTAAATCAAATAACATTCGAATAAAATTGCCAACAAAATGAAATTGTCTGCAAAATAAAATTATTCGGGCAATTAACAAATACAATACTATTTCAAAATATTTTTCTTTTATTCTTCTGAAACTTTTCTGTCTTCTTTCTCTCACACCACTACTCATTTAGCTCTCACTACCACTCTTGGCTTTCACACACACCACTCTCTATTACATTTGTCTCTCTCACTCACATTCTCACTCTCATTATAAAGCAATAGTCAATGTCTATATATAAACACTAGGCATTACTACATAATAAAATCTATCAAAAACCATAACTCTTATTGTAACCCCCAATTTCGACATAATCTTTTAGATCGAAACTTAGGAATTAAGTTACGAAAACTTTCCCCTCAAGTAAATATTTTAGGTTAAATAATTTTAAAATTAGGGTTACTTTGACAAATTGGGAAAACGAATTAGGGATTTCAAAAATTTAATTTTGAATGAGGTAAAATTCGGGGTGTTACAACTCTTCCTCCCTTACAAAAATTTCATCCTCGAAATTTTCAAACATCATAGAAGATACTCAAACTTAACTGAATCATACTTATACTTATCATTCTGAACAGATAACCCGATAAAGAAGCATAAACTGAAATATCAAAAGATACTTGTTATATTACCATGTGCTTTTCCATGACTAGCATGATCTGCAATGTCATCTACCAAACCATGTTGCCTAACCTTTGATCTAGCTGATCTGCTACGAGGAAGAATAATTGCCTCCATCAACAGAATCAGAAGCAACTGATCTATACTGCCCTCTACCATGGTGAGGAGCCTGAACCGATGTCTGAGTCTGACTCTAAACAGATGAAACCGAAGGTAAACGTGGACAATCTTTCAGATAATGTTCATGAGACCCACATCTAAAACAAGATCTGCTAAAAAATCTACATTCTCCATTATGTTTCTTGTTGCGTGTAAAAAGAGTGCGCAAATAGTGCAAGTGTACACGTCTCAAGTAATAAAGCGATAAGTATTATTGAATATCGTCTCCACAGGGATTGGTTTACTTAATATGCCTTCTTGCGTCTTCTTGCTCTGTAAAAGAAATAAAATAAAAACACAAGTGATTTGGGTTGTTTTGAAAACTAAAATAACTGAAAACTAAGAGAAGAATAGTGAATGAAATAAGATCAAGTTTAGAGAATGGGTAGGATCCAGTTGAATCGTATTGTGAGTTCAATTGACTTGTTTCTGTTCCGTGCAATAATGCAACACTGCCTCGGCAGAACTGCAGTTTCCTGCCTCGACAGTGAAGACCAACGTTCGACGCGGCAATCCCTTGCTCTTGGGTGGACTTCTTTAAGGTTTGGCAAAGAGTACTTGGATGACTTCGCTTATCCCTAAGTCGAAGTACTGTTTATGACTAATCCTTGATGATACCTCTCGGCGTGAATCAACGATAACCACCATCCAATCTCACACTTTTTTTAGCCGCTAAAACTCTAACCTATCCCTAGGCCGAGTTAGTATTTTCCAACTAGAAAAATATCGTACTTATCCCTTTCGTGAGCCTAACTCTCCCGATATTAGACAAATAAATCTCTCACAAACTTCTCTCCCGAGCTTGAATGCAAGATCAATGAATATCAAAGAATAAGCAAACCTTAATATTTTATTGCATAAAACAAGAAAACAAAGTTCAATCTTCTCTCACAAATACTTAACAACCTTCACCTAAACCCTAAGAAAATTTAGAACATAATTGAAACAAAGAAAACTCTAAACTAATTTCTCTCGTGCACTTGATGATCTCTTCTCCTTGGGTGGCTATGGTTTATATAGGCTTGACCTAGAGCAAACCTTTCCTAAGTAGGAATACAACTTGGAGTAAAACACAAGTCAAGTACATAAATAAAATAATTGTTTTATTTCCAAGTTTATTCCTATAAGGATTCTTTTCCACGTGTCCTTTGACTTGGGCTTTATGATCACTTCCCAGCTCCAATCCTTGTGTTGCTTTTCCAGAAACGTTCACCTTATTTTTCTCTTCAAGTCGCCTACAATATCAGTACTTGTCTTTCAGCTGCTGTCGCGGCCTCAGGTTCTGCTTCGGCCTCGCTAACTGCCGCGACAATGGATATTCCTGTAATTGCATAAAAGGTGCCTTAAAGCTTAGATTTTCTGTAAATATTATCTTTATAAGTCACTCAAGAAGAATATCTAAATATCTCACATTAAGTACATGCTTTAGTCCGAGTAGGTGTAGATTAAGTGATTATTGTCCATGAAAGGTGTAAAAAATTATAGTGAGTTGAGCACTTATCACACCCCCAAACTCGAACTATTGCTTGTCCTCAAGCAATGAAACCATCAAATTGCCAAACCTTATTCTCTTTTGGTCTTACGTTTCCATCTATTCTCCCCACCATAACTATGCCTATTCTTAAGCCTTAACCTTTCGGTTACCCAAGGACTTACTCGGAATCAAGCTATAAGATTTTGTGAGTGTGTGCGTTTTTGTGGACAAGTTTGATTAAAGGCTTTCTTAGAAAAACTCTAAGTTCAAGACAAATAAATAGACTTTGGAATTTATGTTTTCTTCCTATAGTACCAACACTTGAGCCAATTTCAGGCACCTCAAGGGTTGTGTTTTATTACTAACTAAATTTTTTTAAGCTTATACTAGAGCCAATGTCGTGCACCTCTAGTTATCATTCCATAAATCTAAGTCTTTATCACCTAAGTTCGTTAAAAGAATTCCTAAAATCACACAAGTCCCAAAAGTGATCTTAAAATCAACCTTATAGCAAGCTTCTAAGTTTCTTCCTTAAGTATCCTAAAGTTAAGTCTTCTAAACAAGACCTAACCATGGTAAGGAGAAAGATTTATATAGCCTTAAAAGAATAAACTAAGGCAATAATGATGTAGAGCAGTGCAAAAGTATGAGCAATATTTCAAGTAAGGTGGTGGATATAAAAAAAATTTAAAATAACTTAAATACTTCCTTTCATGGCAAGGCTGCGGCAGTGAGTTGCCTCGGCAGTAGATCTACACCCCCAAAATCGAACCAAGCATTGTCCTCAATGCTTATGATCATGGCACACAGCAGGAAACAAAATATGAAAAAGAACAAGTAAAGATATAAAATCAGCATAAAGATTTAGAAATTAAATAGACTCCGAAGAATTGTCGCGGCGGGAATTTCGGTAGACTAACCGTTACACTGTTCTGCCTGTTGGGGACGGCTGCGGCCCTGACACTGTGCACTGCCACGGTAGCAGATTTCCTGCTATGAACTTCTTCACTTTCATTTTTGCTTATTGTCCTAAAAATAAACACCAAACAAAAATTAAATTAAAAAGAAGCAAAAATAAAAAGATTAACTCTAAACTAAAACTAATCCTAAAAATAAAATAAAGAGACGATGGAGAGATTATGTCACAGGAGGAGTTCATGCAAGTGCATCTCCTAAAGTGATGGTCTCTATAATCCTCATCTCGTGTTAACCAGTATCAAGCTTCAACTATTGGTTATTCGCTTTGAACTCATGCTCATCCCTTCTTGATTTGATTTTTACTGCACCATGTGGTTCTGACCATTTGGATCTAAGTTTGCCTAGAAAGTGTGTTGTCCAATTAGCTTTCTTCACCTTCGATGTTTCAACACTATCCAGGACTCTATTGTAACAATTATTAACAACATTGTCGAGCGTACTGCTGAGGCAGTGGTTTTTGAGACAGGATATTTTGTTGTCTGAATCTGTGGTGCGGATAACCTTGCACTCCTGTGGATCATCATGTCTTTTCAAGTTATGGAAAGCATTGAATTTGACTTGCTGGTCGTTAACCCTCATTGTCAATTCTCCTTTTTCCATATCAATAAGAGTGCGTCCAATGGCTAGAAAAGGTCGGCCCAAGATGATCTGTGCATTGTCACCTGCTTCACAATCAAGAACAAGGAAGTCGGCTGGAAAAATAAAATTATCTACCCTTACCAATATGTCCTCGATCTTTTCTTCCGGTTGCATATATGATTTATCCGCCAATTGGAGCACCACGGTTGTAGGTTTTGCCCTTCCTATTCCAAGTTTTTGGAAAACAGATTTCGACATCAAGTTTATGCTTGCTCCAAGGTCACATAATGTCTTTCCTTCATAGTGGTTCCCTATCGCACAAGGTATGTTAAAGCATCCAACATCCTTCAATTTAGGAGGCATGCGATTATGAAGTATTGCCATGCATCCTTCAGTTGCTGCCACTGTTTCAAACTCACCAAGCTTTTTTCTTTTTGACACAATGTCTTTTAAGAATTTGGCATAGTTTGGCATTTGTTCTATTGCCTCAACAAATGAAAATTTTATGTGGACTTGTTTTAAGATATCCAAGAATTTTTTAAATTGATAGTCCTATTTATACTTTTTTAACCTTTGTGGGAAAGGTGGTGGAGGTTGCATCTTCTCTATTGTCTCATTGGTCTGGAATTTAATACTTGGCACGAATTTAATACCTGGCACCACTGGTTCTTTTGCTGTCTCGGCCGCTTTGCGTGGTACTACCGATTTATCTACTAGGGCAGTGCTTTTTGCTGAAATTTCTGTGGCATGATCTTTTGGTTCGGCATCCAAGTCCTCTTTATCTGTTTCTTCTTGTTCCACTAGTGAGACTTTGTCTGCTGAGTTTTCTAACTTCTCCTTAAGTTGTAGGTCACTCCTAGTAGTAATTGCCTTACATTGCTCATGACCCATTCCCTTAGCAACTTCAAAATTGTTGGGTAATCCTCCTTGTGGTCTAGTGTTCGGATTCTGAGCAAATTGCCCAACCTGAGTTTCTAGTGTCTTAATGGTTGCCTCTTGGTTTTGCAACCTCATCTCAGTTCTGTTCATGAAAATATTGGTTCTCTTAATGAAGTTACTATTCTCAGCCATATATGATTCAGTTTTCATCATAAATGCATTAAGAGAATTTTCCAGTGAACTTGCAGGCTGTTGTTGCAACATCTGCTGCTGCGGCAGTGGCTGCTGCTGCAGCGAGTGTTGCATTGGCATTGATTGCTGGAAACCTAAGGGTTGAGTAGTCGAATTCAAAGCATTATTGGGATTGCTCCATGAAAAATTTGGATGCCTTTTCCAAGATGGATTGTATATGTTGGACATCATGTTGCTGTTTCGGTTATAGTTTCCCACATAAAGGCTAGATTCCTGATTCTGCATGCACTCAGAAGAGCTATGGTTACCTCCACATAACTCACACGAAGAATCTATTACCTTAACCTCATGGATATTATGTGCATTTGCATATTTTGGACCATCTTAGTGAGCGTTGCCAATTGTGCTGCCACTGAATTGGATATTTCTAATTCATGTACTTTGGTCTGACGTCTCATCCCTCCTTGCCTAGATGTAGGGAATTGGAAGTCATTCTTTGTGAGTTTGTTTAAAATCTCTATCGCTTCCTCCGATGGTTTGTCAAGGAGTGTTCCGTTGGTAGAGGCGTCTAACATCATCCTTGTTGGGGCATTGGTAGCATTGTAAAACATGGTCACTTGTGTCCATAATGGGAATCCATGCAAAGGACACTTGTGCAATAACTCCCTATAGTGCTCCCATGCCTCATACATTGGTTCATCATCTACCTGTCGAAAAGAATTAATTTCATTACGTATACGATCATATAAATTAGTAGAATTAAAACGTGTAATAAAATCACGACAGAGTTCACTCCAAGATCCTATTGATCCTATTGGAATGCTATTTAACTAGGTTTTTGCCCTATCCCTGAGTGAATAGGGGAACAATTTAAGTCTCAAAACGTCTTCATGGACTCCTTGGATTTTAAATGAATTACAGATCTCCATGAATGATTTAAGGTGTTGCCTTGCATCTTCAGTGACCGACCCACCAAACTGTTCAATAGTATTGAGCATATTAAACAAGACAGGTTTTAGTTCAAAGTGGGCTGCTTCGATCTATGGTGTAACGAATCCTGGATTTAACCCATTCAAATACTCTTCCAAAAAATCTCGCACAGTGAGTTGCCGTGGCCCTGGTGACGGCGGAAGCCTTCCATTGACAGCGGGTAAGTTTTGTTCTACCGGATGATCTGCCATAACATCTCGGATTTGTCTTCGCAACCTTTGACACGTGCGTTCAATTTCTGGATCTAGCTCGTATAATGGATTGTTTGGGTTCGCCCTGGTCATACACTAGTAAAAAACGAAGTTAAATAAAAATAACTAAAAGCAAGAAAATAAAGAAAACAAAATTTAGTTGCCAATCCCCGGCAACGGCGTCAAAAACTTGTTGCGTGTAAAAAGAGTGCGCAAATAATGCAAGTGTACACGTCTCAAGTAATAAAGCGATAAGTATTATCGAATATCGTCCCCACAGGGATTGGTTTACTTAATATGCCTTCTTGCGTCTTCTTGATCTATAAAAGAAATAAAATAAAAACACAAGTGATTTGGGTTGTTTTGAAAACTAAAATAACTGAAAACTAAGAGAAGAATAGTGAATGAAATAAGATCAAGTTTAGAGAATGGATAGGATCCAGTTGAATCGTATTGTGAGTTCAATTGACTTGTTTTTGTTCCGTGCAATAATGCAACACTGCATCGGCAGAACTGCAGTTTCCTGTCCCGACAGTGAAGACCAACGTCCGCCGCGGCAATCCCTTGCTCTTGGGTGGACTTCTTTAAGGTTCGGCAAAGTCTTTTTGGATGACTTCGCTTATCCCTAAGTCGAAGTATTGTTTATAAATAATCCTTGATGATACCTCCCGACGTGAATCAACGATAACCACCAACCAATCTCACACTTCTTTTAGCCGCTGAAACTCTAACCTATCCCTAGGCCGAGTTACTATTTTTCAACTAGAAAAATACCGTACTTACCCCTTTCGTGATCCTAACTCTCCCGATATTAGAAAAATAAATCTCTCACAAACTTCTCTCCCGAGCTTGAATGCAAGATCAATGAATAGAAAAGAATAAGCAAAGCTTAATATTTTATTGCATAAAACAAGAAAACAGAGTTCAATCTTCTCTCACAAATACTTAACAACCTTCACCTAAACCCTAAGAAAATTTAGAACATAATTGAAACAAAGAAAACTCTAAACTAATTTCTCTCGAGCACTTGATGATCTCTTCTCCTTGGGTGGCTATGGTTTATATAGGCTTGACCTAGGGCAAACCTTTCCTAAGTAGGAATACAACTTAGAGTAAAACACAAGTCAAGTACATAAATAAAATAATTGTTTTATTTCCAAGTTTATTCCTACAAGGATTCTTTTCCGCGTGGCCTTTGACTTGGGCTTTCTACTCACTTCTCAGCTCCAATCTTTGCGCTGCTTGTCCAGAAACGTTCACCTCATTTTTCTCTTCAAGTCGCCTACAATATCAGTACTTGTCTTTCAGCTGCTGCCGCGGCCTCAGGTTCTGCTTCGGCCTCGCTAACTGCCGCGGAAGTGGATATTCCTGCAATTGCATAAAAGGTGCTGTAAAGCTAGCATTTTCTGTAAATATCATCTTTATAAGTCACACAAGCAGAATATCTAAATATCTCATATTAAGTACATGCTTTAGTCCGAGTAGGTGTAGATTAAGTGATTATTGTCCATGAAATGTATAGAAAATGATAGTGAATTGAGCACTTATCACTTGTTACAAAAAGAAGACACTGGAATAAGACTTTGAGCATTTGGTTTACGCACTCTGCGGTTCGGAACTGACATAACAGCAGATCTCATATTCTGATGACTCTGAGAAGTAAGCACATATCTAGGTCTCTTTCCCAAAGAATTGACAAACTTAACTGAACTAATCTATCCGGAACCCTTTCAATTTGACTAACATTCTGAAGTTCAGATTCTCTCATACGAGCCTCTATCCTCTCGGCAGTCTTAACTCACCTAACGAGCTCACTAAACACCTGATGATTGTGTGTAGCGACCTCTCTCTAAAGTGGTAACCGAAGTCCATTTAAAAACCACCCACATCTATCTTTTTCCGTCACAACCAAAACAGGGACATACTTTGCTAATTTCAGAAACTCTATCTCAAAATCATTCACTGACGTGTCATTCTGTTTCAAATTCATGAAGTCATCATGAAATTTTGCTAAAAACTCAACTCCCACATATTTTTCCTAAAATGCCTGATGAAAAAACTTCCATGTGACCTGATTAGAAGGTACAAAATCTACTATGGATTCCCACCATTTCTGAGCTTCACCATCGAGCAGTGAAACAACAGCTCTTAACATCTGATCTACAGGATAATCCATCTCCACAAATAACCTTTATAGCTTTCTCAACCAATACTCAGCATCAGCATGGTGTGTACCAGCTTTACCCTCAAACAATTTCATTTCTACAGATATAAACTCGGTAGATACAGATTCTCGAACTCCTAGACAGACGGAGGTAATGTAGCAACTCACGATTCACCGTGACACTATCCAACTAAACAGTATCGTTAGCCTCAAAACTATGAGGATCATTATTCTGAGTCTAAGGTCTTCTCTCAAATTCATTTTCATTTTTTGATAAGTCATTCAGATTTCTCAGTTGTCCAACAAAAGGTGGCTGAGCAAAACCAGAAGTGGTAACATGGCCTCGACCACGACCACGACCACTCTCAAAACCAAAACTCCTACGTAGTGGCATAACTAACTATCTAGAGAAGATAAAGATCTAGAGTTAGAACTGGTACTGGAGTCTCACATTTTAAACACTTACAATAATTTGTAAACTCAACTGAAATCATATTAAGTCTTTCCAAAAATTTTAATTTTTCAAAAATATTTCAGATGTATGCAAAAGTCGAAAATAATTTGAAATTTGTTATGATGAGACACATAGGCTGAGGGTTAAACCTGGCTCTGATATCACTAAATGTAACCCCAATTTCGACCTAATCTTTTAGATCGAAACTTAGGAATTAAGTTATGAAAACTTTCCCCTCAAGTAAGTATTTTAGGTTAAATAATTTTAAAATTAGCGTTACTTTGACAAATTGGGAAAACGAATTAGGGATTTCAAAAATTTAATTTTGAAGGAGGCAAAATTCGGGGTGTTACACTTATAACTCCTATAACTCCTATATTAAACTCCATAAATACTAGTAATTCTCATATTAAATTTTTTCTTTCAACTTTGTAACTCCCCATTAACTTCAAAATTTTATGTCTCACTAAATATACCATTAAAGTTTATTCAACAAAACTCCCCTGTAAACTTAAGTGTTTCTACCATTCATCATGTCAATCATATTCTTTCATTTTTCGCAACTTGATCCTGACTCGTTTGTATCCCTTCGCAACAAGTCGCGCCTTGTACCATTCTATCTTACCTTCTCCATTCATCTTTTTCTTGAACACCCACTTTACACCAATAGGGTGACTTCCTTTCGGCAATTCTGCTAGCTCTCATGCATTGTTTCGTTCAATTTCCTTAATCTCCTCTTCCATGTCAATTTGCCACTTCTTGTCTCATGATGCCTCTTCAAAGCTAATATTTTCAGCATCTTCCAAAAGACATACAAGATGTAACTCACTTGTCGAATCATAAAAATCTTTCGCAGTTTTTATTGCCGTGGTTCATCTTCATCATCGATAATTTTAGAGTTTGTTGGTATGCTAATTGGTGTAATGATTGATGATTCTCCAACTTCCATGACAATCTCTATCGAATTTTTTCAATCCCACTCACTTGCTTCATTAACTCGCAC
Source organism: Abelmoschus esculentus (assembly GCA_035048815.1). Taxonomy (NCBI): domain Eukaryota; kingdom Viridiplantae; phylum Streptophyta; class Magnoliopsida; order Malvales; family Malvaceae; genus Abelmoschus; species Abelmoschus esculentus. Next base: position 5,804,940 of record JAUCBN010000056.1, on the reverse strand, counting down.
ATCATGACTCACCATCACCTTCTTACTTATCGGATCGAGTAACTTATACCCTTTTGTTTTCTCATCATACCCAATAAAAATAAATTTTTTACTTTAGTCTTCGAGCTTCGTTCTTAGTTGATCCGGTACATGTGCATACGCCACACTACCAAACACTTTGAGATGATAAATTTTCGGCTTTTTTATGCTCCATGCTTCTTGTGGTGTTTAATAATCTAATTTTACATGTGGACATCGATTTTGTATATAAACGACACATTGCATAATTTCTTCCCAAAATTGCCTCGGCAATTTCTTTCTCTTAAGAATTGATCGAACCATGTCAAGAATGGTCCGGTTCTTCCTCTCAGCAACACCATTTTGTTGAGGAGAGTATGGTGAGGTTAAAAATAAGTTTTTATGATTAATATTAAGTTATTTGGGTTATTAATTAAAATTATGGGTTATGGGTTATTAAAATAGACCCTTGGAAGGCTTAGATCAGCTAGGATTAGGATTGGATCAAAACCCTTTAAAGATTCAAAGTTTTGGCTTAATTTATGAAATTGTCCTTAAGTTTTCAATTTTTTATAAAATAGTCACTAATTTCAAAATCGTAAGGATTCAAGGGTCAATTTTCAAAATTGATTTGACCTATGTCAAATATATACTAAATAATGATTTTATGATATTTTCTCATAATTTATTTTGATTAAAAATCAATTTTTAAGTATTTAATCCCGAACTAGGCTAAACCGATGAAACTGTTCACTAAACTTCTAGGCCCAATTTTGGGGCATTACATTTAATTTTCGCTGCAAATGAACACAATCCTTGTTTGAACATGTAGGATCTAATTAAAGCATTTAGGTAATATAAAAGTAAAATTTTTAGGGTTTTTTATCGGGACGAGTCTCTGGATTAGCCTCGGTATTCCTTTTATAGCTCGTTTGAGTCGGGTGACGTCTAGACTGGGTCGAGGGGGTTAAAGCATACCTTTATAAATAAGAAAAACTAGCAACCAAGGATTAACTAGCTTCTTATTAAGCTTTTGAATCCATCTAGTAAATCACAAATTCATATAAATGACTTTTAGTTCATATGGCCACATTTTAAATTCATATAAGCTATATTTTTAGTACAAATGGCCAAGCTTCCAAATTTCATGTTGCCATTTTACCAATTCATGTAATTAAGATTACCAATCAAATATAAGCTATCTAGTATACATTAACAAGTTTACAATGCAATTACATGTTGTCCAATGCATGAATTCATGTTTACAATTCAATTACACGCCGTCAAATGCATGAAATCAAGCTTACAAATCAATCATAAACTTCCTAATTATTTTTAACAAGCTTCCATGTCAATTAAAATTCACAGGCAACATGTATGCATTATGACTCTAACTATTAGTATGTCATTTGCTTACCTTGGCATCTCCTACCAATGAAAATGCACACACATATTCTATAAATGGCATCAACCAAGTTGTCATACATTTAATCCTCCTTTCCTTATTTATCAAGTGTTTAATTAATCATTTGACGTATAATTCATCACTAACGAGGTGGTTAGGACCTAAGTCCTAACCTTAAGGTAGCTACACTCACAAGTCCTCCAAGCTTAGCCAATCTTATATCCATCCCCTTGTTTGATTTTCCTTGTTCTCCTTCTGTACTCACTTGTGACTAGCATATAATACAAGATCACATATTATACATTGTACAATTTTAGCAAAAATGACCACACAAAACAATTTACAAACAGACTTTTTAAGCATAACACTACTATCTGGTAGCTTGCATAACCTTCACTAAAACTAGCATATCTTTTAGTACACGTATCCAAACAAAAAAAAAATTATACCATTGAAAATATAACATGATCCTCTATAATACCATATAAGCCTTGAATTTTAATTATTTTTCAATTAATATAATTTTTCAGTTAAAGACAACCTTACTTACAAATAAGGACAATTTGTACCACTTGGTTTAATATTTTTTAGATTTTTGTACATAAATTCAAATTGAGTTTCGTTTTCTCTAAATATTTATATTTATAGACATATCAAATTATATTCATATAAATTTTAGCTCAAAATTCTTTTTTTACTATTTTTGGTGAATTTTTAAAGTTTTTGTCCAGAATAGGACATTCTTGACAGATTATATTAGCTTGTTGTTTCCAACCTAAAATTTTCAATTTAGCATCAATTTTAATGACTCAAAGCCTCAATTCATTAATAAAATCAATTTACAACAACTTTAACATACACAAATCCTTATAATTCAGCCCTTAAGTCATCCAATTATTCAAAACTATTTCAACCATCAAATTTAGTTATTTTTGGTGACTAGTTCACTACTAGTTCAATTTTCAGCTTATAAACACTACACCAATTGATTCATTTCTCTAATTCATATTATTTAACAATTTTTTCAGCAAATATACATATTTTTAATATTCAATTCCATTGCCTATTCGTTAAAGACACCAAAATAACCTTTAGTCTTAAACTTCACAAAAACATTTTCTTCTTATGATTTTTCTAACACATTTGATAACATCCAAACAAATTTTTCAGCACTTATAAACTCAATTCCAGCAATTAACTTACAAATTTCCAGAATTTCACACTATATAATCAAGGGTTTAAACATGCATTACAAACAACCTAAGTATCTCAACATAAGAATGCAATTATAAGCTATAAAGTCATGAATTCAAGCATGCATTCATACTAGCTAAAATTTCCAGCATATACCAATTTTTCAGCAATAATATCGTACTCTAAAAATTAATATTGACATCAAAATAAAAAGAAAATAAAGTACTTACATTCTTCCTTCGATTAATCTACTCAAATCCCTCCCCAAATTGAAAAAATTAGCTTGATTTTGATTAAGTTTCCATTGAATTTCTCTCCCTTCTTTCTTTCTTTCTTTAATCCCTTGAACATGGCTGATTTTGGCTGAAAAAAAATATTCAGCCAAGGGGTACCTTTGCCAGCCACATGGCCTAATTAGGGGCAAATTGTTTCTTAAAACCAAGGTGAACTTTGGCCTTACATGCAATCCTTATTGTTTTATTTGGTTTTAATTTGATCACTAAATTGACTATGTTAACTTTCTTTGATTCAATTTTATCCTCACACTTTATAATTCCTTTAATTTAATTTCTAATTTAATTAATTAAATTTCTATTCGAATATAATTCGAACGATTAACTACAATTATTTCTATTTCAAGTAACTAGGCCTAGATTCAGGATATTACACAACATCGAAGCCTAATACTTTAGGTTAACCCGACCCTCAAATCCAAAATCAGTTTCGTTACAATAGACTCTGAATCAGTTAATCGTGCAACTTTAGTCGATGTTCTTATACAAATGAATAAGTCAAACTGAATTATCGTTTGGGAAGATAACACTTAAAAGGCAATAAGAACATTGAATCGTTTTAAGAGCAAGCAAACTGAGAGAATGAAAACTTAAGAAAATAAAGAATGCCAAAAACAAAAAATAGAATTTTAGAATGAATTCATTAATTAATCAAAAATTTGAGATACAAATAAGGTTAAAGAGACCTCTATTTATAATTGATTCTCATACATCCGAAAATTCTCACTAATTTATATCGATGACTACGATTGAACCCCACAATTATAGTGTCATAATTTTAAGAATATTCTTTGTTAACTAAGAAAATATATCCTATGTTTATATAGAAACTTTACATAAGTCAAAACTGTTATATTCTAGAATTCTACGTAGATCGGTATCAATTTGGTTGTCGCTTTAGACCTAAAATCTCTCTCAAAACCTCTTGACAAACCATGTATGTGAATGAATTGAACTTAGATTGACAACGTGTGAGAATTAGCACCAAGCGCACGACTTGCGGGTCGGAGACGTCCTCCAAGTTATTAAAGTCTTATCATTTATGAGTTGTGTTTTTATTGTGCTTTATTATAATTATTTTATTATGGGATGTCATTTTACATCTTATGTTATGTGAGTACATCTTCACCAACACTTGATATTGATTCGGAGGTCTTGCCTTTAGGACTAATTACTCGATCTAAGGTAAAATATTTCAGACAAGCATTTTTTTTTACTTGTACCAACATGTCTAATTTATTTGATAATATTTATGCCTTAAAAAAAATAAGACTTTTAATGTGTTAAATGTGACAATGTGACATATTCGATTATTATACTATTTATTAAGCATGATTATATATATATATATATATTACACTAATATAAATATAATGTTTCCTTTATTTTGTTTTGCATGGTCTGTTGATATGGGAGAAGGATGCATGATTTTCCACATGATGGATAAGGATAAGCATGGAGATGGATGCATGATTTTCCCGCGTGATGGAAAGAAGTATATTTTGAATTTTGGCTTCCAATTAGATCACATGTTAAATGTAAACCTCAACCTGGCTTCCAATTAGATCACATGTTAAATGTAAACCTCAACCTCTCAACCGGCCATTTGAATACTTAGACAGAAGCATGCCGCCGAATTAAGAAGTTAATGAATTCAAATCCAATTTGAATTCCATTGATTCCTAGCCATTAATATCAACCGGTATATATATATATGTATGTATGTACTAAAACAATGTAATGGGTTACTCACTTGATCAATAAAATTTTATTCGAGATTTCTTTCTCTTTTCGGTTCTTTTTAGAACTATTCGACACTCAATTCGTTTGATTGTCTTTGATATTTCGGGTTCTTAAATTGATATATAGTGGGTCCAAGTCCTATGGCGTTAAACAGATTCGATTCGGGTTCGTTCAACATATTGTTCGAGTTCTTTCGAGTTTAGCGTTTTCCACCACCGTTCATTTTTGAAGTCTTTACCATCGCCGTCGTTAAAGTCCTTTCCAAAACGCTAAAATTATCACCTATATAACTATCTATCTATATATTTATGTCATTTTATTAATCTTTAAATTTTCTACTTAATGTAATTACGTCGTATAATTATTTCTTTATCGATTTATTTGCAGGAACGTGCCTACAACATTCCTATATCCGAAACTAACGAGAAAAGTCTGTTCCGACGAACTCCGCGTTGCATTATTATGTATATTTTTGTATGTGTTGTATCATTTTATGATGAATTTTACATAGCATTTATATTTGAGATTCATCTAAATCATATTTTTTTTTTAACTGTGAACCTAAATTATATTTAGGGGTTTGGGTTGAGACTAAAAAACTAAGATTTTATGTTATTGTGTGTATAGGTTGAGATTATACATCGGAAGGTGTAGTTTCACCCTTAATTAATACATACCACGCTAAGATTGGTGGATATAGTGAAGGGTTCTAGAATATCTTCTTTTGGTGGAACGTAACTTATTATGTTTATTTGTGTTTTTAAAATCAAAGCTTTTGCATTGTGAATTATCAGTAGAAAATTTAAAGATTTTAGTGAAATTATTTTGATTTTGTGAATGTGATTTTTTTGTACTTTAGAAACACTAAGATCTTTAATTTATCCTTGGATGTTCTTATAGACTCGCCTGGACGTTAGACGATTTGATACTCGAAGTATCACTTGTTTTCTGCGTTGATTATTTTTAGCATAAACTTGTACTATTTGTTGGATAAATTCTCTGTTATTAATGATTTGAGATTTTAATGTATTTTCATAGAAATTTTGACTTGAGAACATTAAGTTGTGGAATTTATTTTATCAAATTAAAGTATTTTTTTTTATCAAATTTTGTCCTAATTCATTAAATTTATCTGTTCATATTAAAATTTTCATTAACTATACGACTATGTTTAGTATAAGATGATATTACGATCATAATAGATATGTTCTACTAATTTATTAATTGTTTAATAATAAAGTGTTAGTGGTTGTCGAGTTATCATATATGTGGATTATCAAAGTTAAAAGACAGTAGCATGGAGATCAATAAGTGATCAGAGGGTGTGTTAGGAGAATGCAGTTTCAAAACTTTTAAATATGAAAAGTTATATTTATTGAATTATTTTTTAATTTTGAAACAATTGATAGAATATAGTCCCTCTGTCTCACTCAATATGTTCAATATTAACTTTTTAAAAGTTAATTTTTTTGAACTTTGACCATAATTATTTTAAATATTTTAATTTATTAAATTTTATAATATATATATTTTAAACTAGGTTTTTAAAACATATTTTTTCATACTTAGATCAATAAAAAATTAAATTTATGAGTAAAAGTTGAAAAACTTTGACTCAAAAAAAATCAATACTAAACATTGAATGGGATGGAGGGAGTACAAGTTTTTGGACTAAAACTGCTATTGTATGATGTCATCTTTTAATTTCAATCACATAATGAACTATTTTTCGCAAAATTTTAATTAGTGAATAAATTATCACTTTCTAAAATTATACATCTATTAATTATAAAATTTTAATAAAGTGATTAAATTGTTAGTTTTAAATCAATTAATTTAAAAGATTTTTTTAAAAATACTTTTAAAAAGCTTTTGTCCACAGTAATTTTCAAAAATAATGTCCAATATCTCTTCATCCAAAATCTAAAGAAAAAAATAATTGATTTAACCCAAAAATCAGAAGGTGGATATGGTTGATCTTAAAGGTTCTTCGCATGACATCTTCCACTTAAAACTGAAAATTTGTAGCTGTTGGGGACAGCTAGGGATAACTGATTTCATACGTCTATAAGAACCGATTCAATCAATCTGTTACAAGAGTTTGAAGTTTTTTACAATGACAATTAGTTTTATTAAAATAAATTAAGAAAAATATCATAAACATAATATATTAAAAAAATTATAAAGATTAATTTAAGAAAATTTTATAAAAAAATTTAAAGGTATAAAAAAAATAAATATTTTCATAGATAGCATAATGTTAATATTTAGAAGCCTTCTTAAATTTTGTTATATCTATCTAAACGGGACGTTTTACGGGATGAAAAGGAGTGATGAGTGAAATAAATTATCTAACAAATTGTTTCATTTTTTCAAGTATGATTACATCAGTAAATAATCATTAATTGAGTGACGATGTACATTTATATGATCACCAATAGAATCATAATTAAAAACTAACACCGTGAATATCTTTGTAAGAGCATCAAACGAATATTAAGGTATGCTAAAATCATGTCAAATGACTGTTAAAGTATACCAAAACCATGTCAAATGACTGTTAAGGTATGCTAAAATCATGTTAAACGACAGATGAAACAAAAAAAAATAGTCACAAAGATAAATAGAATGTTTACCCCCAAAGGTAGAGGTTCTTATTAAAATATAAAATTAATGAATCTCGATGATCAACACGAATATTAAAATTAATTATGGACTATCACAAATGAAAAAATAGGATACGGCATTAAGATTGTAGTAGGTAAGAGATTAGGTTAAAATCAAAAAAATACAATATATATTTTAAATTTTAACTATAAACCCTAATTTTAAATTTTAAATCTAATTAATTTTTAATAAACATAATTAGAGACGTTAAAAAGAAAAAATTCCATTCCACAATGACTTTTTTTTTGTGAAAAGACCAATCATTGATCTTATGAAGGGAATAATTGTTGGAAAGCATATTTAGCTATAAAAGTAGTAGATGAGCATGAACATAAAATATACCATACCATGTCTTTTACTCCATAATGCTGCTCATGAATATCCAAACACCCTTGACAACAATGCTTTTTTAAACACACAAAACAAGTTCAGATTTGTAGCTTTCTTTGAACTTCCCAGTTCATTTTTGTCCTTTATTTTTGGGGTTAGAATTAGACAGTCTGCAATTAGGACAAGCTTTGAGTTGTCTGGTCCACAAGGCAGAGAGACAGGACACTGACAACAATGAAACCTCAACTAATTTCAGGAAATTAAGCCCTTAATCATGAAGACATTGTACCCTAAGTCCCCTTCCTCCAAACAAACACATTTTCTATTAAGAGAAAGGAATCTGAAATGTGTCAATTGGCATGGGGTTGTAGGTGATGACAGGGAGTGGAGGTTGACCTAGCAACAATGGAGATAAGAACAAACAAATCTATAATAGATTATTATTATTATTATTATTATTATTATTATTATTATTATTATTATAGGATAACAATAAATATAACGATCGTATAATAAAAGAGACAGGTAAATTTTTATGAGAAAAATTATTGATGAAAAAATCACGGACAGATGATAAAAAATATACTGTAATATTGGAAAAATATAAGAGGAATAATTTTTTATGCTAAATGACTATGTACTAAAAATATAATCTAATCCATATTTACAGAATTTTGAAATAAACTTAGGTAGCTAATTAAAAAAAAAAAAAACTTATGCAGGAAGAAGTTTACTTTAATTATATTTACTATTTTTAATCAATTTCTAACTGAGGAAGTATAGTCGTGTAAACATTAAACACATAGTGAGGTCTGTAATATCCGAAATACGGGTAATTTTTGTTAGGTTATTTATAAGACCAATCAATTAAATATATTTATTTTATTAATTTTTTAATTTTATTTTTTATCAAATGAATCTTTATTTAATAAAAATTATTTTTATATTTAATTTATAGTAAATATTAGTAAAGATTCACTTGATAAAAGATAAAATAAAAAATAATGAAATAAATAAATTTAATTGGTTAATCTCATGAATAACGTGACGAGAATAATTTATGATTTAATTTTTTATACTATCGATACAAACCCTATTTTTAATTTTATTTTTTATTAAATTAATTTCATCGTGAACTTTTTAAATTCCTTTTCTTTATTAGCAAAACAAAAACCTCCTTGCGTGGCATCTAAGATTCAAAATCCATACTTATCCAAAAAGTAAAAAAGAATTAGGTTTTTGTTACAAGGCTTTTTAAAGATATTCTTTAATGGATCGAAGATAATAATAGGATTAATTATAAAATATGTTACTAAACTTTGTATTTTTTTATAATGTTTAAAGTATTTTTTAATTAAAATATATGTTTAATGTTTTTATGTTATTATTTTAGGTATCTAGACTTTAATGATTGTTTTAAAAAATTATCATGACCAATTAAAACATGGTAAGTAATTTTGATTTTAATTTTTTTAACTTATTTTTTTTATAAAATTCCCTAAATTAAAAAATATAACAAATTAACCCTTAAATTTTGAAATCTCTAATTTCCTAAAATCTAACTCTCGATTTGAGTTGATTCCATCGTCGATAGTCATGTTGTCGTCCAACACACCCGTTGTTAGAATATCACGACCATTTATCTCACCATATCGTCATTGAAAATCAATTAATATCGTGCAAAACAACAAATAAACGATATAAATAATTTAGATTAACTCGAATGATTCACGCCGAACGAAAAAGAACAATATCTCGGTCTTTCGAAGATGATGGGTACTGCATCCGACAATGCTACCAACGTCGTAGGGAGTGATAAATTTGGAAGTTTAAGATTATTTTAAAAATATTTGAAAATTTTAGGATTTTTTTTATAAATTCTGATTTTTATTTTTTTCTTAAAAATACATATCATGTATCATATTTTTATTGACTAATATAATTTTTTAAAATACATTAACGGTCAAACACTTAAACTGATAACGTTAAAAATGTTAGGCACATATTTTAACAAAAAAAATTACAGTTTAGACTTTTATTTTATGATTAAGCCATAATAATATTGTTATATATGTATTAAAAGTATAGTTTAGATATTTATGTTATGATACTGTTATTTATATTTTATTTTTCATATTTTTTGGTCATTAGTTTTTTTTTCTTTTTTGAATTAATTAACGATTATAGTAATATATGTTTTAAAGTATACTTTTAATCATTAGACAATAATTACTTAATCACTCTGCTATTATTTTGTTAGTATTATTGATATTCAAATCCATTACCTTTAAAAACAACAGTCGTTCCTTTAACCGCTGAGATCAAATGACTTATGCGATCATTAGTTTTAGGTTTGGTAAGAGCCCCGCGGTAAATAGGATATAATTCAACGAAACTCTTATTTTGTTTGGTTGTTAGTAGCACTTTGCAGCCCCGAAGCAGGGACAACGAGAGAGATCAGACGGTTGGGTTAGAAAGTGCCAGTGGAGTAGGAGTCGGTTATTCATCCGCTGAAAGCGTTCAAAAGTACTTAATTTAATTGATATATTTTAGAAAAAATTTACAACGGACATCGAACACCGCTAAACACCACTAATGATGAACACCGTTAAATATTATTAAACTAATTAATAATTTAAAAAAAGATTAAGGATTTAATATATAATTATAAATTATTTAAAATATTTTTTTATTAAATTATTTTCTATATATATATTATTTTATTTTTTAAATAATTGAATAAAATATAAATTTAAATTAATTTTAAACAATAAAAAATCTTAAACTTTAAACCCTAAAATCAAAATTTAAAACCTAAATCACTAAACATTAAACTTTAAACCCTAAAATATAAAATCTCAAAACCCTAAATCCAAAACCCTAAAATTACTAAACCATAAACCCTAAAATCCTAAACCCTAAAATAACCAAAATCCCTATATCTAAATCTTAAACTAATTTTGGGTTTCAAGTTTAGGGTTTATAATTTTTAGAGTTTCAAATTTTCTATTTTAGGGTTTAGGTTATGGTTATATTTTTAGATTTTATTGTTTTTGGTTTTATTATTTTAGGGTTTAGAGTTTATGATTTAATGTTTTGGATTTAATATTTTTTATTTTTAAATTAAAAATAATTTAAATAAATTATTTAAAAATTAATATATATATAATTTATTTAAAATTATATTTTAAATAATTTAAAATTATATATTTAGTTCTTAAAATTTTTAATTTTTATTAATTAATTTAATAGTGTTCAACGGTGTTCATAGTTAGTGGTGTTCTACAATGTTCAACGCACGTGGTAGACTCATCCTATATTTTATTATTTTGTTGATTCAATTTTTTAAAAAATTAGATTCAAATTTTAAAAAATTAGATATTTTATTAAAAAATAATTTTCTAAGAATTTATTTAGGTAGCTTAAGTCATGTTGAGGCCTATCTTTCTATAATAGGGTATTCAACTTAATACTTTTAATATATTTATTTTTTTAAAAAAATAATATTTTATTTTATTTTTAAGCTTTTTATATTTTCATCTTAAAATTAATTTTAAATAAATAATATTAATTTGATATATATAGTTGAACCTCCTTAAATTAATAATATTGGGACAATGTAAATTTATTAATTTAAAAAGATTTTTTTCGATTACACGAACGAATGTTATTGGCTTTGGGTACTACATAAAATAGAAGTTAATCATTTATTGGATTACCGGGTGAAAATTATACATGTTTCGAGGTCTAATATTTAAAAGGAATTGTAGCTAGTGTTATTAAAAATCCTATAGAAAATGAAACTGAATACGATATAATGTATTTGCAATCAATTACGTAGAAAGAAGCACTCATAGTGGCAACAACTCTATGCAATTTTTTTTATTGTAGTATAAGAAAATAATTTTTATAATACGGGTTTCAAGACTCAGTGTCGAGTTAACCCGAAGTTTTGGGCCTCGTGTTTGGACCTTGAAGGTTTCGTTGAGCTTAAGTGTAGTTTGGGTTTAGGTTTAAATGGTAGCCCAAGGGTGTTTTGGTAATTGAACAATGGATAGGAAAAAGAGGAAGGAATGAGTTAATTCTCTGCATATTATAGAGAATTGCTTTGGTCACCCTTGTTTTCTTTTTTCTCTTTTTCCTACACCATTTTCTCTTCCAAACTTTCTCCCTAAAGGTTGAATCTTGGGTTTTAAAGAGTGGAATCTCGTTTTTGCTGCTTGAGGGAAGGGTGTTTGTCTTGGGAAGATCTATGTAACACCCTCAACTCGATGTCATATTGGGCCTCTGCACCAAAAGTCGTATTTCAAAATTTCATTTCAAAAGCCCAACAAGAATTAGTCAAATTCCAATTTTATCATAAGATCATAAAATCCAATCCAAATTAAAACATAAAATCGGAGAAACTTAAAGTAGTTGGAGCTCCAAAATATTACAATCCATTTTAAAGCATTCGACTCAATAAAATAAAACAGAGTTACAATTATACTTATAAAGTCCTACAAGTACATAGCCCACTACATTTAGTAATAGTACTCTGATAACAATATCGATGCTGAAACCAACCACGATGATGCTCCTCCGAACCAAGCTTTCCTTAACCTACGTACGAAAACACATTTCGAAACATTGAGCTACATAAGCTCAGTGGGTACCCTACCAACCGGTTCACATCATACATAACATAAATAAGCATAAATAACATGAATGATGACATGACATGAGTACGATGACGCTATCATATTCACCTAAACACATGATATCATGCTTGCATATTATTGGCACATAGCATATTCATGGGTCCTAGCTGCTCTTCAGTATAATATAGCATCAGTAACCCATCAGCACTAACCAAGGTTACCGATATTTCTCTCATATAATATTTAACTTTAGTAACCCATCAACACTAAGCAAGGTTACTAGTTACCATATCTCATAATAATATAACTCTAGGAGACCCATCAACACTAAGCAAGGTTCCTAGTAAACAACATCACTCATGTGAAACACCAAACTCGTATTGGTTTCAATACCTACTTATACTACCAAAAGCCCAAGTCATTAATCATTTATCTCATGGACGGGGCTAAAGACCCATTTTCTGGTTCTAGTATTCATTTTATAACTTATTCCACATATGGGGACCCCTAACATAAATTATGGAACTCCCAAACTCAACCCTTAAAAACTTGGGAATATTTTCCAAGGGTATCGATACGCTTGCAAAAGGGGTATCGAAATGCATCAGTATCGATACACTTGCCCTACGTATCGATACGCTAAGACGTTGACTTTAACCCAAAGGGAACCTACCCGTATCGATACACCTATGTAGGATATCAAAACGCTATCATATTTTGATACTCCCTGGGGCGGTATAGAAACGATTTTCCACTGAAATTTTTGGTATCGAAACATGAACTGGGATTTTTCAAATGCCTGACTTTCTCGCGTTAGTTTATTCTATAGGGTATCGATATGCCCACAAAAGGTATGGATACCCCTGCACGAAAATGCAGTTTTTGAACCTTCAAACACCTAAAACTCTACTCAATCCAATTCCAATGATTCTCAAGTCATTCCTACACTCTAGGGGGATGATTCTAAACATGTTTATACCTTATTTACGGATGTTCAACAACTATGTTTCAAAACACCATTATAGGGTATTTAAGCCACCAAGCATACCAAGCAAGCACTCAAACATGCAACATGCCTAAATAAATAAAATGCATGATGTTTAAGAGTTGGAGGATTATCAACCTTAAGCAAAACACAACAAGCACGTCATCATTTCTCTTCCTCAATCTTTCTCCTTCCCAAAACTCTTGAAAAGCTTTCCCACTTGTTTCTCTACAAATGGAAGATAACTAGTGAATTAGACACCAAGGAAAAGGATTCTTAGAGTCTAATAACACTGAAGAACTAAGATTTAACCCCCCCCAAAACCCATTTCCGAACTCAAACTTTGACCCACTCTTAAACAATTTTTCTTCTTCAAACCTTATAACTTTCACCTTGTTTTATAAATACCCTTGAGCTCTAAAAATTCCTCTCTAATACCAAAATGTTATTCTCTACAAAAACTCTACAGATCAAACCTTTAACTATTCTTTATCTTGCTTCAAAGATTAGGAAGATGATAAGTAAAAAGAAAAAGGAATGAGATCATCCTTATAGCACATTAAAACCAACCCCCTCTTCCTTCTCATCTCATTTTGGTATTTACCAAAATGCCCTCACTAAACAAGACCCAATTCATAATCCAACTCAACCACTAAAGCCCAAGGCCCAAACCGTCCCAACACTTAAAACCAAGGACCAAAAACTAGAGCCCAACTCTTCTAGTTAACTAGGCACTCGGATCCAAATCTGGGTCGTGACAATGTATTTAGAAGGGTAAGTTTTGTTTTAAGAGCTGGAAGATGAGGTTTTTGAAGGGTTTTATGGTATGAACGAGAATAGGTTTTTAGTAGGGTGTTAGGGTAATTAAAGGTTCGTTTTAGCTTTCTTAGATCACCCAAATAGAATGGTAACTAGTGGTAATCTTCTCTTGTAGTGAAGGAGCAAGGAGAGCCATTTTCAAGCTTGGGCAAGGAGAAAGACTAAGAGGTTGTTTTGAAGTTCTTTTAGCTGGCTTTTGGAGGTTATTATACTTACAAATCCTATGTTTTTCATGTCTCTCTATATGCATGTTTGATTGGTGTATGATAGTTTTAGTTAAGGTTAGAACTTATGAATGCATTAATGGTGGATTGTTATATGGACGTTGCTATGAACTAAAATTGATTAGAGAAACTCACCTATATACTCCCAATAACTTTTAGAAACATTTTTAGATTGATAAGATTTAATTTGGGCACTCAGTTTGAGTATCAATACGCCCCTCTAGTAAGATTGACAATTCCTCTTAGGCTATTGGTACGAACATGGGGTGTATCGGTACGGGTTCAATATTTCAAATTTTATTGATCATTTTTGGTATCGTTACACCAAGGGATGTATCGATACGGGCTTGAGACTGATACTCAATATATAAGTATCGATATTGGGTATCGGTACTCTAGGTAAGCGTATCGGTACGTATTATTGGGTATAATACATCGAATGTAGTTTGGGGGTTTAATAAATTATGTTATGGGTTCCTAGGGGTTATTTAAGTTATAAAATGAATATTAAAACTTGTAATTGATGTTTATGCCTTGTATGATTGGTTTTGGTTAATTGTGGTATAGAGTGGTCTAAGGATCATTGGTTGATCACCTTGTGTGTTTTGAGTCTTTGATTGATGGGATCTGGATACCGAGTGAGTAAGTGTTGTAACACAATGAAGGTCATCCATTGTGAGATTCCGGGTGATGTAATAAAGAACATCCGATGTGAGATTTCAGGTGATGACTTTGCTCGATGTGAGATTTTGTACCCCACTTGATGTGAGATTCCGAGAGAAGACTCGATGCGAGATTTTAAGTATATTATCTTAATAAGAGATTTTGAGCATCCCGATGTGAGATTCCAGGCCGAGTGAGTCTCCTAATTTCGGGTTGACATTGGGCCTCACTTCTGAATTGTTTACTTTATATTTTGGTTGTGTTTCTCATATCTTGTGTTAGGCGATTACGGTAGGGTCAATGCTTCATATCATGTTGTCATATCTCATCTAACATGTGCATAGTTATGATTCACTTGAAGCACAGTCGACAGGTTATGTATCCACTGAGCTTTCGTAGCTCAGTGTTTCAGAATGTGTTTACGTATATAGGTAAATAAAAGGATGATGTGGTGGAGCACCATCATCTTGGGACTTTAGCATTGATCGGTTGGTAGAGTAAAATTGCTAAATTTAGTGGGCTATATATTCGTAGTACCCCTTATTGTAATTGTAACTTTATTTATTTAAATTTTCTTGGTTAAATGTTTTACCAACTTGTATTGAAGCTCCTATCTATTTCGAATTTATTAAAATGCTTTTGAGATTTGATATTGATCTTAATTATCATGCCATGGTTGGTATTATGGCATGGATTTGATTTGAAATGTGAAAAATTTTATGGGTGACATCCGGGTTTGCGATGGTATGTTTAATGGTATCATAGCCTAGATTTATTCGATTCTAGGATGTCCCAAGAGAAGATTCGGGTGTGGTAACAAGTGTCTAGCAAATACATGCCCATGATTCTAAGTCGTTCTTTTGAAAAGTTAAATTTTGATGGTATAATCCTTTTGTTTGACTGTGTAGAAGTGAGTCATGTCTAGGAGAGTAAAAGACGTTGAGGAATGTTTGGTTCCCATAAAGGGAACATTGATGAAGATAACATACCCAAGGTGGACGAGTATGAAGAGGGGGCTAGGCAAGGGGAGAATTATTTCACCCATCTGCATCATGCCTTGGATCGGATAGTAAGGGCTATTTAGAGGCGTGCACCTCCCACACGTGAGACACCAATCGAGAGGGTTCGTAGGCAATGTGCCATTTTTTTTCTTGGGTTTTGGTCAAGATAATCCGGTGAAGGCGGACTAGTGGTGTAACCCCCTCAACCCGGTCTAAACGAATCTTGACCCGAATGGATTAAACGGTTAATGTCGAAGCTAATTCGAAGACTCGCTCTGATAAACAACCCTTATTTTTTTCTTTTTATCTTGTATAGATGCTTCATTTGGTTCCTAAGTGTTCATGTATAGATCATATTAATTATCAGGGAAAATGGAAGTCATATGAATCCTAATTCTAACAAATGGCCAAAAAGGACTAAAATGTAATTTTTAGAATTTGCAATACCATTTTGACAAAATTAATGTTACCATCTTGAAATTAAGTATTGAAATACCTAAAGATTCATGGACCAAAATGCAAAGATAGAAAGTTCACTTTAGGTTCATAACGACATTAACAAACAAACGTATTGAAATACCCCATAGGCCGTTTCGATACATTTTGGCACTATCAAAATGGGTTTCAATACACCAATCTCGTGTATTGAAACACATGCCAAAATAGGCATACCCATTTCGGTACACGAGCTAGGAGTATCGAATGTTTGGCCTATTACAAATGCATATGCCTCGGTTCAAGCCCTCAAAACAGTGAGTCCTATTTCAATACAACAGGGTTATTACACAAAGAAATCGTCAATAAATCATACAAGCTTCACATAAAATCACTCTAAGACAATTTAAGCAACCAACAAACATAATTGAGCATACAACCTACCACAGTTAATCATTCTACATGCATTGAACATGTAAATAGCCAATAACAATAATAGATACGCCAAGTCCTAATTTCAACATCACCCGATATAGTATTTCAACACAATTGGTATAGACATGCACTTCCATCAACAACCAAAAAACATGCTTCAATCATAAACAATTCACCCATTCTATCTAGAAAATTCAATCCTAAACATCAACACATTCAAAAGCTTATTAGCTACTACTCTATAGGTTTGCCTCCTAACCTTACACAAACCAACACATACAAATCCAAAGCATAATACTCGAGTTTAAAAGTCCATTTACAAATCAAATCTCATGAGCCAAATATACTTATAAGAAACATCCAAACCAACAATTGTCAACTAAAATGGTGTTTTTCCATTGCCATTATTAAATTATGGTTAACCAAAATCATACTTGAGCTTATAGGGAGTTTGAAACAAGTCTTTGCTTCCTTGATGCCTCAAGAATCAATCTACGGATCTGCATTGCTAAAACAATGAGTGTAAGATTAAAAGCTTAGTGAGAAAGCTCAAAAAAACACATAACAATGAAATATTTAAAAGATATGAAACTTTGATAGATCATTGGCAAAACATCATGCTCAAAAGCTCACATGATCATCTCCATTTAAAAACGTTTTAATCATCTATCTAAAACATGTTTCACCAACTTTAAATACATATTGACTTGCAAGTAACTCTATTAGCAACATTTATATAAAACACATCGGATACAAGGATCGTCTATTCTAAGAATATATTCGTACCGGAGCATGTTTAATCTATTTTCTCCTCAATAGTTATAAAGTATCAAATCCATCAGTGGGAGAATCTATTCTTCAATTCTATCACGCGAGCGCTGCGGTTCATATCGGAAACAATTACATATAGCTCTCTCGTCGTGAACCAATACCGAAGCATAATGACTCAAGCGAACAAACTGTACCTCGTACTCGACCACAAACAAATCTCTCTATGTCAAAGCCATGAATTCGATTTTCTTCTCATCTTGGTATCTCATACCAAGGTAATTTCACCTAAAAATTTTCCCAAAGAACACCCATGTTACATAACCCGTTCGCATCCTATGTATGGTGGTAGTTTGAAAGACTTGATGCATAAGCTCGAATCGATCACCGAAAATCGTCAAGAGGATTTTTTTGGTGTTTGGTTGAATATGCTAAAATCGAAAGATTTAGAAAAATAACACAATAATTTTAGAGTGGTTCGACCATGCCAACATCCACTAGCTTAGCACACTACTAAGGTTTCAACCAATTCACTATGAATTGACACCTTTTTACTGGTTCAAGGGATAACCGTTACAACTCTATCTTGTAGACTTGGCTAAAATTAAATCAACTCTAGTTTTTGTCTAAAACTAAACTAGAACCCCTCATTTTACACGAGAATTTATTTGGTAAACTAAATACCTCAAAAAGATGGGTGTTTACACAATTTAAGCTCGCAAGAGAATAAAAGATTTACAAGAAAATAACTCTCTTAAGACTATGTATAAGAGAAAGGGAAAATAAAGATTTGAACTCAATATCTCTTGATCATGTTTCTTAGATGTTGTCTTTAACCATCTTCAAGTGTCTCAAGCTTGCTTTTATAGTGTGGAATTATATTCTAGTCGTTTATAGTTGTTGGGGATGTTTTGGAGCTGTTGGGAAGTGATAAAGTCGAAGTTTAAATTTTCAGCTACATAGAGATTTCGAAACCTTTACCAGGGGTTTCAAACCCTTACAAAAATATAACAATTATAGGACCAAGGTTTCGGAACCTTTCTTAAGGTTTCGAAAGGTTCTGAAACCTTTTGATAAGGTTTCAAGAAAAAATTCATTCTTCCTGCGAGATTTCGAAACCTAAAGGGAAGGTTTAAAAACTTTCGTTTAAAAAATCAAATTTGGCTATTTTAAAACGTTTCAAACACTACTAAAACCTCTCAAAAACTTTTTAAACTTATTTTCAAGTTGTTTGAACATAGGAACCATTTTTGAAATCTTTTTAAATTGTTCAAAACATTTTTCAATTATTATATCAAAATCAATATCTCAACATAGTCCACTATGTATAAGCTTCCTCATGCATTAGAAACACAATGCATCCCAACTTTCTCTCATCGGTATATCCCATTTGTACCAATATACGATGATTACTCTCGATCCAGGCCTTAGAGTCCGCTAGTGATAACCCTTTAAACTCGATACAACCCAACCACTCTAAAGGCAACCCACATTACCCGCAGTAGGTTGTGGCGCAACTTCCTTTAAACCTGCCACTATAGTCTGAAAAGCTCCAACTATGGCCTATATTAAAGGGGTCATATCACCCATCACTGGTCCAGGCACTACTCGAGGTCCAACGCCTACTATATCAGGATTCTCTATCGGTTGTGGTAGAGGTGGTGGTAAGTCCTCTATACGCTTACCAAAATCTTCCATAGCTCCTTTCAGATTAAATCTAAGCTCTCGTCTCGGTGCCATCAAGTCAATGAAAATTTATTATGCAAAGAAACCATTATAAAACAAGTTAGGCATCACACGAAAGCAAAGATCAAGTTCTCAAGGTTTAAAAACAAATCCTTTTGATTTCATAGCAATATGAAAATGGGTACCCAACTATTAAATTCCTTAGTTATGAACTTACAACATGAATCATGCTATAATCACTCACATGGCATAACATTCCCCATGCATAAACATCAATCACCCAAAAATTATAAATATGGTATAATTATCATCAAACAAGTAAACAACAATAATTATTCAATTTACCTTCCCCAAAATCTTAAAAAACCTAGCTATGTTACCGAAAAATGTAACCTCCTCAACCCGGTCTAACTGAAACTCTACCCGAATAGATTACATAGGGAATGTCAAAGCTAATCCGAAGAATTGCTCCGAAAAAAAACTTGGTCTAAACAACATTACCAGATAGGCGTATCGAAACGCCCTATATGAAGTTTCGATATGTTTTGTCATTGTCAAAATGGGTTTCAGTACACCAATCTCATGTGTCAAAATGCCTGCCAAAATAGGCATACCCATTTTGGTACATGGGCTAGGCGTATCATAAATCTCATGTGGTTCTATTCTATCCCTCGAATGCTACGAGATAATCTATTATTCTATTCTATTCTTTGACAGTTGTGATTCGGAGGAGCTACCTCAAACTCTCATGTGGTGACTTATCTATTTAGTGCACTTGACCCTATAGTCGACTAATTACATCCGATAACAATTGGGAAACAATGTCACTTGTCAATATATATATCATCAAATATCTATAACATGAAATCCCATTTTAATGCATTTCTACACAAATATCATTTCCAAAAGTAGATGCAACCATATTCTATTTTCTCATGGAATGATCATGAGATTCAAATCATTTCTAAACAAGTTTAAAAGCATGCACATGGAAAAGTAAAATCATGTCTATTGTTTTTGAGCATGTGAATCTATTTAGATGAAAAAACAAAAACCGAGAACATCTTTCTAATAACCTTTATTCAGCCAACACAAACTATCCAATCTATATTCAAACTACAAACCTTGAGCGTTGATCCTTGTGAACCATTCTAAAACCAAATTCACTCACCGACACAAGCTTAACTAGCTTTTCGAAGCTTTATCAAGTTTCTAATGCACCATAAAGGTTGTTTGATGGCAAAGAATCTAATTATCCTATTTACACGAGAAAAACAGAGGGATTAATGCTTCAATATGCATTCAATCAACCTCTAACTCATCTGTCTATTCATCTGCCACTTAAACACCACCAAAACAAACTAAAAACTCCCTATAAACTCTACCAAACAACTCTCAACCAATAAATGACGAGATTAACCTTCCCTCAAAATCAAAACCTTCCTAAAAACTAATATCTAAATCACATAAACCTCCGACAATAATAGAGTAATCTCTAATCACAAAAAACTTTAGCTACAAGCTATTAAACCATCTCAAAACTCAAGATCCGGGATTGTTAACTCAAAAACCATCTATTAAACATTAAAACCTCTCAAGAAACATAAATTAACCTTTTCAAAAACTCCAACTAATGATTAATTATGGGATTCTCCAAATAAATCAAGAAAACACAATTAAACCCAAATTACACATCAAAACCAATTAGAAAATTGTTTTAATGGATCATATTCTTGATAATTTCAATAAAGAAATATAATTTTATAGGGTTGAATGAATTCTTACCTCTAAACTTGATCCAACCTTCTTCCAATTGAAAAGAACATGTAAAACAAGTGAGATTTGATGAGAAAATAATCTAAGATTGATTGAAAACGAAATGAAAAAGAAGATATGTGAATTAACTTGATAGAAATGAGTGAAATTCTATTGAAGACCAGAAGGGATTGAGAGAAAATGGAAGTTACGTCAAATGGTGTAATTTGAGAGAAAATGGGAAAACTAGCTAATGACTTTTAATTTTATGATTAAAAAGATGTTATAAGATGTCAATTGGAAGGTTAAATCAACTGATTAAGATTGGATCAATAGCCCCTTAAAGATTCTAAGTATTGATCCAATTATATTTTATGTAACTCCCTCGACCCGGTCTAGACACCACACGACTCGAACGAGTTACACGGGGAATACCGAGGCTAATCCAGAGACTCGCCACGATAAACAACCCTAGATTTTTTTATCTTATCTAGATGCTTTAATTAGATCCTACATGTTCATGCAGGGACTGAGTTAAATTGCAGCGGAAACTAAAAAGAAACGAGTCCTAATTTAATCGAACAAGTTTTAGGGACCTAATCGTAATTTCCAAAAACTTTATGCCCTAATTGTGAAATTAAGGTTATGAATATTTAATTAAGTATATTTCATGCTTGCACGCAAATTTTCGACGTAAAATAATATCTACAAGTCATTAAATTGCATGCTCAAAGTTTAGGGGCTATTTCCAGCCTCCTAAGGTTTCATGACATTCTCTATATGCAAATTCACCTAAAAACACTTTAAGCACGTATCATGGCATATTATCTAGATGCAATTGAACCTAGTTATCAACAATATTTTCAACTCCTAAGAGTATGCTTCAACATCAACAACACTCAAATTCACACATAGGGATATCAAAAATTAAGCTTCAATATAATTTTTATTATAACTAATGGAATATCAATAGACAATTCAATTCAAATTCATAAAGCTAATATCAACATAGATAAACATCAAACATGTTTAAGAATACGACTACTACAAGTCTCATCAATATAGCAATATTCTTAACATGGTAACCCATCCTCATTGCTCTCTCACTACTGCTAATGTTATAAAGACATACTTGAGCTTTCACTTGGCGGTTACCTGGATCCTTGTTTCCCTTCGCTGCCTCAACATTATTTACTCTACATTGCAAGGTAAATGAGAGGGTAAGCGTAAGCATAAGATTAGTGAGTGAATAAAAACAAGTATAAAAACACCTTGCAATGCAGCCCATACTAAATCAATCTCATCGATTTAAAAACATGTCATGCTCTTTATAAAACAAAACAAACATGGCTAACAACGACACTTTTAAAACTCAGTAAGTGTCATCAAACCAAGGCTAACAACGCCATCATTAAATTTTAGTAAAAACCATTTTTTAATCACAGGCTTTAAAAGCTAAAATACAAGTATTACATGCTACTCACATAGCAATGCTTACACGTGCATTTCAATGCACAAAACTCAAGTCTTACATGCTAACAACGTAGCAATACTATAATCACATGCATACCAATGCACAAAATTCAAGTCTTACATGCTAACAACATAGCAATGCTCATATCACATGCATACCAATGCATAAAACCTCGCATGCATAATACCATATGCAATCAAGTAAAAACCATGACACTTACCTTTAAAAAGTAAAAACATATATTGGTGCTAGTGATCCGATTTGTACTACTCCAAATCGTTAGGATAAATGGGCAACCGCATGTTAGTCCTACTCCCAGAGCATGCGCATGTTGATACTACTCTCAACATGAATTATCTCACATTGGTGTCCGATGACAATACTACTCCGATCAACCCGTATGTGACAGTACTACTCCCATCACATAACATTAGAATAAAAGGCAAAATGCAACACACAAGGAATTTATACACGTACGACTTTTGAATGTTTATAGTGCACTCTAGACCCTATTGATCGATCAACTTATCCCATAAGGTTCATCACTTAACTAGCCAATATATTATCAAAAATCAATGCTCAAAACTTAATTCAAAATAGAATTCAATCACACGTATCCCACTTTTCACGCATCACTTGCAAAAACTGCTAAAACCACTTTTATCTTATTTTTCAAAAAAAAACCGTGGAAACATTAAATGTATATAAAATCTCTTTAAAAACAGTTTCATGAGCATTTATATACATGCATAATCACATATGCACAACATAACAAGAGCATGACAAATAACGTTGTAAAAACAAGGCATAATATGGGAACCTTTAAGAAAGCAAAACTTTAAACTTACTTCCAAGTATAGGGATATTTTTCACACCTTCCCTACACCCCCAAACCTTTGAAAACACATTTAAAAACATGTCAAATCGGCAACCCTCATAATCTACTCACCAATAACCGTTTCTTGTCAGAAAAGTCACCGATTCAATCCAAAACTTCTTCAAACGTGATCACCAACTTCTTGTCCTGTTTCAACCATCAAAAAATAAGGATTTAGTGCTCCTAATCACATACAACAAACCCCAAGTCGGACCCCCACACAAAAGCCCTTAAAACCTATCAAAACCTTAACCGAAAACTTTCCGAAAACTACCAAACTTCTTCTAAACCTATAGTCCGGGATTAGGGACTTTAAAAACAAATTATAAATATCCTATCATGATTAAAATCAACAATTTAAGACCCAAAAACAGTGAGTAAAACTCTTGAACGAAAAATTATATGTTTTGATCAAAAACCGTTTTTTCTTAAACCAAAAGAGTAAAAACGTTTTTACCAAGCCAATAACTTGGTAATTTCAATAAATAACCTTTTAAAATCAGAGGATTGAATGTTTCTCACCTCCAATTCTGATCCAACCAACTTTCATGGCTTTTAAGAAGAAAAACGAGTGAAAAACAATGTTTTTGAAGAAGGAAAAATTATAAATAATTATTAGAACGAAAATTAATAAAAAGAAATAAGTTTTACCTTGAAAAGAAGGTCGTTCTCAGCCTTGGGAATAAGGAAAACGAAAATAATAAAATAAGGGTTTAGGTTTTGATATAAAATAGTTTTTTAGGAATTAAATATAGTAATTTGGGTTATTAATTAAAATTTTGGGTTAAGTGTTATTTAAATAAGCCCATGGAAGTTTAAATCAATTATAATTTGGATTGGATTAAAGCCCCTTAAAGATTCAAAGTTTTGGCTTAGTTTATAAAATTGTCCTTAAGTTTTCAATTTTTACAAAATAGTCACTAGTTTCAAAATTCTAAAGATTCAAGGGTCCATTTTCGAAATTAAGTTGAACAAAGTCAATTTTATATTAAATAAGGATTTTAGGATATTTTTCCATAATTTATTTCGATTAAAAACAAAATTTTAAGTACTTAATCCCGAACTAGGCCAAACCGGCTAAACCGACCCACTAACTTCTAAGCCCAATTTTGGGGTGTTACATTTTAGTCACTAAAATAATCCACTTTTTAATTTTTACAAAATAGTCATTAGTTTACAAAATCTTAGGTCTCCAAGTATCATTTTCCAAAATTGATTTGACCAAAGTAAAATATAAGTAAAAATAAGGATTTTAGATACTTTTTCTATAATTTATTCCCCTTAAAATTGATTTTTTTTGATTTAAATCTTAAAACTATGTTTAACGGCTTACCCGGTTTAACCAAACCACTAACCCGACTTCCTAAACATCCAGACCCATTTTTATGGCATTACAGGTGGCTTCGTGACACTTGTTGGATCATGAGGCAAATGAGTTTGAGTTCCAAGGACAAGTTGTCTTATGTTCTGTCTCTATTCAAAGAGAACATTAGAGAATGGTTAAAACCGTAAAAATATAATGGAACCCCGATTAGCCTACATGGAACGAATTCTTGGATGAGTTTGAAAATGTATGTGGGAGAGGCTTACATCAACCGGTTGAGAGATTAGTTTACACACCTAGTGCAAGGTAACCATACCGTCTTTAAATACGAGTAAGAGTTCCTACAGTTGAGTAGGTATGCAACTTAGTTGATAACCACCGAGAGGATGAGATACAAGAGGTTCATGAGAGGTTTGAGGAAGTAGATCCAGACTTATTTGATAGTTACTCCACCATAAGTGTTTTCTGAGTTGATAGTTAGTGCTAAAGCTTTGGAGCAAGTGCAAGGTTTGAAATATGGCTCTTTTAGAGGTCAAGGGAACTATAGTGAGAGGAATCAATTCTCTAACAGATCACAGTCCCATTTAATGAGAGATAGAAACCGTTGGAAAAAAAGGAAGGAGAGCATCAAATCAGGGTTCAATGTCAGACTGTAGGTTAGAGTCCGCTGGTCGTAAGAGGCTTTCATCATCTTTATCCATGATGTGTCCCAAGATTTCTAAAGGAAGTGTGGGTGTAGTAGTTTGTAATCAGTGTGGGTGCAGTAGTTTGTAACCAGTGTGGGCATAGGCACCGTGGTGAGTATTAGGGGCCAAACCAAGCTTATTTCGAGTTTGGATCTCTAGATCATCTTGTGAAGGATTACCCTACTACTGCCACTATTGTACCGGTTCAAGCATCGAGGACCTCCTATCTGGCTCATAAAGGTCGAGGGTTTTCTAAAGGAGGGGTGAGTCAGATCATCAAACATCAGAGTAGGGGTATATTTCAATCTATTTCTAGGGAACCGACGAAATAGTATGCATTATATCAGGTACCTTCTCTTTGTTTTCTATACCTATAGTAGCATTAGTGGACTCTGGGTATACGCATTCCTATATCTGTAGTGGGATATCTCAACAATGGAGTTTTTCAGCCAAGGATCTAAAGATAAGACTTAGAGTGACAAGTTTGTTGGTTTTATATATGATAGTGGACAAGGTTTATTGGAGTTTTCCGATCGAGGTACAAGGTTTGATCTTTCCCGCAAAAAATATGGTCTTGTCCTTTCAAGAGTTTGATGCAATCTTAGGCATGGATTGGCGTTTTGAGCATGATGCTAGCTTGGGTTGTAAGACCAAGGTTTTGAAGTTAAGAGTTGCTGATGGATTTAAGTTATTAGTGAGAGGAGAAACGAATCCTTGTATTCCTATTGTTGTTTCAGCTTTGGCAGCACAAAATTTGATAAAACAAGGTGGTGAAGCTTTTCTAGCTCATATGGTTGATATGAGATTTGAGGTTTTAGTTTTGGAGAGTCCCTAAATAGTTTTTGAGTTTATCAATGTGTTTCCTGAGGAGTTGTCAAGTTTACCACTAGATTAAGAACTTGAATTTCGTATAGAAGTGTTGCTAGGTGCGCTAGGTAAGCATATCGGTACACCTTGTTAGGTATGATGCATCGAATGTAATTTGGTTATCGATAAACGGATCGATACATAGAGAAGGATATCGATACTGAAGGGGCCCGTATCGATATTGGAAGAGTAGTCTGCCCAAGTTTTTAAGGTTTGAGTTTGGGGATTTAATAAATTATGCTATAGGTTTCTAAGGGTTAATTAAACTATAAAATGAATATTAAAACTTGGAACTAGTTTTTATGTTGATGACATGATGTTTATGACTTGTATGATTAATTTTGGTTGGTTGTGGTATAGAGTGGTCTAAGGATCCTTGTTGGATCACCTAGTATGGTTTGAGTCTTTGATTGGTGGACTCCAGATACCTAGTTAGTGAGTATTGCAACACAATAAAGGTCATCCTATGTGAGATTTCAGGTGATGTATTGAAGGTCATGCGATGTGAGATTCTTGGTGATAACTTTTCTTGATGTTAGATTCTAATCCTCACTCGATGCGAGATTTTAAGTGAAGACTCGATGCAAGATTTCGAGTATATTAGCTCGATGAGAGATTCCAAGCAGCCTGATATGAGATTTCGGGCCGAGTGAGTCTCCTAGTGTTGGGTTGACATTGGGTCTCACTTCTGAATTGTTTACTTTATGCTTTGATTGTGTTTGTCATATCATGTGTTTAGGCGATTACAGTAGGGTCAGTGCTTCATATCATATTGTCATATCTCATATAGCATGTGCATACTTATGATTCACTTGAAGCATAGTCGATAGGTTGTGTATTCACTTAGCTTTCGTAGCTCAGTGTTTCGAAATGTATTTTCATGCATAGGTAAGTAGAAGGATGACATGGCGGAGCACATCATCGTGGGACTTTAACATTGATCGGTTGGTAGAGAACAATAGCTCATAACTATTTCGGATTCTACTTTTTAGATTTGATATTTCTCTTAATTATAATGTCATGGTTGGTATTATGGCTTGTATTTATTTGATTTGAAATGTGAAAAATTTTATCGGAACGTGCTGAGCTTGTGGCCCAGATGTGACATCCGGGTTCGGGGGTGTTACAATAACAATGAAACTTTTGGATGCAGTAAAAAAAATAGATAAAATACAACTAGATTTAAATTTTAAGAAGAAGCAAACAAGAGTAAAATCATATTTTGCTAAGTTGTCCTAATTATAATTATAATTTTATAGAATTATTAATTTACAATACTAAAGTGATTATAAATTTATATAAAGATCTTAGTAATTTATCAAAATTATTGATTTAGACATTAGGCTAAAGTCAGGACTGAAAAATTATTATTTTATTAATTTATCAAAATTATTTATTTAGACTTTAGCCCAAGTCAAGACTGGAAAAAATATTATTCTAGAGAGTTATTAATTTA
Organism: Abelmoschus esculentus; assembly: GCA_035048815.1. Lineage (NCBI taxonomy): Eukaryota > Viridiplantae > Streptophyta > Magnoliopsida > Malvales > Malvaceae > Abelmoschus > Abelmoschus esculentus. The sequence goes on along the minus strand of JAUCBN010000056.1, from coordinate 5,777,216 downwards.
TCGAGTTATTATAGTGGTTTATAATATTAAATGGATCATAAATTTATATACGAGTATACCACAAAATTTTACTCGACTTTCAAAAAATATTTTTTTAATTTTGAACTATTTTAATTGATTTATTTATGTTTTTCGAGTCAACCTCGTAAGTTGAATAACTCAAGTTATTCGAATCTTATTATTTTACTATTTAGTCTATTATATCAATTTAGTAATAGTTTTAATCTAATTAAATAAAATTAATAAATCACTAGGATGATGATACATGTTATCACCCTAATTAGATTATTTTATTTTATTTTTTTAATTTATTTTATTTAATATTTAATATATTTTTCTCCATTCCAACGATGACCATTTTGTTTAAGGTAAATTATTGAGGAATGATGATTATGGTGTGACTTAAACCAATAACATCTATGTTAAAAAAACATGATTTTATCACTATTGCAACCCTTCTTTTATCTTTACTTAAATAAATTACATCATTTAATATATATCTTAAATAATTTTGATTCAATTATGCTTTTAACTATTTTTTTTTCTTTTTCCCTAATATATACTACGTCATAAGATATATATTAAATATTATAATTTATTTTATAAAAATTAGATTGAAGCAATGGTAAAATCATGTGGTGTTTTAACCTGAAGGTTTTAGGTTCAATCATCATTTTTCTTTAATTTTTATTAAATCAAGTGAAGATACTTGTCATTTAATTAAATTAAATTTAATATCAAATTATTATAATAGATAAATAATAAAAATTAAATGTATAATTTTATAAATTCTTGCTAACAAGAAGCCATCCATATCTATTAATCTTCCATTAGTATTTTAATTACGATATTCATTATAAGTTGAATGATAAAACTAGAAAAAAAAAATAATTCAATGATCAAAACAAACCATCCAATATTTAGATGATCACCTGAAAAGTATATTTTTTTAATTAAATAATAAAAAGGGTTATTGATTTTAAAATGACCATTCAGAAAGACAGCTGGAAGTGGGGGGTCTTGGTATGAGAAACAAGATTTTGTGTAGCATGAGAAAAGAGTTTCCAAAGTCTGACATTACACTGTAGAACAAGTGTGTTGTAATCAATCAGATTGGTTTCTTCACGTCGAAGTAGAGACAGAAAGTAGCAGAAAGAGACAGGCATGGAGGATCAAAAGTTATCAAACAGAGATGATATGTCTGAGAAAAAGATTGGACCCCTTCCTTTTGTTTCTATTTAAATCCTACCTTTCACAACAAAGTTTTCATCTTTTTATCTCTTACTACCAAGCTTTTCGTTTTGCTTTCTGCAACACAACATGTTCGTTGTAGGCGTGTCTGGTTTGGAAAATGGTCTTAAACCACTCTAAACAACAAGTAGTATTGCATGGCGAACCATCACATTCCTTGTGCACATCTTCATGGAAATGGAATGAATGTTTCCACAAGTTTCATGTATGTAATTTTCAATACAAACCTCTTAGTTTTTCCTCTTAAGCAAACTGATTCCTTTTTTAATTTGCTTATGTGTCACTGTCAGCAACCAACAAGGGTCTGCCTTTGATTTTGGAGAGCTAGAAGAAGCCATTGTTATGCAAGGAATTGAAGAAGCTAAAGCAAGTAAAGCTCCTTATCTTTCTTAATTTTTCTGACGTTTGAAGATTATGTCGTAGGGGGAAAGGTAGGGGTTGAGGTTACCATATTAGAGTAGCGAGCTATTGCTTGACCATGTTTAAAATCGAGCTATTGCTTCCAGCTTTGAAAAAATCATCTGAGATTTTGCTTTTGGGATTCTCTGCAGATTTATTAGCACCAGGCAGAACTGCAGGAGCTACTTTGGAGATGTTCCCTTCTTGGCCTATGAGATTTCAGCAAACACCTATAGTATAATTTCTTAGACTTTATGTTTTTATTTTTACCATTGTTTGACCATGTATTTGGATAAAGATGGGGTTTGACAGTGGACCAGTTCTATAAAAGAACAGGGTTTCATTAAAATGAGATTATTATTGTGATAATTCTGAATCAGGGGAGTTCAAAATCAGGAGGGGAAAGTACAGACTCAGGCTCAGCTTTGAACACTCTTGAACCAGAATCTCCCATCAGCAGAAAGGCATATTCTTCTTATTCTTCTTCATTTCATCAGGCTTTTGACCAACACCATCTTCAGCAACAACAACAAGAGATGGCAAGTGATCCCTCGACAACACTGAATCAATCATCAGCTGCCATTGATAAACCTCACAAAGACAAGGTCCTTAAAACTACACTCATCATGTTTAAATTAGTAATTTTATCCCAATCATTCAGGAAATTATAAAGTTGATATCAGTTTTTTGTCGTTATTACTGTTTTGATCTCTCTTTTCTCTCGCTATGATCAAATTTACAAGGGTGCAGATCCGAACACCTACAGAAAATCAAAGGGTACAGAGTTTTTCTGATTTCAGAACATTTTTTGGTGAATATCTGACATGAAAAAGAGTGAAAAAGCTGTACGCTTTGAAAAGCACTGGGAATCTGCACTATATGTGTGTACATATATATATTAAGTATGACTCCCCCACTTCGGTCAAGCCCTATAATTCACTAGAATTTCTTGTTTTTATCCTCTTGAAATCAGATTTGGAGTTAGAGAAAACACTCCAATAAATTGAATGTCTTTGTTTTTTTTCTTCCAATTTTCCAGCTTACCAAACAAGAGCCAAATTCTCTCATTGTCCTGACCAACTTCTTGTCTGGGCTTGATAAGAATCTTTTAAATCACCGACCACTATTTAGTATTTTATCCCTTTCATTGTCTATTATAAGTGGCTATATTTCATTGTTTCTGATGTTGCAGAAAAGGGCTTCAACTTCTGAGAAACAGATTGATGCCAAGGTTTTCTTTTTGGTTTCTTGGGTTCTTCCTGAATAAAAAAAAGGTGTTTTTTTAGTTAAAATCTGTTTAAAATTGTTGTCTTTTTCCAGACACTTAGGCGTTTAGCTCAAAACAGAGAAGCTGCAAGAAAAAGCCGTCTTAGAAAAAAGGTAACCTAAAACCATTACATGCAAAAAACAACAACAACATTTGCCTGTAGTTTCTTACTTACATGTCCATAACATACAAATTAGAAACTGATATATGTTTGTATGTAAACAGGCATATGTTCAACAGCTAGAATCTAGTAGAATGAAGCTAACTCAACTTGAACAAGAACTTCAGAGAACACAATCTCAGGTTTTCTTCTAGCATACTCTACAGTATTCATCAAAATAAATATCATTTAATTTCATTAGATGTATATGCTTAGAGTTTAGGGTTTTGTCTGTGTAATAGGGTCTTCTATTGGGAAGTATTGGTGGTGCTGTTGGAAATATGAACTCTGGTAAGTTTCTAAGCAAAGAGTTTTTATGTTGCCTTGTTAATTTACTAGAAGGGACTTTCATTATGCGAGTAATTTCCAATACTTGAATGAAAAAAGCTTTTTAAATGATGGATAATTTTGGTAGGAAATTAGCAAACTTTTGTTTGTCTTTAAAGAGGACTTTGACATAAAGTTAATTCCTTTAGGTAAACTTTAACTCATTCGATTATTAAAAATTACATTTAAGTCACATAATTATAGGTGAGGTTATATTTGGATTATCTAATTATTAAATATTATATTTGAGTCATTAAATTATAGGTAAGATTTATATTTGGGTCATCCTTCATATTTAAAAAACTACATCAACTTAGTCATTGTCTTCCAAATCACATATATACTCTCGTTAACATTAAAGTATTTCATTTGAAATCATTAATTAATCTAATACATAAATTAATATATATTTTTTTTAAATAAGGGTGATCTAGATATAATCTTACTCATAATTAAATAATTTAAGTAGGACCTTTAATAACTGGATGACCCAAGTATAACCTTATCATCCAACTATAACCTTTAATACTTGAATGACCTATATGTAATTTTTACCCATAATTGTAGGTTACGTATTCCTTTATTAATTCAAAGATATTTCTAAGAGGTTGCGTGCAAGAATTCAGTTTGATAATATTCCATAATTAAGTTGCCTAATTAAACATGGACCTTTGTTTCCAAATTTTAAGATTACTAATTCTACATTTTTTATTTAAATTTAATTATTTATTAAATAGTAAAATGAGTTTTTAAGTCAAACTGGGTTTCTGAATGCTAAGTCAAATTATGTTTTGTCTGTGGAATTTGTGGAATGTTTGATCTTGAATTTGGTGTAGGGGTGGCAATATGTGACATGGAATATGCTAGATGGTTAGAAGATGATGAGAGGCATATGTCGGATCTCCGAACCGGGTTACATTCCAACCTCTCCGACTCTGACCTTCGATTAATCGTCGACGCTTACATATCCCATTACGATGAAATCTTCCGGTTGAAAGGAATGGCTGCCAAATTCGATATATTTCACCTTTTAACCGGAATGTGGACCACTCCGGCGGAGCGATGTTTCCTATGGATGGGTGGTTTTAGGCCGTCTGAGCTCATCAAGGTTTTCCAAAGCTTCCGAATTGCCATAGTGAAATACAATATCCCATCCGAGTGATGATTGATTTGGTCTTAAACTACATATATTTTTTCAGATATTAATATCACAATTGGACCCATTAACGGAACAGCAACTGATGGGGATTTACAGCCTCCAGCATTCATCACAGCAGGCGGAAGAGGCGCTAACTCAAGGCCTGGAACAGCTCCAACAGTCTCTAATCGAGACGGTGGCCAGCGGTCCAGTCATCGACGGAATGCAACAAATGGGTGTTGCCTTAAGCAAGCTGACCAATCTTGAAGGCTTCGTTCGCCAGGTAACATGATAGATCAAATGTTCCTTTCTAGTCTATTTCATTTCATTTTGTCGTCTACGTATGATTTATCTTGTTTTACGCCGCAATTTTATAAAAGGTAAACTGTCTTAAGAGTTTAACCCCTAAATCTCTAAATTATATACAAATTTTAAATTTTTAAATATGTGATTGTCCCTTTAACTGATAGTCCAGAATATAATTTTATGTCTTAATAGTTGAAATATGGTGGATTTCTTGTTTGACCATTCATGTTAAGAGGGACATACATATTCAACTTCAGAATATATAAATTGAATTCATTTGCCACGTTTTGTTGGTTTCTATTTTATTCTTCAACCATCATTTTATTGGGGAATTTATTTTACTTTATCTCTAACAAGTCAATTGCAATATCGGATGCTACGACTTTAATGTAATATAAATTATTTTAATATATGAAGAAAGTATAATATTCTTGTATGAAATGTTTATCAACATCTTCCATTTATTTGTTTAACTTGTGTTTTGTGATGTAGGCTGATAATTTAAGACAACAAACGCTCCACCAACTGTCCCGGGTACTAACCGTTAGACAGTCGGCACGGTGTTTTCTGGTGATCGGGGAATACTATGGACGGTTGAGAGCACTTAGTTCTCTTTGGGCGTCTCGTCCTCGAGGGTATTATCTTTTCTTATAATTATTTTATAAATTTAATATCTGAATCAGAAAATATTTATATGATTCAGGAGGTTGATGGGTGATGAACAGTCATGGCAAACACCAACCGATCTCCAAATGGTCCAACCATCACCGAGCCATTTCTCACACTTTTGATGATTAAACAAAAGAGAAGAAAACCCAAGAAATATCTACTTGAACTCTCTGTGTATTTAATTTCAAAATGATATCTGCAGCCATGGAAATTGGACTATGTGTGTTGTATATTTCATCAAAGCTGTCTTTTGAGTTTAGAGTAGATCTTGTCTTTCTTTTTTTTAATTGACTTTTTTTATAAATCTTTTTAAATTATCGAGTTTAGCTTCTGTAGATGAAATTTAAAATGTAAGGTGTCTTACTAGTTATATTTTATTAATTTAAGAAAAATATTAATTTTAAAATGAATTTCTCCGATTTCAAGATATTTGTAATATCCTCATAGAATTTTTAAAACTTATAACACAATCACTAAAATTTTAAGATATATGTAATATGATTATTTTTGTCAGTTGTTGAAAAAGTTAATTTGATACGAATAAACTACATTAATAATTCATAAACTTTTAGTATATTTATAAAATGATCATCGTATAATATCCTTCTTTTTCTCTCTTTTATTTTTGTTCTGTTTAAATATGTTTTTCTTGTTTTCTTCCTTTATTTTTTCATCATCAGACACTAGCTAAACGTGACATATTTCTTTGATTCACATTGGAAACAAAAATCTAAATAGTTTGGATTCTGTACTTTGTATTAGTATTAACCCATGTTAATAAATAAAGAACAAGTCCAAGAAGTCATCGTAAACATGGATCTTAATTCTGCAACAATTCTAAACTTTTATAATTTTTTATTGATAATCTAATTTTGTATTCTTATAATTTTGTATCTCATATATTTCTAATATAACTTCTTAATAATTTATATCCCTTAAATTAAATTTTAGATCAGTCCTTGCTTCAAATTAAATGCACAAAATAATAGTAATCAATTATAAAGTCTATCTAGCTAGGCTTCGTAACATCATTAAAACGTTTTTCCTTTAATTCATTCTTAACAACAAGTTAATTATTTTGATGTAGGTCGATCTTGTTGATGATACTGAACAACACACTTTAATTATAGGACCTAAGAAGGAAGTAAGTCTCTCGCAAGAAGTGGTTATAAAATAAAGAAATAAGGATAAAAAATGAAAGGGATAGGTGAAATGGATGAAGATAATAGTTTAGGGACTGATTTGGAAGAGGACGGATGCATGGTGTTTGAAAGGGTGTTTGAATGTTTAAAAGTGATATATGGTAATGGTAAAGGCTGAGAATGATGAATGAAATAAAACGATGTGTAAGGGTTGTGATATGGTGAAAAGGAATGGTGAGAAAATGAAGATAATATCTTAAAGATACTAAAGGAAGAAACTAGGCTATAGAAAACCTATTCTCAAACCTTATATTGATCTTTAAGGGGTGATAAAATGGACTTTGACACTTTTAGTATAATAAAATAAAAGAACCAGAAGTATCAAGATGGATAGTAAAAGTGGTAGACGCCACAAGTATAAAAGTACCTGATAAGTCCATAAAGTTTCAAGAAGAACTAAACGAGAGAAAATTCTCACAAGTAAATTTATATAATCTGAATGGTGTGTTTAACAAATGAAATCGAAGTCCTATTTATAGTTTTATAATGGGTGTGGCCTAAATGGCCTTTAACTATTTGGCTTGTAACATCCCAAAAATGGGCCTAGGTGTTATCATGGCCGGATCAAGGGTTCGGTTGAACCGGTCAAGCCAATTAGCGTAAATCCGGGAATTAATTTTTATAAATGGTTTTCAAAGGAAATAAAATATGGAAAAATACTCTAAAATTCTTATTTGGAGTCTATTTGAGTTTGGTAAACTCAATTTTGTAAAATTATACTATGAACCTTGACATTTTGGAAAATAGTGACTATTTTGTAAAAATGACAATTTTAGTGACTAAAATGTAAATGGATCAAAACTTAAAATCTTTAAGGGGCTATTTATCTAATCTTTCTAATCAGATCTAACCTTCCAAAAATCTCTTTATAAACTCATTTTAATTACCATAAAGATTTTTATTAAGATATATTTCTCATTTTTTACCAAAATCATCATTTTACGTAACTTTCCATTTTCTCTCAACTTCTCCCAATTTTCTTGGTTTCCAATCAGATTACTCTTCAATTTTATCAAATTAAATCACATCTTTTTGTTTTAATTTCGTTCATATTATTCTCTCCTTATTTCTCTTCAATTTCCTTACATTTTACAACTTGTTTTTCATGGGTTTTTCAATTGGAAGGAGGTTGGATCTTGTTTGGAGGTAAGAAATCATTCAAACCTCTGAAATTTGATTTCTCTATTGAAATTACCAAGTGTTTGATCCATTGAATTGAGTTATTGATTTTTTTATGGTTTTAATTGATGATTTTCGGTTTTTATCGGTTAATTTTGATTGAATTGATACAATCCCGTAATAAGGTGATACCTGATGGTTTTCAATGGGTAGATTAATGAATTTTGATGTGTTTTAACATGGAATTAATGGTTCATGGATGGGTAAACTAGGATCTTAGGTTTTGGTGATGTTAATTGGCTTAGATCTTCGGTTTATGGCTTGTTTAGGTGGCTGAATGTTTGCTGTTGGTTTAGGATGTTTAGAACATGGTTCTTGGTTATGTTTTGTTTCTGAGAGGTTTTTTTTTTCGTTGGCTAAGGGCTTGGGGTCATTCGGATGAGTTTCGGATATGTTTCGGAGGTGTTTTCGGTTTTCTTAAGTGTAGTTTTTGGGGCTGTTTGTTTGGAAAGTGTGGGAGGTTGATTGAATGCATTAATACCTCTGTTTTTGATATGTTAAAACAGGGCAAGGTGTTGAGCAAAGTGTTGAAGGTGTTTCGGAAAAGGCGAGAATGTCGGTTGGCTTCGGTAAGCTAGTTTCGGACAAGTGGTGAGTGGGCTGTCGTATCGGCAAAGTTTTACTTATTTTATCAAAGGTTTGGGAGTTTATGGATGGGGTGAAAAACCTCCCCACACTCAGAAGTAAGTTAATGGTTTCGCTCTCTTAACGGTTCTTATATCGTTCCATAATTACCATATTTTAGACATGTTGTTAATGTAGTTTTTACATATGTGATTTATGCATGAGAAATGATAAGTGCGTTGTCCAAAGGATGTTTTAATTATTGTACATTGATATCGGATATGTTTTGACAATTGAATACTTCATGAGTTTTATTAATTTCTATACTTTGGTAATATATCCAATGATTGGTAATGTTGCATTGGTTTTATGAAAGATGCATATGAAGGAATAGTTTCCAATGCATGAATTAAATATGGAAATGATGCATGCATGTGTTATATGTTGTATATGCATGGTTAATGATGGTTTCCATGACTTTTAAAGCATGATAATAATTTGGATTAAAGTATAGTTATTTCCCTTTTCCCGAATAAAGCCGTTGAGCATGATTTGGTTCATCTTGTTGAACATATAGTGAGTTCATTGTAAAACAGCAAGCTACCATGCATAATGAATATGATATTGGCTTGGTGACACTATTTAAGACCACAAATACAAATGACATGTCATTAGGATTAAGTGCACTACAAAGATTATGAGAATAATGATGTTGCCTACACGTAAACTAGGGTGACTTTGTGTTCGACCGTGCGTGTAGAGCTTGCCTATATTTAACAAGGGTGACTTTGTGTCTGACCGTGCATATAGTTGAACCATACACAAACAAGGGTGACTTTGTTTCCGACCGTGCGTAGTGGGGGCAACATGTATACAAGGGTGACTTCGTGTCCAACCGATGCATATTGGGACCAAGTGTCTCTAGATAAGGAATAAGGAATTTGTGTATTCGATGGGTATATGGTTTGAACAAATTTAGTGTTTTAAAGTCATGAGTTTCTCAGGCATGTGTTCTTGACCAAGTTTTGTGCTTAGAGATGCATATGCATTTAAAAGGCCATATGTTTTGTTGTTGTTTTGAAAGCATGAAAGTCTTGAGAATTTTAGCTTTGTATGGCAAGAGATAATGGACACTTGGTAAGGAAATTGTTTTGGTTTTGTAAACATTGTTGAGACATTTATATTGAGCATGATATGGCATGATTTAAAGTGTTTTATTGATGGACATATGGGCTGCATTGCAAAGGTGGTATTATTTTTGTTTTACCCCTCACTAAGCTTATGCTTACCTTCTCTTGTACCTTGCAATGCAGAGATAATAACCGAGGTAGCCAAGGGAAGCAAAATTTCAAGTGCTTGTCGATGAAAAGCTCAAGTATGTGTTCTAAGTGTAGTAGTAGTAGTAAGAGAGAATGGGGGTATAGTTTCTTGTTGCAAGAGTCGGTTTTTGGTTGATAAGTTTTACTTTGGTTATACGAACTTGGGTATGTATTGAATGTTGAACAAGTTGAATATTGATGCAATGTTGTGTTTCCTTGAAGCATGTTTGACTATGAATGGTCTAGGGTGTTGAGTCAAAGTTAGGGTGTATGCCTATAGATGTTATGGGGTGTTGATGATTGTAATCGAGTGATTAAATAACTCATTATGTTTAGGAGTTATGCCTATAGCTGATAATGATCTTTGATTAAGTTTCGAATGGAGGAAATCCACTTAAGGTGTCTAAATTTTGTTATGGGCACAGGGGGTATCGAAACCCCTAAAACTGGTATCGATACCCCAGGCAAAATTTGGGTAATCGGACCATGGTTTGATACATTAATACAAAAATTAAAAAAAACAAATAACATAATATAAAGATACAAATAAAAATTTTATTAAATAAAATAAAAAATGAATCTAGAACGTGATCAGATTATAAAAAAAAATTAAAATATAAAAAAAGAAGGGACTGAAAATAAAACTACATGGGTTAAATGTGCAATTAACCTTTATAATTACTAAAATTTTTGAGTTATTCGATTTCCATTCTTGTAACTTGAACTTAATTTAAAAATTTTTCGAGTCGATTCGAGTTTATGAAATTTCGAATCGAGTTTTTTCACTTCGATTTGAGTCGAAAATTTTGATTTTTTGAATCGAGTCGAGTTTTGCTCACCCCTACACGTCACGGTATCGATACAGGGCTTGGCTGTATTGATACCCCTCACTAAATAATGAGCTTTAGGTGTCGAAATTACATGTTAGTCCCGGATATCTTCCTATATTCAATTATGGTAGCTACAGATGTTATTTGAGTTTAAATTTCACATGTATGCATAAAATTGACTTAATTTCAAGTTGGCTAACTTAATTTGGAAGAAGTCCTTAGAATTTGAAAGATTTACACTTTGGTCCCTAATTAGTGAAGTATGAAATTGATGATGTTAAAATGCTCTGATTGATCTGAAATTTATCATGAATGCTATTTGTATGTTTAATTGAAATTTTATGGAATGAATTTCTACCTTGACAATAGAATTTAAGAGATTTACATTTTAGTCCCTAAATCTTATAAATGGAATTAAATAAGTTGTAGACATCGTTTCGAGTTGAGATTTGATATGCAAGCATGTAATAGCCTTAATAAAGTTTGGTAATACTAATTTAATTTTTGGACACTTAAATTTGGGAAATTTACAATTTGGTCCTTTTTACTTAAATGTCCAAGTTAAGGCTCGTTTCACTTCCGTTTTTGCTACAATTGGACACAAGCTAGGTATGAACATGTAGGAATTAAGTGAAGTATTTAGATAAGATAAAAGAAAAAAAAAGGTCGTTTATCGGGTGAAACCTTTACGGGTTTAGCTCGGTATTCCCCGTGTAACCCTTTAGTGTCGTTTTCGTCTAGGCCGGGCTAAGGGGGTTACATTTGGTGGTATCAGAGCCAGGTTTAAAAACTTTTGGGGAGTTGATGTTTAAGATAGTGATGTATTTCGTTTGTTGTATAACATGGACTATTATTTTGCTATGCACAGTGATTGATTATTGTTTAAATGCAAGTATGTTGGTAAGTATTAATGTTGGGTGTTTGATCTATGTTATCGAATGGTAGAAATAACCTTGTTGGATAATTATGGTGTTTGCAAGTATGATCTAATCTTATTGCATTAATATGTTAATGGTCTACAAAAGGGATGCGATCATGATCTTTTGTTGATAAAAAGAGTGGATTGAGCATTGTATAGCTATTGTGTGAATAAGCATGGTGTTTGTTTTGTGCTTTGATGAGATGGTGTTGATATCATGGTATATGGTGGTTGTGTCATGTAATGGTTGAATTTTTTTGGTTGGGGGACTATTCCGGGAGACCCATTGCTCTAACTACTACTAGAAATTTTTTTTTGTTTTATATTATACTTGAGCTACTTGGAACTTGCTTTATGCTGGCTTTACTAAATTGTAAAAAAATGTTGTTATTCATTGTAAAATTATGATGTTTTCTGATATGGGACTGATAAGAGAGTTGAGTTTTGTTAATAGAGGAGTTGAGGAGGATCGACAAGTTTATGTTAAAGTTTACAATATGGTGGAAGTGATAGATTTTGAGTCGACTGGGTTCTTAGCCGAGTCTGAGTGTGAAAGGGGTTTTGGATCAACTGAGTCTGAGAACCTGTTGTGGTTGTGAGTAGCAGATGGCTACATCTCTGGGATTACCTTAGGAAGTTCCAGTGTGTTGATATGCATGATGAATCGAATGTTTAGAAAATAGGTGAGATGTGGCAGGGTTGTGTACTCTATGAGTACCAAGCTTCGATGGTTTTATATGTTGATGTGTGGAAGAGGTTTGCAAGTTAGTAGTTAGGTTGTTGGAGTTAAGGATATTATTTGTGTGTGAACAATAATCATGCATAGTGTAAGAGCACATATATGTATATATCTATAGATATTATAGGACATACATGCATTCTCAAGCATGACATTAGAAATTACATTTACATGCAACTGCACAGGCATTTATGAGGGCATACAGGAAATCATGCATACATTCGTTCACACTTGCGAGTAACTCCTTTGAAGACAAAGATGGTGTGTGGTTGGTTCTTTTTGGGTGAAGGTTGATAAGTGCTCAACTCACTATCACTTTTGACACCTTTTATGGGCATTAATCACCGAATTTACACCCACTCAGACCAATGCATGTACTTAATGTGATATATTTAGAATTTATGCTCATAAAGGTCATAGTTGTAGAAAAGGCAAGTTTTACTGTATTTTTATATCTGTGCAGGAGAACCAGTGCCGCGGCAGCAACATGGCCGAGGCAGGACCTGATGCCGAGGCAGCAGCTGAGAGCCAGGAAGCAAGACTGTAGGCGATTGGAAGAGAAAAATCCAAGGGACGTGTTTGGACATAAAGCACATGGATCGGAGCTGGTTAGCATGAGGAAAAGCCCAAGACAAGGCCACACGGGAAAGCCTCTTAGTTGAATTGAACTTGGAAATATTTTAATTATGTACATGACTTGTTAGGTCAAGCCTATATAAAGACCTAGCCGTCCAATATATTAGACACCAATACCGAGAGAGAGAGACGATTCTTAAATTCTTTGTTTTCTTCCTCTTAACTATGTTCTAAGCTTTCTTAGGGTTTAGGTGAAGGTTGTTAGTATTTGTGAGAAGAAATTGTACTTTGTCTTTGTTTCAATGCAATAAAACTATCAAGGTTTGCTTATCCTTTGTTATTCCTTGTTCTTGCATTCAAGCCCGGGAGGGAAGTTTGTAAGTAACCCATTTATCTAGAATCAGGAGAGTTAGATTCATAAAAGGGTAAGTACGGTATTTCAATCGCGAAATACTAACTCGGCCTATGGATAGGTTAAGAGTTTCAGCGGCTAAGAGAAGTGTGAGATTGGTTGGTGAGTATAACTGATTCACGCCGGGAGGTATCATCAAGGACTAGTCATCAACAGTACTTCGACTTAGGGATAAGCGGAGTCATCCACGGACACTTTGCCGAACTTTGGTAAAGTCCACCCACGAGCAAGGGATTGCCGTGGCGGACAGTATTGTCGCTGCCAAGGCAGTAATCTGCAGTGCTGCCGAGGCAGTGATATATGATTGCATTGGGCAGAGACAAGTCAATTAAATCCACAATACAACACAACTAGATCCTGACCTCTCTCTCTACTTATCAAATCTCTTTATTTTATTTAGTTGTTTTATTTTAGTTCCATCACAACTCAAACTACTTGTGTTTTTATTTCTTTTTACAGAACAAGAAAACGAAGAAGACATATTGAGTATACCAATCCTTGTGGAGATGATAATCCGATAAATACTTATCACTTATTACTTGCGATGTGTCCACTTGCACTAAACGCGCACTTTTGACACGCGACAAGTTTTTGGCGCCGTTGCCGGGGATTGGCAACTAAATTTTGTTTTCTTTATTTTCTTGTTCCTTTTTATTTTTATTTTACCTTTTTTTTCTTGGTGTATGACCAGGGCCAACCCAACCAACCCTTTGTATGAGTTAGATCCAGAGATCGAACGAACAAGGCAAAGGTTGAGGAGATAAATCCAAGAAGCTATGGCAGATCACCCGGCAGGACAAAACTTACCTGCCGGCAATGGAGGTCTTCCGCCGCCACCAGGGCCGTGACAGCTCACTGTTAGAGACTTCCTGGAAGAGGATTTAAACGAATTAAACCCAGGATTCGTTACACCGGAGATAGAAGCAACCCACTTTGAACTGAAACCTGTCATGTTCAATATGCTTAACACTATTTGACAGTTTGGTGGGTCTGTCACTGAAGATGCAAGGCAGCACCTCAAGTCCTTCATGGAAATATGCAATTCCTTTAAAATCCAAGGAGTCCATGAAGATGTCTTGAGATTGAAGTTATTCCCCTATTCACTGAGGGATAGGGCCAAAGCTTGGTTAAATAGTTTTCCAGCAGGATCTATTGGATCTTGGAGTGAACTCTGTCGTGATTTTATTACACGTTTTAATACTACAAATCTATATGATAGAATTCGTAATGAAATCACTTCTTTTCGACAGGTAGATGACGAACCTATGTACGAGGCATGGGAGCGCTACAGGGAGTTATTACACAAGTGTCCTTTGCATGGATTTCCCCTATGGACACAAGTGACCATGTTCTATAATGCCACGAATGCCCCGACAAGGATGATGTTAGATGCCTCGGCAAATGGGACACTCCTTGATAAAGCACCTGAGGAAGCTATTGAAATACTGAACAAACTCGCAAAGAATGATTTTCAATTCCCTACATCTAGGCAAGGAGGAGTAAGACGCCAAGCCACGGTGAATGAGTTAGACACATCAAATTCAGTGGCAGCACACTTAGCCTCTCTTACAAAGATGGTACAAAATCTACAATTATAGCAGAATACCCGTGAGGTTAAGGTAATTGATTCCTTTTGTGACTTATGTGGAGGTAACCACAGTTCCTCTGATTGTATGAATCAAGAAACCGGTATGTATGTTGGAAATTACAATTGAACCAATATGATGTCCACTTGCACTAAACGCGCACTTTTGACACGCGACAAAGGTCAAGATTTAAAAAAAATGTGTTGAAAGAGTCTCCTTGTTGGTCTTGAGCTTGGTGTATTGTGGGCGAATTACTCTTTTGGTTAGGGTATAGTCCAGGATAAAGATTGGTTAGTTGGGCTCGGAGTTGTGAATGTTTGAACCCGAGGGAAATACCCTAAGTTATGGTTAGTTTTGAGTTGGTCATTAAGAAATGTAAGGTTGAGTTTTGCGAGTACTCTCCAGATAAGGTTTGGAGGTTGTAAGAAGACTATAACATGTTATGTAATGTAAGGCGGTTTGGTGTTCTTCAGAATAGTGTGGATTCGTTTTGTGGAAAATGTGTTGTTTTATTGTCATGGATGATGGAAAAACTACATGGAATCCTTTGTAGTATGGTTTAGTATGTGGTAAAATTGGGGGTTTTGACCGGTCTGATGTCTTTCTATGAGGATTATCGGGTCGAGTTTTGAAAACAAAATATAGGAGAAATATATTAGTATGGGAGTTGTGGTTTCGTGGGTTTGAATCATAGTTTTGTTATGACCTTGCGAGGTTTGGTTGTGCCATAAAGGTGGAAAGTGCACACGTGTTTATAAGGAGTTAAGTTGGGTTTACCTCGGTTAAAGTTAGATTGTGGTGATGTTTGAAGTGGTGTAACAGGGACTGTTGGATAGTTTATGATTTGTATCAGTTATTCGGTCTTATGGGCTTGCTTTTATCGAAAAGTTTTGTGAGAGTTTGTGTTCAGTGGGTTCATGTCTGTGGATGTTTCATCAATATGGTTACTGCTTTGGCAAGGTTTTAAAATAAGAGATGTTGGGGCAAATGGAAGGAAGAGTGTTACAAGCTTGGATTTTGTTGTGGTATAGGTGAGATAAGAGTTGGTTTATCAATGAGTTGATATTGGGTAGGAGTTTTGAGTTAAGTGTCGAGGCACTTAACGATGTGTGAATCTTGAAGTCTGAAGTTTGATGTTGAGTTGGTTGTGGTGGCTTAACCTTAAGTTGGAGGTATTATCGTTGAAATGAGTATAGTGTTGGGTATCGACATAAAGTTGGTAAGTTCCTTGTATGGAATGTTTTGTGGAATGTTAGCTATCGAGGGTAACTTGGCTTACATAAGGGTGCTTGCGATGGGTGTTTGTTTTGTGGGGTAAGCCAGGATCGTTGTGGAGTTACGAGGGAAGTTGTTCGGTTAAATCTATGTGGGAGACCTGGTAAAATGGTGGAGCTATGAGTAAGACTCTACCTTGTTTAAGTTGATCAAGGATAAGTCGTGGTCAGATGTTTATTGAGGGTCTAGTTGAGGATGTGTTTGTCAAGTTTTAGTTTTGTGTTGAGAAGCTTTTATGTTATATGAGCCGCATGGGTGTTTCGAAGGGTGACAAGTTGGAGTGCTGTCTTGATCAGGGCATATGGTAACCTTTTCTATATGACTGGTGGTAGAAGTTTAGGAGCAGGTGTTTTTGAGTGAGCTTATTTTGGATATTTTTGAGATATGGGTGGATGTTTATCCTACTGGTAAGGTAAGCTTGAGTATCAATTTCTTTGGGTTATTAGTATTGGTAAAGGTGCTAAGGTTAAAGTCGGAAAGAATCATCATGAGTTTGGTAGTAAAGTTTTGGGGTGAGATGGATTTTTCTAGGAGTGTTGGTAAAACAATCGTATGTTTGAGTACGGTTTATCTTGGGTTCCTAAGTTCCATCCAGAAGATGGATGGGTGGCGTAACCATAACATGTTAAGATTCAAGGTTTTTGAGACCGAAAAAGTTTGTCGTTTGGGTGTCGGGTTTTATCATCCATAGGTGGATGGATGATATGTTGAGATATTGTGGTATGGTTACTATGTCTCTTAATAAAGGTGTTATTATTGATGGAGTTTGCTTAAGGCAATGTTGACAGTTTTGTGTTAAGTTAGTTTGAGGCTTGTTGGTTGAGCATCGTTGTGTGGATCAAAGGTTGGTAAAAAGCTTATATGGTTGCCTGATATGTTGGAGGATGTTGAAAGGAGAGTTAGTTCGACGGTGTTGGTAGGGAAACCGTTGCGGTTAGCAGGAGTTGGTTATCAATCTTAAATAAGAAGAAGGGGGTTTCTCTTTTGAGTTATGTGTTCTGTGAGAGTTGAGGTGGTTTGGTGGTTTGGGCACTGTTGCTTTGGATGAGGCACATATCTGTTGTTTTTCCGAATAGGGTAAATGTTTGGTTGGAATCGAGTTTTAAATTTGAGTGTGGAAGGTGTGTTGAGATATTATTTTCTGGATCAAAGTTTGTGCGACAAGTTGTCAGGTGGATTAGAGCACTTTTGGTGGTGGCAAGTTGGGAAAGGAGTAGTTCCTTACCTCTTCTCGGTATGTAAATTTTGAGGATGAAATTTATTAAGTGGGTGAGAGTTTTAACATCCCAAAAATGGGCCTAGGTGTTATCAAGGTCGAATCAAGGGTTCGGTTGAACCGGTCAAGCCAATTAGCCTAAATCCGAGAAATAATTTTTATAAATGGTTTTTAAAGGAAATAAAATATAGAAAAATACTCTAAAATTCTTATTTGGACTCTATTTGAGTTTGATAAACTCAATTTTTTAAAATTACACTATGAACCTTGACATTTTGGAAAATAGTGATTATTTTGTAAAAATGACAATTTTAGTGACTAAAATGTAAATGGGTCAAAACTTAGAATCTTTAAGGGGCTATTTATCCAATCTTTCTCATCAGATCTAACCTTCCAAAAATCTCTTTATAAACTCATTTTAATTACCATAAAGATTTTTATTAAGATATACTTCCCATTTTTCACCAAAATCATCATTTTACGTAACTTTCCATTTTCTCTCAAAGGTTTGGGAGTGTATGGATGGTGTGAAAAACCTCCCCATACTCAGAAGTAAGTTAAATGGTTTGGCTCTCTTAACGGTTCTCATATCGTTCCATAATTGCCATATTTTAGACATGTTGTTAATGTAGTTTTTACATATGTGATTTATGCATGAGAAATGATAAGTGCGTTGTCCAAAGGATGTTTTCATTATTGTACATTGATATCGGATATGTTTTGACAATTGAATACTTCTTGAGTTTTATTAATTTCTATACTTTGGTAACATATCCAATGATTGGTAATGTTGCATTGGTTTTATGAAAGATGCATATGAAGGAATAGTTTCCAATGCATGAACTAAACTTGGAAATGATGCATGCATGTGTTAGTTGCTGTATATGCATGGTTAATGATGGTTTCCATGACTTTTAAAGCATGATAATAATTTGGATTAAAGTATAGTTATTTCCCTTTTCCCGAAAAAAGCCGTTGAGCATGATTTGGTTTATCTTGTTCAACATATAGTGAGTGCATTGTAAAACAGCAAGCTACCATGCATAATGAATATGATATTGGCTTGGTGACACTATTTAAGACCACGAATACAAATGACATGTCATTAGGATTAAGTGCACTATAAAGATTATGAGAATAATGATGTTGCCTACACGTAAACTAGGGTGACTTTGTGTCCGACCGTGCGTGTAGAGCTTGCCTATATGTAAACAAGGGTGACTTTGTGTCCGACCGTGCATATAGTTGAACCATACGCAAACAAGGGTGACTTTGTGTCCGACCGTGCGTAGTGGGGGTAACATGTATACAAGGGTGACTTCCTGTTCAACCGATGCATGTTGAGACCAAGTGTCTCTAGATAAGGAATAAGGAATCCGTTTATTCGATGTGTATATGGTTTGAACAAAGTTAGTCACTTATTTTCCAATATATATGAATTATGATTGAGACTTTTTTTTTTGTGTATTGTAAAGCATGAGATTGTAGAACATGTTGAGTTAGAATTGTATTGAAAATGTAATGTTTTAAAGTTATGAGTTTCTCAGGCATGTGTTCTTGACCAAGTTTTGTGCGTAGAGATGCATATGCATTTAAAAGGCCATATGTTTTGTTGTTGTTTTGAAAGCATGAAAGTCTTGAGAATTATAGATTTGTATGGAAAGAGATAATGGACACTTGGTAAGGAAATTGTTTTGGTTTTGTAAACATTGTTGAGACATTTATATTGAGCATGATATGACATGATTTAAAGTGTTTTATTCATGGACTTATGGGCTACAGTGCAAAGGTGGTATTATTTTTGTTTTACCCCTCACTAAGCTTATGCTTACCCTCTCTTGTACCTTGCAATGCATAGATAATAACCGAGGTAGCCAAGGGAAGCAAAATTCCAAGTGTGTCTCGATGAAAAGCTCAAGTATGTGTTCTAAGTGTAGTAGTAGTAGTAGTAAAAGAGCAATGAGGGGTATAGTTTCTTGTTGCAAGAGTCGGTTTTTGGTTGATAAGTTTTACTTTGGTTATACGAAATTGGGTATGTATTGAATGTTGAACAAGTTGAATATTGATGCAATGTTGTGTTTCCTTGAAGCATGTTTGACTATGAATGGTCTAGGGTGTTGAGTCAAAGTTAGGGTGTATGCCTATAGATGTTATGGGGTGTTGATGGTTGTAATCGAGTGATTAAATAGCTCATTATGTTTAGGAGTTATGCCTATAGCTGATAATGATCTTTGATTAAGTTTCGGATGGAGGAAATCCACTTAAGGTGTCTAAATTTTGTTCTGGGCACAGGGGGTATCGAAACCCCTAGAACTGGTATCGATACCCTAGGCAAAATTTGGGTGATTCGGACCATGGTTCGATGCTTAAACCTCACTGGACGCCCGAGTATCGATACTGTCAAGGGCAGTATCGATAACCCTAAGCTTTTGTAGGTAATATGGTTACTGACACGTCACGGTATCAATACAGGGCTTGGCTGTATCGATACCTTTGACTAAATAATGAGCTTTAGGTGTCGAAATTACATGTTAGTCCCGGATATCTTCCTATATTCAATTATGGTAGCTAAAAATGTTATTTGAGTTTAAATTTCACATGGATGCATAAAGTTGACTTAATTTCAAGTTGGCTAACTTAATTTGGACAGAGTCCTTAGAATTTGAAAGATTTACACTTTCGTCCTTAATTAGTGAAGTATGAAATTGATGATGTTAGAATGCTCTGATTGGTCTGAAATTTATCATGTGTGCTATTTGTATGTTTAATTGAACTTTTATGGAATGAATTTCTACCTTGACAATAGAATTTAAGAGATTTACGTTTTAGTCCCTGAATCTTATAAATGAAATTAAATAAGTTGTAGACATCGTTTCGAGTTGAGATTTGATATGCAAGCATGTATTAGCCTGAATTAAATTTTGGTAATACTAATTTAATTTTTGGACACTTAAATTTGTGAAATTTACAATTTGGTCCTTTTTACTTAAATGTCTAAGTTAAGGCTCGTTTCACTTCCGTTTTTGCTACAATTGGACACAAGCTAGGTATGAACATGTAGGACCTAAGTGAAGCATTTAGATAAGATAAAAGAAAAAAGGGTCGTTTATCGGGTTAAACCTTTATGGATTTAGCTTGGTATTCCCCGTGTAACCCGTTAGTATCGTTTTCTTCTAGGCCGAGCTAAGGGGGTTACACGGCTAATCATTCATCTGAATGTTGTCTCCCTCCAAATCTATTAAAAAAGTTGTAACTTCTAGGTCCAGCCTGCACAGTCTCTAGTAATTTGGTCATATCTCGAGTTCTCGATATCGGATTGATGAGATTCAACATGAATTGGAAATATAAGAGATAGGGGAACAATTTTCATGAAGAACTTGAAACCCAGTTTTACTTGGATCCTACTCGAAAATGAAAAACAAGTGGACCATAATGAATCTACCCAATGAAGAGTTGTAACTCTTTTTTTTTTTATATCCACTTGCTTTCCCACCATGATCTTGGCGCAGATGATGTTTGGACATGATGTTTGCTGAAGGTTAAGTGACCTTCGAGTATTGATCAGAGAGTGATAACTAGATCTGAGATTAGCTAATAGAGCTTGGAGTAAGCTGGATTGAGTTGAGCTATCTAGCTAAAAGACTTAGCTAAAGCTTAAAGCTGAATTAAGCTAATATGAGTTGCCTTTACCTAGGTGAACTCCTACCTTAGTTTCCTTGTGTTAATATCTAGCTACTAGAGTGTTTAGGAGCTAAATTTAAAGCTATTTTTCCATTGAACTCGTTTGAGACTATTTTGAGCTGTCCTTAGCTATGTGATCTCTTGTAGTATGATCCTTTAGGTCCATGAGGTGCCGTCTTGAGTCCTTATGAGCTATCCAAGCTGATTGAAAGTTCCTTTAGCTGAATCAAGTTGAATTCGATCAATATGAGTTGAACCGAACTCCCATAGAATGTGTCCTTTGATCTTGTACCTATATATAATAAAAAAAATTACTTAAATTAATACACATGAGATGAAATAATTAAATTAAGTCTAATAATATGTGATATGCATGATATAAAAATGTGGATCCTATGTTGTCAATACATGCATATGTATAAAGCATAAATAAACGGAGTTTTGCACTTTTTGCTATACAAAGCCTCATACAGAGTTCTGCACTTTTTGTGTAATATCCCAAAAATTACTCCTAATTTTGAAATCCCTAATTAAAAACCCTAATTTTTATATTCTCAATTTCTGAAACCCTAATTTAATTGAGTTTTTTTTTAAATTGATTTTCTAAATTTAAGGGAATTTTTTTGATAAGATTATAAAGTTTTGAAAGTTTTAAATGTGAATTTAAAGATTAGTAGTTAAAGTGATTTGATGACTTTTGGATAACTAATTTATTTTTAAATTGAATTTTATTTTTACTGAGATTATTTTTTATTAAAAATATCATTTTATTCTAATTATTGTTTTATCAAAAAAATTTATTTAATATTATAAATATTATCTAAAGTTTCAGAAAAGAAATCCCTTTAAAATACTATAAGCTTTTTATTATTATTTTATTAATTCTTTTATATGGTTTAATAGAATTCTAATTCAAATTGGATTCAATTATTTTTTCTATATATATACATAGTATGGTTTAAGACAAACCATAAATTTTTTTTCTCCATTGATAAGTGCTCAACACACTATCACTTTTTACACCTTTTGTTGGCATTAACCATTGAATTTACACCCATTCGGACCAATGCATGTACTTAATGTAATATATTTAGAAGTTATGCTTATAGGGATAATATTTATAGAAAAGGCACGTTTTACTGCATTTTCATATCTGTGCAGGAGAACCGATGCCGCGGCAGCAACAAGGCCGAGGCAGGACCTGATGCCGAGGCAAAAGCTGAGAGCCAGGAAGCAAGACTGTAGGCGATTGGAAGATAAAAATCCAAGGGACGTGTCTGGACTTAAAGCCCATGGATCGGAGCTGGCTAGCATGAGGAAAAGCCCAAGACAAGGCCATGCGAGAAAGCCCCCTTAGCCGAATTAAACTTGGAAATATTTTAATTATGTACATGACTTGTTCCCTACTCCAAGTTGTATTCTACTTAGGAAAGGTTTGCCCTAGGTCTAGCCTATATAAAGACCTAGCCACCCAATGTAACACATAGGGGAGAAAACCTAGAGAGAAAGAGCCGACATATAATCTTGTTTTCTTTCTCTCTATTATGTTCTAAGCTTCTTTAGGGTTTAGGTGAAGGTTGTTAGTATTTGTGAGAGAAGATTGTACTTTGTCTTTGATTCAATGCTATAATGTTATCAAGGTTTGCTTATCCTTTGTTATTCCTTGTTCTTGCATTCAAGCCAGTGAACTGCAGTGCTGTCGAGGCAGTGATATACGATTGCATTGAGCAGAGACAAGTCAATCAAATCCACAATACAACGCAACTGGATCCTGACCCATCTCTCTCTAATATTCATTCTCTTTACTTTGCTTAGTTGTTTTAGTTTAGTTGAACCAAACTCAATCACTTGTGTTTTTCTTTATTTCTTTCTACAGAACAAGAAGACGAAGAAGACATATTAAGTCTACCAGTCCCTGTGGAGACGATAATCCGATAATTACTTATCACTTATTACTTTCGATGTGTCCACTTGCACTAAACGCGCAATTTTGACACGCGACAAGTTTTTGGCGCCGTTGCCGGGGACTGGTAACTAAATATTATTTTCTTTATTTTCTTGTTTCTTTTTATTTTTATTTTACTTTTGTTTTTCTTGGTGTATGACCAGGGCCAACCCAACCAACCCCTTATACGAGTTAGATACAAAGATAGAAAGAACAAGGCTAAGGTTCAGGAGACAAATCCAAAAGGCTATGGCAGATCACCCGGCAGGACAAAACTTACCTGCCGGTAATGGAGTTTTACCGCCGCCACCTAGGCCGCGGCAGCTCACTGTCAAAGACTTCTTGGAAGAGGACTTAAATGGATTAAACCCAGGAGTCATTAGACCGGAGATAGAAGCAAACCACTTTGAATTGAAACCTGTTATGTTCAATATGCTCAACACTATTGGACAATTTGGTGGGTCTGCAACCGAAGACGCAAGGCATCACCTTAAGTCCTTCATGGAAATTTGCAACTCTTTCAAAATCCAAGGAGTCCATGAAGATGTCTTGCGATTGAAGCTATTCCCTATTCATTAAGGGATAGGGCGAAAGTTTGGTTGAATAGCATTCCAGCAAGATCTATTGGATCTTGGAGTGACCTTTGCCGTGATTTTATTACTCGTTTTAATCCTACGAACCTATATGATAGAATTCGTAATGAAATCACTTCTTTTCGACAGGCAGATGACAAACCAATGTATGAGGCATGGGAGCGCTACAGAGATTTACTGCACAAGTGTCCTTTGCATGGATTTCCCTCATGGACACAAGTGACAATGTTCTACAATGCCACGAATGCCCCAACATGGATGATGTTAGATGCCTCGAAAAACGGAACACTCCTTGATAAAGCACCTGAGAAAGCTATTGAGATACTAAATAAACTCGCGAAAAATGATTTTCAATTTCCGACATCTAGGCAAGGAGGAGTAAGACGCCAAACCACGGTAAATGAATTAGACTTATCGAATTCAGTGGTAGCACAATTGGCCTCTCTTACCAAGATGGTGCAAAACCTACAATTACAGCAAAATACTCGTGAGGTTAAGGTAATTGATTCATATTGTGACTTATGTGGAGGTAACCACAGTTCCACTGATTGCATGAATCAAGAAACCGATATGTATGTTGGAAACTACAACCGCAACAATATGATGTCCAACACATACAACCCCTCATGGAAGAGGCATCCAAACCTATCATGGAGCAACCCTAACAATGCCTTAAACCCAATCACCCAACCTTCAGGATTTCAGCAACCGATGCAACAACTGCCGCCGCCGCAGGCCCAACAGTCAATGCCGCAACAGCAGATGCAGCAGTAATCGGTAAGTTCATTGGAGAACATGCTTAAGGCCTTTATGATGAAAACTGAGTCTTACATGGCAGAGAACAATAATTTCATCAAAAGGAAAGACGCTTTTATGAATAGAACTGAGATGAGGTTGCAAAATCAAGAAGCGGCCATTAAAACGCTAGAAACCCAGGTTAGGCAGTTTGCTCAAAACATAAACACTAGACCACAAGGAGGGCTACCTAGCAATACTGAAGTTGCTAAGGTAATGGGCCATGAACAGTGCAAGGCAATTACTACTAGGAGTGGTCTACAGTTGAAGGGAAAGATCCCAGAGAGCCAAATTCAATCAGCGGATCCAGCAAACGAAGAGACCAAGCAAACTAATTCTGATAACACTGCCCCGGCAGAGAGCACAACAGCTCCTGAACAGCCTGACGAGACAGCGACAATCCCAATGGTGCCAGGTATTAAACTCCAAACTAAAGAAACCCTGGATGAGATGAGACCACCACCACCTTTTTCACAAAGGTTGAAAAAGCAAAAACAGGACCAGCAGTTCAAGAAATTCCTTGATATCTTAAAGCAAGTCCACATTAACATACCGTTCGTAGAGGCAATTGAACAAATGCCTAACTATGCCAAGTTCTTAAAGGACATGGTGTCAAAGAGGAAACGAATAGGTGAGTTTGAGACAGTGGCTGCTACCGAGGGATGCATGGCAATGCTGCACAATCGCATGCCACCGAAGTTAAAGGATCCTGGTTGCTTCATCATACCTTGTGCGATAGGTAGAAATTATGAAGGTAAGGCCCTATGCGACCTTGGAGCAAGCATCAATCTAATGCCCAAGTTTGTCTTCCAAAAGCTTGGAATAGGAAGGGCAAAACCTACAACAGTTATGCTCCAACTAGCGGATCGATCCTACGTGCAACCTGAAGAATAAATCAAGGACATACTGGTAAGAGTTGATAAGTTTATTTTTCCTACTGATTTTTTTGTCCTTGATTGTGAAGCAGATGAGAATGCACTGATCATCCTTGGGAGACCTTTCCTTGCAACCGGACGCACATTAATTGACGTGGAAAAAGGAGAATTGACAATGCGGGTCAATGACCAACAAGTCAAACTCAATGCATTCCACAACTTAAAAAAATATGATGATCCAGAGGAGTGCAAGGCCATTCACACAGGAGGTACCAAAATTTCCTGCCTTGGCAGAATGCTCTGCAGATTGATTGGTAAAAAGATTAAGCCCAAGGTGGATGGACACACAGCAAAAGGGAGTGGCCCACACCCGATTTACAATTCGGGCCAAAGAGAGAGAATCATCTTGAGAGATGCATTTACATGCTCTCCACCAGTAACATAATCTCCTCCCTTTTCTTTATTAATATATTAAGATTAGTTTATTTTTATTTTTTGAATTTATTTTTTTACCTTAAGTATTTTTCTTTTTCGTGTGTTTAATTTTTATTTAGGACAAGAAGCAAGAATAAAGGAGAAGTAGTTCACAGCAGGAACTCTGCCGAGGCAGAAAAATAGTGTCAGGGCCGCAGCAGTCTCAACGGGCAGAACAGTGTAACGGCTAGTCTGTCGAGATCCCTACCGCAGCAAGAAAGGAAACGGCAGAAAAGGAAACGGCTACAAAACCGTTAGTGGGTCCAAACAGTCACAAGGCCGAGGCCTATATAAGAAACCCATTCCTCTTGAACTATTCACTTTTGCATTCTTGTTTTCTTTAGCATTCTTAACAATCTTCCTCTCACATAACTCTCTGCCTACTCACAATCCTTCGTGAACTTCCAGATTCTTTTCAAGAAAACCTCTAAGAAATCATCTCACAATCTTGATGGCAACCTACAATAGATTTGCCCCAGCCAACGTTGAAGATCGTTTCAACTGATCTTTCATCGCCTGACAATTATGGGAAGAGCAAGGTTTCCAGCATTCGGATAATGAAAACTACGGCATCGAGCACTACCTTTTTGACAGAATAAAGTTCCAAGATTGGGAAATTTTTTGTCTCCAACCTGCCCAGGCGAACGCTACAATCGTAAGGGAATTCTATGCGCACGGGCCCAGCAAAGATTCCCTCTTTATTCACTGTCGTGGCAGGCCGGTCCAGTTAGATGCCGAGATCATCAACGACTTCTACGGCCTCACCCCAAACAGTGATGTTCACGCCGAATTCATGGAAGACATCACTGTCGAGGACTACGAGCTAATCAAAGACGATCTTTGTTATGCGAATAATCCATGGGAAACCGGTACCCATAGAGGACCCGTAACAAGACAAAGCCTAAAACCCGAGGCCAAGATGTGGAACACCTTTGTCAAGCGACGACTCATCCCCACGTCCCACAACAGCACGGTAGACCAGAGGCGATTGGTGCTTATCCAATCGATCATCAACAAAAGAACCATCAATGTTGGAGAGATCATCCTACGAGAAATTCACGAGTGCGGTAAGAAAGATAGGGGACCATTGTATTTTCCATGTTTGATCACAGGTTTATGTGTTGCCGCAGGTGTACCAATCGAAAATACGGACGAGTACACTCTCCAAAGGCGAGGATGGACCAGGGACTTTTGTCACAAAGTCATGCAGATCACGCAAGCGGAGCCAGTCCAAGCAACACCCCAGTAGTTCACGGCTGATACTGCTGCCGAGGCCCAATACACGGCAGACATTACTGATACTGCCCACACCTCTGCCGCAATAGATCCCTACCAGGAGATTTTACAAAGGATGGCAGCGATGGACCTCAGACAACAAAGATGCATGGATTACCAAAGAGATTTCAACGGCACACTCGCCCAGATGATGCTCCACGCTTTTCCAGACCAAGGGGCACAATTTCCAGAGTTTCCCAGCAACATGTTTGTCACAGCCGCCCTTTACACCGAGACTACACCAGCTCCGGGAGGACCAAGGTCGTTCTTCCATGCGGACCCTCAACCATAGTACCAGGCTGCCGGCCCATCCAGGGCAGCGGATTCTGCCGCGGCATCATCTGCCAGCAGAAGACCATCCAAACGGAGGGCAGTCTTCAGCACTCCACCCCGATCCCCAATCATCATGAGCAGTCTATCAGTCGAGATAGATGCCTATGTGCACCAAAGCTCCACCGCCGACGGACCAAGTACACACCACACCGGAGGAGCCACGGCAATGGAGGGTGGAACGGACATAATGCTGACCGAAGACATGGCCGATGTGGAAAAAGGAGAAGAGGTCGAGGCCCCAATGCAACAGACACCACCCACTAGAGTCCAAACGCCCCGGCAAGCAAAAGCTCAACCATCGCCTTCACCAAGAACAAAGCAACCGGCAGCAAGGCCAAGGAGAAAAAATGTTACAAGCAGCTCTTCGTAGTCGCTTTAAATCTTTGTTCTTAATTCAATATTAATTGCTTTTGCTGTCTTTATATGCTGCTTACTTCATATTTGTGTTGCCCGCTTATTTCTTCAAATATAAAGCATTGAGGACAATGCTTGGTTTGAGTTTGGGGGTGCAAATTTACTGCCAAGGCAGCAATCTACTACCGAGGCCTTGCCAAAAAGGGAGTATTCCAGTGATTTTTTTTCATGCTCCCCGCCTTACTTGAATTAACTGCCTACACTTTTGCACTGCTCATCATCAATATTGCCTTAGTTTATTCTTTAAGGCTATAGAAATCTTTCTCCTTACCATGATTAGATTTTGTTAAGAAGGTTTAACCTTAGGATACTCAAGGATGAAAAGTTAGAAGCTTACTATAGGAAGAACTTTAAACACTTTTGGACTTGTTGGATTAGAGGAATTCTTTTAATAAACTTAGGTGATAAAGGCTTAGCTTTTTGGGAAGGTAACTAGAGGTGCCTATCACCGGCTCTAGAAAGTACTCTTCTTCATGCTAGAGGTGCCCGAAATTGGCTCTAGTATGTTTTAAGGAATATTAAAAAGAAAAATTTAGTGAAGGAAAAAACACAACCCTTGAGGTGCCCGAAATTGGGTCAAGGATTGGTTTCTTAGAAAAGAACAGAACACTTAACCAAATTCTACTTGTCTTGAACTTAGAGTTTATCTAAGAAAGCCCTTAATCAAACTTGTCCACAAAAACGCACACACTCACAATTCTTATATTTTGTTTCTAGGTAAACCCTTAGGTAACCGAAAGGTTAAGGCTTAAGAATAGGCCTAGTTATGGTGGGGAGAATAGATGGACATGTAAGACCAAGAGAGAGTAGAGTTCGGCAAATTGATGGTTTGCATTGCTTGAGGACAAGCAATAGTTCGAGTTTGGGGGTGTGATAAGTGCTCAACACACTATCACTTTTTACACCTTTTGTTGGCATTAACCATTGAATTTACACCCACTCGGACCAATGCATGTACTTAATGTAATATATTTAGAAGCTATGCTTATAGAGATAATATTTACAGAAAAGGCACATTTTACTGCATTTTCATATCTGTGCAGGAGAACCGATGCTGCGGCAGCAACAAGGCCGAGGTAGGACCTGATGCCGAGGCAACAGCTGAGAGCCAGGAAGCAAGACTGTATGCGATTGGAAGATAAAAATCCAAGGGACGTGTCTGGACTTAAAGCCCATGGATCGGAGCTGGCTAGCATGAGGAAAAGCCCAAGACAAGGCCACGCGGGAAAGCCCCCTTAGCCGAATTAAACTTGGAAATATTTTAATTATGTACATGACTTGTTCCCTACTCCAAGTTGTATTCTACTTAGGAAAGGTTTGCCCTAGGTCTAGCCTATATAAAGACCTAGCCACCCAATGTAACACATAGGGGAGAAAACCTAGAGAGAAAGAGCCGACATATAATCTTGTTTTCTTTCTCTCTATTATGTTCTAAGCTTCTTTAGGGTTTAGGTGAAGGTTGTTAGTATTTGTGAGAGGAGATTGTACTTTGTCTTTGATTCAATGCAATAAAGTTATCAAGGTTTGCTTATCCTTTGTTATTCCTTGTTCTTGCATTCAAGCCCGGGAGGGAAGTTTGTGAGTAATCCATTTATCTAAGCTCGGGAGAGTTAGATTCACGAAAGGGGTAAGTACGGTGTTTCAATCGCGAAATACTAACTCGGCCTAGGGATAGGTTAAGAGTTTCAACGGCTAAAAGAAGTGTGAGATTGGTTGGTGAGTATAATTGGTTCACGCCGGGAGGTATCATCAAGGACTAGTCATCAACAGCACTCTGACTTAGGGATAAGCGGAGTCATTCAAGGACACTTTGCCGAACTTTGGTAAAGTCCAACCACGAGCAAGGGATTGCCGCGGCGGACAAGTATCGTCGCTGCCAAGGCAGTGAAATGCAGTGCTGCCGAGGTAGTGATATACGATTGCATTGAGCAGAGACAAGTCAATCAAATCCACAATACAACGCAACTGGATCCTGACCCATGTCTCTCTAATATTCATTCTCTTTACTTTGCTTAGTTGTTTTAGTTTATTTGAACCAAACTCAATCACTTGTGTTTTTCTTTATTTCTTTCTACAAAACAAGAAGACGAAGAAGACATATTAAGTCTACCAGTCCCTGTGGAGACGATAATCCGATAATTACTTATCACTTATTACTTTCGATGTGTCCACTTGCACTAAACGCGCACTTTTGACACGCGACATCCATCAAGATTCCCTAAAGCCTATGTTTTCAATCTTTAAATTCTATTCGAGTTGAAAACCACATTATTCAGTAATTTGAGTCGGTTTGGATAAGGTGTGTTCTCTTACTGGTGCTACATTTTTTTTGTTTTTTTTTCAAAAAAAAATATTTTTTTTGTGACATGCCTAATATTTTATGCTTTGAAAAATAATCGTGTTTTGCTGCCATGTGTAAATTTTTGTATTGTGTCTTTGATTGCATATTTGTGTTTCCGTGCTTACGTGTCATTGTGATTTAAGAAATATATAAAACCTTTCGGATTTTGAGATCTTATACTTTTATGAGTAATTATGATATTAAACCCTGTAAAATTGTGTTTTCGGATAATTTATGATTTAGGATTAAGACTGAGATTGGATAAATTATAACATCATTCATACAACTTGTTTTGTATTGTTTCCTAAAATATTACTCTTGAGAAATAATTTTATAAACTATGGTTAGTTGTTTTTATCTACACCTTAGAAATACACTAAGTTTTATAGGTTACTCCATCTTAGTTTCCTCTTACAAATATTTGAATTTTAGACAATGCGGTACCTGAAGAATCTCATACTTTATCCGGTTGTTTTATTATTCAATATAAAACTAACTTTTAGTTATTAAAATTATCATTACTATTTTAGAAACTTTAATATATTTGGGAATTAAGGTTATTTTCAGTATACATAAATATTTTTCCTACATTCGAATATTTTATTTGAACCATTAGACTATAATGTTAATTTTAATAAGTTTATGAGATAATTTATTTTAGGAATTTTTACTCTTCTTAAATTACCAATTTTTAGTTATAATTTTAACTTTTGTTTTTGACGAATTATTAAGTAATTAAATATTTTATAATTATTATGAAATAATATAAATTAAATTGGTTTTGAGGGTAAAGTTTTTAACGTTAACTTCCTAGATTTAATCTATTTCTTATCGTGTTAAATGTGTATTTCTTTTTGTGCTATTGTTAAATGAATTCAAATATGTGTTTTTTGCTTGTGCTAAATATGTGCTTCTTCTGTGCTATTTTCAAATAAATTTAAATGTGTGTTCTCTTCTTGTGTTAAATGTGTTTTCTTTTCTTGCGTTAAATGTGTGTTTCTTTCTGTGCTATTGTCAAATGAATTCAAAATGTGTGTTTTCTTTTGTGTTAAAGATGTGCTTCTTCATGTCCTTTTGTTAAATGAATTTAAATGTGTGTTCCCTTCCAGTGCTAGATTTGTGTTTTGTGATTAACTGTTTATTGTGATACTGTGATCTTGAGATTCCTTATGATACTGTGATCAGATTATCTGAACTGTGTGTTTCGTATTCTATACGATTATATGTGATGGTACATTTGAGATCATTAACATTGATTGCATTACATGTGCATGGGGTGGATTGTACGGAGGTAGGTGGTTTTACCACACTGTGTTTGGCGAAATAAGGGGTGAGGGTTCTGGGGAACTACCTCCACTGTGATCGGTTGGCTTTGCCACCACTGTGTTTGGCGTTCGGAGTATGGGACTGCATTTTTTGTGACCTTGCATTCAACAGATTATCAAAACTGTGTGCCTCGTATGTTATACGAATATTTGTGATGAGACTTTTGTGATTTATGATACTGATTGCATAATCATGTGCATTGGGAAGGATTGTACGGAGGAAGGTGGTTTTACCACACTGTGTTTGGCGAAATAAGGGGTGAGGGGTTCTGGGGAACTACCTCCACTGTGATCGGTTGGCTTTGCCACCACTGTGTTTGGCGTTTGGAGTATGGGATTGCATTCTCTGTGACATTGCATTCATCAACATTTGTGTTTATTTACTGTGAATATATATATATATATATATTATGCTTGTGATTATGAATTGAGTGACATTGTGATGTTTGACTGCACTTTAGAGACACACTGGCTTTATAGCACATTCTTTTAGTTTTTTTTTTCTTTCAGATATTTGGCCCTAGGAGTTGGTACTCGGAGATCTCTCGGATACGGTTTATTACTATTTTTATTACTATTATTTAAAGATATTTTTTTATTTTGGGATTATTAGGGAATGAGATTTATTTAAACCTCATGCATAAAACCAGTTATTCAAATTTAATAATTTTAAATAAGAATATTTACTTTTTTTAACCTTGTTTTTATCTTTTAATTTACATTTTTAGTTTTTAAATATTTTTTTCAATTACTTGACACGAAAGTTTTAAAAACAACAGTTTTAACCTACCGTGCTCTTTAAGTTAAAAATTAAGAGGTTACATTTTGCCATACAAAACCTCATACGGAGCCATTTGAATACTCGATTGATAACTCTTGTTATATTCAAACTCAACTAACGGTAGATGCTTCTCCCAAGTACCCTAAAAATCAATGATGCAACATTGCAAGATATCCTCGAGAATCTAAATAACTCTCTTTGACTACCCAGCTGACTGAGGATGATAAGAAGTACTGAAATTCAAACGGCTAACCAAAGCACTATGCGAACACTCCCAAAATCTGGCTGTAAACCTCGAATCTCTGTTAGACACAATCGATTTCGGAACACCATGCAATCTCACAATCTTACTGATATACAGATCTGACAACTTATCTAACGAGTAAGTTGTATGAACAACAATAAAGTGAGCACACTTCGTGAAGCGATCAACTATAACACAAACTGAGTTCTTCGAAGGAGTCAAAGGCAAACCGGATACAAAATCCATGGTGATATTTTTTCATTTCCATTTCGTAATCTTCAACGGTTGTAACAAACCAAAGGGAAACTGATGTTCTGCCTTAAATCTCTGAAAAACCATACACTTACTCACATAGTCGGAAACATCTCTCCTTAGATCAATCCAGAAGTACTCATCCTTCAAACCACGGTACATCTTCGTACTACCCGGATGCATAGAAAAAGGACTATTGTGTGCTTCGGTCAAAATCATACATCTCAAATCATTGTCATTCGGCACAACTAATTTGTCTCTGAAACACAATACACCAACATCTCTGAAACTGTACTTTGTAGGTATTCCTTCAGCTATATCTTGCACGTGATGTGCCAAAGATCTATCTGACAGTTGTTTCTCTCTTATCAACTAACCCAAAGTAGGTCTAATCTGAAGCTCTGCTACCAAGCCACCATCACCTGATAAGATCAATCTAGCAAACATAGCTCTCAACTCAACATCTACCTTCCTACTCAAAGCATCTGCCACTACATTGGCTTTACCTGGATGGTAATCAATCTTGAGGTCATAGTCTTTCAATAACTCAAGCCATCTGCCCTGTCTCAGATTCAACTCTCTTTGTTTCATCAGATACTTCAAACTCTTATGATCTGTGCATATTGTGCATCTCTCACCATACAAGTAATGCCTTCAAATCTTCAAAGCAAACACAACTGTGGCTAGCTTTATATCATGGGTCGGATAATTGTGCTCATGGTTCTTCAACTGTCTCGAAGCGTAAGCTACAACTCTTCCGTATTGCATAAGCACACAACCTAGCCCTACATACGAAGCATCATTGTAGATCACATACTCCTCCCTTGACACTGGCAGTATCAAAATAGGCGTATCTGTCAAAGCTTCTCTCAGTTTCTCAAAGGCTTGTTGTCTTGCATCTGACCACTCAAACTGAACATTCTTATAAAGCAACTTAGTAAAAGGAGCGGTTATCTACGAAATTTTATTCACAAACCTTCTATAATAATCTGATAAGCCTAGGAAACTACGAATCTCTGTGACAGACTTTGGTTGCTTCCAAATCACAATTGCTTCAATCTTCTTAGGATCTACTCTAATCCCTTCACCTGACACTACATGTCCTAAGAAAACAACTTCTCTAATCCAAAACTCACACTTGCTCAACCTAGCATACAACCGGTGTTCCAACAAAGTATGCAATACTAACCTCAAGTGTCTGTCATGGTCTTCCTCGGTACATGAGTACACCAATATGTCATCAATGAACACAACCATAAATTAATCCAAGTACTCGCGGAAAATTTTGTTCATCAAGTCCATGAAAGCAGTTGGTGCATTATTCAATCCAAAAGGCATAACCAGAAACTTATAGCGACCATACCTTGTACGGAAAGCCTTCTTCGGCACATTGACTTCTTTTACCTTCAACTGATAGTAACCTGATCTCAAGTCTATCTTGGAAAACATGGTAGCACCTCTAAGCTGATCAAACATATCATCAATTCTCGGTAGCAAATACTTGTTCTTCACTGTCAACTGATTCAACTATCTGTAGTCGATGCACATCCTCATACTACCGTCTTTATTCTTCACAAATAACACGGATGCGCCCCAAGGCGAAGAACTCGGTCGGATAAAACCTTTATCTGATAGTTCTTGCAATTGAGTCTTCAACTCTTTCCGTTCTTCCGGTGCCATATGATACGGAGTAATTGAAACAGGAGCAGAATCTGAATACTTCTCTATGGCAAACTCAACCTCTCTGTCAGGTGGCAAACTAGGCAACTCTTTTGGAAACACACACGGAAAATCACACACCGTCCTGATATCCTGCGGTCTGACTTCATTCATGTTCAAGTTCATCACATATGCTAGGTATGCCTCATATCCCAACTCAACTAACCTTTGAGCCTCTAGATACAAAACAACATTCAATAAGAACTTCACTTTCTCACCTACTACCACAATCTCATGATCATCTACAAGCTTCAAATAAACTCTCTTGGTCTCGAAGTCTATCCTATCTCTATGCTCTGTCATCCAGTCCATACCCAAAATCACATCAAAACCGTAGAATGAAAATTCCATCATATCAACTGGGAACACATACCCATGAACCATCAACGAACATCGTCTGTACATCTTTCTGACCACTACGGTATCTCCGAAGGAACTAGTAACAATAACATCTATATCTAGTGTCTCACAAGGTATATCCAATATCCTAGCATGCTCACTCAAAATATATGAATGTGTAGACCTAGAGTCAATCAAAGAAAGAAAACTCAGAGACTGTATCGAGAAATTACCTGCGATCACATCGGTTTCGTTCTGTCCCTCTTGCTGAGCATAAACCCTATCCGGCCCATCATCCTCTAACTGAACCACAACCACATGAGCCACGTTCCGATGACCATCATTCCTTGGCTGAAAATTTCCTCGACCGCGCCCAAGGCCTTAAGGATAATCAATAGCTCTGGCAGGAGCCTAAACCTGAATCGGTGAACCTCTAGCTAAATTCGGGTAGTTACGCCTCAAATGTTCTTGGGATCCGCAGTTCCAACGCTCACCCGGTACACTCTAGCACTCTCTAGCGTGGTGCCTACCACATATAGTACACACGGGAGCACGAGCAATAGCTCCTTGGCCTTGATGGCCTTGAACTGAGTTTCCAAGCCCATGATCAAAATGATGCCTAGTGTCCCTGTGCCTCTTGGCATCACCTCTATCGAAACCCGCAGACCTTTTCCCAAAACTAGACCATCTGGCTCGTTTGGTCAGACCCAAACTGTGCTCTTTGTCCTTGGCCCTAGCGAACAAGATATCAAAATTTGTATAGTCAGTAGCTAACATGTACCTCTTCACTTATTCATTTAGTCCATATCGAAAGTGATCACATCGTTTACTCTCAGTAGGAACTATCTCTGGCACATATTGACTCAGCCTAACAAACCGGGTCTCATAATATGTCACAGATATACCACCCTGAATTAAGGCCATAAATTCCCTCTTTTTCTCATCAATATAGCGAGGACCCAGATACTTCTTGCGGAAGGCAGACTCGAACAACTCCCAAAAAATCTCATCTTCTGACATACTTACAGTAATGGTCACCCACCAGGTGTAGGCATCAACCTGAAGCAGAGAACAACTCAACCTAGTCTACGCGCTCCAATACATCCTATCTGTGTCAAGATACGGACGGTCTTATCAAACCAGGCCTCTAATCTCTCGGGTGATAGTCCTCGAAACTCCTTTCCACCCAAACTACGGATTCTCTCTAGTGGCAACCTAGTACCCTCACCCATAGCTTGTGCCCCGGCTACGGCTGCCTGAAAAACTCCAACTATAGCTTGAACCAACGAGGTCATATCTATATCGGTTGAACCTTGGCCACCCTAGACACCCTGAGGCCCAGCACCTCCAACATTCTCTCCACTGCCCCCTTGAGGAGGTAGCACATCATCTACATATACATTTTGGATACTCTCAACATCCTCTGATACATGTCTATTCTCAATAACAACCTCGGGCTCTACAGCCCTAGTCCTAGGCCTGCCCCTCCACCTCAACATACCGAGCAAGGGAGATAACAACTAAAAAAAGATAAACATACAAGATTGAGTTAGCAAAGGCGAGGGTCCACGGTGCTCAAGTATTCCTTTATTAAAAATCATTTTTCAATAATGTAATATTAGCAATGGGATTCGAAAGCAATGCTTTTACACGATAAACAACTCAACATAAACTTTCGAATATCGTACAATGCAACCAACAATCAACATGGCATATACAATCACCTTGCAAGGCAAACACCGAGATTTTGCATCTAGACACTGTAAACTTACCTCACTTACCTAACAATGCCGCAGAAACGATCCGAGAGCCTTAAACCGAGGCTTTGATACCAACAAATGTAACCCTCTTGACCCGGCTTAGTCGTAAGGCCGACCTGAGGTGGCTGTATGGGGATTATCGAAGCCAATTTCGAAGACCTAACTCCAATAACCAACCCTAAAAAACCTTTCAGAGCCCAAACGACCAATGTATCTACACACGAGCTCTAAGCCAACCTTATTGGGCTTTCCGAAAGCCTGAAGGCTCAAAACAACATTCGCTTATCGGTACGAGATGAAACTGAAAGCTAGTGCATCTGGACGAATTTTTAAAGCACAAACAGCTAAGGACTAACCTAACAACCACATACAAGCATACTTAACATGCATTTGACATTATAGAACTCAGGGATCAGGTTACACATGCTTGAAACTCATACACATCCATTCGAATCATGCTCAAGCAACAAGACATAGAATTCATACATAAAAGATTTCAAACAACATCAAAGATAATATCCACATAACCATAACTTTAAAACATAAATCAACATGCTAACTCAAGGCAACCATGGCGAATATAAACCATGATGAAATCATCCAAAACATAAGTCAACATGGGAGTCAAACAACGCTCCTAAATAATATAGCGTATCACATTGCTAGCTAATACATTACTGCAACTAAATCATACTTGAGCTAACGAGCAATACACTTGGACGTCTTTCCTCGTACCGTGCTAACTCCCGAGCTAATGATCTGCATTGTCGGAAAACGAGTGTGTAAGCATAAATGCTTAGTGAGAATAACTAAAAACATAACTACGACAATGTAGGGTTTAAGCTTTAATTGAAAATAAAGACTAACATCAATTCGTACATCTTACATCATAGCATCTTACAACTTACGAGAGCAATCAAAGTCCACAACATAACATAAAAACACATATTCATAGCAATTAAGATAAGTATGTTGGCAAACTCGTTTATTATACACGGATATGCAGAAACGTCTTACACGCATACGAATTTATCTAACACGACCGAATTTATCTTACACGTATACGAGTTTTATCTAACACGACCAAATTTATCTGACACGTATGCGAATTTTGTCTCATAGTGCACTATTCTTACATCTTATTAGTCGACCAATTATACCTGATATGAATCAACGAATGCCAACATCATTACCATAATATTATCTTAAAAATCTTACATCTTACACCTCTTACCGGTCTTACATACCCACCCGACTATATTTCTTACCATACTTGAGTGGTCTTACTTACCACTTACAAGCATAACCTGCAACATCTTACAGTTACCTTAAAAATATCTGACATGGCATATTAACATGTCATTAATCAATAGATAATTAACACAACTCAACATAACAATTAACATGCCATCGACAACAATTAAACACAACAAGTTTTTCAATCTTTACCATCTAACAGGCATACACGGTAAGTAAAAATGGGTAGATCTTAATCTTGAGTTTGGATTAGCTTATCAAGCCTAATCCAAACTCCCAAAATCTTCCTTTAACCAAAACCAAGTTCAAAACGTTTTTCCACTCACCACACAACTCTAACGGTAGCCAAATCGAGCCCCGAACCTTCCGGAATTGCACTCGAATCACCCGGAACAAATGTGCTTCTTCAAACCAACCAAAATTAAAGTATTAACCACATAATCAACCACAAATTCTATGTTTTACATCAGCTCACAAATCCATAATATTGTCTTAACAATTCAAAGCCAAATTCATCAAAAATATTCTCATTTTCGTACTTAAGAAAAGCACAACCATTACCCTTCAATTTAAACACCTAAAACACTTCAAAACATGTCCAAAACATCACTCATATATAGTATAACCACAAGCCCTTCATTTCCACACTAAAATACCCCAAAAACACACATTTTTCACTTTCAAAATTGCCTACTGCAACCACTTCGGGAATTCAATCATCTACCCCCTTTAAATACTCAAAATCCATCATTTAACATTCTAAAAACACCTACCAAGGTTT
This sequence comes from Abelmoschus esculentus, assembly GCA_035048815.1. Lineage (NCBI taxonomy): Eukaryota > Viridiplantae > Streptophyta > Magnoliopsida > Malvales > Malvaceae > Abelmoschus > Abelmoschus esculentus. Next base: position 5,738,698 of record JAUCBN010000056.1, on the reverse strand, counting down.
TATATACCTCCAGCCCTTTATTTTCAAAAAACCTAACCAAAAACTCAACCACAACAACTCTAAAAATCCTTCCTAAGACTAGTTTCGGGTTTGCTAAGATTAAACCATTTTCCTAACATGTTTTAATTTCATTAAAGATTTCAAAAGCATCCTTAAACTTTGTTTTAATAAGCCCATTCAAAATATCAAAAAAAATTCTCATTTTTCTCATCAAACCTTGAGAAATAAATATTCTCCAAGACTTGATAGAAATATGATTTTTAACAATCAAAAGATAAGAAATTAAAAGGACAAGTCAAATATGAAATTACCTTTTGAAAAAGCTCTTGGATGATGAAGAAATAAAGAATGAGGGTTTTAGAGAGTTTTTAACGTTAGTTTTGAAGAAGATGTAAAAAAAATTATTTTGATTCTTTAAATCCCTTATAAATTTCATTAATGTTATTTCTGTAAATATTGTGAAAGTTTGTAAAAATCATATATTTAAGTAAAATTAACCCGAAACTAATCCTAGTTTAGATTCTAATAAATCCTAAGCCCAAAATCGGGGAGTTACAGTACCTCTTTGAATCTTTATAACCCTTGCTGTAGAGACTTACAACTGGCCAAACTAGCAAATAGATTACGCTGAGCATACCTGGATGCATGTTTTTACAAGAGTTGAGACTAAGGTCGTCGAGTTCAGGACAATTCAAACATAAAGCCTGCATTGATATTCATAAATAATACTTTTCCGAATGAAACTTATAATTTCCTAAATAACGTTCATTCTGCATTGTGCATTTTTTTATTTAAAATGACAAATTATAACTTGAACTTGGCACTCTCTAGAGTGCCCATCAAAATCCCCCACCACCAACCCCGATCTCACCTTCAAAATTCCAACATCACAAAAACCTCAAATCTAAATCTAAACAATTTCACATTCTCTTAACCTAATTTCAATTCAAAGTACAACACTGATGTAAAAAACGCGAACAAAGGACTTACCTTCTTTGCAAACCAAATAGAAGATCTTATTTATTTGGTCATTGTAAATCTCGGTGGTCGAAGTCTCTAAAAGCTGATCTGAAAGATCAAAATGTTGTTTGTGCATCAGGGAGAGACATACCTCGGAACTAAGACCATCCAACGGTGGACAACGTCGATTCGACCCTTACAACGTCTGAGCCATGAGGCTCTTTTACATGTCATTTCGAGCCCTTTCTTTGCAAACCAAACTGTTAGAAAAGGAGAAAGGGGAAGATGGCTTCATCTTTCTAGCCTTGGCTTGCCGGAGTAAACACTGTAACGATAACGGCGAAGAGTAGAAGAACGGCAAAAAGGAGAAGGACAAAGACGCTATGGATCCAGAGAAGATAGGGTTTTGACGTTTGAATAAATTTTAAAATCCCGTGATGTAAATTCCTTTTTTTCTTTCCTTTTCCATTTAATTTTTTTATTTTTTATTTTTTTATAGTGGCGTTTTTAAATTCAAACATCGCTAAAACTAGATCTATTGCGATGCTTATACTAAAAAAATGCCGCTAAGTTTATCTTTTTGCGGCGTTTATTATAGAAGACGCCGTGAAGCTTATTATTTTGTGGCTTTTATACTGAAAACGCCACTATGAGTACAATATTTTTGGCGTTTTTCTTTGAAACGCCACAAAAAGTGCCGCTATATACCGAGTTTGGTGTAGTGATCATTATTATAATTATCCAAAATATTCGGATATCCAAAAATTTACAGTGACCATTTTTTGAATCATCACCAGTCGTTACTAATAGCTTCATCACTATTATATTAGTAATAATTCTTATACATTTCTTCACAATTAATTATATTTTTTGTGACTATACTTTTTAACACAAATAATTATTAATAGTGACTAAAATTTAGATATTAATATTATTCTTATTAGTGATAAATATTTTATCATAAATACATATTTAAATAATATCGAAAATATGTTTTCACTCTCAATATTAAAAAATTAATTATATTTTTATTTGTAATTATTTTATTTATGGTTTAAACTAATCACTAGTTGTCGATGAAATTTAATGGAGATTTTATATTTTTAATCCAATAACCTTTCATTTTGTCACTGTAATTTAATTATAGATGATGTAGCAGTTAGAATTAAAATATATTCGATACGAATATAAACCCAAGATCTATACATGTCAAATCATCAAGAATAATAAAATAAATAAACTGAATGCGGAAGCGTACCTGAATTAATCGATAGAGTTTTTCCAGAGGGTTTGATCTTTCAAGAAGTTAGATTATCTCTTGCCATACAACTCTTAGACAGAGAAAAAAGATATACAAGTTAACTAATTCTTGGGGACCATAACCTCTTTATATAGTTGATTTAATAACCAACTATTAAGTATTTATAACTCTGCCCTCATCAAATTATAAATACACCTTATGATATCTACACTTTTAATTCCATGAAAATTTAATACCTATAACACGTGTAACATAATGGTCACTTAATTACGTGTTAGACTTTATAATAACAATATACATTATACATATGTTCCCACTATTATTGAATTTTAATCCAACAATCTTCCACTTGGGCAACATATATTTCCTGACAAATGTATAACCTTATGAGCTCAAAAATTTGCTATCATATAATAGGTATTCTATAACAATCTCGTCCATCAGTTATATCCATATAGGATCAAAGCAGTCTTCATCATATCAATCATGACTGGACTCATCAATAGCACATATACAAACATAATCAAATGACATAGATCAATCATGGATACGTAGCATGAAAATTACATGTAAATATGAACCGAGCATGCCTATTTCCAATTGGTCCTCCTAAACTTTAGTGAGATCAAACTTTACTGAATTCAGAGTGTGCATAATAAGTCAAAATAACTTTATGTCTGTAGAAATTAACTTTAAACTGAAGTAACCGAAATTGTGTCTAAAACGAATGATCATTTATCAAAATAACAAACTCCCACTAAAACTGAATATACTTAAATAATAATACACCCACATGAGCAGTGTGCTCATGAAAGACTCAGGGCGATAGTTTCTCAATAAGTGTGCAATTATGGAGTTTGTACCAACATGTTCTATAGAAACACAAACACTTTGAATTTTCTTTAACAACTAGGAACTAAATTTTTTAAATGTTCCTATTATTTATAGAATAAATGATGCATATTTATTGTCACAAAATAACTGAAGTGGTCTTTCTAGTCAATCTATAATTAGCAGCTCATGTGACAGAGTCTTTTGCATTAATATTCTAGTAGAATCAAAGCCTGTAAACTTGATGATCTCTAACTTACCAGAACTTCGATATGTGAGCATGTAATTTTTTGTTTTCTAAAGACATTTTATAACTCTATTGGCTACTATCTAACAGTTCATATTAGATTTACTTAAATATCTGTCTAACATTCTAATAATGTACGCAATATCCAAATGCATATATACTTAAGCATAAATTAGATTCTCAATAGCTTATGTATATGGAATCTTTTTTATTTTATAAATTTTAAGGTTACTTTTAGGGCACTGAAAAAAATCATCTTCTTTAGTAATATGAGTGTCACTTGGTTTACTCCTACTGGACTTGTAATACATACAATTTTTAACTAAATTTATCTCAAAACCGAATGAGATAATCAATATATATATAATTTATAATTTTATTAATGAGAGTTAAACTTAAGCTCATAGATGGATTTCTTTAATTTACATTCATTAATTTTGTATCATTAGACACAAATCAATGATTGTACCATATAATTAATTTATTCAATGTTTTCATTGAAAAGCACAAGCTTAACATCCATCTTATGCAGCTCAAGTTTAAAAGCAACAAGTGTGAAGATTATTTTGAAAGAGCCTTTCAGTAAAACTTGAGAGAAATTCTCCACAAAATCAATGTCTTCTTTTAGAGTATATCCTTTAGATACAAGACATGCCTTATACTTGTCCACATTATCACTTACATTTCTCTTGGTTTTAAATATTAATTTACAACCAATTGGTTTGTACCTTAAGGTAATGAGACAAGTTCCTAAATTTTATTGTCCTGTATAAAATTATGCTCTTTTTTAATGACATTTATCCACTTTTGAGAGTTAAAACTTTTATGGTTTGATAAAAATAACTGATCAGGTTATTTTCTATCATATCTTTATTTTTCTTATTTTCTTGATGATATACTAAGTAATAATCCTTAATAGTATTTCTCTTTGCTCTCATGGATATCTTTAAAGACACTTTTTGAGGTTATTGAGTTTGTTCTTCTGAAAAATAATTACCTTATCTTGAATGAGAGTTGTTCAACATTGCTTTGCTGATGTACTTGATTCACTTTTTGATTAATGATAGGTGTGAAAACCTAAACATCATCAAAAGTGATAGTAAGAATTAAATTAATATTCAATTCCTCCTTAATAACAATGTATGTAACCTTATTCTCCCTCCAAACTCAACATCCTAAAAAATATTATAAATCTCTCATTAAAATAATTTTAATTATGGGATTATAAACTTTATAGCACATAGATCACTCAAAATAACCTAAGTAGTTGCTTACTCTCAAATTTCTTTACATGTATCCTAGCTTATACAAAAGAATCACTTTATAACTTATTGTTATTCCTTTTGAGTAGGACCTTTAGCAACTTTATTCTAATATATATATTTTTTTGTTTCTTTTCTCTTACCATTATTCTTAGAGACACTAACTAAATGAGCACTAACTGAATGAGTATTTTTACAATTATAATGCTTCAACTTTTGTTCCTCTTGAACACAATGAGAAATAATCTCATTTGAAGTTTATTTCTCCTTTAACAGTTGTAACTAATCTTGAATTAGTTAAACTATATAGAAAGTTATACTAAAATTATAAAAATAAACAATTGTTATAAAGTTTGATCTCATGTGCCTTAAGTTTTGAAGCAATATAATATACTCCCTCACATTTTCTTGATTCTTATACTTTATAGACATCATGTAAAATAAAAAAGTTATGTCATATTAAACTTAAAAAAATAATATATTTTTTTTATCAAGCAACCCCTTAGTATGAATAATTTTTTTAGATTTGTGCTCCTAAAAATTTCTAAAATATTATACTTTATGATCATTAGACTTATGCAACTTGAACGAACTCGCCTATCAAAGTCCTATTTATAGATGCTTACCCTTGTGTGAGGTGCAAGTTGTTCTTCACTTAGTGAAAGTTCTATGTTCATAAAACCAAATACTATATATAAGTGTCTTTTCTATTCCTTGAAATTAATTTCACTAAACATGAGTGTAGAATGTATTCAACAGACATTATAAGAACAAAGATAAATTACCTAAATATAGAACAAAAATAATTAAATAAACAAGCTCCCATAAATATTCATAAATAAACAATAAATTCAAAATAATGGCTAGTTCCCCTCAAGATACCAAGCACAACATTAATATCAAGTCTTTGGACAATAATATTAACTGTAAACGGTACTCTTGTTGTAGCAATCAAACATTGACAATAAACTACGTCAAACAATAGATTAATCTTTAGAATAACGTATTGTTCACATAAAACATCATATAATTGTCACACATTTATCGTCACAGTTGTCGTTGTAATTCGGCCAAATATTAATTTTCCTTTGGGACAATTAATAAATGCATGAATTACAAAAACCCGTAATTATCTTAATATTTTAAACAAACTAATCTACACAAAAGTGGTCACTTTGGTGACATTATGTTTTAATTAATCTATTAAAATATTAGATATCCGAATCCAAAATATGAATTTAATTGTTTTAAAATATTTTTCTTAATTTTATCTTTCACTAAAAGTAAAAGATAACCAAAATAATAATAAATTTGAATAAAGGTAATCTCATCTCAAGATATCGGACACTCCATTAATATTTAATCTTTCGAGAAAATATTAACTTGTAAGTGATATCTTAGTGTAGTAATTAAACATTGATAATAACAATATGTTAAACATAAATCTTCCTTTGGGCCGATTTATTGTTCACATATAAAACTGAATAATTATCACATGTTTATTACCACAGATGCACATGTAACATTACTAATTATTAACCTTCCTTTGGGTCGATTAATATTAGTATAAACTGAATTACAAGCACAAAATCTTTTATATTTTAAAATAGAATAATTTCCACAATGAAGATCACTTTGGTGACTTAATGCTTTAATTAATTTATCTTAAAATATATAACATAAATATACCAATATTCAAACTTAATATTTATAACAGTCAAAGCTGAAATTTTTGATAACACTTGAGTTTTCAAAATAAACCAAATTAAGGTTGTCTTAATGGGGCTATCAGAATCAAAAGAACTAAAATCTTTGACTGTTCTTCAAAAATTCCTTAAATATATTTTTACCAAAACTAAATTCAATCAAAACATTTAATCTTTAACTAAAAACCAAATACAAAAATATCATACAAATGAATAATTCGTATAATAATTATTTAAGACTTTAATATAATCATAATAATCTAATAATCAAAAAAAAGAAATTTTGATTAAACCGAATTGAATATATCAATACCAAATATATATTCTATAATACATAATAACATGTAATCAAAACTAAATACCAAATATATTAATTAACTACGTAAATTTGTATACTTTAAAAGTAACATGTCGAAAGATCATTCAATCATAACTTAATAAATATAAATCAAATATAGAGCTTCAATAGCTAACCTGATTATAAAGTTTCTGAATCATGGTAAATTTACCACGACAAAGTGTTGGGCTTGAAGGGATCGATGAATAACCGATTAAATTTGCCAAGTGATGGAGAAATCAATATTTTGGGTGTTTGTGGTGGAAGCAAAAACATAGACAAAGAGCACAAGGATTTATAGTGGTTCGGCCACGCCTACATCCACTACCTTAGCTTCCCACTAAGGATTTCCCAAATTCACTAAGAATCTCTTCCTTTTGAAGGCAAAGGGCTAACCTTACAAACCTGGACTCAAACTCGAATCAAGCATCCAAAGTTCACAACCCGAACTTTGGGAATCCTCTCAAACAAGAGATAATCTTAAGCAAACTTTGATAATCCTTCTAACAAGGCTAATTGTTTGCAACTAAGCTCTCACTCAATCCTAAGACACTTGAGCATACATAAACATTAAGCTCACAAGTGTTGTCTACCCAAAAATGTGAGAATTAAGCTCTAAGACTTCTTGAATCATAATGTTTTTTACAATGAAGCATTAGTCTTCTCTTGATGCTTGAGGCTTGTTTTTATCATCCTAAGTGAGCTTCTAGCCGTTGGTGACCGTTGGGATAGATTTGGAACCGTTTGGAGCTTGTTTCAAGGCATATTTCCTCTTCTAGTGCAAGAGGTATCGATACCCCTGAAACTAGTATCGAAACGGCTGCTTTAGGAAATAGCCGTTGAACCTGCAATTATGAACAGGTATCGATACCAGTATCGATATCACTCCTAGCCGTTGGGGGTTTTATAAAATCGTTTATGACCGTTGGGGTGTATAGAAACTGGTATCGAAACCAAACATCATAGTGATGAAAGGGTATCAAAACGAGTATCGATACCACTGTGATTTTGCCTTTGAAAACATGGCGATATCGATACCTGTTCTAATAGTATCGAAACGTCTGGTTTAAAAACACTTCTTTGGTTTCTTTAAATCATTTAAAACACATTTAGAAACTCTCAAAAACATCTTAAATATATTTTCAAGTAGTTTGGACATAAGAACCATTTTTGAAATGTTTTCAAATTAATCCAAAACTATTTTTCAATTATTAATCAAAACATTAGTTCTACACAAAGCTATATCAAACTTTATCTTTTTTATTATTAATGATCAAAATTAAAATTTTTGATCAAACCAGATTTAATCTATATTTATTTCTAAAAGTTTAACTTCATACCTAATGATCAAAACTAAATTTTGATCCAACCGAATTTAATATATATTTTATAACATGAATTAATTGTGCGATTACCAAAAATATATTCGATAAATAAAACAAAAATTGAATCAAAGGTCAATAATCCTAAAACTATTGATTGCCGCACATTAATTCAAAAATAATATATATAATGCAATGATGAATCAAAAGACATGATTATATGTCACTCAATTTCAAATTTATAGAAACAAATAATAGCATATTAAAATCATAAAATATGGCAAATAACTCCGTGCGATTAAGTATAAGATTGGAAATCAATGGATTTGGAAAACATGTAATTCCAAATCAATTGCAAAACTGAAAAACTAAGATTTGACATATACGAAATTAATCCATAAATACACAGATTTGGAATTGGTGTCGATTAATCCATTAAACAATCAATTGAAAACACCCTAATCAACGTATTTAAACGATTAACGCGATTGGCTATTTGCCTAAACATACAACCTCAAATTGAATTCGATATTCCAAACCAAAAAAATTTAATCGCACAAAATATATTCCAAACCAAAAAACTTAAATCTCAATGATTCGATATGATTTGGCTCTGATGTCACTTGTTAGAATTAAAATATATTTGATACGAATATAAACCCAAGATCTATATATGTCAAATCATCAAGAATAATAAAATAAATAAACTGAATGCGGAAGCGTAGATATGCAAGTTAACCTAAATCTTGGGGACCAACTATTAATTCCATGAAAAATTAATACCTATAACACGTGTAACATAATTGATCACTTAATTGCGTGTTAAACTTTATAATAACAATATACATTATATGTATATGCCCACTATTAATGAATTTTAATCCAACAGTAGCACATTCGTAAGTCAATCTTTTAATAAATAAATGCAATGAATGGTTTCAAGGAGGATCGAACCTAGAACCATTAGGGCGTGAATGCAATACTTATCCACTAGACTAGACAAGAAAATTAGTATTTTTTGAAAATAAAATAGTATTTAGGTTAAATTATAATTAAAATTAATTTTATTTATTTTAAAATTGTGTATTAATTATAACATTAATTATTATAAAAATAATTTAACTAATTATTTTTTATAACTTCTTATACAAAGTACATAAGTAGAAGAAACTATTTAGATTTTTTGAAGAAAAAACTAATTATGAATATGATATAAATTCTAAAATTTGAAAAATATATGGATTAAAGTTGATCAAAATATATTGACTAAAACAATAATTTACACATAATAAAGGCTAATAGAAATAGTTTACCTTATGAAAAACTAGTTGATAATAACTTTAATTTTTTTCTAATTATAAAAAATATATTTATTATTATGATAATATCTAATTTATTATTATTTTTAATTTTTATTAATGAAAAAATTTATCACAAAAAAAATTAATTGACCAATAATTTCATTGTCAAAAAAATTAAGTGATAAGTAATTTCATTATCACAATAAATCTTAAATAATAGTGATCACTTCACATATCGTCACTATTGTGTGTTAAAGTTTTAGTGACAATAAATTTTGTGTCACAATTACAGTCTTTTAGTAAGAATTTTTTTTGAAAAATATAATCGTCACAATTACTATTATTACAATGATCAAATAAAACTTTGTTACAATTATTTACACTAATAGTGTCGCACAAAAAAGTTGTCACAAAAAATAATATTTGCGACCAAATTATTCTTTGTCACTATCAATTTGTCACTAAAAACCTATATTGTTGTAGTGATTATTTATAAAATATTATTAATTAAATTCAATTTATTAAATGTAGGATGATCAATATTTCTTTCACCGTCGAGGGACAATGCCGGAGGAGTCATCTACTCGCAATGTCCGTCACTTATAGAAGGTGGGATTTTATAATGAAAAAGTTAGGCGTGGCTATTAGGTGATCCCGATCTTGATAACTACATTGATTGAACGTTAAAGACCAAAAACCCATACGTTTCATTCAGTTGAAAAGTGCACGATAACCCTACAAGATGATGTTTTACAGCTCGGTATCCCATAATTAAAAATATGATCATGGGGTGGAATAATTATGACATATATTCGGCGTGTAACTAGTTCCTAAGGAGAATCTTTTTAGAAACCAACACGAAAGATTTACATGTGAAGGTAACAAGGTTGAAGAATGAATTAGGGTAATCGAGGACTTAACCCGTGAAGAAGTTGCATGCGCAACACGTGCTTATATCCTTTAGCTCATTGTTAAAGTATTGATGCCGGATAAATCAGGTAATCTTGTGCACACGTAGTATTTGCCACTGTTGAAAAAATTTTATGAAGCTCGTTGGATGTCTTCTATTACTTTAATCATAGACGTGATATTGACTTCTATTTTTGACACCTATAGTCAATAATTCAGTTGAGTTTCCACTTGCTAGAAGATAATACTAAAATAAAATTGTATAATGTACTTTTTATAAAAGAAAATTAATTAGTAAATATTCTTTTGAATCGTATAGGTTGTGACATGATTTGTGAAAAATGGGGATGGTGCACAAAAACGTTATTGATGTGAGACTAAAGATCGAATATAAAAGGAAAATCAGGTATTAAAGTTGGTTTAAAATATAGTCTTACGAATCAAAAAAATTATTGGTGTTGATATTAATTCTTTTGACAATTCATTTGGACGCCGTACGATGATACAAATTTATGGTCTTACGTACCCTAATATGTGTGGGAGGATGCTATATTTTGATGGTGTAGTTATACTGTTGATCTATTTTTCGGTAGTTGAGTTCTAGTAAATTGATAGAGTCCTACGACAATTCGTGTATCATCAACTTGTTTCTGGTACTCAAATTAATCTAAAAAATATTCACACATGAAAACAAAAAAAGAGGTTTGATGGTAATGAAGGCATAATAAAAAAAAAATTCATTGCTCGTTTAAATAATCAAAATTTATATGTGCCAATTGATGTGATTCCACTATACGAAGATGATTTTCATAACGATATAGACTACATGAATTGATTTTATAAAAAAAAAAAAAAAAAAAAAAAAAAACATTCATTGCATCCACAGAAGTGAATGAGAGTTGACAAACAAAATGTATGTGCTCATATCATCATGAAGTTGAGTCGTCTGTTATATGGAGTACCAACAACCATCATCAATTAATCCGGCGGATTAATTAGTATCATGTGGAGTTCAAGAAGACCCTCAAGACATGTAGGGAAAAATACAATTATGATGATCCATGAGAGAGAGCATTGCATAGATCTTAGATATTGGATTATCAGCGCACTGATGTTAGATCATCCGGAGTGAATGTGTTTTAACAACCACATCCACACTTGCCTATTCTACCCTTTTTTACTCTGCTCTTTTTTACTACTCTATGTGTTGAAGATATGTACACAACAACACCTTCTATATAAATTTTAGATGATCAACCAGACAAAGAAAAGTAAAATTTGGAGTACCCAATCGTCACAAAAGATTGTTCAACCATCACAACGGTAAGATCAGATATCTTCCTTACATAGTCAAGAGCCGTCGAGAAGGAGGAGATATGATATTTTTTTTATTCAGAATTTCATATTAATTTAAATTTTTTATATTAATTGTTTAAGGTTAATTTAATTTTTTATATTAATTGTTTAATTATATATATTTGAGATCTATATTAAAGTTGTTTAAACTTTTTTTATTTGAATTTATTTTATTTTTTATAATAGAACATATCACCACATGTAGATGACGTCATAGGTACATGTCGTTACCTGCAGATGACATCCTAATAAGAATATTCGTGACTTGCGCATCATTTGCTCGTGGTGTCTTGTTGAGCCAGTTTTATTCAATTGACACGTATGACTCTTTTATTGCAGTTGCTGATTCGAGGCTCAAATTTAATAATTTGGCTCAAAACACCACCTATTGATGGCATATTCATTGAAATTTAAATTTTATTAATAAAAAATTCAAAAATAAATCACCTTAATTTATTGTAATTTTTATTATAGATTTTTAATTATTGGACAACATACATTACATTCAAAATAATAATTAATATTATAAACATTTTAATATTATTTACCTAAACTCCCCTAAATGTCTTAACATTAAATAACCATTAATATTATAAACATTTTGTATTTATATATATAAATTATTATTTATCAATTTTAAGAATGCAACATCAAGTATATCATACCGATGCAACAACTATTTTACGATGCTACTAATACTATATCATACACTAACAATAAAAATAATTTTTTTTACAAATGTTTTACTTTAGGAGTTATAGATTTTATTGTTTTTAAGATTTAAAAATATAAATTTATAAGTTTATAATTTAGTATTTATATTTAAAATTTAGGGTTTTGAGATTAAATTTATATTTAAAGTAATATTTTTTGGGTTCAGGTTTAAACCTATAAACAATAAACCCTAAATTTTAATGGCACTCCTAATTTAAAATTATTATATTTAAATTCATAAATATTAGACTTTAAATATAAAATCTTTAAACTTTAAAACTAAAATACTTTTAATACTTGTACATAAAATAATTATCCTTAATTTGAAGTGTTTAAGTAATGATTAAAAAGAGAAATTCTCGGATGTCTGTGTAGCTTACAGTAGGTAGTAGGTAGTGAGGTCTGGGCCCAATCTGTGTATATGTACTATTTAATGAATCGGTTTTTAGTCCAAAGGTGAATATTTATGGGGTCTGAGAAACTTTGATTCCTTCGAAATTTGAAAATTTGACATTTGATTTTACTTTTTAAAATTTTAATTATATTTTTATTATTTAATTAAATGGTTTTCTTTAAATTTTTAGAAATTTTAGACTCTTAAAAATCCGCCACTTAACCTATATATTATTTAATTTTTTTAAGATGGGAATTCCTCGAAACCCATAGAGATCTGATCGATAAAAAAGTATTTTTTAAAATCGTTTTGGCAAGTAAACAAAGTTAGAGATGAAATACTATTAGATTTAAATTTTAAGAAAAAATAAATAACAATATAATCATATTTTATTATTAAATTGTCCTAATTATAAAATTAATTATTAATTTAGATTCCGGGCCAGAGAACAAAAATAATAAAAAATTTAATTAAATTCTAAATTTTATTAAAAAAATATAAACAAACCTTTTTGTTTTTAAATTTTATTTTTTTAAAAAAATAAATTTACCTCGCAAACTCTTTCTTAAAAAAATTATTAGATGAACTTTGTTCATTATATCATTCGTGGTCCTAATTAATCAGATTTATTTATCTCAATTTTTTTAAGGTGAATCATCATCTCTTTTTTACATGACAGGTAAATAATTATTAATTAGTTATTTAAAGATAAACGATTCTGACTATTTGAATCATAAATAACATGATAAACAAGATCACCTAATAATCTATCCTTCAAAAGTGTCACGGATAGCATCCAATTCTAAACCTCCTTGTAGGGATGTAAAAAACTGACCCGACCTGAAAACCTGACTGAAACTTGTTCGAGTTAGAACCTGGTTTGACCCGGGGATATAATGACCTGAACCCGATCTATATCCGACTGTTATTGACCCGAATCCGAGTTGGACCTATTACTATAGTAACCGAACTCAAACTGTATCCAATTGAGAATGACCCGAACCCGACTTCAACTTGTTACTGTGGACCCGAAACTCGACCTGCATCCGACTGAAACGAACCCGAACCCGAGTCTGACCTGGAAAATAACCGATATTACCCGACTGAATCGACCCGAGATCTGATTTTACCCGAGTTGTTTTGAACTCGACCTGTTATTAACCTGAACTAATATTAACAAAACTTAATATTTACAAAATATATAATTAAATATATCTATAATGATAAATTTAAAATATCGATAAATATAATTAGGCTTAAAAATAGAATTAGACATGATAATTAATTTAGGATTAATATTTAAATTTAGTATTATATATTTAATTAAATTAATTAATTATTTTATTTAATTTTAATGTATTTAATTTTAATTATAATTTTAAATTAATATTTCATTAAATTATATTAGTAATATACATATATTAACTCATAAACAAATTAAATATATATATATATATATTTAAGTATATATATAATATTATATATTAAAGTATATTATATATTACATATAATACATTAATACATAAAATTTAATATATATATATATATATATATATCATATATATTAAATTATATTATCTATGTATTAAATTATATTATATACATATATTATATACATATATTAATATATACATATATACATCTATTAATGTATATATCTAATATATATACATCTTATATACATATATATATAAGTATATATATATATATTAATATATATAATATCATATAAATATCATAATAAGTATACACATATTTTTATTAAGTAATCCAAGTCAAAAAATAATATTTGATTTGACTTATGAAGTAAATCTAAATTAAAACTTTGAAGTAAAATTTTTTGATTTTAACCGGGAGTGCGGGGGCGAAAATGAGATTGAAATTTGAGGGAAATTTTTTATTTTAATCGGGCGGGGGTAGAGGGTAAAATTTGTTTGATTTTAAACGGAGGTGGGGGGAAATGATTTGAGGGAAAATTTTCATTTTAACTGGGTGGGGGTGGAGGGAAAGATCTAAATTTGAGTGTAATTTTTTGATTTTAGGGGGAATCAATTGGTGGGGAAAATCTTTTAAAAGTAATAGTGGGGAATCAAAATTGTTAGTGAATCTAACTATTTAAAAATAAAATAAAAAAATAAAAATGACTTGTATTAAGAAAATTTAAATCTTAAAATCTTTTCTTTTCGTGGAAATTTGTCCGCTCATTTTTTAAGGGTTATTATTACTTTAAGTCAGTACTAATTTAAAATTTTTATTTTTAGATCTTTATTTTTTTATAATTTTAATTTGATTCATTTTAGTGTCAATTTAAATTTAATTTTCTTATATTTTAAGTTTTAATTTGTTATATACATATAACATACATATATATTAACATACATAATACATATACATTTAAGTATATAACATTACATTATTAATACATATGTATAATGTACTAATACATACTAAATACTAACACATGTGACATATTAACATACATATATAATCATATAGAATAATAGAATACATGTACTAAACTACATTATATATATATAATATATATATAATACATGTACAAAAATTAATATACATATTAACATGTATGATATATGTATAATATATTATATATACATAATACATATAAAATACATATATAATACATATACATAAAGATTATAGTATACATGATATATAATTATATATATATTAATATATACATATACAATATACATGATACTATGTATAATAGTATACTACTACTACTATCACTAATTCATTATGTATACATATAACATACACTGATACATATATATGAATGTTAGAATATACTTATGTTATGTAGTTATATAATATGTATAATTAATAATTGTATACATTATAAATATACTATACATACATTATATTTATACATATCTAATTATTAGACATCTAATTATCAATATATTATATATTATATAAATACTTATATTAGTTATTAAATTATTAAT
The DNA here is from genome assembly GCA_035048815.1 of Abelmoschus esculentus. NCBI lineage: Eukaryota > Viridiplantae > Streptophyta > Magnoliopsida > Malvales > Malvaceae > Abelmoschus > Abelmoschus esculentus. The sequence continues at coordinate 5,723,129 of JAUCBN010000056.1, read as the reverse complement.
GTATTATATATATAGACTATTGTCTATAGTGTAATGTATACCGTATTTTAATATATTATAATTTTATTTTTCATTTATAGTATTAATTCATTTATAGTATTATTCAATTTGAAAAAATAGTATTAGTCCATAAATGGTATTATACCATAAATAGTATTATTTTACTTTCAAAAATAGTATTATATTATTAATTCATATATAGTATTATTTTATTTCCAAAAATAATATTAGTCTATTTATAGTATTACTCCATATATAGTATATTTTCTACATATAATATAAATTCCTTACATAGTAATTTTATATAACTATTATTCCGTTTATAGTATAAGTTCTATATATCGTCTATTTTTTTTTCATTTTTAAAATATATTAAACTATAATATAATTATTTTATAATGTATTAAAGTTAGATTTTTAATACTTTTAATTATTTTTGTATAATTGTTGTAATTTTATAATTATAGTATAATTATTGTATTTTAGTCCTTATAACTTACAAGTTAATTTATTTGAATTGATTAATACTGATTTTTCTAATTTACTTTAATGTTTCTAATTTTAAATTTTTGTAATTGAGTCCTTACATGTTAATGTTGATTTTTTAAAATTTCAAAATTTCATCTTTAACTTTATAGTTTATTTATTCGTTTTTTTACGTATTTATACAAAATCAAAATTAATAATTTAAATTATTATGAATATAAAATCAAAATAAATTCGACATGAAATAAAATCGACTTGAAATGAATCCGACCTGAAATGGACCTGACCTGAAACGGGCCCGACCTGAAATGGACCCGACCTGAAATAGATTCGCACCCGACCCGAATCGAGTCAAAACATCAAATCAACCTGAAATGATCTGTATCCGATTTTACCCGACTTAAAACTTATCCGAATAATTATTTTTACATTGCATTCCAAGTCTTGAATAGTGCACTGACCCTAGGCTCTCAAATCACCATAGATATTTGTCTAACTTCACCGCAAATCACCAATTCCTAACCCATGCCCAAATTGACACGTTCTTTCTTGACAAGACTATTAAGAGGCCCATTTGACTTGGGATGAAAACAAGGACCTTCCCCATGGAAAATAAATCATTAGATAAAAGTTTATATATATATATATATATATATTGCTTGATGATTTTCCATTCAAATCAGTTGAGATAAATAATCGATCATTCAAAATTGCTACCTCTACATTGATAAACCGATATATTTCTCTTGCTTTCAGTTAATTTTTACCATTATCTATCATAAATTAAAGATATTATATCATGAGTTTAAGTTACCACATTAACAATGTTCTCAACCAATAAAACTATCATATTTACTATTTTTTTAAAATCATAACTCACTTATATGATAATTTACAAAACTAAAATTGATTTTAATATAATAAAGAAGTTAAAGGACCACTTTGAAATAAATTTTTAAGTCCTTAAGTCAAATAAATAACTTTAAGTCAAACAAAAAAAACAAAACAAATTTTCTAAGTGTTTTTCAAACCTAAACTTATGTTTTTGTTACAGGTGTTTTGATACACCTGAAAATTGTTTCGATACGACCATCAAAATTAAACTAAGTTCTTTAAGTTTTTGAAAGGTGTTTCGATACGGTCTGGTACCGTTTTGAAACGATTTGAAACTGTAAAATTTGGTTTCGAAACACTTGAAGTTGGTATCGAAATAGGTGTTTCGATACAGTCATTGGCTATTTTGATATCATCTTGTATTTTAAGAAAATAAATTAAAAATTCAATGCATTTTGGTACACCACATCATCGTTTCAATACCAGATCAACTTTTTCAACGGCTATTTTAGATTTAAATGTTTTGACCATTGTTTAATAGGTAAACTTTAAAAGTTTGGTAACCCCTTTCAAAATGGCCATCAAGCCGTTTCGATATAGATTTTCACAGTCCTGAAACGTTTCTATACGATCATCAAGCCATTTCGATACCTCTTGTTTTTAAAGACAACTCGTTTCGATACCTCTATTAAATACACACAACGTCTCTTTCTATTTTGGTACCGTTTGTGTAACCCCTAAATTTAACCTAATTTCTTAGATTAAAACTTAGGGTTTACGTTATTAAAAACTTGTTTCGCAAGATATGGTTTTATAACTTAAATATAATATTATGATAAATTATTAAATAATTAATAATTTAAAATACCGAAAGACATAACATTTATTTAAACTGATTTCAACCCATAAATTTAATAAACATTAATTGTCTTGAAATCCGAAATAAAATCCAAAGTCCAAAGTTAATTACATAATAATAAAATATCCGGAATAAACATGATTATTCTGAAAACTGTAAAACATACGTAGAAATTCTGAAATCAGGAGCCTCCAAGTATCGTAGTCTAGAAAAATATATCTGAAACAAAAATTTATAGGGTGTAAGCTAGGGATCCTAGTGTATCACTAGTGTGCAGATAAACAGAATCATAGATCAGAATAGAATAGATGATGTAATGTATGCGTGCTATGCACCCAACACCGAACATCAACAAAAGAGTAGGTTCCCCCTGAGCCACTCTAACTCCGTCACACCAACAGAAGTGGAATCTCGACCCGAAGATGGAGCCACTGAACAGAAGTGGAACTCGACCCGAAGGTGAAGTCAATGATCAAAAGTGATAAAATCAGTGAACTTCCCCGTACAACAATCCAACCAATGTAATGATATGAACAGACACATAATCAGAATGCGTGCCTTAAATTCTAACAGGAGGCATGCATGATAAACATGATCAGATATGTAATTAAATGACAGAGTATGACATTATGATGTATGTTCAGAGAATTACATAAATGATGTGTAATCACTAATTTTATTCGGGGTTTAAAAACCCGGTTTTAATTTTTGTTTTAATTTCGAATAATGGACTTTAATTATTTACTAAAAAATCATAAAAAAATATTAGTATATTTATGCTTATTTTCATGTTATATGTCATCAATCTAAAAAAATACAAAAATAGTATTACATTATACTATGTTTTGAATATATATATATATCAGTTTATTTGTTATTTTTCTTGTTTTTATTACTAATTAAAAATTCCAAAAATATTATAACATACATCAATTTATTTTCTTTTTACTTTTTGTTCATATTTCGTTATCTTTTTATTCAATTTGGATATTATTATTTTTATATTTATTTCGTGTTTAATTATTACTATTATTATTAATTATTATTATAATATATAATAGTATATAAGTAAATAACTCAAATTAAATAAAAAATAGCCCAATTTAATTAATATTTCGGTCCAATATAAATATAACATAACCCATTAAATCCCACATTTCTTTAATACAAAAAAAAAAAAAACAATTCAGAGAATATAACATAACTCATTACATAAAGCCGAATATAAATATGACATAACCCATTACATAAAACCCATTACATCCAAGAATCGTACCAAAATTTCAGAGAACCAATAGCAAATAGAAGCATTTTCTTTTCCTTTGTAATCAATCGGCTATATAAACCGAAACCAAACTCAGTGTGAGGGGTTCTTCCCCACCATTCAAAGCAATAGAAAAAGTTTCAGAGTTAGAATCCTCTCGTCTTCTTTGCATATAAGAAACAAAAAATAGATTAGGGTTTAATATCTTACCTTTCAAAATCGAGTCGAGCTTTGTCAAATTCGACTCCGGCGAGAAGCCTTACACCTTCGAGTTGTTAATGGTGAGCCGAGAGGAGAGGATTTTGGCTTTGGTCTTGAAAACGAAGAAAAAGGAAGATTTTTAGCTTCGCCGGCCACCGTGAATCTGAGTTTCATGGCGGAGGAGTGGTCAAAACCTGGAAAAATGAAGAACATTCAATGTTGTTCTTTATTTTTTGGGATTTGGGTTTGAAAATTTCAGAGGATTTGGGGTTAAGGAGTTCGGTTTTTACTTAAAAAATGAAATAAGGTCTTTCTTTATTTTAAAATTGAGTTATATACCCTGGTCCCCATTTTAAAATTGGTTTTATTGCATAATAAATCCCTTAGTGCGGGGATATCTCCTTCCGCAGTCCTAAAACTTCGTTTCGCTTTTTAATTTGGTCCCGATTTGGGATATATCCGATTTTCTAAAATGGTTTTATTATTTTCGAGTCCCTACGCGTTTCTTGTTAAGCTTTTAAGCCATTCCCCTTGGTTAAATAATTTTACGAGTCCTCTTTATTTTATTTTGATTTATGATTTGGACCTTTTTACAGATTTAAAGTTTTTTATTTATTTGATATTTAATTTTTTGTTTATTTATTAGTGTGCATTTGTTTTGTTGCATATTATTACATGTCATGCATGTTTTTTACTTTAGTTTGCATTATCGTTCATATTTTATATTCTATTATAGTTTTTTACCATGTTATGTTTTTATTTTGTGCATTTTGTTAATATTGTTCATGTTGTACTTTTTATTTTACATGTATTCGTTTATTATGTTTCATTTTATTTTAATTGTTTAGATGCACGCATTTGTTTTATTTGTATTATTTGTTCTTATTTATGTCTATATTGTTTTATTTTATATGTTCTTCATTTCATTACTCATGTATTTTATTTATGGTATATATTTGTCTTTATTCATGTCATTTTATTCATGTTTGCACATCTATTTTTGCATATATATATATATATATATATATATTTGTTCATATTATTTTACTTAAGCCACATCTTTATTCGGTCGTAACGAGCCCGACACCAAACGTAGTGGTGTCTGTGTATGCGTTTACCTTCGGATAAAGATATGGTAAAAATAAAATTTGAATCCGAATTTTTAAATAAATAATTAATTTAATGTCATTTCAAATCGGAAAATTTTAAATTAATTAAGCGGTGTTTTCATAAAGGTGCCAATTTTAGGCGGTTTTTAACGATAATATCATTTTAAATCATAACTGACTCTCGAACTCAAATATTTTCACATCTCTGATTTTCCCGGTGTCCGGTCTACCAAAAGTGACCGATGGCGACTCCCTTTGTTTTTAAATAGTTTTTAAATTAATTTTCAAATTTTTTTCCAACATTTATAATTTGTTTTTGACCATGTTAAATCCATTTTTACATATTCCCGATTATTTTCACAATTACCCCTAAATCCCTAAAATTCTCAGTTTTCAATTCAATATTTTCTAATCCCTAATTCCTTTTTAAAATTTCCGTCCCCAAATTTCAAATCCTTAATCTTTTAAAACCCTAATTTTAACCTAAATTTCTCATTTTCAAATCAAAATTTTCTTTTCCAATCAACGTTTCAATTTAATCCCTAATTTTCTAATTTTGACCTAGTTTTTTTCACTAACGACTTTTTATTTCCAAACTAGATTTTAAAAAGGGTTGCTACATGATATAATCAATATGCTTATAAAGAATAACAGAATCTGCACACATCGAAAAACAGTAAAATAGCAGGAGAGACACACCTGAAACAGAGAGCTCAACGTCGAGAATGACGTCTACTGGACTCAGCTCTAGCACTAGATCGAGCAGGTGTAGAACCTAAGAGTAACAAAAAATATCAAACATACTACTATGCCACTATACCGTAAGTACACTAATCTAAAATAAACCGAATACTCACGTGCATGTTCCGAAGAGTGATGAAAAAGAGGTCGTCCAGGAGGAGGAGAAAGATGCTTGGGGTTTGAATCCACGTCACCTGAACCAAACAATAACTAATTCAGAATCCGATAAAGATAACTTCCAAATAAACATTCAGACTAAAGAGCCTTAAAAACAAAACTTCGGGTTTGAATTTCGAAAAACAAACTATGCCATTGAACTCAGGACGTCGAAAAACATAGAGTGAGACCGGGTTAGAAAAAGTCAACGCTAACGTCAGCATTGGTCAATGCTGACATCAGCACTGACCAACGTTAACGTCAATAGTGATGTCAGCGGATGACTTCAACAGTTGATGTCAGCGGATGACATCAGCAGTGACGTTAACATATGACGTTAACAATGACATTAGCAGGTTTGGTCGGTCTCAGGTCACGGGTCGAGTCTCGGATCGGGTTTTGTGTCAGTCTCGATTGGGTCACGGGTCGGTCGAGCATTTAGGAATCGATTGCTCTTACGACCTCGTGGATTCGGTAAAGGATCCAATAGATGAGACCTCACTAAACTGTTCTCACTTTTAATACGTTGGACACGAATGGGTTTGAGGAGAGGCACCTCGTCCACCTATTAATCTCGAACCGGTCAACCAACTTACTCCTAATACCGAGTTTATGGCTTTCCTCACTTCTTGATTTGAAAGCTTGTTCATTCGTATGGACACCGGTTTTTAAGCCATCAAAAATCGGTTCAACACAATGGGTGGTCTCCTTGATTCCATAAACACTCGCTTGACCAATATCGAATCTCAACATCTCTCTTTGAGGATATCTCTTAGAGCTTTTCACGATGAGTGGCGCCATGCAAATGCTCCGAAGGATTCTAGTCTTGACGAGGAAGATGGTGGTGGAGATGATGGTGAAGATGGTGATGAGGGTGATGATGGCGATGAGTAGTCTTCTTAGGTATACTTAGGTCTTTGCTTATGGCTTTCTTAGGAGTAGTTATGTTTTAGGTTTAAGATTGCATTTTCAATCATGATATATTTTAAGAACCTATGTACCTTTTGTTTTATTTCTAAGTATTATGCTTTGACATTTTGTTTATGTTGGATTTTATTTTTATTAATGCTATGAATTATGTTTTTAAGTTTATATATTGGTTGTTTGCTTCATTATTTATCCATAACTTGTTTATCATTGATTTTGATCTAACAAAAAGGGGGAGAAGTCTTTAAAACAAAAATTTTCAAACTTATTCAAATATTTAGGGGGAGTTTTAACTTAAAAATTATTTTTTTATCGAAAAGGGGAAGATTGTAAAACTAAAATTTATTTGATATAACAAAGAAGTTAAAGGACCATTTTGAAATAAATTTTCAAGTACTTAAGTCAAACAAATAACTTTAAGTCAAACCAAAAACACAAAACAAATTTTCTAAGTGTTTTTCAAAGCTAAACTTGTATTTTTGTTATAGGTGTTCTGATACATCTGAAAATGGTTTCGATACGACCTTCAAAATTAAACTAAGTTCTTCAAGTTTTTGACAGGCGTTTTTATATGGTCTAGTACCGTTTTGAAATGATTTGAAACTATAAAATTTGGTTTCGAAACACTTAAAGTTGGTATCTAAACAGGCGTTTCGGTACAACCATTGGTTGTTTCGATATTGTCCTGTATTTTATGAAAATAAATTAAAACTTCAAGGCGTTTCGATACTCCACATCATCGTTTCGATATAGGTCAACTTTCCTAGCGAATATTTTATATTTAAATGTTTGGACCGTTGTTTAACAGGTAAACTTTAAAAGTTTGGTAACTTGTTTTGAAATGATCCTAGGGGAGTTTTGATACCGATTTTCTCATTCCCGAAACGTTTCGATACGACCATCAAGTCATTTTGATACCTCTTGTTTTTAAAGACAACTCATTCTAATACGCTTATATAGCGTTTCAATATCCTATTAAATACACAACGTCTCTTTCTATTTTGTTACTATTTCGATACAGGCATCCCATGTTTCGATATCAGTAGTTGCAAAAGTGCATTTATGGTGAAAAGATGAAGAAATAACGTCTATATTTATGATCTCAACAACTTCAAGGGTTAGAATTCAATGAGAAGGTATAAAAACAAGCAATTCAAGCAGCAACAACTATTGAACCTCAAGCAAACATCCAGGCAATCAAATCCAACTCCTAGCACTTATTGTCAAATTCTTGCCAGTCAACTCTTGTACTTTATTTCAATTATTTGTATTTAATTTTGGGGAGTGAAATACTTGTAATTAGGCAAATCAGTCTGTTGAAGAGAAACTTAATTGTTATTCTTCATCTTTGTAACCCTTGTTAGGTTTGAAGTTAATCTTTGGGTAGAAAGATTAACTTATTTATAAAGATTATCCCTTGAACTTAGAAAAAGATTGAATTCAATAGTGAATTGGTTAGAAATCCTTAGTGGGAGCTATGATAAAGCTTTTTTTGAAGCTTGAACTACTATAAATCTTGTGTCTTCAATTATTTTCTATTCTTACCAAATCTTCCACAAAATTTTTAAATTTTCAATTCACCCCCTCTTGGCCAATCTTATTGTTTGATCAACTCAACATAACTTAAAAAAAAAATCTATTTTTCAAATGACATGTAAAAAATTAGTGAAAATTTATTGGTTGAAAAAATATTTTGAAGTAAGTAATTTTTGTTGGTTGAGGTCATAGATGATACGGTGAGTCATACATATAATATAAATTTCTCATTTGACGAACACGACTATGATCGTGTTTGTTTATTTATTTTTAAAGGTGTTCATGTTTGGTTCGTGTTAATTTAAATTTTTTATACCATGTTTGTGTTCGTTTTATTTATTTTTGAAGGTATTCACATTCATTTCTTTAGTGTCCGTGAAAATGTCCATTTACATATTCGATTAACGTTTAGGTAACTTTTACAAATTTTTCCATTAACATGTTTGTTTATATATTTTCCAAAATGGTGAAATTACACCACTACTCCTTAAGCTTTTAAGCTTTGTAGTTTAAATTTTAGAGTTCACTTTTTGTTTGCCGTATCTTCGTCAATATTTAAATTGTAAAAAAGAAAAAAGAAATTTGGGTAAACAAAGTTATAAACGAGTTGATAAAAAAGCTCATAAATGAATTTGTTCGTAAACATAAACGAATCGAACACAGCTCTATGCATGTTCATTCATTTATTAAACAAACATAATTTTTTATTCATATTAATTTATTTATCTTAATAATCAAACAAAAACAAATGTTATAAAAATGATTCACAATTCGTCAAATGCTATATTCATTTACGCCCGTAAAAAGTCTCTAATACTTGAAAATTTGGTGTGGCTCAAAAAGTAACAAAAAAATCATTATCTCTATAGAATTGTTTGAACAAGTCCATAATTTCAATTTAAACCTCACAAATGAGATTATAAATAAACAACATACATTATTTGCAGTGAACATGCTAAAGAAAATGAAATTATGTCATGTAAGAATCGATTTATATATCAAATGGCTCACCTTTGAGCAATTTAGCATATAGGTTCTATCATAATGGTGGTGTATAGCAGAATGTCTAGCTTACTAGGTATAAAGGAACAATAAACCTTTTTTAATCTTTTTGATGCTCCATTATCTTAACCTCACAACCCAGCTAATGGATTTCATAATCATGTAAGCTTGTGGGTGCTTTTTGAACACTATATATATGGGGGGAGTCTAATTCATTACCCAATAAGAAGCCTTGCAGAAGCTCAAAAAAAAAAAAAAAATACAAGAGGAGAAGCAGTTCTTATATTACACTGGGATGGCAAAACTCTCGGATCCTCTTGTGGTGGGGAGTGTGATTGGGGATATTATTGATGCCATCTCTCCTTCTTTGAAAATGACAGTCATTTTCAACTCCAACAGGCAGGTATATAATGGCCAGGAATTTTTTCCATCTGCAGTAATTAAGAAGCCTAAGGTTGAGGTTCATGGAGGTGATATGAGATCCTTTTTCACCCTGGTAAAACTATACTTTCTGTTTTCACTAATATTCTCCTTTTGCTTAAACTTGATGGGGGTTTTATAGCTTCTATAAAATAAGTCGTCTTCATCATCATCATCATGTTTTAATATTGCAGGTGATGACAGACCCAGATGTTCCAGGTCCTAGTGACCCTTACCTCAGGGAGCACTTGCACTGGTAATAATATGTGTATATGACTGTTAGGGTTCATGTTTTCTTGTTCATTCTACTGATTGTTTGTACTTTATTGAGAATCTCACAGGATGGTGACAGATATTCCCGGCACCACAGATGTCACATTTGGTAAGTATCCCTTCATTCTTCAAGTACATATATAGAAAATGAACCAACTTTTATGGTTACATACAGGAAGGGAATTGGTGAACTACGAAATCCCAAGGCCAAACATAGGGATCCACAGGTTTGTGTTCCTCCTGTTTAAGCAGAAGCGCAGGCAAACAGTGAAGGCCACACCATCTTCAAGGGACCGTTTCAGTACCAGAAAGTTTGCAGAAGAGAATGAACTGGGGGTTCCTGTTGCAGCTGTTTATTTTAATGCTCAAAGGGAAACAGCTGCTAGAAGACGCTAAGATAAAGTGGCAAAGAATAAACCCTGGGCTGGGTGGTGGGGGCATTTCTAAGCAAATGTTAAATTTCAACTCCATAGAACTATCAGTTTGTTTTGTAGCTACTAAGTAAATTAATTTACTTGGAACTATAATTGTGTTCGGGGAAATGAAGTTTGTTTAAGCTTTGAAGTCTATTATTCCTAGGCTCCGCCATTTTTACCTTGAAAATACCTGTTTCAGTTCCATTCTCTCGTAACGACTGGCACTGTTTTCCTGGTTAGATTTATACATTTCAAGCCCAACATATTTGACTTGATTCAAGTAAGATTTACTGATAAATCATTTGGGTATTTCTTAACAAAGTAAAAAGGGTGATGGATGGGATCTCCTGAAAAGCGATCATTTGTCTTTGACCATCACTTCACTTATGTATTTTTAATTCCAAAGATGGGAGGACCACTTGACTTTGCATAGAGCAATAAGTTTGTTTTGCTAGATATTATTATATGGTTTTGATTTATTATGTTATATATGATTTTATTCAATGATATTAATATAGGAAAGAGTTAAAGATTTATAATATAAAATAAAGGTGGAAATTCATTTAAAAGTAGATACAAATTTAGGGCGTAAATCGTCTACTTCTTAATCATGCCTTTATTAGTGTCTTCACTTTAAATTAGTAAGTTTAAAGTTTAAGGTTTAGTATTCAAGGTTAGGGTTTGTGGTTAGGGTTTAGAGAATTAGGGGTAGGGTGTATGGTGTAGGGTTTAAAATTTAAAAAATAAGAGTTAAGGTTTAAAATTCAATTTTTCAAGATTTTTAAATAGGAGGTATGAAAAAAGACAAAATAAAGAGATAAAAAATTTCTATCCACTCGTATAATAATTTTTGAGGTCGGTGGATATAATCTCCGTTTCCTTTCCATATTAATAACTAGAATTAAAACACAAGTGGTAATTCAAGGCCACGGTTTTACCTACAAAGAGAAATTCTCATGTTTCTGTTTTTATTTTCTTCCTGTTTGATAAGCCTCCATAAATAGGGGTGTTTAATTCTGAGTAACCAAAGTATTGGTTATTAAGACCTTCAAATAGTTAAATTTTTTGTCTGTGTTCAATCTGGATTTTTGGTACTCGGTACTTCGAATACCCGAATACCTGAGTATCCGAAAATTTGGGTAGTTAGATATCTGATTTTTTTTATAAATCTTAAATTTAATTTTGAAAAAATATACATAAATTTAAAATTTTGAATTACATAATCTAACATCAAAATATAAAATTTTAAAACATCAAAATATAAAATTTTAAAACACTAGTTACATAATCTAAACATAAATTTTAAGACCTAAAATTCATAATCTAATTCGAAACAAAACATAACGTTCAAAGTAAGTTTTTTTATTTTTTAAAATATTTTTAATTAGTTTATTTATTTTAATATATAAAAATTAATGATTTAAATAGTAAATAATCTTTAGTTGATTTTCGCATTGATCAGTGCACATACAAAAATAGTGCATATCTAAACAAGTAAAATTCGAATTTTCTCAATTCAAAAAACTAAATTTATAATTTACATTGAATCTTAATTTTATTTTTTTTATAATGAGTCTCTAATTCTTTTTTAAAAATAAAATTTTTATGATCGGGATTTAGAAATTAAATTGTTTGATATGAAAATATAATAAATATTAGTATATTTTGTTTAAATAATAATAATAACAATAATAATATTTAAAATAAAAAATAAAAAAATTAAAACCAGGTACCCAAAAATAACTGAATACCCAAAAATTTATAATTTTGTGTCCTGGACTCTACCCGAATAAAAAAAATTAAATAAATACTCAATTTTATATATTCGAGTATTCAGATCAGATCACTCGGGTTAAATATTTTTTTAAATACCCTATCCATCCACGAGGGACATGTCAAGTTTTAACATGTTGACAAGACAACCCAAGAAAATGTTATCTTAATATAGTAATTAGATAAAAGATTATTAAAGTATGTTAAAGTATTTTTTAATTATTAAATTTTTAAAAATTATAAAATAAATATTAAATGTATTAAATTATTATAAAATAATCATTTATTTATCATATATGATTAAATTATCGATAAATATTAAAAAGTTTAATGACATTTTTAATAGTTAAATAAATTTAATAATTATTTTGTGTTTTTTTATAAAGTTTAATAATTATTTTTTAATATATCAAAAAATTTAATTAATATTTTATAATTTTAAAAGTTCTGATAACTAGAAATAAATTTTTAAATATTTTGGATAATTAATTAATTTCGAACCAAATTAAAAGATAGTTGAATTTTAAAAAATATATTAATGTTAACCGATTAAACTTAAACTTAAATTTAAATGCTCTTAGCCGCTACCTGTGATAGCAACGGCTGGCCGCCGCAGGAGATCAGTTAATTATGTTACTTGGCTTGTACTGTAAAGTTATTGAAATAACCATTTTATTGTAGTTTTTGACCGAAGAAATTGCAAGAAAAAGGAGTCCAGAAAGTGGGAGCAAACCTCACTTTTCAATTTTCTATTCAAATTATTATTACTTTTCTTAAAAAAATATTTTTAAACCAATTCCGTATGTATTATTACTTGTTCTACTGCATTTGAATTCTCCTATTATCACTTGGTTTGTAGTATAAATCTGGAGAAAAACATGAAGAAACCACTTTATATGGTCATTAACTGAAGAAGAAAGAAGCCGACAGAAACTGCAGAAAAGATTATTCACAGCTACAAGATGAGAAACCCTCATTTTTCCTTTTATTTTTACTTAGTACTTTCGATTTATCATGTTGGACAAGACAAGACATGCAGATTTTGCTAGAATCGAGGAGAAGTGAAGTAGGCTTTTTTGGTTGTATGGTGTTTCATTTGGTATAAATTGTAAAACCCACCATTTTTATCCATTACCTGAAGAGCAAGAACCAAGTGGTTCAGTGTTAGATAATGTACAGTGGCTGAAAGAAAAAGTCGTGGTTCGTATTCCACAGCTATGGCATGTATATAGTAGCTAAGACACCTATAATATTAGTACATCAAATTTCATCAAAATCATGTTTTTGTGTACATGTTATGTCTGAACTTTGTTTTGTTTTCTTCTCTCCTTACCAATTTAAGATCCAAAACTCTATCCCACGAACACCTCTGCTTGATAATGATAAGATCTGAGACTATATATAAATACTGATCATCATGACAGCCACTGGTTGGCCCTTGGTAATTTTTCAAATGATGATAGCTGCAGTTTTTTTTCTCTCTCTCTCTGAACATGTCAACATCTAAATTATCTCTGTGGTATCGAGAGAATGTTTCACATACAATTAGTTCGTTAGTTTATTAACTTTCTACTAGAAAGTTGGCGAGTTTTTCCTTTCTAGGGTTCCATTTCCTTGTTGCTGAGACCTGTTTCGTGCTAGATTATTGTACTTGGACTATTTTGTTTATAAAAAAAACATTTACCACGTGATTTATATAGTTTATTCAATGAGATTCATTCATTTTTACGTAATTTTTAAATAACTATCGACTATTTAATGATTTGTAAGAAAGAGATGAAATTTACCGTGAAAAAATGAGATGCAAAATTCTCATTAGATAAGATCACGGATAACATGGTGAACATGATTTATGTAATGATTTTTTGAAACAATGAGCATCGATATATTGATTAACCTTATGATCATGGATCCTCATTCACTTTACTTTTTATACGTATTCAAATCTCGACATTTGTGTTTGAAATATTATCGGAATTATAATTGATAAAAAAGATAATGAGTAAAAATACCTAACCTATGGGTGTTTATCGAACGAGTCGATCGCGAATTGGGCATTGCTCAACTCATGCTTGTTAAAAAAATTTGTTGTTCAACTCGACTCGTTGCTCGTTAAGCTCAACTCGTTCGCTAAACTCACAACAAATTTACATTATTTTTTAACTAAAAGTAAAATTTAATAATATTATATATGGCTTATATTAACATAAATTAATTAATTTAACCAAAAATATCAAAAGACTGTATAAAACACTTTTAAAGTCTAAATTTTAAATTAATAACCATCTAATTAATAATTATTATTTATATATTTATTTTTTGAATAAAATAATTTTAGAGTAATTACTAAAAATTATTTTAAAAAATTAACGAGCTGCTTGCGAATTTATCGAATCGAGTTAAACTTTTCTCGATTCAACTCGTTAAGGTCTTGATTTGAGTTTGAGTTCGAGTCAACTCAATTCAAATTGAACATTTATCGAATTTTGACCGAGTCAAATTTAAATAATTCACGAACTGCTCAACTTACTAAGCACCCTTAGCTTGACCAATACTATTGTTTTCTAACTTAAATAATATATATATTAAATTTATAAATACATTATTAAATAAATAAATCTCATTATATTTATCAAATATTCTACGTATGAGTCAAACTTGAAGGTGAATGTTATTATTTAACACAAAATTTGGTTGAATTCAAATTAACATCTGGGGGTCTCATTTTTTTTTGAAATTATACCTTTTTATAAAAATAGAAAATGATACTACATTAAAGATATATACAAACACAGTTACACAAATTCGAAAAAAAAATTATTTGTATTATACTTCGTTTTATACCCACCCAAAAAATACTTAAAATTAAAAAAAAAAAATTAAATCATAATCTTAATTTCTGTATTTTAAATCCTAAATTTTACACACTAAAAATATACCATATCTCTTATTTTACAAACCCTAATCATAATCCTAACCTTAAATCCTAAACTCTAAACTCACTATCTTTTAAGTGAAACACTAAAGGATGTATAATAAAGAGACTAGGGATGACAATATAATCCGAATCCGATTCGACCCGAAGAAAAAATTTGATCCAAATCCGATTAAAAAAGTCTGAATCCGAATCGAAAAAAAGTTTCAAGTCCTAATAAGAAGTGAATCGAATATAGATATTACCATGATCCGATATGAATTCAATCCGAATCCATATCCGATATAAATCCGAATAAAAATATTTAAAATTCTTAGATTTAAAATATATATATTAAAATCCTAATTAAATTTATATATTTATGATGATTAATATCTTCTATAATTCTATTTATGTTTTCCTCTTATTTTATAAATTTTATCAAACTTTAGTGGAACAATAAAAGTTTGATCGTTATAAACTTTTTTTCTATCCCATGCTAATAGTTGAACATTTTGATTATATTTTTAATTTATTTCTTTAGATAATAGTAGTTTATAATTTTGATGTGGAAAATAAATATTTTAGTAGACTATTAAGATAATAGTAGTTTATGTAAGGATAATTTATTTATTGTTGAGTTTTTTAATTGTAGTTTGAGTTGTTACTTTAATTTGTTTTATATTGGATTGTAATATTTGTTAAGATTTGTTTGTACTATAAATTTAAATATATTTGTTTGATAAAAATTATTTTTTCATTTAAAGTTATATGTTTGAGTTGTTATTTAAAAATAATAATTGGATTTGGGTTTTCAGATTTGAGTTCGAATTTTAGATATTTTATTGGATTGGATTCATATTTATTATTTTTAAAATCCGATTATTAATTATTTAAAAAAATTTGTGATATAAACCTTTAACTTTTAAAAAAATTATTTTGATTCTTTAAATTTTAATGTCATTCTGGTTCACTCCTTTACAAATTTCTAATTTCACTCTAGATCTAATTATAAATCA
The DNA here is from genome assembly GCA_035048815.1 of Abelmoschus esculentus. Lineage (NCBI taxonomy): Eukaryota > Viridiplantae > Streptophyta > Magnoliopsida > Malvales > Malvaceae > Abelmoschus > Abelmoschus esculentus. Next base: position 5,707,199 of record JAUCBN010000056.1, on the reverse strand, counting down.
ATCTCGTTCAAAGACGAACATAGAAATCAAAAGGGACATCCTCAGATATTGTTCGGTGGGAGTTATCCTTAATTTAATAAAAATTATTGGCTTAACGAAAAAAAATCAAAATTAAAGAAAAAAAATACAATTAGTCATAAAAATTGGGGGTAAAATTTAAAATAAATTAAAGTTTAACCTTTAAATAAATAAATTTCCCTTCATATTTTTTTCATACAAAAAGAATGGGACTCCTAAGGTATCTATACCTCTGTCACTAATCTCGTTGATTCAAATAAGACTACAAGAATAAAAATATTATCTCATCAAATATTTAATGGTAATTTATTTATAAGATAAAATTTTGAGAATAATTTAATTTAAAATTAAATTTTAGAATATAAGTAATCTTAAATTATATTTTTGATTCTAGATTAGTTTCTGTAATACCAGTAAGATAACACTATATCGCGTTATCCCTTCAGATTTTGTAAAAACAATATTAAAATAAAAGACTCTACATTCAAGTGGCGTCCTCCTCCCAAATCCTCCCAAATCTTTATTTACGGGTGATATTTTTTACTTGTATTGTAGCTTTTGTCCTAGATGATAAAATAAACTTTAAATAACCTATTTTCTTAAAAAATAATAAACTTTTGAATTTAAAATTTTATCTCTCTACTTTTAAAATTATACAAGAATCAACATTTTACTTCTATATTAGGTGCACTAATATCATTTTAACCTAGAAATAGTTTTAAAATGAGAAAGAATTTAAATTTTTTGAAAAAGGGTGGCCAAATCTAAGAAAAAATGCCACACTTTTCTACACATTTAAGAGGCACTCTCGAATCTTAATTATGAGCGCACTCGTAGGAGAAGAATATTTTCACTAAAAGAAATAATAAATAATCTCGTACAACCTCGTAAACATGTTTAATTAGGGTTTTTAGAAAGGGAATTCCCATAATTTATGTATCGGTTGTGTCAATATATTATTTTCCTTTGTAATCACCGAAATTCGTCCGGGGAGTCGCCACCAATCATTTTTACGGTGCGATTGGAACACCAAATTTGTCTACGAACCAAAGCTGGATCCGTGAGTCTGTTACGTGTAGAGAAGGGTGAGCACCCCTACAACGCCCGAAATCGGCACCTATCGGTTACACGATATTTTATACGATCGATAATATAAATCCGATGTCGAATCTGTAAAAACGATTGGTAACATTTAAAAAAAATAATGATAAACATATGTAATAATAATGATAATAAGATGAAAATAATAATTTTTTGAAGAAATAGGGGGCTAATCTGCAAAAACAGAAAAATATTAGGGTTAAAGAAAATATAATAGGGATAAAATTGAAATAAATTTAAAGTATAGGGCTTAATTAGGCGAAACAGTGACTGAAATTGAAGGATATGCGAACTAGGAGGTCGGAACGCAAGGCCTCGAAGACTGCAGGGACTATGCATGTAATTTCCCCACTCGTCCGGATCAGGCACGGGTATGGATCCTTGACGGGTTTGGCATACGGGTACCCTAAACAAAACGGCGCCGTTTTGGAGGCTAAATAGCCATGCCAAAACGACACCATATGGTGTCATGTATATATAGTAGTCTCTTTTTCTTAATTGCTTCATTTGTTTTCTTCTTCACTTAAACAAAAGACAGAGCATAGAGCTCTCTCTCTACACTCTGCCTCTGTTCGCTTGTCATGGAGCCACCGATCGCCGTGGTTCGTCGTTGGCCGCCGGCACGGCGGCCGTCAAGATCGCCGGAAGGAGAAAAGATTATATTTTTCCGAATGCTTTTCACGTCCCGAAGCCGAATCCGAACTCGGATTTTCAAATAAATGAGCCTGGTTTACCTTTCGATCTACGAATGAATATTCGATCTACGAATGAATATTCGAATGTAAGTATTTTTTACCTTTCTTTTCGGTTTCCGATTTTTGCACTCTATTTTCCTTTTTTTGGTTCCGAATAGAGGATAGTATTTGTGAATTTGGACTGGTTTTTTGTTCGAATATTGCTCTGTTTTTTTCGATTGATGTTTATGGTTCGGTGCAGACAGATTACAAGATTTTTAATAGGTCTTTATACCCGCAATTACAACATATAAAACATTAAAAATCTTGTTTTTTCTTTTCAGATCTGATTATTTCAGATCTAATCATTCTTATCTCTTTATTTTGCAGATGAAAAGATGCTTTGGGAGGTGGTTGCAGATATGAGAAGCGGTGGCCGGCCACAAGAACAAATGAGAGAGAGTGTGACCACCACGCGCAATTCGAACCGTCGCGCGTGGTAGCCACGCGCGGTGAGTTGGCATACACAGTGAGAAAAGGCGGCGGCTGGTTGCTGAAGAGGAGTTAGGGTTTAGTTTGATAATTAGGGTTAATGGGTTGTTGGGTCATAATATGGGTTAAGGGGTTTGATTATTTTATTTGTAATTGGACTAGATATATTAAATGGGATGGGTTATTACAACTGCCCCTTTTTGCTCATTGTTGTGTAATGACAATAGAGCAAAGATAAGGAATAACCCATTTCATCGGGCATGATTTCAAGGTTCTTTTAAGGTAATGATTCTTTTTTGGTAAGGTTAAGGTTCTTTTTGGTAAGGTTGGGGTTCTTTTTGGCCACCGCTTCTTCTTTCAAAGCTTTAACTTGATATACTCCACCGCACTTGTCAGCAAAATCTTCAATAGTAGTGATCCGTTGAAGATGATGGCACAAAACTTGAGTGTGACGATGCTATCATTTCTGCTGAAGACTGGACCTGGCTGCAACACTGTAGGAGAAGCAAGGTTTGGTATGAGCACTGATGTCTGATCTAGCTACATTGCCAAGGAAGCTAGATCTGGCGAGAAGTTCTGATGCTCGATTAGGCTGCCACACTGACAAAGCACGATCTATTTGGTCCATCTGTAACACTAACGTCGAGATGGGGAACAACATTCGATATGCTTGCAACACTACCGGAGAAGCGAGATCTGACGACGAGTTCTGTCACTCTTAACCTGCAACACACACTGCCGGAGAAGCGAGATCTGACGACGAGTTCTGTCACTCTAAAGCAGCAACACTGACGAAGAAGCACGATTTTTCTCATCCATCTAGAACACTGCCGTGAGATGGGAAGCGCCGTTTGATCCACTTACAACACGGCCAGAGAAGCGAGATCTGACGACGAGTTCTGTTACTCTGAAGTTGCAACACTGACGAAGAAGCATGGTTTGTCTGATCCATCTACAACACTGCCGTGAGATGGAAAGCGCCATTTGATCCACTTACAACACTGCCGGAGAAGCGAGATCTGACGACGAGTTCTGTCACTCTTAAGCTGTAACACTAATGAAGAAGCATGGTTTGTCTGATCCATCTACAACACTGTCGTGAGATGGGAAACGCCATTTGATCCACTTACAACACTGTCGGAGAAGCGAAATCTGACGACGAGTTCTGTCACTCTTAAGCTGCAACACTGACGAAGAAGCATGGTTTGTCAGATCCATCTACAACACTACCGTGAGATGGGAAACGACATTTGATCCACTTACCACACTGCCGGAGAAGCGAGATCTGACGACGAGTTCTGTCACTCTTAAGCTGCAACACTGACGAAGAAGCGTGATGTTGGATCAAGCTACTACACGGACGGAGAAGCGCGATCCTTACTGATAGCCATTTACTCTGGGCTGATTGTACTATCTCCTTGAGTACAATCGGTTGATATCGAACATGAGATTGGAGTTCTTCAAAGGATTTGATTTCCTTTGACCATTCGTGAAAATGGATTTTAAAGGATATTTGAATAATCCTCTTTAATGCATTTTTCCCAAATGCACAGGGATTAACGGATTTGACTCGCCTTTACCGGTGGCCGTTTGCCTTGTGCTAGTTGTACCATTCCGTTGGGTACAATCAGTTGGTACCAAGCTTGCGATTGGATTTATTCAAAGGGATTGATTTCCTTTGACCATTCGTGAAAATGGACTTTAAAGGACATTTGAATAGTCCTCCTTAATGCATTTTTCTCAAATGCACAGGGGTCAACGGATTTGACTCGCCTTTACCGGTGGCCGTTTGCCCCGGGCTAGTTGTACCATTCCCCTGGGTACAATTAGTTGGTACCAATCCTGAGATTGGATTTATTCCAAGGGATTGATTTCCTTTGACCATTCGTGAAAATGGATTTTAATGGACATTCGAGTAGTCCTCTTCGATCATTGGTTTTACTTTTTTCACCAAATGTTGCATCTACTGAGTAACAGTAAGTGCAAAGGATAAGGATACTTACCTGCACTCCCCGATGAAGGGTCGTAGTTTGGAATAGAGTTGCACTATTCTATCGAAGTGCCTTTGATGACGATGCTATGTTCGTCTGTTCCATTGCTTGCTGAAGAGACAAGATCTGTAACACTTTTGCAAATGGATTCAAACTGTTAGGGTTAGCATGCACCGTATGGTTCTAATCCTAACATGTATGATGTATGCATGCATGCATGATCCTAGCATCAAATGCAAAATGCATATGAAAATGATTGTGTTTTAAGATCGGCTCAATAAGCTGGCCTCGTTGTCTATTGGAATTCTGTTTCCATAGTTGTGCCTTTCTTCTTCTGGCAACATATTTGACCCCATTTTGTTCGTGAAGTGACTGTTTTCCTTTTGAGGTGTGATCTTAGCAAAAATCTCTTTCTAAAATGAGATTGCTCACAGTTCTTGTACTTTTAGGAATGTTTCTGGTGCAATATAGACAGAATCGTCAACTTATTGTCAAAGCCCAAGCAAATGTATCTGACCCATTCTATTATGGAGTAACTATTTTTCTTAGCAAAATTATTCTTCTAAATTAAGATTGCTCTCAGTTCCTGTACTTTTAGGAATGTTTCTGGAGCAATATCGTCAACTGATTGACAAAACCTAACAAACATTGATAGCTACCAGGATAAACTAGCAAGATGTGGTGCCCCACATATCTTGTTAACAAGTTTAGTATGATCAAATTAACGAGGCATCTTGTGTCTTGAAGGCTTTGAGCGAATATTCTCCTTGTATCGCGAAGGTTTGTTTCATCTCATTTTTATCTTGGCAAACCCATAGAAATGACCTTCAAGTTCTACAGGTAATACAACGTTTATCCCATAAATTAGGAAAAAGAGGTTGCCCCGATAGAAGTTTTGACTAGTGCGGGATGAATAAGGGATCCTTATTCCCCTTCCATGATTTTAAATTTTTACGGGTAATATCGCATTTATACCCTAGACTAGGAAAAAGAGGCTGCCATAGTAGAAGTTCGGATTGACATAAAGCGCATGATGGTTTATTGTATCCCTTTTATGATGAGGGAAATAATTTCGACTTCTACGTGTACCATAGCTTTTATCCCTAAGACTAGGGAAAAAGAGGCTACCCTAGTAGAAGTTTAGATTGATGTAAAGCGCATGATGGCTTTTTATGTCCCCTCCATGATTAGGGAAGAAATCTCGACTTCTACGGGTATTATAACGTTTATCCCCTATATTAAGGGTAAAAGAGGCTACCCTAGTAGAAATTATAGCCAATGTTTCATAAGCATATTAAGCAAATAATAGTTTCTTGTCTCAATCTTTGTAGGTTTCTACCATTTCCACTGTTCTTATTAATGTTCTCGTCAACTTCCGTTGCCCCGTTCATCTGTGGACGGTATGGCAAGGAGTTATGAGATTGTATGTTGAATTGTTTGCACACTTATGTTGTAGTCTTATTCTTCAGGTTCAATGCATTATCAAATATGATGCTTTCTGACGCTCCATATTGGCATATGATCTCATTCTTTAAGACATTGCTCATTGCTGTTTTACACGAAGACAAAGGGAAAAATATCCCGAAAGGAATTCACCATCCTACACGGAGGCGGAACCTCAAGAAGGAGTGGATTCATGCTCCCACTTAATCGGACAGAGCCCGGGTTGAGGGCTTATGAAATGGAGGCCTGAAAAGCATTTAAAAACATTAGTAAAATATTTAGAATAAATAAAATAGGATATTATATATATATATAAAAATAACCGAATTTATATTTTCGATCGTTAAATAAAATGTAACCGATTTTGCGGCTCGACTCGCAAAAAAGTCCCCAGCGGAGTCGCCAGCTGTAATCACCGGAATTCGTCCGGGGAGTCGCCATCAATCATTTTTACGGTGCGATTGGAACACCAAATTTGTCTACAAACCAAAGCTGGATTCGTAAGTCTGTTACGTGTAAGGAAGGGTAAGCACCCCTACAACGCCCGAAATCGGCACCTATCGGTTACACGATATTGTATATGATCGATAATATAAATCCGATGTCAAATCTGTAAAAACGATTGGTAACATTTTAAAAAAATAATGATAAACATATGTAATAATAATGATAATAACATGAAAATAATAATTTTTTTGAAGAAATAGGGGGCTAATCTGCAAAAACAGAAAAATATTAGGGTTAAAGAAAATATAACAGGGATAAAATTGAAAGAAATTTAAAGTATAGGGCTTAATTAGGCGAAACAGTGACTGAAATTGAAGGATATGCGAACTAGGAGGTCGGAGCGCAAGGCCACGAAGACTGTAGGGACTATGCATGTAATTTTCCTACTCTTCCGGATCAAGCACGGATATGGGTCCTTGACGGGTTTGGCATACGGGTACCCTGAATAAAACGGCGCCGTTTTGGAGGCTAAATAGCCATGCCAAAACGACACCGTATGGTGTCATGTATATATAGTCTCTTTTTCTTAATTGCTTCATTTGTTTTCTTCTTCACTTAAACAAAAGACAGAGCATAGAGCTCTCTCTCTACACTCTGCCTCTGTTCGCTTGTCATGGAGCCACCGACCGCCGTGGTTCGTCGTCGGCCGCCGGCACGGCGGCCGTCAAGATCGCCGGAAGGAGAAAAGATTACATTTTTCTAAATGCTTTTGATGTCCCGAAGCCGAACTCGGATTTTCAAAAAAATGAGCCTAGAGGCATAGATCTACGAATGAATATTCGAACGTAAGTATTTTTTACCTTTCTTTTCGGTTTCCGATTTTTGCACTCTATTTTCCCTTTTTTGGTTCCGAATAGAGGATAGTATTTGTGACTTTGGACTGGTTTTTTGTTCGAATATTGCTTTGTTTTTTTCGATTGATGTTTGTGGTTCGGTGCAGACAGACTACAAGATTTTTAATGGGTCTTTATACCCGCAATTACAACATATAAAACATTAAAAATCCTATTTTTTCTTTTCAGATCTGATTATTTCAGATCTAATCATTCTTATCTCTTCATTTTGCAGATGAAAAGATACTTTGGGAGGTGGTTGCAAATCTGAGAAGCGGTGGCCGGCCACAAGAACAAATGAGAGAGAGCGTGACCACTACGCGCAATTCGAACCGTCGCGCGTGGTAGCCACACGCGGTGAGTTGGCATACACAGTGAGAAAAGGCGGCGGCTGGTTGCTGAAGAGGAGTTAGGGTTTAGTTTGATAATTAGGGTTAATGGGTTGTTGGGTCATAATATGAGTTGGCATACTCAATTGTGTTTTTATCGTTCTACAGATCAAGAAGATAAAGGAAGCATATTAAGTATACCAGTCCCTGAGGAGACGATAACTCGATAACATACTTATCACTTATTACTTGCGATGTGTCCGCTTGCATTGAACGCGCACTTTTGACACGCGACAAGTTTTTGGCGCCGTTACCGGGGACTGGCAACTAAATTTTGTTTTCCTTGTTTTCTTGTTCCTTTTTATTTTTATTTTTATTTTACTTTTGTTTTTCTTGGTGTATGACCAGGGCCAATCCAACCAACCCCTTATACGAGTTAGATCCTGTGATTGAAAGAACAGGGTTAAGGTTGAGGAGACAAATCCGAGGAGTCATGGCAGAGTTTCAGGCAGGACAAAACATACCTGCCGGCAATGAAGGTCTTCCGCCGCCACCTGGGCCGCGGCAGCTGACTGTCAGAGATTTCTTGGAGGAGGACTTAAATGGACTAAACCCAAGAGTCGTTACACCCGAGATTGAAGCAGCCCATTTTGAACTTAAACCTGTTATGTTCAACATGTTAAATACAATTGGACAATTTGGTAGGTCTGCAACTGAAGACGCAAGGCAGTATCTCAAATCTTTCATGGAAATCTGCAACTCTTTCAAAATCCAAGGAGTCCATGAAGATGTTTTGCGGTTAAAGCTATTCCCCTATTCACTGAGGGATAGGGCGAAAGCTTGGTTGAATAGCATTCCAGTGGGATCTATTGGATCCTGGAGTAAACTTTGCCATGATTTCATTACTCGCTTTAATCCTACTAATCTATATGATAGAATTCGTAATGAAATTACTTCTTTCCGACAGGCTAAAGACGAACCAATGTACGAGGCATGGGAACGCTACAGAGAGCTATTGCACAAGTGTACGCTGCATGGATTTCCCTTATGGACACAAGTGACAATGTTTTACAACGCCACGAATGCCCCCACAAGGATGATGTTAGATGCCTTGGCAAACGACACACTCCTGGACAAGGCACCCGAGGAAGCTATTGAAATTTTGAATAAACTCGTAAGGAATGATTTCCAGTTTCCCACATCTAGGCGAGGAGGAGTAAGACGCCAAGCCACGGTAAACGAATTAGATTCATCAAGTTCAGTGGCAGCACAATTGACCTCTCTTACCAAGATGGTGCAAAACCTACAATTACAAAACAATACCCGTGAGGTCAAGGTAATTGATTTATGTTGTGATTTATGTGGAGGTAACCACAGTTCTGTTGATTGCATCAATCAAGAAACCGGTATGTATGTTGGGAACTACAACCGTAACAATGTGATGTCCAACACGTACAACCCCTCATGGAAGAGGCATCCAAACTTATCATGGAGCAACCCAAATAATGCTTTAAACCCAATCACCCAACCACCGAGATTTCAGCAGCCAATGCCGCAGCAGCAAGTCCAACAACCGATGCCGCAGCAGCAGATGCAGCAGCAACTGGTCAATTCATTGGAAAACACGTTAAAGGCCTTCATGATGAAAACCGAGTCATACATGGCGGAAAATAGTAATTTCATCAAGAGGACCGACGCCTTCATGAATAGGACTGAGATGAGGCTACAAAATCAAGAAGCAACCATAAAAACTCTGGAAACTCAGGTTGGGTAGTTTGCTCAATGTATAAACACTAGACCACAAGGAGGCTTACCTAGCAATACTGAGGTTGCTAAGGTATTAAGCCATGAACAGTGTAAGGCAATCACTACCAGGAGTGGTCTACAGTTGAAAGAGAAGACCCCATAGAACCAAACCCAACCGACGGATCAACCAAGAGAAGAGGCTGAGCAAACCGAGACTGACAACACTGCCCCGGCAGCAATCACTGCAGCGCTTGAGCAGTCTGCCGAGGCAGCAAAAATTCCAGTGGTGCCAGGTATACGATTCCAAACTAAAGAAATCTTGGAAGAGATGACACCACCACCACCTTTCCCGCAAAGGTTGAAAAAACAAAAACAGGGTCAACAGTTCAAGAAGTTCCTCGATATCTTGAAGTAAGTCCACATCAACATACCATTCGTTGAGGCCATTGAACAAATGCCCAACTATGCCATGTTCTTAAAAGATATGGTATCAAAGAGAAAACGAATAGGTGAATTTGAGACAGTGGCTGCCACCGAGGGATACATGGCAATGCTGCATAACCGCATGCCACCAAAGTTAAAAGATCCTGGTTGTTTCACTATACCTTGTGCGATAGGAAAGAGTTATGAAGGAAAGGCCCTATGCGACCTTGGAGCAAGTATAAACCTCATGCCTAAATCAGTCTTCCAAAAGCTTGGAATTGGAAGGCCAAAGCCTACAACAGTAATGCTCCAACTCGCGGATAGATCCTATGTGCAACCTAAAGGCAAAATCGAGGACATACTGGTAAGAGTTGACAAGTTTATTTTTCCTACCGACTTCTTTGTCCTTGATTGTGAAGCAGATGACAATGCACCGATTATCCTTGGGAGACCCTTCCTAGCAACTGGACGTACATTGATTGACGTGGAAAAAGGAGAGTTGACTATGCGAGTCAATGACCAACAAGTCAAACTCAACGCATTCCACAACTTAAAAAGGTATAACGATCTAGAGGAATGTAAGGCCATCCACATAATAGACAATAAGATATCCTGCCTGGACAGTCTGCTTGGCAGGATATTCGGCTAGAAAATCAAGCCTAAGATGGATGGACAGATAGCACTAAGGAGTGGCCCACAACCGATATATAATTTGGGCCTAAGGGAGAAAATAATTTTGGGAGATGCATTTGCATGCTCTCCACCAGTAACCTAACCTCTCCCTTTTCCTTTTCTTTATTATATTAGGGTTAGTAGTTTATTTTTATTTTTCTAATTATTTTCGTTTTCAGTATTTTTCTTTTGTGTGTTTAAATTTTTATTCAGGAATAAAAAGTAAAGATAAGGGAAAAATAGTTCACAGCAGGAACTCTGCCGAGGCAATACAACAGTGTCAGAGCCGCAGCAGTCCCAACGGGCAGAAAAGTGTAACGGCTAGTCTGCCGAGATTCCTGCCGCGACAGAAAAGGAAACGGCAGAAGAAGGAAACGGTTACAACGGCTAGTAATCTCAATGGTCACAAGGCCGATGCCTATATAAGAAACTCCCTCCTCTTGAACTATTCACTCTTACTTTCTTGCTTTCTTTAGTATTCTTAACAATCACTCTCCCAATTACTCTCTGCCTACTAATCCCTTTTAAATCTCCAGATTCTCTTCAAGAAAACCTCCAAGAACTCAATTTTCTCTTTCTTGATGGCAACTTACAAAAGATTCGCCCCAACCAATGTTGAAGAACGATTCAATCGATCTTTCATCGCAAGGCAACTGTGGGAAGAACAAGGGTTCTAGCACGCGGATGAAGAGAATTACGGCATTGAACACTACTTGTTCGACAGAATAAAGTACCAGAATTGGGAAATATTCTGTTTGCAACCTGCCCAGGCAAACGCCACAATTGTGCGGGAGTTCTACGCTCATGGGCCCAGCAAAGACTCCCTCTTTGTTCACTACTGCGGCAGGCCTGTACAGCTTGATGCCGATACGATCAACAACTTCTACGACCTCACCCCGGACAGTGATCTCCATGCTGACTTCTTGGAAGATATCACTGCCGAGGACTATGAACTTATCAAAGACGATCTTTGTTACGCGAACACTCCATGGGAAACCGGTACCCATCGAGGATCCGTGACAAGACAAAATTTGAAGCCGGAGGCCAAGATGTGGAACACCTTCGTCAAACGACGCCTCATCCCAACATCACACAACAACACGGTGGATCGCAAGAGATTGGTGCTTATCCAATCCATCATCAACAAAAGGACCATCAACATTGGAGAAATTATCCTACGGGAAATTCACGAGTGCGGTAAGAAAGATCGAGGACCATTGTATTTCCCTTGCTTGATTACGGGTTTATGTGTTTCTGCAGGTGTACCCATTGAAGAAACGGATGAATACACCCCCCAAGAAGAGGATGGACAAGGGAACTCTGCCACAAAGTTATGCAGATCACACAAGCAGAACCTGTCCAGGCAACACCGCAGCAGTTCACTGCCGATACTGCTGCCGGGGCCTAGTACACGGCAGATATGCCTGGTACTGCCCACACCTCTGCCGCAGCAGACCCGTATCAAGAACTCTTGCAGCGAATGGCCGCGATGGATCTTCGACAACAACGATACATGGAGTACCAGCGGGACTTCAATGGCACTCTCGCACAGATGATGTTGCACGCCTTCCCGGACCAAGGCGTACAATTCTCGGAGTTCCCAAGCAATATGTTCGTTACTGCCGCACCCTACACCGAGACTACACCAGCCCCAGGAGGACCGCGACCGTTCTTCCATCCAGACCCTCAGCCCCAATATCAGGCTACTGGACCATCTAGGCCAGCAGATTCTGCCGCGGTCTCATCCGTCAGCCGAAGGCCATCCAAGCGGAGAGCCGTTTTCAGCACTCCACCAAGATCGCCAATTATCATGGGCAGTCTATCCGCCGAGATAGATGCTTATGTACACCAAGGCTCTACTGTCGCCGACCCAAGCACACACCACACCGGAGGAGCAACTGCGATGGGAGGAGGAACAGACGTAATGATAACCGAAGAGATGGCGGATGTTGAAGAAGGAGAAGAAGTAGAAGCCCCGATGCATAGGACCCCACCCACTCGAGTCCAGCCGCCGAGGCAAGCAAAGGCGCAAACATCACCCTCCCCAAGGAAAAAGCACTTGGCATCTAGGCCACGGAGGAAAATTGTTACAAGCAGCTCTTCGGAGTCGCTTTAAATTTCTTTTTCCTTAATTCAATTTAAATTTCTTTCACTATTTTTACTTGCTGCATATAATTCAAATTTTGTTTTGCCGTTTATTCCTTCCAAATATAAAGCATTGAGGACAATGCTTGGTTTGAGTTTGGGGGTGCAGATTCACTACCAAGGCAACAATCTACTGCCGCGGCCTAGCCAAAAAAAAGGGAGTATTCTAGTGATTTTTTTTATTTTTTATGCTCCCCACCTTACTTGAATTAACTGCCTACACTCTTGCACTGCTCATCATCAGTATTGTCTTAGTTTATTCTTTAAGGCTATAGAAATCTTTTTCCTTACCATGTTTAGGTTCTGTTAAGAGGGCTTAACCTTAGGATGCTTAAGGATGAAAACTTAGAAGCTTACTATAGGAAGAACTTTAAACACTTTTGGGACTTGTGGATTATAGGAATTCTTTTAATGAACTTAGGTGATAAAGACTTAGATTTTTGGAAAAGTAACTAGAGGTGCCTACCACCGGCTCTAAAAAATCTCTTCTTCATGCTAGAGGTGCCCGAAATTGGCTCTAGTATGTATTAAGGAATATTAAAAAGAAAAAAAAGGTTTTTAGTGAAAAACACAAGTCTTTGAGGTGCCCGAAACCGGCTCAAGATTTGGGGTTTGAAAAAGGAGAGAACACTTGAACCAATGTCTATTTGTCTTGAACTTAGAGTTTATCTAAGAAAGCCTTTAATCAACTTGTCCATAAAAACGCACACACTCACAAATCCTATAGTTTGTTTCTAGGTAAATTCTTAGGTAGCCGAATGGTTAAGGCTTAAAAATAGGCCGAACTATGGTGGGGAGAATAGATGGACATGTAAGACCAAGAGAGACTAGAGTTCGGCAAATTGATGGTTTGCATTGCTTGAGGACAAGCAATAGTTCGAGTTTGGCGGTGTGATAAGTGCTCAACACACTATCACTTTCTACTCCTTTTATCGGCATTTATCACCAAATATTCACCCACTTGAACCAATGCATGAGCTTAATGTGATATATTTAGAAGTTATACTTAAATAGATAACATTTATAGAAAAAGGCATGTTTTACTGCGTTTTCATATCTGTGCAGGAGAACCATTGCCGCGGCAGCGACAAGGCCGAGGCAAGACCTGATGCCGAGGCAGCAGCAGGAAGACAGGAAGCAAAGTGATATGCGATGGAAAGACAAAAACCTAAGGAACGTGTTTGGACTTGAAGCCCAAGAATCGGAGCTGGCTAGCACAAGGAAAAGCCCAAAGGAAGACCACGCGGAAAAGCCCCCTTAGCCGAATTCAAACTTGGAAATATAATATTATTATGTACTTGACTTGTTCCCTACTCCAAGTTGTATTCTACTTAGGAAAGGTTTGCCCTAGGTCTAGCCTATATAAAGACCTAGCCACCCAATGTATCATAGATCGAAAATACCTAGGGAGAGCCGACTTCTACTCTTGTTTACTTCCTCTCCATCATGTTCTAAAACCTTCATAGGGTTTAGGTGAAGGTTGTGGAGTATTTGTGAGAGGAGATTGTAATTTGTCTTTTATTCAATGCAATAAAGATTATCAAGGTTTGCTTATCCTTTGTTATTCCTTGTTCTTGCATTCAAGCCTGGGAGGGAAGTCTGTAAGTAATCCATTTATCTAAGCTCGGGAGAGTTAGATTCACGAAAGGGGTAAGTACGGTTTTTCAATCGCGAAATACTAACTCGGCCTAGGGATAGGTTAAGAGTTTCAGCGGCTAAAAGAAGTGTGAGATTGATTGGTGAGTATAATTGGTTCACGTCGGAAGGTGTCATCAAGGACTAGTCATCAACAGCACTCTGACTTAGGGATAAGCGGAGTCATTCAAGGACACTTTGCCGAACTTTGGTAAAGTCTGCCTACGAGCAAGGGATTGCCGCGGCAGACAGCGTTATCGCTGCCCAGGCAGTAAACTGCATTGCTGCCGAGGCAGAGATATACGATTGCATTGGATAAAGACAAGTCAATCAAGTCCACAATACAATACAACTGAATCATGGCCCATCTCTCTCTCTAATATTTTGACTCTTTATTTTTATTCAATTATTTTAGTTTAAATAAATCACATCATCTCAATTGTGTTTTTATCTTTCTACAGATCAAGAAGATAAAGGAAGCATATTAAGTATACTAGTCCCTGAGGAGACGATAACTCGATAACATACTTATCACTTATTACTTGCGATGTGTCCGCTTGCACTGAACGCGTACTTTTGACACGCGACATTAGTTACCAAAAAGGATAAAAAAATAAATCAAAACTTCTAGCTCGATCATATAAAAGAACAACATACAACAATATAAATGACACTAAATGGATTAACCTACCGTAATGACCCAAATTCTACCGATGTTCGGGGGTCGGATCTAAATCAGGTCACGTGCCTCGTAATTAGGCCTTAGAAGCCTATTTGAGCTTGATTTGTGGGTGGGATTGGACTAAGGTTTTGTGGAGGGGTAAATGAGTCATTTGAGTTGGAGAGGAAAGCAATGGGAAGGGAAAAAAGGGGAATTCTCTACCTTCATCATCTCTCTTTCTTTCTTCACTTGGCTTTGAAGACAAAGGAGAAAACTTGAGGATTTTAGAGTTGGAATCTCATTTTGTTGAGGAAGGGTCAGTTGCTCAGCTCGAAAGGATCTTCGTCTTGAGGTAAAAATGTGTTGAAGTTGTGTTGTGAGTTGTTTGAATAAGAGTTAAAGAAGGAGAACGAGATTGAAGTGTGGGAAGCTCCAAATCCAAGGTCTTATTTTGTTTTAGTGTTTTCTTTCACGTAAAAATGTTGTAATGATCATTCCTATGTTGTAGTGAAAGGTGTTGAAGGATCGTCAAAGGAGCAAGGAAAAGGGAAGGGAAAAGATTGAAGTTGCAGAGGGTTTTGGTAGATTTAGAATCAAGTTTAGTATGCCTCTAACTTCCATGTGTTTATGGAGTTTAT
The DNA here is from genome assembly GCA_035048815.1 of Abelmoschus esculentus. NCBI lineage: Eukaryota > Viridiplantae > Streptophyta > Magnoliopsida > Malvales > Malvaceae > Abelmoschus > Abelmoschus esculentus. The sequence goes on along the minus strand of JAUCBN010000056.1, from coordinate 5,691,891 downwards.
AGCATTAATGTTGTAGTTTGGTTTATGATTGAATTAGCTTGCTTGGTAGTTAGATCTTGTTCATGGTGGAATTTGAAATTGTAGTTATAAATTATTGAAATGATTGATAATTTGTTAGTTATGTCTTGGATAACTTGTGGGTGAACTTTGGTAAGTTTAGGATGGCATTTAGGTGGTGAAAGATGGGTTTTTGAGTTCCAAACCTGGAAATCTAGGTTTGAGTACTGGTACGGGAAGTACCGTATTAGTAACTATAAGGGGAAATGAGGGGTTTTAGGGAGAGTGTACCGATACAACCACCCCGTGTATCGATACCCCTGCATTTATAGAATTCTTCAACCGTTTTTGGGTACCGATACGTTGAAGCGTAACGGTAACACTATTCTATTTAATGTCGAGTACTGGTATGGGAGGGTCTTGTACCGGTACTAGGTTTCGATACACCAAATAGGTGTATCGCGATACGGGCTTAGAGAAAAAATAATTAGATTGTTCGAATTTGTTTTAGGTATTGGTACTCGATGGAGGGGTACCGGTACGAGTGAGATGTGTATCGATACTCCCTATAGGCGTATCAGTACGCACAATTTAATATGTCCAAGTTTTAGCATTTGAGTTAGGGGTTCAATAAATTATGTTAATTGCCTTAGTGGGTCTCTTTAGGCCTAAAACAAATAGTAAAATTGAGAGATAGGAATTTCGATCATACATATGACTTAAGTAGAGAATTGTGGTCTAAATGCTTGAGATAACTTGTAATTATATATGATAATGAGATTATTACTTGTGCTTATAATGTTGTTGATTGAATATGACTGCGATAATGTTGGTCTGGGATTCGGATACCCAAGATTGTGAAGTTCGATGTTGTATGACTCCGGACACACTCAAAGTGTTTGAGGTGTGAGGTCTAATACCGTTTGACTCCGGACACACTCGTTGTATGTGAGGGTGTGAGGTTCGATGCTTTGTGACTCCGGACACACCCGATGTAAGAAAGAGTGTGAGGTCCAATGATTAGTGAATTCGGACACACTCATCCATGGTAAATACATATGTACATTTATGATCATGAGTAATTTGACATTCCATGCAAATACCATGTGTTTAGGCGGTTAGTGTAGCGCCAATCATACTCTTTCATCATAACCTGTTGCATACATTTAATTATGAACTGCAAAAATCATGGTTGTGTGGGAGGTATACCCACTATGCCTTCAGTAGCTCAACATTTAGAATTCTTTTTTTTTTTGCTGTGTGCAGGGTATTACGTGGAGATCTGTTTGTGGGGCACTATCAGTGATAGGTTCGGCATCGACTTTGTGTAGGATTACATTACTTTGATATATGAACCATGTATTCTAGGAGGTCCTAAATGAGGGTAAAACATGGGTCATTTAACTCTTATGAACCCATTTATATTTGGTCAAATATTAATTGTTTTAATCTTAAAGGTCCTAAATGCTTTTGGACTGTGAATTTATTTTTTAAGTTTGGTTTTAATTGGGTTTGACCAATAGGTCTTGATTTGGAAATGAAAAAGAAATTTAAAATTTTTGGGATTTAGGTTGGGCTTGAGGCCCAATTGTTTCACCCGGAATAGAGGGTGTTATGTTAGACTTATTTTGATATAACTTAAAATAAATTTGAAAGGACTAATTTGTAAAAATTTGTAAAATCATTTTCTCAAAATAAATTTTCAAAAACAAGATTTAAAGTTGTCAAAATAGCTTATAAAATGTTTAACTTTTCATCCATATCGAAAATGTTTTTAAAAGTCAATAAAATGGTCAAAATTGTTCTTCAGAGCCAAAGTTTCGAAACCTTCAGGACAGAATGGCCTTTTATTGAAACCTTGATAAAGGTTTCGAAACTTTTAACCTGTAATGGCTAATTTTATTTAAAATTGATTAAAGGTTTCGAAACTTCTGTGTAGGTGTGCATTAAATGCTCAGTTTTAATGGCAACCAACGGCTCCAAAGTACTCCCAACGGCTACAAACGATTAGAAGTAATCAAGAGCATATTAAAGAGGTCTCAAAACAGTACTGGAATAACAAGAAAGCCTATCCAAACATTTAAGCATTCAAAGATTCATGTTGAGTTTCATTTCCAACCTTTCTTGCAAAAACACTAGTGTGTTCTTCATTTGTAATCTTTTACTAGTGTTATTTAGGTGTGTAAGAGAGGTTAAATTGTGCAAAAACTTAACTTGTGAGGATTTTCTAGTTTGATCATTTGTACTCAAATTTGGGGATTGATTCAATAGACTTTGGGGTATAAGTCTATTGAATTGTGTAAGGTTACTCCTTATCTTTAAATGAAAGAAAAATTAGTGAATTTGTGGGAAATCCTTAGTGTGGTCACTAAGGTAGTGTATGTAGACTTCATTGAGGAAGTTGAACCACTCTAAATCACCTTGCAATTTCCTATCTTTGCAATTTGTGTCCACCACTCTTTAAAAATCCAATTCACCCCCTCTTGGCGTTTTTCGATCGATTGCAAAACTCGTCAATTTGTATCAGAGCTTGGCTCATTGGAAGGTCTTACAACCTCTTGAGAAGATCCAAGAAGTGTGCAATCATCTACAAGGTCATCTATGGCTTCCTCCTCCACTATTGAAGCTTGGGGAGACTCTTAACCCACAAACAAGCCTCCTTTTGTCAACGAAATTAACTATGCCTATTGGAAGAATCGAATGAGATTATTCGTTCAAGCTTATAATCTAGAAGCTTGGAAAATAATCATAAGTGGCTATACCACACCAACTAGTGACATGGAGACGTGGAACAATGAAGAAAATAAGAAATTCTCTACCAATGCTAAGGCAATGCATCTACTTTTTTGTGCTCTTGGTCGGGATGAATATGGAAGGGTATCATCATGCTCCAATGCAAAAGAAATTTGGGATAAACTTGAAGTCACACATGAAGGAACCAATGAAGTGAAGGAGACCAAAATCGAGCTTCTCAACCTCAACTACGAGAACTTTAAAATGGATCCCGAAGAAGACATCAAATCCATGCCCGATCGATTCTCCGTGATTGTGAATGGATTGAAGGGCTATGGAGAAGTCATTCCCGAAGATAAGCTTGTGAGAAAGATGATATACTCTCTCCCAGATACTTGGGATTCAAAGAAGATGACGATAATAGAAGCAAAGAACCTTAAGACTCAAAAATTAGATGAACTTATTGGTTCATTGCTTACTCATGAGATGATGTCCAAAGGAAAAGAAGAAAAGAAGAAAGAAGTTGAAAACAACAAATTTGAAGTTCCTCTCAAATAAAAAAAACAAGAGATTGATTCTAGTGATGATGATGAAGAGAAGGAGATGGCTATGTTTGCCAAAAGATTTAGAAGATTCATGAGGTCCAAAAAAGGTAGAAGATTTCAAATAGAAGATGGTTTCAAGAGTGAACCAAAGGATAAGAATGCTATAATTTGCTATGAGTGTAAAAATTCGGGACATATCAAGTTTGAGTGTCCCCAATTGAAGAAAAAGAGCTTTGGGAAGAAGAAACACAAAGCTCATGTAGCTACTTCGAGCGATTAAGAGACATCGGATGATGAAGATAAAGTAGGAAATTTGTGTCTCATGGCATATGAAGATGACTGTAAGGTAACCTCTATTTCATCTATTTCAATTGATTATACTTTTGATGAATTGCAAGAGGCTTATGATGAATTAGCTTTGGAATATGAAGATTCAATTTTAAAAAATAGAAAAAATTGTTTTAAAATTGAAAAATGAAAATAGTTCTTTTTCCAAAACTAATAAAGAATTTGAAAGTAAAATTGAAGAGTTAGAAAATAAAATAATTGAATTTGAAAAGAAAAATCAAGATTTACACAATTTACTTTCAAAACTTCATGATGACCATAGAAAGAAACTTGATGAGCTTAAAGTTTCTTTTGATAAAGTTGGAACAAAATCTTTTGAAAAACCTGAAAATTCTAAATCCAACTAATTTAAAAATAACTTTAATGAAAATTTTTATAGAGGTCCCCAAAGATCATACAACAGAAAAATAGTTAAAAGTATTTGGGTTCCTAAAGGACTCATTGCTAACAAAGACTACGATCTTTTGTCTAAATGGATACCAAAAGGGACTAGAATATTAGGAACTAATCCTTATGGACCTAAAAGATTTTGGGTACCAAAATATGTATAATTCCTTTTTGTAGGTGTGTTGGAGCCATGGTGAGCAAAATGAGGAAATTTGAAAGCTCTAGACACACTAGAAGGAAGGACACTTGAAGAGGATAAAGTGTAATCTCTATATTTTGACTCAAGTGGTAACTTTATAAATTATTTAAAGCATGATTAATTGTTGTTGTTGCATGAGTTGTGTGCTTATATGTTATTGATTGTTAATACATGCTTAAGCGACTTAAAATTGCTATATTCTTGCTCTTAAATGTTTCTAATATATCATAAGTATACTAGAACGCTTTTCCGGATTATTTTGAGGCTTCTTAGCGTTTTAGGACCAAAAGTTTCGAAAACTCTAACAAGGTTTTGAAACTTTCCTAAAAAATTTTTGAAACCTCCAACAAGGTTTCGAAACCTTCAGGGCTGTTTCAAGAGTTTTGGCTACTGGAATGAAAGTTTCGAAACTTTTAGCAAAATTTATTTTAACTTTAGATGAAAAGTTTCTAAACCTCTCCCAAGGTTTCGAAACCTTTCTTAACTGACTGGACTGGGCACCTTTTAAACACAAAAACTTTTTAATTTTTGACTCCCAAACCCTAAGCCATAGTTTCGAAACCTCCCAAAACGAATTTACCTCTAAAAATTTCTTCAACACCGTGACTTTTTGTTGCGAAACTACATCAAAATCTTGAGGTAATTTCTTCTTCCAAATTTCTTATTATTTTCGGATTTTATGACATTTTGTCTTAAAAACTAGTTTTTCATGCTTAAAAATTTAATAAATCATGTTCATTCTCACTTTTTCATATCTTTAAACATGATTTTAACAAAACCCATGTTGTTTATAATCATTTTATGAATTATCCGAAAATAATATTTTTTGGGGCATTTCGAATTTGTTTTAAAAAATATGATTTTAACAAGAATTGATGCGTTGGGTTGATTATTTACATGTCGTATATTGTTTTTATTGCAGGTGGTATCAACCATTTGATCTAAACTCTTTGAAAAAAATTTCAAATCTTATGCCCACAAGGTGTTTGATAAAATTCCTCAACTATTTTTTGGCCTAAACTCTTATCTTTGCTTAAGAATCATGCCTCCTAGAACCATGCCTGCTAGAGCTAAGCGACCTCGTCCTGAAAGGGGTCAACCTTCCGGTTCAAATGAACCAAATCCTAATCCCAATCCTACCTTTGAGGATGTGTGCTTTAGTGATAGTGCTCATAAGAATAAATATTTCCATGTCTATCACCGTAAGGATATTAGATTAAAGAGAAACGTTGACTTAGATTTCCTTATGTCACCCATTTATGAGTTTGATCTTTTTGAGTTATTTAATGAGTGGGGATGGATTGATTACTTGAGCATTCCTCCGTATACTCATCGTAGTTTAGTTCGTGCTTTTTATGCCAATGCCGAATTTATTTGGTCTCCTAGAGGAACTAATCCTTTTACGGGTATTCAATCCTTCTTAATGGGTACCCAATTCGTTTTGACACCCGAGTCTATAGCCAATTTCTTAAGTGTCCCTCTTGGTGGGAAATCAAATGAATATGAAGCTCACTATATTGAACCTTTTTCCGATCATCGTCCTACCCATCTCCCTTTAGAGGAGCGTCTTTTTCATCTTCTTACTACGTGGTTCTTTCCTCTTCTGGCGGAAAAGTCGCTAGTATGAGAGTCATAGACTATTGGTGGCTTAGACAATACTATGATAGATCCCGTCCTGATATTGCCAATATCATTTTTTTGAATCTTTTCAAAGTTATCTCTAATCCTACTTCCTTCTCTCTTCCCTTTGGATGTGTACTTAGTCACATCTTTAGGAAACTCAATATCGATATCTCCCTAGATCTTCATGTCAAGAACAAGAGTTTGATTGACATCAAATCTTGTCACAAAGCCCAATGGTATCATGGTGTTCATGGATGGGTTCATAGAGGGATTACAGAGGAAGACGATGAGGATCTTCCCGAGGCTCCGATAGATGAAGATGCACCACCTCCCATGGTTCCTATCACCATGGAATCCATGTATGCTTCTATGATCACGTGTTTTGACAATATGGATGCTTTCCTTCGTAGCTCTCATAAGGAGACCACCGACATGCTCCGTAGATTAAATGGACGTGTATCATCTTTAGAGCATGATATGCGTGATATTCGTGGTCATCTTTTTATACCTTCTCCGCCTCATGATGCACCGAATGTTTAGGTTTCAGGCATACTATTATGACTATATTATGATATTTTGAGACTTATTTTTGATATGCTTTGACCTATGTGTTTACTCTTTTATAAACTTTGTGAATACTTTATGTTGAATTTGGTTTGAATCGTTTTAATTTACATGATAAATTATGATAAAATGCTAAGTTGAAATGAATGATATGATGAATTTATGATACATGGTGAACTTATGCTATATGTTTTGAATGCTATAAATGTTATGTTATGGATTATATTATGACCAATTGCTCTAATGAGGTTTGTTCCTTTTTGTAGCATTTTATTCTTTTTGCTATAACAAAAAGGGGGAGAAGTTAAATCAAACAATTTGTTTTTAATGAAATGTCTTTAAAACTCATGTTTCTTAAAGAATTTATAAAGACATTTATTAAGGGGGAGCTTTAATAGGATATTTAAAAGTTTGATAATTTTCTCAAAAATAAATTTTTACAAAAGGTTTATCAAAAAGGGGGAGATTGTTAGACTTATTTTGATATAACTTACAATAAATTTGAAAGGACTAATTTGTAAAAATTTGTAAAATCATTTTCTCGAAATAAATTTTCAAAAACACGATTTAAAGTTGCCAAAATGGTTTACAAAATTTTTGAGTTTTCATCCATATCGAATATGTTTTTAAAAGTCAACAAAATGGTCAAAATTGTTCTTCAGAACCAAAGTTTCGAAACCTTGGTAAAGGTTTCGAAACCTTCACGACAGAATGTCCTTTTATTGAAACCTTGACATAGGTTTCGAAACTTTTAACCTGTAACGGCTAGTTTTATTTAAAATTGATTAAAGGTTTCGGAACCTCTAGTAAAGGTTTCGAAACTTCTGTGTAAGTGAGTATTAAATGCTCAGTTTTAATGGTAACCAACGGCTTCAAAGTACTCCCAACGGTTACAAACGGTTAGAAACAATTAAGAGCATATTAAAGAGGTATCAAAATAGTATTGGAATAACAAGAAAGCCTATCCAAACATTTAAGCATTCAAAGATTCAAGTTGAGCTTCATTTCCAACCTTTCTTGCAAAAACACTAGTGTGTTCTTCATTTGTAATCTTTTGCTAGTGTTATTTGGGTGTGTGAGAGAGCTTAAATTGGCAAACACTTACCTTGTGAGGATTTTCTAGTTTGCTCATTTGTACTCAAATTTGGGAGTGATTCAATAGACTTTAGGTATAAGTCTATTGAATTGTGTAAGGTTACTCCTTATCCTTAAAGGAAAGAAAAATTAGTGAATTTGTGGGAAATCATTAGTGTGGTCACTAAGGTAGTGGATGTAGACTTCATTAAGAAAGTTGAACCACTCTAAATCACCTTGCAATTTCCTATCTTTGCAATTTGTGTCCACCATTCTTTAAAAATCCAATTCACCCCACTCTTGGCGTTTTTTGATCAATTGCAACACTCGTCATGTTATATTTAGTGTATCAAAGTCTAGGTTTAGTCGGTTTTATTAATTCCCCGGGGAAGTCTAAGGTGTTAAATAGGTTTCTAGTGAATACATGCCCATGAATCGAAGTTTTACTTATTTTTTAAGCTAAACTTGATGGTGTAACCCTCATTGGTTGTTATGTAGAAAGTTAAAATGTTGAAGGGAGCAAATAGATCAGATGAAAACTTGGGGTCCCGTTAAGGGGACTATGAGGATGAGTATGTGCCTGATACTGAAAAAAGTTGAAGGGATCAAGGAGGCTTAGGAGCAGGACTGGGTATTTCAGTCGTTGAACCACGCTCTTCACTGGATAGTGATGGAAATACCCAAACCGTCAACTACACCGCATGAAGCACCAGTGGAAAGAATTTGTCGGTATAGGGCCAAGGACTTTTTAGGCTTAGGAAAAGATGGACTGGTGCAAGCAGATTAGTGGTTGTGTGATACACAATGGGTTTTCAGACAGATGAACATCAATTCGAAAAATGATTTAGTTTTTGTAACGTTCTTGTTGAAGGAGAACGTCCATACTTGGTGGGAAACGGTAGAGATGGGTTGGCTTCCTAATCAGCTCACATGAGAGATCTTTCTTTATGAGTTTTAGAGGAAGTACATCGGAGAGGTTCATATGGAAAAATTAAGGGATCGGTTCACCCACTTAACACAAGGCACCAGATCAGTGTTTGAGTATGAACAAGAGATCCTTTAGTCGAGCAGGTGATGGAGGCTCGGAAGTCCTTTGTTTTTTCACCTTTGTCAGATTATAATACTTTAGGTTGTCGAACCCACAGGGACTATGTCGACTTCACTACCTCTTACGGCTGCACTATAAAAAGTAAAAACACAAGTAATTGTTGAGTTTGAGGTTACTAATTTAACTACGAAAACTAAACTAAATATCGAAGAAATAAAGATTAATAAAGTGAGGTTAAGTTGAGTGCTTCTTAGAGGAGAATCCAGTTATGTTAAGTATCCACTTATTAATGTAATGGGTTGAACTGCCACCTCGGCGGGTCGCACAAAGGGTCGCCGTAGCTGCCTAGGCGGGGTTATGCCTTATCGACAATTCAACATTTCATAGTTCGACAGAGCATCCTTGTATGTCTTCTTCCTTATCCCTAAGCGAAGAGAACTGATGAAACCCACGTCTTGATGATACCCCCCGGCGTGAATTAAGGGCGAACAACAACCAAACACATGCGTCTTGTTAGTCGCTGAAATCCTGAGCGGTTAATCACTTAACCGGATTAGTCAATGCCTATGAGCAAAGACCGTATTCTCTCATTTCGTGAGCCTAACTCTCCCGATATTAGACAAATAGATTTTTCTTCATATACTATCATCTTGAGCTCATATGCAAAGAAGAGTGAATACCAAGAGAGAATAAACTATGAAATAAGTTTTGCATTAATAACTATCTAACATAACACAACAATCTTCTCCAACTACTCTACAAACAACCTAAACCTCTGAAGAAGTTTAGAATATGATGTAATAGGCGGCAGAAAGTATTTTCTAGGGTAAACTCTGACTTGCTAGACTAAGCCTAATGTGTGTCTTATATAGGCCAAGCCCTAGGTTAAAGTTTTCCATGCAAGGAAAGAGTTCTAAAAAGGGAAGAAGTATAATTCCTAATTAAATTATAACACTTAATTCTTATTTCCTAAAATATCTCTTCTTTCCCGCACTTGACTTTGACCAAGGCTTGACTCCGTAATTTGGCTCCGTTTTTCTCTCGCTCTTTGTCCATTAAAATCAGCATCTTTTTCTCTTTCTGTCGAGCACTGGTTGTCATCTTTACTTTGCTGCCACGGCCTCAAAAAGTTCTGTCGTGGCAGGTGCTCTATCTACACTCAAGCATCTATCTTCTTAATTGGCCATCTTTATATGTAGTTTCCTGTCTAAGAGAGAAAACTATCAAATGCATCTGTTTTATGCCAAATATTAGATGAATTCATGAATTATGTGTTTAGATGCTGAAGTATGGAAAATATACAGAAATATCCATTAATGCCCTTAATTCTATCCTTTATTGGTGATAATCGAGTAGGAAAATGATATTAAAAATAAGACTTTTATGCACTCATCACACTCCCACACTGGAACTATTGTTTGTCCTCAAGCAATGCAAAAGATAATTTTAAGTAAGGAATATTAAGGGAATATACCGTCCTGTCTGCAGCGGCAGAAATCCTTTCTTGACTCGGCCTCTTTGAGGTTCTAGGTATTCCTCGAAACTGGACTATGAGTCTTAGTGAGTGTGTGCGTAGCTATGTCGAAACTGATTTTCTAAGTTTTAATCGTTTCTCTAGCTCAAGACTTTCGACTAAGATTTTTCTTTAATTCTTTTCTTTCTTTTCCCTAATTTGGTATATAAATATATATTGCTGTAATCACTAATTTTATCCGAGGTTGTAACACCCGATTTTTAATTTTAAGTTTAAATAATGGGCTTTAATGCTATTGGTAAAAAAATTCAAAATATTATTTATCCTTTTAAATTTTGTTATTTTAATTAAAAACTAAAATTAAAAAATATATTAGCATATACGTAAACAATATTACTCTTGTATTTGTTCTTCTTCATTAGCCTCTATTATCTTTTAATATATATATAATATAATAATGTATATTCCTTTTGTTTTTTTATATATACGTACGTAATTTTATTTCTTTATTTCTTATTATAATATTTCTTTATATTATTATATAAAAAATCTAAATAAATTAAAATCCAAAAATATTACATTATATATATATTTCCGTTTTTAAATTATGAATATTATCATTATTATTTAAATTATTTTTACTATTATATATAACATATTTATTAAATAAACCCAATAATATTTAATTCATTTATAATATTAAAGCCCAAGCTTATTTATTATTAACAATCCATAACACAATAAATAATTATAAGCCCAACTTTTAAGAATACAAGGCCCGAAATATTTAAAAATCCAACAATAATTCAACATATTAAGCCTGAATCTTACAAGCCTAAGTCCCTTAGCCTAATCAGATTACAATTGAACCCTAGCTAACCCTTCTTGCGCAGCCCATTTTTAACCGTTGGATCTAGTCTGGATCCAACGGTTCATATCGAAAAAAAATACTGTTCAGATCCGGTCTCCTTAGATGCTCGTGACTCTTCGACTGCCCTCGCCGTCCGGTTGCCGTCGTTGTCGCCGGTGGTCCCCTCTCGTCGGTCGTTTGACATATGCACCAAAAGAAAAAAAATGTCAGATTGTACAAGCATTACAACCAAATCAACAGAGATTTCAGTGTCCGCACAACACATAAATTCCAGCCAATATTTCAGAAAATCAGAGGATCACATGAGCAAATACAACAAAATTCCAGCGAACCAATAGCAACAATAGAAGCACTTTCTTTTCTTTTTCATGTAATTTTCCATTCGGCTATAAAAGAAAGCCAACAACACCATGTAAAGGGATCTCTCCCACAACATTCAATAGAATACAAAGAACAAGCTTTAGAGGTATAACCTTTGGTTTTTTTTTGAGTGCATCGAAATAAAAGGAAAAGTAGATCTGATTTTTTTTTACCTTCATTTAAATCGGTCTCCTCCTCTTCGACCTCTCCGGCGATAATCCCGCGGCCATCGAGCCTTCAAGGGTGAGCCACATCAGGGAGAGAGTGGAGTCGGTTCTTTATTTTTCTTTTTGTGTTCCAGATCCAACAAAAGAATCTAAATCTTTCTTCTTTTCCTCTAGAATCGAAGGAGGATTTTCTTATTTGGGGGTTTGAAAGGTTTTAAAAGGGAGGATTTTTGCTTCTGGTTTCTAAAAGAGGAAGGATCTTTTGAGTTTTCACTTCGCCGGCAGACGCTAGCGGCGGCCGCCACGATCGTTTTCTGGAAACCTCACGGTGGTTTCTGGGAATCAGTGGCGGAGATGAAGAACATTTGAATGTTCATCATGTTTCTGGGTTTTGTTTTGAAGGCTACAGAGAGAAATAAAGGGTTTTTGCTTTTTTTCGGTTTAAGAATTGACAAAAGAGGGGAGGCCTTGGTTTTTATTTGAGTTTTATACCAAGATAATAAAAGGAAATGGGCTAATCAGTTCATTAACTCCCTTCGTGTCTGTCTAATTACCTCCCTGGTCCCTTAAATTTTATTTTTCTTTTCAATTCGGCCCCTAATCCTGTCATAATCATCGATTTAAAATGGATTTATTCATCTCAAGGTCCTCCGTGTTTCTGAATAAACTTTTTGAACCCTGATTTTATTTCCTTGATTTTTTTACTGCTTTATTTAAATACTCATTAAATTTTAATTACCTTAATTTGATTATAGTTAATTCTTATTAAAATTTGACATTTTTTTCTTTTTTATTTGATTGATTCTATTTACCTTTTTTAAATAGTTTTATTAGTTTTAATTTTTTATTGCCGTTTGAATGGGTGTTAATTTATTTAGTTTCTTTTTTTTTTTACTTACATTATTATATATTAAATTTATTTGTTTATTCATTGACTTTTAATTTTACCCATATTGTATATATGAACATTTATTTATTTCCTTTATTTTATATTCTGTTTTACCTTTATTTATACAATATATGTTATTATATAATAGTATATACCTTACGTGCTGCCCTTCATACCTAGTATATAATATGCTAGTATATCTACATATATTACTTTATTATATTTAGTGTATATTACGTACTATTATATAATGTATATAATTTTGTTACAGTGGCACATTTTTTTTACTTACATTTAAAGTATGTAATATTATATTATGTTCTTTCCCTTTATATGTTATTTTATATTTATATTTCATATATGTATATTATTTAATTTATTTCTTTAATTTGTTATTCGATCGATTTTATGGTGACCCGCAACGGGGCATGATCCGTATTATTTATAGCCTGTTTAGTGTAAATAACTAACATCTAACTTTTAATTTATCGCATTTTAATTCTCGTATTTAATTTCTCGCATTTAATTTCTTGCACATATACTCGTTGTAATTTACTTTGAGCACTTTTAATTTCTCGCATCTATTTTATTTATTTATTTGTATATTTGAATCATTTACTCAACATTTTTTTCACACTTCTTTAATTAATGAACCTAATAATTGTGTCTTTATTCGGTCGTAACGGGCCCAACACCAAACGTAGTGGTGGCGGTGTATACGTTTACCTTCGGATAAAGACACGGTAATATTAAAATAAATTCGAATCTTTAAACAAACCGTAATTTAAATACCACTTTAAACCGAAAAAAAATCCAAAATTAATTAAGCAGTTAATTTGGTAATGGTGCCAATTTTTGGGCGGTTTTTTATTAACGCTAATATCGTTTTAAAATCATAACCGACTCTCGAATTCAAATCATTTTGAATCTTTGGTTTTTTTACGGTGTCCGGTCTACAAAAGTGACCGGTGGCGACTCCAACCATTTTTTTAATTCCTTTTCCAATCATTTCTTAAAATTATTTTCCCCCAAATCTTCAATTCTTTTTATTTTAGGTATTTTCAAACCCTAATTCTTAATTTCAATACCTAATTTCAAAATTCCCCTATTTTTGAGACAATTCCCTAATTTTAAAGATTTCAATTATTCATACCCTAATTTTTAGGTTTAATCCCTCTTTTTAATTTAAACCCTAAATTTCCTAAAATTTCAATTTTGAGATATTTCTAATTTTATTCAATTTTCAAGACATATTCTTTTTAATTTTTATTTGCGACTTTTTACACATGAGAAAAAAAGGTTGCTACAATTTTTATATACTTATACTGCTTGAGCCGGTTTCGGGCACCTCAAGTGTTTAGCTATTCTTACTAGAGCCAATTTCGGGCACCTCTAGTAAGTGGGAAAAAGACTAAGTCCTAGTTCCAGTGATGGTCACCTCTATGGACTTATAAAATCAACTAAGACTAGCAGTGTTAAATATTTTTTCAGGCTCATAGTTTAATCCTAAGTACTAAACCTAGTATACCTTTCCGAGTTCAAGTCTGGTGAATGGTGCAGACTGCGGCGGCGGCTAGAGAATATATTGTTGCCTCGGCAGTTTCAATAAAATTCATCAGACTTAAAAAAAATTTACAGTTATTTGTAAGATTATAAGGACAGAAAATAAGGCAATAATACGATAATCTAAATACTTTCCATACATGGAAGATATTTACATGTTACAAAAAGGAATCAATGCTCCCCCGCACTTGAGGGATGCATTGTCCTCAATGCATGAAAAGTAAAAGAAAGCTAAATATTAAAAAGACAAAGAAAAAAAGAAAGACTACCGCCCTTTAAAATGTCGAGGAAGCAAAGGAGTCCTCAAAATCGCTGTCGATAAAGAGCTTGCGGCGACTTTTGGGTGGTTGTTGGGTTGCTGACGGCAGCGGACTGACAGTTTTCTTCTTGGAAGATCGGGGTGGTTGGACTCGGATGGGAGTTGGATTATTACTTACCTCTTCTACGGAATCGATGTTGATTGGTGAGGTAGCTGTGGCTGAACCAGATGCCTTCCTCTTTTTGCTTGTAGGGATTGAGGAAATATAATCTTTTACTGCCTGCATATCGTCAGAAGAGTTGCTCCATTCCAAGGGATTGGAGTCTTTGGTAGTTGCTTGGTGTGTGGAGTCTACTTTTCTGACCGCTGCGACTAAGTCAGCGAAAAATGGTTTGGTTACAACCGCTGCAGTTGTGGCAGCATGTGATAAGGGCACTGTGGCAGAGGCAGTGGCTGTTGGAGTAGGTGTAGGTGGGGGTTGCTGGGGCACCGATATGTCGACTTTGAACTCTAGAAACACAGTCGAACATGTTGGGAATTCTTTATGTATGGTGGCTATGATCGCACTGTTGAAATCCCGAACATAAGCTATGAAGGCCAGCTGCCTTCGCTCCATACGTTGTAGAATGTCCAAAACTCCTGGTATAGATGCAGCCTCTGCTGCTGCCGGTTGATCTGCTTCGGCGGGTGGTACCTCAGCAACGGGAGGGATGTAGGCTTGTGGTACAGCTTCTTCCACTTGTATGCGTTTGATATATACATCCCTCGTCCAACCCGTTCTCTCCGGTGTATATGTGTCGATTGGCAGTGTGAGTACATTTTCAAGCCTTGCCAAGACAGTTATTAAGCATAGGAAGGTGAGAGTATACCTCTGTCCTTGGTGGCACACTCGAAGATCTTCTCACTGATGATGCGGCCGACATCAATCCTCCGATTGTGGATGATGGAGTGGATGAGTGCTAGTCGTGGCCGGTCTACTGTTTGATTATGCAATATGGGTAGGAGATTCCTTTGTATAAAGGTATTCTATAACATTGCCTCTGAGCGTAAATCTCGGCGGCTGACTGATCCGCGTTGTTTTCCAGTATTCCACTCTACTCCAGGCATGCAAAGTTCGGCCTTCATTGCCTCGTAGTCATTCGTAGTAAGGGCGGCTGTCGCGTGTCAAAAGTGTGCGTTTAGTGCAAGTGGACACATCGCATGTAATAAGTGATAAGTATTTATCGAGTTATCGTCTCCTCAGGGACCGGTCTACTTAATATGCTTTCTTTATCTTCTTGCTCTGTAGAAAAATAAAAACACAAGTGAATGGGTGTGATTTATTTAACTAGAATAATTGAATAAAAATAACAAGGTCGAAATATCAGAGAGAAAGATGGGCCAGGATCCAGTTGTATTGTATTGTGGACTTGATTGACTTGTCTTTATCTAATGCAATCGCATATCTCTGCCTCGGCAGCACTGCAGTTTACTGCCTGAGCAGCGATAACGCTGTCCGCCGCGGCAATCCCTTGCTCGTGGGCAGACTTTACCAAAGTTCGGCAAAGTGTCCTTGAATGACTCCGCTTATCCCTAAGTCAGAGTGCTGTTGATGACTAGTCCTTGATGATACCTCCCGGCGTGAACCAATTATACTCACCAACCAATCTCACACTTCTTTTAGCCGCTGAAACTCTTAACCTATCCCTAGGCCGAGTTAGTATTTCGCGATTGAAACACTGTACTTACCCCTTTTGCGAATCTAGCTCTCCCGAGCTTAGATAAATGGATCACTTACAAACTTCCCTCCCGGGCTTGAATGCAAAAACAATGAATAACAAAGGATAAGCAAACCTTGATAATCTTTATTGCATTGAATGAAAGATAAAGTACAATCTCCTCTCATAAATACTCCACAACCTTCACCTAAACCCTATGATGGTTTTAGAACATGATGGATAGGAAAGAAACAAGAGTAGAAGTCGGCTCTCCCCTAGGTATTTCGATGTCTATTACATTTGGTGACTAGGTCTTTATATAGGCTAGACCTAGGGCAAACCTTTCCTAAGTAGAATACAACTTGGAGTAGGGAACAAGTCAAGTACATAATAATATTATTTCCAAGTTTGAATTCGGCTAAGGGGACTTTCCCGCATGGTCTTCCTTTGGGCTTTTCCTTGTGCTAGCCAGCTCCGATTCTTGGGCTTCAAGTCCAGACACGTTCTTTAGATTTTTGTCTTTCCATCGCCTATCACTTTGCTTCCTGTCTTCTTGCTGCTGCCTCGGCATCAGGTCCTGCCTCGACCTTGTCGCTGCCGCGGCAATGGTTTTCCTGCACAGATATGAATACGCAGTAAAACGTGCCTTTTTCTATAAATATTATCCATTCAAGTATAACTTCCAAATATATAACATTAAGCACATGCATTGGTTCAAGTGGGTGAATATTTGGTGATAAATGCCAATAAAAGGAGTAAAAAGTGATAGTGTGTTGAGCACTTATCAGCGGCGACGAATTCGGCATGGTCGTCATTTTCGATGTACAGGGAGAAATGGGCGTTAATGATGACATCAACGATCGGTATTGCCCTTCATCGAAGATAGGTGTATGGGTTGTTTGCCACCGGTTTGTGTGCGTAGAACTCCCGTACCCATTCAATGTTTGCTGTGTCGGTTGTTTGGAAAACATTTGCCACCTCTGAAAGGTGATTTTGGAAAGAATAAAGTTATCGAGCCCAAGATCATCATCATCGGTGTAATAAAATCCTTGTTCTTTCCAGATCTGTCTATTCTGAAAAACACGGTAGTATTCGTGCTCGACTACCTTTTTGGAAAATCTTTTAAATGCTCCGACAGGGTTTTATTGTCTGTTGGTGATAAGTGCTCAACTCACTATCACTTTTTACTCCTTTTATGGGCATTAATCACCGAATATACACCCACTCAGACCAATGCATATGCTTAATGTGATATATTTAGAAGTTATACTCATATAGATAATATTTACAGAAAAAGGCACGTTTTACTGCATTTTCATATCTGTGCAGGAGAACCAGTGCCGCGGGTAGCGACAAGGCTGAGGCAGGACCTGATGCCGAGGCAGCAACAGAAAGACAAGAAGCAAGACTGTAGGCGATGGAAAGATAAAAATCCAAGGAACGTGTCTGGACTTGGAGCCCATGGATCGGAGCTGGCTAGCACAAGGAAAAACCCAAGGCAAGACCACGCGGGAAAGCCCCTTAGCCGAATTAAACTTGGAAATATTTTAATTATGCACTTGACTTGTTCCATACTCCAAGTTATATTCTACTTAGGAAAGGTTTGCCCTAGGTCTAGCCTATATAAAGATCTAGCCACCCAATGTATTATACACGGAATACCTAGGGAGAGAGCCGAATTTTATACTTGTCTTCTTCCTCTCCATTATGTTCTAAACCTTCTTAGGGATTAGGTGAAGGTTGTCGAGTATATGTGAGAGGAGATTGTACTTTGTGTTTGTTCCAATGCAATAAAAGTTATCAAGGTTTGCTTATCCTTTGTTATTCCTTGTTCTCACATTCAAGCTCGGGAGAGGAGATTGTGAGTCATCCATTTATCTAAGCTCGGGAGAGTTAGATTCACGAAAGGAATAAGTACGGTGTTTCAATCGCGAAACACTAACTCGGCCTAGGGATAGGTTAAGAGTTTCAGCGGCTAAAAGAAGTGTGAGATTGGTTGGTGAGTATAATTGGTTCACGCCGGGAGGTATCATCAAGGACTAGTCATCAACAACACTCTGACTTAGGGATAAGCGGAGTCATTCAAGGACACTTTGCCGAACTCTGGTAAAGTCTACCCACGAGTAAGGGATTGCCGCGGCGGACAGTATCGTCGCTGCCAAGGCAGTAAAATGCAGTGCTGCTGAGGCAGTGATATACGATTGCATTGAGCAGAGACAAGTCAATCAATTCCACAATACAACACAACTGAATCCTGACCCTTCTCTCTCTATTATTCCAACTCTTTACTTTTATTTAGTTATTTTAGTTTAGATAAATCAACTCAAATTACTTGTGTTTTTACTTTTCTACAGAACAAGAAAACAAAGAAGACATATTAAGTATACCAGTCCCTGTGGAGACGATAATCCGATAATACTTATCACTTATTACTTTCGATGTGTCCAGTTGCACTAAACGCGCACTTTTGACACGCGACAAGTTTTTGGCGTCGTTGCCGGGGACTGACAACTAAATTTTGTCTTCTTTATTTTCTTGTTTTTAGTTATTTTTACTAACATATTTTCTTTTTCTTTAAAAATTATAGGTGTGTTTCAAGTTGAAGGATTTTCAAGATGCAAGGAGAAAGAAAGAAATCTATTCGGGAGTTGATGTTGGAAGATATGAATCGAGCCAATCAAGAATTTCCTAGATTAAATGATGATTATCTATGCCAACCAAGAGCAACCCAACAAGTTTATGCCTGGGCAAATTTTTGTTTTAATTGCAGAGATGATCATTTGGTTAACAATTGCCCGTATAGTACTGGAACATATGGCCACAAAGAGGACCATAGATGGAACCAACAACAAAATCCTTCATGGTATGATCAAAACGCTCAAAATTTTTACAATGGCAATTTTGTTGATGTTACAAATATGCCATGGCAATATAATTCTTCTCAAGAGTATCCAAATTCATTTGAGGAAACATTGAAAGCATCAATGGCTAGAATTGAAGAATTAATGACAGAGCAATCAAGGTTCATGGATGCACATATAGCTAGATTGGATGCACCCTTGAGGGAATCAGAAAATCAATTACAGAGATCCGAATATGCCATGGATAACATGATCCAACAATCAATCCTCAGGGATACTGAAATCCCAACACTAGAGGACATAGAGGAAATTCCGGAACCTCTGAGTCTAGAACATGTTGATAAGAAAGATTGTCAAACATTGGATGAGTCTCCCGAAATAATTTCCGCGGTAGTAGAGAAGCCTGAACAGGGCAATGTCACGATACCACTCAACGAGGCCGATGAGAGTAATGCTCTAGAAAATTCTGAGGAGTCTGATTCCCAGGATGTTACGGAAGTAATGATGCTGAAAAAGGAAGCTGAGGATTACTCTCACTCACAGCTGCCGGGGCAGTTACACGACGACATGCTTGATCAACAAGATGGCAATACCGTGATAATGGAATATGAGATGGTAACGAATAAACCTTTTGAATTCTTTAAAAACTCATCTCTTCCATTGCAAGTATCTTCCGAGGAGTCAACGTTACACGATTTGAAGCCATCACAAATAGGATATGATTGTTTAGATATTTATGTGGTAATTTGATAAGTGCTCAACACACCATCACTTTATACTCATTTTATCGGCATTTATCACCAAATATTCACCCCTTTGAACCAATGCATGTGCTTAATGTGATATATTTAGAAGTTATACTTAAATAGATAATATTTATAGAAAAAGGCACGTTTTACTGCGTTTTCATATCTATGCAGGAGAACCAGTGCCGCGGTAGAGACAAGGCCGAGGCAGGACCTGATGCCGAGGCAGGAACGTGTCTGGACTTGAAGCCCATGATTCGGAGCTGGCTAGCGCAAGGAAAAGCCCAAAGGAAGACCACGCGGGAAAGCCCCCTTAGCCGAATTCAAACTTGGAAATATATTATTATTATGTACTTGACTTGTTCCCTACTCCAAGTTGTATTCTACTTAGGAAAGGTTTGCCCTAGGTCTAGCCTATATAAAGACCTAGCCACCCAATGTATCAAATATCGAAATACCTAGGGAGAGCCGACTTATACTCTTGTTTCTTTCCTCTCCATCATGTTCTAAAACCTTCATAGGGTTTAGGTGAAGGTTGTGGAGTATTTGTGAGAGGAGATTGTACTTTATCTTTCATTCAATGCAATAAGAATTATCAAGGTTTGCTTATCCTTTGTTATTCCTTGTTCTTGCATTCAAGCCCGGGAGGGAAGTTTGTGAGTAATCCATTTATCTAAACTCGGGAGAGTTAGATTCACGAAAGGGGTAAGTACGGTGTTTCAATCGCGAAATACTAACTCGGCCTAGGGATAGGTTAAGAGTTTCAGCGGCTAAAAGAAGTGTGAGATTGGTTGGTGAGTATAATTGGTTCACGCCGGGAGGTATCATCAAGGACTAGTCATCAACAGCACTCTGACTTAGGGATAAGCGGAGTCATTCAAGGACACTTTGCCGAACTTTGGTAAAGTCTGCCCACGAGCAAGGGATTGCCGCGGCAGATAGCGTTATCGCTGCCCAGGCAGTAAACTGCAGTGCTGCCGAGGCAGAGATATACGATTGCATTGGACAAAGAAAAGTCAATCAAGTCCACAATACAATACAACTGGATCCTGGCCCATCTTTCTCTCTAATATTTCGACCCTTTTATTTTTATTTAATTACCTTAGTTTAAATAAATCACACCCATTCACTTGTGTTTTTATTTTTCTACAGAGCAAGAAGATAAAGAAAACATATTAAGTATATCGGTCCCTGAGGAGATGATAACTCGATAAATACTTATCACTTATTACTTGCGATGTGTCCACTTGCACTAAACGCACACTTTTGACACGCGACAAGTTTTTGGCGCCGTTGCCGGGGACTGACAACTAAATTTTGTTTTCCTTATTTTCTTGTTTCTTTTTATTTTTATTTTACTTTTGTTTTTCTTGGTGTATGACCAGGGCCAATCCAACCAACTCCTTATACGAGTTAGATCCTGAGATTGAAAGAACAGGGTTAAGGTTGAGGAGACAAATCCGAGGAGTCATGGCAGAGGTTCAGGCAGGACAAAACATACCTGCCGGCAATGAAGGTCTTCCGCCGCCACCTGGGCCGCGGCAGCTGACTGTCAGAGATTTCTTGGAGGAGGACTTAAATGGACTAAACCCAAGAGTCGTTACACCCGAGATTGAAGCAGCCCATTTTGAACTTAAACCTGTTATGTTCAACATGTTAAATACAATTGGACAATTTGGTGGGTCTGCAACGGAAGACGCAAGGCAACATCTCAAATCCTTCATGGAGATTTGCAACTCTTTCAAAATCCAAGGAGTCCATGAAGATGTCTTGCGGTTAAAGCTATTCCCCTATTCACTGAGGGATAGGGCGAAAGCTTGGTTGAATAGCATTCCAGCGGGATCTATTGGATCCTGGAGTGAACTTTGCCGTGATTTCATTACTCGCTTTAATCCTACTAATTTATATGATAGAATTCGTAATGAAATTACTTCTTTTCGACAGGCTGAAGACGAACCAATGTACGAGGCATGGGAACGCTACAGAGAGCTATTGCAAAAGTGTCCGCTGCATGGATTTCCCTTATGGACATAAGTGACAATGTTTTACAACGCCACAAATACCCCGACAAGGATGATGTTAGATGCCTCGGCAAACGGCACACTCCTGGACAAGGCACCCGAGGAAGCTATTGAAATTTTGAATAAACTCGCAAGGAATGACTTCCAGTTTCCCACATCTAGGCGAGGAGGAGTAAGACGCCAAGCCACGGTAAACGAATTAGATTCATCAAGTTCAGTGGCTGCACAATTGGCCTCTCTTACCAAGATGGTGCAAAACCTACAACTACAAAACAATACCCGTGAGGTCAAGGTAATTGATTTATGTTGTGATTTATGTGGAGGTAACCACAGTTCTGTTGATTGCATGAATCAAGAAACCGGTATGTATGTTGGGAACTACAACTTTAACAATGTGATGTCCAACACGTACAACCCCTCATGGAAGAGGCATCCAAACTTATCATGGAGCAACCCAAATAATGCCTTAAACCCAATCACCTAACCAACAGGATTTTAGCAGCCAATGCCACAACAGCAAGTCCAACAACCGATGCCGCAACAGCAGATTCAGCAGCAACCGGTCAATTCATTGGAAAACACGCTAAAGGCCTTCATGATGAAAACCGAGTCATACATGGCGGAAAATAGTAATTTCATCAAGAGGACCGACGCTTTCATGAATAGGACTGAGATGAGGCTACAAAATCAAGAAGCGGCCATAAAAACTCTGGAAACTCAGGTTGGGCAGTTTGCTCAATGTATAAACACTAGACCACAAAGAGGCCTACCTAGCAATACTTAGGTTGCTAAGGTACTAAGCCATGAACAGTGCAAGGAAATCACTACCAGGAGTGGTCTACAGTTGAAAGAGAAGATCCTAGAGAGCCAAACCCAACCGGCGGATCAATCAAGAGAAGAGGCTGAGCAAACCGAGACTGACAACACTGCCCCGGCAGCAAGCACTGCAGTGCCTGAGCAGTCTGCCGAGGCAGCAAAAATTCCAGTGGTGCCAGGTATACGATTCCAAACTAAAGAAACCCTGGAAGAGATGAGACCACAACCACCTTTCCCGCAAAGGTTGAAGAAACAAAAACAAGATCAACAGTTCAAGAAGTTCCTCGATATCTTGAAGCAAGTCCACATCAACATACCATTCGTTGAGGCCATTGAACAAATGCCCAACTATGCCAAGTTCTTAAAAGATATGGTATCAAAGAGAAAACGAATAGGTGAGTTTGAGACAGTGGCTGCCACCGAGGGATGCATGGCAATGCTGCATAACCGCATGCCACTAAAGTTAAAAGATCCTGGTTGCTTCACTATACCTTGTGCGATAGGAAAGAATTATGAAGGAAAGGCCCTATGCGACCTTGGAGCAAGTATAAACCTCATGCCCAAATCAGTTTTCCAAAAGCTTGGAATTGGAAGGCCGAAGCCTACAACAGTGATGCTCCAACTCGCGGATAGATCCTATGTGCAACCTGAAGGAAAAATCGAGGACATACTGGTAAGAGTTGACAAGTTTATTTTTCCTGCCGACTTCCTTGTCCTTGATTGTGAAGCAGATGACAACGCACCGATTATCCTTGGGAGACCTTTCCTAGCAACTGGACGTACATTGATTGACGTGGAAAAAGGAGAATTAACCATGATAATCAATGATCAGGAAATCAGATTAAATATGTTTCAACTGATGAAAAGACACGATGAATTAGAGGAAGAATGTCAACTACTGAATGACCCAGATGATAATTACATAATCCCTTGTCTGAGCAACAATTGCCTCAGCAGTGATCTTCATGACATACCCCAGGGTTGCCTCGGCAGTACTTTGGATGATTGTTACAGCCATTCTTTGAACAGTGCTGAGACAACTGAGAAAGAAGAAGCAAACTGGACAGCACATCTTCCAGGTAAGTACTTTGAACCATTAGAGTATAAAAAGAAAAATAAACAATCTAGTGATAAAGAACCATTTGTCCCAGAACTAAAACCCTTACCAGAAAAACTAAAGTATGCTTATCTGGGAGATAACCAAACGATGCCGGTAATCATTTCTTCTAAGTTGTTGCCAGAACAGGAACAGACCCTAATAGCAATGCTGCGGCAGCACAAAAAGGCAATCGGATGGTCAATTGATGATTTGAAGGGAATTAGTCCAGCAGTGTGCATGCACAAAATCCTCCTGGAAGAAGACCATAAGCCCACTGTAGAAGCTCAAAGGAGACTTAACCAAGCTATGAAAGAGGTCGTACGAAAGGAAATTATCAAATGGCTGGATGCAGGAATCATTTATCCTATCTCTGACAGTGCATGGGTAAGCCCAGTACAATGTGTACCTAAGAAAGGTGGTATGACTGTTATAATCAATGAGAACAACGAACTAATACCAACCAGGACTGTGACCGGTTGGGGAGTTTGTATGGATTATCGCAAGTTGAATAAAGCAACAAAGAAGGATCACTTCCCCTTACCTTTCATTGACGAAATGCTGGATAGACTTGCTGGTAAACCATATTACTGTTTTCTTGATGGGTATTCAGGATATAATCAGATTGCCATTGATCCAGAAGATCAGGCAAAAACGATGTTTACTTGTCCATACGACACTTATGTATTTCGAAGGATGCCGTTCGACCTTTGCAATGCCCCGGCAACATTCCAGAGATGTTTGATGGCAATTTTTTCTGACATGATCGAAGACTTTTTGGAGATATTTATGGATGATTTTTCAGTTTTTGGAGATAGCTTTGATCACTGCCTCGGCAATCTGGAAAAAGTGCTGCAAAGATGTGAGGAATCCAATCTAGTCTTAAACTGGGAAAAATGCCATTTTATGGTGACTGAAGGCATTGTGTTAGGTCACAAAATATCATCAAAGGGAATAGAAGTGGATAAGGCCAAGATAGATGTGATAAAGAATTTACCTCCACCAAATTCTGTAAAAGGAGTTCGAAGCTTCTTGGGACATGCAGGGTTCTACAGAAGGTTTATCTCTAATTTTTCCAAAATTTCTAAACCTCTTTGCAACTTGCTTGAACAAGATAGGAAATTCGAGTTCAATAAAGAATGCACTGACGCATTCGAGACTCTCAAGGAGAAGCTAATCACTGCACCAATTGTTATCCCACCGGATTGGTCATTTCCATTTGAATTAATGTGTGATGCTAGTGATCATGCTGTCGGGGCAACACTCGAGCAAAGGAAGAATAACTTGTTTCATGTGATCTACTATGCCAGCAAAACGCTCAATGATGCCCAGATTAACTACACCACAACTGAAAAAGAATTACTGGCAGTAGTGTTTGCCTTTGATAAATTTCGATCATATCTCATCGGAACAAGGGTCACAGTCCACACAGATCATTCAACAATTAAGTACCTTTTCTCAAAGAAGGATGCCAAGTCCAGATTGATTAGATGGATTCTTCTTTTACAAGAATTCGACGTTGAGATCAAAGATCGCAAAGGTACAGAAAACCAGGTGGTCGATCATCTTTCTAGATTAGAGAACAAAGACAATACTCACTCACCTGAAGATATACAAGATGAATTTCCAGATGAACAAATACTGCAAATTGTTACTACTGCAAAAGATACTGCCGGGACAGAGGCCATCGCAGTATACAACCGAGTTGCCGCGGCATTGACTGAATATATATCTACAACATTGACAAAAGACCTTGCCGCCATAACATCCACTCCCTGGTATGCTGATATTGTTAATTATCTTGTTAGTGGTATTATTCCTTATAACCTCAATTATAACGAAAAGAAGAGATTTCAGCACAATGCAAAACATTATTACTGGGACGACCCCCTTCTGTTCAAGCATTGTGCAGATCAGGTTATAAGAAGATGCGTGCCAGAAGAAGAACAAAAAGCAATACTCCAGCACTGCCATGACTCACCTTGCGGTGGGCACTTTGGAGGAAATAGGACAGCAGCAAAGGTGCTACAATCCGGCTTATACTGGCCCACACTTTATAAAGATTCCCATGACTACTACAAGAACTGCGATCGCTGCCAACGCACAGGCAACATTTCAAGACGACATGAGATGCCTTTACAACCCATACTGGAAGTAGAACTATTCGATGTTTGGGGAATAGATTTCATGGGACCTTTTCCATCTTCTCAAGGAAACCTTTATATATTAGTGGCCGTGGACTACGTATCAAAGTGGGTCGAAGCAATCGCCACACCACACAATGATGCTAAAACAGTTCAAGGATTTCTCAAGAAAAACATTTTTACAAGGTTTGGAATCCCTAGAGCAATCATAAGTGACGAAGGAAAACACTTCGATAACAGACTGATTGCCGCGGCCTTAAAGAAACTAAGCATCACCCACAAGCTCGCGACGACATATCACCCACAGACAAATGGGCAAGCCGAGATATCCAATAAGGAACTAAAACAGATCCTTGAGAAGGTGGTAAATCCATCTAGAAAGGATTGGTCCTATCGTCTCGATGATGCTTTATGGGCTTATAGGACAGCATTCAAAACTCCATTAGGAACATCACCATATAAACTTGTGTTTGGGAAAGCTTGTCATTTGCCTGTCGAAATCGAACACAAAGCATACTAGACAGTCAAAAATTTAAATATGGATTGGGAAAAAGCCGGACAGAAAAGACTACTAGATCTCAATGAGATAGAAGAGTTTCGGACAACAGCCTATGAGAATGCCAGAATCTACAAAGAGAAAACAAAGAAATGGCATGACAAAAGGTTACTGCCGAGGCAGTTCCTGCCGGGCCAGCACGTTCTCCTTTTCAACTCTAGACTTAAACTGTTTCCCGGAAAACTCAAATCTAGATGATCAGGACCATTTGAAGTTGTTCGAGTTTTTCCCCATGGAGCTGTAACGATCAAATCACTAACAGATGACCATGAATTCAAAGTAAATGGACAACGCTTGAAGCATTATTCTGGACCATGGGACATAAAAACCATGGAGACCATCACTTTGGAAGATGCCCTCGCACGCCCTCCTTTAACGAATTAAGGCCGCAACTTCCGATCTTTTATTTTCTGCAATTTATAAGGAATAATTTTAGTTTAGGACATTTAATATCTACAGGTTGTTTTCTTTTGTTTTTAGTAGGAGAAGGAGAAGAAGTAGAAGCCCCAATGCATAGGACCCCACCCACTCGAGTCCAGCCGCCGAGGCAAGCAAAGGCGCAACCATTGCCCTCCCCAAGGACAAAGCACATGGCATCTAGGCAACGAAGAAAAATTGTTACGAGCAGCTCTTCGGAGTCGCTCTAAAATTCTTTGTCCTTTATTTCTATATTCAATTGCTTTTACTATCTTTCATTGCTGCATATAATTCATATTCTGTTTTACCGCTTATTCCTTCCAAATATAAAAGCATTGAGGACAATGCTTGGTTTGAGTTTGGGGGTGCAGATTCACTGCCAAGGCAGCAATCTACTGCCGCGGCCTTGCCAAAAAGGGAGTATTCCAGTGATTTTTTTTTTCATTTTTATGCTCCCCGCCTTACTTGAATTAACTGCCTACACTCTTGCACTGCCCATCATCAGTATTGCCTTAGTTTATTCTTTAAGTCTATAGAAATCTTTCTCCTTACCATGTTTAGGTTCTGTTAAGAGGGCTTAAGGATGAAAATTTAGAAGCTTACTATAGGAAGAATTTTTAAACACTTTTGGGACTTGTGGATTATAGGAATTCTTTTAATGAACTTAGGTGATAAAGACTTAGATTTTTGGAAAAGTAACTAGAGGTGCCTACCACCGGCTCTAGAAAATCTCTTCTTCATACTAGAGGTGCCCGAAATTGGATCTAGTATGTATTAAGGAATATAAAAAAAAGAAGAAAAAAACAAAAAGATTTTTAGTGAAAACACAAGTCTTTGAGGTGCCCGAAACCGGCTCAAGATTTGGGGTTTGAAAAAGAAGAGAGTACTTAAACCAATGTCTATTTGTCTTGAACTTAGAGTTTATCTAAGAAAGCCTTTAATAAACTTGTCCACAAAAACGCACACTCACGAATCTTATAGTTTATTTCTAGGTAAATTCTTAGGTAGCCGAATGGTTAAGGCTTAAAAGATAGGCCTAGCTATGGTGGGGAGAATAGATGGACATGTAAGACCAAGAGGGAGTAGAGTTCGGCAAATTGATGGTTTGCATTGCTTGAGGACAAGCAATAGTTCGAGTTTGGGGGTGTGATAAGTGCTCAACACACCATCACTTTATACTCCTTTTATCGGCATTTATCACCAAATATTCACCCCTTTGAACCAATGCATGTGCTTAATGTGATATATTTAGAAGTTATACTTAAATAGATAATATTTATAGAAAAAGACACATTTTATTGCGTTTTCATATCTGTGCAGGAGAACCAGTGCCGCGGCAGAGACAAGGCCGAGGCAGGACCTGATGCCGAGGCAGCAGCAGGAAGACAGGAAACAAAGTGATAGGCGATGGAAAGACCAAAATCCAAGGAACGTGTTTGGACTT
Organism: Abelmoschus esculentus; assembly: GCA_035048815.1. NCBI lineage: Eukaryota > Viridiplantae > Streptophyta > Magnoliopsida > Malvales > Malvaceae > Abelmoschus > Abelmoschus esculentus. Next base: position 5,663,992 of record JAUCBN010000056.1, on the reverse strand, counting down.
GAAGCCCATGATTCGGAGCTGGCTAGCGCAAGGGAAAGCCCAAAGGAAAACCACGCGGGAAAGCCCCCTTAGCCGTATTCAAACTTGGAAATATATTATTATTATGTACTTGACTTGTTCCCTACTCCAAGTTGTATTCTACTTAGGAAAGGTTTGCCCTAGGTCTAGCCTATATAAAGACCTAGCCACCCAATGTATCAAATATCGAAATACCTAGGGAGAGTCGACTTATACTCTTGTTTCTTTCCTCTCCATCATGTTCTAAAACCTTCATAGGGTTTAGGTGAAGGTTGTGGAGTATTTGTGAGAGGAGATTGTACTTTATCTTTCATTCAATGCAATAAGAATTATCAAGGTTTGCTTATCCTTTGTTATTCCTTGTTCTTGCATTCAAGCCCGAGAGGGAAGTTTGTGAGTAATCCATTTATCTAAACTCGGGAGAGTTAGATTCACGAAAGGGGTAAGTACGGTGTTTCAATCGCGAAATACTAACTCGGCCTAGGGATAGGTTAAGAGTTTCAGCGGCTAAAAGAAGTGTGAGATTGGTTGGTGAGTATAATTTGTTCACGCCGGGAGGTATCATCAAGGACTAGTCATCAACAACACTCTGACTTAGGGATAAGCGGAGTCATTCAAGGACACTTTGCCGAACTTTGGTAAAGTCTGCCCACGAGCAAGGGATTACCGCGGCAGACAGCGTTATCGCTGCCCAGGCAGTAAACTGCAGTGCTGCCGAGGCAGAGATATACGATTGCATTGGATAAAGATAAGTCAATCAAGTCCATAATACAATACAACTGGATCCTGGCCCATCTTTCTCTCTAATATTTCGACCCTTTTATTTTTATTCAATTACCTTAGTTTAAATAAATCACACCCATTCACTTGTGTTTTTATTTTTCTACAGAGCAAGAAGATAAAGAAAGCATATTAAGTATACTAGTCCCTGAGGAGACGATAACTCGATAAATACTTATCACTTATTACTTGCGATGTGTCCACATGCACTAAACGCACACTTTTGACACGCGACATAATTCCATCTAATATTAGTTCCAAGCCAATGTCTCTACTGATGGAGATTATGAGAAGCATAAGAAACAATGTGGGTTGATTCTTGAAGACTTCAAGAAAGATGATTCTTCACTTAACATACACCGAATTTTGGCAAAAGATTACCACGGCAATTGGCTATCACAGCAATTGCCACAACAACGAAGGCTATATCCAACTATGATGGAAGTTAACGAAAAGGAGGTAATTAAGTGGTTGGATGTTGATATAATTTTTTCTAACAAATTATTTTTGCCTTCAGAAACAATATCAAGTTGGAGGATAGGAATGGACTACAACAGAACACAAACGGAAGACACCTCCACCATGATAGCACAATTGGGAGTATCCGTACCCGCATTAGCCCATATATTTTCGAGTAGAATTGTCACTCGATGGAGGGTGCAGATGGACTATAAGAAATATCGGAAACGACCCTCCATAAGTTTTCTTTATATTCTTATTTTATATTAATTTTCTCTTTTATTTTATTTGGATTTTCATGAATTCTCTTAATTATGGTGTTTAAGAATAATTATCTTCTCATTACTTAAATGTTTCTTTCTTTATTGATGTTTATCTTTTTAGGTTAACAAACAAGAATAAAGGAGAAGTAATTCAAGCAGGAACTCTGCCGAGGCAATAAAACAGTGTCAGGTCCGTAGCAGTCTCAACGGGCAGAAACAGTGTAACGGTTAGTCTGCCGAAATTCCTGCCGCGACAGAAAAGGAAACGGCAGTAAAGAGTAACGGCTAGAAAACGACTAATGGCTTCAAAATGTCACAAGGCCGAGGCCTATATAAGAAACTCCTTCCTCTTGAACTATTCACTCTTGCTTTCTTGTTTTCTTAAGTATTCATAACAATCTCCCTCTCACATTACTCTCTGCCTATTAATCTTCGCTAAATTCTAGATTCTTTTCAAGAAAACCTCAAAGAAATCACATCTCTCAATCTTGATGGCAACATACAAGCGATTCGCACCAGCCAACGTGGAAGATCGATTCAACCGGTCGTTCATCGCCCGACAATTGTGGGAAGAACAAGGTTTCCAGCCTGCGGACGAAGAAAATTACGGCATTGAACATTACCTCTTCGACAGAATCAAGTACCAAAATTGGGAAGTTTTCTTTCTACAACCTGCCCAGGCGAATGCTACGATCGTGCGGGAGTTTTATGCGCACGGGCCCAGCAAAGACTCCCTCTTCGCTCACTGCCGTGGCAGACCAGTCCAATTAGATTCCGAGACAATCAACAATTTCTACGGCCTCACTCTTGACAGTGATATCCACGCCGAATTCTTGGAATACATAACTGCCGAGGATTACGAGCTCATCAAACATGATCTGTGTTACATGAACACCCCATGGGAAACCGGTACCCATAGAGGATCCGTAACAAGACAAAGCCTGAAGCCCGAAGCCAAGATGTGGAACACCTTTGTCAAACGACGCCTCATCCCCACATCCCACAATAGCACGGTGGACCGCAAAAGATTGGTGCTTATCCAATCAATCATCAACAAGAGGACTATCAATGTTGGAGAGATCATCCTACGAGAAATTCACGAGTGAGGTAAGAAAGATAGGGGACCATTGTATTTCCCATGCTTGATCACGGGTTTAAGTGTTTCTGCAGGTGTACCCATTGAAGATACGAACGAATACACTCCCCAAAGACGAGGATGGACCAGGGACTTCTGTCACAAAGTCATGTAAATCACGCAAGCGGAGCCTGTCCAAGCAACGCCTCAGCAGTTCACTGTTGACACTGTTGCCGGGGCCCAGTACACGGCAGACATGCCAGGTACTGCCCACACCTCTGCCACAATAGACCCGTACCAGGAGATCTTGCAAAGGATGACAACAATGGACCTCAGGCAACAAAGGTACATGGAGTACCAAAGAGATTTCAACGGCACCTTAGCCCAGATGCTGCTGCAAGCTTTTCCGGACCAAGGAGCGCAATTTTCGGAGTTCACAAGCAATATGTTCATCACAGCCGCCCCTTACACCGAGACTACACCAGCCCCGGGAGGACCAAGGTCGTTCTTCCATGCGGACCCTCAGCACCAATACCAGGCTGCCGGCCCATCTAGGGTAGCGGATTCTGCCGCGGCCTCCTCTGCCAGCAGAAGACCATCCAAGCGGAGGGCAGTCTTCAGCACTCCACCTCGATCCCCAATTATCATGGGCAGTCTATCAGCCGAGATAGATGCCTATATGCACCAAAGCTCCACCGCCGCCGGACCAAGTAAACACCACACCGGAGGAGCAACGGCAATGGGAGGAGGAACGGACGTAATGCTAACCGAAGAGATGGTTGATGTAGAAGAAGGAGAAGAGGTGGAGGCCCCAATGCAACGAAGACCACCCACTCGAGTCCAACCGCCCTGGCAAGTAAAAGCGCAACCATCGCCCTCACCAAGGACAAAGCAATCGGCAGCAAGGCCGAGGAGGAAAATTGTTACAAGCAGCTCTTCGGAGTCGCTTTAAAATTTTTTGTCCTTAATTCAATATTAATTGCTTTTACTGTTTTAAATGCTGCTTATTTCATAATTGTTTTGCCGCTTATTTCTTCAAATATAAAGCATTGAGGACAATGCTTAGTTTGAGTTTGGGGGTGCAGATTCACTGTCAAGGCAGCAATCTACTGCCGCGGCCTTGCCAAAAAGGGAGTATTACAGTGAAATTTTTTATTTTTTTTATGCTCCCCGCCTTACTTGAATTAACTGCCTACACTTTTGCATTGCTTATCATCAGTATTGCCTTAGTTTATTCTTTAAGGCTATAGAAATCTTTCTCCTTACCATGTTTAGGTTCTGTTAAGAAGTATAACCTTAGGAAACTTAAGGATGATGACTTATAAGCTTACTATAGGAAGAACTTTAAACACTTTTGGGACTTGATGGATTAGAGGAATTCTTTTAATGAACTTAGGTGATAAAGACTTAGATTTTTGGGAAAGTAACTAGAGGTTCCTATCACCGGCTCTAGAAAGTCTCTTCTTCATACTAGAGGTGCCCGAAATTGGCTCTAGTATGCTTTAAGGAATATCAAAAAGAAAGAAAAATTTAGTGAAGGGAAAAACACAATCCTTGAGGTGCCCGAAATTGGCTCAAGAATTGGTTGTTTAGAAATGAAGAGAACACTTAACCCAATTCTACTTGTCTTGAACTTAGAGTTTATCTAAGAAAGCCCTTAATCAAACTTGTCCACAAAAATGCACACACTCAGAATTCTTATAGTTTGTTTCTAGGTAAACCCTTGGGTAGCCGAAAGGTTAAGACTAAAGAATAGGCCTAGCTATGGTGGGGAGAATATATGGAAACGTAAGACCAAGAGAGATTAGAGTTCGGCAAATTGATGGTTTGCATTGCTTGAGGACAAGCAATAGTTCGAGTTTAGAGGTGTTATAAGTGCTCAACTCACTATCACTTTTTACTCCTTTTATGGGCATTAATCACCGAATATACACCCACTTAGACCAATGCATATGCTTAATGTGATATATTTAGAAGTTATACTCATATAGATAATATTTACAAAAAAAGGCACGTTTTACTACATTTTCATATCTGTGCAGGAGAACCAGTGCCGCGGTAGCGACAAGGCCGAGGCAGGACCTGATGCCGAGGCAACAACAGAAAGACAAGAAGCAAGACTGTAGGCGATGGAAAGATAAAAATCCAAGGAACGTGTCTGGACTTGGAGCCCATGGATCGGAGCTGGCTAGCATAAGGAAAAGCCTAAGGCAAGACAACGCGGGAAAGCCCCTTAGCCGAATTAAACTTGGAAATATTTTAATTATGCACTTGACTTGTTCCCTACTCCAAGTTGTATTCTACTTAGGAAAGGTTTGCCCTAGGTCTAGCCTATATAAAGATCTAGCCACCCAATGTATTATACACGGAATACCTAGGGAGAGAGCCGAATTTTATACTTGTCTTCTTCCTCTCCATTATGTTCTAAACCTTCTTAGGGATTAGGTGAAGGTTGTCGAGTATATGTGAGAGGAGATTGTACTTTTTCTTTGTTCCAATGCAATAAAAGTTATCAAGGTTTGCTTATTCTTTGTTATTCCTTGTTCTCACATTCAAGCTCGGGAGAGGAGATTGTGAGTCATCCATTTATCTAAGCTCGGGAGAGTTAGATTCATGAAAAGGGTAAGTACGGTGTTTCAATCGCGAAACACTAACTCGGCCTAGGGATAGGTTAAGAGTTTCAGCGGCTAAAAGAAGTGTGAGATTGGTTGGTGAGTATAATTGGTTCACGTCGGGAGGTATCATCAAGGACTAGTCATCAACAACACTCTGACTTAGGGATAAGCGGAGTCATTCAAGGACACTTTGCCGAACTTTGGTAAAGTCTACCCACGAGCAAGGGATTGCCGCGGCGGACAGTATCGTCGCTGCCAAGGCAGTAAAATACAGTGCTGCCGAGGCAGTGATATACGATTGCATTGAGCAGAGACAAGTCAATCAATTCCACAATAAAACACAACTGGATCCTAACCCTTCAATATCTATTATTCCAACTCTTTACTTTTATTTAGTTATTTTAGTTTAGATAAACCAACTCAAATTACTTGTGTTTTTACTTTTCTATAGAACAAGAAGACAAAGAAGACATATTAAGTATACTAGTCCCTGTGGAGACGATAATCCGATAATACTTATCACTTATTACTTTCGATGTGTCCACTTGCACTAAACGCGCACTTTTGACACGCGACAGTTGGCCATCGGTATTTTGTGTGGAGAAGAGGAGAAGGATTTTGGCAGCGTAACAACACTTAAAAGAAGAGTGAAGGAGGAGAACTTTGCCCGTGTATTTATAGTCGGTGAGCGGTGCGACATTTGAGGGAGTGGGGGCGTGATTATTGCCCTTGGCGTGCAAGAGACACAACCCTAGCTGACAACCATTGGCAGCGGAAACGATGCGATTTTTGAATCCGGGCGACATAATTCCCACCCAGAATTTCTAGTTCCTTGGATTGGGCCACTAATTGGTCGGGCTGATTGTCCTCTTTAATTCTTCCTTATTATTCCTAAATAGCATAAAATCAAATTAATAGATGCTGTGAAAAATGTAAAAATTCTTAAACTAAATTACGAAAAATTAAAATCTAATTCCTAAAACTGAAATTGAAAATCTAATCCTAAAACATAAAAATAAATTAAAGATTGTAAGATAGAAATTAGGTCACTGGTGGAGTGCAATGGAATGCATCTCCAACAGCAACCATCCTCCCCTTTTTAATTGAGGATGATGTATGATCCAACCAGAGCCTCCTCATCAGGTGGTTTTTTTCGTGTATGTTTCTGGTCAAGCGGTGTGCTGCCTCGGCAGGGGTTGCCTTGGCAGGTCTTGTTCAGGAAATTCGTCTATGCATTGAAGTTAAATTCAGTTTTAACCTCAATTCTCTGACATTCATCTGGTTCATCCGGATGCCTTAAAGTTTTGAATACATTGATCTTCACTTGTTGGTCATTGACCCGTATGACCAATTCGCCTTTCTCACAATCGATCAATGTTCTGTCCGTGGCTAGGAACGACCTTCCCAATATGATCGGAGAATTTTCATCTGCTTCACAATCAAGAATTAAGAAGTCAATAAGAAATATAAATTTGTCCACTCTTACCAGAATATCTTCAATTTTTCCTTCCGATTGCACGTAAGAGCGGTCTGCCAGTTGCAGCATCACTGTTGTTGGTTTTGCCTGCCCGATGCCTAGCTTTTGGAAGACTGACTTAGGCATGAGATTTATGCTAGCACCTAGGTCACATAGTGCCTTACCCACGTATTGATCATCGATGGAGCATGGTATGGTGAATCTACCAGGATCTTTTCTTTTGGTCGTGGTCTTGTTGCGTAGCATTGCCACACACCCTTCTGTCACGACAACCGTATCAAATTCCCCTATTTTTTTTCCTTTTTGATATAATATCCTTAAAGAACTTGCCATAGTTGGACATTTGTTTAATTGCCTCCACTAAAGGTATATTTATGTGTACCTGTTTAAGAATGTCCAGAAATTTCTTAAACTGATATTCTTGCTTTTGTTGTTTCAACCTTTGTGGGAAAGGTGGTGGTAGACACAAATCATCAAGTCTTTCATTGCATTGAAATCTTATCTGTGGTGCGGCAACGGCATCATCTGCTGTGGCAGCATCGTCGACAATGTCTGTTGGTTCCCTTACCTTGGGTATTTCATCAGTAGCCTCTTGAGGTGCTACTGTCTTAGTGTTCTTACCTGCTGTCTGAGCAGGTATTTTAGGGTCCTTTAGTTGTAATCCACTCCTGGTGGATATTGCTTTGCATTGTTCATGAGGACCAGTTCTAGAGGCTTCAGTATCGCTAGGAAGACTTCCTACGGGTCGACTTTTCATTTGTTTTCAACGTCATGAAAGAAGGAAGAAAATTGTTTCCATAAAAAATGGTAAAATTAACCAACAAGGGTCTGGAATTTTAAAACTCTTCAAAAGAAACCTTAACTTTTTGAAATTTACAATTTAGCTTAAAATTTCAAATTAAGTTTAAACCAAAAATCCTTAAATTTTAGGGTTTCGAATTAGGAATTTATTTGAGATTATGTTTTAAATTTGGGGCTAAAAATAGGGTGTTACAGAGGCTACAGATGTTATCTCAAGTACTTTTACCTTGTTTTTAGTTCCAATTGTTGCTCTTATAGACTTAGAGTCGAATCATTCCTATGTTCAGACTGGTATAGTCCAATAGTTACCCGAGAAGTTGGAGGTTAGGGTTAGAGTTACTATTCCTTTGGGGTATGATGTTTGTGTAGATAAGGCTTTTAGGAGATGTCTCATAGAAATTTAAGGATTAGAGTTTCAGACAGACTTGATAGTACTACTGTTTCAAGATTATGATGTCATGTTAGGAATGAACTGGTTGTTTGAGATGATGTGATGCGAGTTTTGGTTTTTCAGACCAAGATTTTAAAGCTTCTGGTGGCGGATGGATCAAAGATGTTGATAAAAAGGGAAAAGAACCAGTGTCTCTCCTGTGTGGTGTTGGCTCTAGCGGCACAAAGGTTGATGCAATAAGGATGTGAGGCCTTATTGGCCCATGTAGTTGATACAAATGTGAGGATCTCGATTTTATAGAACTTCTCCATGGTGAGAGAGTTTGTAAATGTGTTTTCAAAAGAGCTATCCAGTTTACCTCTGTATTGAGAGTTAGAGTTTAGGATCAACATGATGTCGTGTATGACTCTCATTTTGATAGCACCATACCGAATAAAACCAATAGAGTTGAGAGAGTTGAAAGACCATATACAAGAGTTTTAGAAAGGGGTTTCATCCGGACGAGTTTGTCTCCTTTAGGGTACACCAATTTTCTTCTTAAAAAAGAAGGATGGGTCGATGGGTATATGTATCGACTATAGACAACTCAACAAAGTGACCATAAAGAATAAGTATCCTTTACCTCGAATAAGTGATTTGTTTGTGCAGTTGAGAGGATCTAGGGTGTTATCAAAGATAAATTTGAGATCAGGGTACTATCAATTAAGGGTTGTGGAGGAGAATGTCTAGAAAATAGATTTTAGGACACGGTATGGTCACTACGAGTTCCTAGTGATGCCGTTTAGCCTTACTAAATCACAAACGACATTCATGGACTTAATGAAATGAATCATTCAACCTTACCTGGACCAGTTTGTAGTGATGTTCATAGATGACATCTTGGTGTACTTGTGGTCTAATAAAGAATATGACTATCACCTCTGGGTTGTTTTGCAAACGTTGAGGGAAAGACAACTTTATGCGAAGTTTAGCAAATATGAGTTTTGGCTTTCAGAGGTTTCCTTTTTGGGTCACATCATAGCAGCGGATGAGATTCATGTAGATCCCGAAAAGATACAAGCAATGGTGGAATAGAAGTCTTTGATTAATGTGGCAGAGGTTCATAGTTTCCTTGGTCTTGTCGGATACTATTGGAGGTTTGTTAAAGGTTTCTCGATCATCGCTGCCCTAATGAAAAAGCTGTTACAAAAAGGGGTTCCTTTTGAATGGAACAAAAGAAGACAATAAAGTTTTGAACAGTTAAAGGCTTATCTGACTGAGGCACCAATTCTGACTCAACTAGAACCCGGAAAAGACTGTGTGATTTTTAGCGATGCTTCCTTGACTGGTTTGGGATGTGTTATCATGCAAGAGGGTAAGGTTGTGGCTTATGCTTCGATAAATCTTAAGACTCATTAAAGGAATTACCCTACCCACGAATTGGAGATTACCGTCGTCATCTTTTCACTAGAGATCTAGAGGCACTACCTTTATGGAGAGAAATGTTACATCTATACGAATCACAAAAGCTTGAAGTATCTACTCACTCAAAAGTAGTTGAACTTTATGTAAATGAGATGGATTGAGTTGCTTAAGGAATACAATTGTTTTATCGAGTATCACCCAGGAAAGGTTAATGTTATAGCGGATGCTCTGAGCTGGAATTCCATAGCGGACTTGAGGTTAATGTTTTCTCGGATGTGGATGAACGAGGATGGAGGGTTGTTAGCCAAGCTTAGGTTAGAAACAACCGTAGTGCAAGAAATCATGAAGACACAATTGTTGGATGAGGATCTTGTAATCAAATGGAGAAGGTTAAGCGGGGTGAGCCATTTGGTTTTGAGGTTCGTGATGGTGGAGTCTTATACTTTAAGGATAGACTCTGTGTACCAGCTTTAGAATATTTGAGAGACCAAATCTTGCGAGAGGTGCATCATAGTCTGTTTACAGTATATCCCGGAAGTAATAAAATGTATCATGATCTTCGACCCTACTACTATTAGTGGCCAAGCATGGAGTAAGATGTGTTAGAGATTGTGACCAAGTGTTTAGCTTGTTAATAAGTTAAGGCGGGACATCAGGTTCCTTCGGGCCTGCTTCACCCCATCCAGATTCCACAATAAAAGGGATAGAATGACAATGGAATTTGTAATGGTTTTTCGTTGAAACAAAGAAAGATGGTGTTATATGGGTCATAGTGGAATGTTTGACCAAGTCTGCACACTTTTTACCAGTATTTATGGTCTTCGCCCTTGAGAAGTTAGCTCGGTTGTGTATAAAGGAAATAGTAAGACTGCATGGCGTACTGTCGCGTGTCAAAAGTGCGCGTTTAGTGCAAGTGGACACATCGCAAGTAATAAGTGATAAGTATTTTACTGAGTTATCGTCTCCTCAGGGACTGGTATACTTAATATGCTTTCTTTACCTTCTTGTTCTGTAGGAAAATAAAAACACAAGTGAGTTGATTTGATTTATCGAAACTAAAATAACTAAATAGAAATAAAGGATTGAAATAGTTGAGAGAGATGGGCTAGGATCCAGTTGCGTCGTATTGTGGATTTGATTGGCTTGTCTCTGTCCAATGCAATCGTATATCACTGCCTCGGCAGCACCGTAGTTTACTGCCTGGGCAACGACAATACTGTCTGCCGCGGCAATCCCTTGCTCGTGGGCAGACTTTACCAAATTTCGGCAAAGTGTCCTTGGATGACTCCGCTTATCCCTAAGTCAGAGTGCTATTGATGACTAGTCCTTGATGATACCTCCCGGCGTGAACCAATTATACTCACCAACCAATCTCACACTTCTTTTAGCCGCTGAAACTCTTAACCTATCCCTAGGCCGAGTTAGTATTTCACGATTGAAACACCGTACTTACCCCTTTCGTTAATCTAACTCTCCCGAGCTTAGATAAATGGATGATTCACAATATCCTCTCCCGAACTCAATTGTGAAAACAAGGAATAACAAAGGATAAGCAAACCTTGATAACTTTATTGCATTGAATCAAAGACAAAGTACAATCTCTTCTCACAAATACTCGACAACCTTCACCTAATCCCTAAGAAGGTTTAGAACATAATGGAGAGGAAAGAAACAAGAATAGTAATCGGCTCTCTACCTAAGTATTTCGTATCTTGTACATTGGGTGGCTAGGTCCTTATATAGGCTAGACCTAGGGCAAACATTTCCTAAGTAGAATACAACTTGGAGTAGGGAACAAGTCAAGTACATAATTAAATATATTTCCAAGTTTATATTCGGCTAAGGGGCTTTCCCGCGTGGTCTTCCTTTGGGCTTTTCCTTGTGCTAGCCAGCTCCAATTCATGGGCTTCAAGTCCAGACACGTTCCTTGGATTTTTATCTTTCCATCGCCCATAGTCTTGCTTCTTGTCTTTCTGCTGCTGCCTCGGCATCAGGTCCTGCCTCGGCCCTGTCGCTGCCGCGACAGTGGTTCTCCTGCACAGATATGAAAACGCAGTAAAACGTGTCTTTTTCTATAAATATTATCTATATGAGTATAACTTCTAAATATATCACATTAAGCACATGCATTGGTCCGAGTGGGTATATATTTGGTGATTAATGCCCATAAAAGGAGTAAAAAGTGATAGTGTGTTGAGCACTTATCACACCCCCAAACTCGAACTATTGCTTGTCCTTAAGCAGTGCAAACCATCAATTTGCCGAACTCTACTCTCTCTTGGTCTTACATGTCCATCTATTCTCCCCACCATAACTAGGCCTATTCTTAAGTCTTAACCATTCGGTTACCCAAGGGTTTACCTAGAAACAAACTATAGGAATTGTGAGTGCGTGTGTTTTTGTGGACAAGTTGATTATAGGCTTTCTTAGATAAACTCTAAGTTCAAGACAAATAGACATTGGTTAAGTGTTCTCTTCTTTTTCAAACCCTAAATCTTGAGCCGGTTTCGGGCATCTCGAAGACTTGTGTTTTTCTTTTCACTAAGTTTCTTCTTTCCTTTTGATATTCCTTAAAACATACTAGAGCCAATTTCGGGCACCTCTAGCATGAAGAAGAGACTTTCTAGAGCCGGTGGTAGGAACCTCTAGTTACTTTCCAAAAATCTAAGTCTTTATCACCTAAGTTCATTAAAAGAATTCCTATAATCGAACAAGTCCCAAAAGTGTTTAAAGTTTAAAGTTCTTCCTATAGTAAGCTTCTAAGTTTTCATCCTTAAGCATCCTAAGGTTAAGCCCTCTTAACAAAACCTAAACATGGTAAGGAGAAAGATTTCTATAGCCTTAAAGAGTAAACTAAGGCAATACCGATGATAAGTAGTGCAAAAGTGTAGGCAGTTAATTCAAGTAAGGTGGGGAGCATAAAAATTTTAAAAAAAATATCACTGGAATACTCCCTTTTTTGGCAAGGCCGCGGCAGTAGATTGCTGCCTTGGCAGTAAATCTACACCCCCAAACTCAAACCAAGCATTGTCCTCAATGCTTTATATTTGAATAAATAAACGACAAAACAGAATATGAATCATAAGAAGCAAGTAAAAACAGTAAAAGCAATTAATATTGAATTAAGGACAAAGAAATTTAAAGTGACTCCGAAGAGCTGCTTGTAACAATTTTCCTTCGTGGCCTTAATGCCAAATGCTTTGTCCTTGGTGAAGGCGATGGTTGTGCCTTTGCTTGTCGGGGCGGTTGGACTCGAGTGGGTGGTGTCTTTTGCATCGGGGCTTCTACCTCCTCTCCTTCTTCGACATCCGCCATCTCTTCGGTTAGCATCACGTCCGTTCCTCCTCCCATCGCAGTTGCTCCTCCGGTGTGGTGTGTGCTTGGGCCGACGGTAGTGGAGCTTTGGTGCACATAGGTCTCGGCGGATAGACTACCCATGATAATTGGCGATCTGGGTGGTGTGCTGAAAACGGTCCTTCGCTTGGATGGCCTTCTGCTGACAGACGAGGTCGCAGCAGAATCTGTCGCCCTAGATGGGCCGGTAGCTTGGTATTGGGGCTGAGGGTCCGCATGGAAGAACGACCTTGGTCCTCCCGGGGCTGGTGTAGTCTCGGTGTAAGGTGCGGCGACGAACATGTTGCTTGGGAACTTCGGGAATTATACTCCTTGGTCCGGGAAGGCGTGTGTAACCCCCTTAGCCCGGCCTGGACGGAACCGGCACTAACGGGTTACACGGGGAATATCGAACCAAACCCAGTAAGGTCCAATTCGATAAACAACCCTGAAAACCGATATGTTTTTTTTACTAGATGCATAACTTAGTTCCTATGCGTGTCGAGGTCGTGCGTAACGAGAATGGTAACATTCGGTTCACAATTGATCATTCAATTCGCATATCAATACATAAGGGCCAAAACGCAAATAACTTCAATTCCAACAATAAACCGGAAATTCAATCTAACGTAGTTCAATTAAACATGCATAGAATACTCATAACAGAGTTCAGATCAATCGGACCATTATAGCATCGTCAATTTCATATTTCATAAAGTAGGGACCTAATTGTAAATCTCACAATATCATAGGGACTAAAACTAATATTAATTTATCAATACGAATTCAAGTTAACATCATGCATCTTGATAATAATACAACTCTCAATATTGTTCATTGCATCTATATTCGATCGTGGAAAGACATCCGACCCTAAACGTAATTTTCTACACTTAAAATGTCATTTTTGGGTAAGGGGTATCGATACCCTAAGTCTCGGTATCGATACCCTATCGTGGGACTAGTCTAATTGCACTACGAAGGCTATTGGTATCGATACCCCCATGGGTGGTATCGATACCCAAACGTCCAGTGGGGTAATTGCATCGAACCATGGTTCGATGCTGCCCAAATTAAGCCTTAGGTATCGATACCCTTTACCAGAGGTATCGATACCCCCTGTACAATTTGACAAGTTTGAACATTTAAAATTAGTTCCACCCATTCAAACATAACCATTAATCACCCTTTACTATATGCATAATTTCCTAAGCATAAAGAACAATTTAAAGCACACATTTTTCACATCAAAGATCCCAAACAATCTATAGGCATGCTTCCTAAAATATGATTAAAAATTAAAAATGTTCATGCATGCACATGCTTTAACAAACCAAACAACATCATAGTCCATCAATTAAAAATCCAAAACATTATAGGTCTTATTACAACATTAACCAAAGCAAAAATCACACACTTCACATGGGTTTGATTTACACATTGTCAAGCCCAAATTATTTGCCAAAACATACCAAAAATTGAGACAACTCTTCCCCTTGGTTCCCCTTGCTCCGAACGTAGCCTCGAATATCTCTATTTTTCTGCAAGTATGAAAAGAGAGAGCTTAAGCACAACATTCTTAGTGAGGAAGCTCTAACAAGTTCAAAATCATTTATAAAGTCATACTTGCATTCTTCATGCTTATTTGAAATATGTAAAACCAAAACATGCTTATCAATAATGTCAAAACATTTCATGTATCATGCACAAATAAATCATTCTATTTCATATATGCATATTGGCTTTCTAGTGATCACTTAATATGAACTTTTAGTTCACCGAATACACGGATTCCTTTTTCCATAATTGGAGACACTCAGTCTCAACATGCATCGGTCGGACACATAGTCACCCTTGTATACATGTTACCCCCACTACGCACGGTCGGACACAAAGTCACCCTTGTTTACGCATGGGTCAACTATATGCACGGTCGGACACAAAGTCACCCTTGTTTACATATAGGCAAGCTCTACATGCACGGTCGGACACAAAGTCACCCTTGTTTCCGTGTAGGCAAACTCTACACGCACGGTCGGACACAAAGTCACCTTTGTTTACGTGTAGGCATCATCATTATTCTCATTATTTTATAGTGCACTCAATCCTAATGACATGTCATTTGTATTCGAATCTAAGGTTAGTGTCACTAAGCCAATATCAATTCCAATCATGCATGTTAACTTGCTGCTCATAATGCACTCATTACATGTTCATCATGTGAACTAAAATCATGCTCAACGGCTTTATCAACATAGGGCAAATAACCTCATCATAATCCAAATTCTTTTTCATGCTTACATAAACCATGAATACCTTAATAAACCATGCATTTTCAGCAATTAACACATGCATGCATCATTTCAAAATCAAATATATGCAATTCCAAAATCATATTGAATCATTGTTCACATATATGCCATTACCGAAAATAACCGAAAATCGAGGTAATGCATCAACATCATTTAAAACACTTACTCTTGAACTATGGAAAGTTTTCACACTATTCCATAGTCCCCAAAACAGAACCGAACCAATGCGATTCACTTTAAATCCAAAACCACTAACCGAAAAACGAAACGAGCCTCGCCGATGCTTCGATGGCAACGCCAACGCACCAGCCACTTATGCACCTTCTTGCACTACCTCTACAACATTAAAAGTAGAGCAAATTCACATCGCAACATGCTCAAAACAGCAGCCATATTTAACCCTCACAAAACTATCGAAAACCTTGCCGAAAAGACCGAAAACTAAGCCGAAACGCATCCAAAACAACATCAGCCCAAAACTTAATGAATCTAACATCTAAACCACCTCAATTATGAACCAAAAACACTACCAAACCATCCTTATACCTTCAGCAACAAAAGAACACCTAAAACAACCCCTAAAACAACCTAAAACCACCTTAAAATACGACCGATTACATTATTCCGGGATTAAATTAATGTGCCATCAATTCAACACTTAATTAATCATTTAATTGACATAATATCACAATTAAATCAACCTAATTCCAGCATCAATTTAGATCTCAAAAGATTTCACAAAATCCATCATAAAACTCATAAATCTTGAATTAAAAACACAAAATAAAATAGCAATAGTTGATGAGCAAGCCAATACTTGGGAATTTCAATAAAGAACCTTAGAAAAAGATTAAAAATCAGAATATTACCTTGAGATTAAATCCACCAAAAAGATGAGAAAGCCTTCCTTGATTTCCTTGAAGAAGATATTGATTTTTGCAAAATTGATGAGTAGGTTTTGTAAAGAATGAAAGGATGAATAAAATGAAGTAAATCTTGTAGAAAATGATGAAGAAATCAGCAAGTAATTGGAGAAATTTGGAGAAGAAGATGGAGAGAAAATGAGAGAAAATCTTGAGAGAAAAGATGGGAAAATGGGAAGTTACAAAAGAAAATGAAATTATTATTTAGAATAAAACAATTTAAAAACCATTTTGGTGGATAAATCATTAATTAAAAATAAATTAGGTTTATGGCCCTCTAAGGATTCTAAGTATGGCTTGCTTTCCAATTTAGTCACTAAAAATCCTAATTGCAGAAAATTACTAATTAAATCCCCAAAACTTTCCCAAAATTACAATTTAGTCACTAGTACAAAATTAGCCTAATTAAAAATCAAATTAAAAATTCAAATAATATTCCTTTAACTTTAAAACACCATTTTAATATTTTTAGAACCATTTCACAAAATTATTACTTATCCGATTAAAATATTATTATTTTAATTTTTCCCGGAATAACGAACCCTAGGAATCCAATTCGACTCAAATCGAATTTCCCCAACTAACACTCAAACTACTAACCCCAAAACCATTGCTGTCATCCGTTGCAAGATCTCTTGGTACGGGTCTGCTGCGGTAGAGGTGTGGGCAGTACCAGGCATGTCTGCCGTGTACTGGGCCCCGGCAGCAGTATCGGCAGTGAACTGCTGCGGCGTTGCTTGGACGGGCTCTGCTTGCGTGATTTGCATGACTTTGTTACAGAAATACCTGGTTCATCCTCGTCGTAGGGGCGTGTATTCATCCATTTCTTCAATGGGTACACATGCAGAAACACATAAACCCGTAATCAAGCAAGGGAAATACAATGTTCCCCTATCTTTCTTACCACACTCGTGAATTTCCCTTAGGATAATCTCGCCAATATTGATGGTCCTCTTGTTGACGACGGATTGGATAAGCACCAATCTCTTGCGATCCACCGTGTTACTGTGTGATGTTGGGATGAGGCGTCGTTTGACGAAGGTGTTACACATCTTGGCCTCCGGCTTTAGGCTTTGTCTTGTTACGGATCCTCGACGGGTACCGGTTTCCCATGGGGTGTTCCCGTAACTAAGATCGTCTTTGATGAGTTCATTGTCCTCGGCAGTGATATCTTCCAAGAATTCGGCATGGATATCACTTTCTGGGGTGAGGCCGTAGAAGTTGTTAATTGTCTCGGCATCGAGCTGGACTGGTCTGCCGCGACAGTGAACGAATAGGGAATCTTTGCTGGGCCCATGAGCGTAGAACTCCCGCACGATCGTGGCGTTCTCCTGGGCAGGTTACAGACAGAAAATTTCCCAATTCTGGTACTTAATTCTGTCATAGAGGTAGTGTTCAATGCCGTAATTCTCTTCGTTCGCATGCTGGAAACCTTGCTCTTCCCAAAGTTGTCTAGCGATGAAAGATCAGTTGAATCGATCTTCAATGTTGGCTGGGGTGAATCTTTTGTATGTTGCCATCAAGATTGAGAGATATGAGTTCTTGGAGGTTTTCTTGAAGAGAATCTGGAGATTTTACAAGAATTAGTAGGCAGAGAGTAATGTGAGAGAGAGATTGTTATGAATGCTAATGAAAACAAGAAAGTAAGAGTGAATAGTTCAAGAGGAAGGAGTTTCTTATATAGGCCTCGGCCTTGTGACCGTTGAAGCCACTAGCCGTTTATAACCGTTTCCTTTTCTGCCATTTCCTTTTTCTGCCGCGGTAGGAATCTTGGCAGACTAGCCGTTACACTGTTCTGCCCGTTGGGACTGCTGCGGTACTGACACTGTTTTATTGCCTCGGCAGAGTTCCTGCTGTGAACTACTTTGCCCTTATTCTTGCTTATTAACCTAAGAAAAATAAAACACACAAAAAGAGAAAATACTTAAAGAAAAATAATTAGAAGAATAAAAATAAACTACTAACCTAAATATAATAATAAAGAAAAGGGGAGAGGTCATGTTACTGGTGGAGAGCATGCAAATGCATCTCTCAAAATTATTTTCTCCCTTAGGCCCAAATTATGTATCGGTTGTGGGCCACTCCTTTTTGTTGTCTGGCCATCCATCTTGGACTTAATCTTTTTGCCGAATATTCTGCCGAGCAGACTGCCCAGGCAGGATATCTTATTGTCTATTTTGTGGATGGCTTTGCACTCCTCTGGATCATCATACTTCTTTAAATTGTGGAATGCGTTGAGTTTGACTTGTTGGTCATTGACCCGCATAGTCAATTCTCCTTTTTCCACGTCAATTAATGTGCGTCCAGTTGCTAGAAAGGGTCTCCCAAGGATGATCGGTGCATTCTCATCTGCTTCACAATCAAGGACAAGGAAATCGGAAGGAAAAATAAACTTGTCAACTCTTACAAGTATGTCCTCAATTTTGCCTTCAGGTTGCACATAGGATCTATCCGCTAGTTGGAGCATCACTGTTCTAGGTTTTAGCCTTCCAATTCCAAGCTTTTGAAAAACTGATTTGGGCATGAGGTTTATGCTTGCTCCAAGGTCGCATAGGGCCTTACCTTCATAATGCTTTCCTATCGCACAAGGTATAGTAAAGCAACCAGGATCTTTTAATTTTGGTGGCATACGGTTATACAGCATTTCCATGCATCCCTCGGTAGCAGCCACTGTCTCAAACTCACTTATTCGTTTTCTCTTTGACACCATGTCCTTTAAGAACTTGACATAGTTCGGCATTTGTTTAATAGCTTCAACAAAAGGTATGTTGATGTGGACTTGCTTCAAGATGTCGAGGAACTTCTTGAATTGCTGGTCCTGTTTTTGCTTTTTCAACCTTTACGGGAAAGGTGGTGGTGGTCTCATCTCCTCTAGGGTTTCTTTAGTTTGAAATTTTATACCTGTCACCACTGGAGTTGTTGTTGCCTCGGCAGGCTACTCAGGAGCTGCAGTACTCTCTGCTGGGGCAGTGTTGTCAACTTCAGTTTGCTCGGCCTCTTCTTTTGCTTGATCCGCTAATTGAATCTGGCTCTTTGGGATCTTTTCCTTCAGCTGTAGACCGCTCCTAGTAGTGATTGCCTTGCATTGTTCATGACTCATTACCTTAGCAACTTCAGTATTGCTAGGTAGGCTTCCTTGTGGTCTAGTGTTTATGCATTGAGCAAACTGCCCAACCTGAGTTTCCAACGTCTTTATGGCTGCTTCTTGATTTTGCAGCCTCATCTCAGTTCTATTCATGAAGGCATCTGTCCTCTTGATGAAATTACTATTTTCTGTCATGTATGACTCAGTTTTCATCATGAAGGATTTTAGCGTGTTCTCCAGTGAACTCACGGATTGCTGCTGCGGCATTGACTGCTGGGCTGGCTGCTGCGGCATCGGTTGCTGAAATCCCGAAGGTTGGGTGATTGGATTTAAGGCATTGTTTGGGTTACTCCATGATAGGTTTGGATGCCTCTTCCATGAGGGGTTGTATGTGTTGGACATCACATTCTTGCGGTTGTAGTTCCCAACATACATACCTGTTTCTTGATTCATGCAATCAGAGGAATTGTGGTTACCTCCACATAAGTCACAGTATGAATCAATTACCTTGACCTCACGGGTATTGTGTTGTAACTATAGGTTTTGCACCATCTTGGTAAGAGAGGCCAATTGTGCTGCCACTGAACTTGATGAGTCTAATTCATTTACCGTGGCTTAGCGTCTTACTCCTCCTCGCCTAGATGTAGGAAACTGAAAGTCATTCTTTGCGAGTTTATTTAATATTTCAATAGCTTCCTCATGTGCTTTATCCAAGAGTGTTCCGTTTGCCGAGGCATCTAACATCATCCTTGTCGGGGCATTCGTGGCCTTTTAAAACATCGTCACCTATGTCCATAGGGGAAATCCATGCAAAGGAGACTTGTGCAATAGCTCTCTGTAGCGTTCCCATGCCTCGTACATTGTTTCGTCTTCTGCCTGTCGAAAATAAGTAATTTCATTACGGATTCTATCATATAAATTAGTAGGATTAAAACGAGTAATGAAATCACGGCAAAGTTCACTTCAGGAACCAATAGATCCTGCTGGAATGCTATTTAACCAAGCTTTCACCCTATCCCCCAGTGAATAGGGGAATAGCTTTAATCGCAAGACATCTTCATGGACTCCTTGGATTTTGAAAGAGTAGTAGATTTCCATGAAGGACTTGAGGTGTTGCCTTGCGTCTTCAGTTGCAGACCCACCAAATTGTCTAATTGTGTTTAACATATTGAACATAACGGGTTTTAGTTCAAAATGGGTTGCTTCAATTTCCGGTGTGACGACTCCTGGGTTTAATCTGTTTAAGTCCTCTTCCAGGAAGTCTCTGACAATGAGCTGCCGCGGCCCAGGTGGCGGCGGAAGTACTCCATTGTCGGCAGGTAAATTTTGTCTTACCGGGTGTTCTGCCATGGCTCCTTGGATCTGTCTCCTCAACCTTTGCCTTTTTCTTTCGATCTCTGGATCTAACTCGTACAAGGGGTTGGTTGGATTGGCCCTAGTCATACACCACGAAAAAAAAAAGTAAAATAAAAATAAAAATAAACAAGAAAATAAAGAAAACAAAATTTAGTTTCCAGTCCCGACAACGGCGCCAAAAACTTGTTGCGTGTCAAAAGTGCGCGTTTAGTGCAAGTGGACACATCGCAAGTAATAAGTGATAAGTATTTTATCGACTTATCGTCTCCTCAGGGACCGGTATACTTAATATGCTTTCTTCACCTTCTTGTTCTGTAGGAAAATAAAAACACAAGTGAGTTGATTTGATTTATCGAAACTAAAATAACTAAATAGAAATAAGGGATTGAAATAGTAGAGAGAGATGGGCAAGGATCCAGTTGCGTCGTATTGTGGATTTGATTGACTTGTCTCTGTCCAATGCAATCGTATATCACTGTCTCGGCAGCACTGCAGTTTACTACCTGGGCAGCGACAATACTGTCTGTCGCGGCAATCCCTTGCTCGTGGGCAGACTTTACCAAAGTTCGGCAAAGTGTCCTTGGATGACTCCGCTTATCCCTAAGTCAGAGTGTTGTTGATGACTAGTCCTTGATGATACCTCCCGGTGTGAACCAATTATACTCACCAACCAATCTCACACTTCTTTTAGCCACTGAAACTCTTAACCTATCCCTAGGCCGAGTTAGTATTTCGCGATTGAAACACCGTACTTACCCCTTTCGTGAATCTAACTCTCCCGAGCTTAGATAAATGGATGATTCACAATATCCTCTCCCGAGCTCAATTGTGAAAACAAGGAATAACAAAGGATAAGCAAACCTTGATAACTTTATTGCATTGAATCAAAGACAAAGTACAATCTCCTCTCACAAATACTCGACAACCTTCACCTAATCCCTAAGAAGGTTTAGAACATAATGGAGAGGAAAGAAACAAGAATAGTAATCGGCTCTCTACCTAAGTATTTCGTATCTTGTACATTGGGTGGCTAGGTCCTTATATAGGCTAGACCTAGGGCAAACCTTTCCTAAGTAGAATACAACTTGGAGTAGGGAACAAGTCAAGTACATAATTAAATATATTTCCAAGTTTATATTCGGCTAAGGGGCTTTCCCGCATGGTCTTCCTTTGGGCTTTTCCTTGTGCTAGCCAGCTCCAATTCATGGGCTTCAAGTCCATACACGTTCCTTGGATTTTTATCTTTCCATCGCCCATAGTCTTGCTTCCTGTTTTTTTGCTGCTACCTCGGCATCAGGTCCTACCTCGGCCTTGTCGCTGCCGCGGCACTGGTTTTGCTGCACAGATATGAAAACGCAGTAAAACGTGCCTTTTTCTGTAAATATTATCTATATGAGTATAACTTCTAAATATATCACATTAAGCAAATGCATTGGTCCGAGTGGGTGTATATTTGGTGATTAATGCCCATAAAAGGAGTAAAAAGTGATAGTGTGTTGAGCACTTATCACGTACCTAGATCGATAATCTCAGATAGGGATCCTCGTTTCACAACACGCTTATGGAAGAAAGTCCATGAGGCTTTGGGTATAAGGTTTCATTTTAATATAGCTTTTCTCCACAAAACTAATGGTCAATCCGAGAGAGATATACAAATCTTGGAAAACATTCTGCGTTGTTGTTTGTTGACTTTGGAGGAAGTTGAGAGGATCAATTACCCCTTGTGGAATTCGCTTATAACAATAGATACCAATCGAGTGTTGGACCGAGCTCAATGAGATGAAAATTTTCAGCTCAGAGTTGATAAAGAAAACCGAGGATAAGTTTCAAATAATCAAGGAACGATTGCAAGCGGTTTTTGATCGTTAGAAAGCTTATGCAGACTGTTGACGCAAACACATAGAGTATGAGGTGAGAGAAAAAATGTTCCTCAAGGTTTCGCCTTGGAACAAGATGATACATTTTGGTCGGAAGGGTAAGTTGAGCCCTAGGTTCATCGGTCTGTATGAGGTTATAGAGAGAGTTGGACTAGTAGCCTATTGATTGGCGTTACCCCCAAATATGGCGCACATTCACAATGTGTTTCATGTGTCCATGTTAAGGCGATATCGTTTGGATCCTACCCACGTCATCTAAAGGAAAGAGTTTGAGATCAACCCAAACTTGTCTTACGAGGAAGAACCTATAGCGATGGTAAATCGAGGAATCAAAGAACTTCGGCACAAGAGCATACCTTTCGTAAAAATGCTATGGCGGAATCATGGAGTGTAAGAGGCCACATGGGAATTTGAGGAGGAGATGAAATGATTATAATCGCGTTTGTTTCCATAGGTAAATTTTGACGATAAAATTTCTTAAAGGATGGAAGAGTTATAACGACCCGGATTCTACCAAAATTCGGGGATCGGGTCTAAATCGGGTTATGAGCCTCATAATTGGGCCTTACAAGCCTATTTGGGCTTGATTTGTGGGTGGGGTTGGACTAAGGTTTTGTTGATGGGCAAATGAGTCTTTTTGGTGGGATATGAGAGCAATGAGAAAGGGAGAAAGGGGAATTCTCTGCAATTTTCCTTTCCCCATTTGTTTGAAAACCCTCTAGTCTCCCTTCATCATACCCCTTTCTTTATTCCTTTGGCTTTAAAGAAAAAAGAGAAAACTTGAGGATTTTAGAGCCGAAATCTCGTTTTGTTGAGGAAGGGTTAGTTGCTCAACTTGAAAGGATCTTCGTCTTGAGATAAAAATCTGTTAAAGTGTTGTTGTGAGTGGTTTGAATGAGGGATAAAGAGGGAGAATGAGATTGAAGTGTGGAAAGCCCCAAATTCAAGGTCTTGTTTTGTTTTAATGTTTTCTTTCACCTAGGAATGTTATAATGGTGATTCCCCTCTTGTTGTATTGAAAGGGGTTGAAGGATCGTCAAAGGATTAAGGAAAAGGAAAGGGCAAAGCATGAAGTTGTTGAGGTTTTTAGATAACTTTGGAATCTAGGTTAGTAAGCCTGTAACTCCTATGTGTTTATGGAGTTCATAAAATTAATGTTGTAGCTTGGTTTGTGATTGAATTAGCTTGTTAGTAGCTAGATCTTGTTTATGATTGAATTTGAAATTGTGATTATAAATTATTGAAATGGTTGATAATTTGTTAGTTATGTCTTGGATAACTTGTGGGTGAATTTTGGGAAGTTTAGTATGACATTTAGGTGGTGAAAGATGTGTTTTCGAGCTCCAGACCTATAAATTAAGTTCGAGTATAGGTATGAGAAGTACCCGTATCGGTACCTGCGAGGGGAAAATGAGGGTTTCAGGGATGATGTACCGATACGGCCACCCGTGTATATGTACCCCAACATTTAGAGAATTTCATAATCATTTTTGGGTGTTACTTGTGCTTATAATGTTGTTGATTGAATATGACTGCGAGAATGTTAGTATGATATCCGGATACCCAAGAGTGTGAGGTCTGAAACTGTGCGACTCCGGACACACTCTAAGTGTGTGAGGTGTGAGGTCTGATGCTTTGTCACTCCAGAAACACCCGTGGTATGTGGGGGTGTTAGGTCTGATGCTTTGTGACTCCGAACACACTCGAGGTAAGAAAGAGTGTGAGCTCCGACGCTTAGTGATTCCGAACACATTCATCTATGGTAAATACATATGTGCATTGATGATCATGAGTACTATGAAGTTCCATGCAAATACTATGTGTTTAGGCGGTTAGTGTAGCGGCAATCATACTCTTTTATTATAACCTGTTGCATGCATTTAATTATGAACTGCATAAATCATGGTTGAGTCGAGGTTTACCCAATGAGCCTTCAGTAGCTCAGCGTTTGAAATTCTTTGTTTTCCGTGCGTAGGGTATTAGGTAGAGATTCGTTCATGGGGCAACATCATCGGTAGTTTACACATCGAATTTATGGAGGAGTACATTACTTAGATAGATGGGTCATGTATTTTAAGACCTATTTGAGTCATTTAACTCTTATGAACCCATTTGTATTTGGTCGAGTGTTAACTGTTTTAATCTTGGAGCTCCTAAATACTTTTGGACTTTGAATTTATGTTTTGAGTTTGGGTTTGGCCAATGGTCCTTGATTTGGATAAAAAAGAAATTTGAAATTTTGGGGATTCGGGTTGGGATTTAACATAAAAAAAAATTTAAGCATAGCATGCTTCAAATACGGATTATTGAAGAGAATAACAAGAGTATGAATAAAAGATAAACATAGCTAGGTGCGTAAAGAAAATCAAATAATTCGATTCTACTAAAATTGAAAAAGCATATCATAACATTAATATATATGTATATATTTATATTGTATTAGATATTGTAACCCTAGAGTATGCTTACATAGTTCGATCAGAATCTTATGATAGAGCAGATTTTAGTGCATTACGACTAGATGCACATTTTATGATTTCATATATTTTACGTATGTATGCAAGTCATATATTTCATCAAAAATGTGTAGTGTAATTTGTTACTCTAAAGGGTATTTTAATAATTTTCTCATGGTGATATTGTTATTCGTTTTCAAAGTTTTAAGAATTCTATTAAATTTTTAAGCACTAGGGTCAAGAATGACAATTTAGTGGCATATGGGTATTTTGATAATTTAACACTTTAAGGACATTTTAGAATTTTTATCTCTCGTGAGTAAGTTAGAAAATGACCTTACAAGGTAATTAAGAAATTTAGCACATAAGGGTATTTTTAAAATTTCCCTAAAGTAATCAAATTGTCTTAGCGTACAAGGTAGAATTATGAATTTTGAAAGGCTCAAGGATTAAAAATAGGATAATTGGTATATACAAATGAGTTAAGGAGTAAACGGGTTGACCCAATTGTTATATTAGGTCTAAAACCCGACATGGATTAAATTAGGTAGCCTAGTTTTAGGCATAAGCATGATTAATCGTTACACAATCGAATTAGGATATTTAGATAATTTATGGTTCATAAGTTTACGGAACGTAATTAATTGAATTAAATCAAATTTAATTTTTAAGCATTTTATAATAATTTTATAAGGTAAAAATATATATTTTATACTTAAAATACTATAAATACATTTTTAGTTATTATTTTTGATTAAAAATAATATTTTTTTAATAAATATTTATGAAAAATATTTTAAAATTTTATTTTTTAATATTTAAAAGTTATAAAATAAAGTTATTTTATCAAAATAAAATATAAAATTTTAAAAACTAATATTAATATATAAAAAAATGGATCTTTATTAAAATATAATAATGATTTACCAAATTAAACCGAACCCACATTCTTAGTTTCAAAAAACCCGTGGTAAGGTTTCGAAATCATTGACTTGGTTTTACAACTCAATATGGGTATTGAAACTCAAATGGTTACCGAATGTTTGGTTTTTGATACCATTATTTCATAGGCATGAAGTTAAATATATAGTCAGATATAAAATATGCAGCGGGATAGATGGTGGTGGTGGTATGATGTTGGATAGATTTGTCCTTGGCACCCTCCTAATCGTAATGAATAGGCAAACACCTGCAAACAAAACGAATCTCTCCGGTGAATTGATGGTATTTTGTTGTCCTAGGCACCCTCCTATCCGTAATTAGATAGGCAAACACCATAATCGGCTCTAACTCACCCTCCTAAACGCGATTGCTTAGGCAAGAGAGAGTGTGAAGATAATCTCCCTCATAAAAACTTGTAGTACTTATGTTGAAGAAGACTTCTAATAAGAAAAATAGCAAGGTGACAACCTTACAAATAAAATGGCAAAGGCCAAGAGTTTTATAACTCAACAATTCATATTCTTCATGTTTTTTTACAAGAGAAGAGGTTGTCCCCTTTTATAGTCTAAAGGAGATCTTACAATTACCTAAAAGATTGTTGATCAATCCCTAAAAATCATCATATTGATAGCTTACTAGAATAAATCCACTAAAATCAACTTATAGATAGCTAATCAAAAGGAATCCTAGGGAATAAAATAAAATATTAATAATAATGGTCAAAGCTTCATAATCTAGATTTAAATTAATTTATTTTAATGTCTAATTCATCCAAAAGCTTTATATATTAGCTTTTGGGATGAATTTTACAAAATCTCATAACAATCCCGTATCCAGATTTCTACATGCGCAGTCTTGAATAAAATTAACATATCTTGAGCTCCCGATATCCGATTGATGCGTTTCAAGATACGTTGAAAAGGTAATTGAATGAAGGTCAATTTGTTAGAAGAAAAATCTGCCCATAAATGCCCGGATCCAATCCGAAAAATCCTCTCAAGTTGGCTGACTTTCCAGACTTTAACAACATATTTAGCTTTCTACTCGATGTGCATTACTTTCGCTCACTCATGCATGTATCATTCCCCCTCTTCTCAAAAAGATTCGCCCTCGAATCTAAACCGATTACTGGAGGACGTTCATCAAAGATTAAAGTACCATGAAAGAGAAGTCATCTTGAAAATTTAACAAAAAAGAAGAAAAAAAAATAAACAAACTCAATCTCAAGGAATCGAATTGAATCTGATACCAAATGATATAAAATATGCTTTAAAGGACGTTCATAGTCACTTTTAACTTTTTTTTTAATTATTTAACTTTTAACATTTTATTTTAGGTTAAAATAGTTCTTTGGCTAATTAAAATGTATAGTTAGTTAACAATAAATAGTTTCAAATGACATGATAAATTTATGTGATAGTGTATGCTAATATGTTATTATCGTATAGATAAATATATTCACTTTAAAAAATATTGCTCTACTCAAAAATAAATTTATAAAATTATATAAATTTAAAATAATATTTTATTGACTTATTATTCTATTAAGTTATTTTAAATTGTTTATGGTCAGTTTTCAAATAATTTAATCCATTAAAGGATTGTTTTATCCTAAAATAAAACGTTAAGGGTTGAATTGCTAAAAAGATATAAAAACTAAAATTGACTAATCTTTTTTATAAAAATTAAAAATGACTAATCAATCAAAGGATAACAATAATTCTTAACTTTATACCTTTCAAATATTGAAATCAAGTCCCGCAACATCAATAATTTGACTCAGAAATTATATTTCAACCATCTAAAAATGCTATCAATCACATAAGGATGCAACACACATTACACCATACATTACACCAAATAATATCAATCACATAAGGATGCAACACACATTACACCATACATTTAATGATAAGTATTTGATTCAATCAAGTTGAATTATTTTTTTTTTTTGAGTTAATGGAATTGACGAATCTTTTTAATGACAGATAAGAATATCCATATATTTCCAACACCTTTTTACTTTGTTTTTATTTCTTTTATGGCTTAATTCTGAAATATTTTTTTAAACTATATATTTTTTTTGAATAAATGTTTACTGTTGTTGGCTGAAATAAATTTCTAAATTATATATATATATATTTGAAATAAGTAGTTAAACTATATATTTTTTCTTAGATAGGCGCCTACTAGTAACATTATTAATCTAATAATACATTAACATGTGACTTTATTTTTTATTTTAAAAATAAAATAAATTAATTAAACAATATTTTATAATTTTTTAAAAATCATAAAATAGTCAAAAAAATTATTTAAAATTGTCAAACCTTAAAATTAAAATTAGTGCCATTATTATCGTTGATAACCTTGTGAGACCCTTGTCGCAACCCTTTTTCAAGTGTCTTAAAATTAAAATTATCAACCCCTTCAATTTATTCAAATGGATCTTGTTGTCATGAGCCTTGCTTTTCCATATAGCTACCATTGTTGTCCTTTTCAACAATTTGTTTGTTCTTTACAGTCTCAATCGTTTACTTGTCCTATTTTTCTTTAGGTGCTTGCTGGTTGACCTTAGACTAAGCTATATTCTCATATGATCATCATCTTTCTAAGGAGCTTTCTATCCATTCCAAAAAACTAGTTCTATTATGAGCAATATTCTTAAGACTCGACCCCCTCTAGATATGAGATGCATGTAAAATAAGCTAAAACACCTAAAAAGGTCCAAATTAATTTCATTACAGAAATAGTAACTGGGCAGCGCATTCCAACAATTCTGAAAATGTCTCCATGGACTATCTCTAAGAAAAAAAATTGACTAAATTTTAAAAACTAAGAGAATGAAGATGAAAATATGCAAAACAAAACAAAACAAGAAAAGAATAAATTAGTATTATAAAAAAAGTCCACAATAATTTCATTGTAGGAATAGTAACTTATGACATTTCAGTTGGTTTTGAGGATGCATATGAGTTCATGTTGGTTTTGAGGATGCATCTGATGACCTAGCATGTAACACCCGACCCGGATGTCACATTGGGCCTCTGGCCCAAAACCTGTATTTTAAAATTTTATTTCAAAGCCCATTACATAATTCAATCTCAAGTCCAAATGTAATTCATAAACTCATTCAAGTTAAAAACATAAGCCCAAAATAAGTTAAAGAAATCGGAGATCCAAAATATTACAACCCATTTAAACATTCGACCCAAATTAAAATAAACAGAGTTACATTACATAGGGTTCGACATAGTACTAGCCCACTAATCTAATAGATGTACTCTAACAACATGGTCGATGCTGAAATCCAAACCTTGATGGTGCTCCACGAACCGACTTCACTTAACCTACGCACGAAAACACATTTCGAACGTTGAGCTACGAAAGCTCAGTGAGTACGCCGAACTCGGCCAACATCATGCATATCATAAGCAGTAAAGCATAACATATAAATATCGTGCATGATATGATGATCTAGCATGCTTGCCTACCACATGGCATAACAATGTATAATGACGCACACATCATATACATGTCAAACAACAACACACGGTAGTGAGGCCCGCGTCCACATAGCATCGGGATCCTACACTACGAGCAGGGCCCACGTCCACACAGCATCGGGATCCCATAAACAAGGATGAGGCCCGCGTCCACACAGCATCGGGATCCTACATCCGGGATTTGAGGCCCGCATCCACACAGCATCGGGATCCTTCAAATCCCATACTCGGAATGTCAAATCGAGTATCATCGAATAAGGCCCGCGTCCACACAGCATCAGGATCCTACATTCAGGATGATTTTCAAATCATCACCCGAAATGTTACATCGGATGGCCTTCGACGTGTTGCAACACTTTTGGATATCCGGATTTCCATCAAACAAGGACTCGATACACACAAATGATCCACCTAGGATCCTCACATCAAAACATATCAAGACTTAACATAATTTAGTTGTTCAGGGTTTAATATCATCAAACTCGTGTTAACAATTCATTTCATCATTTATAGGATCCATTAGGACTCTAAATTCTCTTATCGAACCTCAAACAATACCAAACTTGTCGAGTTCTCGAAGGGGTATCGATATCCTTATGTGGGGTATCCAACCACCCTGCTTCGATACCTACCCAAAGAAGGCATCGAAACATGGGTATTGATAACTGTACCGATACCCTTTGACCATTTTCAAAGTCAACAAAAAGGGGAATATTCGCTTCGATACTGGTATCGAATTGAATATGCCATTGGAGGATCTGGTATCGATGCCTGTATCGGTAACCCCTCTTCACTAACCTATTTTTCCCTCAAGGGTAAAGATACACGGGCCATCGGTATCGATACCCCCTGCACGAACTTGCAGGTTTGACTTAGAAAATTTTAAAGATTCTTCCCAACATTAATCTATTCGATTCTAAAGTGTTCCTACTCATTCTTAAGAAGGTTTAGAGTGTTTTAACATCCTTTTCCCATCATCAAATACACAGATACGAATTTCACCATTAATGACCTCATACATGTAAACCAAGCATTCATACATGATTCTCTACATGCTATGCATTCTACCATGAATGAATGATGAAAGAAAGAGTTGGGAGTACCAACCTTAGCAAGCAACAGCAAAAACGAACTCCTTTCTCCCCCTTAAGCTTTCTCCTTTCTAAGCTTGAAGATGGTGTTCCAACTTGTTTCTCTACAAGAGAAAGATGAACAACTATGAAGAACAGTTTGAGGAAGATTCTTAAAGCTTAGAAACACTAATAGACTCAGATTTAAGCTTCCAAAAACCCAAATCCGAACTCCACTCATAACCCCCACTTAAACCTTCTTCCTCACCAAACTTATGCATTCTTACCTTGTTTTGTAGATCCTTGGATGCTCTACAACTCACCCTCAAGCTCCTAAACGAGATTTCTAGAAAAAAATCACAAAGATCTTACCTTTGGTAGGATTCCTTCTTCCCTTTGGATGAAGGAAGAAGAGGGTAAGAAAGATGATCTCACACCCTTACACTTCTACAGAAAAACCTCCCTTTTTCCTTCCTTTTTGTCCTCAATTAGAGGATTAACAAAACACCCCCTCTAAACAAGCCCAACACTCAACCTACACAAGCTAAAGGCCCAACAAAGCCCAAAACCTTACAACATAGGGCCCAAAACCGAAGCCCAAACCCTCGGGTTATCTCTTGCTCGGCAGTAATGCAGATTACTGCCTCGACAGCAATGATGCTAGTCCGCCGCGGCAATCTCTTGCTCTTGGGTAGACTTTACCAAAGTTTGGCAAAGTGTCCTTTGATGACTCCGCTTATCTCTAAGTCGAAGTACTGTTGATGATCAGTCCTTGATGATACCTCTCAGCGTGAATCAATTATAATCACCAACCAATCCCACACTTCTTTTAGCCGTTGAAACTCTTAACCTATCTCTAGGCCGAGTTAGTGTTTCCCGATTGAAACACCGTACTTATTCCTTTCGTGAATCTAACTCTCTCGATATTAGATAAATGGATTTCTCACAAACTTCTCTCTCGAGCTTGTATGCAAGAACAAGGAATGGCAAAGAATAAGCAAACCTTGATATTTTATTGCATTGAAACAAGAAACAAAAGTACAATTTTCTTCCACAACTACTCCACAAACTAACCTAAACCCCAAGGGGGCGATGGAGGAGTTTAGGGTTTTCTATGAACACTTGATTTCGAGATATCCTCCTCTCTACATAGGCTATGGTTTATATAGGCTTGGCCTAGGGCAAACCTTTCCAAAGTAGGAATACAACTTGGAGTAAAACACAAGTTAAGTATATAAATAAAAGATATTTATTTTTTTCCTAGTTTATTCCTATAAGGATTCTTTTCTCACGTGGCCTTTGACATTGACTTTCCGTGTGTTTCCTAGCTCCGATTTCTATGCCGCTTGTCTTAAAACGTCCACCTTAATTTTTCTCTTCAGATCGCCTATCATATCAACAATTGCTTTTCCGGTGCTGCCGCGGCCTTCAAGTGTTGCCGTGGCGGGTGCTTATCTTCAATTCAGCTTTGGTTTCCAGCATCCATCATGCTATCTGGCATTACCTGTGTGGTAGTTTCCTGTCTAAGAGAGAAAACCATTAACTGTACCTGTTTTATGCCAAATAATAGATAAATTCATAATTTAAGTGTTGAGATGCTGAAAAGTGGAAAATAACCAGAAATATTCATTATCGCCTTTAAGTCTATCTTTATTAGCAATAAACGAGTGGGAAAATGGTATAAAAATGAGGACTTTTGGGCACTCATCACTCACGAAAGGGATAAGTATGTTATTTTTCTAGCTGGAAAATACTAACTCGGCCTAGGGATAGGCTAGAGTTTCAGCGGCTAAAAGAAGTGTGGGATTGGTTGGTGGTTATAATTGATTCACGCCGGGAGGTATCATCAAGGACTGGTCATCATCAGTACTTCGACTTAGGGATAAGCGGATTCATCAAAGGACATTTTGCCGAATCTTGGTAAAGTCTACCCAAGAGCAAGGGATTGTCGCGGCGGAAGAACATCATCACTGTCGAGGCAGTAAAACTACAGTGCTGCCGAGATAGTGTTGTGTGATTGCATTGGACAGAGACAAGTCAATTAAATCCACAATACAACACAACAGGATCCTGGCCTTTTTCTTATTCTGATTACTTTCTCTTTATTTAGTTTGTTTTATTATTCACGTTATTTAGTTTACTGCAAACCAAATCACTTGTGTTTTTATTTTAATTCTTTTGCAGAGCAAGAAGACGCAAGAAGGCATATTAAGTAGACCAATCCCTGTGGAGACGATATTCGATAATACTTATCACTTTATTACTTGCGACGTGTACACTTGCACTAATTGTGCACTTTTCACAAGCAACATTCCTCTCATGGGGTTTCAACTGCCTCGAGGCGTAAGCAACCACCTTACCCTCTTGCATAAGCACACAACCTAACCCATTCAAGGAAGCATCACTAAACACAATATAATCTTTTCCAGGTTCCGGTTGCGTCAAGAATGGTGCCTCTGTAAGGTAAGCCTTAAGCTGCTCAAAACTTTGTTGTCTCCTCTCATTCCACACAAACGGAACACCTTTCTGAAGCAACTTGATCAAAGGTGCCGCTATGATCGAAAAGCCTTTAACAAACCTCCTGTAGTATCCGGCAAGGAAAAGAAAACTACGAACTTCTGATACATTCCTTGGTGGTTTCCACTCCACCACAGCTTGGATTTTCTAGGGATCAACTCGGATTCCATCCGCTGCAACTATGTGGCCAAGAAACGCCACCTCAGACAACTAGAACTCACACTTACTGAACTTGGCGTACAGACTTTTATCCCTCAAAACCTGAAGAACCACTCTTAGGTGATAGTCCTGCTCCTCCATAGACTGTGAATACACCAAGATGTCATCAAGTCCATAAAAGCTGCAGGTGCATTCGTGAGCCCGAACGGCATCACTAAGAACTCATAATGTCCGTACCGCGTCCTAAAAGCGGTCTTTTGGACATCTTCTTCCACCAACTTCAACTGGTAGTACCCTGACCTCATATCTATCTTAGAAAACACACGGTCACCCCTCAACTGATCAAATAGGTCATCGATCCTGGGTAAAGGGTAGCAGTTCTTGATCGTGACATTGTTGAGCTGACGGTAATTGATGCACATCCTCATTGATTCGTCCTTCTTCTTCACAAACAAAATCGGTTCTCCCCACAGCGACACACTCAGTCTGATAAAACCCCTCTCAAGCAACTCTTGGATCTGTTGCTTCAACTCTCTCATCTCCGCTGATGCCATACGATACAGTGCTATGGACACCGGTGCTGTCCCTGGCAACACCTCTATACGGAACTCTAACTCACGGTCGGGAGGTAAACCAGGAAACTCCTCCGGAAAAACATCAGGATACTCACAAACTGTCCTCAAACTCTCTAAAACTGGACTATCAATACTCACATCCACCACGTGAGCTAAGAACGTCTCACAACCCTGCTGGATCAACCTATGAGCTGACAAAGCTGACAACATTCTCTAAACACGGGTTTCTCTCACCCCTCACAACAAGCTTAGAACCATCAGCTACTCGAAGCTTCAAACTCTTAGATCTGCACCCTAAGCTCGCATCGTGTTCGAACAACTAATCCATCCCAAGGATTGCGTCGAACTCCTGAAACGGCAAAACTATGAGGTCGGCTGGAAAGATAGATCCTTGCACCTCGATTGGACACCTCCGATAAACCTTATCCACCAACACATCTAACCCCAACGGACTGGTCACACAGACTCCCACCTCTAGATCCTCAACTGGTAACCCCCACTATTACGATATCCCACTACGGATATACGAGTGGGTAGATCTCGAATCCATAAGAGCAACTATAGGGACAAAAAACAAACTAAACATACCTGAGATCACATCTGTCGCAGCACAGTCCTCTTGTGCTCTCACCGTATACTATCTCGTCGGTGCTCTATTAGTGGACTGAAAGGTGCCTCCCGATGCATGGCTAGCTCCGCCACACGAGAAACCACGACCCCTCTAGGCCTGAAACACAGTCCTCTGAGCCTGACCTGGTGGAGATGTCACAACCTCTGGGCAATCCCTCACAAAGTGCTCCAAAGACCCACACTGAAAGCAAACCCTAACATTACCCCAACACGGTCCTCGATGATTCCGGCCACACTGATTGCAAACCTGAACACTAACACTCCGCTGCAAACCCTCCGGACCCCTAGAAGAAGAAGACACAGACTGCTTCCTATGTCCCATAGACTCTGATCTCTGGTTCGACCTCGAACCCTGATTCGATGCTCCTCTACTCTAGTTCCAACGGCTCCTACTCTTACCGGAGTGAGACTGAGAGTTACCTGTATGACTCTGACTAGCTCCACCGGTGACTCCCTGGCCAACAGACGGCTCATAGGTCAACCCCTAAACCTGCTCTAGCGACTTGGCACTGGCAGCCAATTCTGAGAACACCTTAGGGGGTGCAGCAGTGAGATAAGTCTGGATCTCCTTCCTTAGACCTCTCAAGAACCTCTTACATTTCATCTTCTCCGTAGCAACAAGCTCTGGAGCATACCGGCTCAAATGAAGAAACTACTGCTCATAAGCAAAGAACGAACGGTTCCTCTGAACAAGATGGGTAAACCGCTCCCTCAGGGTTTCGATGTCAGTCTCACCCACATACTTGCTCTCAAACTCCTCAAGGAAGTCCTCCCACTTGGGACGATGAGGATACAAACCCTGCTCAACTGTCTCCCACCACTCTCTAGCGTTGCCCTTCAAAAGCGACAACACACACGATAGCTTGTCCTCTGACCTCAGCCTCATCTGTCTCATTATCCATCTTGTATCATGCAACCACTGATAAGCCTGTACGGGATTATCTTGTCCCGTACCAAAGAAGTCAACAGCTCCTTGCCTCCACAGTCTCTCAACCGGTGCCTCACGAGGCGTACAAGATGGCCTCGGTATAGCTCTCACGATCCTACGCAAGGTCTGATTCAACTGAGCAAAGTAGTTGTCCCCTTGACCAACTGCATCATCCGATGACACCTCCTCATCGGGCTCATACTCATACTCGGAGTCTCCTCCACGAGAACCCCGGATTTCTTCTTGATCCCTCACACGTCTCGGCATACTTAACCACTTCTGCACGAACAACAACAACAAACAAGATCACACTATCAAAATTTCAGCTTTTAAAGAAAGTACGATATCGACTAGTGGGAATGTACTTGTCTGACACCTATATAACACGCTAGACTCCCCTAGGGACTTCCTATAACCGACTCAACCTAAGATCTGACACCACTAAATGTAACACCCGACCCGGATGTCACATTGGGCCTCCGGTCCAAAACCTGTTTTTTAAAATTTCATTCCAAAGCCCATTACATAATTCAAACTCAAGTAAAAATGTAATTCATAAAACCCATTCGAGTTAAAAACATAAGCCCAAAATAAGTTAAAAAAAATCAGAGCTCCAAAATATTATAACTCATTTAAAACATTCGACCCAAATTAAAATAAACAGAGTTACATTACATATGGTTCGACATAGTACTAGCCTACTAATCTACTAGATGTACTCTGAAAACAAGGTCAATGATGAAATCCAAACCTTGATGGTGATCCACGAACCAGCTTCACCTAACCTACGCACGAAAAGACATTTCGAACGCTGAACTACGAAAGCTCAGTGGGTACACCGAACTCGGCCAACATCATGCATATCATAACCAGTAAAGCATAACATATAAATAACGTACATGATATGATGATCTAGCATGCTTGCCTACCACATAGCATAACAATGTATAATGACGCATACAACATATACATGTCAAACAACAACACAAAATAGTGAGGCCCGCGTCCACACAGCATCGGGATCCTACACTACGAGCAGGGCCCGCGTCTGCACAACATCGGGATCCCATACTCAAGGATGAGGCCCGTGTCCACACAACATCGGGATCCTACATCCGGGATTCAAGACCCGCGTCTACACAGCATCGGAATCCTCCAAATCCCATACTCGGAATGTTACATCGAGTATCATCAAATGAAGCTCGCTTCCATATAGCATCGGGATCCTACATTCGGGATGGTCTTCAAATCATCACCCGAAATGTTACATCGGATGGCCTTCGATGTGTTGCAACACTTTTGGATATCCGGATTTCCATCAAACAAGGACTCGATACACGCAAATGATCCACCTAGGATCCTTACATCAAAACATATCAAGATTTAACATAATTTAGTCGTTCGAGGTTTAATATCATTAAACTCGTGACATAGCATGTATCTTATGACATTTTAATATGTGTTTCTATACTGGATTATGTGTTTAGAATGAGAAGTATAAGTATGTTTTAGTTAAGTTTGAGTATCTTTTTTGTTGTTTAAAATTTCGAGGATGAAATTTCTTTAAGGGAGGGAGAGTTTTAACACCCCGATTTTTGCCCCAATTTGAAAATTGAATTTTTAAAATCCCTAATTTCTGAAACCTTAATATTTTGTAAATTTTATTTGGAAACCTTAATTTCTTATTTGCGACTAAATTTCTTTAATTTAATACATTGAGTCTTATTTAGAAAAATCAATGACCTCTTTCTTTGAAAGGTAAAATTTTGTGATTGTCTTGCAAGCTGTTTTTAAGTAAGAGGACCTTATGTGTAATTTACCCAGTTTTCTTAGTGTAAAGTTAAATTCCTTTCTCCAGAACGTGAATTCAGTTTTGTGAGAAAGTTTTCAATAACAGTCTCCCGACCCTCTCTCCCTCTCGCCTATCTCGTCTTTCTTTCACTAAAATCACTTTTCCATTAGTGTCGTTCGAGTCTCTATGTTTATCCATCTGTGTATCGCTCAACCCCCATCGTTGGAGTCATCTACGATCTTTGTGAGAACTATCTCCTCTTCGTTTTCTGTTCGTGGTTAATCCGAGATTGAACAATTTGGTTCTCTGTCGAGTTGGTTTTAAGTTATTGAAGATCATCTTTGGTTCCTCTCATCGTCATCGCAATTCGAAAAGTGGCAGAGGAAGAGTCAAGTGTTGCTTGGTCAAGTAAATGGCCATGAATCTAGAAACAATGAAGTCTTTAAGTAAGAGAGAAGGTTTACAACTTAGAACATGCAACAACGTTTATGAGGTCTTTGATTTATTTCTATTTGTTTAAAGCGATCGAGTACGTTCTTCTGGATCATCATGTCCTATTTCAGCTAGACCGGAATGCGGGACGCGTCCATCTCAAAGTTAGAGTTTCAGTTGCTTAAAGTGTGTCTCTTCTTCTGCTACATTTTACGATATTTTTGTACTTGCTTGATTTATTATTGGATTTTGATTGAGAATGTTTTGAATCATCATACATGGCATGTTAAGTTGTATTTTGAATCAAGCATCGGATTTTCGAAAATATATTACTCGTAAAATTTCATATTTATGGTTTTACAAATAAAATTTTGGATCAGACTTCAGAATTTAACATCTGCAACATATTATCACGAGTACATGGGTTGTGATATCAGATCGGAGGAAGTTCAGTGGCTTCAATCTTTATATTGAACTCCACCTCGGATTATTTCGTGGTTTCACCCTTCGGGCTGAGTTCCACATCGGATGGTGACGTTGGATGGGAGTAGGTTCTGGGGAACCTAACTCATTTGGTGTGTTGGAGTTTGGGTATTGTGTCGCCATGTGCATCATACATCATTTTATTATGATTCGTATTTATTGTGTTTTCGGAAATGCCTTATCAAAAAAATAAAACATTGTTTTCCTTTTGTGTTTGTTTTGCATATTTAGAGACACACTAAGCTCTTTTGCTTACCCCCTTTTAGTTCTTCTTTCAGATGTCTCAGACTTATTAGGCGATTCGGTACTTGGAGCATCTCGCACAATTTTTAGATAATTTATTTTTCAGTATGACTTCTTTTAATTATTCCAGTTTAATGATTTTCCTCAATTTGAATTACTGTGTAATTCGGACTTTGAGAAATTTTGATTCAAGACTTATTAGATATATATATTTCCAGAATTAATTTCGGATGTTTTATTTGACTACTCAAACTATATTTAAATGTTTAAATTTATAAGAGTAAAATATATAATATGTTTTTACTCAATTATGAAGGTAACCCTAATTTTGAATTATTTGAACTTAAAATACTTATTTGAGGGGAAAGTTTTGATAACTTGACTTTCAAGTTTCGACTTAAGAAATTAGGTCAGAATTAGGGGTTACACTCACAACCCCAACTACATAAGCAATGTTTGGTCTGGTATGTGATAGGTAAATCAGTCTTCCCACAAGTCTCTGATAAGACCCTCTATCCACAGTTGCATCCTCTGTCGCATCTCCAAGTTTGTGATTAACCTCTATTGGTATCTCGGCTTGTCTGCACCCTAGTTTGCCAGTTTCTGTTAGAAAATCCAGAGTATATTTTTATTAGGATATGAAGATTCCTTACTGTGAATATGCAACTTCAATTCCAATGAAGTATTTTAGTCTTTCGAGATCCTTGACTTTAAACTCCTTGATCAAACACCTCTTTTAGTTGTCAATTTCTTTAGAATCATCTCCTGTGACTATGATGTCATCTACATAGACTATTAGGCTAGCAACTCCTCCTGAAAAATGTTTTACAAACAAAGTATGATCACTCTGACTTTGTTTGTAACCCAACTTTAACATCACTGTAGTGAACCTTCCAAACGAGGCCCTTGGAGATTGTTTTAGCCCGTACAAGTCCTTTTTCAATTTGCAAACTTTTTCTCCACAATTTGGACTAAATCTAGGTGGTATGTCCATGTAAACTTCCTCTTCAAGATCACCATGTAAAAATGCATTCTTGATGTCATACTGTTGTAATCTTCATCCTTGATTGACAGCCAATGACAAC
Organism: Abelmoschus esculentus; assembly: GCA_035048815.1. Classification (NCBI taxonomy): domain Eukaryota; kingdom Viridiplantae; phylum Streptophyta; class Magnoliopsida; order Malvales; family Malvaceae; genus Abelmoschus; species Abelmoschus esculentus. The sequence continues at coordinate 5,625,005 of JAUCBN010000056.1, read as the reverse complement.
AAAATCCTTACCGTATTCATTTTTGCAACTGGGCAAAAGTTTCAAGGTAGTCTATCCCATAGGTTTGAGAATACCCTTTAGCTACCAACCTTGCTTTGTATCTTTCTAATGAGCCATCTGACTTGTATTTCACTGTGAATATCCATCTACATCCTACTGTTTTTTTTTCCTTCTGGTAACTTCACCAAGTCCCACGTTTTGTTCTTTTCCAGTTGACCGAGGCTAGAAAGTCCTGCTTTTATGATGAAGCATTCGTTCTTCCACCGTTGTCAGATTGTAGTATTTAAGATGTCGAACCTACAGGGATTGGCTTTACTTACGCAATTTATTCTTCCAGCACAATGGAAAATTAAAGACACAAATAATTGAGTTGGATTATAACTAAGGAAACTAATTAAAGCGATAAAGATAAATGATCAAGAAATCAAGGATTGAGAAGTGGGGTAGGTTAGAGTGCTTCTTAGTGTGGATTCAATTGACTTGTTTCTGTCTCATGCAATTGTACATCACTGCCTCGGCAGTACTGCAGATTACTGCCTTGGCAGCAACGATACTTTTCCGCCGCGACAATCTCTTGCTCTTGGGTGGACTTAATCAAGGTTCGGCAAAGTGTCCTTGAATGACCCCGCTTATCCCTAAGTCGAAGTACTGTTGATGACTAGTCCTTGATGATACCTCCCAGCATGAATCAGATATAACCACCAACCAATCTCACACTTCTTTTAGCCGCTAAAACTCTAACCTATCCCTAGGCCGAGTTAGTATTTCGCGATTGAAATATCGTACTTATTCCTTTCGTGAATCTACATCTCTCGATGCTAGATAAATAGATCTCTCACAAACTTCTCTCCCGAGCTTGAATACAAGAACAATGAATGGCATAAAATAAGCAAACCTCGATATTTATTTGCATGAAACAAGAAAGCAAAGTACAATTTTCTTCCACAACTACTTCACAATCTAACCTAAACCCTAAGGGAACGATGGAGGAGTTTAGGGTTTTTCTATGAAACTTGATTTCGAGATATCCTCCTCTCTACATAGGCTATGGTTTATATAGGCTTGGCCTAGGGCAAACCTTTACAAACTAGGAATACAACTTGGATTAAAACACAAGTTAAGTACATAACTAAAAGATATTTATTTTATTTCCTAGTTTATTCCTATAAGGATTCTTTTCCCGCGTGGCCTTTGACCTTGACTTTCCGTGTGTTCCTCAGCTCCGATTTCTATGTTGCTTGTCTTAAAACGTTCACCTTATTTTTTCTCTTCAGATCGCCTATCATATCAACTTTTATGTTCCAGGTGCTGCCGCGGCCTCCGATGTTGTCGCGGCCTTCAATTGCTGCCGAGGCCTTCAAGTGCTGCCGAGGCGGTTACTAATCTGCATTGCAGCTTTGGTTTCCAGCATCCATCATGCTATCTGGCATTACCTATATGGTAGTTTCCTGTCTAAGAGAAGAAACCATTAACTGTACCTGTTTTATGCCAAATAATAGGTAAATTCATGAATTAAGTATTGGGATGCTGAAATATGGAAAATAAGTGGAATTATCTATTATTGCTATTAAATCTGTCTTTATTAGTAGTCATCGAATGGGAAAATGATATAAAAGATGAGGACTTTTAGGTACTCATCACCAGTGCTTCCATTTCAATTTTCATAGCATTTTTCCAATTCTCATTTTCTAAAGCCTCGGATACAGTTTTAAGAATGGCAATGAAATTTAGGCTAGTAAGGAAGGCTTTATGGTTGGGAGAGAAATTTTGTAGGAAATAAACAGATAAAGAGGATTTTTCATGGTACAAGTTCTTTTTCCTTTTCTAATTGCAATATGAAAGTCAAAATCCCTATGATCATAATCAGAATTAGGATTCTCAATATTATCTGAATCAAATATGGGTTTAGTAATTACCTCAGTTTGTGGAGGAGACAAGGGTGATGATTGAGCATGCACTGGTCCTTTTTTTCTCGAGTAGACTTGTAGAGGATGAGCATTATCTTGAATTCCTTCTTTAGGTGTTGTGGGTTCAGATTGTTGTTGATCAAAAGAAGACTGAGAATCAGATTCAACATGCTGATTTTGGACTGGTTGGATAGAATGGATAAGATCATGCTAATTCTAGATAGGTTGGATAGATTGGGTAAGGTCATGCTGATTCTGGTCAGGCTTAGTAGATTTGGTAGGTTCTGGCTGATTTTGTGGAGACAAGGTGAAAGGCTGAAGAAGAAAATAATCCATATCCTTATCTTCCCTGAACAAAATCTCCCCCTGAAGATAAGAATGACTAAAGTAATTTTCATTTTCAACAGATATAACATCAACAGAAGTGAAATAATTTTGTGTAGGTGGATGATAACATTTATACCCTTTCTGAGTAGATGAGTAACCTACAAAGATGCATTTCAATGCCCTTGGATCCAACTTACCTCTATTTTGAGAATGAATATGCAACACAACCAAATATTTTAGGCTCAAGATGAAATGAAGAGCTAAAATTAGGGTAGAAACTGTTTAGGATTTGAATAGGACTTTGAGATCCAAGAACCTGAGTTGGTAGTCTATTGCTAATATAGATGGCAGTTAACAAAGTTTCCCCCAATAGTGTTTAAGAACATTTTTTTGAAACAACAATGATCTTTTTATTTGAAGAAGATGATCATTCTTTCTCTCGGCTACACCATTCTGTTGAGGGGTGTTTGTTAACGCTCTAAAAAGCGTATATTTTATACCCTTTTACTTAAGGTTTTTTTTGATTTCAAGTTCATTTGCATTACATTTCATTGCATTTAGCTGCATTTCATGTGCATTTGCATTTAGAATAGGTTTTTATTTTTATTTTCTCTTTTCTCTTTTATTTTTAAAAGATGCTGCTTGAAAAGGTATTTTCTTGGTGGTGATGTGCAGATACTGGAGCAAAGTTAAAAGATTGGAAGAGATGTTGTAGCATATTTTTAAAGTGTTAGATCGGAATTCAAAGATGCTACAGAATTGTGGGCGGACAAAATAGGATGGAAGAAAGGACACACTCGCAGTCCACTATCCTCACGCGTTTTTCAGACCAGCTGTACCTCCTCTACAAATGTGCAAACGTTGCACCTCTCCTTGGCAGACGTCGCACCGCACCTACAGACCTGCATTTTGCTTCCATCTGCTGCAGAAAATGTCAAGGAATATTCCCTTGGACCAAACCCTAGAAGCCTCCTATAAATACAAGGGTGAGCCCCCTTCAACAAGTGTGCTGGAAAAAGAGCAAGAAAAGAGAAAAATCAATAGCCTAAGGAGCCACACAAAGGAGTGAGCTTTAAGAGAGAACGAGGGAGAAGAAAGAAGAAAGAAGGCCACTTTCCTTCGTCTTCAACCTCAAGCCAAACCACCATTGTAGGAGAGCTTCAAGCAAGGGATTTGTGCAACTTCGGGAGGAACGGCAAGCTAGGAAGAGCTTCATGTCACATGCGTTTGAGACTTCCTACCTCTTCACTTTGTTTTACCTATTTTCTAAGTTGTTGAAAATGTATTGCAGTGGACGAAAGTTGAATAGTTTTTCTTACCTAGTCATGAACTAAACTAGTATGGCTAAGGCTTGTTTTGGATGATTTTTAATTTGTTTTAATGAATGTTTACTGTTTCAGTGTTTAATCTTGTGTTTTGTTCAAGAAAGCTAACACCTTTTTATCTAAACCTTGGTTTGTAAGAGCACCGGGAGGTAGCCATAGCCCAAGGGGTTCGGGAAGCTTAGATCTAGGGATAGACAAAGCTAGACGAACTTGAACAATGGGGTTACTACGGGAGCAGAATCCTAATTAACCTTAGGGATAAGGAAGAGTTTCAACGACTAAAAGGGGTAGCACTTTATCAACATTAGAAGTGTTAGGGTTAAGATCGGGAGGTAATGCCTTAGCATTTTCGAGTGTTAGGCCTTCTGACTAGGGATAGTGGAGGTATTTTTAGTAAACATTGTCGATCACTTATTAAACCAATGGAACAGTAAGTTTTCAAGAGAACATTACAGTCATACCATAGCAAGCCTACCCTGTCTTAAGCTTGAATATCTTCTCTGTGTTGTGTTTGTGCACTTTATCTATTACTCCATTATCAGTTTGATACTACTGCATTTTGGTGACACTCTTCACATTGCTCCAGCATCATTAGTGACACTTTAATTTTGCTACAGCATTTTGATGACAATTGCAGAATTGCTTTAGCATATGTTTATATAAAGGATTACTTTATCTTTTGTGTATGTTAACTATTTTTGAAATAACCTACCCAATCCTCGTGGGAACGATCTCACTCACACACTTTATTACTTGTTCGATGTGTATACTTGCACATTATTGCATGCAAATCATTAACATATTTTAGCACTCCAGCGTTGCAACAATGTTCACATAAGATGATTCATGTATGATGCCTTTTTCTTTGAAGTAAGAAGATAAGACTTGGTTAAAGTAGTCTTTAGCATTGTCTGACCTAACCCTCTCTATATCAACCCCAAATTGATTATTAACCATGGTGAAAAAGGTCTTGAAAGTAGAACTGACATCAGATTTTTGTTTTAGAAGAAATATCTAGGACACACGAGTGCAATCATCTATAAATGAAACAAACCACCTAGCCCCATCTATATTTGGAACCGTGGATGGTCTCCAAACATCACTATGAATAAAAGAAAAAGGTATAGATGCCTTTTTATTGCTTATGAGAAAAAGAATACGTTTGTGTTTGGCAAGCTCATATATGTCACAATGAAATTCTTCATTATTTAAGGATTTGAACAAGGAAGGAAACATAAACTTTAAAACCATAAATGAAGGATGACCAAGGCGAAGGTGATGAAGCCATATCTGATCTTTGGTGGTTTTAGAATTTGACACAAGAGAAAAAGATGACGTATTTAGAATACTGACTTGTCCACCGAAACTTTCAAGATAATACAATCCATTTTCTTCTTTAGCATGCCCAATCATCCTCCTTGTTTCCTGTTCCTGAAAAACACATTGGGTAGGATAAAAGATAACACAACAATTAGTGTCTTTGATGATTTTTTTTATGGACAAGAGATTAGTGAAAAACTTAGGCACATGAAGAACATTTTTAAGTGTCAAGGTGTTACTTATAACAATATCTCCTTGACCAGTCACAATTATCCTACTTCCATCTACAATTGTTATCTTTTTATTACTAGGACAGGGAATATAATTGATAAAATTTAGAGAGGAATTGGTCATATGGTCTGTTGCTCCGGATTCAATCACCCAAGAGCTTTGAGTAGGGAAATTCGAGACTTTAGATTTTTGAGAAGAGGATATACCTGAAAAATCCAGACTATATGTACCTGAAGGTTTTTTAGGGATCCAAGTAAACTTTTCAACCTCTTTATTTCTTCCCTGTTGAACTCAAAGGACTGTTCTTGGGCCTCCTCATTCATCTGCTTGGTGGACGAGATTCCTTGCACAATCTTGACACTACTCACATCAACCATATTTTTGTTGCATTAACAGTGATCCTTCACTGAACACTCAAGGAGGATTTTTAAGGGAAAAATAGCATTTAATCGAGATTGATAGGTCTAAAAAAAAGCTAAATAGGCTTTGATACCATGTCAAAAAGAGAGATTTACTGTAGAAAACTCTTTATTATGTATTTCAGAACAACAACTTACATCTTTATATACAACATTCTCAACTTAGGTAACTATTAAACTAGGAAATAAACTATCATAAATAAAATAAAATCTCTTAAAGTTAGGGATTGCAATCACTAACAAGGATCTATAGGATTCTGTCTAAATAAAGAAAAAAATCTCTAATTTATTTTCATATTTCCTGACAACTAAGGTTGTAAATATAAAGAACTTAACCATAAGAGTTTTACGTAAACTAATACTAAAAAACAATTAAATATTTTAAATTAAGGAATTTAATAAAATGTTAAAACACAATATTCCCCTTAAAATATGAATTAAATGAAATTAAAATAGCTCGCTTTATTTGAAATGAGCATAAAGCCTCAAAACATCATTATTCGACTTTTTTTTTTAAAATAAAGATCAAAACAACATATTTTAAAAATTAATCAAGTGTTCACGTGAAAGATAAAATAAGAAAAAACAAACATTTTTATAACTAAAAAAATACTCTGAATAAATTAAAAATAAATAAAGAGTAAGAGCAAAATATCAAAAAAAAAATGAGTTTTTCTTCTTGTATTCAACTTGGAATTTTCAATACAAATTTGAGAGCTCTCTGAAATTTTCAGATAGAGTGTTACAAGAGTAGTGGAAAGGAATTGTGAGTGAGGTGTGTGGTGTTTTGTGTTTTGGTCTGTTGTGGTGTGTTTTGCAAGTCATGGGAGAGAAGGTTTATATAGTGGTTTTTATCCCAAATATACATGGAAAAAAATCAAAATTAATAAACGAAATCATTGATTTTTGGATAAAAAATCGCCCAAAATAATCTTGATTTGATTTCAAATTTGATTGAATCTGCCCAAATTTAAATGATCTTTTTCCCTTTTTCATCTTTGACCGATCTGGAATGATTTTTTTTCTTGATTTTTTTATATCCAAGTTGGCGCATTTCCTCTTTTATTGGAGTCAAATCTCCCCTAATTGTTTTGCTTTCCTTTTCTCTTCAAATCAGTTCAAATTGTTTTCCTTCCTCAATTCGATTTTGATCAACTTATATATTTTTTATTTTTTAAATTTAAGTAAGAATCAGTGACAATAACCCTAAAATATTAGTACTATTATATTCTAAAAAGTTTAAATATTATTTGAAACCTCTAGGAAAATTCAATTAATTGTTAGATATTTTACCCATAAAATTTTAATCTTAAATTTCTAACATGTTATATATTATTCTAGAATTCAAAAAATTATCTTGTATTAATGATAAATTAAATTATAATAATGAGTATTACCTATTTATTAAAAAAATTTATTTTTTATTATTAATTTATGTATAAAAAAGTGTTTACCTTTCATTTGTCATAAAAGCCCATGATTAATAACTTTAGATTTTAAATTCAAACATATTTAATTTTTATTCTTCATATATAAAATAAGTAAATAAATAAATTTATGTTAAAAGCACATATACCCAGAGGACATAAAAAAGCGAGGTGACTCGGAGTTCTAATTTTGTAAACGTTTATTACGGGCTCTTCTTTTGGTGGTTAAATTGTCAATCAATGTTTTAAAGAGCTGACATCTCTAAAGTTTTAATTGTAATAAAATCTAGACATAGAGGATGAGAATTTTTTTTATTCATATATACTTTTGGTTAATAATTGATTAAATAGTTAAATAAATATGGTTTTATTTAATACTTTTTTACGGATTCAAAAGGCTTAAAACATTTTTTACTATTGAATACTGACAAGATAATCAATCATTAGCTTTTAGGTTACTGATTAATATTATTTTACGTTATTTAATAAATACTGTTTTAGATTTTCTATAAATAATATTTATAAAGCTAATATATAATATAAAATAAATAAAATTAATCTCAAGTATAGTTTAATATATATTATTTGTACTGGAACTATAAAAAAATTATAAGTTGGCCTATTAGTAAACCCTAAGCATTTAATTCTAAAGATCTTGATAAGGGTGATAATGAGCCTGACCAGCTCGCAAGTTACTCGGGTTCGGCTCGGTTGAAGCTCGGTTTGAGTGAGCTCGATTCGGGCTCGGGTTCGGCTCGAGACCATAATAAGACGAGACGAGACGATTCAAGCTCCGCTCGAAAAGCTCGTGAACAGGTTCGGAATAATTATATTATATATATGCTACATATACACTAAAAATAATTTCTTTGGAAAAAGAAAAGCAATAAAATAAAATATGAAAAATCTACTACAAATAAATTAACTAAAATAAATTAGGCACTTTTTTCATTTTGAGTCGAACCGAGCCGAGCCTAATAATATTATTTTCGTACCCGATAAAATTCCGAACTCACCGAGCCTCGAACCCGAACCGAACCTAATAACACTGTTCTAAACCGAGCTGAGCCTAGCCAAGCTCGGACTCGGCTCGACTCGTTATAACCTCTAAATCTTGGTCAAACGACCAAATGTGTTTGCTCGTTTATATATTTAAAATATTATTATTATTATTATTATTATATTTTAATTTTATTTCATATTCATTTTATGTTACTATTTTTTTCATTTAAATCTCTATGTAGTATTAGAAGTAATATGATGTAAGCATGACTGACACCAAAACTCATGGAACCTTGAACCCATCCTCGAAAATGTGTAAAGGTTCAAAAACTCATGCACTAGCAAAGAAATTACTCGATGCTTCAGTCACAAATTTGATTATTGTAGTCTTGAACGTGAATCTTGAACCATGACCTTCATGAGCAGCATGCAACGTTTTGCATGCTAGAAATTAATGATTGTATTTTGCATGTAATGTTAGTTAAAATAATAATAATACACTCAAGAGCGACCATTAGGGGTGTTCAAAAATATCAAATGACACGATCCGACTATCCGAACATAAAAAATTGGGTATTTACTCCAAAAAAAATTTTGGTCCGGGTCGGACCCGGGTCACAAAATTACAAATTTTCGGGTACCCGGTTACTTTCGGGTACCCGGTTCTAATTTTTTTTATTTTTTATTTATTTTAAATACTATTATTATTTAAACAAAATATACTTATATTATTATATTTCCATATCAAATAATTTAATTTCTAAATCTCAATCCCACAAACTTTATTTTTAAAAAAGAATTAGAGACTCATTCTAAAAAAATAAAATTAAGATTCATTGTAAATTATAAATTTAGTTTATCGAGTTAACAAAATTCAAACTTTACTCATTTAGATATACACTATTTTTATATATGCATTGATGAATACGAAAATCAACTCAAGATTATTTACTATTTAATCATTAATTTTTATATATTAGAATTAGATTCTATAATTTAGGTCTTAAAATTTATGTTTAAACTATGTAACTAGTGTTTTAAAATTTTATATTTCAATGTTGGATTATGAAATTCAAATTTTTAAATTTACTTGTATGTTTTTAAATTAAATTTAAAATTTTATAAAAAAAATTAAAAAACCGGATACCTGACTACCCGAATTTTCGGGTACCCGGCTATTTGGGTACCCGAAGTACCGGGTACCCGGAAAATCCGGATCAAACACGGGCCGAAAATTTAACTACCCGAAGGTCCGGGTACCCGAATTTGGACACCCCTAGCGCCCATAAAAGGTTTAAGAGGTTTGATTTTCGTCGATCGTTGTTTTTATATATTAAGTAAAATTATTTTTTAATATATACTTTTTTCTAAAGTAATTATTTTTTATCTAATCAATCAAAAAAATTTAAAATATATATTTTAATCCCTCTATAATAAATTTATAATTCTCGGTAACTATATTCATGCCTGTTTAATTCAGTTTTCTTACATATTCATTTCCACAAGAATGCAATGGATCAAATTCATGTCTTTAAGTGCTTGGATAAAGGCAGAACTAAAGACAACGCGTCCCATTACATGACATAATCATAGTATGTCATGCGGTAACAATATTTTAATTTTTTTTTAAAAAAATATTAACTGATTCAATTTAATAGTTCAAAGACTTTAATGAATAAAAAAACTAAGGGCTTAACTGATTTTTATTTCAAAACCTCAACAACTTAGAAGCATCCTTAAGACTATATATTATAACGAAATATAAATTATATTTTGAATTTGATTTTTTATTTTATAATCGAGATATTTGCATTAAATGAAATAAGATTATGAAGGATTTTGACAAAAGACTATCTTGTTAGGTAAAATTTGGAAAAGGAGATTGGGTTACGCAAATCACTATTTAAATTTATAGTCAGTTTTGAAATTCTCCAATTTAAAATTAAAAAAAATATATTAAATTTATTTTTAAATTTTCATATTCTTTTTCTAAAAATAAAATCTCCCCCAAAATTGTTATCCAAGCATACTCTTAAGATTTATTTTGATAAAATACTTAAATTACTTTGCCCTTAAATCGAATGAATCTTTCACTTTTATGTGTATTCACACATAAAAAAAAAACTCACCTTGCTACAAATACTTTAAATTTGTATTTGAAACATCTTAATTTTAAGTATGAAAAATTTAATCCCAAATACGCAATTGTTAATTACTATATTTAATATATGATATATGATCAAATTATACAATATAAAATTCTATAAGTTTTATATGTTTTTGAATCGTTGAATGATTGAAACGGATTATTTGGATTAACAGTTGGTTATCTGAAGATTATCACTTGAAAAAAAGTAAAGAGTTAATCTGAGTTATCCGTTTCAGTCATTCAATGATCTAAAAAGTATAAAACTTAGAGAATTCTACATTGTGTAACGTAATCTTATCTCTCTATTCATTTAAGCTCTTCCACATTGAGATAGTGTGAAATGAAGACTTTAAATTAGATAGAAAAAGGTTTAGTTGTTTGAAAGCACATGAAGAGAATAAAGAAAGCATGTAATAAAACTACAAAAGGAAAAGGACTAAATTGATTTATCTCATGAAGATCCGCTCACAAAATATTGTCGGCAACTTGAACATAAAATTGATGGAGAAAAGGCTCAAGCTTACCTCCAAAATACCTAGAGGAGTTTATGGCATGATTGAGGAAGTGGGGTCCAAGTCCAACCAAATATATTTTTTTATTTGACTAAATCTTTGAAACACAAACACTTCGTAAATGCTAATGTAGGAGCTGTTTCTATGCTTTGCACACAATAGATTATAATTTTGAATCCTTAACATTTGTTTGAATCATCGACTTGTTTTGTTCAAACATAAACAACTCATGTTAAAAAAATTACACCACTGAGACATTACATCTCTCTCGACCCCTTAATTCTAAAGGCTAAGTCATACTTTCAATTATAGAGTATATTATTTGATTAAAAAAAATAAAATAATCACTATGAAATCTTATTGGATAAGATTTTCTAATATCAATCATTATATTATATTAAATATATTAAGTTACGAGTTATCTGCGCACTATAAAACTTAATTAATTTTATATATTTTTGAATCATTGGACAAAAATAATAAATGATAATTATTATTTTTTATCTCTTTTATCAATGATAATTTTTATATTTTTTATCATTAATTTCAATTATTCATATACCTTCGTTTAATGGGCCAAAAAATTATAAAAATTTTAAATTTTATATAATATAAGAAAATCGTATATTAAATTATTTTAAATCTAATTTTAAACCTTAAATCATATATTAAATGTATAAAATCTAAAGTAAAATGATTATATAAATTAAGATTAATACAATTTGTGCACTAAATTATTTTCTTAAATTTAATTAGAAATATATATATATATATTAGTAAGTATGTTAATTCCGAGCATTATTATCAAATTTTCTTCCTCCAATTATTAAAAGGAGATGGAGGAGCCAAAAAGTATAAAAAAAATTTAAATACAAAAGTGTAGTTTATGAAAGGTGACAGTGGGGACAATTGTACAAAGTAAGAATGATAGGAATCATTTTATTCAAAAAAAAATCAAAATAATAAATTAGATCTGATTAATTTCAAACACCTCTGATATTGTCGGATATAAGTTCCTTAATTTTATTATGTCTCATTTTGTTTTCTTAATTTTTTGTACTAAAAATCCAGAACTTTCAATAAATAAGATTAATTAATGCAAATTTTCAAGTTCATGTATCTTCGAAATTAAAGTTAATAATTTACGGAAATATGTTGAAAAAAAAGACCATGGTGTTTATCACACTGATTCCATAAATTTATGTAGCAGCAGCCTATGTTGAAACCATGCCTGCATGCCTGTTTTAACCATCGATATATATATATAAATAATATAAAAATTATTTTATCTATTGATTTTTTTATGTTATTGTTCTTTTTTATTTTTAGAGTTTTTCTTAACTAATTCAGACCGACTTGTTAACCACACCTAATTTTGGTGGATGAATTTTTCAGCAAAGATTGTTTACATATGCAACGTCTCGAATCAGAGACCTAGTTAAATGAAATCAAGTTACGTACCACTTGAACAACCTCTATCAATTAATTCATCAAATTTTTATTTCACTAACAATATATACTTTTTATGCATCATTAATAAATCGAATAAATTTAAATAATAATATATTATCATCTGATTTATTGGTAAGGTATAAAATTAAACATTATTTGTGCATTAAATATTAATCTTTGTCTAATAAAATTCAAAAATATATATATATACTACTCTTTGGACATTAAATATTAATCTTTCAAAAGAAATTGAAAGGAAAAGGAAATGTGAGTGAAGTTGTAGGTTTTAAAAAAAAATGTAAATACAAAAGATTTTAGAGAGTGATATAGATGCAATAGTAATAAATTAACGAAGGTAGAAAAAATATTAAACAAAGATCTGAATTTCCCTCGGTTTAACTAGGCAGATTATTAAGTACAACAAGATAATAATATACGATGATTCATATAATAATGAACTTGCTTATTGGATTTTATTAAACTTCAATTGATGAGTCAAATATGTAAATTAACCGTAACTCTTCTTGTTCGTTAACATCTTTGAATAAGTATATCAAGTCTTGATATATCTTCATTTAACTTTCGTTGTAATAGCTTGTTAATCTAAAATATCACTCATCGTTCAATGTCAATAATGATAATAAACACTTTCATATATGATAAATCTCAAATCAAACAATTAAATTAAGAAGAAAACTAATAAGATTGTATAGAATTTAAGTTTAAACAAGCTTATGGTGTTATTTTATGGTTTTGAACTTTAATTTGTTGAGTTAAGAATTTAGGATTTAGGGTTTAAGATTTATGTTTAAGGTTTATGCTTTAGGGTTTTAAGTTTAAGAATTTAGATTTCTAAATTAAAAAAATAGTTTATTATATTTTTAATAGCTTGCGAGTTTTTCGAGTAGCTCGACTCAGCTCGTTAAAAATTCAAATCGAGTTATGAAAGTGGAATAAAATAAAATTATTATGCTAATTTGAAGTTTAAAATGGAAATTTCAGCATAATTTACGTTAAGGATAATTATATATATATATTATTTTGATTTAGTTAATAGTGATTACAATAGTATCTGTACTAGATCATAATCGCTTCGTTAACCCATCACCTCTAGGCACGGCAATTATTCCTTTAACCACTCGAATCAGAAAGCTCATACAAAATAATTATAATTTTAAATCTAACTATCAACTTTATTATCGTATAAAAATTATAAAAACACAATTCTAATTTAATGTTACCATATTTTTTAAGTTTAACCACCCATATCCAATCAATTAGTTTATTAATCCAAATAATTGTATTATAAGACTTGTTATAAGATAACTCTTTTACCTCAATTGTCGGGTAACTCTCTCACTTCAATGGTCGCATCAGAATTTAAACCTTTTATTTTTAATAGTAGATTATTAGTAATTTCGTAAAGTATTTAGATTTTATTAAAGACGATTATAGGATTCTCTTCACCGAAGGGAGTCTAATTATTTATGCATGTCATTGTCTTTAACCCCACCACTAAGCTCTCATTCAATTCAATCTATCATACTCTCTCCTAAATCAAACAAATGACAGAAGATGGTGAGAGGGATTGAAGGGAAAAAGAGGACTCGTTCGTACCTAAAAGACAAACCAAACCAACTTCCATAATCAGCTGCTATATTTGAAAGGCTTTTCCCACATAAACTCTCAAAAAAGAAATCCCAAGCTCTGATGAACATGGGATGTAGGAGCTATCATGTAGCAGAGAACCAAAACTTGTGTCTTCAAGCTCCTACTTTCATTGAATGGCTAAAGCCATCTTCATCTTCTTCTTCCTCTTGTGTGACTCAGCAAGTTCAGTTCATAAACCCCATGGAAACTGTTCAATGCCTACCCCTTTTGAGCATGTTTACTGAGAAGTACAAACAAATAAAAGAGGAGGATTTGCAAAACAAGACGAATATTGAAGATGTTAAAGAAGAAAAGATAGAGAAAGGTACGGTTTCTCTACACATTGGGTTGCCTAACAGTAGCGCCGCCGCCGCCGCTGCTGCAGCAGGAGGAGATAATAATATTCCAGTTGCAGACAACACTATGAAGAAATGCTTCCGTGGAAGCTCTTTCAACACTCTGAGTAGGTTTTGGATCCCAACTCCAGCACAGATCCTCCTCGGCCCCATGCAGTTTGCTTGTTCCATTTGTAGCAAGACATTCAATCGGTACAATAACATGCAGGCCAGTCTGCTCTTTTTCATCTCTTTCAATTCTTTGAGTCAGACTACCAAATCCAATTTTTTTACTGGGTTTTCTTTGATGCAAATAACAATAAAAGAATATTAAATTTTAACCTTATTGGTAAAATTTATTGGCAAATAATTTGAGGCATAAATTATTTGTTCGGTCTCTCTTGATATCTCACTTTAAAATAGTGGGTTTAGGATTCAAAGTTAAAGATTATAGATAGGATTTAAGGAATTAGGGGTAGGGTATGTTTTTAGAGTGTAGGGTTAAGGATATGAAAATTAGGGTTAGGATTTAGAATTTAATTTTAAAGAATTTTTTAAGGTAAAACATAAAAAGAGACATGATTAAGGGACATGAGATTTTTATTCTAGGTTTAATTTTACTATTTTAAATTATAATTGAGGTAATAATATTGAAGTGAAAAATGGTTCTTAGCTGCTTCAATGATATTTTCCCCTTATTTAACTAACCCACATCCAATTTCTTTTGTCTTTTTGTTCTTGATTGCTTCCCTTTTTGGTGGAACTGTGAGGGAAGAAAGCAAGCTGGGGCAGCAAAACAAACATTCTTTAACATTTTTACTTATAAAGAGGTTTCAGTGGCAAGAAGTTGAAATTGATTAGGACAAAAGCAAACAAGTTTTGAGCTTTGAATTCTTATCTTTAGTGTCAATTTTTCACTCTTTAATCACTTTAATTATTCAACTTTTTAAATTAAAAACATAGATTAAACGTCATATATTTACCAACGTGATTATTCTTTGGTATTATGCCTTCTCTATTTTTGCATGAACTAGCTATATATTGGTTATAGATTTTTCATATAATGCAATGAATATATAACCAATTCTTTTTAAATTAATACAGATGCATATGTGGGGGCATGGATCTGAATATAGGAAAGGGCCAGATTCACTTAAAGGAACACAACCAGCAGCAATGCTGAGGCTGCCATGTTATTGCTGTGCCCAGGGCTGCAAAAACAACATCAACCATCCCCGAGCCAAGCCATTGAAGGACTTTCGGACACTTCAAACTCACTACAAAAGGAAACATGGTGCAAAACCCTTCACGTGTAGGAAATGTGGCAAGACATTTGCCGTCAAAGGCGACTGGAGGACGCATGAGAAGAACTGCGGCAAGTTGTGGCATTGCACTTGTGGCTCCGATTTTAAGCACAAAAGGTCCTTGAAAGATCACATCCGGTCGTTTGGCAAGGGTCACGCCCCTCATCCTTCTCTCGAAGGATTCGAAGATGACAAGGAATGTGTCACCGGTTCCGAAGACGAATTCGTTCACTAGACTATGACTCAATTGGATCCATCAAGTACCCTCTTTATTCTCTTTTACTTATTTCTTTTGAGATTTAGAGAGATCTAATAGCCTTAAAAGTTTCTGAGGCTTACCCCAATTAAGCTTTTGCTCTATAACAAAACATTTCCCAAACAAAAACATGTGGGGAGAGTTTTGCTATGGAGCCCTTGCTGAGTAGGGGTTGAGTCTGCCTCAGTAACTTTTTCAGCTTCTTTGTGGTTAGCCTTGGGAAATAAATTAAAGATGAAAAAAGGGTTACCTAAAGTGGTGAAGTAGATGAATTTTCGTCTCTTCAATGATGAAGGTTTCGGTAGAACCGAGTTATTTTCTCAAAGGGAGAAAATTTATCTGCTTCATTACTAACTGGTAATCTTTAATAGGACAGAATATTGTATTGTTTCCAAGACAATTATGTGTCTTTTATCTCTTTGTTCATTTAATGATGGGTACGCTTTTATGCTTAATTTTATTTTAAATATCTATGGTTTGCATGAATCTACCATGAATTATATTAAATATTTTAACATAGTTATAATCAAATAAAGATCTTTTATCATCTGTTTCATTTAATTTTCTATGCTAAAAATTATTAAAAAATTAAATTTTACATCCTAACTCTAATTTTTATAACCTAAATACTAAAAATACACCTTACCCCTAATTTTCTAAATCATAATCACAACCTTAACTTTAAACTCTAAATCTTTTAAATTCATCATTTTAAAGTGGAGAATAAATGAAAACACAATAAAGGAGCTCGTTACAATCTACCAATACAGATTAAAACTTAAAAATTCTAGATATTCTTATTCTTAGATCATTTGATTAATTTAATTTAATGATCGAGAAGATAATCAACTTTTAGTTTTTCACTAAAATCTCTTCATTTTCTGTCGTTAAAATCATTTATTAATTGTAATCCATTTGCATGTCAAATTAAATATAATTCATCTATTTTAAGGTTTAAGGTTTAAAGTTTAAGGACTAAAGTGACATCGTAGTTGAGACATTTCTCGATTGTTTTTATTATACTTAGAAGTTACGTTGGAAATGATTATACTCTATTATCGAGTACTTTGGAGACGCGGTCGATGTATCCATAACCTAACAAAAGGAACAAGGGGAAGCATGTTTTGATTTGTTCGGTCTTCTAAGATGGTGTACACGACTAGGCTTCTGAAGAGACTTGAATGAAATCTTAGAGTCTTTAAGGCTCGATTTCAACCAACACAATACTCGATTATAAACATATGTTATATATAGGATAGTGACATAGTGTAAACGAGTTATGAAGATCGAGAAGATAACAAGAGATGGTGTGAACGTGCCATGATCCCTGTGAAGCGAAGAAGCATCCACCTTGTTCACATTGGAAAAAAACCACTCACTTAGAGAAATATGTTTGGTTTAGACCAAACATACAATGTAGAGCTTGCAAATAAATTGGACACATGGAAAGTTTGCAAGAAAAAACCCCAACTGCAGCAAATGCACAAGCTCAGGCTGCTGATGGAAATCAATCTGAGGAGGAGCAAATGTTTGCTGCATCTTGTTTTGCAACCAGCAACTAAGTTAAAGTTAGTTGATTGATTGATGGTAGTTGTACTGTATATACCACATAGTTGCAGATGAAGGTACGTTCAAGAAGAATGACAGAACTTATACTTCAAAGACAAGATAGAAAGTGGAAGCTACATTCAAGCAAAAGGAAAATGTGATGATGATAACAAGTATATTTTGTGTCCGAGATTGACCGGAACTTGCTTAGTATTTTTTTATGCTATTGCTGATGTTGAGGCATCAACCTGGCCCACAAAAAACTGAGATATGTAATATTGTTGTTTTGGAACCTAGTAGTTTTAGAGAAGTTGCAAGTATAGTAGAATGGTAGATTGCTATTCAAGAGGAAATGAAGCCTGATTTTTGAGAAAGAAATTTAACACAAAATTAAGTTACGCTAGTTCATTCTGAAAATCACTTTGCAAATTATGTGACTGAGCCCCGTTCATTGCTTATTAAAAATACTTTTGGGTCTAAAAAGCACTTTTAGAGTTATAAACAATGTTATACAAATAATTTTTAGAAAAAATAATTTTAAAAAGTGTTTTTCGATCCAAAAGTAAAATCTATTTTTTTTTTTTACTTTTATAGTTAAAAAAATGCTTTTAAGAGTCAAATTACAATTTAACCTTTATTTGATTTTGTGTATATTTATAATTAATAAACTTATAATTTTTTACAAACACATTATTATATAATTAGTAAATTACTTTTTAATTTAAAAATTATATACATTTTTATAGAACATGTATAATTATTAAAAATATTTTTATATTTTTATGATAATTTAAGTTGATATATTTAATATATTATAATATTAAAGAATTTAGATATTGTCACGGGCCACAGGTTGGGGTCCGAGACATTGGCACCACATGGTGCGATATGGCCTGCCCAAGTAATTCCAAGAGTGATGCTGGGCTTGCGAAGACCACCAACGTTGGCCCGATCCAGGGAGAGCCTTATCCATCCAAAATGTGTGAACACAGAAGATTCTTTCCGTAGTTAGGTGGGAATATTCCCAGAATTATGCTTTGTAAATGGATAAGGTTGTATCATAACCGTCAGTGTAAAATTGTATAGACCGTAGGATCGAGGGGAGTTCAACTATAAATAGAGGCCTTCCCCACCTCATTTGGTGTATTGAGTTATTCCAAGTTTCCAAGGAATAAAGGCATTTTCTCTAAATTCTCTGAGTGTGTTCTTTCTTTGTTCTTAAGTGTTCTTGAACGTTCTTGAGCGTTCTTGAAGAGTTCTTCCTCGCTCGTCTCTTTTGATTCGTTTCCGCTTAGAACGCTTCGCGTTTGTCGGTGCTTGGGAAGTTTGATCTTTCGAAAGGGGTAAAAAGGCTTACTTAGGCGTTTGTCTTGAGTTACATCGCCTAAGGCCGCACGTTGAGCTGGTTGAAAAGTCTAGCCACGTGACAAGTGGTATCAGAGCCTTGTTCGAGCAACGTTCTAGCCGTTCGAGGTACGAAAGCACCAAGTTTGAGATGGCACCAAAGAGGGATACTGTTACTGTTGTTGCTGCGAGCCAGAGGGGTGTGGAAACCCAGGCTGACAAAGAAAGTCGGGCTAACTCAAGGGACAAGTTGTCTACACTTGAGGACAAGGTCACCAGGATTGAAGGATCCGTGAATGATGTCGTGGAACGACTCGACGTGGTGGACACACGCCTCGAGGAATTGGATGACCAAGGTGATAAGCTAGAGGAAAAGAGAGATGCTCTTAAAGCCAAGTTTGAGGCATTGAGGGAGGAAATGTTGGGACTCAAGGCGGAAGTGCTAGTGTATCAGGCTGCTATGCGGAACGGTGTGTTGAATTCGACAACCACACCTAAGCCAGTGAAGGACATCCCAAAACCCAAAGAGTTCAGTGGAACCAGGTCGGCGAAAGATGTTGAGAACTTCATTTGGTGCATGGAGCAATACTTCCGGGGAATGAACATCACTGATGATGCCGAGAAGGTAAACACTGCTGTGGTCTATTTGACTGATGTTGCCTTATTATGGTGGAGAAACAAATGTTCCGAATCGAGTTCCGATATTCCAGTCGGGACATGGAAGGATTCCCAGTCTGAGCTTAAGGAGCATTTTTATCCAAAGAATGCCAACGAGGAAGCTCGAGACAGGCTTCATCAATTGAAGCATGACGGCTCAATCTGGGATTATGTCAAAAGGTTTACTGAGCTCAAGTTGCAGATCAAAGACTTGAGTAAATCGGAGGGTTTGTATCTCTTCAAATATGGTCTTCAGCGTTGGGCAAGAATGGAGCTGAAGAGAATGGGCGTTAAGGATCTTTCAGAAGCGATGAGCGCTGCTGAATCGATTGCAGAGTTTGAGATACAAAACGAGTCTTCTAAGCCCCATGGCAAGGGCAATGATAGGGAAGATGAAGACGAATCCAAAGAAAAGAGCATCGAGGGAAAGCCATCCCCCAAGTCCAATCGGTACGATAAGCCAAATAAGCGGAAGGATCGAGGAACCGTAAGGTGCTACCATTGTGAAGGACCTCACATAGTGAAGGAGTGTCCAAACAAGAAGAGTCGCCTCGATGCCATTGTCCATAAGGACGACGACTCAGATGGTGAACCAGTGGGTAAACTTAGTGCGATCGTCAGTGTCAAAGGTGGAAAGCCGAAGGTAACAGGTCGCAAGTGTTACCGTTGTAAGGGGCCGCATATAGCGCGAGAGTGCCCTGGTCGAGTTAAGCAGTCCAAGGTGGAAGAGCCCGAGGGTGATGAGGCTGCGAAGCTTGGCTCGATGATTCTAAGTTCTGCCAAAAAGAATGGCAAGAAGCAGAATGGGTTGATGTTTGTCGACATCAACGTGGCAGGACGATCGAAGAGTGCTTTGGTGGATACCGGGGCAAGTGATCTGTTCATGTCCAAGAAAGCTGCAGTGGAGCTTGGTCTGAAAGTTGTGGATTCAATAGACAAGATCAAGACTGTGAATGCCAAGGAAGCTCCTATTATAGGGATTGTGCGGAAAGTTGAGTTGCAGATTGGTGATTGGAAGTCCAAGGAAAACTTCAAGGTAATCGATATTGATGACTTTGATTTTATTTTGGGACTAAACTTCCTTGACCGTGTTGAAGCGATCATCATTTCATGTGCCAACGTCATGTGTATCTTGGATCCGAGACAACGATGTGTTGTACCAGTATGACGAGACATCGGGCAAGGGACCAAGAAGTTGACAGCTATTCAGCATGTCGAGGATGCTCCAAGCCTAGGAGTCATCGTGAAAGAGGCGACTGTTGGGGACATTTCCTTGGTGAGGCATGTGTTGCCTGAGCCTGTTGGCGTGAAAGCCGTCGAGGAGCCATCCGTGGACAAGATGGCCGATGCATCGAACTTCAAGGGGACCGAAGTGTCGATGGGTGTTGCATTTTCGCGGAGCAATGGGGCATCAAGCTTCAGTGAAGAAGTCTTGTCGGAGAGAGAAAATGCTGGATCAATGAGTGAAGTACCTCTTGAACTCGGGGATAGTGATCAAGATGTGCTTGGTACGGTTGATTTTACTAGACGGTGCGAGCCAAAGCGAGCAGTCCTTATGGGGACAGCTGAATCAGAGTCTGTTGCTCTTTATGGGGAGAGCGGTTCTTATGAGGGGACATTCAAGCCAGACTCCGAGACAGAAGCAAGCCAAGGTACGCGAGAAGCTCTAGGATCGAACTCAGAGTTGTCCGAGTGGCGCGACGAGGGCGTCGCCAAGTTTGGTGGGGGAGAATGTCACAGGCCGCAGGTTGGGGTCCGAGACATTGACACCACATGGTGCGATGTGGCCTGCCCAAGTAATTCCAAGAGTGATGCTTGGCTTGCGAAGACCACCAACGTTGGCCCGATCCAAGGAGAGCCTTATCCATCCAAGGTGTATGAACACTTTGTGTGAACACAGAAGATTCTTTCCATAGTTAGGTGGGAATATTCCCAGAATTATGCTTTGTAAATGGATAAGGTTGTATCATAGCCGTCGGTGTAAAATTGTATAGACCGTAGGATCGAGGGGAGTTCAACTATAAATAGAGGCCTTCCCCACCTCATTTGGTGTATTGAGTTATTCCAAGTTTCCAAGGAATAAAGGCATTTTCTCTAAATTCTCTGAGTGTATTCTTTCTTTGTTCTTAAGTGTTCTTGAAGAGTTCTTCCTTGCTCGTCTCTTTTGATTCGTTTCCTCTTAGAACGCTTCACGTTTGTCGGTGCTTGGAAAGTTTGATCTTCCGAAAGGGGTAAAAAGGCTTACTTAGGCGTTTGTCTTGAGTTACATCGCCTAAGGCCGCACGTTGGGCTGGTTGAAAAGTCTAGCCACGTGACAATATCATTTAAATATATATTTTTGATTTATAATATCATGTTCAAAATGGTCATTTATCTTACCTAAAACACTTTGTAACAACAATATTAAATACTTAAATTTCAAACTCAAAAATTCAACAACACTTTTGAAAACTTATTTTTCAAAAATAATGTTATAGACCTAAGTTATGGACCTATATGTAATATTGGAAAAATTATAGAATGGGTCAGTCCCACCACCTGTTCATGGGACCATCCAATAAAAACTGTCCACTTCATCAATTTTTCCATGTCATAATTATTTCCCAAGTGAATCTTCACTTGGAAAATTAAAAAATAATGAGGTGGACAATTTCTATTAGTTGGTTCTATGAATGACGGGGTGGGACTAACCCATGATATAATTTCTCGTTATATTGGATTCTTGAAACCGTTGGGTTGAAATTTGGCTTTTAGGATAAGTTTTGAGCATCGGGCTAAAATAAAAGATTATTTTTAAATAATAAAAGATGAGTCAAAAGGGACAAGATAGTTTTTGGTGAGATCACCATTTTCCACCATTTTCCTAATCTTTCTTATTCATATTTTCTCTCAAACACACATGACTCTGGATTTAAAAAGCCAACTTCCTTAACTATTTTTCTCACCCAAGATTCAAGGTTGAAATATGTTAATCTCCTCTGGAGAGCTTCAAAGAAAATGTCTTTTTTTCTAAAATAAAGAAGTTTACCGCTTATGGATTTTATGAGGTTTTAATCTTTAGGGGCTTTATGGATCTTTTCTTCGTTTCTAACATTGTAAATTCGTGATAGAATCTTTGGTCCATGTTTTAATTCAATTTTCATGTTTTATGACACGAGGAGCATTACATTAATCTTTGGTCCATGTTTTAATTCAATTTGGATTTAAGTCAATGAGGAGGTTAAAGGATTTTTGTGTAAGAGATTAATCTAAGAATCTTTGATGAATATTAGTACACTACTAGCTCTTTTATGTTCATAGAAACCATAAGTCATGATTGTCTTATTGCTTGTTTCATGTTTTTGCTATTTGGATGCTTGAGACCCCCTCTGATGGTTAAACTTAAATCTTGTGTTAAACTGATTTAAAAAAAATAAGAAACATATAACTAATTGATAAGTACTCAAAATTTCTATTTTATTTGCCCTTTTTATTATGATTATTATTACTCCTAAGCTCATTTGAGAGACAATATTAGTGAATTCTGCATATTTCCTTCAGTTTAGCACCAACATAATTTATTATTGAATTTATTTAATATTTTGTGTAAAAATGTATTGTTGTTGTTTTTATGCTTTGATAGGTCATTTATCGCCTGAGCATAAAATGCCGCGGCAATCAAAGAGGGCAACTACAGTCGAAATTTATCACTAGAAGTTACTGAGATATACTAAGATGAGGAATAAGTAGACCGAATCAGACCAAGAGAATTATACTGATGTAGTTCCAACCAAGGCAAAAGACGATTGCTGACGAGACAAAGCAGTGCATCCGCCGTGATAACAGATTGTCGAGGCAGTATATTACACCTGTCGAGGTAGTACCTAAAAGATGTTGATATGGTGTGTGATCTGAATAGAATAAAAAGGTGGAGTTTTTAAGGCAAACAACATAAAGATAAGAATTGAGAAACACATGGAAAGTCAAGGTCAAAACCACATGAAAAAGTCAAATAAGAGTTAATAAAAAATTAAAATAAAAAAATTTATTCATTTAATGAAGTTAGATTTGATTCCAACTTGTACTCCTACATTCGGAAGGACTTGACCTAGGCCAAACCTTATAAATACTATAACCTATTAGGAGAGCTATATACCATAGATAGCTTATAACCTGGTAGTCGAGAATCATTCTTTAGAATTCTTTCTCATTCAGCATCTCCATTATGTTCTAAATTCCCTTAGGGCTAAGATTATGTTATGGAGTAGGTGTAAGAAGACGTTTTCACTTTATTTAAGTTTTTGTTAATGCAATTTTAAGATTCAAGATTTTTTTATTCTTAGTTTCTACTATTTCTTGTACTCAAGCTCGGGAGAGAAGTTTGTGAGGAAAAATCTATTTGTCTAATATCGGGATAATTAAACTCACGAAATGAATAAACACAATCTTTATCCAATTCGATAAAGATTAATTCAGCTTAGGGATAAGTTTGAATTTTAGCGGCTAATAGGAGCGTAATATTGATTTCGTCTAGGCAGGTGGTATCGAAACGATACCTTAAGGTTTCGATTCCCAGGCAATATAACGAGAGAAAAGTTGGAAAATAAGTCTGGTTTCGAAATGGTCAGTGATCGTTTCGATACAGGTTGATGAACACAAGTAGACGTATCGATACGTACGGCCCGAGTTTCGAAACCCATTTTTTATAGAGACAAATCGTACCGGAACGGGGACCAAGTCGTATCGAAATACGGGTTTGCTATGCAGACATCGAGCGAATTATCGAAGAAGTATCGATACGCTAAGCCGATGTTTCGATACCATTTCTTATTGTGACAACCAATATCGAAACGAAACTTAGGGGTATCAATACCCCTAACTGTTAAAGTCGTTATAGGTTGAAATATAGTTTCAAATCTTTACATTTTAGCCCCTAAACCTTGAACATGCAATTAAATGACTTGTAGACCATTTTTTAAGTTGAAACTTGAGACTTAAGCATGTAATAAACTTAATTAAGGATTGGTAACTTTAACTTTACAAATAGTCTTTAAATTTTTGGAAAATTATAATTTGGTGCCTATAACTTGTTTGGTTAAATTAGGACTCGATTCTTATCGGTTTTTGGTGCAAATAAATACAGTCTTTGCATGAACATGTAGGATCTAATCAGAGCATCTAGATAAGATAAAAGAAAAAAAAAGTAACAATAAAATTTAGGGTTGTTTATCAGGGTGAGTCTCCGGATTAGCCTCGGTATTTCCCGTGTAACTCGTACAAGCCGAGTTGTGTCTAGACCGAATCGAGGGGGTTAAAATTCGTCAACGAAGCAATCAACAATTCATTCATCAATTTTTGACGATGAAATGATAAGATTTTTAGGTGTGGGGTTCAATGAAGACTAATAACCAATGTTGGTTGAATGAGATGAATTTAAGGATTTGCGATTTATTATTTTTTTAAAAATAAAGATATTTGAGTTTTTAAAAAAATAAAATTAAATATTTTTTTATATTTTTTAAAATAAAAATTAAAGAAATTAACATGAATAAACTGCGTAATATTTTAATTGAGAAATAAATTTTTTTAACTATTGTGACGAAAAAACCTGAAATGAAACGTTGAGACCAAGTTTAGTCCCCAAAGCATTAGACGTTAAATTAGAAAAATTATTATGAATCGAATATTATTTTGACGGTTAAACCTTGTAACTCTGATAAATATTATTTTCAATGTGTAATTTTGATAAATATCGAAGGGATTTTATAATTGAAGTGTAAAACCTACGGAAATTCAGATTGTGCGCAGCAGGAAAACGACGCCATTTTAGTAGATCTGGAAAAATAAATACTTTATACTTACAAAATATTTTTAGAAAAAAGGAAATTTAACCTAATAAAATAATTATTATTTTAAAATTGAATAAAAATAATTAAAACAAATATATATTAATTAATTAATTTAAAAAGGAGTTGCCACTTGAGAGGAACGAAGCTTCCTTTTCTCTACTCCGTTGCCATTTGCCTTTGCCCAATCCCTAAATTTCAAAATGAACAAGGAGGTGATTCATTAAATCCATCAAATTTCATTGAGAAAAACATACCCGATCACCCTGAAAAGCACGAAAAATGTATAGCAATTTCAAAGAACAAGCGATTGAGTACGTGAAGCAAGCGGTACAAGAAGACAATGCTGGAAACTACAGCAAAGCCTTCCCTCTATACATGAACGCTCTCGAGTATTTCAAAACCCATTTGAAATACGAGAAGAACCCCAAAATTAGGGAAGCTATTACCCAGAAATTCACTGAGTATTTACGCCGTGCCGAGGAGATACGTGCTGTGCTCGATGAAGGTGGGTCTGGGCCCTCTACTCATGGGGGCGCTGCTGTTGCCACTCGCCCCAAAAATAAGCCCAAGGATGGCAGTGGCGGAGGAGAAGGCGGTGATGGGGAGGATCCCGAACAGGCTAAGTTGAGAGCCGGGCTGGATTCGGCTATTATTAGGGAAAAGCCTAATATCAAGTGGAATGATGTGGCTGGCTTAGAAAGTGCTAAGCAGGCTTTGCAAGAAGCTGTTATTTTGCCTGTCAAATTTCCTCAATTTTTTACTGGTTAGTTTTTCTTGGGAACTTTTTTATGGATTTTCGAGGATGATTCGGGTGTATTTGTATGAAATTGACTTCAGCTGGATTTTAGTAATTAGTAGTTGATGATGAAATTTGTTAATTGTTAGATTATTCATGAGTTTATGAGGTTTCCCTGACTGGAGTCGTTAAGGATTTTGTTTTCCTTAAAACCATGAAGTCTGTGACTTTTTTCTTGTTTTCCCTCAATTAGAAGAGCATAGTGAAATGGGTTTATTGTTGATTGTGGATCTGTTAAGAACTTTATTGTTCTTTTTGACTGTGATGTCATATAGATCAAAAAGTTTCTATTGGTATCGATATCTGATATTGGTAATCATGTTTGTTTCTTTAAGTCGATTGGGGTAATGAAGAGTGCCTAATTTTGTTGCATTATCAATTGTTTTCATTTTCTATTGCTCAAGTTTTTTAGTCCTAAATGTGAATTGAGGATGTTAGATTTCTTTTTTCTGACTACCTATGATGCAGTCTTGTTAATTTCTATTGGACTGTTGAATGGTGAGTCATGCGAGACATGCTACTTCATGTTTCGTGCGTTGCTGTCATTCTCTTAGGCGGCACTTGAACAGAATCCTAGAGCAAGATTTTTTGCTTATTAGTGAACCATGTGTTTGAAATCATCGTTGTTAAGTGAGAATAACCATATTAACGTCAGCATCAGCATAGTAATGGTCAACTTAAATGTGCTGAACTTGCCAAGGCTTGCTTGCTGCCTCTTTTAGTGTCATTTTTTCTTCAAGTAACTGTTGCCTGACTGCTTGCGTGATCATATACTCTACCTCGTTTGAGTCATCAGCATTTCCATTTCGATCACTTGGGCTAGTTTGGTTTTGAAAGAAAAGCTTTGAAATATATTTTATGGTTCCATTATAATTGACTAATTTTCTAGCAGGGTTTATTGGATTCAACTCATCTAATTTTCTGTTTGTCTGAATTTTTCCCTTACAATATGGGGTTAAACAAAGTGTTATGGAGCAGTAGAGAACATGCATCCTGGTAGGAATTGAGCTCTACCATTAACCATTCCAATATATTTTCTTACCTTATTAATATTGATGTTTTTGGATGTCATATTGGCCTTTCTAGGGTAAAAAGTTGACAATTTTTTAACTGCTCAAGTACTATGTTTGAACTGTATTTTGGAGTAGATACTGACTAAACAAAATATATAAACTCCTTTTAGCTGTTTTGTCAATTCTATTTATTGCCATTTAAACATTTAATATTCTAGGATACAACTGATTAAGTGTATTAAAGTATTCCTGCTTGTTCTCTGTTAGGAAAGAGAAGGCCATGGAGAGCTTTTCTGCTGTATGGGCCACCTGGGACTGGGAAGTCATACTTGGCCAAGGCTGTTGCAACTGAAGCAGACTCTACATTTTTTAGGTAATATTTCTTGGCCATAGTTGACCACTTTTCTGCCCATAAGAAGAGTTTGAAGCTTTTTTTTCTGCTTTAATTACATTTTAAAAGGAGTATGTGTAAATTGTTTTATGTTTTGTATCACCATATAATGTTGATGCAACCACTGCAGTGCTCCTTTTATGTTATTCTATTTATTCAATCTCGGATTCTATATTAGGCATTCTAGGAATTGTGTCATTGAGAAGTAAAAATGCGATTTAAAGTTCCTTTAACCTGGATTTGCTGTCACTTCATTGAGTTTATATTAGTCCAGGAGTTGCTAGGCTTATAGTTTTTTTAAATCTAAGTTGATTATTTGCATGTAGTTTCCTGTGATGAATTCCAATCATAGTGAATTTATGTAATAATGTAGGAATCTTCATAAATATATTCTCTTTGGCTTTTATTTATGTAATTATGAGCATTTTACTTATGAACCTTTTGCTCTGTTTATGTGCGTGTATTATGGATATTAGGTTTGTGCTTGTGTTTCTCTTTTAATCTTTAATCCCTTTCCCCTTGTTTTTCTGCTAGTGTTTCTTCATCAGACCTTGTCTCAAAGTGGATGGGGGAAAGTGAAAAGCTGGTTTCAAACCTTTTTCAGATGGCTCGTGACAGTGCACCTTCCATCATATTCATTGATGAAATAGATTCCTTATGTGGACAGCGTGGTGAGGGCAATGAGAGTGAAGCATCAAGGCGTATCAAAACCGAACTTCTTGTGCAGATGCAGGTATGTGTCTGTGTGGTGTGATTGCTAAGAACGTTAAAATTTATTTGCATGAAGTTATTCAAGAAATTATTTTCCTTGCCGTCTGCCGAAAACATAGATATATATATAGAGAGAGATTTATGAGCTCATATTTTTAGAGATCATTCAGATATATTTATGCAAGACATTTTTATTGGTATATTCTGCCGTATGCTAGCATATTTATCCTAATTTTCTTGAGAATGTACATGCTGGTGAATTTGTATTTAACTGTCCTTATATCACATTTATTCCATGCTAGATTGTGAAAATTGGAGGCAAGTATTCTTCTTTCAAAGTTTCAAGCTTAATGAATGAGTATTATGCATTATGGTTTTATGATTTAGGGCGTTGGAAATAATGATCAGAAAGTCCTTGTACTTGCAGCAACAAATACTCCTTATGCGCTTGATCAGGTAAAAGCCATAAAGGAAAATAAGATGTTTTTAACGAGTGTCCTTAGGGCACTCTTAAAGGTTCTGTATTTAGTAATATTTTCATCCAATGCATCGAAAATGATGAATAAAGTTGTTCATATTGATTTGGCAGAAGGGTTCTTTTACTAATTACTTGTTCATATAGGCCATCCGACGGCGTTTTGATAAGCGTATTTACATTCCTCTTCCAGATTTGAAGGCTCGGCAACATATGTTCAAAGTACTTGACCTTACCCTTAATATTGTCGTAGTATTGAGAAGAAATAAAATGAAAACACTTTTGTTTTTGGACTCCTTTTCACAATAGAATCATCAAATCACTTTTGTTTCATCACATGGGTAACAGGTGCATTTGGGTGATACTCCTCACAACTTGACTGAAGGTGATTTTGAAAGTTTAGCTCGTCGGACAGACGGGTTTTCAGGGTCAGACATATCTGTTTGTGTAAGTGGAACAACTACTATATGGAACACTTGATCATATTCTCTCATCTCCTTTCTCCGAATTCTATCTCCAATGTGAGTTTTACATTGAAGGCCCTTACGGAGTGGCTCACTTCTGCATGTTCTTGTATATTTTGACAGGTCAAGGATGTTCTTTTTGAACCTGTTCGTAAAACCCAAGATGCCATGTTTTTCTTCCGCACACCTAATGATATGTGGATGCCATGCGGACCGAAGCAACCAAATGCTGTTCAAATTACTATGCAGGAATTGGCAGCCAAAGGACTCGCGGCACAGGTACGGAGTTGCTTCTAACTTTTGTGTTCTGCTGCTCCTCATTTTTGTTGGAGATTCTCTGATATTTGTGATATTTGACGTGATTAATGCCAACGCAGATCCTTCCACCTCCAATCTCTAGATCAGATTTCGACAAGGTGCTTGCAAGACAGAGGCCAACGGTGAGCAAAGCTGATCTTGAGGTCCATGAAAGATTTACAAATGAGTTTGGAGAAGAAGGTTGATAGATTTAATAAAACTTTTCACATTGATCTACACTTGTTGTAGGTGTAATCACTGTGTATTTTATTATTAACTTGTGGCCTGTGGGGTCATGCAATGAATGTGACACAATTCGAGTGTAAAGAAGATTATAAGAAATTATCTGGTTTCTGAAATGACATGAATTTTCAGTAACCATTTGGAGTATTTACTATTCCCTGCCCTTCTATTGTATGGATGGTATGGGTTGGGTTTTCGGCTGATCCATCAATGATTGGTAGAGGTGACAAACGGTCATTTGAATCGGTTCGGTTTGAGTTATTTTAGTTCGGTCAGGTTTGGTTTTGATTAAGTTTGAATTGAATATGGTCTGTTTGGTTTTAATTCAGGTTTGTAATGATTCAGGTCCAGTATCAGATTGGATAAGGTCATATTACTTTGATTAATTCTTAAGTCAGTTGATTTCAGGTCATGTATTTTTAGGTCAATTGATTTTAGGTTAGATTAAGATTAATTCAATAGGATATAGATATGTTTTAGTTGGGATTTTGGGTTGAACTATTTTTTTTAAACCCATATATGATTGTATAAAGTTAATATATTTGATTTTTTTGGTAAGTTATGCAATAATTCACATCAAATCTTTTATTATTTCTATTAATATTTTTTATTTCAAGTTATTTTAAGGTTGTGTTATTTTTGGTTTGGATGATTTCGGTTTGCATTCATTCATTTTGTTTGAAAATTAGTTTAAGTCTTTTCAATTCGGTTAAAAATCGTATCGGGTCTATATCGATTAAAAAAAAATTGGGCCAGATTTGATTTGATTCATTTTATTTTGAGTTTTGGATTAAATTCGAATATCATGCTTGGGTCTATATTAAAATTTGGATCACGTAAAATTGATTCGAGTCTCGGATTTGTTTATCACCTCTAATAATCGACAATGTTACCCTAACCTGAACACTAAGATAAAAAATTTATTTTAACTTGATCCTATTCGACACAAATAAAAATTTATGTTTTATTAGGTGAAATAGTAATTGAAAATAATATATAGGAGGTATATTATAACAATTATTTTTAAATATATAAAATTATTCTTTATAAACTTGACTCGAACATGGATTTTAAAATAAAAATTCGACCGTATAAAATTGAGTTGGGCCCGAGTAAAATGTTCATTCTGAATAAGTTTATTCTGAATAAGTTTCCTTTACCTCTCATCAATTCTCATGGTTCATGGGCTAAATATTAATTGAATTTTTGGATCAAAACCACATGTACGACATTGTTGACATTCATATCATAAAGTGAATTTAAAAGTGAAATCACATCAGTACATCAATCAACATTGAAGCTATCCCTAATTATATATATAACCTATCAAAAGAAACAAGACAACACTTATCATTAGTGGTCCTCGCAGAGGATTTTATAATTGGAGGATAATATTAAGATTTGATTTTATGGTTTAGAGAT
Source organism: Abelmoschus esculentus (assembly GCA_035048815.1). NCBI lineage: Eukaryota > Viridiplantae > Streptophyta > Magnoliopsida > Malvales > Malvaceae > Abelmoschus > Abelmoschus esculentus. The sequence continues at coordinate 5,594,200 of JAUCBN010000056.1, read as the reverse complement.
TTTATTTAAGGTTTATGAGTTTAGGTATATGGGTTTGAATTTAGGGAGAGTTTTCATAATCCGGATTTAGATCTAAGTATCGGGTTAACCCAAAGCACTGGGCATCGACGTTTGGGCCTTTTTGAACTTCGAGCTTGAGTGTTGGGCTGGTTTGGGACCTTATTGAGCCTCGAGGTTGATACTCTACTAATTCCTCAACATACTATATCTCATAAAAATAGGCTTGTTGCATGCTTATGTGATTGTTTGGTTGTTTGAGAACCCCATTAATGGTGATTTGGTGAATTGTTGATAAATTATTGTAAATTAGGTAGAAATACATCAATTACTACTTCAATAACTTGTAGGAATAATATGAGGATCATTTATCTCGTTTGGGAGTAGGAAATGGAAGTTTAGGAATTCATACCTGTATTTTCGTGCAGGGGTACCGATATGGGGTAGGTTCGTATCAGTAAGCTAGAGTAAAATTTGGGGGGTTTCGTAAGGGGAGTATCGGTATGGGATCCCGTGTACCAATACCCCTTGCATATTTCAAATTCTAAAGATGTTTTCTGATACTGGTATACAGGGGCATATTGATACCACTATTATATTGGGTTTATGATATAAAGGCGTATCGATACACCAAATAGGAGTATCGATAGGGCTCGATTCAGTATTAGTACGGAGGATAATCGTATCAGTACAGGTAGGTATTTTGGGGTTGTTCGAAGATGTTTAGCTTAACGTATCGGTATGCAATGGAGGCGTACCGATACTAATAGGTGTATCGGTACTCGTTAGGCAATTTGTCCAAAAAAATAACTTTTTTCGTTCGGGGTTCTATAATTCAAAGTAAAGGGTCTTAAAGGTCTCCTAGGGTGCAAAATGAATGCTAAAACTAAGAAAATGATATTTTGAACCGTTTATGAGATAACTGGCTAATCACTCGATAAACAGTGGGTGAATTAAAATGGTGATAGTAACCTTTAAGGTATTGGTAGTTTTATATATGCTATGTGGTAATCTAGGGACCTTGTTGTGTGTTGATGGGTTACCTATTGATATAATATTATAAGGTGGGTTCGGAAACCTTATATATATATGACTAAAGTGTTGCAACACTCGAAGACATGCCGAATGGAGGATCCCGATGCTTAGTAGATATGGGCCTCGTTCGAAGATGCTTGATGGGCCATTCAAGCATGGATGTAGGATCCCGATGCTTAGAGGACACGAGCCTCATCCTAAAGTATGGGATCTCGATTCTTGGTGGACGTGTGCCCTTCTCGTAGTGTATGATCCCAATGCTTAGTGATCGCGAGACGCACTACTATATATATATATATATTACTATTATGGTATATGATATGTTGCATGGACTTTCCTTAACATGTATATGTTGTGTGCCGATAATATACATGCATGATATCCTGTGTTTAGGCGGATATAGTAGCGCCATTGTTCTCATGTCATTGGTATCATTTATGTAGCATTTGCTCTATTTATGATATGTGCGACGTGGGTTGAGTGGTAGAGTAGCCACCAAGCTTTCGTAGCTTAGCGTTTTGGAATATGTTTCCGTGCGCATGTGTTTAGGTGGCAACGAATCAGAGGAGCACTATCGTGGTTGTTTTCAACATCGACTTGTGTCAGAGTACATTTACTAGATGTAATGAGTCATGTACTTGTAAGACCCTAAATGTAAATTATAACTCTATTTTATTTGGGTTGAGTCAAACGTTTTAAATGATTTGTATTGTTTGGAGCTCCTTTACCTTTGGATCTATTTGATTTTACGTTGTTTTCAAACTAATGGACTTATTATGGATTTGCACTTTATTTGGATTTTAAATGTGCTAATAAGCTTTTTAAGTGAAATTTTGAAATACAGGTTTTGGACCGGAGGCCTAATGTGACATTTAGGTACATCCGGGTCGAGGGTGTTACAAGAGTAGTTATAATTTAGGTTTTAGCATTAAAATTTAACATTTATTGGTTAAAACTTAAATCTCTATCCATATTATCCTAAAACTTAAACTCTAATCTCTAAACCTAATAAATTTTAATCCTAAAACCTAAAATATAAACTCATATACTTAAACTCTTAAATCATAAATCGAATTTTTAAACCTTAAAATTAAAACAGAGATTTTTCGATTTTACCACAATTGCATGTGATATTTTTCCTTCTATTAATATGATTACACCGAATGTCTCAAATAAATGATAAACTAAAGAGGACTCGGCCATGTCTTGAAGAATAAACGCATGTTTGACAATAAATTTGTATTTTAATTTAAAAACAACATAAAATGAATTTTTCATCTTTTTAAAACTCCGATTTGATTCCTCATGGGTTGTTCCTTCCATTGAAGGGCCTTGTTTACTTTCTTGAATGAATGAGAGAACAAAGACCTTTATCAAATCATTATGGAAACGTACATGTGACACAGCTCGAATCGGACCGCATCTCGAAACGCACATGGAGAATTTGTTGGTGGACCACTGTTCCTTTCTTTGATTTAAAACTCAGTCGAATACATTAACAATGACTAAGAGAAATCATTGTGATATATAGATCAGATCTATTTATACGGTGTAAAATTTATTTAGTTTTACATTAATTCATTATTATTGGATGAATGGATTGAATAAATAAGATAAAAAATTAAAAATAAAGAAATTTTTAAGGGGAAAAAAAATTAAAAGTGTCTAATCTTATTCATCTATTTTAGTAATCCAATATCATAAATTAGTGTAAAATTAAATAATTTTTACACCATATAAATAGATCTTAACCCTATATATAGTTAGGATACACTTACGCAGTGTAAAAGTCTTTAAATTTTATATGTTTTTTGGATGGTTGAATGAGTTAAAATAAATAACTGATATTAATAATAAGATATATAAAGATTATCACTTGAAACAATAAGTCAATCTTAATCATCAATTTAAGTCATTTAACGATCCAATATATATATATAATTATGATTTTTATATTGTTACGGATGATGTAGAGGAGGTTTCTTCCAAATCCATGCAAAGCGATAACAAACCCATGAGTCCCATGCAAGGTGATAACCACCAACCCAGTAAGCTAGAAGGGGAAGTTAACGTAGAAAATAGCATAAACCTGGAGCCTGAGTTGTTAGGAAAACGCAGGAGCATAAGAGAGAGAGAAGGTCCCCGATAAATTTAACAGATTTTGTTTGCTTCTAAACAAGAATGAGTATAAATAAGAATGGTTTGTAAAAGGTTTGAGTAGAGAATATTTGTATTGAAAAACTTCTTTTTATGTAATCCAAACTTCTTTTCTCTTCTTCCATTACTTCTTCGCATTTGTTCGTGAAATCTTTGGTGCTTTCATTGCTGTCATGGTTAACAACGCTGATGCGATTAAGGCTCTTCAGGATATCACCACTCGTCAGGACCAGCGGTTGAATGATCTCTAATGACGCGCCGAAACCCAAGCTCGTTGTAATGAATCCAGTTCCAATTCTTTGCAAGACTTGACCCGAGAGGTGGCAACTCTTAAATCTGCTTTAGGGGGATCGAATGCTTCAGCCTCGGCAGGCGATGGGCCACCTACACTTCTTCGGGGTAAGACCAAGGTTCGGGTGGATGCTGATGATTCTTTTACCTTTGCCCCACGACCCGTGCAAGTTGAAATTCCAGTGTTTACCGGAGTAGATCTTGAGGAGTGGCTTACTTCTACTCAGGACTTCTGTGATTTTTATAACACAAAGGATCATCATCGGGTCACTACGACATCCTTTCGCATGAAGGGTACAACTCAGAAATGGTTTTGTTGGATACAGCGCCAACGTCAGCTCGCTGACTGGGAGCATTTGGTGGGCACCATTTGTCGTTGTTTTGCCGTTAGCGAAATCGAATCTCCGGAAGGTCAACTTACCAAGCTGGCCCAAACTTCTACCGTGGAAGCATATCAGACACAGTTTGAAGATTTAACTCTACGTACCCACTGCGATAATTTCCAAGGGATTTCTTACTCAATATTTCATTTTAGGTTTACGAGTGGATCTCAAGCATGAAGTGCTCGCTCAATGTCCAACTACGATGGTGGAGGTTGTTTCTGTACTTTAAAAAAAAAAGACGCAAGTATGGTTGAAGATTGATTTAATTGAAAAGAAAAGAAAACTAAGTAATAAAATAGAATCGCAATGAATTAAGGCCAGGTCATTTGCTTTGTCGATAACTCAACTTTCCATAGTTCGACAGAGCATCCTTAAATGTTTCCTCCTTATCCCTAACTCGGAGAACTATTGAAATCCACGTCTTAATAATATCTCCCAGCATGAATCAATGATGAATAACAGTCAATTGTATGCTTCCTTTTAGTCGTTGAAACCTTTTTAGATTAGTCGATGCCCATGAGTAAAGACTGTACTTTCTCGTTTCGTGAGTCTAGCTTTCCCAATATTAGACAAATATATTTTTCCTTACAAACTTATCTTTCGAGCTCGTATGCAGAGAAGAGTAAAAGTCAAGAGAGAGTAAACTATGAAATTAAGAATTGCATTAATAAATATCAAATAAGGTACACTTTTGTTCCCCAACTACTTCACAAATAACCTAAGCCTCGATAGAAGTTTAGAATATAGTGAGCTTATCGGCAACTAAGGGTTTTGTGTATGAGAACCGACTTGTTTCTCTCAATCTAAGAGTTTGCTTTATATAGGTCAAGCCTAAGTTAAAGTCTCCATAAAAAATAAGAGTTCTAAAAGAAATAAAATACTTTTACATATTAAATTATAACTCTTTACTCTATTTCCTAATTTAACTCTTTTTTGGATTCTTTGACTTCCGTTGACATTGACCATGGCTTGACTTTTTCTTTCATCATTTCTGTCTCTTTTATGGAATCAACACTTTATTCTCTATCTATCGAGCACCAGTTGTCATCTTTATTCCGCTGTCATGACAGTCAATGTGTTGCGAAGGCGGGTACTTATCTGCATTCAACTTTAGTTTACAACATCCATCGTTATCATCTAGCATTACCTGTAGGTTTATTTCCTATATAAGAAAGAAAATAATTAATCATACCTGTTTTATACCAAATAATATATAAAATAATAGTTTAAGTGCATGGATGTTGGAATATGGAAAATATGCAGAATTATCCTTTATTGTCATTAGATTTGTTCATTACTAGCAATAATCAAGAGGGAAAATGATACAAAAATTAGGACTTTTATGCACTAATCAGGGACTCATTTTCTATGCCTATATGAAGGATCAATATCCTCACGAAGAAATAGGTCATATGAGCGTCGAAGGTACTTGCTAGGTTGTACCTATCTTATACCAAATAATTAGGACTTTTATGCACTTATCGGGATTCGTTTACGCGTGAGAAAGGATTAACATCCGAACAATGCCCAAAAATTGGTACTTAGCCAATTATAAAATGTTTAAATGTCAGAATTTGTAAGTTCGTATAAAATTTAAATTAATATCTATTCATGAATTCGATTACATTTTAACGGTCCTACTGTCAGAATAGTAAACTTTCATCACCTCCAACATTTCTAGCACTAACATGATACATCCCTTTGGTAAGACACCGTATTAATTAAGTTCTATTTTTTAAAATCAAATAAATAAAAAATAGGTATGTTGCACGCTTTTATTATTCTAAGTCGGTTATTAATCATAAAAAATGTATAGGTTTAAATATATTTAAGTGTGTTTTATTAATTTTAAAGAGAATCTTATTTCAAAATTAAGGGCTCTAATTAGGATTTTCATGAACTTAATCCTAAGGTTTAAACAAAAATATCGAAATATAATCATGTGACAAAATTAAAAAATAAATATATAAGAAAGAGAAAATACAATTATCTAAAAGAAAGTATGCTCATCCTTACATGAATTAATACTCAAGATTCAAACAAATTTTATAAAGGAAAGAAAATTAAATTTTTATATCATTTTTAAAGAATAATTAAAAATGAAAAAAAATATTGAAAAAAATTCGATTATTGACCCTTTTCAAACTTTTGAAATATGGTATTTTATAAAATAAATAAAAATAGGAAGAAAGAATTTAATGAAGGTAATAAGCTCAATTATTTTTAAAACACGTGCGCATAAACACCTTTCATCTTTTGTTTTAAAAAAAATTGAATCAAACAACAAACTTTAATTTTTTATCAAATATTCTTGATGTTCTTCAAAAATGAAGAAACCAAGAATGAAGCACTGTGCCGAATGCCCTTCATCAGCACAGGTTTCCGTATTACGATGGTGGTCAATCAAAAATTTTGTCTTTTCAAAATCCTTTTGAAAATCTTACTCAAATAGAAAGAAAAGTCTAAAAAAAGTGATAAAAATGAAGAACATGATTAAGAACATAAAAGAAAACTTGTATTCTAAATTTCAAGAAATTCAGTACAACTTGATTGTTTTCATAGTGAGATATGATTCTTGTGAATTGTAACGCCCCAAAAATGGGCCTAGAAGGTGTGAGAAACCTCCCTATACTCCGGAATAAGTTTAATCATTTTTCTCTCTTGAAATCCCATATTACGCTTATTTTACTATGTGAATTAGTCATGTTTGTATTTAATTTATGCATATGTGAGTATGCATGTGATAAGATGCTCATGTTGCTGCTTTTGATAAAGGATTTTATGCTTCCATGGTTTTGATTTCAAAATTTGATAAAAGAGATTTTATCGGTTTATGCATTGATACATGTGTTAGTGGGAAGCATAAGAATATTTCAATGTTTTAATCTTGAAACTTGAGCATTGGTTTTTTTTTTGTATTGGATCTTTATGTGATGGTTAAAAGGGATAAGTTGATCGATCAATAGGATGGTAATGCACTAATTATATAAAACGCGTACGTGTAAAATTCCTTAGTGATGCATTAAGGGGAACTAATGTTGCGCGGTATAAGGGACATTACCACATTCAATTTTGCTAACTAACCCAGACACTAAGGTGAGTTTGGCATGATGGATTAGACCTACATGTAACTTCGTTGAAGGGACCGAATGAGAGTTCGTTTATCTCAACGATTAGAGGTAATACTAATCGGATCACAAATACCAATATGACTCTAAAAGCAAGTGTTTTTAATTATTATTTTTGCAAATAGAATTGCATGAGCTTATGTGTGTATACAAAGATTTTTTTTTTTGAGCTTTGCTATTGGTAGCATGTAAGACTTGGTTTGTGCTTAATAAGCATGGTTTTCAAAATAGGTTTTTGAAAAGGTTTTGTGGCTCACGAGCCATGGACACTTGCTGGTTTTATATGGTGACATTAATAGCCATGGATATTTTACATTTCGAGCATGACTTGGTTCTTTATTGACTTTGACTTTTATGGGTTGCATTGCATGTTATTTTAAATGTGTTTTACATGTATTCCCTTACTAAACTTTGGCTTAACCCTCTCTTTTTCTTGTAATGCAAAGATTTAAGTGTTGAATTAACCGAAAAGTAAGGGAGCCATACATGCCATTTATTTTATAGTTAATAGCTCAAGTATGTTATTTAAGTTACGAACCTAAAGAAGTCTAAGAGCAATGGGATAGTGAACCTATGTGTTATTGGTTATTTTGGATTGAATATTATACTTGATATAATGTTGTGTTTTAAAGTACTTTGAATTTCTATTTATGATATTGTAAGTTATGGTAAACTATGTTCTCTTGTATGAAGCATGTTTATGTAATTTGTGTTTTTTGCTTATGTACTTAGGTGATATTCCATCTAGTGAACTTGGTTTGAGGTATGGTTTATGCCTATAGGATCTTATATGCATCTTAAGAAATTTAAAATTTCATTTAAGGCATAAACGTATGTAATCTGCATTTTCTAGGAAGAGAGTTTCAAAACCCCTTCATAGGGTATCGATATCAAGGCAAAAATACGAAGGATTTTTAGAGAACTTGGCCTAAGTATCGAAACCACTTGAACTGGTTTCGAAACAGATGTATAAAAATGAGCAGGCATATCAATACGTTCTGACTTTGGTTTCGATACTAGTTTTTACAGTTTCAAATGGTATCGATATCATGTCTTGGCTGTATTGAAACACGGGCTTGTTATGCGGGCAACCGGGCAAGATATCGAAGGCGTATCAAAAGATTTAAGTTTTGTTTCGATACCCCTTTTGTTTTTACATCAGTATCGATACTGGGACTGAGTATTTTGATACCCTTGACAGTTAAGGTAGTTATAAGTTGGTTTTAACTTTAAAACTTTATATTTTAGTCACTAAACTTTCAAGAACCAATTAGTTGACTTGTGAATATTATTTTAAGCTGAAGATTCACGTGTAAGCATGAAATATACCTAATTAAATAATGGTAACCTTAATTTCATGATTAGAGCAATAATTTCTGAAAATTTGTAATTAGGTATATTTCATGCTTACACCTTGTTCGACTAAAATTAGGACTAATATCTCCTTAGTTTCCGCTGCAAATCAACTCAGTACTCGTATGAACATGTAGGATCTAATTAAAGCATTTAGAGAAGATAAAAGAAAAAAGAAAAAATAGGGTCGTTTATCGGAAGGAGTCTCCGGATTAGCCTTGGTATTCCCCGTGTAACTCGTTCGAGTCGAGTAGCGTCTAGACCGAGTCGAGGGGGTTACATGAATTTCTTGTGTGTTTTTAGAAAGGGAATTGGTTTCTTATATAGGTTTTTTATTGCCTAAATTACATGGAATAAATCAAAAGAAATCGTCTAAAATTTGTGATGTTCGAGTAAAACTATAGTCCTAAAATTCTAATTTGATTCAATCTTCAATCTTGACTTATTTGGCTTCCAATTTTTCCAGGTTTTGGATCAGGTACATCTTTTATTTCCTTGTTCAAATTTGAAATTCAATTTGCTTCCTTTTTTTTTTCTCACATTCTACAAATGGGTTGGAGATGATGATGTATTGTAGTGTGGGGTCCACACGATTAAGGGAGTTGACTTCCTTTCTCTGATCGATTATGGATCGTTGGATTTAAATTACATCCAACGATTAATAATTAGGTACATAAAAAATTAAAAAGGTATGTTCTTTTATTATTTGGGCCAAATAGGTTATTTCAATTAAAAAGGTCTTATTTAAAATTAAATGGACTATTATTTTATTGGGTTTTAAAGTAACACTATATTATATACATGACTAAAAGATGAAAATAAAATAAGGTAAAAAAAAGTGTCAACAGATTCATGTTTAGATTTGTCTATTTCTTTCTTCATGACTTGGATAAACTTTTTAAAGAGATAGGTCATTTCTTCATCTTCATCACTATCCTCCTCACTTGATTCTTTTTAGTGGCTTATAGAGGAATTTAGAGTAATGACGTTGACATCGATTCCTTAATCTTTAATCTCTTCCTTATTTTACCTTTTTAAAGGTAGAAACATCATTTCATGGGTAAAAAGTGACCTATAAGCTCATCTAGCTTGAGCTCTTTCAAGTTTTTGACTTCAATAATGGTTGTCTTCTTACTTTTCATGATTTAGGAAGTGAATAGATCAACTTTCGAATGAGTTTTTCTTTCATAATATCCTTGATCATCGAGGTTTATCTTGAAGTTTTCATATTAGAGGTTGAGTAGACCAATCTTTGTCTCTTTCACCTTATTTTTACTTTTATGGAAAACTTCAAGCTTATCTCAAACCTCCTTGACACTTTTACAAGAAGATACTTTGGCATACTTTTGGGGGCCTAAAGTAAAATATGCAAGGTTTTACAATTGAGCTTTATCATCTTCTTATCATTAGCATTCCATTCTGCCTTGCTCATTGTAGGAACAAATAGTCCATCTTCAACGATATCTCATATATTATAATTTTTTGCTTTTATGAAGAAAGTCATTTTATCCCTCCAATAGGCGTAATGCTCTCGGTTGAAGAATTGTGATTTGTCGATAGGATGCGCTATTTGATCACCGGTTGATAAAATATTGGTCAAGCTCTCTGGATCACCTAAATAGGATGTTAACCCCCTTTATATTGAGTTTCTCTTTGATAACAATTGTTGGGTTCAATACTACAACTGAAATGACCACCAAATGGTGGAGAAGAGGTTGGTTGGGTGAATTGAAATGGAAGCTAAACGATAAAAAATATGCACAAGGATTTATAGTGATTCGGCCTTCTAAATAGCACCTACACACACTACTTAGATTCTCACTAAGGATTTCAACCAATTCACTAAGAATTCATCCCCTTTTCTAGGAATTAAGAGACAACCGTTACAACCTAGATTCACAACCCGAATCTAGTATACCAAGCTCACAAACCAAACTTTAGGAACACTCCCTTTTAAAAGAGAAATTTTAAGTACACTGAAACCAAACTTTCAAAACACCTCGTATCGATAGATGCTCTTTGTCATTGTATGTTTTTTCAAATATTTGTTAAAGGTGTATCGAAATACAACATATAGATGTATCGAAACATGGCATATTGATAATACTAAAAGCCTATATCAATAAGGGTTTTAACAATATTGAAAATGTAGTTTGAAAGCCTCAGGTGTATCAAAACAGCAAAACTTGTATCGATACACTCACATTAAAAAATAAGTTTTGCTACTTTAAAACATTTCAAACACTTCCAAAACCTCTTAAATACTTTTCAAACTTATTTTCAAGTTTTTTGGACATAAGAACCATTTTTAAAATCTTTTCAAATTAATCTAAAATTTTTCCAATTATTATATCAAAAACCAACATCTCAACATATATGAAGAAATATTTATGTTTACACACACACACATATATATATATATCACATGGTTATAAAAAGTCGTTTAATTGAAACAAATATTATCATAACATTATAAATGTTTACAAGTAAAATTCAATAAAAACTCAAACAATTTGACTTAAAAAATAAATAATTTTTTAAATTTTAAAATAAAATATATTAATTTGACTAACTTTAAATTTTTAACTCAAGTCTATTGAATGCTATCTTTAATCTCAATGTACTAAACGAGACAAGATGACCTAAGAAGAGAACATGATTGATTTGCTTTTGTTAGACATAAAGCAATAAAATGCTACCAATTTTTATCAAATTGTCACTTTGGCCCATATTTTTTTTGGAATAATTTAAATCTCAACGTTTTATTTTAAGTCAAAATGACCCTTTTATGGATGAAAATTATTAGTCAAATGGCGATAAATGTATAGAAATGTCATTACTAATCTATATGGCAATGCACACTTACGTGATGATATCATATATGCAAATATGTGTTAACTTAAAAAAATGTTACATTAATCAAAAAATAAATTTATAAAATTATATAAAATATAAAATATTTTTTTCGACTTATCATTCAATCAAGTTATTTCAAATTATTTACTGTAACTTTTTTAACAATTTTCATCTGTGAAGGAACTATTTTGACTCAAATAAAATGTTGGGGGTTAAATTTCTTTAAAAAATAATCAAAGTGCTTATTCCGTCAAACGTTGAGGTATTTTTTTTATGCCTCTTTTAATGTTGGGTTAAGCTTTGAATCGATTCCTGTGAGAAATTATTATATGGACCTGGTTCACTACATATTTATGGTCCTTGTACACTAAAAATAATCCTATTATTCTTTATTTTATGTCCTTTTTATTCATAATTAATTTTTATGTAACCATCCACCTCCTATTTACATGGGATAGAAAGTGAGGATCCATCATTAAAAATAACATGAAAAATATAAAATTAATTAATTGATTTTTAATAAATGATACAACATATAATGTGATAAAACAAGATCATATAATATTTTTTTTAAAATATATATTTAAAATATACTCAATTAAAGATTTTTAAAATAATTTTTTATATTTTATAAATAATAAATTTTAAATAATTATGAGTTAAAGTAAAAAAATATTTAAAAAATCAATAAAACAATATTTATAGTACAAAGTAGGTTTGTCCCCAACGACGGATGCGCACATTGAATGGAGAATGGACTCGTACCTACCTGAATTTTTCAAAATTTACATATTTATCTTTTTATTTTTTTATTTTCATGAATTAATTATTAAATTTTTATAATATTTAAAATTTATGCTTACTCTAAAATTTTAAGATTTTATTTATATCTATCCTTAAATATATTTATAGAACTCTCATGGTTTCTCCCCTCAAATGTTTAAAAGATAGGATTCTCCGGTGGTTGATCTCAGAACACTTGATAGTATAGAATTTCGACATATCTTAGATGAATTAAATTGAAATATTTTAATAATCCAAATTCTAATTGGACCGATTAGTACTAATATAATTATATTCTAATTGAACCAGGAAGGATGAAGTAAACTTGTTAATCAAGGAAAAATGTGTTGGAGTTAGATTGGACACCTTTCATAATCAACCTTAAAGTCCAATTTAATTTAAAATTGTATACAAAACAAGATTAAGAAAATAAAAACCCATTTTTTAAGAAATTGACTTTAAAGAATAAGCTTCTTCAAGGCTAGATTCATAAATTATAACCAATATTTATTATTTTTATACGATTATTAACGTCTGATTTGTTAATCAATTAATTCGAATTAAATATACTAATTTTATAAGTCCAAAAATTTAGGCATAAGATTTGATTGAGCTTAATTCTTAGATTAAAAACAAATCAAAGCTTAATTTATATTGTACTTCAATAAAAATCCATTTTATTAAACTCTAATCGTAAGATCCAGTATACTAAAAATATGAAGGTTCAACCTATATTAACATTATGAAGATAGCATCAAAAGTCTAAGTTAAAAAAATAATTTTCTAATTATAAGTCCCACCATGCAAATGTATATAAATTTTTTTAATAATTTAATATCATAGCATAAATAAATAAAAATTATTTTTAAAGATTCACAAAAATTTATAGATAATACATACATATTTTTTTGTATTTGTGTTTATCATAATTTTTTTATTAAATATTGTTTGAGTTTTAATATATCTGATTTTTTTAAATATAATTTTTTATATAAAAATTTAATTTTTTTTATATAGGGCCCCTTAAAATCCTTATTTTGTGGTTGTAATAGTGATTTAGTTGAATCTAACATTTATTGTCAATAAAAATTAAAATCATTTAAATGTTTCGTGTTGAGTTTGGATTGGATTGATAGATTAATATATCAGACTAAGACAAAACATATAAATTAATATTTAAATATGAATTAAAATAAACTCGAATTTAAGGACAGATTCAGACAACCAAAAATCAACCTTAACCCTCTCGTTGTCTTCTCTATGCTCACCTAATTCTATTGCACCTACTATGAATTATTAACATATATTTTTATTGATAAATCGCTTAAATAATGTTCTTTGAAAATTCTTTTTATCAAAAGTGACGTGTTTTATAGATTATTTTTTCATCTAAGAATTAAATTATCAAATCAATAGAGCTTAAATGACTTACAAGAAAGTACATTTTTATATTTAAAGTCGACCTACAACGTTGTCGACTTTTTATGATATTATAATAATATCTTTAGTTTAATAAATAATTTCTAAAGCTGCTCAATTTTGATAATTATTTTTTTACAATATCGTTATTTAGTATTTTATGGTTAATTTAATTAATTTATTTTATTCATCCAATAATTATAAATTAATATAAAATTAAATAAATTTTATAATATATATCTCATCCATATATATATATATAACAATTATAATTTAAAAAAATAATAAGACATCAACATCCATCAAGAAATGCAATCCCTGTCAATTAAATAATGAAATAGTCCATTTCAATTTCGTTAGCTTGTCTTAATATCTGTGTCTCGTGGAGCCTAACCCCCCCCCCCCCCATGAGTTTCGATTGGAAAGTGCAAACCCAACGTTTGTACTGGGGGTGATAACGAGCCGAGCCCGAGCCTGGCTCGGTTCGGAATCATATATATCTTGGTTCGGCTTAGCTCGAAGCTCGCCGAGTTTGGAATTTTAGGCTCGAGCTCAGCTCGAAAATTATATTACTGGGTTCGACTCGGACTTGACTCAGTTCGGTTTAACTCGAAATGGACAATTTTCTATGTTATTGTGTTTTATTATTTATTTATTTATAGTTTATTTTTTATTTATTATTTATAGTTTTGTAAATTTATTTTAGTTGATAATATTTAATTTAATTTATTTTTAGTAGATTTACTCTCAATTATTTTTTTTGCTAAATAAATTATTTTTAATGTATATATAAATATATATGTATGTTTATATATAATTATTCTGAGTCCGTTCACGAGTTTTTTGAGCCGAGCTTACTCAAGCCCGGTTCGTCGTTTAGATCCCGAATCGAATTCGAACCTGAATCGAACTCACTCGAATCGAGTTTTGACCAAATCGAACTTAAATAACTCGCGAGCCGGACATGCTCATTATCTCCCTTAGTTTGTGCTGGTATGTCTCCGCCTTTGTTTGACTGACAATGCATGACAGGGTCCCGGTTACAACGGAGGTAGCTAAAAGGAGTTTTCCATCGGTATCTGATTTGTCTTGTCTCTGTGTAAGTCACTTCTTTTTCTCGTGTGTGATTTGGAATTATTCTCTTGCTGGCCATTGGGGTGTCTCTTGGATGCTGCAACAGAACCCCACAGATGCTTGGCTTAACCTCAATAGTCAAGAGAAGCATGATCTGAAAAGCTTCATGCAAAGCACAAATTCGAACCAGAGATTCGAACCAGAGATGGTCAAAACTCAACTTAATTCGAAAAAAATCAAATTAATTGACTCAATTTGATTTAAAGTAAAAAAAATAACTAATTTTGACTCTATATAAAATTTTAAAAACTTGACTTGAAAAAAAAACAAATAAAGTTTGAGTTATAAAATAAAAATTCAAATAACTCAAATAATTTAATCATTAGTTGATCAATTTTTATATTTGAATCTACTTTTTTAACTATATATATATATGATATATTATGTATAACACATATGAATATGAATATGAATATATATATATATATACATCACTACGTATATGTATAGACAGGGACGAAACTAAGTGGGATGGGGCAATTGCCCCCACCCCTGAACATTTTTTTAACTTTTATCCCCTTATTTAATTTATTTTAAAATTATAATTTTTATGAATTTGCCCCTAGTTATAAATATTTATGTTTTGCCCCCTTCAACTCCAAATTCTACCTTCGTCCATGTGCATAAAGATATATATATATGAAGAAATATATGTGTACAATTAAATTTATACAGAAACTTGAAAATTCGAGTCGAATCGACTTGAATTTTATAAACTCAACTTTATTTAAAAATTTTCAAATAAAATTTAAATCATAAAATAAAATTTACAAACTCAAATAACTTATTTTTTTTTTAATTCAATTTGACTCAGTCAAACGTGAAGCTCTAGCTTGAACCTTGGACGATGCCTAACCATTTAGCCAAGAGGATATCAAGGAATAATTTTTGGAAAAAAAATATTGAAGTTAAAAGGGTTAGGATCAAGTTATTTAATTAAAATTTATTTAAATTTATACTAATTATAGAGAGTGAAATAGATGAGAATAAGATTAACAATAAAAAAATATAAAAATTATCACATAAAAATAATTAAAAAAATACTTAAAAAGAATGAAATGCAAAGTACATGATTTGAACTTTAGAACCTTTCAATTTAAAGTAAATGCCTAACCAGTAAATTAAATACCTTGAAATACAATTTAAAAAAAAATTATTTAGTTTAAAAATGTGGCTGAGATAAATTATATTTATTTTACGAAAATGTATTAATTATACCATTGATTATAAAACATTATTATAATATGTTTATAATATCTATTATAACATAAATTATAAAATGCTATAAGGATATTTATAAAATAAATAATTTAAGTTATAGTTAATAATAAATTATTATAATATATTTTTAATTTAGGTAAATGATAAGTGTTCAAAATAGTTTATATTTTGTACTAAATTACTCTTTGATTTGATGAATTATTTTACTGATCTTGATATTTTCTGTGTGTTTTTGTGCATGACTATGAATCTGGAAAATGCACTTAAATAGCAGATTTTTGAAGTTTTTTTATTTTTGACGTGATACTCAGTCAGCGGCTTCTAGAAGATGACGTCAACAAGTGCGTGATAGATTATCAGCGTTCCAGATAGATTATCAGCCAGAATTTGAATTTTAAATTTGGATCTATCTTTTGTAATTTTAATTTAAATATTTTTAAAATTATCTAGGATTTATCCCTTTATTTTAAGGTTTGTAAAAGGGTATAAATATTCATCTTGGGTAAGCCTAAAACATCTTCAGTTCATCTTTTAAATCTTAGAGTTTTCTTTCATCTTTTATTTTCTTTATTTATTTTTCGTTCTTTTATTTTTTATTTATTATGTCGAGCATAATTATTTCCATAATTATGCTCGGGTAATTTCTTTTTAGCCAAGGGCTTAAGCAATGACTCGATCCAAACGTGAGGATTGAAAAAGCATATCAATAACTTCGTATTTTTTTCTTAGTTTTCTTTGAACTTATTTCTTAAATTAAATTGATTTCAAAACTAAAGATTGACTTTAGTCAAGACTTTGATTTAATTACTTGCGTGGGAGGAAAGATCGGCTATTGAAGCAATCCGACTTCTTGGGAACACACTTGGCAAATTGATTGCTAAAAAAAAATTCTTGGGAACACACTTGGCAAATTGATTGCTAAAAAAAACTAAGATTGGATCAGTTATTATTGAAATAACATAATCCAAGTCGGTTTAAATGATTTAAATGATTTTTCTACAAACGTTGAGTTGGTGGATTAATCCATGAAACCAATATCAAAGATAGACTTGGGTATTCAGTTTAGAAGTTTTGCTTCAAGGATTGAACCTTGAAAGCTAATTATCGACGTAAAATCCTGAAGTAAAATTCTTTTTCCAATAATCTATTAAAGTTGAGTCAAAGCGAAAGCCTATGGCTAGTTTTCTTTTTATTAAATTATTTTCTTTATTTCTATCTCTTCCATTATTTAGTTTTATTTTATTCAACAACTCCCATTTTTTTAAACAATCATTATTTGATCAATCTTCTTGAATCATCAATCGAACAAACATAATCAAGAAGTTTCTAGTCCCTGTGGGATCGACCATTACTTCTCCTATACTATATCTAATTTTCTATTTATTATTTGAGAATAAAGAATTTTATTTTAACACTACACGACGCATGTCAATAAACTATACAAGCGGTTAATAATATATTAAAATTGTAATATTTAATTCATGTTTTAGTATATGTTACAAATATTTCTTATAAATTATTATTAATTATATTCTAAAATATTATTTTAATAAATATTCTTATAATTTATATAATTTATATTATTACTATTATTATTTTAATTAATATTTTAAATATTTTTTATAAATTATTATGAATAATAATCTAAATTATTATTTTATAAATATTCTTATAACATTTTACAATTTAAGTTATAGTTAATATGTTATTTTTTTCACGTTAAAAATATATTCTTATAAATTATTATTAATTATAACCTAAATTATTATTTTAATTCATGTTATTTCAAATTATTATTAAGTATAACCTAAATTATTTTTTTAATAAATATTCTCATATCACTTTAGGCTTAATTATAAAATATTTTTTAATAGGTGTTAAAGTATATTTGATAGGTATCTAAAGTTTTATTTTTGAATTATTTTAAAATCAATGAAGGTATCGATTTTGAAAAAAATACTGAACACATATTTTTAGTAAAAATAAAACTTTAAATACGTATTGGGAAAATAATAATTTAGATACTTATATTATAATTAAATAAATATTTTATAATTTAATTACAATTAACATATTATATTAAAATTATTTTAATTCTTGTTATAAGATATTTTTATAACTTATTATTAATTACAAACCTAAATTATTATTTTTTTAAATATTCTTATAATATTTTACAATTTAGGTTATAATTTATATCATAATAATATTTATAGTTGATTTTATAATTAATATATTTTCCTAAAATAATATAATCAATTTTAGCCACGATATTAGCCTAAATATGGTTTTTTAAACATATAAATTATTATAATTTGGCTTAGTGGTTAGACATCTTGATTAAATTCAAGAGGTCGAAGTTCAAATCTTGTTATTTGCATTCTATTTTTTCAAGTATTTTCTCACAACTATTTAACTTAAATATTATTTTTATAAAAAAATGATTTTTTATTTTAGAAATGAGTAAAATTTAATTATTTTTTAATTTTAAATTATTTGATTAAAGTTAATAAAATAAATTTAAATAATTCATAAAATTTTAAGTTCAAGTTTGTTCAACTCTAAAAACCGAAACAATTTTTATATTTTTATAATTTAGTCTCTTGTTTTTTTAAAATAAAATTTTTAAATTTTTCAACTTAGCTCTTAAACTTTGTATGATTTTTTTTTTATTTCTTCAATTCTTCATTTGTTTAAAATCTATTTGACCAAATTTTAATAAAACACTCTTAAATCACTATAAAATATTTATTTAACTTCGATTTATATTTTTAAAATTATTTTTTTAATATTACCCCTCAAGTTTGTATGATGTTCTTATTTCTTTAATCTCTATTTTAAATTTATTTTAATTAAATTTAAATCAACTATTTTCAAATCACTATAAAATATCTATTTAACTTAAATTTATATTAAAAATATTTTTTTTATAATTTAATCTCTTACAATTATAAATTATTATAAAACAAGAACTTAAAGCAGTCGACAACTATACAATAAATATCTGAATTGTCACTTCATTGAAAAAAGGGTACAGTACATATTATAAATTAATGATGTTTTTAAGTGTTTTAATATTTTATTTTTTTTATTTTTAAATATTATAAAAAAATAAATTTAAACCCCAAACTTCTTAAAAAATCAATTTTACCATCTAATCCTTAAAAAATTAAATATTATCCTTCCATCATGTTATTATCATTCACATGTAAATTATCATATCAACAACGTTAATAATTATATTAACACATTAACTATTATTGTGAACTAAATAAAAAATAATTTAATTTATAAATTTAAAAATTAAATTAAATATATTTTTTTAATAAATAAATAAAATTAATTATTTATTACAAACTCAAACAATACACTTCACTTTATTTGTATTTGTCTTCATGTAGGGAACCGTCGGCTTCAACTACTCTTATCTTCTTTGTCTCAACCTCGATGTATGGGAAGTATTATCCCGACAAGACAGTTTATCCACTGGATTATAAATGACTAGTTTTTTGCTAAATAAGTCTTTCCGTAAACTACATAAATAGTCTCTTGATTATACCTCAATTATCTCTTATATTTCTTAACTATCAAATCTTATAAATTAGTCCATTGATTGATTTTTTTGATACAAAGAGATCTTGTGCCGTTAAAAATTTGACGGAAAATTGATGTGGACGTTAACATGTTGACTTGAATTATAGAGATCGAGGATGCCACATGATTATCCAACTCAGCATGTTAACGCTTACATCAGTTTTTCGTCAAATTTTTAACGACACAAGATTACTTTGTATCAAAAAAATTAGTCAATAGACTAATTTATAATATTTGATAGTCAGAGGATATAAAATAATTGTGGTATAATCAAAAGTAGTTTACGCTAAATCTTTTTACCCATTTGAAATATTTTAAAAAATATTTATTATTATAAATTGACAATTCATGGCTGTAAATAACTTTTTATTAAGACCCATTGAACATTGTTTTCAGTTTTTACTTAAAAAATGATTTCAGGGATACTTAAATAAAAAAACTTTTTAAAATAATTTTTTACGTGATCTTAAAATTATAATATTTAATTTTAGGGTAAAAAATAAGATTCATTTTTTTTGGAATTTGAAATATTATTATTCAAAATTTATCCTGTATAAATAGTGTATGAATTTTTAATTTAAAATTTAAATTCTCAAAATTTTAAATATTATGTCTGGTTGTGTTGTGCATTTATTAATTTTTATCACTGTTGTTCGTATATGTATTATTAATTTTCTTTTAAAAAAATAAATCTTTGAATATATTTTGTTTCATTTAACATTTATGATTCTCTTGACCTCTGCCAGAGGAGTTGAAGGCTGTGGTTCTAAACATGTAGCATTTAATTTTACAGATATTTCCCGTTGCATTACCATAAATCAAGACAACATGACATTTGTTGGAGTCAAACTGGGAGGGAAAATTTACAAATATTGACGATCATAAGAAAAAAAAAATAGTGTTTTATTCTATTAAAGTTTGATTTGAGTAAATTTAATTCAAGTTCGAATTTGATTTGAGATCTTAATAAACTCAGTTAAGTTGAATTAAGTTTAGTTCGAAAAGCTACTTAATAGACTGAAAATAATTATATATATAGTAAAAATAATTCTTTTAATAAAAAAAATAATAAAATAAATTAGTGCAAATTCACAAAAATAAATTAACTAAAATAAATTAGGTATTATGTGTTTGTATTGTAAGTATATTAATTGATAACTTGGATTAATCTATTTTTTGAACACTTTTTTTTTTTCTGGTATTAAATTTTATTGGTGTTGGTTATGAAAAATGATGTTTTTAATGAGGTACCACCTTTTATTAAAAAATTATAATAAATTTATTCATTTTGAATCGGGTCAAGTCGTCTTATAATATTATTTTCGAATTAAATTCAAGCCTAAAATTTTAAACTCATCGAACTTCAAGTCCGAACCGAACTCAATACAATTGTTTTCAAGTCGATTTTGGTCAAAGTCAGACTCGATTCTTTATCACTCTTAAAAAAAAATACATCTACTACAATTATATAAGCTAACAGATTACGAAAAATTAATTATCAAAATCATTTTAATAGATATTAAAAAAAACATTATTTATTTGGCAGGAGCGAATGGTTGTGAAGACTTGAATTACTCTTGTTTGAATCCAATATTGCCGACGTTGACATGAAATATTATTACCACAATTATTTTTTATTAAATAAAAATATTATATTTTTTATTTTAAATTCGAATTCATATAAGTATTACTGCAATTACTTGAATTGCAATAAATGACATCTGTACTGTTAGGTGACAAGCAATCTCATGCTTGGGGGTTACCACCTAATATAAGTTATAAATGGACTGAATTAGTCGGTTTTTAATGTATTATATTTTTAATATTAAATTATTAAATATAGCTAATATATTTTTAAAAGGAGTTGGCTTCGGACATCGTTCGATGTAGTTTGTGATATGATCAAGTATAAATGAATAAATAATACATAAAATTATTTTTTATTATTTTAGATCGAAAATTACCTACGAGTGAGGACAAAGACAGTTCAAAAATTTAGGAATTTATGTATAAAGTTTTGAATTTAAAAATAAATATTTTATAATATGTTGTATATAATAGACTGATTTTATTAAGGTAAGATAATTATTTAATTATAAAGTTTATATTGATTTGATAATTATATTTTTGATTTTAATAAATATATTACATAATTATTAAAATAATTTTAATATAATTATTTATATTGTTATAACATAATAGAGGAACAATGTTGACAACTAAAAAATATATAATTTTTCATTTAATTTTTGTTATATATATTTTTTTAATTTGATCTTAATTTTATTTTAATAATATAATTTAATATTTAATAGAGGTCAGGTTACTTATGGGCATTCATAGCTTGAGATAGTACCTTCGCTTGATGTTGATCGGAATAATATTTAGTTTCGTCAATTTTTGACTGTTGTATATTGTGTTCAACATTATGATTATTTTTTATTTAAATTTTGAAAATTTTAAAGAGATTTTTAGTGTTAATTTTTTTAATAAAAAAAATACGTGAAGTGTAACGTTAATTTTTTTATGTGTTTATCATTGACCTAAAATTGAATCTTAATTTTTTTTTTTCATTTTAAGCATTTAACTTAATTTGTTTTAAGATTTTAGAGTACGTGTCGTCCTTTTTAATGCACATAACTAGAACTACTCTTATCTAAGGAGTACTTTAGTATTAATTTTAAAAAATATTTTTCTCATAAACCTAGAAAGAATTTGGTACTCTTTTAACTTCCTAGAATCATGCATCTCATAAAAATAGGTTGATTGTATTTGTGACACCCCGAACCTCGGGTGTCATATTTAGGCCACAAGCCCAACCCGCTCCCATAAAATTTTTTATATTTTAAAATCAAATCCAAAAAAATATCATTAAATTCGACAAAAAATTTAAAAGAAAATGAAATATTAAAAGTAGTTTAACAAATCCAAAATACCAATAGAGCTCCAAATATAAGTTTAATAAAAGCATTTGACATTGACAACTTAAAATGAAATAGAGTTACAAATTACAACATGGGTCCTACGAATACATAACCCAATAATCTAGCAATTGTACTCTACCAACCGGTCAATGCTGAAGTCCACAAAGATGGTGCTCCTCCGCGTCACTTGTACGCCCGTTTACTTACCTACGCATGGAAACAAATTCCAAAATGCTGAGCTACTAAATCTTAGTAGGTACACAACCTATCGACTGTTCTTTCAAGTGAAACATATTTATAAACATGCTAGATGAAAATATGATGATATGATTTGTCAAAACACGACCAAAACATAAAAATAAACAAATCAGAAGTGAGGCCCACTGCCAACTCAACACTTGCAAACTCACCCAGTCCGAAATCACACATCGGGCTACTCAGAATCTCACATCGAGCTATTATACTTGGAATCTAGCATTGAGTCTTCACTTGGAATCTCACATCGAGTAGGGCTTGAAATTTCACATCAAGTAAAGTCATCACCCAAAATCCCACATCGGATAACCTTCAATAATCACCTAGAATCTCACATTGGTTGGTCTTCATTGTGTTACAACACTTTTACTCATTGAGTATCCGGATCCCACCAAACAAGGACTCAAATCACACAAGATGGTCTATCTAGGATCTTATACCACAATCGAACCAAAGATCAAGCATACAAGGCATAAACCATCATATCAAAGTCAAAACTCTAGTTTCAAGTTTTAATATTCTTTTTATGGCTTAATTAACCCATAGGAACCCATATCATAAATTATGAAACCCTCAAACTCAACCCACAAAAACTTGGACAGATTACCCAAGCGTATCGATACGTCTGTATAGGGGGTATCAAAACGCGCCAATATCAAAACTCTTCTCTTATGTTTCAATACTCTAAAGCGATGCCTTAAGACCAAGGGAAAACCAACCTGTATCGGTACACCTATGAGGGGTATCGATACGACCCCTTGTTTCAATGCGCCCCAGATGAGGTATTGAAACGATTTGCCAATAGAAATTTTGGTTTCGAAAAACGGGCTTGGCGTTCCAGAATTCCTGTTATCAAAACCTTATTTCCTATCTAGGGTATCTATATGCCTACTAAGGGTATCGATACCCCTGCACAAAAATGCAAGTCTACACCTTAAAATGCCTAAAAACTTCAACCTAAACCAAACCATTTGATCCCAAGATGTTCTTACACATTATTGAAGTAGTTTAGGTGAGTTTCTAACCAATTTTACCCTATATCATTAACCATAATTCAATCCACCATTAAAGCATGCAAAGGTTCTATCCTAAGTCAAACCATCACAAACCAATCAAACATGCCAAAATAATGATAATGCACTTGAATACAAGGATTTGGAAGTATACCAACCTCCAAAACAAATTGAAGAAATACCACAGCAAGCCTTAAACCTTCTCCTTACCCAAGCTCCTTGAAGATGGCTCACCTTGCTCCCTCACTACAAGATAAGCTATCAACAAGTTATCATTCTATCTAAAAAGATTCTAAAGAGCTAAAAACAAGCTCCTAACCAACTAAAGCTCTCCTAAAACTCATTCTTGTTCATACCTAAAACCTCCCTTAAAACCTAACCTCCACCACTTGGAACCAAACTTACCTTGAAAGAGAGATCTCTCGTAGTTGAACAAAAGCTTCTCCTACCTTAAAACGGGATAAGCAAACCCATGTCTCAAAATGTAACCTTTGATGAAAAAGCTCTTAGGTGAAGATGGTTTAGGAGAAAAGATGAAACAAAAAGGGTGAGAGTGATCTTACTTTCTGTCAAGTGTAGAGAAAATAACTCCCCTATCTCTCTTACCACACCAAAAAGGAAATTACCAATATGCCCTTAACGAAAACCCAAACCCAAGCCCAACAACACCCTCAAGGCCCAAACAAGAGGCTCAAACCTCGGGTTAACCCAACTTTGAGTCACGAAACTCAGGTTGTGACAACATGTATGTTGGATTGCTTAATTTATTCGGTAGCTTAGTGACCCTTTAATGGTGATTTTGTATTTGATTGATGAATTGTTGTAACCTAGGTAGAAACACACCAAATATTGCATTAATAACTTGTAGGAGCGAGGTGAGAATCAACCATATAGGTTGATCTGGAAAATTTGGTGATTTCCTAACCCAGAACTGCAAAAATCATATAGGGATATTGGTAAGGGGTTGTCTCGTATCAGTACACTATAGTAGAAGGGTGGGTAAAATATAAAGCGTGCTTATTTCAAATTCTAGAGACATGTTTTGATACCAATATTCAAGAGTGTACCGATACCACTATTACATTGTATGATTCCAATGCTTAGTGGTCGTAGGTCGTACTACTATATATATTATTATTATGGTATATGAGATGTTGTGTAGACTTCTCTTAACGTGTATATATTGTGTTTCGATAATATACATACATGATATTCTGTATTTAGGCGGTTATGGTAACGCTATTGTTCTCATTCCATGACATCATTCATGTAGCATTTTCTTTATTTATGATATGTGCGATGTAGGTCAAGTGGCGGAGTACCCACTAAGATTTTGTAGCTCAGCATTTTCGGAATATGTTTCCGTGCGTAGGTTAGATGGCGACGAGGATCAGAGGAGCATCATCGTAGTTGGTTTCAACATCGACTTGAGTTAGTGTAAATTTACTAGATATAATGGGACATGTACTTATAGGACCCTATATGTAATTGTAACTCTTATTTTAAGTTGGATCGAGTCAAATGTTTTAACGATTTGTATTATTTTGGAGCTTCGTACTATTTTGATTTACTTGGATTTATGACTTTGGTTGAATGGAATTGGTCGGTTTGAAATGATGGATTTTTATTTGAATTTAAATGTGTCAATGGGCTTTTTGAGCGAAATTTTAAAATACAGGTTTTAGGCCTCCGGTCAATAAAACATCTAGGTCGAAGGTTGAAGGGATTGATGCGTAAGCTCGAATCGATCACTGATAACCGTCAAGTGGGTTGTTTTTGGTACTTGATTGAATTTTCTAAAATCAAATGAATTGGAAAAATAACACAATGATTTTAAGGTGGTTCGGCCACGCCTACATCCACTACCTTAGTACACAACTAAGGATTTCAACCAATTCACTATGAATTCAACCTTTTTACTGGTTTAAAGGATAACCGTTACAACCCTATCTTTTGGACTTGGCTAAGATAGAACAAACACTAATTTTTGTCTAAGGCTAAACTAGAAACTCTTCTTTTACAAAGGGATAAAATATGTAAACTAGTAAACCTCTCAAAGGTGGGTGTTTACAAAAATTTAGCTCACAAGAAAAAGTATCGAAGATATACAAATGAAAACGCTCTAAAATACGTATAAGAGAAATAAATAAATTTGCTTTGGACTCAAATTCTCTTTATCAGCATGTTTGGATATCTTCTTCTCTTTTTCAAGTTTCTTTGGCTTGTATTTATAAAGTGAAATAAAAAAAAAACTAGCCATTGAAAAACTAGTCATTAAAAACTAGTCGTTGTAAAACTACTCGTTAAAAACTAGTTGTTAGAAAACTAGTTGTTGGGGAGTTTAATTAATTTTACAATATTTGTTTAAGTCGAAAAATATTTTTTATTGAGTTATATTGAAATAAATATCTTAACAATCTTCCTCTTTTTGATATAACGAAATCACTTGAAAATTTATTTTTGAAATTCCCCCTTAGTAAAAATAAAGTTTAAATAAGAGATTAAAGTTTCAAAATCATTAAAACTCTTCCTTATTCATTTGAAACATTTGAAAAGTCAATTTTTCATAACATTCTCCCCTTTTGTTATATCAAAAATAGTTCAAACAAAAGTTTGAAAAATTTTAAAGCTCATAACATAGGATAGTATTTTAAAATGCAAATTGTTTAAATCAAAATTTGAAATTAAGTACCAAATGTTAGTTTAAAAACATAGATTTACCCTTACTCATTGTATCATATTTTGGCTTAAAAATAACACTTAGAAGAAATTCAATTATCCAAGACTTATAACAAAAATTAGATAACTAAAGAAAGAAAATAACAACAATAAGTTTAAAGGTTATTCAATTTCTTTATGTGTATGACTTGAGCATTCTTTGATCTTTGATATGCTTGTCATTGCTCCACACGCCTACAAAAGACATTTATTTGGATTTTGATATCAAAATTACTTTGGATCCATTTACATTAAGTGCAATTTCTTTAGTTCCCTTTGGAACTCATACTTGTATAATCCTATAAGTCTTGTTTTTATAGGACTAGTATGCAAGGAATGATCATGATAATGGCAATGTGAGCATTTTGTCATTATGTGACAAGAAGAATTATTTGAAATAATTCCTTTTTTTTTCTTTTGTTAAGCTATCAAGCTTAACTTTTAAATAAAAAATTTTCTTTTTAAAAATCTTCATTCTTTGTTTTTGAAAGCTCTAAATCATTTTTTTAAAGAATGACTTTCAAAATCAAATTTTGATTTTAAAAAAAGATTATTTTCAAATTTTGAAATCATTTTTTTTTTAAATTTGGAATTTATGGTCTCAAATTCCAAAAATAATTCATCGTATTCATCTTACAACTCATTAAAAGAGTATAAATCAAGCTCACTAGAGTTAGATGATACCTCGGGATCATCGAGAGCCATAACACTTTACACCTTAGTTGGTTGGAGGAGGTTTGCAATTGATGGGATTTCATCTTTCTTCTCTTCTTTGCCATAGATTCTCTCACATTTCTTTGGCACTCTTGCATGTGGAGACTTTATTTGAGATGTCTTCATTAAGGCCACAAAGAAAAATGTGCATTGTCTTGACGTTTTAGCTTTGCCTTCGCGTCATTGACATACTCCGTTGCTTCTTTTTTTTGGGGAGCTTCCAAGTAGCCATCTTCAGCAATATCTCAAACCTCAAAATCATGGGAATTGATGAAGAGTTTCATGATATTTCTCTATTGGAAGTAGCTTTCTCCTTCGAAGAGCGGAGGACACGTGATAGAGCGACCTTCTTCAAAGCAAGCCATTTACTTGAAAGATGAATTTTGATTGATGTATATTTACTCTCGAATGTTAGTCCGAATTGATGGATACAGGGCTCTTATACCAATTGAAAGGATTGATGTGCAAGCTTGAATCAATAACCGATAACCGTCAATTGGGTTGTTTTTGGTACTTGATTGAGTTTTCTAAAATTAAAAGAATTGGAAAAATAACACAATGATTTTAGAGTGGTTCGGCCACGCCTACATCCACTACCTTAGTACACAACTAAGAATTTCAACCAATTCACTATTAATTCAACTTTTTTATCGGTTCAAGGGATAACCATTACAACCCTATCTTTTGGACTTGGCTAAGATAGAACCAACTCTAGTTTTTATCTAAGTCTAAACTAGAACCTCTAATTTTACAAATGGATAAAGATGTAAACTAGTAAACCTCTAAAGGTGAGTGTTTACAAGAATTTAACTCACAAGAAAGAGTACAAAAGATATAGAAATGAGCACTCTTTGAAATAAATAAATTTGTTTTAGACTCAAATTCTCTTGATCAACATGCTTGAATATTTTCTCCTCTTCTTCAAGTGTCTTTGGTTTTTATTTATAAAGTGAAATAAAAAACTAGTCGTTAAAAACTAGTCATTAGAAAATTAGCCGTTAGTCCAAAAATATTTTTCATTGAATTATATCAAAATAAATATCTTAACAAAGGTATTATATGATTCTCGATTTTTCTTTTCATACTGAGAGATTTTAACACTTTCTTAAAGAAATTTACAATTAAAAAAAATAGATTTTTAGCTTTGTAAAGATGTTTATGTTATAAGAAAAAGTCGAAATACTTTAATAATATTTTTACATGAAAAACATTATAAAAAACTTATTTTAAAATATTTAAATAAATTTTACAATAATTTATTAAATTATATCAAAATTAATCATAAAATTATTGGACATGAAATATAAATTTATTTAACTTTCAAATCATGTTAACCATTAATACGGTATACAAATTTGTATCAAACATATATCACTATATCGTAGTTTTATTTAATTTATAATTAATTTTATGATAAAATTAAATGGATTCAAGTTGAAGCAAAATTAAATTTGTCACACATTCCTACACCGTATATGTTGAAGTGGATAGGGAATTCCAATTAAAATGGTGTGCGACTGAATAAAGAGGATAAGACTAGCACACATAAGTATGCACCAATGACAGAGTTATATATATTTTAAATTTGATTGAATCTATATTTATTTTATTTAAAAAAATCATTTAATTTAAATTTTTAATTTATATAAATTAATTTTTAAATTTTATAATTTTTATTCGCTCTAAAATTTTGAGTTTTTATGACTTATATCTATTTTAAAAATATTTTAATTTATACCTATTCATTAAAGTCATTCAGAATCTATTATTACCGATAAATCCATCTTTGAACCTACTGTCTTAAATCAGTAAAGCTTATAAAAATAGTAATTAAGTTCAAATACTTTTCAAGGACCTCCAACAATTACGGAGCAATGTTTCAAAAACCATATAAATTATGTAGATTTGATAATTAGATCAATTATTTAAATACGATTATAATACATATAGATGAAAATTATAAATGCAAGTTTTTGAATAGTTTTTAAAAGATTATAAAATATTATTTGTTTATACATATTTTTTAATTCATTGATAATATATTTTATAAATAATATAATTTAAACTCGTGAATTACTTATTAAGTTTAAAATATTCAATATACAATATTAACTATATTAAATATTTATAAATACATTATATTTATCTATATAAAATGGTACTTCATTTTTATAGTTTGTATATTATTAAAAATTTGTTACATAAATTCAGAAGTCATAAATGTATGAATCGACATTAATAAGTTGTTCAATTATACACACCAAACATAGACAATCCTGGCCGCCCGAAATTGATAAAATTAAAAGCAAAAACCAAAAACAGTGGTCACCTGTTTCATTGCCAACCCCCAACAGTAATGGGGGAGTAGGTTGCAACATTAATTTGGATTTATCTCACTCCTCAATAAAGGAAAATTCTATATTTTTGTGTACTTATATTATATAAAGAGGTGAAAATGTAAAAAAAATTATAAGTGATTTAATTTTCAGATTAAGGTTCGATTTAAAGTCGTTACAGATTTAAAAATTTATTTAAAGGGGAGTATATATAAAATTTGGAAATCTAATGATGAACGTAAAACTTAAATAATATAAAAATTTAAGGATTAATTCATAAAAATTAAAAGTAAATATGTGAATTTTGAAAAGTTTAGTGTGAACATGGGTTCACCCTATTATAAGGGCGGATCTAGCACTGATTTAAAACTTAGAAGTTTAAGTGTAAGAGTTAAATTTAAAGTTTATGGTTAGAATTTAAATTTAGAGGTTAAACTTTATTAAAAAAAATACTTAAGTCAAATATTTCATATCGAGTGAAACATTGAGATTAGTTTATATATAAAGGCCTTTGGAACCTCTCTTGTTAAAGGAGAGATTATTAGATGAACCTTGTTCACCACGTCATTCATAGTTAAGTAATTTAGACTGTTCATTTTAAATAACTACCTAATAATTGATCACCCACTAATTACTTGTAGAAAAGAGGTGATGATTTACCTTAAAAAAATTAAGATGAACGGTCCTAATTGATTAGGATCACAGATGATACGGTAAATATGATTCGCCTAATAATTTTTCTTTGTTAAAGATCGGTAGATAAGGTCCCTTACGCGTTTATTGTCGTTCATTCTTGAAATTAAGAGTTATATGTTTATTTCTATAAAAATAAATATGGAGTTATTTTGATTCCAGATTTGTTCTGAATTTATAATCCAAAATAATTGTTATAACATATACTAATGAGCGATTAAAGTAGATTTAATCTATTTTTTTTATACAGCTTATTCTAAATGAATCTTGACAAGTTTTTTGTTCAAACGATTCAGCTGTTATTATAGGTGGTTTTAGACAGAATTTAAAACATGTTTTAAATGTAATTAAATCGCCTTTAATGATTGGTTTATTACCTATTTATTTGGATGAAACTATCTTTGTTTTTACACTATAAATTGAGCTGTTCTCGGCTCATTTTAATATCACGAAAAGATACAAACTATTACTTTTATACAATTTAGTTTTCTTTCAAAAATTCTTTTGAGCTTTTTAAAGTTTTTCGAAGAGAAAAATAATACCACTAGATTTTATTATAAAATTTAATTGTATAAATTACTAGGGTAATTGTACTAACTTCAGAGGACGATCCGTCTAGAAAAACAACTACAATAATTAGAGTCAATCTGTTTCTAGGATAGATGATTTTAATTAAAGATACGATTGTTTTAATATTTTTGCCATTTCATATTATTTTATCCTTTCAAAGCTAACACTATGTTTTTTAATAATTTTTTGATAGAATTTAAGTTTAAGGTAATATAGTTAAGAATTTAAATTTCAACTTATAAACCCTAAAATTTAACCATAAATTCTATATTCTAACTATAATTCTAAATTTATAACTCCTATATTTATACCCAAATTCTAAACCCTAAAACTAAAACTCTTAAAAACATTCAATTTTTATTGTTAATATATAAAATATTTACCTTTTATATAAATTTTAAGATATTTATAATTTGGGTACCATAATCTAGTTTTTATCACATAATTTAATATCAAAATAATATAAAAATATGTGTCAGAAATGAAATTTAGGTATTGGTTTAAAAATATAAAAAATATCAATCTAAAACTAAATGTAAATATTAATTTAAACTCTCAAGCTAAACTTAGATAAACAAACCATATATTGTTAGTTATTTATATGCATTTTAAAAAGCTTACTGTCGTTTGCGACTTTGTTTTTCTTCTTTGAACAGATGATCAATAATTAAATTTTAGTATTAATTGTTGAATATTTGTTTATTATAATTTTTTTTATTTTAATAAAAGATTTTATTTTTATGGTACGATGTTACTTTATTCTTATGATACATTTTTTTAACTTTTTATGATTCGTTTCATCTGTCCTTATGATGTAATTTCAACATACCCTAGCAGTCCTTTGTTACTCACACTGAGATTTTAACGATGCTATTTTCTGATTATAATTTGTCAGTGATCATGAAAAATTAGAATCATACTCAGTTGATGGTTGGTTGCCAATGTAATCAATCTCGGAACATTTTGTCTTACAATTTAGTATTAATTTAAGAAAAAAATATTTAAAGAACTTGACAGAAGATAATTTATTTTTTTACAAACGTTTAATATTTAGTGTTTAATTATAAGGATAAGAGTTTTAATGTTTGTAGTTAGATTTTAAATATAGTTTAAAATTGAAGGTTTAAGATTTCAAATATAAGAGTCAGGATCTAAGACCTTAAAAATGATATGTAACAATTTTAAAAACCTGTTTGTAAAAAAATGTTGACGATGTATTAAATAATTATACTTTAATTTAATTGGAAAATAAGTTTTATGGGGTGATTAAATATATAGAGATAGGATCAAGTTAAGTAATGTAAAACTCTCTAAGTTTTACACGTTTTTTGAATCGTTGGATGATTAAAACAAATAATTTAAATTAATCTCTTTTTTATCAAGTGATAATATTCACATAATCAACTGGTAATCTGAGCTACATGTTTCAATCATCCAACAATATAAAAAACGTATAAAAACAATTTTACACTGTATAACTTATCGTATCCCAAATATATATAGTTAATAAGCAAAGTTTGAAATTTGTGTTGATAACATAGTTAATATTATAAATTTTGGGTTGGTTAGAAAAATTGTTTTTTTAATAAATTTTAATCTTAACCTTACTTAGAGGAGATGAAAAAATAAATTCTAGGAGAAGAAATAAGATGTTTCTAGTGAGTCCTGAACTCATGTCTTAAAAGAATATAAGCAAATAAAGATGAAAATTTTGACCAATCAGACAAATATACTTATATCTAATAAACTTATCTGAATATGATGATTTAATTTTGACCCGAAATTCAAACGAATCAAACCGATTCTAATTCTAGTTGAACCAAAAATGGACCTGAACTGAATAGACTTGAATCGATTTCATCCAAGCTGAATGCAACTCGAAATAAAGAAAATATATTAAAATAAAGAAAGATAAGATTTGAATTGCGGCATAATTCATCAAAAATCAAATATACATATATAAGATGTAAAAACCTAACTCAGCCTAAAAACCTAACCGGAGCCGATTATTTTCTTGCTAACCCGATATTAACCTGATTCGAAATCAATCGACCTGAAATAACCAAATAAATATTAATCGAACCGGAAATCAATCGACTCGACCCTTTACCCGAACTGAAATCAAAGTAGTCCTAAACTAAAATCAAAATTTTGAACCAAACTCAAACCAATCTGAGCCAAATTTAAACCGATTATAATTAGAACCAAAATAACCCGTTTACCACCTCTAAATATGCTTTCTAAAAAAATTAAAAATCATAAAATTAGATGACTAATACTTTGAAATCCCCAAAGGATAATTTGTTTCTATTAAAGATGATTAATTTTGGATAGAGACTAACGTAGTATTGTTCCGTTGAATAAGGGGAATGGGTCTGCCTACTCGTGATTATGCATTTATAATCTTCAAAAGCTTGCTTTTTTGCATTTAATAAATTTGGAATATGAGATTTATTGATTGGCTTAGTGGTCAAAGATATTCACTCTACTTCATTTTGTATGAGTTTAAATCTTGGTGAAAAAAGTTATAATTTCTCTACTTATCAAATTTTTTTGATGATATGAATATTAATAGAAACATAGGCGATTTAGAGTTTTGTGTAATTTATTAAAATAAGATTTTTATTTTATAATCAGTAAAATATATATTTTTTTATAAAAATATTTTAATGAAAAAATATTATTAGATTATCCTCTTAAGTAATAAAAAAAATAAATGTTAAATATCTAAAAATAAAAGATCAACTTTTCAACAAAAAATACCTTTTTTATTTTAAATTTTAGATAATTTATATATATACATAATTATATATATTTAAAAAAATTATAAATATTTAGTTTAATTAATTTCTTTGTTTTTAAAAACTTTTTTTGAGTTCTATATCATCGTTCTTATTGTGCTTATCCAACGGACCAACACCTCACCGAATAAAAATACTTTCTTTTATGATTTATTCTGATATAATTATACCTTTTCAATAACCATCGTTCTTATTGTGTTTATCTAACTTATTGTGCTTGTTCAACGGACCAATACCTCACCGAATAAAAATACTTTCTTTTATGATTTATTCTAATAAAAATTATTTTAAATCTTAATTTATAGTAAATATTAGTAAAAATTTATTTAATAAAAAATAATTAAATAAATATATTTAATTAATTAATTTTATAAATGATGTGAAAATGATTCGCGATATAATTACTTCAATAAATATATATAGAAAAGCAAGAGTCATGGGAGGGCAATTAGAGCCTGTCTCAATTACTTTCGTGTACGCCACCTCATAATTGCCAACCTCTCTAAATCTAACCCATCATGAATCAACGAAGGTCCATTTCTAGATTTTCTTTAAAAGCACTGCCTTGTGTATGACTTTACCCTTCATTCGCACTCACCACCACTACTGTACTTCATTTTCTCTGGTCCTTTGCCATGGAGTTAGGAAGTGTTGTCCAATTTCTTGAAAACAAATCCATTTTTGTGACCGGGGGAACAGGGTTCTTGGCAAAGAGTGAGTAAGATCTTGTCTCTATTATTACACTATTGCAGACTAATGTCACATGAATGATATGTCTTTGGTTCCAAATGCAGTTTTTGTGGAGAAAATACTAAGAGTCCAACCTAATGTCAAGAAACTATATCTTCTTGTAAGAGCAGCCGATCAGAAATCCGCCATCCACCGCTTGCACAACGAGGTTAGTTCATTACAAAACATGAACTCTTGTTTTTGATTATTACAACTGCCGACTGCGGCAGTAAGTAACTGGTTTTGTGTTTACAGATCATAGGGAAAGATTTGTTCAGGAACCTGAAAGAAAAACATGGGAAAAGCTTCACTTCATTTATATCAGAGAAAATCAGTGTGATCCCTGGAGATGTGTCCCATCAGAATTTAGGTGTTGAAGAGTCTGATCTCATTCAACAGGTTTTTAAGGATGTGGAAGTTATCCTTAACCTTGCTGCCACCACCAACTTTGATGAAAGGTATGCTGTTCGGTCCACTATATCGCCGTAACGATGCAATACATATGTTATTATCCGTAACCGTGATACCGAAATCACGGGTGTTGTGTGTCTTCATTAATCAATTTTTATTAACATTTTTTGTGTAGATATGATGTGGCACTTGGCCTCAACACCATGGGGGTTAAATATGTTGTGGACTTTGCCAAGCAATGTGTCAAGCTACGAGTATTGATTCATGTATCCACAGGTTGGTTGGTGCTGGTAGACATATATTTATTACAGGAACATGAAAACATGAATGCTTTGTCGAATAGAAAATATTGAACAGAATTCGTCATTCCTTTTTCTGAACAGCATATGTGTCCGGCGAGAGATCGGGGCTCATACTCGAGAATGGGTACGGTGTCGGGGAATCTCTGAATGGTGTGTCTGGCCTGGATGTCAACACAGAGAGGAAAGTGGTGGACGAGAAGCTTAATGAACTTAGATTGCAAGGAGCTTCCGATAAGAATATCACTATTGCCATGAAGGATTTGGGCATCCACAGGTTTCCCTTTTTCTATTTCCTACTGTCTCAAAAATATTAATCACACATTAATAATTTAAATTATTTTTATAATAAAATTAAATAGACTCAAGTTGAAGCAAACCTAAATTAAATGCATAAGCCTGGCATAATAGATCCACCTTTAAACCCACTGTCTTAATTCATTTAAAGCTTATAAAAATAGTAATCAAGTTCAAATACTTTTCAAGGACCTCCAAGAGTTATGGAGCAATGTTTCAAAAACCATATAAATTATTGAGATTTGATAATTAGTTCAATTATCTAAGTACCAATATAATATATTATTAAATAAATGAAAATTGTAAATGTAATTTTTAAAATAGTTTTAGATAATTAAAAAATAATATATATTTTAAATTTTTTTGATAAAATATGTATTTTACGGTTAAAATAATTAATTATATTAAATATACATATATATATTATATTTATCTATATAAAATTATACTTAATTTTCATGAAAAAGAGTGACGCATTGATATATTTTATAAAGTTTGTTACATAAATTCAGAAGTCATAAATGTATGAGTCGACATTAATAAGTTTGTCAATTATACCCACCCAACACATACACCCCTGGCCGCCCGAAATTGATGAAATTAAAACCAAAAACCAAAAACAGTGGTCACCTGTTTCATGATCATGCCCACACAACATTAATTGGGGAGTAGGTATAAAATTTAATATTAAATTTCTATATATTTTTTGTATTTATATTATATTATAAAAATATTTCATGTACCAGTAAACACTGTAAATATTAATTTTATTAGACTAATATATATTTTGGTACATAACTTTTGATTTTTAAGTTTAAAATTCAGTTTGATATTATTTTGAAAAGTACGATAAAATATATTTTTTTAAAAAAATTAAAATATTTTTAAATTATTTGATTTAAAATTATTAAATAGAATCGAGTTTAGTAAACTTAAGCATATTAAATACTTTTGAGATTTTATAACTTATAAATATTTTTTATTGTGGTTGTAATAATTGATCGGACAATAAAACATAAATATTTATTTGAATCTAAAAATTTGAATTCAGGTATTAATTGAACAATTAAACCAAGCTTATGTAATAAAATGTATAGCATTATAGTAAAGCATTCAATCTGGGGTAACTAAAATAATGAAATTCATGTTCATGTACCTAATTTGACTATAAATAATAATTTGAACTAACAAGTCAAATTTAGATAAACAAACCGCATATTTTATCGTTTTTATATTTATATAAATTTTAAAAAATATCTTTGAAGGTAATTTTCTTTTAAATTTAATTTTTATTTTATTTTCTTAAAAAAAATTAGCTTGAGAAGACTAACAAAGGAGTAATTTTTTATACACATGTTGCATAAAAAAAATTACACAAACATACATATTAATTTTTAATTATTAAACTTTGAATTTAAAATCTTTAACACTCTAAAACCTTAATCATAAACTATAGATTATAATCATAAATTCTAAATTATACTAACTAAACTCCTAAACCTTAAATTAAACCAATAAAAAATAGAAAAAATTATATATTTAATAGTTTCCCTAAATTAACTATAAAGGTTAAAAAATATTTAAAACAAGTTTTGGGAAAAGGTTATAGGAGGATTTAAAATATATACAGGTAATCATGAATAAAAATAGAGATAATATTATGATTTTGAGTTTGAGACTAAAATTTTTTGTTTTTAATATTTTAGTATAATTATACGATAATATTTATTTATTTATTTATTTTTGATTATATACCGTATAAATTATACTGCTCAAACCCTGGTTAATTAGAAAGAATAATGCATGGTATTGTTTTCCACCAAATCCACTTACATAGTTCTAATATGTATCTTACCAGGGCAAGGATTTATGGATGGCCCAACACGTACGTGTTTACCAAGGCAATGGGAGAAATGATGTTGGGGGAATTAAAAGGAGTTATACCCACAGTAATCCTTCGCCCAACCATTATCACCAGCACATACAAAGAGCCATTCCCTGGATGGGTAGAAGGAACCAGGTGGGTCTAATAACTTCAGTTAGAAATACAATACTCAGTCATTTACTACTTACTCATTAGTCTACTCGGTCCTCTTTACAATAGAACCATTGATAGCCTAGCTGTTGGGTATGCGAAAGGCATCTTGACATTCTTCCTCGGAAATCTGGACTCGATAGTAGATGTGGTGAGTTCACTCGGTGTTTATACTTCAAGTCCATTTTAAGACCACCCCCCTGCCTGCCTGCCTATATTCATCGACATATGCATATGCAGATACCAGCAGACATGGTGGTGAATGCCATGATAGCAGCAATGATGGCTCACGCTTCACATCAACCACCTGAGTGCATATATCAAGTCGGTTCCTCCCTCCGGAACCCCATCAAATACTTACATCTTCAAGACTACGGATTCCGTTACTTCACCAACAAACCATGGATCAACAAAGACGGGAAGCCGGTCATTGTCGGCA
The DNA here is from genome assembly GCA_035048815.1 of Abelmoschus esculentus. NCBI lineage: Eukaryota > Viridiplantae > Streptophyta > Magnoliopsida > Malvales > Malvaceae > Abelmoschus > Abelmoschus esculentus. The sequence continues at coordinate 5,556,615 of JAUCBN010000056.1, read as the reverse complement.
GAGTTCGAGTTCTCGACAGCATGGATAGCTTCCACAGATACATGGCTTTCCGTTACTTGCTACTTTTGAAGGTCCACCCCCAAACCCCTTCTTTTGTTTTGTTTTCAACCTGTAATTCTATGGTGTTTTCTTTAAACTGATTGGTTTTTAATTTTATCCATCCTCCTTAGGGACTGGAATGGGCAAATGCAGCATTCTGTCACTTCTTTCAAGGTGTTTACAGTGATATGAATAGGAAGATCAACTTTGTCATGCGGTTGGTTGACATTTACAAACCTTACTTGTTCTTCGATGCCGTGTAAGCCTCTCTCTCCATAGTTCTGTTGCAGCTTTAATTTTCATTATCAAGTCTCTTGATTTCTCTGGAATTACAGTTTTGATGATTTGAACACGGAGAAGTTACGAATGGCAGCAAGAACAAGCCTGGTGGAGGAAGACATACTGTATTTCGACCCCAAATGCATTGATTGGGATGATTACTTCATGAACATTCACATCCCCGGCATCGTAAAACATGTTTTCAAATGATTTGGGAGACACATTGAATTGGATAATAAGGGTTATATTTCCTAAATGTTTTGTTTTTCCTATATGCTCTACCAAGTTCATGGTTTTAGTCAGTGCAAGTTTCTGCAATTCATGGCATGGCAGCATCAAAAGTATGTTTAGCTAAGAATGTCTTATTATCAAACTATATTGGATCATACTGTTTGCCTAATATATACCTCATCCTCATGAATATATGTTTTCAAGTTTGTCGAGCTTGAATCGTACAATTTTTATCTTGCTGAAATTAACATCAATTAGCCATTTTAAAACAAAATAATCCTTAATGAATTATGTGCCACCAATGTTAAACACAAAACTCCTAGTGACACTACTATATATCTTTCGGTATTAAATTTTCTAGTACAAGCAGATGAAGACTCGTCAAGTTAAAGAAAAAGATGCTGACTGAAGCAAAACCATGATATAAAATCAGATTTAACCTACAGAACAAATTAACTCCAAGTAATAGATGAGCCAAAGTTAGTTCCTTTAACGCCCGTACCAGTCATGATTGGAACCGTGAGGTGTTGTATATAGAACACTATTAGACATCCACTCTTCAACCAGCTATCTAGAGGAAGGATTTTCTAAGAGGGTTCGAACACGCTTATTATGCAGGATGACAAGTGGCCATTTATTCCCACTTCTAGTATACATTTCTTTTATGACAGTATCAAGCTGTTCTATTGCAATGTTTACAAAAATGAACAATAATTAGTAACACAAATCGAGAGACAGAAGATAAAGAACCATATAAATGCAAAATAAATAAGCCAACTGTTGGATGTACAACCTGAAGAACACTGAAGCCACCCTCTGCAAAATTTAGTTGGTAGAGCCCAATATTTGCCTTATTCACAATGGCTTCATAATTGATATTGTTTTCCAACCAATCCTTTATTAATCACGTCGATGTCGTTTTCAGTCTGGGTCGAAATTGGTTTGACCTTCAAAGTCTCTTTATAAATTAGAGTCGTCATCAGTCGTTTTGAATAGGTACGACTGAAAACCAATAAAATTGATCTGCGTTTGAATCAGAGTCGTAATCGGGTTCAGGAGTTAGTTACTTGCGAGGAAGGTTATAGCAACCCCACAACGCCCAAAATTAGTACCTAAAAGGGGTTGTATTTTCTACAAAGCTCCAAAGGTGGGTTAATAAAACTATTATATAAAAAAAAATTGAAGAACACAATATAAACACGTGCAAAAAAAATTCAAACATGAAAAAAAATTAAACAAAAAACATACACAAGAAAACTAAATAAATTAAAAATAAATTATATATAAAATCTAATTTTCTACTTCATTACTATAATAAAATATAATTAAAATCCAATTCAAAAATTAATTAAATTAATAAAACCAACTAATTACCAAATTAAATCTATAGCAAATTTGTAGAAAGGGTTAGTTGGCTTAGCCGAATTGGTTAAGTAAGTTAGGGATGGTTGTTAGGAGGTCAAGATGTTTTAACCCTGATGGTTAGAGTGTATAAATAAAGGCTCACGTATCACTTTTACATATAATAATAACAAAAGCATATTCATCTCTTTCTTCTTTGCTTAGCTTCTTCTGCTCCATTTCATCTTCACATCAGTTCTTAGATGTTCGTCGGAGACACCTTAACATGGTATCAGAGCTACTGTCGGCAGCCGATTGTCTCTGAGCTCCACTCCAAAGTTGCAGGATTTTAAGAAAGGTCAGCTTCATTCTTTAGTTTCTTCATTTCCATGGAAATTCCACAAGTTCAGCTCGATTACTCTCATCCTTTGTATCTTCATCCCTCCGATACACTTGAAATTCTTCTTGTCTCTCATCAACTCACAGGAGTTGAGAATTACAACATCTGGAGTAGGTCGTTACGGATAACTTTATTAGCAAAAAACAAAGTAGGGTTTATAGATGGATCTTGTACTCGAGATTCTACTTAAGAAGAACTAAAATCACAGTGGGATCGTTGTAATACATTAGTTTTTCATGGATCTTGAACTCAGTTAATCAAGATCTTTCATCTGGAGTAGTCTTTGCATCTAGTGCAACACTGGTTTGGGCAGATCTCTGAGAAAGATTTGATAAAGTTGATGGATCTCGAGTGTTTTACTTACATTGTGAGATTGCAACACAGGTTTAAGGAACGTCTTCAATTGCAACTCATCATACTAGATTACGATTGTTATGGGATGAGTATGATGCAATCAGTCTATTTTCCATTTACAATTGTGAAGCAATTCAAACGAACACTGCAAATCAGAAACAACAACGATTATTCCAATTCCTTATGGGATTAAATGAAACATACTCCATGGTTCGAAGCCAATTTTTACTCATGAAGCCTTTACCATCAATTAATCAAGCATATTCAAAGATAATCTAGGAGAAAGGTCAACGTCAAAACGCAAGAAATCAACAAACCTTACTTATTGCTTTCTATTCAAATAATGGTTCTAGTCAAGCAACAAATAAGAAAAGATTTAATGAGATTTGTGATCATTGTCATCTAAAGGGTCATAAGAGGGAGACATGCTACAAGTTGATTGGTTATCCTGCTGACTTCAAATTCACCAAAAGAAAAAATCCTCCTTCAGCTCATAATGTAGTTGCTGATACAAGTGTTGATAATTTGCCAAACATTTAGAGAGAAACTGTATCAGTTTCTTCCCCTGTACCTCACTTTACTTCTGAACAATATCAACAAATTCTGGATTTGCTTGGGAAAGGATTAGAAGTCAAAGCCTCAACACATATGGCAGGTACTGGTTCTAATTCTTTGTCTAAATCTTGGATACTTGACATAGGTGCCACCAACTATATGACTTTTGACTTAGAATGCTTGCATTCTACTGTTATATGTGACTCGCCCTCTTTCGTTCAACTACCAAATGGTAAGCCAACCCAAATAACTCATGTTGGTTCTCACATTCTTTCTCCTACAGTAACCTTATCCAATGTCCTTCATGTCCCAGATTTTCATTTTAACCTTTTATCCGTTTCTCAATTGACAAAACAACTAAACTATTGTATTCTTTTTTATCTTTAATTTTATCTTTAACAGGACCTCTACTGATATGGTCCTAACTAGACTCATCATTTCACATATAATTGTCATACCTTGAAATTTTTCCATAAATTATTCAAAGGGAGTATTACCTCACTTCATTCTCTATCTGCTCATATATGCATTATATCTTATCATTCATTTGCATGATTTTTACTTGTGCGTGGCTTTGCATGAATTTTATTAGTTGCATGAAATTAAATTGCATGAAAAAATAAGCATGCTACTTCATTCAAGCATGTATTGCTACATGAGTTCATTTAAGCATGATAGTTCATATGTATGTTAGTTTATTAAATATGTTATGTTCATTAAGCATGCTAGTTCATTTAAGTAAGTTCTAATTTATATATAAGTTGCATTATTTTAACATATGTTTTTGTGTTATTAGGTGCATTAAATCTGAATAAAAGCATGTTTGAAGTCTTTTGGGGTTCAAGAAATCAAGTAAGAGTAAAAGCATGGATTAAAACAACACTTAAAGTTGAAATTCAAAGAGTCTTGTATATTCACTCTACTTGTTCGGTATTTTTTGAGTTCGATCTAGGCCGAAATGAGTTTTGAAGTTTTCTTAAAACTTATTCCCCTATTTATTATCTTTCCAACGCACTTTGAATCACCTAGATACGATATCGTAAGCTTAAGATATGATGGGCTGGTAAATCTTTTACACAATTATTAGAGTTTCTAAGAGAAATGTTTCCTTCTGCAAAAATTTCTCAATCTGGCAAATCTATGAAAAAAATGATCAAAGATTTGGGGCTTGGTTATGAGAAAATTCACAACTGCCCGAACGATTGTATGTTGTATTGGGGTGATAAAAAACCCAGGAGTCATGTCATGTTTGCGGTAAATCTCGATGGATGAATATTGAAGCAGAAAATGTGAGTGAGGAAGAAGTGGAAGCACGATCAAGAAAAAAATCAGTCAAGGTTCTACGATATTTTCCTCTAATACCTAGGCTTCAAAGGTTATTTATGTCTTCAAAGACTGCTCAGTCTATGAGTTGGCATTATGATGGACGAACCGATGATGGATTATTAAGGCATCATGCGGTTTGTTTAGCTTGGAAGTCATTCGACCAAAAATTTCCAAGTTTTGCAGGAGATCCTTGAAATGTCAGGCTCGGTCTTGCATCTGATGGGTTTAATCCTTTTAAAATCATGAGCACTTCGTATAGTACTTGGCATGTTTTGCTTATTCCTTACAATTTCCCACCGTGGATTTGCATGAAACAATGATCTTTTATCTTATCTATGAGAAAGGCCCCGGGAATGATATTGACATCTATATGCAACCCCTTATTGAAGAGTTGAAACAATTATGGATGGGTATCGAAACATATGATGTGTTGAAGAAGGAGAACTTTAATTTACGTACAACTTTATTGTGGACTATTAATGATTTTCCTGCTTATGCAAATTTATCTGGGTGGAGTACCAAAGGTCGTTATGCTTGTCCTTGTTGTGCTGCTTAGACATGTTCTGAGTGGTTGTATAATGAAAAAAAGTTTTCTTACATGGGGCATCGACGATGGTTAGATGAAAATCATAGATTTAGATATCAAAAAAATATGTTTGATGGCACTGAAGAGTTTAGAAACGCTCCTGAGCTAACAATTGGGTTTGATATCTTGTCGATGTTGAAAGATACAAAGTTCACTTACGGAAAGAATAACCAACCACCGAACCAACGATCAAAGAAAAAGATAAAAGAGGTGTACGAGGGTGATGCTGAGCAGCTTAGTGATAATGAGTCTGATGAAGAGGATAATCCAAATGAGGCAGAGTTGTGGAAAAAGAGATGTATTTTCTTTGAATTGCCTTATTGGAAGCATAATATTTTGAGACATAATCTTGATGTCATGCACATTGAGAAAAATATTTGTGAGAATATTATCGGAACCATTCTTAATGTCATGGAAAATATAAAGACAATCTAAAGAGTCGACTTGACTTAGTTGACCTCGGAATTCGACATGATCTTCATCTTCAGATACTTCCTAATGGAAAATCATCGTTACCGCCTTCTATTTTTGTGATGCCGAAGAGAGAAAAAGAAATATTCTGTAAAGTGTTGAAAGCTATAAAGGTTCCAGATGGGTATGCATCAAATATATCTTGATGTGTCAGTATGAAAGATTGAAGACTTTATTCTCTAAAGTCACAAGATTATCATATATTGATGCAATATCTTATGCCAGTTGCCTTACGTGGTTATATGTCGAATGAGGTCATATCTTGTATAATTGAACTTTCCAATATAATGAAAGCTCTTTGTGGCAAAGTTTTGGTGGTTGAAGAACTTGAGAAACTCCAAGATCGAGTAGCCTTGACTTTATGCAATTTGGAGAAGATATTTCCACCTTCATTCTTCACAATTATGGTGCACTTGTTGGTTCATCTCCCTCACGAAGCTAAAGTTGGTGGACCAGTTTTCTATCGGTGGATGTATCCTATAGAGAGGTATTTGAGTATTTGTAGTTTTGAATATTTTTTATTTCAATTAGTTATAATAATGTTACGTTTATTATGTGTCTAGGTTCTTGTGCAAGTTGAAGTCTTATTGTCGTAATAAACGTTATCCCAAAGGATCAATTGCTGAAGCGTATTTAGCAGAGGAGTGTATGACTTTTTGTTCTAGATATTTGGAAGATGTCGAAACGAGATTTAATAAACCAAATCGAAATGAAGTATGCAGTACTAATAACTTAGCTGAGACTTATTTGTTTGGAAGATATGGTGAACCACTTGGAAAAGTTGAAATTGTACAGTTAGATGATAAGTCTTGAGTACAAGCACATCGATATGTTCTTTTCCATCATGACTCAATAGAACCCTTATGCACGTAAGTTTTTACAATTCATAATGTATTCTTTAAGCTTTTATTTTTCAAATTCTTTAACCACGTGACATATTTTATAGTGAGTATAAAGAAGAGTTACAATCTCATGTTCGTGCGAGAAGATTAAATCTATGAGAGAGTCATAAGTTGTTTACAGAAACTTTTCATGAATGGTTAGGGAAAACGGTAAGTAATTAAATCTTTATATGATAATGACATAATATATAATTTTTCTTGTCTTAATATATCAATATGAATGTTAACCAATTTTTTTTTCACGTGTAATAGGTTTGGGGTGGGAAAAAAGTTAGCGAAGAAGTTAAATGGCTTTATCAAGGCCCGAATATAATTGTTAAGAGATATAATGTCTTTCTCATAAACGGGTATAGGTTCCATACGAAATCTCGAGAAAGATTAAGGAGGACGCAAAATTGTGGGGTTGTTGTTACTTCTTCAACTACAAGTTATGCTAGTGCGAGGGACAATCATCTTGTGGAGGGAGATGTTGAATATTATGAAATTATTACTGACATTATTGAGTTGGATTATTATGAAAAACGAAAGGTTGTGTTATTTCGTTGTGATTGGGCTGATGTAAATAGTAGTCGAGGAATTAAAAAAGATCAATTTGGTTTTACAATGGTGATTTTTTCCCGATTGATTCATACTGGTCAACAACTGATGGACGAACCATATGTATTCCCTTCTCAAGTCAAACAAGTTTTTTATTCTCATGATCCAATAAAAAATGGTTGGTATGTTGTATTCCGTAACACCCCTAGAGACTTGATTGAAATCGGGGATGAGAGTAGAGATGACATTGAAACAAGATCAGAAACTTTGCTTTTTGGAACACAAAACTTAGATGGAACATTTTCTACTTCTACTTCACAGTTTCAATAGGTTCGAGGCAACATGGATGAAGATTTTAATGATAATTAACTGCATATGTAGTAAGATTTATATTAATTTGGATGGAGATTTATACACATATTAATAGTATTGTTGTCACTACTTACTTTTTTTTGTTTTTTTACAGATATTATGCCTAGGAGGAAATTAAATAGCTTAAATATTGTTCGAGTTCCTCGAATAGAGGGAGAAACAAATGAAGAAGATTTGTCTGGTGTTGGATCTTCATAAGTGCCTGAAACGGTGAAAAATATAGAAATAAAAGGTGTTTTTAACAGGTTATTTGAATTATACGTATTTGTTATTATTTAAATTATTTTAATAAGTTTTGATTTGATATATTTGTTATATAGGTGGAAATGGTCGAAGGCGCAATACTAGTGGGCGGACGACCTTGACGGAATTATACGATCTCCTAGTTGGGGAATGTGTAAAAGTTTCAAGAAACGATGACGACCAACCTATTGGGGCAGAAGCAGGTGTCTTGGCAAGTTATTTAGGCATTGTTGCATGCAATGCTTCAATTTTTCCAATCAATTATGAGTCCTGACATCAGATGCCCAATGGTAACAAAAATCAAGCTTTGGATCTTGTTAAGGTAATAATATTATTGAATTAATTAATTCATTATATTTAAATAGTAATATTTATATTTTTTTAATTGTGTCATTTTTAGGATAAATTTTCATTAGAGGTCTCAGATGATTATGTGAAGCATGCCTTAAGAAAGAAATGGAGAGACCATAAGAGTTTCTTGAAGAAGATATATTTCAATAATGATCTTAGCCTTCAAGAGAAACTTCAAAATGTTCTCCCAAGAATACTACGGTATCAATGAGAAGATGCAGTCAGGTTTTAGAGTTTAACAAAAGGAGAGGTGACATCGACAAATTTATAAAACTTATATTATATCATTATAATTTGAAATTTAAACATAATAAAAATTGGAAATTAAACAGGATCGAGAGCGGGTCGGAGTTTCTAGCAGACAAAAACAAAAGTTTACTCACACAGCAGGGACAAAGAGCTTTGCTCGTATAGCTAATGAAGAGGTATTAGTCCTTTCGCTAAAGATTATTTTTACTTGTATTACATTAAAGTTAATATTCATTTTTATTATATTTTGTAGCTTGTTACGAGTGGTACTAACATTGGACGTTTAAAGCTCTTCGATATTACTCACACAAAAAAGGATGGCTCTCCAATAACTCCTGAAGCTGGAGAAATTAAGGTATATCATTTCCCATAAAATTATATTATTTTTAAATAATGTTTGCATTTATTATGTATTGATAAATGATTATCAGAAGAAAATGAGGGGAAAAAGGATAGAGTATGAAGCTACGGTTTCAACCGATGGTTTCGCTAATATTAGTGATATCGAAAATCAAGTTTTTGCTAACGTTTTGGGTCCTGAAAGATATGGCCGAGTGCGTTGTCAAGGATCATTCGTAACACCGACTAAATATTTTGGATCAAACTCGTCTCAATACATGCCATCACAAAGTCAGTCTTCTCAAGCGGAAGTTAATCGTTTGAAACAACAATTAACTCAATTCCAAGCAGAGATGAAAGCTAGAGAAGTTGAGAGAGAAAAGAGAGAAGCTGAAAGAAAAGCTGAAAGAGCAGCAAGAGAAGCCGAAAGAGCAACAAGAGAAGCAGCAAGAGAAGCAGAGAGAGAAGCATTATATCAGAATCTTCAAAAATAATTTCAAGATATGATGGCGATGTTAAAGCAGAACCAACAAAAGAATTCTTCACCTTAGTTGATTTTAGGCTCATTTGGTTTGTAGTTAATTTTAAGATACGTTGATACTTAATTGTTATTCCCGTTAAACATTGAATTATATTATACTTTAATGTTTTAGACTTTAATTTATTTGGTAGTTAAATATTTATTTTATTTAAGTTGATATATCATTTTTAAATTATAATTGTTGTTGGAATATTACATGGAAAATCTTGGTAGTAAAATAACAATATAAAATATATTTTAATTTATTTGAATGGTACAATAGCAATAGCGGCGTATGAAAAACAAACACCACCAAAAGCCATCAAAATTAGTGGCGTTTGTACCAATAAACGCCATAAATGGACAGGATAAATTGTGGCGTTTTAGTAGAAAAATGCCACAATTGTACATGATTTTAGTGGCGTTTTTATAGAAAAACGCCGCTAATGTACAAGACTATTCTGGCGTTTTCTTTTAAAATGCCACAATAGTACACGAACAATAGTGGCGTTTGTATATAAAAACGCCGTTAATATACATGCCTTCTATGGCGTTTTTATTTTCAAACGCCGCTGCAGTTCGTGTACTATAGTGGCGTTTTTCAAAAATAAACGTCGAGACCTTTTGCGGTGCAGGTTATAGCGATATTTTTTACGGAGTTTTTTGCGACGCCGCTAATAATTTTAGCGGCGCTAATAAACGCCACTAAATGTATTTAAAAACGCCGTAAAAAACCAATTTTGGTGTAGTGAATTAATTAATTAATTAATTAGACTTGAAATCAATTCCTTGTTAAAAAAAGGGAAAATCCATTCATGTATTTGAAATTAAAATACAAAATTAAACAACATTAACAAGTTGCAAGTCGAGAGTTATTAGAATAAATTTTATTAAGCTAAAGAGTAAAGACAAGCAAATGATGTCAAATCCCAGAATAAATTTTATTTCTCAAACTTTCTTGTGGTATGAGCCGAAAACAATTAAAGAATTGATTTCAATCAAAAGATGATTTGATGATTACTATTGCTAAAGAGTTTTAGTTGGACTTTTTTAAGGTTATTAGAATTTGGAAAAGAAAAACAAGAGGCACTATTTTGTTCCCCTCCACAAAAAATAATCGAACAGGCTACTAAGGGTTAACTTTTAAATTTACTTGAATAATGTTTCCTTGTGTAAATAATGTGACAAGCATCTACTGTGTGTATCAGGTAGATTGAAATTTTTTGTTCCATGTCATAATCTTTTTTCTTGATTTTTATTTTAGTGTTGGAACAAGGGATAAGATTTTTCAATTATCTTGTTATTAATTTTTATTATATGTTTTCTTTCATGAATTTTGTGCTACTACTAGTCTGCTATCTATTCTTTGTTTATGTTCTATTGTTTTATTATTTATATGTTATTGTTTTATTATTCAATTTCAGGTAAAAAAATTAAATTCAAATAATAAATTTGGGATCAGATTCAACTGGATCATCAATCCCTTTAGATCCAGCAAGAAAATATGGAAAACCAGACCCTTCCAATAGAAATAACTTTTTTTATGGTTTTTGTGGTAAAATTACAAAGGGAGGGGCATATCGGATGAAACAACACTTAATTGGAGGATTCAGTAATGTGGTCAAGTCCCCTTAATGTCCCGAACATGTTAGGGAAGAAGTGAAGGCCTTTATGTTGAAAAAGGAAGAAGCAAAGGCTACAAATTTAATGTCATTTGAAAATTTTTCATATGATGATGATAATGATAAAGAACTTGAAATTGCCTAAGGTGATGATACAGACAACTCAAGTCAAAGGACCGGATCTAAAAAACCAAGAGTTAAGGGTGCAATGGATTTCTTTGTTGCTCCTAAAGTTAATCCACACAAAGGACCGGATCTAAAAAACCAAGAGGGACATATCTCCATGAACGATTTGAGGTGTTGCCTTGCATTTTCGGTTACTGACCCAACAAACTGTCCAATGGTATTGAGCATATTAAACATGATAGGTTTTAGCTTAAAGTGGGTTGCTTCGATTTCTGGTGTAACAACTCCTGGATTTAACCCGTTCAAATCCTCTACCAGGAAATCCAGGACTGTAGGCTGCCGCGACAATGGTGGCGGCGGAAGTCCTCCATTGCCAGCAGGTAAGTTATGTTCTATTGGAATATTTGCCATAACTGCTCGGATTTGTCTTCTCAACCTTTGCTGTGTGCGTTCAATCTCTGGATCTAGCTCGTACACAGGATGGCTTGGGTTGGCCCTGGTCATACACCAGTAAAAACCGAAGTTTAAATAAAACTAACTTAAGACGCGAGAAAATAAAGATAACAAAATTTAGTTGTCAATCCCCGACAACGGCGCCAAAAACTTGTTGCGTGTAAAAAGGGTTACACAATTTGTAAAAGTGAACACGTCACAAGTAATAAAGTGATAAATATCGAGTATCGTCTCTACAGGGATTGATATACTTAATATGTTTCCTTTGATCTTCTCGCTCTATAAAAGAAATAAAATAAAGACACAGATTAAATTGATTGTTCCGAATGAAACTAAAGTAACTTGAATAATAAAAAGAAAATAAAGAATGAAATCATATTGAGAGAATGGGCAGGATTCAGTTATGTCGTATTGTGGATTCAATTGACTTGTTTCCGTCTAATACAACTACACAACACTGCCTCGGCAATACTGCAGTTCTACTGCCTCGACATTGAAGGGTACGTCCTCCGCGACAATCCCTTGCTCTTGGGTGGACTTAATCAAGGTTCGGCAAAGTGTCCTTGGATGACCTCGCTTATCCCTAAGTCCAAGTATTGTTGATGACTAGTCCTTGATGATACCTCCCGGCGTGAATCAACTATAACCACCAACCAATCTCACACTTCTTTTAGCCGCTGAAACTCTAACCTATCCCTAGGTCGAGTTAGTATTTTCCAGCTAGAAAAATACCGTACTTATTCTTTTCGTGAATCTAACTCTCCCGATGTTAGATAAATTGATCTCTCACAAACTTTTCTCTCGAGCTTGAATGCAAGAAAAAAGAATGGTAAAGAATAAGCAAACCTTAATATTTTATTGCATTAAACAAGAAAACAAAGTTCAATATCCTCTCACAAATACTCGACAACTTTCACCTAAACCTTAAGAGAATTTAGAACATAGTGAAAAACAAAGAAAATGCTAAATTCTATTGTGAACTCTCCTCTCTCTTTTCTCTTGGACGGTACATCCTTTATATAGGCTAAAACTAGGACAACATCAACCTTGTATAAGAAGTTTAGTAAGTTTGGACGTTTCCTTCCTTGAAAAGGTAAATCTCTTAATTTGGTTCTTTCCATCTTTACACAGTCTTCTCGAACTCCAATTTCTCTGCAAAGTGTCTTGAAAAATCTAACGTTTTATGCTCTTCAAATCGATCACCACTTTGACTTTTGGTCTCAGGAAATTCCTCGCCTCGGCAGGATGCATCTGCTGCCCCGGCGAAGATCTGGCTTTGAGTCTACTTAGCTTCCATCAGTAGAAGCTCCCATTTGTGGCTGGTTCGATCAGGGTCCAAGTTTAACTGCAAATGCACAAAGATGCATTAAAACTTATATTTTCTATAAATTTCATCCTTATTTGTCTTGAAGGTAAAACATCCATATATTTCACATTAGGCTTATGCATTTGTCCAAATAGCTGTAGATTAAGTAATTATTTTCAATGAAAGGTGTAAAAGTGATAGTCTTTTGAGGACTTATCACACACCCAAACTCGAACTATTGCTTGTCCTCAAGCAATGCAAACCATCAAATTGTCGTACCTTATTCTCTATTAGTCTTACTTGTTCATCTATTTTCCCCACCATGACTATGCCTATTCTAAGTCTTAACCTTTCGGCTACCCAAGGACTTACCCGGAATCGAGCTATAAGATTTTGTGAGTGTGTGAGTTCTTGTGGACAAGTTTGATTAAAGGCTTTCTTAGACAAACTCTAAGTTCAAGACAAATAGATTTAGGATTAATGTTCTCTTCTTATCACAACAACTTCTTGAGCCAATTTCGGGCACCTCAAGGATTGTGTTTCAAGATCTTTTTTTAAGCAAGCATACTAGAGCCAATTTCAGGCACCTCTAGCATGAAGAAGAGTGAGTCCTAGAGCCGGTAATAGGCACCTCTAGTTACTATTCCATAAATCTAAGCCTTCATCACGTAAGTTCATTAAAAGAATTCCTATAATCACACGAGTCCCAAAAGTGTTTTTAGAATCAATCCTATAGCAAGCTTCTAATTTTTAGTCCTTAAACATCCTAAGGTTAATCCTTCTACATAGGACCTAGTCATGGTAAGGAGAAAGATTTCTATAGCCTAAGGAGAATAAACTAGGCAATAATGATGTAAAGCAGTGCAAAAGTATGGAAAATATTTCAAGTAGGGTGTAACCCCCTTAGCCCGGCCTGGACGGAACCGGCACTAATGGGTCACACGGGGAATATCGAATTAAACCCATTAAGGTCCAATTCGATAAACAACCCTGAAAACTGATATGTTTTTTTTCTTATCTAGATGCATATTTAATTATGTTCCTAAAAGTCTTAATCTCATACAAAGCATTAACGAAAGCAACCCGATCACATACAAGCATTCGATTAAACACTTAAGTAAATTAAGGACTAAAACGTAAAACTTTTACGTACTAATGACAAAGTAGAAATTCTTTCCATCAAAGTGTAATTAAGCATACAAGTATCCCTCACGGTAAATCTCAAGTCAAACGGAGCATTCTAACATCATCAATTGCATGTTTCATTAGTCTAGGGACCAAAATGTAAATCTTAAAAATTATAAAGACTTCGTCAAAATTAAGTTATCCATCTTGAAATTTAATCAACTTTATGCATCCATGTGAAATTTCAGCTCAAAATAACATCTGTAGATACCCTAATTGAACAAAGAAGGATATTCGGGACTAAAATGCAATTTCCAGCAACTTCCATTTCCTGGCAGCCAAAGGTTTCGAAACCTTCCTTAGAGGTTTCGAAATTTTATGTAAAAGGTTTCGAAACTTCTCCGAAGGTTTCGAAACTTTTCGCGTCCAGTAAGGGTCCAGAATCAAAATTGCCCGCAAGGTTTCGAAACCTTCCTAAAGGTTTCGAAACTATTTGACAAAGGTTTCGAAACCTTCCCTAAGGTTTCGAAACTTTGTGCCTGGAACCTAAAAATTCCATTACACCAAGTGAATTCAACTGACTCAAGACACAGCCATTAATCACCATCAACTATATGCATAATTCCTAAACATAAAGAACAATTTAAAGCACACAATTATCAACATCAAGACTCCATACAAACTATAGGCATGCTTCCTAAAATATGATTAAAATAAAAAACGTTCATGCATGTACATGCTTCAACAATCCAAACAACACCATAGTCCATCAATTAATAATCCAAAACATTATAGGTCCTTATTAAAACATTAACCAAAGCAAAAATCACACACTTCACATGGGTTTGATTTACACATTGCTAAGCCCCAAGTTATTTGCCAAAACATACCAAAAATTGAGATAACCTCTCCCCTTGGTTCCCTTACTCTGAATGTAGCCTCGAATATCTCTATTTTTCTACAAAGATGAAAGGAGAGCTTAAGCAAAACATGCTTAGTGAGGAAGCTCTAAATAAAATCATCAATGCATCAAATTAAAACCATATTCAAAAACCATAACTTGTAATGCCTTTCTAAAACCAAGCATGCTTAAAAAATCATGTTCATGTTCAATACCAAAAACCTTCCTTGAGTATGCATGGCATTATCAATTCATTTCACAAATGATGCACAATGTTCCAAATATGTTCATGTTTGTATATTGGCTTCATAGTGATCACTTAATGTGAACCTTAAGTTCACCGAATACGCGGATCCATTGATTAGAGACCTTTAGTCTCGTCATGACACGAAGTCACCATTGACATGACACGAAGTCACCATTGACATGACACAAAGTCACCATTGACATGACACGAAGTCACCATTATCAAGCTCTACCACGCACGATTGAACACAAAGTCACCCTTGTTACGTGTAGGCATTTTTCCTTTATTTCCATAATGTTTATAATGCACTCAATCCTAATGACATGTCATTTGTATTCGAATCTAAAAGTAGTGTCACTAAGCCAATATCAAGTTCAAGTATGCATGCTAATTTGCTGGTCATAATGCATCCATAATGTGTTCAACAAATGAACCAAAAGTCATGCCCAATGGCACCATCATATGTAAGGCAAATAACCATATCATATTCCACTTCATTTTTCATGTTTTCATAAACCATGGATGTCTTTAAAAGTCATGTATTTCCAACAATTAACACCTGCATGCATCATTTCAAAATCAAATATATGTAATTCCAAAATCATATTGAATCATTGTTCACATATATGCCATTACCGAAAATATCCGAAAATCGAGGTAATGCATCAACATCATTTAAAACACTTACTCTTGAACTATGGAAAGTTTTCACACTATTCCATAGCCCCCAAAACAGAACCGAACCAATGCGATTCACTTTAAACCCAAAACCACTCACCGACAAGCGAAACGAGCCCTCGCCGATGTTCCGACGGCAACACCAATGCACCAGCCAATTATGCACCTTCTTGCACTTCCTCTACAAAATTAAAAACAGAGCATATTCACATTATAACATGCTCAAAACAGCAGCCACAATCGATCACCACAAAACTACCAAAAACCTAGCCGAAAAGACCGAAAACTAAGCCGAAACGCGTCCGAAACAACATCAGCCCAAAAACTAATGAATCTAACATCAAATCCACTTCAATTATGAACCAAAAACACTTCCAAACCATCCTTATACCTCCAGCAACATTAGAACACCTAAAACAGCCCCTAAAACAACCAAGAACCACCTTAAAACACTACCGATTACATTATTCCGGGATTAAATTAATGTGCCATCAATTCAACACTTAATTAATCATTTAATTGACATAATATCATAATTAAATCAACCTAATTACAACATTAATTGAGATCTAAAAAGATTTCACGAAAACCTCCATAAAATCCATAGATCTAGAATTAAAAACACAAAATTAAGTTTCCATTGTTGATTAGCAAGCCGATACTTGGGAATTTCAATAAAGAACCTTAGGAAAAGATTAGAAATCAGCAAAGTTACCTTAAATATTTGCTCCACCAAAAAGATGAGAAATCCTCCCTTGATTTCTTGAAAATGGATGTTGATTTTGCAAAATTGATGAGTAGGTTTTGTAGAGAATGAAAGGATGAATAAAATGAAGTAAATCTTGTTGAAAAATGATGAAGAAATCAACAAGAAATTGAAGAAATTTGGAGAAGAAGATGGAGAGAAAATGAGAGAAAATCTTGAGAGAAAAGATGGGAAAATGGGAAGTTACAAAAGAAAATGAAATTATTATTTAGAATAAAACAATTTAAAAACCATTTTGGTGGATAAATCATTAATTAAAAATAAATTGGATTTATGGCCCTCTAAGGATTTTAAGTATGGCTTACTTTCCAATTTAGTCACTAAAAATCCTTATTGCCGAAAATTACTAATTAAATCCCCAAAACTTTTCCAAAATTACAATTTAGTCACTAGCACACAATTAAGCCCAATTAAAAATCAAATTAAAGTTCAAATAATGTTCCTTTAACTTTAAAACACCATTTTAATATTTTTAGAACCATTTCACAAAATTATTACTTATCCGATTAAAATACTATTATTTTAATTTTTCTCGGAATAACGAACCCTAGGAATCCGATTCGACCCGAATCGAATTTCCCCAACTAACACTCAAACTACTAACCCCAAAACCGAGATGTTACAACTCTCCCCCTCTTAAGAAAATTTCGTCCTCGAAATTCTTACGTGAAGCAAACAAATGAGGAAACTGCTCCTCCATACTTTTCCTTGTCTCCCAAGTTGCCTCTTCAACACCTCGGTGTCTCCACAACACTTTAACCAAATCTATGGTCTTCCCTCGAAGAACCTTTGTATCCACATCTAAGATCTTCATCGGTTCTTCCTCATAACTCATATCCGTTCTTAACTCAATCTCCTCAACCGGAACAACATGAGAGGGATCTGATCTATACTTACGAAGCATCGATACATGAAAAACATCATGCATCCTACTCAACTCTTCCGGCAACCTCAACCGATAAGCAACAGGACCAACACGCTCCAACACCTCATACGGCCCAATGAAACGAGGACTCAACTTACCCTTACGTCCAAATCTCATCACTTTCTTCCATGGTGAAACTTTTAGAAACACTTTGTCCCCGACATCATACTCTATCTCTCTATGCTTCAAATCGGCATAAGACTTTTGTCTATCTAAAGCCTCCTTGAGCTCTGCACAAATAAGCTTAACCTTCTCATCCGTATCTTTCAACACTTGTGGTAAAGAAACATACTTTTGTCCAACTTCCTTCCAACACAAAGGTGTACAAAACCTACACCCACATAACGCCTCAAACGGTGCCATCTGTATACTTGCCTGATAACTATTATTGTAAGCAAACTCCACCAAAGGCAACTGCTTCTCCCAAGAACCTTGAAACTCAATGATGCAACATCTCAACATATCCTCCAAAGTTTGAATAACACGTTCAGACTGATCATCCGTCTGCGGATGATAAGCCGTACTAAAGCTAAGCCTTGTACCCAAAGCAACTTGCAAACCCTTCCAAAACTTAAAGGTAAAGCGCGGATCTCTCTGTCCGATATGATCGACTTAAGCACACCCTGCAACTTCACCACCTCAGAAATGTCGCGTGTCAAAAGTGCGCGTTTAGTGCAAGCGGACACATCGCAAGTAATAAGTGATAAGTATGTTATCGAGTTATCGTCTCCTTAGGGACTGGTATACTTAATATGCTTCCTTTATCTCCTTGCTCTGTGGAAAGATAAAAGCACAAGTCAATTGGTGTGGTTTATTTAAACTAAAATAATTGAATAAAAATAAAGAGTCAAAATATTAGAGAGAGAGATGGGCCAGGATCCAGTTGTATTGTATTGTGGACTTGATTGACTTGTCTTTATCCAATGCAATCGCATATCTCTGCCTCGGCAGCACTGCAGTTTACTACCTGGGCAGCGATAACGCTGTCTGCCGCGGCAATCCCTTGCTCGTGGGCAGACTTTACCAAAGTTCGGCAAAGTGTCCTTGAATGACTCCGCTTAACCCTAAGTCAGAGTGCTGTTGATGACTAGTCCTTGATGATACCTCCCGGCGTGAACCAATTATACTCACCAACCAATCTCACACTTCTTTTAGCCGCTGAAACTCTTAACCTATCCCTAGGCCGAGTTAGTATTTCGCGATTGAAATACCGTACTTACCCCTTTCGTGAATCTAACTCTCCCGAGCTTAGATAAATGGATTGCTCACAAACTTCCCTCCCGGGCTTGAATGCAAGAACAAGGAATAACAAAGGATAAGCAAACCTTGATAATCTTTATTGCATTGAATAAAAGACAAATTACAATCTCCTCTCACAAATACTCCACAACCTTCACCTAAACCCTATGAAGGTTTTAGAACATGATGGAGAGGAAAGAAACAAGAGTAGAAGTCGGCTCTCCCTAGGTATTTCGATCTCTCCGATACATTGGGTGGCTAGGTCTTTATATAGGCTAGACCTAGGGCAAACCTTTCCTAAGTAGAATATAACTTGGAGTAGGGAACAAGTCAAGTACATAATAATATTATATTTCCAAGTTTGAATTCGGCTAAGGGGGCTTTCCCGCGTGGTCTTCCTTTGGGCTTTTCCTTGTGCTAGCCAGCTCCGATTCATGGGCTTCAAGTCCAGACACGTTCCTTGGATTTTTGTCTTTCCATCGCCTATCACTTTGCTTCTTGTCTTCCTGCTGCTGCCTCGGCATCAGGTCCTGCCTCGGCCTTGTCTCTACCGTGGCAATGGTTTTCCTGCACAGATGTGAAAACGCAGTAAAACATGCCTTTTTCTATAAATATTATCTATTTAAGTATAACTTCTAAATATATCACATTAAGCACATGCATTGGTTCAAGTGGGTGAATATTTGGTGATAAATGCCGATAAAAGGAGTATAAAGTGATAATGTGTTGAGCACTTATCACACCCCCAAACTCGAACTATTGCTTGTCCTCAAGTAATGCAAACCATCAATTTGCCGAACTCTATTCTCTCTTGGTCTTACATGTCCATCTATTCTCCCCACCATAGCTAGGCCTATCTTTAAGCCTTAACCATTCGGCTACCTAAGAATTTACCTAGAAACAAACTATAGGATTTGTGAGTGTGTGCGTTTTTGTGGACAAGTTGATTAAAGACTTTCTTAGATAAACTCTAAGTTCAAGACAAATAGACATTGGTTTAAGTGTTCTCTTCTTTTTCAAACCCCAAATCTTGAGCCGGTTTTGGGCACCTGAAAGACTTGTGTTTCACTAAAAACCTTTTTGTCTTTTCTTTTTAATATTTCTTAATACATACTAGAGCCAATTTCGGGCACCTCTAGCATGAAGAAGAGATTTTCTAGAGCCGGTGGTAGGCACCTCTAGTTACTTTTCCAAAAATCTAAGTCTTTATCACCTAAGTTCATTAAAAGAATTCCTATAATCCACAAGTCCCAAAAGTGTTTAAAGTTCTTCCTATAGTAAGCTTCTAAGTTTTCATCCTTAAGCATCCTAAGGTTAAGCCCTCTTAACAGAACCTAAAACATGGTAAGGATAAAGATTTCTATAGCCTTCAAGAGTAAACTAAGGCAATACTGATGATGAGCAGTGCAAGAGTGTAGGCAGTTAATTCAAGTAAGGCGGGGAGCATAAAAATGAAAAAAATCATTGGAATACTCCCTTTTTGGCAAGGCCGCGGCAGTAGATTTCTGCCTTGGCAGTGAATCTGCACCCCCAAACTCAAACCAAGCATTGTCCTCAATGCTTTTATATTTGGAAGGAATAAACGGCAAAACAGAATATGAATTATATGCAGCAAGGAAAGATAGTAGAAGCAATTGAATATTGAAATAAAGGACAAAGAATTTTAGAGTGACTCCGAAGAGCTGCTCGTAACAATTTTCTTCCGTTGCCTAGATGCCATGTGCTTTGTCCTTGGGGAGGGCGATGGTTGCGCCTTTGCTTGTCTCGACGGTTGGACTCGAGTGGGTGGGGTCCTATGCATCGGGGCTTCTCCTTCTTCTCCTTCTTCAACATCCGCCATCTTTTCGGTTATCATCACGTCCGTTCCTCCTCCCATCGCAGTTGCTCCTCCGGTGTGGTGTGTGCTTGGGCCGGCGGCAGTAGAGCCTTGGTGTACATAAGCATCTATCTCGGCGGATAGACTGCCCATGATAATTGGCGATCTTGGTGGAGTGCTGAAAACGGCTCGCCCCTTGGATGGCCTTCGGCTGACAGATGAGGCCGTGACAGAATCTGCTGGCCTAGATGGTCCAGCAGCCTGGTATTGGGGCTGAGGGTCCGGATGGAAGAACGGTAGCGGTCCTCCTAGGGCTGGTGTAGTCTCGGTGTAGGGTGCGGCAGTAACGAACATATTGCTTGGGAACTCCGGGAATTGGACGCCTTGGTCCGGGAAGGCGTGCAACATCATCTGTGCGAGAGTGCCATTGAAGTCCCGCTGGTACTCCATGTACCGTTGTTGTCGAAGATCCATCGCGGCCATTCGCTGTAAGAGTTCTTGATACGGGTCTTCTGCGGCAGAGGTGTGGGCAGTACCAGGCATATCTGCCGTGTACTGGGCCCCGACAGCAGTATCGGCAGTGAACTGCTGCGGTGTTGCCTGGAAAGGTTCTGCTTGTGTTATCTGCATGACTTTGTGGCAGAATTCCCTGGTCCATCCTCTTCTTGGGGGGGTGTATTCATCCGTTTCTTCAATAGGCACACTTGCGGAAACACATAAACCCGTAATCAAGCAAGGGAAATACAATGGTCCTCGATCTTTCTTACCGCACTCGTGAATTTCCCGTAGGATAATTTCTCCAATGTTGATGGTCCTTTTGTTGATGATGGATTGGATAAGCACCAATCTCTTGCGATCCACCGTGCTATTGTGTGATGTTGGGATGAGGCGTCGTTTGATGAAGGTGTTCCACATCTTGGCCTCCGGCTTCAAGTTTTGTCTTATCACGAATCCTCGATGGGTACCGGTTTCCCATAGAGTGTTCGCGTAACAAAGATCGTCTTTTATAAGTTCAAAGTCCTCGACAGTGATATCTTTCAAGAAGTCAGCATGGAGATCACTGTCCGGTGTGAGGCCGTAGAAGTTGTTGATTGTATCGGCATCAAGCTGTACAGGCCTGCCGCGGCAGTGGACAAAGAGGGAGTCTTTGCTGGGCCCATGAGCATAGAACTCCCGCACGATTGTGGCGTTTGCCTGGGCAGGTTGTAAACAGAATATTTCCCAATTCTGGTACTTTATTCTATCGAACAAGTAGTGTTCAATGCCGTAATTCTCTTCATCCGCGTGCTGGAACCCTTGTTCTTCCCATAGTTGCCTTGCGATGAAAGATCGATTGAATCGTTCTTCAACGTTGGCTGGGGCGAATCTTTTGTAAGTTGCCATCAAGAAAGAGAAAATTGAGTTCTTGGAGGTTTTCTTGAAGAGAATCTGGAAATTTAACAGGGATTAGTAGGCAGAATGTAATTCAGAGAGTGATTGTTAAGAATACTAAAGAAAGCAAGAAAGTAAGAGTGAATAGTTCAAGAGGAAGGAGTGTCTTATATAGGCCTCGGCCTTGTGACCGTTGAGATCACTAGCCGTTGTCACCGTTTCCTTCTTTTGTCGTTTCCTTTTCTGCCGCGGCAGGTATCTCGGCAGACTAGCCGTTACACTTTTCTGCCCGTTGGGACTGTTGCAGCTCTGACACTGTTGTATTGCCTCGACAGAGTTACTGCTGTGAACTATTTTTCCCTTATCTTTATTTTTTATTCCTGAAAAAATTTTAAACACACAAAAGAAAAATACTGAAAACGAAAATAATTAGAAAAATAAAAATAAACTACTAACCCTAATATAATAAAGAAAAGAAAAAGGGAGAGGTTAGGTTACTGGTGGAGAGCATGCGAATGCATCTCCCAAATTTATTTCCTCCCTTAGGCCCAAATTATGTATCGGTTGTGGGCCGCTCCTTCTTGCTGTCTGTCCATCCGTCTTGGGCTTGATTTTTTTGCCGAATATCCTGCCGAGCAGACTGCCCAGGCAGGATATCTTATTGTCTATTATGTGGATGACCTTACATTCCTCTGGATCGTTATACCTTTTTAAGTTGTGGAATGCATTGAGTTTGACTTGTTGGTCATTGACTCGCATAGTCAACTCTCCTTTTTCCACGTCAATCAATGTACGTCCAGTTGCTAGGAAGGGTCTCCCAAGGATAATCGGTGCGTTGTCATCTGCTTCACAATCAAGGACAAGGAAGTCGGTAGGAAAAATAAACTTGTCAACTCTTACCAGTATGTCCTCGATTTTGCTTTCAGGTTGCACATAGGATCTATCCGCGAGTTGGAGCATTACTGTTGTAGGCTTCGGCCTTCCAATTCCAAGCTTTTGGAAAACTGATTTCGGCATGAGGTTTGTACTTGCTCCAAGGTCGCATAGGGCCTTTCCTTCATAACTCTTTCCTATCGCACAAGGTATAGTGAAGCAACCAGGATCTTTTAACTTTGGTGGCATGCGGTTATGCACCATTGCCATGCATCCCTTGGTGGCAGCCACTGTCTCAAACTCACCTATTTGTTTTCTCATTGATACCATATCTTTTAAGAACTTGGCATAGTTGGGCATTTGTTCAATGGCCTCAACGAATGGTATGTTGATGTGGACTTGCTTCAAGATATCGAGGAACTTCTTGAACTGTTGATCCTGTTTTTGTTTTTTCAACCTTTGCGAGAAAGGTGGTGGTGGTCTCTTCTCTTCCAGGGTTTCTTTAGTTTGGAATCGTATACCTGGCACCACTGGAATTTTTGTTGCCTCGGCAGACTGCTCAGGCGTTGCAGTGCTTGCTGTCGGGGCAGTGTTGTCAGTCTCGGTTTGCTCAGCCTCTTCTCTTGATTGATCCTCCGGTTGGGTTCGGTTCTTTGGGATCTTCTCTTTCAACTGTAGACCACTCCTGGTAGTGATTTCCTTGCACTGTTCATGGCTTAGTACCTTAGCAACCTCAGTATTGCTAGGTAAGCCTCCTTGTGGTCTAGTGTTTATACATTGAGCAAACTGCCCAACCTGAGTTTCCAGAGTTTTTATGGCCACTTCTTGATTTTGTAGCCTCATCTCAGTCCTATTCATGAAGGCGTCGGTCCTCTTGATGAAATTACTATTTTCCGCCATGTATGACTCGGTTTTCATCAAGAAGGCCTTTAGCGTGTTTTCCAATGAATTGACCGGTTGCTGCTGCATCTGCAGCGGCGGCATCGGTTGTTGGACTTGCTGCTGCGGCATTGGCTGCTGAAATCCCGATGGTTGGGTGATTGGGTTTAAGACATTATTTGGGTTGCTCCATGATAAGTTTGGATGCCTCTTCCATGAGGGGTTGTATGTGTTGGACATCACATTGTTACGGTTGTAGTTCCCAACATACATACCGGTCTCTTGATTCATGCAATCAACAGAACTGTGGTTATCTCCACATAAATCAAAACATAAATCAATTACCTTGACCTCACGGGTATTGTTTTGTAATTGTAGGTTTTGCACCATCTTGGTAAGAGAGGCCAATTGTGCTGCCACTGAGCTTGATGAATCTAATTCGTTTATCGTGGCTTGGCGTCTTACTCCTCCTCGCCTAGATGTGGGAAACTGGAAGTCATTCCTTGCGAGTTTATTCAAAATTTCAATAGCTTCCTCGGGTGCCTTGTCCAGGAGTGTGCCGTTTGCCGAGGCATCTAACATCATCCTTGTCGGGGCATTCGTGGCGTTGTAAAACATTGTCACTTGTGTCCATAAGGGAAATCCATGCAACGGACACTTGTGCAATAGCTCTCTGTAGCGTTCCCGTGCCTCGTACATTGGTTCGTCTTCAGCTTGTCGGAAAGAAGTAATTTCATTACGAATTCTATCATATAGATTAGTAGGATTAAAGCGAGTAATGAAATCACGGCAAAGTTCACTCCAGGATCCAATAGATCCCGCTAGAATGCTATTCAACCAAGCTTTCGCCCTATCCCTCAGTGAATAGGGGAATAGCTTTAACCACAAAACATCTTCATGGACTCCTTGGATTTTGAAAGAGTTGTAGATTTCCATGAAAGATTTGAGATGCTGCCTTGCGTCTTCAGTTGCAGACCCACCAAATTGTCCAATTGTATTTAACATGTTGAACATAACAGGTTTAAGTTCAAAATGGGCTGCTTCAATCTCGGGTGTAACGACTCCTGGGTTTAGTCCATTTAAGTCCTCCTCCAAGAAATCTCTGACAGTCAGCTGCCGCGGCCCAGGTGGCGACGGAAGACCTTCATTGCTGGCAGGTATGTTTTGTCCTGCCTGAACCTCTGCCATGACTCCTCGGATTTGTCTCCTCAACCTTAACCCTGTTCTTTCAATCTCAGGATCTAACTCGTATAAGGGGTTGGTTGGATTAACCCTGGTCATACACCAAGAAAACAAAAGTAAAATAAAAATAAAAATAAAAAGGAACAAGAAAATAAGAAAAACAAAATTTAGTTGTCAGTCCCCGACAACGGCGCCAAAAACTTGTCGCGTGTCAAAAGTGCGCGTTTAGTGCAAGCGGACACATCGCAAGTATAAGTGATAAGTATGTTATCGAGTTATCGTCTCCTCAGGGACTGGTATACTTAATATGCTTCCTTTATCTTCTTGATCTGTAGAAAGATAAAAACACAAGTGAGTTGGTGTGATTTATTTAAACTAAAATGATTGAATAAAAATAAAGAGTCGAAATATTAGAGAGAGAGATGGGCCAGGATCTAGTTGTATTGTATTGTGGACTTGATTGACTTGTCTTTATCCAATGCAATCGCATATCCCTGCCTCGGCAGCACTGCAGTTTACTGCCTGGGCAGCGATAACGCTGTCTGCCGCGGCAATCCCTTGCTCGTGGGCAGACTTTACCAAAGTTCGGCAAAGTGTCCTTGAATGACTCCGTTTATCCCTAAGTCAGAGTGCCGTTGATGACTAGTCCTTGATGATACCTCCCGGCGTGAACCAATTATACTCACCAACCAATCTCACACTTCTTTTATCCGCTGAAACTCTTAACTTATCCCTAGGCCGAGTTAGTATTTCGCGATTGAAACACCGTACTTACCACTTTCGTGAATCTAACTCTCCCAAGCTTAGATAAATGGATTACTCACAAACTTCCCTCCCGGGCTTAAATGCAAGAACAAGGAATAACAATGGATAAGCAAACCTTGATAATCTTTATTGCATTGAATAAAAGACAAATTACAATCTCCTCTCACAAATACTCCACAACCTTCACCTAAACCCTATGAAGGTTTTAGAACATGATGGAGAGGAAGGAAACAAGAGTACAAGTCGACTCTCCCTAGGTATTTCCGATCTATGATACATTGAGTGGCTAGGTCTTTATATAGGCTAGACCTAGGGCAAACCTTTCCTAAGTAGAATACAACTTGGAGTAGGGAACAAGTCAAGTACATAATAATATTATATTTCCAAGTTTGAATTCGGCTAAGGGGGCTTTCCCGCGTGGTCTTCCTTTGGGATTTTCCTTGTGCTAGCCAGCTCTGATTCTTAGGCTTCAAGTCCAAACACGTTCCTTAGATTTTTGTCTTTCCATCGCCTATCACTTTGCTTCCTATCTTCCTGCTGCTGCCTCGGCATCAGGTCCTGCCTCGGCCTTGTCTCTGTTGCGGCAATGGTTTTCCTGCACAGATATGAAAACGCAG
Organism: Abelmoschus esculentus; assembly: GCA_035048815.1. Taxonomy (NCBI): domain Eukaryota; kingdom Viridiplantae; phylum Streptophyta; class Magnoliopsida; order Malvales; family Malvaceae; genus Abelmoschus; species Abelmoschus esculentus. Next base: position 5,530,629 of record JAUCBN010000056.1, on the reverse strand, counting down.
TAAAACGTGCCTTTTTCTATTAATATTATCTATTTATGTATAACTTCTAAATATATCACATTAAGCACATGCATTGGTTCAAGTGGGTGAATATTTGGTGATAAATGCCGATAAAAGGAGTAAAAAGTGATAGTGTGTTGAACACTTATCATAACCATATCATATTCCACTTCATTTTTCATGTTTTCATAAACCATGGATGTCTTTAAAAGTCATGTATTTCCAGCAATTAACACCTGCATGCATCATTTCAAAATCAAATATATGCAATTCCAAAATCATATTGAATCATTGTTCACATATATGCCATTACCGAAAATATTCGAAAATCGAGGTAATGCATCAACATCATTTAAAACACTTACTCTTGAACTATGGAAAGTTTTCACACTATTCCATAGCCCCCAAAATAGAACCGAACCAATGCGATTCACTTTAAACCCAAAACCACTCACCGACAAACGAAACGAGCCCTCGCCGATGTTCCGACGGCAACACCAATGCACCAGCCAATTATGCACCTTCTTGAACTTCCTCTACAACATTAAAAACAGAGCATATTCACATTATAACATGCTCAAAACAGCAGCCACAATCGATCACCACAAAACTACCAAAAACCTAGCCGAAAAGACCGAAAACTAAGCCGAAACGCGTCCGAAACAACATCAGCCCAAAAACTAATGAATCTAACATCAAATCCACTTCAATTATGAACCAAAAACACTTCCAAACCATCCTTATACCTCCAACAACATTAGAACACCTAAAACAACCCCTAAAACAACCGAGAACCACCTTAAAACACTACCGATTACATTATTCCGGGATTAAATTAATGTGCCATCAATTCAACACTTAATTAATCATTTAATTGACATAATATCATAATTAAATTAACCTAATTACAGCATTAATTGAGATCTAAAAAGATTTCACAAAAACCTCCATAAAATTCATAGATCTAGAATTAAAAACACAAAATTAAGTTTTCATTGTTGATTAGCAAGCCGATACTTGGGAATTTCAATAAACAACCTTAGGAAAAGATTAGAAATCAGCAAAGTTACCTTAAAGATTTGCTCCACCAAAAAGATGAGAAATCCTCCCTTGATTTCTTGAAAATGGATGTTGATTTTGCAAAATTGATGAGTAGGTTTTGTAGAGAATAAAAGGATGAATAAAATGAAGTAAATCTTGTTGAAAAATGATGAAGAAATCAACAAGAAATTGAAGAAATTTGGAGAAGAAGATGGAGAGAAAATGAGAGAAAATCTTGAGAGAAAAGATGGGAAAATGGGAAGTTACAAAAGAAAATGAAATTATTATTTAGAATAAAACAATTTAAAAACCATTTTGGTGGATAAATCATTAATTAAAAATAAATTGGATTTATGGCCCTCTAAGGATTTTAAGTATGGCTTACTTTCCAATTTAGTCACTAAAAATCCTTATTGCCGAAAATTACTAATTAAATCCCCAAAACTTTTCCAAAATTACAATTTAGTCACTAGCACACAATTAAGCCCAATTAAAAATCAAATTAAAGTTCAAATAATGTTCCTTTAACTTTAAAACACCATTTTAATATTTTTAGAACCATTTCACAAAATTATTACTTATCCGATTAAAATACTATTATTTTAATTTTTCTCGGAATAACGAACCCTAGGAATCCGATTCGACCCGAATCAAATTTCCCTAACTAACACTCAAACTACTAACCCCAAAACCAGGATGTTATAGGGTGGTAGACGAAAAAATTTCAAAATAAATTTAAATTGCTTCATTTCATGGCAGGGCCGCAGCAATAGGTTGCCTCGGTAGTGAATCTACACCCCCAAACTCGAACTGAGCATCATCCCCAATGCTTGAACATATGTAGAAGACAGGAAACAACCATGAAAATTATCAAGGGAAAAATAAAAACAGCATAGAGGTATAAAAAGGATTAAAAATCCTCCGAAGATCTGCTGCGGATGATGAGTTTCCTTGGCCTTGCTGTTGAGAGATTAGTTTTTGATCCCTGTGCTGGTGATTGCTGAGTTTTGGCTGTTCGAGGTGGCTGGATTCTGCTGGGTGGCATCCTTTGTAATGGGGCGTTGACTTCTTCTCTTTCTTCCTCGTCTCCAATTTCTTCGGTGGTCATTATTTTTGTCCCGCATGTGTCCTCAGCTTCCATGTCATCCGCTTGGACAAGCTGAGTTCTGGGCCCGACAATGAAGTGAAGTTTCTGCATGAAAGAGTCCATCTCCGCTGAGAAACTCCTAATGATTACAGGAGAGCCTGCTGCTCTCCTCTTGGATGACCTTCTGCTGGCAGATGATACCGCGGAAGGCTCTTGTTGCGGAGATGGGCCAGCGGTGTAGAATGGTTGTGATGGTCCAGTGGCATAGAATGGCCTCGGTTCTCTTGGGGCTGGAGTTGTTTCAGTGTATGGTGCAGCTACGACAAACATATTGGGAGGAAATTCTGAGAACTGCACCCCTTGATTGGGGAAGTTGGTGATCATCATCTAGGCTAAGGCATTGTTGAAATCCCTCTGGTACTCCATGTACCTTTGCTGTCTCAAATCCTTGGTTGTCATCCTCTGGAGTATCTCCTGGTAAGTATCCGTTGTGGCAGTACTGTGGGAAGCAGCAGGTATGTCTGCCGTGCATTGGGCCTCGGCAGCAGTATTAGTAGTGCTCGGCATTGGAGTTGCTTGGACTGGCTCTGCTTGGGTTATTTGCATGACTTTGTGGCAGAACTCCCGTTTCCAACTGTGCCTGTGGACAATAATCTCGTCTGTATCCTCGATTGGGACACCTTTGGCAGTGCAAAGACTCGTGATTAAACATGGAAAGTACAGTGGCCCTTTTTCCTTCCTACCACATTCGTAAATTTCTTGTAGGATCAACTCTCCCACATTGATACTTCTTTTGTTTATAATGGATTGTATGAGAACCAATCTCCTCTTATCTACCGTGCTGTTATGGGATGTTGGGATGAGGCGTCGTTTTACGAACGTGTTCCACAACTTTGCCTCGGACCTTAAATTTTGTCTTACCACGGATCCTTTGTGTGATCCGATTTCCCACTGTGTGTTATCGTAGCAAAGATCATATTTGATGTGTTCGTAGTCCTCGTTGCTGATGTCCTCTAAAAACGCTGAATGGTCATCACGAGCAGGTTGGAGGCCATAGAACAAGTTGATGGTGTTGGAATCAAGTTGAACTGGTCTACCCCGGCAGTGGACATAGAGGGAATCTTCGCTTGGCCCATGCGCGTAAAATTCTCTCACAATCGTGGCGTTGGCCTGAGCGGGTTTAAGCAAAAGATTTGCCATTCTTGATATGTTATTTTATCGAACAAGTAATGCTCGATTCCATAATTCTCCGCATCTGAATGCTGGAATCCCTGTTCTTCCCACAATTGCCTTGCAACGAAGGATCTGTTGAAGCGTTCTTCAAAAGCGGTGGGTGCGAATCTTTTGTAGGCTACCATGAGTAGATATAAGCAAAGAGGTTTGTGAAAGTTGTGAAGAAATTTGAGACAGATAAGCAAAAAAAAAATCTAAGAAATCAAGAATGCAAAAGTGAATAGTTCAAAGTGAGAATGTGTTTATATAGGCCTTGGCCTTGTACTGTCATGTTTAACCCAACTAGCCGTTATTCTAGCCGTTGGCATTAACTGTCGCGGCTAAAATTACTCTAAACTAGCCATTATGCTATTCTGCCCGTTGGTAACTACTGCGGCCCTGACACTGTTCACTGCTACGGTAGTGGCTTTTCTGTTATGGATAATTGCACCTTCTTTCTTGATTCCTAACCTAAAAAAAATAAATACCAACAATAAAAATAAATACCAACAATAAAAATTCAAAATAAAAGAATAATAGAAAGAAAAATGCTAAACTAAATCTAAACCTAAAAATGTAATAATAAAGATAAGATAATGAAATTAAGTCACGATAGGAGTGCGTGCAAGTACATCTCCTAAGGTGATGGTCTCAATAGTCTTCATATCATGTAGGTTAGAATAGTGCTTCAAGCGTTGGCCATTCACTTTGAACTCATGCCCATCCCTTTTTGATTTGATCAATATTGCACCATGTGGAAAGGCCTGAATAACTTCGAATGGGCCGGACCATCTGGACTTGAGTTTGCCTGGGAATAATTTGAGCCGAGAATTAAAAAGGAGGACTTGCTACCCTAGCAAGAACTGCCTCGGTAGTAGCTTACGGTCATGCCATCTTTTAGTCTTCTCTTTGTAGATCTTGTCATTTTCATAGGCTACTGCTCTGAATTCCTCTATCTCATTGAGGTATAACAGTCTTTTCTGGCCAGCTTTCTCCCATTCCATGTTCAAATTTTTCACTGCCCAATAAGCTTTGTGCTCAATTTCCACGGGCAAATGGAACGCTTTTCCAAATACAAGCCTGTATAGAGATGTTCCCAATGGGGTCTTGTATGCTGTCCTATATGCCCACAGGGCATCGTCGAGACGATGAGACCAATCCTTTCGAGATGGGTTGACCACCTTTTCAAGGATTTGCTTTAATTCCCTGTTTGATATGCCTGCCCATTTGTCTGTGGGTGGTAGGCTGTAGCAATTCTGTGTGTGACGCCTAATTTCTTCAAGACTGCGACAATGAGTCTATTGTCGAAGTGTTTACCTTCATAACTAATTATTGCTCTAGGTATTCCAAATCTGGTGAAGATATTTTTCTTGAGAAATTTCTTAACAGTCTTGGCATCATTATGTGGTGTGGCAATTGCTTCGACCCATTTTGATACGTAATCCACTGTTACTAGGATGTAGAGATTCCCTTGAGATGATGGGAATGGTCCCATAAAGTCTATGCCCCAAACATCAAATAGTTCTACTTCCAATATGGGCTGCAATGGCATCTAATTACGTCTAGAGATATTGCCCGTGCGTTGGCATCGATCACAGTGCTTGTAGTAGAGTTGTGCATCTTTGAAGAGTGTGGGCCAATAAAGGCATGATTGAAGCACTTTGGTGGCCGTTCTGTTTCCTCCAAAATATCCACCATAAGGTGAATCATGGCATTGCTGGAGCACTTCTTATTGCTCGTCCTCTGGTACACATCTTCTTATAACCTGATCTGCACATTGCTTGAACAAAAGAGGGTCGTCCCAGAAGTACTGTTTTGCATTATGCTGAAACCTCTTTTTTTCATTATGGTTAAGGTTATAAGGCAGAACACCACTAGCTAAGTAATTGACAAGATCAGCATACCAGGGAGTAGCGGTGACTGCGACAATGTCTTCTATCAATGTTGCCGAAATATACTTAGTTACTGTCATGGCAGCATAGTTGTATACTGCCACGGTCTCTACCTCGGCAGATTCTTCTACCGAGATTTGCAGGATGTGTTCGTCTAGGAATGTGTCTTGTATTTCGTCTAGTGTGTCAGTTTTCTCCCCAGCTTCTAATCTGGAAAGATGATCGGCTACCTGGTTTTCCGTACCTTTTCTGTCCTTGATATCTATGTCAAATTCTTGCAAAAGAAGAATCCATCTAATCAGTCTAGGCTTGGCATCCTTCTTGGAAAACAGGTACTTGATTGTCGAATGGTCGGTGTGGATAGTCACTTTTGTTCCAATAAGGTAAGATCGAAACTTATCAAAGGCAAAGACTACTGCTAGTAATTCCTTCTTCGTGGTGGTGTAATTGATCTGATCATCATTGATGGTTTTACTAGCATAGTAAATAACATGGAATAGGTTATTCTTTCTCTACCCAAGTGCTACCCCGACAGCATGATCACTGACATCGCACATTATTTCAAAAGGTAGGGCCCAATCTGGTGGAACTACAATTGGTGCAGTAATCAGCTTCTCTTTGAGGGCTTCAAATGCTTCAGTGCATTCCTTGCTAAATTCAAATTTCCTGTCCTGTTCAAGAAAATTACATAAGGGTTTAGAAATTTTGTAAAACTTAGCAATAAACCTCCTGTAGAAACCTGCATGACCCAAGAAACTTCTAACTCCTTTGACTGAAATTGGTGGGGGAAATTTCTTTATCACATCTATCTTAGGCTTGTCAACTTCGATTCCTTGTGACGAGATTTTGTGGCCCAAAACTATGCCTTCATTCACCATAAAATGACATTTTTCCTAATTGAGAACTAAATTGGATTCCTCACATCTTTGCAGCACCTTCTCTAAATTGCCGAGGCAATGAGTGAAAGAGTCTCCAAAAACTGAAAAATCATCCATGAATTTGATAAGTGCTTAACTCACTATCACTTTTTACACCTTTTATGGGAATTAATCACTAAATCTACACCTACTCGGACCAATGCATATACTTAATGTGATATATTTAGAAGTTATGCTTATAAAGATGATATTTACAGAAAGGGCAAGTTTTAAAGCATTTTTACATCTGTGCAGGATAAACTATTACCGCGGCAGCAACATGCCCGAGGTAGGACCTGATGCCGAGGCAGCAGTAGAAAGACAGGAAGCGATACTGTAGGCGATTGGAAGAGAAAAATACAAGGGACGTTTCTGGACATGCAACACATGGATCGGAGCTGGTTAGCACAAGGAAAAGACCAAGACAAGGCCACGCGGGAAAGCTTTTTTTCATTTGGAATAAACTTGGAAATATTTTATTTATGTACATGACTTGTTCCCTACTCCAAGTTGTATTCTACTTAAGAAAGTTTTTCCCTAGGCCAAGCCTATATAAGACCTAGTCATCCAAGGGAATAGGAGAGGCGATTCTTAGAGAGTTCACCCTAAGACTCATTGTTTTCTTTCTCTAAAATTATGTTCTAAATTTTCTTAGGGTTTAGGTGAAGGTTGTTAAGTATTTGTGAGAGGAGACTGTACTTTGTTCTTTGTTTCAATGCAATAAATATATCAATGTTTGTTTATCCTTTGCCATTCTTTGTTCTTGCATTCAAGCTTGGGAGAGAAGTTTGTGAGTAATCTATTTATCTAGACTCGGGAGAGTTAGATTCACGAAAGGGATAAGTACGGTATTTCAATCGCGAAATACTAACTCGGCCTAGGGATAGGTTAGAGTTTCAACGGCTAAAAGAAGTGTGAGATTGGTTGATGGGTATAATTTATTCACGCTGGGAGGTATCATTGAGGACTAGTCATCAACAGTACTTCGACTTAGGGATAAGCGGAGTCATCCAAGGACACTTTGCTGAACTTTGATAAAGTCCACCCACGAGCAAGGGATTGCCGCGGGGAACAAGTATCGTCGCTGCCAAGGCAGTAATCTGCAGTGCTGCCGAGGCAGTGATGTACAATTGCATTGGACAGAGACAAGTCAATCAAGTCCACAATACAACACAACTGGATCCTGCCCTCTCTCTTAATCAGATCTCATCTTTATTTTTAGTTTTCTTTATTTCAATCTATTTAGCTTCATCAAAACTAAATTTACCTGTGTCTTTATTTTATTTCTTTTTACAGAGTAAGAAGACGAAGGAGGCATATTAAGTAGACCAATCCCTGTGGAGACGATACACGATTATACTAATCACTTTATTACTTGCGATCTGTCCACTTGCACCAATTGTGTACTTTTGACACGCAACAAGTTTTTGGCGTCGTTGCCGGGGATTGGCAACTAAATTTTGTTTTCTTTATTTTCTTGCTTTTTAGTTTTTAATTTTTATTTTACTTTGTTGTTTTTCTTGGTGTATGACCAGGGCCAACCCAACCAACCCTTTGTACGAGTTAGACCCAGAGATCGAACGTAAACGACAAAGGTTGAGGAGACAAATCCAAGAAGCTATGGCAGATCATCCGGTAGGACAAAATTTACCTGCCGGCAATGGAGGTCTTCCGCCGCCACCAGGGCCGCGATAGCTCACTGTCAGAGATTTCTTGGAAGAGGACTTAAATGGGTTAAATACAGGATTCGTTACACCGGAAATAGAAGCAGCCCATTTTGAGCTAAAACCTGTCATGTTCAATATGCTCAACACTATTGGATAGTTTGGTGGGTCTATGACTGAAGATGTCAGGCAGCACCTCACGTTATTCATGGAGATATGCAATTCCTTCAAAATCCAATGAGTCCATGAAGATGTCTTGAGATTAAAACTATTTCCCTATTCACTGAGGGATAGGGCAAAAACCTGGTTAAATAGCATTCCAGCAGGATCAATAGGATCTTAGAGTGAATTATGCCGAGATTTCATTACACATTTTAATCCTACAAATTTATATGATCGAATTCGTAATGAAATCACTTCTTTTCGACAGGCAGATGACGAACCTACGTACGAGGCCTGGGAGCGCTACAGAGAGTTATTGAACAAGTGTCATTTTCATGGATTTCCCCTATGGACACAAGTCACCATGTTCTATAATGCCACGAATGCCCCGACAAGGATGATGTTAGATGCCTCGGCAAATGGAACACTCCTTGACAAAGCATCTGAGGAAGTTATTGAGATATTAAACAAACTCGCAAAAAATGATTTTCAATTCCCTACATCTAGGCGAGGAGGAGTAAGACGCCAAGCCTCGGTGAATGAGTTAGACACACCAAATTCAGTGGCAGCACAATTGGCCTCTCTTACCAAGATGGTGCAAAATTTGCAACTACAACAAAATACCCGTGAGGTTAAGCCCATTGATTCTTTTTGTGATTTATGTGGAGGGAACCACAATTCTTCTGACTGTATGAATCAAGAATCCAGCCTGTATGTTGGAAATTATAACCGAAACAATATGATGTCCAACACATACAACCCCTCATGGAAGAGGCATCCAAACTTGTCATGGAGTAATCTCAACAATGCCTTAAATCCAACCACCCAACCCTAGGATTCCAGCAACCAATGCAACATCTGCCGCCACCGCAGGTCCAGCAGCCAATGCCGCCGCCGCAGGTGCAGCGGAAATCTGTAAGTTCCTTGGAAAATTCTCTAAAAGCATTCATGATGAAAACTGAGTCATATATGACAGAGAATAGCAACTTTATCAAAAGAAAAAATGCGTTTATAAATAAGACTGAGATGAGGTTACAAAACCAAGAAGCAGCAATAAAGGCATTGGAAACTCAGGTTTGGCAGTTTGCTCAAAATATAAACACTAGACCACAAGGAGGATTACCTAGCAATACTAAAGTTGCTAAGGTAATAGGCCATGAACAGTGTAAGGCAATCACTACTAGGAGTGGTCTACAGTTGAAGGAAAATACAGGAATTCCAGCAGGCCAAGTTCCATCATCAGACCCAGCAAAAGAGGATGCTGAACAAACTGACCCGGATATCACTGCCCCAGCAGAAAGCTCAGCAGCTCCAGAACAATCTGCCGAGATAGAAACAATCCCAGTGGTACCAGGTATTAAGTTCCAAACTAAAGAAACCCTGGACGAGATGAGACCACCACCACCCTTCCCACAAAGGTTGAAGAAGGAAAAACAGGACCATCAATTCAAGAAATTTCTTGATATTTTAAAGCAAGTCCACATCAATTTACCATTCGTAGAGGAAATTGAACAAATGCCAAATTATGCTAAATTTTTGAAGGACATTGTGTCTAAGAGAAAAAGACTAGGTGAGTTCGAAACAGTGGCTGCTACCGAAGGATGCATGGCAATGCTACACAATTGCATGCCACCAAAATTGAAGGATCCTGGATGCTTTATCATACCTTGTGCCATAGGTAATAACTATGAAGGTAAGGCCCTATGCGAGAATTCTATGCGCACGGGCCAAGCAAGGACTCCCTTTTTGTCCACTACCGGGGCAGGCCTGTCCAACTTGATGCCGAGACCATCAACCAATTCTACGGCCTCACACCTGACCATGATGTACATGCTGAATTCATGGAGGATATCACTGCCGAGGATTATGAATTGATTAAAGACAACCTTTGCTACACGAATACTCCTTGGGAAACCAGTGCCCATAGAGGATCGGTAGCACGTCAAAGTCTGAAACCCGAGGCCAAGCTATGGAACACCTTTGTCAAGAGACGCCTTATACCAACCTCCCATAACAGTACGGTGGATCGGATAAGATTGGTGCTCATCCAATCAATCATCAAAAAAAGGATCATCAATGTTGGAGAAATCATCCTACGAGAAATTTACGAATGCGGTAAGAAGGATAGAGGACCATTATATTTCCCTTATTTAATTACTGGTATATGCAATGCTGCAGGTGTCCCCACGGCCGAGACAGACGAATTCACAGCCTATAGGAGAGGGTGGACAAGAGAATTCTGCCACAAAATTATGCAGATCACTCAGGCAGAACCAGTCCAGGCAACACCCCAGCAGTTCACTGTTGATACTGCTGTCGGGGCCCAGTACACGACAGACATTCCAGATATTGCCCACACCACTACCGCAGCAGACCCGTACCAGGAGATACTGCAAAGGATGGCAGCGATGGATCTTAGGCAACAGAGATACATGGAGTCTCAAAGGGACTTTAACGGCACACTTACCCAAATGATGCTCCATGCCTTTCCAGACCAAGGGGCATAGTTTCTAGAATTTCCCACCAACATGTTTGTCACAGCTGCGCCCTATACAGAAACTACACCAGCTCCAGGAGGACCACGACCATTCTTCCACACTGGCCCTCAACAACAATTTCTTGCTGCCGGCCCATCTAGGGCTGCAGACTCTGCCGCAGCATCATCTGCCAGCAGAAGACCACCAAAGAGGAGGGCAGTCTTCAGCACTCCTCCACGATCCCCCATCATCATGGGCAGTCTATCAGTAGAGATAGATGCCTATGTAAACCAAAGCTCAACCGCTGCCGGACCAAGCATACACCATGCCGGGGCAGACGCAATAAATGAAGGTGGAACGAACATCATGATCACCAAGGAGATTGCCGACGAGGAAGAAGGTGAAGAAGTGGATGCTCCAATGCAACAGACACCACCAACAAGAGTCCAACCGCCTCGGCAAGCAAAAACTCAGCCATCACCCTCACCAAAGATGAAGCAATCAACAGCACGTCCTCGAAGAAAGATTGTTACAAGCAGCTCTTCGTAGTCCCTTTAAATTTTTATTCAATACTTTTTCTCTTTATATGTTGCTTGTTTCTTTATATGCTGTTTGTTTTCATATGTTGTTGCCCGCTATTTTCTTCTAATATAAAGCATTGAGGACAATGCTTGGTTCGAGTTTGGGGGTGTAGAGTCTCTGCCGAGGCAATCTACTACCGAGGCCTTGCCAAGAAAAAGGAGTATTTAAGTGATTTTTTTTTTAAATTTTTACGCTCACCGCCTTACTTGAATCAATTGCCTATACTTTTGCACTGCCCATCATCAGTATTGCCTTAGTTTATTCTTTAAGGCTATATAAATCTTTCTCCTTACCATGGTTAGGTCCTGTTAAGAAGGTTTAACCTTAGGATACTTAAGGATGAAAACTTAGAAGCTTACTATAAGAAAAATTTTAAAAACACTTTTGGGACTTGTTGGATTATAGGAATTCTTTTAATGAAATTAGGTGATAAAGACTTAGATTTTTGGACAAGTGACTAGAGGTGCCTATCACTGGCTCTAGGAATTACTCTTCTTCATGCTAGAGGTGCCCGAAATTGGCTCTAGTATGCTAGAAAGAATATCAAAACAAAGAAGGAATTAGTGAGGAGAAAAACACAATCCTTGAGGTGCCCGAAATTGGCTCAAGAATTGGTGGTTTAGAAAAGAAGAGAACACTTAACCAAAATCTACCTGTCTTGAACTTAGAGTTTATCTAAGAAAGACTTTAATCAAACTTGTCCACAAAAACCCACACACTCACTAAATCTTATAGTTTGTTTCTAGGTAAACCATTGGGTAGCCGAAAGGTTAAGTCTAAAGAATAGGCATAGTTATGGTGGGGAGAATAGATGGAAACATAAGACCAAGAGAGAATAGAGTTTGGCGAATTGATGGTTTGCATTGCTCGAGGATAAGCAATAGTTCGAGTTTTGGGGTGTGATAAGTGCTTAACTCACTATCACTTTTTACATCTTTTATGGGAATTAATCACTAAATCTACACCTACTCGGACCAATGCATATACTTAATGTGATATATTTAGAAATTATGCTTATAAAGATAATATTTACAGAAAGGGCAAGTTTTACTACATTTTTACATCTGTGCAGGATGAACTATTGCCATGGCAGCAACATGGCCGAGGCAGGACCTGTTCCCGAGGCAGCAACAGAAAGACAGGAAGCGATACTGTAGGCGATTAGAAGAGAAAAATACAAGGGATGTTTCTGGACATGCAGCACATGGATCGAAAATGGTTAGCAAAAGGAAAAGCCCATGACAAGGCCACGCGGGAAAGCTTTTTTTTTATTTGGAATAAACTTGGAAATATTTTATGTACATGACTTGTTCCCTACTCCAAGTTGTATTCTACTTAGGAAAGGTTTGCCCTAGGCCAAGCCTATATAAGACCTAGCCGTCCAAGGGAATAGGAGAGGCGATTCTTAGAGAGTTCACCCTAAGACTCATTGTTTTCTTTCTCTAAAATTATGTTCTAAGTTTTCTTAGGGTTTAGGTGAAGGTTGTTAAGTATTTGTGAGAGGATATTGTACTTTGTTCTTTGTTTCAATGCAATAAATATATCAAGGTTTGATTATCCTTTTTCATTCTTTGTTCCTGCATTCAAGCTCAGGAGAGAAGTTTGTGAGTAATCTATTTATCTAGACTCGGGAGAGTTAGATTCACAAAAGGGATAAGTACGATATTTCAATCGCGAAATACTAACTCGGCCTAGGGATATGTTAGAGTTTCAGCGGCTAAAAGAAGTGTGAGATTGGTTGGTGGGTATAATTGATTCACGCCGGGAGGTATCATCGAGGACTAGTCATCAATAGTACTACAACTTAGGGATAAGCGGAGTCATCCAAGGACACTTTGCCGAACTTTGATAAAGTCCACCCACGAGCAAGGGATTGTCGCGGCGGACAAGTATCGTCGCTGCCAAGGCAGAGTAACCTGCAGTGCTGCCGAGGCAATGATGTACAATTGCATTGGAAAGAGACAAGTCAATCAAGTCCACAATACAACACAACTGGATCCTGCTCTCTCTCTTAATCAGATCTCATCTTTATTTTTAGTTTTCTTTATTTCAATTTATTTAGTTTCATCAAAACTAAATTTATCTGTGTCTTTATTTTATTTGTTTTTACAGAGCAAGAAGACGAATGAGGCATATTAAGTAGACCAATCCCTGTGGAGACGATACACGATTATACTAATCACTTTATTACTTGCGATGTGTCCACTTGCACCAATTGCGCACTTTTGACATACAACAAATATCTCCAGGAAGTCTTCGACCATGTCGTGAAAAATTGCCATCATGCATCTTTGAAATGTTGTTGGGGCATTGCAAAGGCCGAACGACATTCTTCTAAATGCATATGTCCCATACAGGCAAGTGAAGGTGGTTTTTGCCTGGTCTTTAGGGTCTATTACAATCTGATTATAACCTGAATAACCATCAAGAAAACAGTAAAAAGGCTTACCAGCAAGTCTATTAAGCATTTCATCAATGAAAGCCAAAGGAAAATGATCCTTCTTTGTTGCCTTATTTAATTTGCGGTAATCCATACAAACCCTCCAACCGGTCACAGTCCTGGTTAGGATCAACTCATTGTTTTCATTGGTTATTACCGTCATGCCACCTTTCTTGGGTACACATTGTACTGGGCTTACCCATGCACTGTCAGAGATAGGATAGATGATTCCAGCATCAAGCCATTTGATTATTTCCTTACGTACTACCTCCTTCGTAGAATGGTTAAGTCTCCTATGGCTTATCCCCTTCAAGTCATCAATTTACCACCCAATTGCCTTCTTGTGCTGCCGCAGCATCTTTATCAAGCTGTGTTCCTGTTCTGGCTGTAACTCAGAAGAAATAATTACGGGCATTGTGTGGTTGGTTCCCAAATAAACATACTTCAATTTTTCGGGTAAAGGTTTTAATTCAATAACTACTGGTTCCTCACATTATGGTTTTTCATCCTTACTTGGGTAATTTAGAGGTTCAAAGTACTTACCTGGAAGGTGTGCTATCTAGTTGATCTCCTCAATCTCTTGTGTTTCATCATCTTTGGGCATACTGTCTAATATTCTGCTATAACAATCATCAACTGTACTACCGAGGCAGTGCTGTGATGTATTGTCGAGGCTACTGCCAAGGCAGTGGTTGCTGAGACAAGGTATTGCACTGTCTGCATCTGTGGTGTATATCATGTGGTACTCCTCTGGATTATAATGTCTTTTCAAAATTTGGAAAACATTGAGTTTAACTTGTTGGTCGTTAACCCTCATTGTCAATTCTCTTTTTTCCACATCGATAAGAGTGCGTCCAGTAGCTACAAAGGGTCTCCCCAGAATGATCGGTGCATTGTCATCTGCCTCACAATCAAGAATAAGAAAGTCAGTTGGAAAAATAAATTTATCCATCCTTACCAATATGTCCTCGATTTTTCCTTCAGGATGCACATATGATCTATCTGCCAATTGGAGCATCACAGTTGTAGGTTTTGCCCTTCCTATTCCAAGCTTTTGGAAAACAGATTTAGGCATCAAGTTTATGCTTGCTCCAAGATCACATAGGGCCTTTCCGTCATAGTATTTCCAATTGCACATGGTATAGTGAAACATCCAGGATCCTTCAATTTAGAACGCATGCGATTATGAAGCATGGCCATGCATCCTTTGGTTGTAGCAACGATTTTAAACTCACCAAGCCTTCTTCTTTTGGAAACAATGTCTTTTAAGAATTTGGCATAGTTTGGCATCTTTTCTATTGCCTCAACTAATGGCAAATTAATGTGGACTTGCTTCAGGATGTCTAAGAACTAATTGCAAATTAATCCTGGCCCATCTTTCTCTCTGATATTTCGACCCTTTTATTTTTATTCAATTATTTTAGTTTAATAAATCACACCCTTTCACTTGTGTTTTTATTTTTCTACAGAGCAAGAAGATAAAGAAAGCATATTAAGTATACCGGTCCCTGAGGAGATGATAACTCGATAAATACTTATCACTTATTACTTGCGATGTGTCCACTTGCACTGAACGCGCACTTTTGACACGCGACAAGAAGGGAGTAGATCATGTTACTGGTGGGGAGCATGCAAATGCATCTCCCAAAATTATTCTCTCCCTTAGGCCCAAATTGTGAATCAGTTATGGGCCACTCCTTTTTGCTTTACGTTCATCCACATTGGGTTTAATCTTTTTGCCGAATATCCTGCCGAGAAGACTACCCAGACAGGATATTTTAGTGTCTACTGTGTGGATGGCCTTGCACTCTTCTAGATCATCATATTTTTTTTAAGTTGTGGAAGGCGTTGAGTTTGACTTTTTGGTCGTTGACCCGCATTGTCAACTCTCCTTTTACCACGTCAATTAGAGTACGTCCAGTTGCAATGAAAGGTCTCCCAAGGATGATCGGTGCATTGTCATCTGCTTCACAATCAAGGACAAGGAAATCAGCAGGAAAAATAAACTTATCTACTCTTACCAGTATGTCCTCGATTTTTCCTTCGGGTTGCACATAGGATCGATCCGCTAGTTGGAGCATCACTGTTGTAGGTTTCGCCCTTCCAATTCCAAGCTTTTGAAAGACTGATTTGGGCATGAGATTTATGCTTGCTCCAAGGTCGCATAGGGCCTTACCTTCATAATCCTTACCTATTGCACAAGGTATGATGAAGCAACCAGGATCCTTTAACTTTGGTGGCATGCGGTTATGCAGCATTGCCATGCATCCCTCGGTAGCAGCCACTGTCTCAAACTCACCAATTCGTTTCCTCTTTGACACCATGTCCTTTAGGAACTTAGCATAGTTGGGCATTTGTTCAATAGCTTCAACGAACGGTATGTTGATGTGGACTTGCTTCAAGATGTCGAGAAATTTCTTGAACTGTTGGTCCTGTTTTTGCTTTTTCAACCTTTGTGGGAAAGGTGGTGGTGGTCTCATTTCATCCAGGGTTTCTTTCGTTTGAAATTTGATACCTGGCACCACTAGAGTTGTTGCTACCTCGGCAGGCTGCTCAGGAGCTGTAGTGCTTTCTGCCGGAGCAGTGTTATCAGCTTCAGTTTGCTCAGCCTCTTCTCTTGCTCGATCTGCTGATTGAATTTGGCTCTCCGGGATCTTTTCCTTCAGTTGTAGACCACTCCTAGTAGTGATTGCTTTGCACTGTTCATGACTCATTACCTTAGCAACTTCAGTATTGCTAGGTAGTCCTCCTTGTGGTCTAGTATTTATGCTTTGAGCAAACTGCCCAACCTGAGTTTCCAGCGTTTTTATGGCCGCTTCTTGATTTTGCAATCTCATCTCAGTTCTATTCATGAAGGCATCTGTCCTCTTGATGAAATTACTATTCTCTGCCATGTATGACTCAGTTTTCATCATGAAGGCCTTTAGCGTGTTCTCCAATGAACTTACCGGTTGTTGCTGCATCTGCGGAGGCGGCATTGACTGATGGGCTTGCTGCTGCGGCATCGGTTGTTGAAATCCCGAAGGTTGGGTGATTGGGTTTAAGGCATTGTTAGGGTTGCTCCATGATAGGTTTGGATGCCTCTTCCATGAGGGGTTGTATGTGTTGGACATGACATTGTTGCGGTTGTAGTTCCCAACATACATACCGGTTTCTTCATTCATGCAATCAGAGGAATTGTGGTTACCTCCACATAAGTCACAATATGAATCAATTACCTTAACCTCACGGGTATTTTGTTGTAACTGTAGGTTTTGCACCATCTTGGTAAGAGAGGCCAATTGTGCTGCCACTGAACTTGATGTGTCTAATTCATTTACTGTGGCTTGGCGTCTTACTCCTCCTCGCCTAGATGTAGGAAAATGAAAGTCATTCTTTGCGAGTTTATTCAATATTTCAATAGCTTCCTCAGGTGCTTTATCCAGGAGTGTTCCGTTTGCCGAGGCATCTAACATCATCCTTTTCGGGGCATTCGTGGCATTGTAGAACATTGTCACCTGTGTCCATAGGGGAAATCCATGCAAAGGACACTTGTGTAGTAAATCTCTGTAGCGCTCCCATGCCTCGTACATTGGTTCGTCATCTGCCTGTCGAAAAGAAGTAATTTCATTACAGATTCTATCATATAAATTAGTGTGATTAAAACGAGTAATGAAATCACGGCAAAGTTCACTCCAGGAACTAATAGATCCTGCCGGAATGCTATTTAACCAAGCTTTCGCCCTATCCCTCAGTTAATAGGGGAATAGCTTCAATCGCAAGACATCTTCATGGACTCCTTGGATTTTGAAAGAGTTGTAGATTTCCATGAAGGACTTGAGGTGCTGCATTGCGTCTTCAGTTGCAGACCCCCAAATTGTCCAATTGTATTTAACATATTGAACATAACAATTTTTAGTTCAAAATGGGCTGCTTCAATCTCTGGAGTGACAACTCCTGGGTTTAATCCATTTAAGTCCTCCTCCAGGAAGTCTCTGACAGTGAGCTGTTGCGGCCCAGGTGGCGGCGGAAGTCCTCCATTGCCGGCAGGTAAGTTTTGTCCTGCCGGGTGTTCTGCCATGGCTCCTTGGATTTGTCTCCTCAACTTTTGTCTTGTTCTTTCGATCTCTGGATCTAACTCGTACAAGGGGTTGGTTGGATTGGCCCTAGTCATACACCTCGAAAAACAAAAGTAAAATAAAAATAAAAATAAACAAGAAAATAAAGAAAAAAAAATTAGTTGCCAGTCCCCGGCAACGGCGCCAAAAACTTGTCGCGTGTCAAAAGTGCGCGTTTAGTGCAAGTGGACACATCGAAAGTAATAAGTGATAAGTATTTTATCGAGTTGTCGTCTCCTCAGGGACCGGTATACTTAATATGCTTTCTTCACCTTCTTGTTTTGTAGAAAAGTAAAGAACACAAGTGAATTGATTTGATTTATCTAAACTACAATAACTAAATAAAAGTAAAGAGTTGAAATAGTAGAGAGAGATGGGCTAGGATCCAGTTGCGTCGTATTATGGATTTGATTGACTTGTCTCTGTCCAATTCAATCGTATATCACTGCCTCGGCAGTACTGTAGTTTATTGCCTTGGCAGCGACAATACTGTCTGCCGCGGCAATCCCTTTCTCGTGGGTAGACTTTACAAAAGTTTGGCAAAGGGTCCTTGGATGATTCCGCTTATCCCTAAGTCAGAGTGCTGTTGATGACTAGTCCTTGATGATACATCCCGGCATGAACCAATTATACTCACCAACCAATCTCACACTTCTTTTAGCCGCTGAAACTCTTAACCTATCCCTAGGCCGAGTTAGTATTTCGCGATTGAAACACCATACTTACCCCTTTCGTGAATCTAACTCTCCCGAGCTTAGATAAATGGATGATTCACAATATCCTCTCCCGAGCTCAATTATGAAAACAAGGAATAACAAAGGATAAGCAAACCTTGATAACTTTATTGCAGTGAATCAAAGACAAAGTACAATCTCCTCTCACAAATACTCGACAACCTTCACCTAATCCCTAAGAAGGTTTAGAACATAATGGAGAAGAAGAAAACAAGAATAGAAATCGGTTCTCTCCCTAGGTATTCCGTGTTTCATACATTCGGTGGATAGGTCTTTATATAGGCTAGACCTAGGGCAAACCTTTCCTAAGTAGAATACAACTTGGAGTAGGGGACAAGTCAAGTACATAATAATAAAAATATTTCCAAGTTTAATTCGGCTAAGGAGGCTTTCCCGCGTGGTCTTCCTTTGGGCTTTTCCTTGTGCTAGCCAGCTCCGATCCATGGGCTTCAAGTCCAGACACGTTCCTTGGATTTTTATCTTTCCATCGCCTATAGTCTTGCTTCCTGTCTTTCTACTGCTGCCTCGGCATCAGGTCCTGCCTCGGCCTTGTCTCTACCGCGGCACTGGTTCTCCTACACAGATATGAAAACGCAGTAAAACGTGCCTTTTTCTGTAAATATTATCTATATGAGTATAACTTCTAAATATATCACATCGAGTACATGCATTGGTCCGAGTGGGTGTATATTTGGTGATTAATGCCCATAAAAGGAGTAAAAAGTGATAGTGTGTTGAGCACTTATCAGCTAGCATGAGGAAAAGCCCAAGATAAGGCCACGCGGGAAGGCCCCCTAAGCTGAATTAAACTTTAAAATATTTTAATTATGTACATGACTTGTTCCCTACTCCAAGTTGTATTCTACTTAGGAAAGGTTTGCCCTAGGTCTAGCCTATATAAAGACCTAGCCGTCCAATGTATTATACACGGATACCTAGAGAGAGAGAGCCGATTCATAAACTTGTTTTCTTTCTCTCAATTATGTTCTAAGCTTCCTTAGGGTTTAGGTGAAGGTTATTAGTATTTGTGAGAGGAGATTGTACTTTGTCTTTGTTTCAATGCAATAAAATTATCAAGGTTTGCTTATCCTTTGTTATTCCTTTTTCTTGCATTCAAGCTCGGGAGAGAAGTTTGTGAGTAATCCATTTATCTAGACTCGGGAGAGTTAGATTCACGAAAGGGATAAGTACGGTGTTTCAATCGCGAATTACTAACTCGGCCTAGGGATAGGTTACGAGTTTCAGCGGCTAAAAGAAGTGTGAGATTGGTTGGTGAGTATAATTGGTTCACGCCGGGAGGTATCATCAAGGACTAGTCATCAACAGTACTTCGACTTAGGGATAAGCGGAGTCATTCAAGGACACTTTACCGAACTTTGGTAACGTCCACCCACGAGCAAGGGATTGCCGCGGCGGACAGTATCGTCGTTGCCAAGGCAGTAATCTGCAGAGCTGCCGAGGCAGTGATATACGATTGCATTGGGCAGAGACAAGTCAATCAAATCCACAATAAAACACAACTAGATCCTGACCCATCTCTCTCTAATATTCAATTCTCTTTATTTTACTTAGTTGTTTTATTTTAGTTCCATCACAACACAAACTACTTGTGTTTTTTATTTCTTTCTACAGAACAAGAAGACAAAGAAAACATATTGAGTCTACCAATCCCTGTGGAGACGATAATCCGATAAATACTTATCACTTATTACTTTTGATGTGTCCACTTGCACTAAACGCGCACTTTTGACATGCGACATATACTCAATATGTCTTCTTTGTCTTCTTGTTCTATAAAAAGAAAAAAAATAAAACACAAGTGATTTGGGTTTGGATTAAAATAAATAAATTAAAATAATACTACTAAGTAAAAGAATGAGATTTGATTAATAGAGAGAGAGGTCAGGATCCAGTTGCGTTGTATTGTGGATTTGATTGACTTGTCTCTACCCAATGCAATTGTATATCACTGCCTCGGCAGCACTGCAGATTACTGCCTTGGCAGCGACGATACTGTCTGCCGCGGCAATCCCTTGCTCGTGGGTGGACTTTACCAAAGTTCGACAAAGTGTCCTTGGATGACTTCGCTTATCCCTAAGTCGAAGTACTGTTGATGACTAGTCCTTGATGATACCTCCCGGTGTGAATCAATTATACTCACCAACCAATCTCACACTTCTTTTAGCCGCTGAAACTCTTAACCTATCCCTAGATCGAGTTAGTATTTCGCGATTGAAACACCGTACTTACACCTTTCGTGAATCTAACTCTCCCGAGTCTAGATAAATGGATTACTCGCAAACTTCTCTCCTGAGCTTGAATGCAAGAACAAAGAATAGCAAAGGATAAACAAACCTTGATAGTTTTATTGCATTGAAACAAAGACAAAGTACAATCTCCTCTCACAAATACGAAACAACCTTCACCTAAACCCTAAGAAAGCTTAGAACATAATTTGAGAGAAAGAAAACAAAGTGTCTTAGGGTAAACTCTATGAATCGGCTCTCTCTCTTGGTATATCTCTATACATTGGACGGCTAGGTCTTATGTAGGTTGACCTAGGGCAAACCTTTCCTAAGTAGAATACAACTTGGAGTAGGGAACAAGTCATGTACATAAATAAAATATTTCCAAGTTTAATTCAACTAATAGGCTTTCCCGCGTGGCCTTCTCTTGGGCTTTTCCTCATGCTAGCCAGCTCCGATCCATATGCTTTATGTCCAGAAACGTCCCTTGGATTCTCTTCCAATCGCCTATAGTATTGCTCTCTGGTTCTCAGCTGCTGCCTCGGTATCAGGTCCTGCCGCGGCCATGTTGCTACCGCGGCACTTGTTTCTCCTGCACAGATATAAAAATGCAATAAAAATTGTCTTTTCTATAAATATTGTCTTCATAAGCTTAACTTCTAAATATATCACATTAAGTACATGCATTGTTCCCTACTCCAACTTTGGTAAAGTCTACCCACGAGCAAGGGATTGCCGCGGCGGACAGTATTGTCGCTGCCAAGGCAGTAATCTGCAGTGCTGCCGAGGCAGTAATATACAATTGCATTGAGCAAAGACAAGTCAATCAATTCCACAATATAACGCAACTGGATCCTGACCCATCTTTCTCTATTATTAAATCTCTTTATTTCTCTTTAGTTATTTTAGTTTAGATAAACCAACTCAAATCACTTGTGTTTTTACTTTTCTACAGAACAAGAAGGTGAAGAAGACATATTAAGTCTACCAGTCCCTGTGGAGACGATAATCCGATAAAATACTTATCACTTATTACTTTCGATGTGTCCACTTGCACTAAACGCACACTTTTGACACGCGACAGAGACTCCGAAGAGCTGCTTGTAAAAATTTTTCTCCTTTGTCTTGCTACTGATTGCTTCGTTCTTGGTGAAGGCGATGATTGAGCTTTTGCTTGCCGGGCGGTTGGACTCTTGTGGGTGGTGTCCGTTGCATCGGAGCTTTCACTTCTTCTCTTTCTTCCACGTCGACCATCTTCTCGGTGATCATGATGTTCGTTCCACCTTCCATTGCTGTGGCTGCCCCGGTATGGTGTGTACTTGGTCCGGCAGCGGTTGAGCTTTGGTGCACATAGGCATCTATCTCATCTGATAGACTGCCCATGATGATTGGGGATCGTGGTGGAGTGTTGAAGACTGCCCTCCGCTTTGATGGTCTTCTGTTGGCAGATGCTGCTGCGGTAGAGTCTGCTATCCTGGATGGGCCGGCAGCATGAAACTGTGGTTGAGGGCCTGCTTGGAAGAACGGCCTCGGTCCTCCCGGAGCTGGTGTAGTCTCGTTACAAGGGGCAGCTGTGACAAACATATTGCTAGGAAATTCTGGAAACTACGCCCCTTGGTCTGGAAAAGCATGAAGCATCATTTGGGCTAATGTGCCGTTAAAGTCTCTTTGATACTCCATGTATCTCTGTTGCTAAAGATCCATCGCTGCCATCCTTTGCAGTATCTCCTGGTACGGGTCTGCTTCGGCAGAGGTGTGGGCAGTGTCTGGCATGTCTGCCGTGTATTGGGCCCCGACAGCAGTATCAACAGTGAACTGCTGGGGCGTTGCTTGAACTGGTTCCGCCTGCGTGATCTGCATAACTTTGTGGCAAAAATCTCTGGTCCATCCACGCCTTTCGGGAGTGTATTCGTCCGTTTCTTCTATTGGTACACCTGCAACAACACACAAACCAGTGATCAAACATGGGGAAATATAATGGTCCTCTATCCTTCTTACCGCATTTGTAAATTTCGCGTAAGATGATCTCTCCAACGTTGATGCTCCTTTTGTTGATGATCGATTGGATGAGCACCAATCGCTTTCGATCCATCATGCTGTTGTGGGATGTGGGAATGAGGCGTCTCTTGAAGAAGGTGTTCCAAAGCTTTGCCTCGGGCTTTAAGCTCTGCCTTGGTACAGATCCTCTATGGGCACCGGTTTCCCATGGAGTATTCGTGTAGCAAAGGTCGTTTTTGATCAACTCGTAATCCTCGGCAGTGACATCCTCCATGAATTCAGCGTGAACATCATGGTCCAGAGTGAGGCCGTAGAATTCGTTGATGGTCTCGGCATCTAGCTGGACAGGCCTGCCTCGATAGTGGACAAAGAGGGAATCTTTGCTGGGCCCGTGCACATAGAATTACCGCACGATGGTAGCGTTCGCCTGGGCAGGTTGAAGACAAGATTTCCCAATCTTGGTACTTGATTCTGTCGAAGAGATAATGCTCGATGTCGTAGTTTTCGTCATCCGAGTGTTGGAAACCTTGTTCTTCCCACAATTTCCGAGCAATGAAAGACCTGTTGAAGCGGTCTTCAACATTGGCTGGGGCAAATCGCTTATAAGTGGACATAAAGATTGTGAGAGATTGATTTCTTGGAGATTTTCTTGGAAGGAATCTGGGAATTTCACGAAGAGTTGTGAGTAGGCAGAGAGTATTGTGAGAGCAAGATTGATAAGAATTCTAAAGAAAACAAGAATGCAAGAGTGAATAGTTCAAGAGGGAGGGGTTGCTTATATAGGCCTCGGCCTCGTGACCGTTTGAATCCACTAGGCGTTTTGTAGCCGTTACTCTTTACTGCCGTTTCCTTTTCTGCCGCGACAGAAATCTCGGCAGACTAGCCGTTACACTGTTCTGCCGTTGAAACTACTGCGGCTCTGACACTGTTTTCTGCCTCGGCAGAGTTCCTGCTGTGAACTATTTTTCCTTTATTCTTGCTTATTATCCTAAATAAAAATTAAACACAAACAAGAAAATTGCATAAAGCAAAAACACAAATTATAGAAAAATATAAACTAAACTAATCCTAATATAATAATAATATAAAAAGAAAAGGGAATAGATCATGTTACTGGTGGAGTGCATACAAATGCATCTCCCAAGATGATTCTCTCTTGTTGGCCAGAATTATAAATCAGATGTTGGCCACTCCCTTTTGCTGTGTTTCCATCCACTTTGAGCTTGATCTTTTTGCCAAATAGCCTGCCGAGCATGCTGCCAAGGCAGGATAATTTGGTGTCTATTATGTGGATGGCCTTGCACTCTTCTGGATCATCATATTTTTTTAAGTTGTGGAATGCATTGAGTTTGACTTGTTGGTCATTAACCCTCATTGTCAATTCTCCTTTTTCCACATCAATTAAGGTGTGTCCAGTTGCAAGGAAGGGTCTCCCCAAGATGATCGGTGTGTTATCATCTTCTTCACAATCAAGGACAAGAATATCAGCAGGAAAAATAAATTTATCAACTCTTACTAGTATGTCCTCGATTTTGCCTTCGGGTTGCACATATGATCGATCCGCTAGTTGGAGCATAACTGTTGTAGGTTTTGCCCTTCCTATTCCAAGCTTTTGGAAGACAGATTTGGGCATTAGTTTGCTCCAAGGTCGCATAGGGCCTTACCTTCATAGTTTTTACCTATCGCACAATGTATGATAAAGCAGCCAGGATCCTTCAATTTTGGTGGCATGCGATTGTGTAGCATTGCCATGCATCCCTCGGTAGCAGCCACTGTTTCGAACTCACCTATTCTTTTTATCTTAGACATAATGTCTTTTAAGAACTTGGCATAATTAGGCATTTGTTCAATTGCCTCAACGAATGGTGTGTTAATGTGGACTTGTTTTAAAATATCAAGGAATTTCTTGAATTGATAGTCCTGTTTTTGCCTTTTCAATCTTTGTGGGAAAGGTGGTGGTCTCATCTCGTCCAGGGTTTCTTTAGTTTAGAATTTAATACTTGGCACCACTGGGGTTGTTACTGTCTCGGCAGATTGTTTAGGAGCTGCAGCGCTTTCTGCCGAGGCAGTGTTATCAGAATCAGTTTGCTCAGCCTCCTCTTTTTCTTGGTCTGTTGATGGAATTTGGCTTGCTGGAATCTTTTCCTTTAACTGTAGACCACTCCTAGTAGTGATTGCTTTACACTGTTCGTGGCCCATTACCTTAGCAATTTCAGTATTGCTAGGTAGTCCTCCTTGTGGTCTAGTGTTTATATTTTGAGCAAACTGCCTAACCTGGGTTTCCAAAGTTTTAATAGCCGCTTCTTGATTCTGCAACATCATCTCAGTCCTATTCATGAAAGCATCTTTCCTTTTGATGAAATTACTGTTCTCTGCCATGTATGATTCTGTTTTCATCATAAAGGCTTTGAGAGTGTTCTCCAACGAACTTACCGATTGCTGCTGCATCTGCTGCTGCGGCAATTGCTGCTGGATCGGCGGCGGCGGCAAATGTTGCATTGGTTGATGGAATCCTGAGGGTTGGTTGGTTGGGTTTAAGGCATTATTAGGATTGCTCCATGACAGGTTTGGATGCCTCTTCCATGAGGGATTGTATGTGTTGGACATCATAATGGTTCGGTTGTAATTCCCAACATACATACCGGTTTCTTGATTCATACACTCAGAGGAACTATGATTACCTCCATATAAATCACAAAAAGAATCAATTACCTTAACCTCACGGGTATTTTGTTATAGTTGCAAATTTTGCACCATCTTTGTAAGAGAGGCCAATTGTGCTGCCACTGAATTTGATGTGTCTAACAAATTCACCGTGGCTTGGCGTCTTACTCCTCCTCGCCTAAATGTAGGAATTTGAAAATCGTTTTTTGAGATTTTGTTCAGTATTTCAATAGCTTCCTCAAGTGCTTTATCAAGGAGTGTTCCGTTTGCTGAGGCATCTAACATCATCCTTGTCGGGGCATTCGTGGCATTATAGAACATGGTCACTTGTGTCCATAGGGGAAATCCATGCAAAGGACACTTGTGCAATAACTCCCTGTAGCGCTCCCATGCCTCGTACATAGGTTCGTCATCTGCCTGTCGAAAAGAAGTGATTTCATTACGAATTTTATCATATAAATTTGTAGGACTAAACCATGTAACAAAATCACGACAGAGTTCACTCCAAGATCCAATAGATCCTTCTGGAATGCTATTTAGCCAGGCTTTCGCCCTATCCCTCAGTGAACAGGGGAATAGCTTCAATCTCAAGACATCTTCATGGACTCCTTGGATTTTAAAGGAATTGCATATCTCCATGAAGGACTTGAGATGCTGCCTTGCATCTTCAGTTAGAGACCCACCAAACTGTCCAATAGTGTTAAGCATATTGAACATGACAGGTTTCAGTTCAAAGTGGGTTGCTTCTATCTCTGGTGTAACGACTCCTGGGTTTAATCCATTTAAATCCTCTTCCAGGAAGTCTCTGACAGTGAGCTGTCGCGGCCCTGGTGGCAGCGGAAGACCTCCATTGTCGGCAGGTAAGTTTTGTCCTGCCGGGTGATCTCCATTGTCTCCTCAACCTTTGCCTTGTTCGTTCGATCTCTGGGTCTAACTCATACAAAGGGTTGGTTGGATTGGCCCTGGTCATACACCAAGAAAAACAAAGGTAAAAATAAAAAGAAAAAGAAAAGAAACAAGAAAATAAAGAATACAAAATTTAGTTGTCAATCCCCGGCAACGGCACCAAAAACTTGTCGCGTGTCAAAAGTGCGCATTTAGTGCAAGTGGACACATTGCAAGTAATAAGTGATAAGTATTTATCGGATTATCGTATCCACATGGATTAGTATACTCAATGTCTTCTTTGTCTTCTTGTTCTGTAAAAAGAAATAAAATAAAACACAAGTGATTTGGGTTTGGATTAAAATAAATAAATTGAAATAAAACTACTAAGTAAAAGAATGAGATTTGATTAATAGAGAGAGAGGTCAGGATCCAGTTGCGTTGTATTGTGGATTTGATTGACTTGTCTCTGCCTAATGCAATTGTATATCACTGCCTCGGCAGCACTGCAGATTACTGCCTTGGCAGCGACGATACTGTCCGCCGCGGCAATCCCTTGCTCGTGGGTGGACTTTACCAAAGTTCCACAAAGTGTCCTTGGATGACTTCGCTTATCCCTAAGTCGAAGTACTGTTGATGACTAGTCCTTGATGATACCTCCCGGTGTGAATCAATTATACTCATCAACCAATCTCACACTTCTTTTACCCGCTGAAACTCTTAACCTATCCCTAGATCGAGTTAGTATTTCGCGATTGAAACACCGTACTTACCCCTTTCGTGATTCTAACTCTCCCGAGTCTAGATAAATGGATTACTCACAAACTTCTCTCCTGAGCTTGAATGCAAGAACAAAGAATAGCAAAGGATAAACAAACCTTGATAGTTTTATTGCATTGAAACAAAGACAAAGTACAATCTCCTCTCACAAATACTAAACAACCTTCACCTAAACCCTAAGAAAGCTTATAACATAATTTGAGAGAAAGAAAACAAAGTGTCTCAGGGTAAACTCTATGAATCGGCTCTCTCTCTTGGTATATATCTATACATTGGACGGCTAGGTCTTATGTAGGCTTGACCTAGGGCAAACCTTTCCTAAGTAGAATACAACTTGGAGTAGGGAACAAGTCATGTACATAAATAAAATATTTCCAAGTTTAATTCAACAAATAGGCTTTCCCGCGTGGCCTTGTCTTGGGTTTTTCCTCATACTAGCCAGCTCCGATCCATATGCTTTATGTCCAAAAACGTCCCTTGGATTCTCTTCCAATCGCCTATAGTATTGCTTTCTGGTTCTCAGCTGCTGCCTCAGCATCAGGTCCTGCCTCGGCCATGTTGCTACCGCGGCACTTGTTTCTCCTGCACAGATATAAAAATGCAGTAAAACTTGCCTTTTCTATAAATATTATCTTCATAAGCTTAACTTCTAAATATATCAAATTAAGTACATGAATTGGTCCGAGTGGGTGTAAATTCGGTGATTAATGCCCATAAAAGGTGTAAAAAATGATAGTGAGTTGAGCACTTATCACCTTACACTGTTCATGGCCTATTACCTTAGCAACTTCAGTATTGCTAGGTAGTCCTCCTTGTGGTCTAGTGTTTATGTTTTGAGCAAACTGCCCAACCTGAGTTTCCAATGCCTTTATTGTTGCTTCTTGGTTTTGCAACCTCATCTCAGTCCTATTTATAAACGCATCTGTTCTTTTGATGAAGTTGCTATTCTTTGCCATATATGACTCAGTTTTCACCATGACAAGTTTGGATGCCTCTTCCATGAGCGGTTGTATATGTTGGACATCATATTGTTTCGGTTATAGTTTCCAACATACAGGCTGGATTCTTGATTCATACAGTTAGAAGAATTGTGGTTACCTCCACATAAATCGCAAAAAGAATCAATGGCCTTAACCTCACGGGTATTTTGTTGTAGTTGCAAATTTTGCACCATCTTGGTAAGAGAGGCCAATTGTGCTGCCACTGAATTTGATGTGTCTAACTCATTCATTGTGGCTTGGCGTCTTACTCCTCCTCGCCTAGATGTAGGGAATTGAAAATCATTCTTTGCGAGTTTGTTTAGAATCTCAATAGCTTCCTCATGTGCTTTGTCAAGGAGTGTTCCGTTTGCCGAGGCATCTAACATCATCCTTGTCGGGGCATTAGTGGCATTATAGAACATGGTGACTTGTGTCCATAGGGGAAATCCATGCAAAGGACACTTGTGCAATAACTCTCTATAGAGCTCCCATGCCTCGTACATAGGTTCATCATCTGCCTGTCGAAAAGAAGTGATTTCATTACGAATTCGATCATATAGATTTGTAGGATTAAAGCATGTAATGAAATCTAGGGATAATTCACTCCAAGATCCTATTGATCCTGCTCGAATGCTATTTAACCAGGGATTTTGAATGAATTACATATCTCCATGAATGACTTGAGGTGCTGCCTGACATCTTCAATCATAGACCCACCAAAATGTCCAATAGTGTTGAACATATTGAACATGACAGGTTTTAGCTCAAAGTGGGCTGCTTCTATTTCCGGTGTAACGACTCCTGGGTTTAACCCATTTAAGTCCTCTTCCAGGAAATCTCTGACAGTGAACTGCCGCGGCCCTGGTGGCGGCGAAAGACCTCCATTGCCGGCAGGTAAGTTTTGTCCTGCCTGATGATCTGCCATAGCTCCTTAGATTTGTCTCCTCAACCTTTGTCGTGTACGTTCGATCTCTGGGTCTAACTCGTACAGAGGGTTGGTTGGGTTGGCCCTGGTCATAGACCAAGAAAAACAACAGAGTAAAATAAAAATTAAAAACTAAAAAGCAAGAAAATAAAGAAAACAAAATTTAGTTGTCAATTCCCGGCAACGGCGCCAAAAACTTGTTGCGTGTCAAAAGTGCGCAATTGGTGCAAGTGGACACATCGCAAGTAATAAAGTGATTAGTATAATCGTGTATCGTCTCCACAGGGATTGGTCTACTTAATATGCCTTCTTCGTCTTCTTGCTCTGTAAAAAGAAATAAAATAAAGACACAGGTAATTTGGGTGTTGATGAAACTAAATAATTTGAAATAAAGAAAACTAAGTAAAAGGATGAGATCTGATTAAGAGAGAGGGCAAGATCCAGTTATGTTGTATTGTGGATTTGATTGATTTGTCTCTGTCGAATGCAATTGTACAACACTGCCTCAGCAGTACAGCAGATTACTGCCTTGGCAGCAACGATACTTGTCCGCCGTGGCAATCCCTTGCTCTTGGGTGGACTTTATCAAAGTTCGGCAAAGTGTCCTTGGATGACTCCGCTTATCCCTAAGTCGCAGTATTGTTGGTGATCAATCCTTGACGATACCTCCCGGCGTGAATCAACTATAATCATCAACCAATCTCACACTTCTTTTAGCCGCTGAAACTCTTAACCTATCCGTAGGTCGAGTTAGTATTTCGCGATTGAAATACCATACTTATCCCTTTCGTGAATCTAACTCTCCCGAGTCTAGATAAATAGATTACACACAAACTTCTCTCCCGAGCTTGAATGCAGGAACAAAGAATGGCAAAGGATAAGCAAACCTTGATATTTTATTGCATTGAAGCAAAGAACAAAGTACAATCTCCTCTCACAAGTACTCTACAACTGATAAGTGCTCAACACACTATCACTTTATACTCCTTTTATCGGCATTTATCACCAAATATTCACCCACTTGAACCAATGCATGTGCTTAATGTGATATATTTAGAAGTTATACTTAAATAGATAATATTTATAGAAAAAGGCACGTTTTACTGCGTTTTCATATATGTGCAGGAAAACCATTGCCGCGGCAGAGACAAGGCCGAGGCAGGACCTGATGCCGAGGCAGCAGCAGGAAGACAGGAAGCAAAGTGATAGGCGATGGAAAGACAAAAATCCATGGAAAGTGTTTGGACTTAAAGCCCATGATTCGGAACTGGCTAGCACAAGGAAAAGCCCAAAGGAAGACCACGCGGGAAAGCCCCCTTAGCCGAATTCAAACATGGAAATATAATATTATTATGTACTTGACTTGTTCTCTACTCCAAGTTGTATTCTACTTAGGAAAGGTTTGCCCTAGGTCTAGCCTATATAAAGACCTAGCCACCCAATGTATCATAGATCAAAATACCTAGGGAGAGCCGACTTCTACTCTTGTTTCTTTCCTCTCCATCATGTTCTAAAACCTTCATAGGGTTTAGGTGAAGGTTGTGGAGTATTTGTGAGAGGAGATTGTAATTTGTCTTTTATTCAATGCAATAAAGATTATCAAGGTTTGCTTATCCTTTGTTATTCCTTGTTCTTGCATTCAAGCCTGGGAGGGAAGTTTGTGAGTAATCCATTTATCTAAGCTCGGGAGAGTTAGATTCACGAAAGGGGTAAGTACGGTGTTTCAATCGCGAAATACTAACTCGGCCTAGGGATAGGTTAAGAGTTTCAGCGGCTAAAAGAAGTGTGAGATTGGTTGGTGAGTATAATTGGTTCACGCCGGGAGGTATCATCAAGGACTAGTCATCAATAGCACTCTGACTTAGGGATAAGCGGAGTCATTCAAGGACACTTTGCCGAACTTTGGTAAAGTCTGCCCACGAGCAAGGGATTGCCGCGGCAGACAGCGTTATCGCTGCCCAGGCAGTAAACTGCAGTGCTGCCGAGGCAGAGATATGCGATTGCATTGGATAAAGACAAGTCAATCAAATCCACAATACAATACAACTGAATCCTGGCCCATCTCTCTCTCTAATATTTCGACTCTTTATTTTTATTCAATTATTTTAGTTTAAATAAATCACACCAATTCACTTGTGCTGTTATCTTTCCACAGAGCAAGGAGATAAAGGAAGCATATTAAGTATACCAGTCCCTGAGGAGACGATAACTCGATAACATACTTATCACTTATTACTTGCGATGTGTCCGCTTGCACTAAACACGCACT
Organism: Abelmoschus esculentus; assembly: GCA_035048815.1. Taxonomy (NCBI): domain Eukaryota; kingdom Viridiplantae; phylum Streptophyta; class Magnoliopsida; order Malvales; family Malvaceae; genus Abelmoschus; species Abelmoschus esculentus. Next base: position 5,499,577 of record JAUCBN010000056.1, on the reverse strand, counting down.
TTTGACACGCGACAAGTTTTTGGCGCCGTTGTCGGGGACTGGCAACTAAATTTTTTTTCCTTATTTTCTTGTTCCTTTTTATTTTTATTTTACTTTTGTTTTTCTTGGTGTATGACCAGGGCCAATCTAACCAACCCCTTATACGAGTTAGATCCTGAGATTGAAAGAACAGGGTTAAGGTTGAGGAGACAAATCCGAGGAGTCATGGAAGAGGTTCAGGCAGGACAAAACATACCTGCCGACAATGAAGGTCTTCCGCCGCCACCTGGGCCGCGGCAGCTGACTGTCAGAGATTTCTTGGAGGAGGACTTAAATGGACTAAACCCAGGAGTTGTTACACCCGAGATTGAAGCAGCCCATTTTGAACTTAACGTTCAACATGTTAAATACAATTGGACAATTTGGTGGGTCTGCAACTGAAGACGCAAGGCAACATCTCAAATCTTTCATGGAAATCTGCAACTCTTTCAAAATCCAAGGAGTCCATGAAGATGTCTTGCGGTTAAAACTATTCCCCTATTCACTGAGGGATAGGGCAAAAGCTTGGTTGAATAGCATTCTAGCGGGATCTATTGGTTCCTGGAGTGAACTTTGCCGTGATTTCATTACTCGCTTTAATCCTACTAATCTATATGATAGAATTCGTAATGAAATTACTTCTTTCCGACAGGCTGAAGACGAACCAATGTACGAGGCATGGGAACGGTACAGAGAGCTATTGCACAAGTGTCCGCTACATGGATTTCCCTTATGGACACAAGTGACAATGTTTTACAACGCCACAAATACCCCGACAAGGATGATGTTAGATGCCTCGGCAAACGGCACACTCCTGGACAAGGCACCCGAGGAAGCTATTGAAATTTTGAATAAAATCGCAAGGAATGACTTTCAGTTTCCCACATCTAGGCGAGGAGGAGTAAGACGCCAAGCCACGGTAAACGAATTAGATTCATCGAGTTCAGTGGCAGCACAATTGGCCTCTCTTACCAAGATGGTGCAAAACCTACAATTACAAAACAATACCCGTGAGGTCAAGGTAATTGATTTATGTTGTGATTTATGTGGAGGTAACCACAGTTCTGTTGATTGCATGAATCAAGAGACCGGTATGTATGTTGGGAACTACAACCGTAACAATGTGATGTCCAACACATACAACCCCTCATGGAAGAGGCATCCAAACTTATCATGGAGCAACCCAAATAATGCTTTAAACCCAATCACCCAACCACCAGGATTTCAGCAGCCAGTGCCGCAGCAGCAAGTCCAACAACCGATGCCGAAGCAGCAGATGCAGCAGCAACTGGTTAATTCATTGGAAAACACGCTAAAGGCCTTCATGATGAAAACCGAGTCATACATGGCGGAAAATAGTAATTTCATCAAGAGGACCGACGCCTTCATGAATAGGACTGAGATGAGGCTACAAAATCAAGAAGCGGCCATAAAAACTCTAGAAACTCAGGTTGGGCAGTTTGCTCAATGTATAAACACTAGACCACAATGAGGCCTACCTAGCAATACTGAGGTTGCTAAGGTACTAAGCCATGAACAGTGCAAGGCAATCACTACCAGGAGTGATCTACAGTTGAAAGAGAAGATCCCAGAGAACCGAACCCAACCGGCGGATCAATCAAGAAAACAGGCTGAGTAAACCGAGACTGACAACACTGCCCCGGCAGCAAGCACTACAGCGCCTGAGCAGTCTGCCGAGGCAGCAAAAATTCCAGTGGTGCCAGGTATACGATTCCAAACTAAAGAAACCCTGGAAGAGATGAGACCACCACCACCTTTCCCGCAAAGCTTGAAAAAACAAAAACAGGATCAACAGTTCAAGAAGTTCCTCGATATCTTGAAGCAAGTCCACATCAACATACCATTCGTTGAGGCCATTGAACAAATGCCCAATTATGCCAAGTTCTTAAAAGATATGGTATCAAAGAGAAAACGAATAGGTGAGTTTGAGACAGTGGCTACCACCGAGGGATGCATGGCAATGCTGCATAACCGCATGCCACCAAAGTTAAAAGATCCTGGTTGCTTCACTATACCTTGTGCGATAGGAAAGAGTTATGACGGAAAGGCCCTATGCGACCTTGGAGCAAGTATAAACCTCATGCCTAAATCAGTTTTCCAAAAGCTAGGAATTGGAAGGCCAAAGCCTACAACAGTAATGCTCCAACTCTCGGATAGATCCTATGTACAACCTGAAGGCAAAATTGAGGACATACTGGTAAGAGTTGACAAGTTTATTTTTCCTGCCGACTTCCTTGTCCTTGATTGTGAAGCAGATGACAACGCACCGATTATCCTTGGGAGACCCTTCCTAGCAACTGGACGTACATTGATTGACGTGGAAAAAGGAGAGATGACTATGCGAGTCAATGACCAATAAGTCAAACTCAATGCATTCCACAACTTTAAAAGGTATAACGATCCAGAGGAATGTAAGGCCATCCACATAATAGACAATAAGATATCCTGCCTGGGCAGTCTGCTCGGCAGGATATTCGGCAAAAAAATCAAGCCCAAGATGGATGGACAGACAACAAGAAGGAGCGGCCCACAACCGATACATAATTTGGGCCTAAGGGAGGAAATAAATTTGGGAGATGCATTCGCATGCTCTCCACCAGTAACCTAACCTCTCCCTTTTTCTTTTCTTTATAATATTAGGGTTAGTAGTTTATTTTTATTTTTCTAATTATTTTTGTTTTCAGTATTTTTCTTTTGTGTTTAAATTTTTATTCAGGAATAAAAAGTAAAGATAAGGGAAAAATAGTTCACAGCAGGAACTCTGCCGAGGCAATACAATAGTGTCAGAGCCGCAATAGTCCCAACGGGCAGAAAAGTGTAACAGCTAGTCTGCCGAGATACCTGCCGCGACAGAAAAGGAAACGGCAGAAAAAGGAAACGGTTACAACGGCTAGTGATCTCAACGGTCACAAGGTCGAGGCCTATATAAGACACTCCTTCCTCTTGAACTATTCACTCTTACTTTCTTGCTTTCTTTAGTATTCTTAACAATCACTCTCTCAATTACTCTCTGCCTACTAATCCCTGTTAAATTTCCAGATTCTCTTCAAGAAAACCTCCAAGAACTCAATTTTCTCTTTCTTGATGGCAACTTACAAAAGATTCGCCCCAGCCAACGTTGAAGAACGATTCAATCAATCTTTCATCGCAAGGCAACTATAGGAAGAACAAGGGTTCCAGCACGCGGATGAAGAGAATTACGGCATTGAACACTACTTGTTCGACAGAATAAAGTACCAGAATTGGGAAATATTCTATTTACAACCTGCCCGGCAAACGCCACAATCGTGCGGGAGTTCTATGCTCATGGGCCCAGCAAAGACTCCCTCTTTGTCCACTGCCGCGGCAGGCCAGTACAGCTTGATGCCGATACAATCAACAACTTCTACGGCCTCACACCAGACAGTGATCTCCATGCTGACTTCTTGGAAGATATCACTGCCGAGGACTTTGAACTTATAAAAGACGATCTTTGTTACGCGAACACTCCATGGGAAACCGGTACCCATCGAGGATCCGTGACAAGACAAAACTTGAAGCCGAAGGCCAAGATGTGGAACACCATCGTCAAACGACGCCTCATCCCAACATCACACAATAGCACGGTGGATCGCAAGAGATTGATGCTTATCCAATCCATCATCAATAAAAGGACCATCAACATTGGAGAAATTATCCTACGGGAAATTCACGAGTGCGGTAAGAAAGATCGAGGACCATTGTATTTCCCTTGCTTGATTACGGGTTTATGTGTTTCCGCAGGTGTGCCTATTGAAGAAACGGATGAATACACACCCCCAAGAAGAGGATGGACCAGGGAATTCTGCCACAAAGTCATGCAGATAACACAAGCAGAACCTTTCCAGGCAACACCGCAGCAGTTCACTGCCGATACTGCTGTCGGGGCCCAGTACACGGCATATATGCCTAGTACTGCCCACACCTCTGCCGCAGCAGACCCGTATCAAGAACTCTTGCAGCGAATGGCCGCGATGGATCTTCGACAACAACGGTACATGGAGTACCAGCGGGACTTCAATGGCACTCTCGCACAGATGATGTTGCACGCCTTCCCGGACCAAGGCGTCCAATTCCTGGAGTTCCCAAGCAATATGTTCGTTACTACCGCACCCTACACTGAGACCACACCAGCCCCAGGAGGACCGCGACCGTTCTTCCATCCGGACCCTCAGCCCCAATACCAGGCTGCTGGACCATCTAGGCCAGCATATTCTGCCGCGGCCTCATCTGTCAGCCGAAGGCCATCCAAGAGGCGAGCCGTTTTCAGCACTCCACCAAGATCGCCAATTATCATGGGCAGTCTATCTGCCGAGATAGATGCTTATGTACACCAAGGCTCTACTGCCGCCGGCCCAAGCACACACCACACCGGAGGAGCAACGGCGATGGGAGGAGGAACGGACGTGATGATAACCGAGGAGATGGCGGATGTTGAAGAAGGAGAAGAAGTAGAGGCCTCGATGCATAGGATCCCACCCACTCGAGTCTAGCCGCCGAGACAAGCAAAGGCGCAACCATCGCCCTCCCCAAGGACAAAGCACACGGCATCTAGGCAACGGAAGAAAATTGTTACGAGCAGCTCTTCGGAGTCACTCTAAAATTCTTTGTCCTTTATTTCAATATTCAATTGCTTCTACTATATTTCCTTACTGCATATAATTCATATTCTGTTTTGCCGTTTATTCCTTCCAATTATAAAAGCATTGAGGACAATGCTTGGTTTGAGTTTGGGGTGCAGATTCACTGCCAAGGCAGAAATCTACTATCGCGGCCTTGCCAAAAAGGGAGTATTCCAGTGATTTTTTTTAATTTTTATGCTCCCCGCCTTACTTGAATTAACTGCCTACACTCTTGCACTGCTCATCATTAGTATTGACTTCGTTTACTCTTGAAGGCTATAGAAATCTTTCTCCTTATTTAGAAGCTTACTATAGGAAGAACTTTAAACACTTTTGGGACTTGTGGATTATAGGAATTCTTTTAATGAACTTATGTGATAAAGACTTAGATTTTTGGAAAAGTAACTAGAGGTGCCTACCATCGGCTCTAGAAAATCTCTTCTTCATGCTAGAGGTGCCCGAAATTGGCTCTAGTATGTATTAAGGAATATAAAAAAGAAAAGACAAAAAGGTTTTTAGTGAAACACAAGTCTTTGAGGTGCCCGAAACTGGCTCAAGATTTAGGGTTTGAAAAAGAAGAGAACACTTAAACCAATGTCTATTTGTCTTGAACTTAGAGTTTATCTAAGAAAGCCTTTAATCAACTTGTCCACAAAAACACACACACTCACAAATCCTATAGTTTGTTTCTAAGTAAATTCTTAGGTAGCCGAATGGTTAAGGCTTAAAGATAGGCCTAGCTATGGTGGGGAGAATAGATGGACATGTAAGACCAAGAGAGAATAGAGTTCGGCAAATTGATGGTTTGCATTGCTTGAGGACAAGCAATAGTTCGAGTTTGGGGGTGTGATAAGTGCTCAACACACTATCACTTTATACTCCTTTTATCGACATTTATCACCAAATATTCACCCACTTGAACCAATGCATGTGCTTAATGTGATATATTTAGAAGTTATACTAAAATAGATAATATTTATAGAAAAAGGCATGTTTTACTGCGTTTTCACATCTGTGCAGGAAAACCATTGCCGCGGCAAAGACAAGGCCAAGGCAGGACCTGATGCCGAGGCAGCAGCAGGAAGACAGGAAGCAAAGTGATAGGCGATGGAAAGACAAAAATCCAAGGAACGTGTCTGGACTTGAAGCCTATGAATCGGAGCTGGCTAGCACAAGGAAAAGCCCAAAGGAAGACCACGCGGGAAAGCCCCCTTAGCCGAATTCAAACTTGGAAATATAATATTATTATGTACTTGACTTGTTCCCTACTCCAAGTTGTATTCTACTTAGGAAAGGTTTGCCCTAGGTCTAGCCTATATAAAGACCTAGCCACCCAATGTATCGGAGAGATCGAAATACCTAGGGAGAGCCGACTTTTACTCTTATTTCTTTCCTTTCCATCATGTTCTAAAACCTTCATAGGGTTTAGGTGAAGGTTGTGGAGTATTTGTGAGAGGAGATTGTAATTTGTCTTTTATTCAATACAATAAAGATTATCAAGGTTTGCTTATCCTTTGTTATTCCTTGTTCTTACATTCAAGACCGAGAGGGAAGTTTGTGAGTAATCCATTTATCTAAGCTCGGGAGAGTTAGATTCACGAAAGGGGTAAGTACGGTGTTTCAATCGCGAAATACTAACTCGACCTAGGGATAGGTTAAGAGTTTCAGCGGCTAAAAGAAGTGTGAGATTGGTTGGTGAGTATAATTGGTTCACGCCGGGAGGTATCATCAAGGACTAATCATCAACAGCACTCTGACTTAGGGATAAGCGGAGTCATTCAAGGACACTTTGCCGAACTTTGGTAAAGTCTGCCCACGAGCAAGGGATTGCCGCGGCAGACAGCGTTATCGCTACCCAGGCAGTAAACTGCAGTGCTGCCGAGGCAGAGATATGCGATTGCATTGGATAAAGACAAGTCAATCAAGTCCACAATACAATACAACTGGATCCTGGCCCATCTCTCTCTCTAATATTTTGACTCCTTATTTTTATTCAATTATTTTAGTTTAAATAAATCACACCAATTCACTTGTGTTGTTATCTTTCCACAGAGCAAGGAGATAAAGGAAGCATATTAAGTATACTAGTCCCTGAGGAGACGATAACTCGATAACATACTTATCACTTATTACTTGCGATGTGTCCGCTTACACTAAACGCGCACTTTTGACACGCGACAACAACCTTCACCTAAACCCTAAGAAAACTTAAAACATAATTTGAGAGAAAGAAAACAATGAGTCTTTGGGTGAACTCTCTAAGAATCGGCTCCCCCTTATTCCCTTGGACGGTTAGGTCTTATATAGGCTTGGCCTAGGGCAAACCTTTCCTAAGTAGAATACAACTTGGAGTAAGGAACAAGTCATGTACATAAATAAAATATTTCCAAGTTTATTCCAAATAAGAAGCTTTCCCGCGTAGCCTTGTCTTGGGATTTTCCTCGTGCTAACCAGCTCCGATCCATGTGTTGCATGTCTAGAAACGTCCATTGTATTTTTCTCTTCCAAACTCCTACAATATCGCTACTTGTCTTTCGACTGCTGCCTCGGCATCAGGTTCTGCCTCGGCCACGTTGCTGCCGCAGCAATAGTATTTCCTGCACAGTTGTAAAAATGCAGTAAAACTTGCCTTTTCTGTAAATATCATCTTTATAAGCATAACTTCTAAATATATCATATTAAGTATATGCATTGGTCCAAGTGGGTGTAGATTTAATGATTAATGCCCATAAAAGGTGTAAAAAGTGATAGTGAGTTGAGCACTTATCACAGGTGTCCCTACGGCCGAAACAGATGAATTCACAGCCTATAGGAGAGGGTGGACAAGATAATTCTGCCACAAAATCATGCAGATCACACAGGCAAAACCAGTCCAGGAAACTCCCCAGCAGTTCACTGCTGATACTGCTCCCGAGGCCCAATACACGGCAGACATGCCTGACACTGCCCACACCACTGCCGCAGTAGAGCCATACCAAGAAGTACTATAAAGGATAACAGCTATGGATCTTAGGCAACAGAGATACATGGAGTATCAAAGAGACTTTAACAGCACACTTGCCCAAATGATGCTCCAGAACTTTTCATACCACGGGGTGCAGTTTCCAGAATTCCCCACCAACATGTTTGTCACAGCTTCACCCTATACCGAAACTACACCAGCTCTAGGAGGACCGAGTCCATTCTTCCACACTGGCCCTCAGCAACAATTTCATGCTGCTGGCCCATCTAGGGCAGCAGACTCTACTGCGGCATCATCTGCCAACAGATGACCATCAAAGAGAAGGGCAGTCTTCAGCACTCCACCAAGATCCCCCATCATCATGGGCAGTCTATCAGCAGAGATAGATGCCTATGTACATCAAAGTTCAACCGCTGCCGGGCCAAGCATTCACCATGCAACCCTCGCCATCACCGAAGGCGACACAATCAGCAGCACGACCTCGACGAAAGATTGTGACAAGCAGCTCTTCGGAGTCCCTTTAATTTTTATTCAATACTTTTTATCTTTATATGTTGCTTATTTCTTTTCATATTTTTTCCCACTGTTTACCTCTAATATAAGCATTGAGGAAAATGCTTGGTTTGAGTTTGGGGGTGCAGAGCCACTACCGAGGCAATCCACTGCCGCGGCCTTGCCCAGATAAGGGAGTATTTAATTGATATTTTTTTTAAATTTTGATGTCCACTACTTTACTTGAATCTGTTGCCCATACTTTTGCATTGCCCATCATCAGTATTGCCTTAGTTTATTCTTTAAGGCTATAGAAATCTTTCTCCTTACCATGGTTAGGTCCTGTTAAGAAGGTTTAACCTTAGGATACTTAAGGATGAAAACTTAGAAGCTTACTATAAGATAAATTTTAAAAGCACTTTTGGGACTTGTTGGATTATAGGAATTCTTTTAATGAACTTAGGTGATAAAGACTTAGATTTTTGGGCAAGTGACTAGAGGTGCCTATCACCGGCTCTAGGAATTACTCTTCTTCATGCTAGAGGTGCCCGAAATTGGCTCTAGTATGCTAAAAAGAATATCAAAAGAAAGAAGGAATTAGTGATGAGAAAAACACAATCCTTGAGGTGTCCGAAATTGGCTATAGAATTGGTTGTTTAGAAAAGAAGAGAACACGTAACCAAAATCTACTTGTCTTGAATTTAGAGTTTATCTAAGAAAGCCTTTAATCAAACTTCTCCACAAAAACGAACACACTCACTAAATCTTATAGTTTGTTTCTAGGTAAACCTTTGGGTAGCCGAAAGGTTAAGTCTAAAGAATAGGCATAGTTATGGTGGGGAGAATAGATAGAAACATAAGACCATGGGAGAATAGAGTTTGGCAAATTGATGCTTTGCATTGGTTGAGGACAAGCAATAGTTTGAGTTTGGGGGTGTGATAAGTGCTCAACTCACTATCACTTTTTACACCTTTTATGGGCATTAATCATCAAATCTACACCTACTAAGACCAATGCACACACTTAATGTGATATATTTAGAGGTTATGCTTATAAAGATGATATTTACAGAAAAGGCTAGTTTTACTATACTTTTTTTACATCTGTGCAGAATAAACTATTACCGCGGCACAACGTGGCCGAGGCAGGTGATAAGTGCTCAACACACTATCACTTTTTACTCCTTTTATGGGCATTAATCACCAAATATACACCCACTTGGACCAATGCATGAACTCAATGTGATATATTTATAAGTTAAGCTCATGGATATAATATTTATAGAAAAGGCACGTTTTACTGCATTTTCATATCTGTGCAGGAGAACCAGTGCCGCGGTAGCGACAAGGCCGAGGCAGGACCTGATGCTGAGGCAGCAGCAGAAAGACAGGAAGCAAGACTGTAGGCGATGAAAAGATAAAAATCCAAGGGACGTGTCTGGACTCAAAGCCCATAAATCGGAGCTGGCTAGCATAAGGAAAAGCCCATGAAAAGACCACGCGGGAAAGCCCCCTTAGCCGAATCAAACTTGGAAATATTTTAATTATGTACTTGACTTGTTCCCTACTCCAAGTTGTATTTTACTTAGGAAAGGTTTGCCCTAGGTCTAGCCTATATAAAGACCTAGCCACCCAATGTACTAGACACAGAATACCTAGAGAGAGAGCCGAATTCTATACTTGTCTTCTTCCTCTCCATTATGTTCTAAACCTTCTTAAGGATTAGGTGAAGTTTGCCGAGTATATGTGAGAAGAGATTGTACTTTGTCTTTGTTTTCAATGCAATAAAATTATCAAGGTTTGCTTATCCTTTGTTATTCCTTGTTCTTGCATTCAAGCCCGGGAGGGAAGTTTGTGAGTAATCCATTTATCTAAGCTCGGGAGAGTTAGATTCACGAAAGGGGTAAGTACGGTGTTTCAATCGCGAAATACTAACTCGGCCCAGGGATATGTTAAGAGTTTTAGCGACTAAAAGAAGTGTGAGATTGGTTGGTGAGTATAATTGGTTCACGCCGGGAGGTATCATCAAGGACTAGTCATCAATAGCACTCTGACTTAGGGATAAGCGGAGTCATTCAAGGACACTTTGCCGAACTTTGGTAAAGTCCAACCACGAGCAAGGGATTCCCGCGGCGGACAAGTATCATCGTTGCCGAGGCAGTAATCTACAGTGCTGCCGAGGCAGTGATATACGATTGCATTGAGTAGAGACAAGTCAATCAATTCCACAATACAACGCAACTGAATCCTAACCCATCTTTCTCTATTACTAATTCTCTTTATTTTTATTTAGTTATTTTAGTTTAGATAAACAAACTCCAATCACTTATGTTTTTACTTTTCTACAGAACAAGAAGGTGAAGAAGGCATATTAAGTCTACCAGTCCTTGTGGAGACGATAATCCGATAATACTTATCACTTATTACTTTCGATGTGTCCACTTACACTAAACGCGCACTTTTGACACGCGACAAGTTTTTGGCGCCGTTGCCGGGGACTGGCAACTAAATTTTGTTTTCTTTATTCTCTTGTTTATTTTTTTTATTTTACTTTTGTTTTTCGTGGTGTATGACCAAGGCCAATCCAACCAACCCCTTGTACGAGTTAGATCCAGAGATCGAAAGAACAAGGCAAAGGTTGAGGAGATAGATCCAAGGAGCCATGACAGATCACCCGGCAGGACAAAACTTACCTGCCGGCAATGAAGGACTTTCGCCGCCACCTGGGCCGTGGCAGCTCACTGTCAGAGACTTCCTGGAAGAAGACTTAAACGGATTAAACCCAGGAGTCATTACACCGGAGATAGAAGCAGCCCACTTTGAACTTAAACCTGTTATGTTCAATATGCTTAACACTATTGGACAATTTGGTGGGTCTGCAACTGAAGATGCAAGGCAGCACCTTAAGTCCCTCATGGAAATCTGCAACTCTTTCAAAATCCAAGGAGTCCATGAAGATGTCTTGCGCTTGAAGCTATTCCCCTATTCACTGAGGGATAGGGCGAAAACTTGGTTAAATAGCATTCCAGCAGGATCTATTGGATCTTGGAGTGAACTTTACCTTGATTTTATTACTCGTTTTAATCCTACGAACTTATATGATAGAATTCGTAATGAAATCACTTCTTTTCGACAAGCAGACGATCCAATGTACGAGGCATGGGAGCGCTACAGAGATTTACTACACAAGTGTCCTTTGCATGGATTTCCCCTATGGACACAGGTGACAATGTTCTACAATGCCACGAATGCCCCGACAAGGATGATGTTACATGCCTCGGCAAATGGAACACTCCTGGATAAAGCACCTGAGGAAGCTATTGAGATATTAAATAAACTCGTGAAAAATTATTTCCAATTTCCAACATCTAGGAGAGGAGGAGTAAGACGCCAAGCCACGGTAAATGAATTAGACACATCGAGCTCAGTGGCAGCACAATTGGCCTCTCTTACCAAGATGGTGCAAAACCTACAGTTACAACAAAATACCCGTGAGGTCAAGGTAATTGATTCATATTGTGACTTATGTGGAGGTAACCACAGTTCCTCTGATTGTATGAATCAAGAAACCGGTATGTATGTTGGGAACTACAACCGCAACAATGTGATGTCCAACACATACAATCCCTCATGGAAGAAGCATCCAAACCTATCATGGAGCAACCCTAACAATACCTTAAATCCAATCACTCAACCTTCAGGATTTCAGCAACCAATGCAACAACTGCCGCAACAGCAGGCCCAGCAGCAACCGATAAGTTCACTAGAAAACACGCTTAAGGCCTTTATGATGAAAACCGAGTCTTATATGGCAGAAAACAGTAATTTCATCAAAAGGACAGACGCTTTTATGAATAGAACTGAGATGAGGTTGCAAAATCAAGAGGCGACCATTAAAACGTCGGAAACTCAGGTTGGGCAGTTTGCTCAAAGCATAAACACTAGACCACAAGGAGGACTACCTAGCAATACTGAAGTTGCTAAGGTAATGGGCCATGAACAATGTAAGGCAATTACTACTAGGAGTGGTCTAAAGCTGAAGGAAAAGATCCCAGAGAGCCAATTTCAATCAGCAGATCAAGCAAAAGAAGAAGATGAGCAAACTGATAACACTGCCCCGGCAGAGAACACGACAGCTCCTGAACAGCCTACCGAGGCAGCAACAACTCCAGTGGTGCCAGGTATTCAATTCCAAACTAATGAAACCCTGGAGGAGATGAGACCACCACCACCTTTCCCACAAAGGTTAAAAAAGCAAAAATAGGACCAACAGATCAAGAAGTTCCTCGACATCTTAAAGCAAGTCCACATCAACATACCGTTCGTAGAGGCAATTGAACAAATGCCTAACTATGCCAAGTTCTTAAAGGACATGGTGTCAAAGAGGAAACGAATAGGTGAGTTTGAGACCGTGGCTGCCACCGAGGGATGCATGGTAATGCTGTACAATCGCATGCCACCAAAGTTAAAGGATCTTGGTTGCTTCATCATACCTTATGCGATAGGTAAGAATTATGAAGGTAAGGCCCTATGCGACCTTGGAGCAAGCATAAATCTCATGCCCAAATTAGTCTTTCAAAAGCTTGGAATTGGAAGAGCAAAACCTACAACCGTTATGCTCCAACTAGCGGATCGATCCTATGTGCAACCTGAAGGCAAAATCGAGGACATACTGGTAAGAGTAGATAAGTTTATTTTTCCTGCTGATTTTCTTGTCCTTGATTGTGAAGCAGATGAGAATGCACCGATCATCCTTGGGAGACCTTTCCTTGCAACTGGACGCACTCTAATTGACGTGGAAAAAGGAGAGTTGACAATGCGGGTCAATGACCAACAAGTCACACTCAATGCATTCCACAACTTAAAAAAATATGTTGATCCAGAGGAGTGCAAGGCCATCCACACAGTAGACACTAAAGTATCCTGCCTTGGCAGTCTGCTTGGCAGGATATTCGGCAAAAAGATTAAGCCCAAGGTGGATTACCGCGGCACAATGTGGCCGAGGCAGGTGATAAGTGCTCAACACACTATCACTTTTTACTCCTTTTATGGGCATTAATCACCAAATATACACCCACTTGGACCAATGCATGAACTCAATGTGATATATTTATAAGTTAAGCTCATAGATATAATATTTACAAAAAAAGCACGTTTTAGGAGAACCAGTGCCGCGGCAGCGACAAGGCCGAGGCAGGACCTGATACCGAGGCAACAACAGAAAGATAGGAAGCAAGACTATAGGCGATGGAAAGATAAAAATCCAAGGGACGTGTCTAGACTCAAAGCCCATAAATCGGAGTTGGCTAGCATGAGGAAAAGCCCAAGAAAAGACCACGCGGGAAAGCCCCCTTAGCCGAATCAAACTTGGAAATATTTTAATTATGTACTTGACTTGTTCCCTACTCCAAGTTGTATTCTACTTAGGAAAGGTTTGCCCTAGGTCTAGCCTATATAAAGACCTAGCCACCCAATGTACTAGACACGGAATACCTAGGGAGAGAGAGCCGAATTCTATACTTGTCTTCTTCCTCTCCATTATATTCTAAACCTTCTTAGGGATTAGGTGAAGGTTGCCGAGTATATGTGAGAAGAGATTGTACTTTGTCTTTGTTTTCAGTGCAATAAAATTATCAAGGTTTGCTTATCCTTTGTTATTCCTTGTTCTTGCATTCAAGCACGGGAGGGAAGTTTGTGAGTAATCCATTTATCTAAGCTTAGGAGAGTTAGATTCACGAAAGGGGTAAGTACGGTGTTTCAATCGCGAAATACTAACTCGGCCTAGGGATAGGTTAAGAGTTTCAGCGGCTAAAAGAAGTGTGAGATTGGTTGGTGAGTATAATTGATTCACGCCGGGAGGTATCATCAAGGACTAGTCATCAACAACACTCTGACTTAAGGATAAGCGGAGTCATTCAAGGACACTTTGCCGAACTTTGGTAAAGTCCAATCACGAGCAAGGGATTGCTGCGGCGGACAAGTATCGTCGCTGCCGAGGCAGTAATCTGCAGTGCTGCCGAGGCAGTGATATACGATTGCATTGAGCAGAGACAAGTCAATTAATTCCACAATACAACGCAACTGGATCCTAACCCATCTTTCTCTATTATTAATTCTTTTTATTTTTATTTAGTTATTTTAGTTTAGATAAACCAACTCCAATCACTTGTGTTTTTACTTTTCTACAGAACAAGAAGGTGAAGAAGGCATATTAAGTCTACCAGTCCCTGTGGAGACGATAATCCGATAATACTTATCACTTATTACTTTCGATGTGTCCACTTGCACTAAACGCGCACTTTTGACACGCGACAGCAGGACCTGATGCCGAGGCAGCAGCCGAAAGACAAGTAGCGATATTGTAGGCGATTGGAAGAGAAAAATACACTGGACATTCCTGGACATGCAACACATGGATCGGAGCTGGTTAGCACGAGGAAAGCCCAAGACAAGGCCACGCGGGAAAGCTTCCTATTTGGAATAAACTTGGAAATATTTTATTTATGTACATGACTTGTTCCCTACTCCAAGTTGTATTCTACTTAGGAAATGTTTGCCCTAAGCCAAGCCTATATAAGACCTAGCCGATTTTTAGAGAGTTCACCCTAAGACTCATTGTTTTCTTTCTCTCAATTATGTTCTAAGTTTTCTTAGGGTTTAGGTGAAGGTTGTCGAGTACTTGTGAGAGGAGATTGTATTTTGTTCTTTGTTTCAATGCAATAAAATATCAAGGTTTGCTTATCCTTTGTCATTCTTTGTTCTTGCATTCAAGCTCGGGAGAGAAGTTTGTAAGTAATCTATTTATCTAGACTCGGGAGAGTTAGATTCACGAAAGGGATAAGTACGGTATTTCAATCGCGAAATACTAACTCGGCCTACGGATAGGTTAAGAGTTTCAGCGACTAAAAGAAGTTTGTGATTGGTTGATGATTATAATTGATTCACGCCGGGAGGTATCATCAAGGATTGATCACCAACAGTACTTCGACTTAGGGATAAGCGAAGTCATCAAAGGACACTTTGTCGAACGTTGATAAAGTCCACCCAAGAGCAAGGGATTGTCGCGGCAGACAAGTATCGTTGCTGCCAAGGCAGTAATCTGCAGTACTGCCAAGGCAGTGATGTATAATTGCATTGGACAGAGACAAGTCAATCAAATCCACAATACAACATAACTGGATCTCGTCCTCTCTCTTAATCAGATCTCATCCCTTTTACTTAGTTTTCTTTATTCAAATTATTTAGTTTACTCAAATCCTATTCACCTGTGTTTTTACTTTTATTCCTTTACAGTGCAAGAAGAAAAGAGAAGACATATTAAGTAGACCAATCCCTGTGGAGACGATACACGATTATACTGATCACTTTATTACTTGCGACGTGTTCACTTGCACTAATTGCGCACTTTTGACACGCAACAAGTTTTTGGCGCCGTTGTCGGGGATTGGCAACTAAATTTTGTTTTCTTTATTTTCTTCCTTTTTTTTTATTTCACTTCGGTTTTTCTTGGTGTATGAACAGGGCCAATCCAACCAACCCTTTGTACGAACTAGATCCAGAGATCGAACGTACACGGCAAAGGTTGAGGAGACAAATCCAAGGAGCTATGGCAGATCATCCGGTAGGACAAAACTTACGTGCCGGCAATGGAGGTCTTCCGCCGCCACCAGGGCCGCGGCAGCTTACTTTTCAAGACTTCTTGGAAGAGGATTTGATTGGCTTAAATCCAGGAGTCGTTACACCAGAGATCGAAGCAGCCCACTTTGAGCTAAAACATGTCATGATCAATATGCTTAACACTATTGGACAGTTTGGTGGGTCTATGAGTGGAGATGTCAAGCAGCACCTCAAGTCATTCATGGAGATATGCAATTCATTCAAAATTCAAGGAGTCCATAAAGATGTTTTGAGATTGAAATTATTCCCCTATTCACTGAGGGATAGGGCAAAAACCTGGTTAAATAGAATTCCAGCAGGATCAATAGGATCTTGGAGTGAATTATGCCGAGATTTCATTACACGCTTTAATCCTACAAATCTATATGAACGAATTCGTAATGAAATCACTTTTTGACAGGCAGATGATGAACCTATGTACGAGGCATGGGAGCGCTACAGAGAGTTATTGCACAAGTGTCCTTTACATGGATTTCCCCTATGGACACAAGTGACCATGTTCTATAATGCCACCAATGCCTCGACAAGGATGATGTTAGATGCCTCGACAAATGGAACACTCCTTGATAAAGCACCTGAGGAAGCTATTGAGATACTGAACAAACTCGCAAAGAATGATTTTCAATTCCCTACATCTAGGAGAGGAGGAGTAAGACGCCAAGCCACAGTGAATGAGTTAGAAACATCAAATTCAGTGGCAGCACAATTGGCCTCTCTTACCAAGATGGTGCAAAACATGCAGCTACAACAAAATACCAATGAGGTTAAGGCCATTGATTCTTTTTGCAATTTATGTGAAGGTAACCACAATTCTTCCGACTGTATGAATCAAGAATCCAGCATGTATGATGGAAATTATAACGGAAACAATATGATGTCCAACACATACAACCCTTCATGAAAGAGGCATCCAAACTTTTCATGGAGTAATCCTAACAATGCCTTAAATCTAACTACTCAACCCCAGGATTCCAGCAACCAATGCAACATCTGCCGCCGCCGCAGGTCCAACAGCAATTAAGGCACTGGAAACTCAGGTTGGGCAGTTTGCTCAAAACATAAACACTAGACCACAAGGAGGACTACCTAGCAATATTGAAGTTGCTAAGATAATAGGCCATGAACAGTGTAAGGCAATCACTACTGGGAGTGGTCTGCAGCTGAAGGAAAAGATAGGAATTCCAGTAGGACAAGTCCTATCAACAGAACCATAAAAAGAGGATTTGGATGCCGAATAAACTGATCATCTTCTAACAGAAAACACTTCCCCAGCAGAGAACTCGGCAGTACCTGAACAACCTGCCAAGACAGCGACAGACATAGTGGTTCCAAGTATTAAATTTCAAACTAAAGAAACCCTGTATGAGATGATACCACCACCATCCTTCCCACAAAGGTTGAAGAAACAAAAACAGGACCATCAATTCAAGAAATTTCTTGATATTTTAAAGCAAGTCCACATCAACTTACCATTCATAGAGGCAATTGAACAAATGCCTAATTATGCTAAATTCTTGAAAGAAATTGTGTCTAAGAGAAAGAGACTAGGTGAGTTCGAAACAGTGGCTGCTACCGAAGGATACATGGCAATGCTACACAATCGCATGCCACCAAAATTGTAGGATCCTGGATGCTTTACCATACCTTGTGAGATAGGTAATAACTATGAAGGAAAGGCCCTTGTGACCTTGGAGCGAGCATAAACCTAATGCCCAAATATGTCTTTCAAAAGCTTGGAATAGGAAGGGCAAAACCTAAAAAAGTGATGCTCCAACTCGCGGATCGATCATATGTGCAACCCGATGGAAAAATCGAGGACATACTGGTAAGAGTTGACAAATTTATTTTTTCCGCTGACTTTCTTGTCCTTTAGTGTAAAGCAGATGATAATGCACCAATCATTCTCGGGAGAACTTTTCTTGCCACTGGACGCACACTCATTGATGTGGATAAAGGAGATTTGACAATGAGGGTCAATGACCAACAAGTCAAACTCAATGCCTTCCACAATTTGAAAAGGCATGACGATACAGAAGAGTGCAAAGCCCTTCACACCACAGATGCAGGCACCAAAATATCCTACCTCGGCAGCATGCTCGGTAGAATATTTGACAAAAAGATTAAGCAGCATGTGGAAGAAGCAATTAGGGAAACACAGTATCCAGGCACTTCAAATTCAGATTGTCCAAACATACAGGGTGCAGTCAAGATCAAAACGGAAAAAGATGAACATGAATCCAAAGAGGATGGCCAATACCTGAAAAATCATTCTGGCCAACAAGAGATAATCCCCTTAGGAGATGCATTTGCATGCACTCCTCCAGTGACATAATCTCTTTCCTATAATTTTATTTTATATAGTATTAGGATTAGTTTAGTTTCGAGTTAAACTTTTACTACATTTATATTTAATTAATTTTCTTGTTTAATTTTAGGATAATAAGCAAAGAATAAAGGAGATATAGTTCACAACAGGAACTCTGCCGAGGCAAAAAACAGTGTCAAAGCCGTAGCAGTCCCAACGGGCAGAACAGTGTAACGGCTAGTCTGTGAGATTCCCGCCGCAGCAGTAATTGCAAATGACAGTAAAAGTTCAACGGCTATAAAACGGCTAGTGGTTTAAACGGCTACAAGGTCGGGGCCTATATAAGCAATCTCTCCCTCTTGAACTATTCAATCTTGCATTCTTGTTTTCTTTAGAATATTTGCTAATCTTACTCTCACAATACTCTCTGCCTACTCACAAACCTTCTTGAAATTTTCAGACCTTCTTCAAGAAAATCTCCGAGAACCTCAACTTTCAAAATACTTATGGCCACCTACAAACGTTTTGCCCCAGCCAATGTTGAAGACCGTTCCAACAAGTCTTTCATTGCTCGGCAACTATGGGAGGAACAAGGGTTCCAACACTCCGATGAGAAAAATTAAGGCATTGAGCACTACCTGTTCGACAAGATCAAGTATCAAGAATGGGAGATCTTTTGCCTACAGCCTGCTCAGGCCAACGCCACCATCGTGCGGGAATTCTATGCGCACGGGCCAAGCAAGGACTCTCTTTTTGTCCACTGCCGAGGCAAGCCTGTCCAACTTGATGCCGAGACAATCAACCAATTCTATGGCCTCACACCTATAAGTGATGATCATGCTGACTTCATGGAGGATGTCACCGCCGAAGATTACGAACTGATAAAAGACGACCTCAACTTAGCCTCATTTTATTAATCTTTATTTCTACGAGATTTAGTTTAGTTTTAGTAGTTAATTTAGTAATCTTAACTCAACAATTACTTGTGTTTTTACTTTCTATAGTGCAGCCGTAAGAAGTAGTGAAGTCGACACATTCCCTGTGGGTTCGACAACCTAAAGTATTACAATCTGACAAAGGTGGAAAAACAAAGGACTTCCGAGCCTCCATCAATTATCACAGAAATAGAACTTTATCGAAATGCTGGTGGTCTTTTCGGGAGACAAGCAACCATTAGGCAAAGAAAAACAAGATCTCCAGGTATTAAAAGTTACAATACAACTATGCAAGTTCTTAGTATAATTTGTAGACTTTTAATGTTACTTAAAACTTATAATATTTTGCCTTTATTTTTTATATGATAGCGGAGTGGTGGTCTTCATTTGGATCTTCAACTCCCAACCTCCAAAAGTTTGCTATACGAGTTATTAGTCTAACTTGTAGTGCTACTAGTTGTGAGAGAAATTGGAGCGTTTTTCAGTTGGTAAGAAACTTTTTCTCTATATTATTTCTTTCGTATCATAATAAATTATTAATTTTTAATTACTTAATAACTTATATAATTTTTTTCAGCGTCATACCAAAAAGAGAAATAGATTAACGCAAGATCTACTAAATGATTTGTTTTTTGTAAAATACAATCGTGCATTGAGACGTCGATTTCAGCTAAAAAAACATCGACTCTATTCTTTTGGAAGATATTGATAAAAGTAATGAATGGTTAATTGGGAGAATGGAGAATAATTCATCTGAAAATGAAGATAAATTTGTGTTTGATGGCGATGATCTGACATGGAGTCAAGTTGGTAGAGTTTCTGGAGCCAATGATCTTATCTATTACACTAGAGCATCAAAGAATCCTTTATTTGCATCTGTTAAAGGAAAAGATGTAGCTACTAGTTTTGCGACCTCTACTCCGAGATCAACTCATCAAGTCTCAATGCATGATGATGAGATAGAAAAGGATATTGGTGAAGATGAAAATTATGGACTTGATGAAGATGAATATTTTGATGATGTTGATGATTTGGAGTGATGGAGTATTACTCTTTAATGTTTAAGTACAACTTTGTTCGTGTGCAACTTTGAAATTTGAATTATATTGGATACTTTGGTTCTTTTTATTTCTTTAATTTGAACTATATTTTGTTGTTCTCTTATATCATTTTGTTTAATTTGAGACTAAAGTACAAATTTAGGTAGAAATATTTTTATTTTTTCTCATATATAATATAATTATCATGTATTTATGTACAAAATATACTATATAATTAATTTATAATTTTTAGGTAAAAATGGCGCCTCGCCTACGAAAGGCGAGTGCCTTCGCCTCTCGCCTCTTGCTTCGGCTTTATGGACCTTTTGCGCTTCGGAGCGCCTCGTGCCTTTTAATACATAGGTTTTCTACCTTCGTATTCCAGCAATTTCTGAATATAGAGTCAGTATGGATTGATTATCTATAAAAGATCAAACAAGAATACTGTGAACATTCTTAAATCCAAAATCTATCTATACAAAGAATAACAAAAGTAAAAGAAGAATTTAAATAAACCTAAATATTATAATACCCACGAACACCAAACCTTCAAAAATTATACAACCAGGTCATGTAATGAAATTATAACTGACAAATTAATCAAATAAATCCCAAGAGTTTCGACCTACACTAAATATACAAATCTATTTTTTTGAGACTATTTTCATTCAATGTTCATTCAAAGAATGATGCATAATCTAACTTAACTCTACTATGACAATTCCAGGAATAAAAGGCAAATTGAAAATGTGTTCTTCACCTGAAACTCCTTGAATTTAACCTTAACCTCTCTCTCCATTTCCAAGCTTGTAACTGGAAGAGCAAACTTTTCAATCTCCTGATCATCAATATCAATACAATCCATCTGCTCCCCACAACAACAACATTGACCATTCGGTTTAACATTCCCTTTCCTCACTGCCCATTCTCTTGCCAAATCCACCCTAACCCATAGGGGTGGGCATGTAATACCCCAAAAATTATTTCTAATTTTAAAATCCTAATTTTGAAATCCCTAAGTAAAAATCCTAATTTTTATATTCTCAATTTCTGAAACCCTAATTTATTTGAGTTCTTTTTTAAATTGAATTTCAAAATTTATGGGAAAATTTTTGAGATAAGATTATAAAGTTTTGAAAGTTTTAATTGTGAATTTAAAGATTAAAAGTTAGAGTGATTTGATGACTTTTGGATAACTAATTTGCTTTTAAATTGAATTTTATTTTTACTGAGATTAATTATTTTTTTATTAATAGTTTATCTACAATCAATCTTTTTATTGAAAATATTATTTTATCAAAACTCTTTGTTTAATATTATATATATATATAT
Organism: Abelmoschus esculentus; assembly: GCA_035048815.1. NCBI lineage: Eukaryota > Viridiplantae > Streptophyta > Magnoliopsida > Malvales > Malvaceae > Abelmoschus > Abelmoschus esculentus. The sequence goes on along the minus strand of JAUCBN010000056.1, from coordinate 5,478,155 downwards.
ATTATTTGAAGTTACTTTCGAAGAAGGAAAATCCTTTTAAGATTCTATAATCTTTTTCTATTATTATTTTATTAACTTTTTATGGTTTAATAGAATTCTAATTCAAGTTGGAATCAATTATTATTCTCTATAAATACATATTATGATCAAAGAGAAAACCCTACATTATTTTCTTCTATCAAGATTCTCTAAAGCCTCTGTTTTTACTCTTTATTTCTGTTCGAGTTCAAAACCATGTTATTCAGTAATTTGAGTCGCTTTGGCTAAGGTGTGTTCTCTTACTGGTGTTACATTTGTTTTGTTTTGTTTTTCAAAAAAAATAAAATATATATTTTTTGTGACAAGTTTAATATTTTATGTTTTGAAAAATAATTGTGTTTTATCGGCATGTTTAATTTTTGTATTGTGTCTTTAATTGCATATTTGTGTTTCCGTGCTTACATATCATTGTGATTTGAGAAATATATAAAACTTTTCGGATTTTGAGATCTCATATTTTATTTGGTTATTTTATTGTTAAATATACAACTAACTTTTAGTTATTCAAAATATTATTATTATTATTTTGAAAAGTTTGATGCATTTGGGAATTAAGGTTATTTTCAGTATACATAGATATTTTATTTGAATCATCAGATTATAATATTATTTTTAATAAGTTTTTAAGATAATTTATTTTGGGAATTTTAACTCTTTTTAAGTTACCAATTTTTAATTATAATTTTAACTATTGGTTTTGACGAATTATTAAGTATTTAAACATTTTACAATTATTATGAAATAATATAAAATAAATTGGTTTTGAGGGTAAAGTTTTTAACGTTAACTTCCTAGATTTGACATATTTCTTATTGTGTTAAATATGTGTTTCTTCCTATGCTATTGTTAGATGAATTTAAATGTGGTTTCTTTTCTTGTGCTAAATGTATGTATCTTCTTGTGCTATTGGTAAATGAGTTTAAATGTGTGTTTTCATCCTGTGTTAGATTTTCTGTGTTCTGTGATTATCTATTTATAGTAACACTGTGATATTGAACATAGTATGTGATACTGTGATCTTGGGTTACCCTATGAGACTGTGATCAGATTATCTGAACTGTGTGATTCATATACTATACGAATATCTGGGATAAGACTTTTTGAGAATTGTGATATTGATTGCATAGCATGTGCATGGGGGGATTGTACGGAGGAAGGTGGTTTTACCACACAACGTTTTTGAGAAATAAGGGGTGAGGAGTTCTGGGGAACTACCTCCAAAGTAATCGGTTGGTTTAGCCACCACTATATTTGGCGTTCGGAGTATGGGATTGCATTTTATGTGACATTGTATACATCATTCTTTGTGTTTATTTACAGCGGAAAGTTTTTTTTTATCTGTGATTGTGAACTGAGTGATATTGTGATGTTTGACTGCACGTTAGAGACACATTGGGCTTTATAGCTCATTCTTTTAGTTTTTTTTCTTTCAGATATCTAGCCCTAGGAGTTGGTACTCGGAGATCTCTCTCGGATACGGTTTATTACAATTATTTACAGACATTTTTATTTTGGGATTATCAGGGATTGATATGGATATAAACCTCATGCATAAAACCAATTGTTCAAATTTGTTAATTTTAAATAAGAATATTTACCTTTTTTTTAATTGTGTTTTTATCTTTTAATTTACAAATTTAGTTTTTAAATAACTTTTTGCAATTACTTGACATTAAAGTTTTAAAAGAAACAGTTTTAACCTATCGTGCTCCTTGAGTTAAAATTAAGGGCTTACAGGGCAAGACCGGCTACCCAGCCAATTTGGATAAAATTGGTTCCGTTAACCACCGGTTCCTGAAAATTAGAACTAGTTCCGGTCCCGGTCAGACCGGGTCCTAAATTTTAAAAATCGTTCCCGTTACTGGTGGGTATCGGTTCTAATACCGAGTACCCGATCAATTAGTTTATTCACTAAAAAAATTGAGTAATTGAAGAAAAATAATTCAACCACCAATAATAATATTAAATAATAAAAATTGAATATTGTAGACTTGAAAAATAAAGTTTTAAAACTAGTCATACTCATAATATTCGTACAAAAGTTTGATAAAAAAAATAAACAAAAAAAAAATACCGGATATTTGGTATTGATCCTGGTCCTACTAGGTACCCACCGGGTACCGGGTCTAAAAAATCAAGATTCAATCCCGGTCTAAAAAATCAAGATTCAATATTGTAGTTTCCTTGTTATGCATTTATAGGTTAAAGCAGCTGGGCTTTCAGGGAATTTACATTGAACTTTTAAGTTCAATTATTTTGACTATATTTTAAACTATAACTAAATTTTTAAACTTTTAAATATTTTAATTTTTTTAATCAATTCCATAAATATCATTTTCGACCTTATATTATTAATGTAATAATCATATTTTATGTTAATAAGATTATTATAAAATTATTAATTATTATATAAATATTAATATATTATAAAATAATACAATACGATATAAATAATAATTAATATTAAATTTAAATAAAATAATGGTTTAACTTTAAAACATAGAAAGAATTATAAACAAATTATGGAAAAAAACAAAAGAACCTTTCATATTCATTTCAAATAATGAATATAACGCTCAAAAATGGGCCTAGAAGTTAGTGGGCCGGTTAAGCCTAATTCGGGATTAAATTCTTAAAAATATATTTTTAAGCGAAATAAATTATGGAAAAATATCCTAAAATCATAATTAAATATATTTTTTATCTTTGTCAAGTTAATTTCGAAAATTGACCATTGAATCCCTAAGATTTTGAAATTTGTGACTATTTTGTAAAATTTGAAAACTTAAGAACTATTTTATAAACTAAGCCAAAACTTTGAATCTTTAAGGGGCTTTGATACAATCCTAATGATAATTGATTTAAACTATCATAAGCTTATTTAAATAAATCTTAACTCAAGTTTTAAAACCCAAAACCCAAATAACTTTAGTTAAAACCCATAAACTTTATTTTATATCAAAACCTAAACCCTTATTTATATTATTTTCATTTTCCATTTTCCCAAGGCAGAGAACAACCATCTAATCAAGGTAAATTCATTTTATCTTCAATTAAATTCGTTCTAATAAATATCTATAACTTTTTGTTCTTCAAATATCTTGTTTTCACTTATTTTTCTTCTTCAAAAATCATAGAAGTTGGTTGGGTCAGAATTGGAGGTAAGAATCATTCAATCCTCTAATTTAAAAAGGTTCTTTATTGAAATTCCCAAGTTATTGGCTTGGTAAAAACGTTTTTAATCTTTTGGTTCAAGAAAAATCGGTTTTCGGTCAAAAACCACAATTTTTGTTCAAGGGTTTTTACTCACTTTTTTGGATCCTAAATGGATGATTTTTAAATTTTTAGGATTTTTATAAAGTATTTTTAAAATTTTTAATCCCGGACTAAAGGTTTAGGAGAAGTTTCGATGGTTTTTAAAGGTTTTCGGTTAAGGTTTTGATAGGTTTTAAGGGTTGTTGTGAGGGAGTCTGACTTGGGTTTATTGTGTGCGATTAGGAGTACTAAATCCTTAGTTTTTTATGCTTGAAACATGGCAATTAGTAGGTGATCTCGTTTGAAGTGATCGAGTGAAGTTTCGATGACTTGTCGGACAAATTTTGGTTATCGGTGATTGGATTTGAGAGTGGGTTGCTTCGACGGTGTTTTAACTTTGTTTCCAAAGTGCTTGGAGTGTAGGGAAGGTGTGATAAACCTCCCTATACTCTGGAGTAAGTTTTACGTTTGCTCTCGTAAATCGGTTTCCCCATATTATGCTATTTTTCTGTGTTAGTCATGCTTGTTAATTAATTTTGCATATGTGATTATGCATGTGAACAAATGCTCATGTGAATGTTTTTACATTGATTTTAACGATTCCTCGGTTTGTTTTCAAAATAAGTAAAATATGGTTTTTATCGGTTTATGCAAATTGTGCATGAGATAGAGGAATTCGTGTGATCTAGATATTGTTTCTTAATGTAAAACTTGAGCATTTGGTTTTGTTTTGTTTTTAACGTTAAGATGATGTTGATGGGATAATTTGATCGATCAATAGAATGTACAGTGCAATATAAATAAAATTTGTACGTGTGTAAATTCCTTGAGTGATGAATTAGTGGTTAGCCTTGTGTTGTGTGATATAACGATCACCTTATCACATTCGGGTTTGGCGAACTATCTCGGACACCAAGGTGGGATCTTTAGATTTTGATAGTCAATCTGTGTGAATTGGTGTACGATATCATTCGTATGTGTTCGTTTATCCCAACGTTTGGAGGTAAATTCATTCATGTCACTTAACCAACATGTGAAAAATGCAAGTGTAAACGATTTACTATTTTTGTGAAAATTGTAAATTGCATGTGTTTTTATTAAAGAGCTCAAAGGCTTTGAGAGCTCAAAGGTTTTGAGAACATTGCTATGTGAAGCATATAAGTCTTGCTTTGTGGCATACGCCATGTGATGAACACTTGTTGATTTTTTTTATTAATGACCTTGGTTATCACAAGCTATTTTCCTTAAGCATGACTATTTTTTTTAATTGATTTTCAATATAATGTGGACTGCATTACAAGAGTTTAACTTGTTTTATAATCCATTCACTAAGCTTCAGATTAACCCCTCTCTTTTCCTTGTAATGCAGAGAAATAAGTGAGACGGTCATCCCGAGGAAGCAAGGAAACTATTAGTGCTTTTAAATCATATTTCAGCTCAAGTATGTTATTTTTATGTCTAACCTTAGGTATTTTAGGAGCAATGGTAATTGTAAAACTAAAATTTATTTTGATATAACAAATATGCTTAAGGACCATTTTGAAATAAATTTTTAAGTCCATAAGTTAAAAACAAAATTTCAAGTCAAACCAAGAACATTAAAATATTTCTAAGTGTTTTTAGCACGAGCGTTTCGATACTGATTTAATTGGTATTGATACCGCCCTTTATCTTTACAGGAAGTTCATGAGTTTTAGAACAAGTATCGAAACACTTTCCGATACCGTAACTACACTGCCAACAAATGTTTCAAACCATGTATCGAAACCAAGCTTTAATTTTTAAATATTGTTTTAATGACGTGGCGTTTCGATACCCCTCAAAAATCCCAACGGCTCTTTTAAGTCTTAAATATTTTGACTATTGGAGTCAATTGAGCTTTAAATGTTAGTTGGTCAGTTTTGATACCCGTTTCGATACTAAATCTCACAGTTTACTTCAGGTATCGAAACCCGTTTCGATACACCCTTTAATAAATGCACATCTCTTTCTATTTGTGTACTATTTCGAAACAGGTATCCCGTGTTTCGAAACCACTTGTTGCAGAGGAGCATTTATGATGGAAAGATGAAGCTCCAACGTCTCAATTTATGTTTTCAACTACCCCAACGGTTAGATATCAATGAGAAGGTATAAATTGAAGCATTTCAAGCAGCATTAACAACCATTGAACCTCAAGCAATATTCAAGCATTCAAATCCAACTCTGAAGCACTTCATTGCAAATCCTTGTACCCAACTCTTGTGATTTTTATTGAAATTCTTTATTTGAGTTTGGGGAGTGTTTTTATTGTAATTGGGCAATATTTATATTTTGAGAGATACTAAAATTTGTCTTTCTTTTATTTTTAATCTTATGAGGTTGAGTCAATCTTTGGATAGAAGGATTGATTCAATTTGTAATGGTTATCCCTTGAACCGAGAAAAAGGTCGAATTCTCTAGTGAATTGGTTTGAAAATCCTTAGTGGGAGCTAAGGTAGTGGAGTAGAGCTTGTTTTGAAGCTTGAACCACTATAAATCTTTTGTCCTTAATTTTCTCCATTTTCACCGAAAATCTTCTACCAAAATTTTAATAGCCAATTCACCCCCCCCCCCCTCTTGGCCAAAATTCATTGTGTGATCAACTCAACAGTAATGAGGAACCTTATGGTATTTGAATCGGTAATTGAGTTTGGATATTGAACTACTTGTTGGTATGCTTTTTATAAAAGTACTTTTAGAATTGATTTATATCCCAATTTGGTTTAAGCATGTTGAGTTATTAATTTGATGAATATTTGTTTCAATTCTTGTTATGAGAATGGAACTAGGATGATTGATATCTAGAAATCTTGTTGAATTATATGATTTATGTCCTATAGGTTAATAACTGCATCTAGAATCTGTTCAGCCATGTTTTAGGCTTGAAACCTTAGTAAATTGCTATTTTTGGCAAGGGGTTTCGATACCTCTTCATAGGTATCGATACCTCTGTATAGGTATCGAAATCACATGAACTTGTTTCGAAACAGTAGCATGAGATTCATCAGGCGTATCGATATGCTTCATTATGGTTTCGATACTGACATTTACAGTAGCAAATGGTATCGGAACAGTCCTTCAGCTGCATCGAAACACGGGCTTGTCACGCAGGTCATAGTCTGAGTAATCAAAGGTGTTCCGAAACACTTAAGCAACATTTTGATACCCCTTTAAATATTACCTTGGTTTGGAAACAATACCTAAGGGTTTCGATACCCTGACAGATTTAGTCTTTATAAGCTGAATTAAACTTTGAAAATTTACACTGTAGTCACCAAATTTTAAGAATGCAATTAGATGACTTGTAGATATGATTTTAACCTGAAAATTCACGTAAAAAAGCATGAAATATAATTAATTAAAGATTGGTAACCTTAATTTCACTTTTAAATCATAATTTTCTAAAAAATTAAAATTAAGTCTCTAAAACTTGTTTGGATAAAATTAGGACTCGAATCTCATTATTTTCCGTTGCATTGAACTCGGTCCTTGCATGAACATGTATGATCTAATTAATGCATGTAGAGAAGATAAAATAAAATTTTTTAGGGTTGTTTATCGAGGCGAGTCTCCAGATTAGCCTCGGTATTCCTCGTATAGCTCGTTCGAGTTGGGTGGCGTCTAGACCGGGTCGAGGGGGTTATAAGTTTTGTTTAAAAATTTGAATATATTTTAAGAGTTTATTTATTCGAAGGTAAACACATACACCACCACCATTACATTTGTTTTGAGTTGATAAAACAATGTAGTTGGCCAAGAGGGGGTGAATTAGATATTTAAAAAAAATTATGGAGAATTGTTAAAAATGGAAAAAATGAAGAACACTTGATTTATAGTTGTTCAAGCTTCGAAAAAGCTCTACATCCACTACCTTAGCTCCCACTAAGGATTTTGAACCCAATTCATTATTGAATTCGACCTTTTTCTTGGTTCAAGGGGTAACCGTTATAAACCAAATCAATCTTTCTACCCAAAGATTGATTCAACCTCACTAGGTTACAAGAAAGAAGAACGACAAATTTTTATTTCTCTCACAGAATAATTTTTCCCCAATTACGATGTTCACATTCCCCAAACTCAGAAAATAAAGATTACAAGTAAGATCTCAAGAGTTTGGTGTACAACATTTTGCAATTAAGCTCTAGGAGTTGGATTTGATGCTTGGATGTTTTCAATAGGATCAATAGTTGTTGTTGTTTTGGAAGCTTGATTTTGTACTCTCTCTTTGATTTTTATCTGTTGAGATGGTTGGGAACATAAATATAGACGTTAGGAATTCATCTTCCCATCATAAATGCACTTCTATAGCTACTGGTATCGATACTCGAAGTACCTATATCGAAATGCTACCAAATAGGAAAGAGGCGCTATGTACATTTTACAAAAGGTATCGATACCATCGACCATGGTATCGAAACGAGTGTGCCTTTAAGACAAGGGTGATGAGTGCATAAAAGTCCTATTTTTCATATCATTTTCCCACTCGACTATTGCTAATAAAGGACAGATTTAAGGGAATTAATGGATATTTTTGTATATTTTTCATACTTCAACATCCAAAAACGTAATTCAAGAAATCATCTAATATTTGGCATAAAAAAGATGCATTTGATAGTTTTCTTTCTTAGACAGGAAACTAAGTACAAAGATGGCCAAATGAGAAGATAGATGCTGGAATGCAGATGAAGCACCCGCCACGATAGCACTTTTGAGGCCGCGGTAGCAGAGTAAAGATGACAACTAGTGCTCGACAGAAAGAGAAAAAGATGTTGATCTTAACGGACAAAGAGCGAGAGAAAGACGGAGCCAAATTAAGGAATCAAGTCTTGGTCAAAGTCAAGTGCGGGAAAGAAGAGATATTTTAGGAAATAAGAATTAAGTGTTATAATTTAATTAGGATTATATTTCTTCCCCCTTTAGAACTCTTTCCTTGAATGACAAGCTTTAACCTAGTGCTTGGCCTATATAAGGCACACATTAGGATTAATTTAGAGAGTCGGATTTTACCTAGAAAAATACTCTTAGCCGCCAACTACACCATGTTCTAAACTTCTTCGGAGGTTTAGGTTGTTTGTGGAGTAGTTGGAGAAGATGGTTGTGTTATGTTAGATATTTATTAATGCAAAACTTATTTCATAGTTTATTCTCTCTTGGTATTTACTCTTCTCACATATGATCTCGAAAGATAGTATGTGAAGAAAAATCTATTTGCCTAGCATCGGGAGATTTAGGTTCACGAAACGAGAGAACACGGTCTTTGTTCATGGGCATTGACTAATCCGGTTGAGAGATTAACTGCCCAGGATTTCAGCGACTAACAAGACGCATGTGTTTGGTTGTTGTCCGCCCTTGATTCACGCCGGGAGGATCATCAAGATATGGGTTTCAACAGTTCTCTTCGCTTAGGGATAAGGAAGAAGACATATAAGGATGCTCTGTCGAACTATGGAATGTTGAATTGTCGACAAGGCATAACCCCTCCTAGGCAGCTGCGGCGACCCTTTGTGCGACCCGCCGAAGCGGCAGTTCAACCCAATGCATTAATAAGTGAATACTTAATACAACTAGATTCTCCTCTACAAAGAACTCAACTTAGCCTCGCTTTTATCATCTTTATTTCTCCGTTATTTAGTTTAGTTTTAGTAGTTAATTTAGTAATCTCAACTACTATTTGTGTTTTTACTTTCTATAGTGCAGCCATAAGAAGTAGTGAAGTCGACACAGTCCCTGTGAATTCGACAACCTCAAATATTACAATCTGACAAAGGTGGAAAACTAAAGGACTTCCGAGCCTCCATCATATTTTTATTTCTGCACCTTCTTCTTTTTCTTTTTAATTTTACTTTTATTTTTCCTTAATTAACTAGGGTTGTTTTGTGTATGACCAGGTCTAATCCATCTATAGAACAGTATCCGTATGATCCTGAAATCGAAAGAACCGCAAGGCATTTACGACAAGGGATACGCGAAAGGATGAACATAGGACCTGGCCAACAGAACAACGCTGGCATGAATGTTGTCGCGACAAACAACCAAGGCGGTTGTTGATCATGCCAATCCACCTCAATAGGAGCGTGTACGAACAGTTCGTGATTATTTAGAGGAAGATTTGGATGAAATAACTCCTGCCGTTGTGATGCCTAATATAGAGGCAGAACATTTTGAATTAAAGCCGGTCATGTTCAACATGATCAACACTCTAGGCCAATTTGGAGGATCGGCTAACGAAGACGCTCGGTAGCATTTTAAGTCATTTTTTGAAATCTACAATTCGTTTAATCTACCGGAGGTTTCTGCCGACATACTGAAGTTAAAATTGTTCCCCTATTCACTGAGGGATAGGGGAAAAGCTTGGTTAAACAACCTCCAACCTGGATCGTTGAACTCATGGACTGAACTTTGTCGAAGCTTGCTTGCCTGATTCAGTTATACCAATATGACTGATATGCTGAGAAACGACATCATATCCTTTAGGCAAGATGAAGACGAATAAATGTATGAGGCTTGGGAAAGATACAGAGAATTATACAGAAAATGCCCCATGCATGGTTTGCCCGAGTGAACTCAAGTGTCAATCTTCTACAACGCAGTAAACACCCTTATGAGGAGGATGCTTGATGCCTCCGCAAACGGTACCCTCTTAGACCACTCAACCCATGTGAGCTTAGAAATTTTGGATAGGTTAGCAAAGAATGATTATCAACACCCGACCACCAGAAGAGGAATAACTAGGCGAGGTATGATAAGCCCTGACTCTTCAGATTCTATCCTAGCCCAACTGTCAGCTTTGACAAATATGGTTAAGGGTCTGCAAAAGTCGAGTCACGTTCGAGAAGTTAAGGCAGTCACTGTTCTTTTTGAAACATGTGATGATAATCATGACACAAACGCTTGCCCACAAGACACAGAATCTTCCTTTTATGTTGGAAATTTCAATAGAAACAAAATGTCCAATAATTATAACTCATCCTGGAGGAAACATCCAAACTTCTCATAGAGTAATCCTAACAATGCACTTAACCCGCAACATCAATCAGTGCAATCTACTAGATTTCAGCAAAGCAATAGATTTGCTTAGCAGCAGATGCCGCAGCAGGCATTGTCGCCGCCGCAACAAACAACAGATGTCCAGACCCTAGAAAACACACTATAGAAATTCATGGCTCAGAATGACGCTTATATTGCAAACACCAATAAGTTCATTCAGAGGACCGATACTTTTATGGATAGAACAGAGATGAGGATGCAAAACAATGAAGCTGCTCTCAAGACGCTAGAAACTGTTGTAGGATAGATGGAAAACATATGAAAAGCCGACCCATAGGAGGTCTCCCTAGCGATACTGAAGTCGCTAGAACTGGTCCTCATGAACAATGCAAAGCAATATCCACCAGGAGTGGATTACAACTAAAGGACCCTGAAATACTTGCTCAGATAGTAAGTAAGAATACTGAGACAGTAGCACCTCAAGAAGCTACTGATGAAATACCTAAGGTAAAGGAACCAGTAGACACTGCTGGCGACACGGCCACATCAGATGATATCGTTGTCGCACCGCAGATAATATTTCAATGCATTGAAAGATTTGAAGATCTGCGTTTACCACCACCTTTCCCATAAAGGTTGAAACAGCAAAAGCAAGAATATCAGTTTAAGAAATTTTTAGACATTCTTAAACAGGTACACATAAATATACCTTTGGTAGAGTCAATTAAACAAATGCCCAACTACGCCAAGTTACTTAAGGATATTATATCTAAAAGGACAAAAATTGGGTAATTTGAAACGGTTGCTGCAACAAAAGGGTGCGTGGCAATGCTGCAAAACAAGGCCATAACCAAAAGAAAAGATCCTGGTAGCTTCACCATACCATGTTCTATCGGTGATCAATATGTGGGTAAGGCACTATGTGACTTAGGCGCTAGCATAAATCTCATGCCTAAGTCAGTATTCCAAAAGCTAGGCATCGGGAAGGCAAAACCAACAACGGTGATGCTGCAACTGGCAGACCGCTCTTATGTGCAATGAGAAGGAAAAATTGAAGATATCCTGGTAAGAGTGGATAAATTTATATTTCCTGCTGACTTTTTAATTCTTGATTGTGAAGCAGATGAACATGCTCCGATCATATTGGGAAGATCGTTCCTAGCCACGGGCAGACCATTGATCGATTGCAAAAAAGGCGAATTGGTCATAAGAGTCAATGACCAACAAGTGAAGATCAATGTATTCAAAACTTTAAGGCATCTAGATGAACCAGATGAATGTCAAAGAATTGAGGTTAAAACTGAATTTAACTTCAATATAGAGACGGACCACCTGAGCAAAACCTGCCGAGGTAATCTTTGCTGCGGCAGCACACCCCTTGAGCAGAAATATATCAGAAAGAAACCACTTGACAAGGAGACAGCAATCGGGACATCAACTTCTCCTCCATTCAAAAAGGGGAAGATGGTTGTTGTTGAAGATGCATTCTATTGCACTTCTGCAGTAACCTAAATTTCTATCTTTTTATCTTTATTTATTTTTATGTTTTAGGATTAGATTTTGAATTTCAGTTTTAGGAATTAGATTTCAAATTTTCGCAATTTAGTTTCCAGAATTTTATATTTTTCACGACATCTATTAATTTGATTTTCTGCTATTTAGGATTAATAAGGAAGAATTAAAGAGGATAATAAACCCAACGCGACCCAACCCAATTAGAAAATTATCTCGGCGGGAATCTTGCCGCCCAAGTTCAAACTCGCCTTACTTCTGTCGTCTAGTGGAAACCAGCTGGAAAGGCGTAGCGTCACGCCAAGAACAATGATGTCACTGCAGCCGCACCAACGGTCGTCCGCCCTCGCAAATAGACAAGCATGGTTCATCTCTTCCACACTTCTTTTCTACTACCATTACTCTGCTAAAATTCTTCTCCGTTTCTTCACAACAAAATATGACAACTCTAAGAAAAACCTTTGTTAGAGCAGCAAAATTCAAACGATTCTGTACACCGGCAGTCGAGCACGAATACGAGAGAAATTTCAAGAACTGTCAGATTTGGGAGGAGCAAGGTTTTCATTACACCAATGATGACGATCTAGGCCTGGAAGCGTTCATATTGTCAAAAATCACTTTTCAAAGATGGCAGAAATTTGCAAGGCAACCGGATCCGGTGAATATCGAATGGGTTCGCGAATTCTCTGCCCACCGCCCTGTACAAAACAATCCATACACCTACCTGCGGGAACGGGCGATTCTAGTAGCCGACATCACTATCAACGCCTACTTCGGCCTCCACATCGAAAACAACGAACATGTAGAGTTCATCGCCGCCCTGACGGCCAAAGACTATGAGCAGATGAAGGCAGAACTATGCCTGCCGGGGGCAGAATGGAATACTGATAAACATAGAGGTTCGGTCAATCGCTTCAATTTCAAACTAGAAGCAAAACTCTGAAACGCCTTCATCAAAAGAAGTTTGTTGCCCACATATCATAATCAGAAGGTGGATAGATCACGCTTGGCGCTAATCCACTCGATCATACACAATAGATCCATCGATGTTGGCAGCATCATAAGTGAACAGATATTCGAGTGTGCAACCAAAGAAAAAAGTATCCTCATTTTCCCTTGTTTAATTACTGCCTTGGGAAATTTGGAAAGAGTTTCAAATATGCCTTTGGATACCTACACACCGCGACGAGTGGGTTGGACACGAGAAATATATGAAAAGGATGCAAATGGAAGAAGCAGTTCTACAAGCTTTTATTCCTCCCACCGCCGAAGCAACAGCTGTCGAGGCCTCTCAACAGGTAGATCAAACTGAACATGCAACAGCGGGACTCCTAGAAACCCTGTAGAGAATGGAGAGAAGGCAGTTGGCCTTCATGAACTACATACGGGAGTTCAACAATGCCATCATCGCCACCATCCGAGAAGAACTCCCCTCATGCACGACTGTTTTCCCAGAATTCACAGTCGATCTCTCCTCGTCTCAGCATCCACATGCTACACCATATGGTTCAGCCACAACAACCTCCCCAATCAACATCGATTCAGAGGAGGAGGTAAGCAACAATCCAACCCCAATTAGAATCCAACCACCCCGGTCAGCCAAGAAGAAATCTGTCAGTCCACTGCCGGCAGCAACACAACAACCACCAAAAAGCCTTCGCAAGCTCCTCATCGACAGCGATTCTGAGGACTCCTTTGCCTCCTCAGCATTTTAAAAAAATGCGGTAGTCTTTCATTTTCTCTCTCTTGTCTTCTTTATATTCGGCTTTCTTTTTACTTTTCATGCATTGAGGACAATGCATCCCTCGAGTGTAGGGGAGTATTGATTCCTTTTTTGTAATATGTAAATATTTGCCATGTATGGAAAATATTTAGATTATCATATTATTGCCTTAATTTTTATCCTTACAATTTTATATTTACTGCAAATTTTTTTTTAAGTTTGTTGAATTTATTGAAACTGACTAGGCAGCAATATATTCTTCAGTCGCCGCCGCAGTCTGCACCATTCACCAGACATGAATTCAGAAGTGTATACTAGGCTTAGTGCTTAGGATTAGACTATGAGCCTGAAAAATATTTAACACTGTTAGTCTTAGTTGATTTAATAAGTTCTTTTCTTTGAAAAGCAATAAGGACTTAGGCTCAGATTTTAACTAGAGGTGCCTATCACCGGCTCTAGTTTAGTCCATAGAGGTACCCACCATTGGCTCTAGGAATTAGTCATTCTCCCACTTACTAGAGGTGCCCAAAATTGGCTCTAGTAAAAATTAGCTAAACACTTGAGGTGCCCGAAACCGACTCAAGAAGTATAAGTATATAGCAATATATATTTATATACCAAAACAGGGAGAAAGAAGAAAAAGAATTAAAGAAAAATCTTAGTTGGAAGTCTTGAGCTTGAAAAAGGATTAGAACTTAGAAAATCAGCTTCGACATAGCTACGCACACACACAATAAGACTTATAGTCCAGTTCCGAGGAACACCTAGAACCTATAAGAGGCCGAGTCAAGAAATGATTTCTGTCGTGGCAGGCAGGACGGTATATTCCCTTAAGATTCCTTACTTAAAATTATCTTTTGCATTGCTTGAGGACAAGTAATAGTTCGAGTTTGGGGGTGTGATGAGTGCATAAAAGTCCTATTTTTCATATCATTTTCCCACTCGATTATTGCTAATAAAGGACAGATTTAAGGGCATTAATGGATATTTTTGTATATTTTTCATACTTCAACATCCAAACACGTAATTCATGAATTCATCTAATATTTGGCATAAAACAGATGCATTTGATACTTTTCTTTCTTAGACAGGAAACAAAATACAAAGATGGCCAAATGAGAAGATAGATGTTGGAATGCAGATGAAGCACCCGCCACGACAACACTTTTGAGGCCGCGTGATAAGTGCTCAACACACTATCACTTTCTACTCCTTTTTATCGGCATTTATCACCAAATATTCACCCACTTGAATCAATGCATATGCCTAATGTGATATATTTAGAAGTTATACTTAAATAGATACTATTTACAGAAAAAGGCACGTTTTACTGCGTTTTCATATCTGTGCAGGAGAACCAGTGCCGCGGCAGAGACAAGGCCGAGGCAGGACCTGATGCCGAGGCAGCAGCAGGAAGACAGGAAGCAAATTGATAGGCGATGGAAAGACAAAAATCCAAGGAACGTGTCTGGACTTGAAGCCCATTGATCGGAGCTGGCTAGCACAAGGAAAAGCCCAAAGGAAGACCACGCGGGAAAGCCCCTTAGCCGAATATAAACTTGGAAATATATTATTATTATTATGTACTTAACTTGTTCCCTACTCCAAGTTGTATTCTACTTAGGAAAGGTTTGTCCTAGGTCTAGCCTATATAAAGACCTAGACACCCAATGTAATAGACATCGAAATACCTAGGGAGAGCCGACTTCTACTCTTGTTTCTTTCCTCTCCATCATGTTCTAAAACCTTCATAGGGTTTAGGTGAAGGTTGTGGAGTATTTGTGAGAGGAGATTGTACTTTATCTTTCATTCAATGCAATAAGAATTATCAAGGTTTGCTTATCCTTTGTTATTCCTTGTTCTTGCATTCAAGCCCGGGAAGGAAGTTTGTAAGTGATCCATTTATCTAAGCTCGGGAGAGCTAGATTCACGAAAGGGGTAAGTACGGTGTTTCAATCGCGAAATACTAACTCGGCCTAGGGATAGGTTAAGAGTTTCAGCGGCTAAAAGAAGTGTGAGATTGGTTGGTAAGTATAATTGGTTCACGCCGGGAGGTATCATCAAGGACTAGTCATCAACAACACTCTGACTTAGGGATAAGCGGAGTCATTCAAGGACACTTTGCCGAACTTTGGTAAAGTCTGCCCACGAGCAAGGGATTGCCGCGGCGGACAGCATTATCACTGCCCAGGCAGTAAACTGCAGTGTTGCCGAGGCAGAGATATGCGATTGCATTGGATAAAGACAAGTCAATCAAGTCCACAATACAATACAACTGGATCTTGGCCCATCTTTCTCTTTGATATTTTGACCCTTTTATTTTTACTCAATTATTTTAGTTTAATAAATCACCCCCTTTCACTTTTGTTTTTATTTTTTCTACAGAGCAAGAAGATAAAGAAAGCATACTAAGTATACCGGTCCCTGAGGAGACGATAACTCGATAAATACTTATCACTTATTACTTGCGATGTGTCCACTTGCACTGAACGCGCACTTTTGACACGCGACCCCGCGGCAGCAGAGTAAAATGAAAACTAGTGCTCGACAGAAAGAGAAAAAGATGTTGATCTTAACGGACAAAGAGAGAGAGAAAGACAGAGCCAAATTAAGGAGTCAAGCCTTGGTCAAAGTCAAGTGCGGGAAAGAAGAGATATTTTAGGAAATAAGAATTAAGTGTTATAATTTAATTAGGAATTATACTTCTTCCCCTTTAGAACTCTTTCCTTGCATGGAAAGCTTTAACCTAAGGCTTGGCCTATATAAGGCACACATTAGGATTAGTTTAGAGAGTCGGATTTTACCTAGAGAAATACTCTTAACCGCCGACTACACTATGTTCTAAATTTCTTCGGTGGTTTAGGTTGTTTATTGAGTAGTTGGAGAAGATGGTTGTGTTATGTTAGATATTTATTAATGTAAAACTTATTTCATAGTTTATTCTCTCTTGGTATTTACTCTTCTCGAATATGAGCTCGAAAGATAGTATGTGGTTTAGGTTCACGAAATGAGAGAATACGGTCTTTGCTCATGGGCATTGACTAATCCAGTTGAGAGATTAACCGCCCAGGATTTCAGCGACTAACAAGACGCATGTGCTTGGTTGTTGTCTGCCCTTGATTCACACCGGGAGGTATCATCAAGACGTGGTTTTCAACAGTTCTCTTCGCTTAGGGATAAGGATGAAGACATGCAAGGATGCTCTGTCGAACTATGGAATGTTGAATTGTCGACAAGGCATAACCCCGCCTAGGCAGCTGCGGCGACCCTTTGTGCGACCCGCCGAGGCGGAAGTTCAACCCATTGCATTAATAAGTGAATACCTAATACAACTGGATTCTCCTCTACAAAGCACTCAACTTAGCCTCGCTTTTATCATCTTTATTTCTCTTTTATTTAATTTAGTTTTAATAGTTAATTTAGTAATCTCAACTCAACAATTATTTGTGTTTTTACTTTCTATAGTGCAGCCATAAGAAGTAGTGAAGTCGACACAGTCCCTGTGGGTTCGACAACCTCAAATATTACAATCTGACAAAGGTGGAAAACTAAAGGACTTCCGAGCCTCCATCAAAGGGGTATCAAAACAGCTTGTAGGTCGTTTCAAAACTATTTGCCACTGCCAAAACTGGTATCGAAACGCCTATATGGCGTATCGATACTGGTCAACAAACTTTTGAAAACTTAACTGAAATCAATGGTCAAAACATTTATTACTTAAAATATTCTTGAAAAATTAACCCAAGTATCGAAACATTGAGTTGTGGTATCGAAACGGGTCTAAAATATTTATTTTTATTTTATGTTCGAAAGGTGGTTTCGATACAACTTAAAAAGGGTTTCGATACGTAGAATTATAGTTTCAAATGGTATCGAAACAGGTCTTGCACCGTATCAATACGCTTGTAAAAACTCAAGAAAATTATTTGGAAATTTAAGCACGGTATCGATACCAATGGAAGTGGTATCGAAACGCCTGTATATTTTTTAATGCTTTGACTTGAAAAATCTTAAGAAAAATATATTTTGGGTTATTGTTTTGACTTAGAATACTTTGTTGACTTTCAAATTGTTTTGGCCTTAAAATTTTCTTTACAAAATAGTCCTTTAATTATTTGTTATATCAAAATCAAATTTAGGTTTTATAGTTTGGTATCGGACCCATTACGATTGAATAAAAAGATATCGCATTAATTAAGTTATTATAATTATATTCGAATGAAACTTAAACAAATAAGAAGACATAAATATTTACATATAAAAGATGCATTAAAATAGACATACAAGATAAATGAATAAACAAGGACTTAATTAAGTAAAAAAACAGAAATTTAAAGACATTAAAATAAAGATAATAATTACAGGAAAGGACTAAAATGAAAGAAAACAGAAATCTAAGACCAAAATATGAAAGAAGACTAACTTCAAAACAAAAAGGAACTAAATTAGAAGAAAATAAAAGCTTTAGAATAAAATCAAAATAAAGTGAATGTATTTTATAATCCAGTGACTGAAATAAAAAAAACTGAAAGAATGAATCGGAAAGAAAATAAAGTTTAGACCAAAATCGGTGATCAAATTGGAATAAAAGAATATATTCATTATAAAATTAAATCAACCAAGAAAATTCTATTATTGAAAAGTGGATCAAATTAAAATTGAGTTCAAAATTAGGGAGCTGAAATGAAAGGAAAAGAAAATCTTATTTTGAATCAGTGATTAAAAAGTAAAACGAAATGAAGTTACGGGGATTGAGGGAGTTAGAATGAAAATACGGAGGGACTTAAATGAGATAAATAACTCGTCTTTGATTTTTAAATCTAGTATAAAACACAATTAAAACAAATCAAACCCCTCTTTGTTCATTATTTTTTTACCGAAAATAAGTCTCCCTTTGAATCCTCTATTCTCGTATGGGTTTCCCAGATGAATTAATAACACATGAGTGTTCTTTTGAGAAAACCTAGAAAAGAATATGAACCCAAAAATCGGCCAGTTCGAAAATAAATCTCACGAAAAATACCACCTTTTTGAAAGATTTGAAAAACAGAACCTCTCTTAAAAAAGAACAAAGAATAAAACTTCGATTTGAAGATCGGGTCTCAGATTTCTTCCCCTCGGCTCACCATCTGTAGCCCGAAAGCGTTAAGATTATTGCCGAAATGGGGGTTCGAATCGGTGCGACCAAATCTCGAAGGTAAAAAATAAAACCCTAATCTTTTTGTTTATTGCATGCGAATGGAAACATTCAAATGAGGGATATCTCAAAATATTTTTTATTGCATGAATCTGGAGAGGAGGAACCCCTGATTATATCTCATCGTTCGGTTTTTATAACCGATTTACGCTCATTCAAAAAATAGAAAAAAATTAAACCTAAATTCCTATTGGTTCCACTGTAGATTTGTTTGCTTATCCTCTGAAATGCCTGAATTTTCATTGTAATTGTCTCTGAAAATTGGTTGTAATTGTTTGGCTAGAATCGTACAAATCTGCAGGAAATTCTTTGTTTTTGGCTCTTTCCTTTGTACGAATCTGATGCTTTTCTCTGTTTTTTGTGTGAAGTGGTTGTCGAAACATCGTTGGAGAGATGATCAGTCGACGAAGAAAATGGAAAGCCCATCGGACATCTGAAGGGACAAAGCATGCATTGCATGCGTACGTGGGGACATCTGGAAGCTTCTCCCGGTTGAATCCTGACTCTTAGATTAAGGTCCAGATCTAACGGCTCTCTTTCGGCTGCACAAGGAGAAAAGATAGGTTATTGGATTAAGGTTTTTGAAATAATTATTCGGTTTAACGGGTTTGGGCTTAAAATAACAGACTTGTAACATTTAATTTTGGCCTTGGTTGTAATGGATTGTTATATAATTAAACTATAGGTTGTTACTTATTTCAGAATACATGGCTTCAAAATTATTTAATGAGTGTTTTAATATTTGGGTTTATTATTAATGAACGGTCAAATTTAATTATTATTTGAGTTTTTATTTAATTTAAATATACTAATAAATAATCATAATAAAATAATAACAACAATAATAATAATAATAAATAATAATAATGGAAAACAATGTAATAAAATAATAAAAAAATTAAAATAATAAAATAGAATAATTTTTTTTTATTTTGACATATCATATATATATATATATACATAATAAATTTGAAAAAGAAAACAAAAGAAATGCCAAAATAAATATACTAATATACGAAAATTTGGTTTGTGATTTTTTAGTAGATAAATTAAAGCCCCTTATTCAATTGAAATAAAAATTAAAAATCGGGTTTTAACCCCAGATATAATTAATGATTACACTACTGTATCGATACATAAAACTCTTGTATCGAAATAATCTAAATATTAAGTAGTCGTTGTGTGCAATAAATAGGGGTGTATCGACACACTTATCAAGTGTATCAAAACAGGAAACCTTTAAAATAGGGACTTATCGAAAAAGTTTTAAGTTGTATCGATACGTTTTGAAACTGTCAAAAACTGTATTAAAATAATACCTTTGAGGTGTATCGAAATAGTATAATAACTTTTTGAAATTTTGTTTTTCAAATAACTAAAAAGTAACAGTCATATTATTTAATGCTTAATTTTTAAAAATTTAACCTCCTGTATCGAAACAACTATAAGATGTATTAGAACACCTTAGTAAAAATTCTTAGCTTGATGGCATCATAATGGAAATAGGCAACCATCATGTGAGGCGATGTAAAGGGATCATGCCAAGAATCCCTACATTTTCCCCAGGGAGTAAACAAATCACATGGTAGGGGCAACAGCCTTACCAAAACACAAATAACAATATAGCACCATTGGGTTCATTTCAACCAGTATATGGACCAATGATGCAATGGCAGCAAGCTTAGCTTCAAGATCACCAGTATATAACACCTATTTTGACACCATCAAGAATATAAGGTAATATCAATTATCACGTTTGAAAAGAGATTGTATCATTAATTTTATATTGAAAAATATCTTGAAATATATATATGATTATATTATATATCTCATCAAACATATCTATTAAAAAGAGGATAATATTCTCATGACAAAATATGAGTCTCCCTACTCCATATCAATCCTTGTTTTCATATGGATTGTCGGAACGCAATGCCCCAACTCCTTAACATCGATATATGTCTGATTTTTCCAAGTCAATATCCAACCTTCATTTTCATGTCTTCATATTTAAATGTGTTGGATAATAGTTTACATTATTGTTATGGTGATTCTTTTTTCCCCTCTTATTTGACTCATCTTTTCTTTACTTCCCCTAATAATACTCTACTGGGGTCTCCGTACAGCTTTCATCTGATACATCTTCTTTACTAAATGGCGGGGGTACATATGGTGGGCTTGTGCATCTTAGCAATGCCCAGTTGACCCCTTGAAAGAATGGGTGGTGCTTGATGGATGATGCACCCATGGTGGATCCTAACCGTCTTGCAGGATCCTTAGCCAATAGCTGGGATATAAGATCTTTAGCCGCTGCCGGCACCGTGGGTTCTTTCGGGAACTCAAGGGCTCGAGCCATGATGTTGGCCAAGGTTAGCTCATGGTCCACGCCCTTGAATGGTGTTACCCCATAGAACAATTCATATATAAAGATCCCCAATGTCCACCAATCCACAGGGCTACCATGGCCCTCACCAGACACAATTTCCGGTGCTAAATATTCATGTGTCCCTACGAAAGACATTGACCGGACATCAATGGGCTCGGCCACAAACTCAGGTCCACCGTGATGGGCGTTCTTCTTTTTGCGTTTGCGTTTCAAGTGGAAACATGACACAGCCGGTACAATACAATTCGGGATAATGCATGAAGAGGATGCGAAAGGAGGATTATCAATAGGATGGTCGTTTTGTAGACCAAGAACAAGCGGTCTTTGATTGGAAATAATCTGTGGCGTCGATGTAGAATCATCGCATTTCAACGAGAGATCAAAATCCGTAAGCATAATGTGACCATCCGATCGAACCAACACGTTTTCGGGCTTTAAATCACGGTAAACAATCCCCAACATGTGAAGGTACTCTAGAGCCACTACCACCTCTGATGCATAAAACCTGCAGACACCAATAATAAACAAAAAACTCAACCAGCAATAATTTTAACAACTTTCATCATTATCTCATTAAGTTAATTAAGATCAACAACCTCATAATACCACAAAATCAAACCAGGGTCCATGGATAGATGGTGTTAAAAGGAACAAGAAAATAATTGAGATGCTCGTAGTGTCCTGAACTTTTAAGATCACATTAGCCAAGGGACATAAAAGACCTACTACACCATTATCATTCATCCACTGCAATTTTAAGCTTTGTTTACACACTAAACTAAGACGATAAATCATTTTTCTTCAACCTCTACTACATTATGTAGACTAATGGGGGGCCTACGTGTCTCTTTTTCTAGATGTCTCAGGAGCAAAAATCTTCAACAGGGAGAAGTAAAGCAATCAAAAGTTTCTCAAACTTGTGTCCTTCTATTGCAGCATATTCTCTTCCTATATGTTCCCTAGTATGCTGGGTGTCTTTGAATGACACAATGTTGAAAAAAGAGAGAACATAGAAATACTGATAAAATAAGACTAAAATGAGACGGAACTAAAATTGTAACAAAAACTAACAAAATTTTGATATCAACTTTTTTGATATATACCAAAATTCTTATACTTTTTGTAAAAAATTTAGTATGTACCGAAATTCTTACAAAAAATTTAAAATTCTTACCATTTTTATAACCATCCTAACGTTAGAAAAAACACAAGAGAATGATATAGCATAGCAAAGAATAACATCATTAGGACTTAAATGAAAAAAAAAAAAGATTCGATGATTTCACAATCATGTAAGATTGCATAATGCATAAAGGAACATTTTCAATCCAACTGAACGCTCACAATAACCATTTCAGACGGTACAATTATAATAACAAGATTCACTCTTTAAATCTCTGGTATTATTAGTCTCATAAATTTCCCTGAAATTTTCATTAACAATTTCACATAAGTTGAGTGTTAAAAAATAATCATAAAAGCATATAATACGTAATTTATTTACTTACTTAATAGTATAGCAGAAAAAATACTACCACTTTGTCAGCCTTCTTTATGAATATAATAAGTCAACCAACTAGAATTTAATAGTCCCTTTTACCCCAAAACTTAAATTAAAACGGGCGTGGATCCGATATTATTGGCACTATATTCCATAATTTACGTGTACCAAAATTATTGGTTACTAGTTTAATAGGCCAAATCAATCACCGGATCTACCGTCAATCTTAGTTAAAACAGTGAAATGAATGAATCTAACCGATTTACGGTAACGGAAAATTGATTCGGCCTTTTTGAGCTTCTTTCGCCCAAATATCCGAAACACAAAGGTTAACGGAGACGACATACCTAACGGCGGAATCGGGGAAACGTTTGAGAGGTTGACGTTGTCGGAGAACATGAAGGTCGCCGCCGGGACAAAACTCCGTCAATAAACAGAGCCATTTAGGGGAATCTACAACCGCGTAAAGAGAAGGTAAAAAAGGATGATCTAACAGTTCCAGTATTTCCATCTCGGTTCTCGCCCTCCCTTCTTTGCTCCTCGACGCTAGCTCTCTTTTGTCCATCACTTTTGCTGCAAAAACGACCTCGTCTTTGCCGGTTTTAGTGGCATTGGCGTTGTGAGGTGAGGTTTGAGACTTGATTTCGGCTAGGTATACTGATCCTATATCACCGGAGCCGAGACG
Organism: Abelmoschus esculentus; assembly: GCA_035048815.1. NCBI lineage: Eukaryota > Viridiplantae > Streptophyta > Magnoliopsida > Malvales > Malvaceae > Abelmoschus > Abelmoschus esculentus. The sequence goes on along the minus strand of JAUCBN010000056.1, from coordinate 5,454,849 downwards.
GATGGTGAAGCGGAGGTCGGACAGGGAGAGTGATCCAGTACAGATTGCTTTGGAAGAGAATGAGCCGTGAGTAGAGGAAGAGCCGGAGCTGGTGCTTCGGTTTATGGTTGCCGTGGAAGTGGATGTGAAGCTTAAGCTTTGTAGATCTTCGGCTAAGTCGTCCAGACCAGCCTCCATTGTTTAGAAAGAGAAGAGCTAAGGAAATTGGAATGGTGTCAGTAAGAGAGATCCTGTCTTCGATATTTGAAGGGATGCTGTATCGGGTTTGGTATCCGGGTGGTAAAGCCTTAAAGGGGCCCATATTTGTATACTATTATTTCTCATTTGTACGGTGAACATAGGACAAGTAAAATTGCACTCGACTCGAATATAAATATTTTTATTTAATTAAAAATTAATAAAATTTAATTTAAAATAATTTTATAAATTAAATAATTTTTTAAAATAAAATTTTAAACTATAATATTTTTAAGTTTGAATTAATTCTCTCAATTTTATTTAATATATATAATATATAAAAAATATGAAAAATATATATGAATTTATATTATACATGATTATAAAAAATAATTTAAACTAGAATAGATTTGTACTATAATATTTAGATATTTATAATTAAATTTGAATAAATATTCTAATAGTTCAATTTGATCAAAAAATTTAAATTTAAAAAAATATTTTAAATAAAATTTAAATTATAAAATAAGACTTATCAATTCATCTAATAAATATTTTAATTTAACTTAATTTAATATTTATTCTATAAAATTTATGTTTTGGTCCTTTGTTAAGTTGTATTTTGTAATGACTTGGTCCTTATCTTATAATGTTTAGTAGGTTTATCTTCAATAACACCTCTAGGTTAGTCTTAAGTCCGTGCATTAAAAGATCACATACAAATATTATTACACATGATCAATTAATTAATAGTAAATATATATGATGTTAGTTCAATACTTAAAGATGTTTAATAAAATCTATCATCATCTTAATTGTAACAACTATTAGTACTAGTAATAAACTTTAAAAGATACTTTTTTGAAAAAAAAAAGTATTTGTCTAAGTTTCTTCATGTTTTATCATTGATTTTTTTATTTGAATAATAATTATTTTTATTTATTTTTATTTTTATATTTTTTTTGTGTTTTTTTGATTTTTTTAACAAGTTAATAGTGATTACAGTAGTATATGTTCTAGAATATAATCTCCACCATTTGACATTGATCGCTCAATCACTCTGGTGTTATCACTGGTGCTCGAACCCATGGCCTCTAGGAACAACAACCGTTCCTTTTAATCACTTGGGTTAGAAGACTCGTGCTTTTTTTGTTTGTCTATATTATACAATTTTATTTATCTCGTTTTTCTGTTTATTTTTATGATAGTTTAGTGTCTATATAACGATTATAATGATATACTCTTTGATAAAAAAATTATAAACTTAATATGATTATATCTTTATTTATAGTAATTTATAAGATTAATTTTTTTAGTTGTCTTTTAAATTATTTTTTTACGTTGAGTTGAATAAAAACAATTAAATTTTGATGATCGTTAAGTTTCTATAAAAATGAAACGCATATTAAGGCAAGATTTTGTTCTTCATGCCATTTGAGTTTACGTATTTTAATTTTTTATATTCATAACTTTGTTGGTGGTATAGTCCCAAGTTTATTTTATAATTATTAATATTTAATTTATTTTCTGATTATTTAAATTTGATATTTTAAAAAATTATTATAAGATAATTTTTATTTTAATTTATTTTATTTATAATATATTTTTTATGTTTATTATATATATATATATATATATATTTTTGCGGTTGAAACCCAAATTCTTGCTAAACAGCAATGCTACTCATATAAAGATATTACAATATTATAAAAATATATGAAATAAAAGTAAAAGGTTAAAGGAAAATTATATAACATGCTTCCAACATCCTTAAAACTATTAACGTTAAACACTCAACGGTAGATAATGCAAGTTTACCCTAAATTTTTTAAAATTTATATATTTATTTTATTTTTCTATTTTTATAAATTAATTTTTATAATATTTGAGGTTTATACCTACCTTAAAAATTTAAAATTTTATTTTTGTTCATCAACTATATTTATAGACTCCTCGCTGTAAACATTGTTGAATATTATTAAATTATTAATAAAGATTAAAATTTTAAAGACTCGATGTATAATTATAAATTATTTAAAATAAAATTTTAATTAAATAATTTTTTATATTATATATTTTATTTTTTCAAATAATTAAATTCAATATAACCTTTAATCAATTTTAAAAAAATTGAACCCTAAAACTAAAACCTTAAACTCTAAACACTAAATATTAAACTAAGTTTAGAGTTTATGTTTTGAATTTAGAATTTAAGATTCTTTATTTTTTAAAATTAACTAAAGTTGGCATTTGATCTAATTATTTTAAAAAATTAAAATATATAATATTATAAAAATAATATAATTAAAATTTTATTTTAAATAATTTATAGTTGTAAGTTGAATTTTTAGAATTTTTATTTTTTATTAATTAATTTAATAATTAGGGATGAAACCAAGATTTGGGATTAGAGAAAATATAAATGATTGAAAGGGGTTAATTCATAAATAAACCAAATTTTAAAGAAATTTAAAAAGGGAACAAAGATAAAAAAAATCTTCGAGAGTAAGAGGATTGTCTCTCCTCACCCACATATCTCTATCCCTATTAATAATATTTAACGATATTTAACGTTAATTATATTTAATAATATTCTACGTACATAATAAACTCATTCAAGATATAAATATCAAATCTTATTATAATATCTTATTATAATATGTATTATAATAGTAGTAATAATAAGACATAGATACCCCTATTTTATGGCGTACGACAAGGTATTTATTAATTTTTTTTCTAGTTATGCCACTATATATTTACACTTTGAATTAAAATAATGTGCTGAAAATTTTGAGCTTTAAATCTCACCTAAAATTATTTATTTCAATCGTGTAAATAAGTTCATTGTATTTATCTCCCCGAGGAGGAATATTAATTTTATACGTAACCAAAATTATTTATTATCCGTAAGTAATTATTTTTTGTATTTTTTCTCTGCTCACTTATAATTAAGGGTAAGTAAAACTTGAATAAATTTAAAAAAAATAATAATTTGATTCGAATCAAAATAAAAATATTCTATTTGTCTTGACTTGATTCAAAATTTTATAAATTTGACTTAACTCGAAAAGATTTTAAATAAAGTTTTAATTAAAAAATAAAAATTTGAATAACTCAAAATTTCTAGTAATTAGAGGATTATTTTTAAGTTTAAGACGAGTCCTTCAAATTTTTATGATATATATAACGATATAAAAAAAATATGAAGAAATATTATTGTATATAAAAAAATGAAATAATAAATATAAACATATCTTATTTGATTAAGAAAGTCGTTTAAATTATAATTAAATCATACTATAACGTAATAAATGATTATAATTAATTTTTATAAGAACTCAAAAAATTGACTCGATTCGAATCGAATCATAAAATTTGAACACAAATTTAAATAATAAAATTATATCCGTTAATTCAAATAATTCGTCTCGACTCGATCGAATACTCAATGCAACGTGTAACATGACACTTTGCTTATTGCTTGTCGATTTCAGTAATCATGAACTGAGTTAACCGAGCTTGTGGCTCAACGCTTTGTTCAAAGAAAAAAGAATTCTCTCACATTTGATTTAATTATTCACAAATCCATCAAACAAAATGATATGGATTTAAATCATATCGAACCAAGCTCTTAAAATAAAATAATATAAAAAATAGAGTTTTGTTTAATAAAACACAATATATGATAAATAAAGATTAATATACTATCAATTGGCGGTGAAAATTTATTTCATATGCGCGTTAATTTAGAATTTAAAGATGGCATAAAAATAATTTTAACCCTTAACGTTATAATTTTATTATTTTGGCCCTTATTTTTTTGGATAAATTTAGCCCTTAACCTATATCCTTTTGACAAATAGTTTAATTTTTAACTATCATGATAACTAGACCGTTAAAAATTTAACGATGATGACATGTCATATGCATACGATAATATATTTTAAATGACATGGCATCTAACCTATCAAATACATATATACATATTTAAATGACATGACATCTAACCTATCAAATATATATATATATTTGATAGGTTAGATGTCATGTCATTTAAAATATATTATTGTATGCATATGACATGTCATCGTCGTTAATGGTCCAGTTATCATGATAGTTAAAAAATAAGCTATTTGTCAAAAAGATATAGGTTAAGGGCTAAATTTATCCCAAAAAAATAAGGACCAAAATGATAAAAATTATAAACGTTAAGGGTTAAAATTATCTTTATGCCTTTAAAGATTTAGTTTAAGGTTTATATTATAGGATTTATAGTTAAAATATAGATTTTTAAGATTAAAAATTAAAAATTTAGATTTTAAAATCAAATAGCTATATTTGTGTAATTTTTTATACTATCAGTGTATCAAATAATAACTTATAAACACTATATAATAAAATTATAGATAAAATACTAAATATCTTATAAATGCATATAACACTTAAACCCGACTCAATTAATCCAAAGGATCAATGATGTTACATTGGGTCACTAAAACGGTGGATCAAAAATTTCAAATCAGATTTAGCTCAAAACATTCGATTTGTTTCTAAAATTCAAGTAACCCAAAATATAAGTATAGTAAATGAGTATATATAAAATGAGTTATAAAAATAAAGGCTTTGTATGGTAAAACACATCTATACAAAAACAATATTAACAAGTGTAACACACTTGATCCGGTGTCACATTGAGTCTCTGACCTAAACTATATATTTCAAAATTTTATCTTCAAGTCTATTTAAAATCAATCCAAGTTCAAATAAAAACCATAATAATCCATTGATTTCAAGTCCAAATTTTAACATCACCAAATAGTTCAAAATAGTTGGAGCTCCATTTAATACAAATCATTTAAAAATATTCGACCTAAAAATAAATAAGAGTTACAAATGCATAGGGTTCAACAAGTACTAGTTCACTACATCAATAATTTGTACTTTGACACTAAGTCAATACTGAAATTCTAACCTTGATGGTACTCCTCCGTTTTCAACTTTACCTAATCTACGCACGAAAACACATTTCAAAACGCTGAGCTACAAAAATTCAGTGGGTACACCGCCACTCAACCAACATCATACATATCATGAATAAAGTAAAACGAAACATGCATAAAAATAAGTTAGTAGGTTATTAACATTAAAACCTATTAAATCATCATGAAGCTTATTAGAATATACTAATTTTAAATAAGTTGAATATCTACAAAATATAATAAGTATCAATACCCATCTATGTGAGTATTAATACTAAACGATGAGTATTAATACTTCTTTTTTAAATAAGTATTAGAATTACAAGAGTATACCAAAAAAGCTTCAAGCACACTGTCGCGTGTCAAAAGTGCGCGTTTAGTGCAAGTGGACACATCGCAAGTAAAAAGTGATAAGTATTTATCGTATTATCGTCTCCACAGGGATTGATATACTTAATATGTCTTCTTTGTCTTCTTGCTCTGTAAAAAGAAATAAAATAAAAACACAAGTAATTTTGGGTTTTGAAGGAACTAAATAAATTGAAATAGAACAACTAAGTAAAAGAATGAGAGTTGATTAATAGAGAGAGAGAGGTCAGGATCCAGTTGCGTTGTATTGTGGATTTGATTGACTTGTCTCTGTCCAATGCAATTGTATATCACTGCCCCGGCAGCACTGTAGATTACTGCCTTGGCAGCGACGATACTGTCCGCCACAGCAATCCCTTGCTCGTGGGTGGACTTTACCAAAATTCGGCAAAGTGTCCTTGGATGACTTCGCTTATCCCTAAGTCGAAGTACTGTTGATGACTGGTCCTTGATGATACCTCCCGGCATGAATCAATTATACTCACCAACCAATCTCACACTTCTTTTAGCCACTGAAACTCTTAACCTATCCCTAGGCCGAGTTAGTATTTCACGATTGAAACACCGTACTTACCCCTTTCGTGAATCTAACTCTCCCGAGTCTAGATAAATGGATTACTTACAAACTTCTCTCCCGAGCTTGAATGCAAGAACAAAGAATGACAAAGGATAAGCAAACCTTGATAGTTTTATTGCATTGAAACAAAGACAAAGTACAATCTCCTCTCACAAATACTTAGCAACCTTCACCTAAACCTTAAGAAAGCTTAGAACATAATTTGAGAAAAAGAAAACATAGAATCTTAGGGAAAACTCTTTATGAATTGGCTCTCTCTAGGTATATGTCTTATACATTGGACGGCTAGGTCTTATATAGGCTTGACCTAGGGCAAACCTTTCCTAAGTAGAATATAACTTGGAGTAGGGAACAAGTCATGTACATAAATAAAATATTTCCAAGTTTAATTCAACTAAGAGGCTTTCCCACGTGGCCTTGTCTTGGGCTTTTCCTCGTGCTAACCAGCTCCGATCCATATGCTTTATGTCCAGAAACGTCCCTTGGATTTTTCTCTTCCAATCGCCTACAATATTGCTCTCTGGCTCTCAGCTGCTGCCTCGGCATCAGGTCCTGCGTCGGCCGTGTTGCTGTCGCGGCACTTTTTTCTCCTACACAGATATAAAAATGCAGTAAAACTTGTCTTTTCTGTAAATATTGTCTTTATAAGCATAACTTCTAAATATATCATATTAAGTACATGCATTGGTCCGAGTGGGTGTAAATTCAGTGATTAATGCCCATAAAAGGTGTAAAAAGTGATAGTGAATTGAGCACTTATCACACCCCCAAACTCGAACTATTGCTTGTCCTCAAGCAATGCAAACCATCAATTTGCCAAACTCTACTCTCTTTTGGTCTTACGTTTCCATCTATTCTCCCCACCATAACTATGCCTATTCTTTAGACTCAACCTTTCGGTTACCCAAGGGTTTACCTAGAAACAAACTATAAGATTTAGTGAGTGTGTGCGTTTTTGCGAACAAGTTTGATTAAAGGCTTTCTTAGATAAACTCTAAGTTCAAGACAAGTTGAATTGGGTTAAGTGTTTTCTTCTTTTCTAAACAACCAATTCTTGAGCCAATTTTGGGCACCTCAAGGATTGTGTTCTTCACTAATTCCTTCTTTCTTTTTGATATTCCTTAAAGCATACTAGAGCCAATTTTGGGCACCTCTAGCATGAAGAAGAGTATTTCCTAGAGCCGGTGATAGGCACCTCTAGTTACTTTCCCAAAAATCTAAGTCTTTATCACCTAAGTTCATTAAAAGAATTCCTATAATCCAACAAGTCCCAAAAGTGTTTGAGAAATTCATCTTATAGTAAGCTTCTAAGTTTTCATCCTTGAGTATCCTAAGGTTAAACCTTCTTAATAGGGCCTAATCATGGTAAGGAGAAAGATTTCTATAGCCTTAAAGAATAAACTAAGGCAATACTGATGATAAGCAGTGCAAAAGTATAGGCAATTGATTCAAGTAAGGCGGGGAGCATAAAAAAAATTAAAAACAATCACTTAAATACTCCATTTTCTTGGCATGGCCTCGGCAGTAGATTGTTGCCTTGGCAGTGGCTCTGCACCCCCAAACTCAAACCAAACATTGTCCTCAATGCTTTATAATAGAAGAAATAGCGGGTAACAAAAAATATTAAAGAAATAAGCAGCATATCTAGAAACAAACAACAATTAAAATTGAATATATGAAAAATTTAAAGAGACTTAGAAGAGCAGCTTGTAACAATTTTTCTACGGGGTCGTGTTGCTTATTGCTTCGTTCTTGGTGAGGGCGATGGCTGAGCTTTTGCTTGCCGGGGCGGTTGGACTCTTGTTGGTGGTGTCCGTTGCATTGGAGCATCTATTTCGTCTCTGTGCTTATTGTCAAAAACAAAATATAATCAACAAGTATTAAATAACCTAAAATAAAAGCGAAATTAAACTATTCCTAAAAATTGCAGTAAAATAAAATGGGAGATCGAAACATTAAGTCTCCATAGGAGTGCGTGCAAATGCATCTCCTAAGGTGATGGTCTCCATAGTCTTTATGTCATGTGGCCCAGAATAGTGCTTCAAACGTTGGCCATTCACTTTGAATTCATGTCCATCCTTTAGTGATTTGATCGTTACTGCTCCATGTGGGAAAACTCGAACAACTTCAAATGGGCTTGACCATCTGGATTTGAGTTTTCCTGGAAACAGTTTGAGCCTGGAGTTGAAAAGGAGAACGTGCTGCTCCGGCAGGAACTGCCTAGGCAGTAACTTATGGTCAAGCCATCTTTTAGTTTTCTCTTTATAGATCTTGGCATTCTCATAGGCTGTTGTTCGGAATTCTTCTATCTCATTAAGGTCTAGCAGTTTTTTCTGGCCAGCTTTTTCCCACTCCATGTTTAAGTTCTTTACTGCCCAATAGGCTTTATGCTCAATTTCTATAGGTAAGTGGCAAGCTTTCCCAAATACAAGCCTATATGGAGATGTTCCTAATGGGGTTTTGAAGGCTATCCTATAGGCCCATAAAGCATCGTCTACACGATACGACCAATCCTTTCGAGATGGATTTACCACCTTTTTAAGGATCTGTTTTAATTCCTTGTTTGATATTTCAGCTTGTCCATTTGTCTGTGGGTGGTAGGCTGTAGCAAGTCTGTGGGTGATGCCGAGTTTCTTTAGTGCCGCGGCAACGAGTCTGTTATCAAAGTGTTTACCTTCATCACTTATTATTGCTCTAGGGATTCCAAATCTTGTAAAAATATTTTTCTTGAGAAATTTTTGAACTGTCTTGGAATCATTGTGAGGTGTGACAATTGCTTCAACCCACTTTGATACGTAATCCACTGCTACTAAGATGTAGAGATTGCCTTGGGATGATGGGAATGGTCCCATGAAATCTATGCCCCAAACATCAAACAGTTCTACTTCAAATATAGGTTGTAATGGCATCTCATGCCGTCTCGAGATATTGCCTATGCGTTGGCATCGGTCACAGTTCTTGTAATAGTCGTGGGCATCTTTGTAGAGTGTGGGCCAATATAGGCCTGATTGGAGCACCTTTACTGCTGTTCTGTTTCCTCCAAAATGCCCACCGCAAGGTGAATCATGACAGTGCTGGAGTACTGCTTTCTGTTCTTCTTCTGGTACACATCTTCTTATAACCTGATCTGCACAATGTTTAAACAGAGGAGGGTCATCCCAGAAATAATGCTTTGCATTATGTTGAAACCTCTTCTTTTCGTTATAGTTAAGGTTATAAGGGATAATACCACTAACTAAATAAGTAACAAGATCGGCATACCAGGGGGTGGATGTTACTGCAGCAAGGTCTTCTGTTAATGTTGCAGAGATGTATTCAGATAATGTCGCGACAGCGTAGTTGTATACTGCTGTAGTTTCTGTCTCGGCAGTATCTCTTGCAGTTGTCGCGATTTGCAATATTTGTTCATCTGGGAATGCATCTTGTATTTCTTCAAGTGAGTGATTATTTTCTTTGCTCTCTAGTGTAGAGAGGTGATCGGCCACCTGATTTTCTGTACCTCTTCTATCTTTGATTTCAACATCAAATTCTTGTAGAAGTAGGATCCATCTAATCAGTCTAAGCTTGGCATCCTTCTTTGAGAATATGTATTTAATTGTCGAATGGTCAGTGTGGACAGTAACCTTTGTTCCGATAAAATATGATCGGAATTTATCAAAAGCAAATACTACTGCTAGTAATTCTTTTTCTGTTGTGGTGTAATTGATTTGGGCATCATTAAGCGTTTTACTAGCATAGTAGATCACATGGAACAAGTTGTTCTTTCTCTGCCCAAGTGTTGCCCCGACAGCATGATCACTAACATCACACATCAATTCAAATGGCAAGGACCAATCTGGTGGGATCACTATCGGTGCAGTGATTAGCTTCTCCTTGAGGGCTTCGAATGCTTCAGTGCATTCCTCATTGAATTCGAATTTCCTATCTTGTTCAAGCAAGTTGCAAAGAGGTTTAGAAATTTTGGAAAAATTAGATATAAACCTTCTATAAAAACTTGCATGGCCCAAGAAGCTTCGAACTCCTTTCACAGAAATTGGTGGAGGTAAATTCTTGATCACATCGATCTTAGCTTTATCAACTTCGATTCCTTTTGATGATATTTTATGACCCAATACTATGCCTTCATTTACCATAAAGTGGTATTTTTCCCAATTTAGGACTAGATTTGATTCCTCACATCTTTGCAGTACTTTTTCTAGATTGCTGAGGCAGTGATCAAAGCGATCTCTAAAGACTGAGAAATCATCCATGAATATCTCTAAGAAGTCCTCTATCATGTCAGAAAAAATTGCCATCATGCATCTCTAGAAGGTTGCCGGGGCATTGCAAAGGCCGAACGACATCCTTCTAAATGCATAAGTTCCATATAGGCAGGTGAAGGTGATTTTTGCCTGGTCTTCTGGATCAATGGAAATTTGATTGTATCCTGAATAACCATCAAGAAAACAGTAATAAGTTTTACCAACAAGTCTATCAAGCATTTCATCAATAAATGGTAAAGGGAAGTGATCCTTATTTTTTGCTTTATTCAACTTGCGATAATCCATACAAACCCTCCAACCGGTCACAGTCCTGGTTGGGATAAGTTCGTTGTTCTCGTTCGTTATGATAGTCATACCACCTTTCTTAGGTACACATTGTACCGGGCTTACCCATGCGTTGTCAGAGATGGGATAGATAATTCCTGCATCAAGCCACTTGATTATTTCTTTACGTACTACCTCCTTCATAGCGTTGTTAAGTCTTCTTTGAGCTTCAACAGTGGGTTTATGATCTTCCTCTAAAAGGATTTTATGCATACATACTGCTGGGCTTATTCCCTTCAAATCATCAATTGACCACCCAATTGCCTTTTTGTGCCGCCGTAGCATCGCTATCAGGGTTTGTTCCTGTTCTGGCAACAACTTAGAAGAAATAATTACATGCATCGTGTGGTTGTCTCCCAAATAAGCATATTTTAGTTTTTCTGGTAAGGGTTTTAATTCCGTGACCAATGGTTCTTTACTTACAGATTGTTCATTCTTACCTGTATAATCTAAAGGTTCGAAATACTTACCTGGGAGGTGTGCTGTCCAGTTAGCTTCCTCATTCTCTGCTGTTTCAACACTATTCAAAGTACTGCTGTAACAGTCATCTGTATTACTGCCGAGGCATACCTGTGACGTGTCATTAAGATCACTGCCGAGGCAGTGGTTGCTGGGACAAGGTATTATACGATCTTCATCTGAATTATGCAGCATCTAACATTCTTCTTCCGGCTCATCATGCCTTTTCATCAATTGAAACACATTTAAGTTGACTTGTTGATCATTAATTCTCTTTGTCAACTCTCCTTTTTCCACATCAATTAAGGTGCGTCCAGTTGCAAGAAAAGGTCTCCCCAAGATGATCGGTGCATTATCATCTGCTTCACAATCGAGGACAAGAAAATCAGCAGGAAAAATAAATTTATCAACTCTTACCAGTATGTCCTCGATTTTGCCTTCGGGTTGCACATATGATCGATCCGCAAGTTGGAGCATAACTGTTGTAGGTTTTTACCTTCCTATTCCAAGCTTTTGGAAGACATATTTGGGCATTAGATTGATGCTTGCTCCAAGGTCGCATAGGGCCTTACCTTCATAGTTGTTACCTATCGCACAAGGTATGATAAAGCATCCAGGATCCTTCAATTTTGGTGGCATGCGATTGTGTAGCATTGCCATGCATCCCTCGGTAGCCATTGTTTCGAACTCACCTAGTCGTTTTCTCTTAGACACAATGTCTTTTAAGAACTTGGCATAGTTAGGCATTTGTTCAATTGTCTCTACGAATGGTAAGTTGATGTGGACTTGCTTTAAAATATCAAGAAATTTCTTGAATTGATGGTCCTGTTTTTGCTTTTTCAACCTTTGAGGGAAAGGTGGTGGTGGTCTCATTTCGTCCAGGGTTTCTTTAGTTTGGAATTTAATACCTGGCACCACTTGGATTGTTGCTGTCTCGGCAGACTGTTCAGGAGCTGCTGAGTTCTCTCCGGGGCAGTGTGATCAGGATCTGTTTGTTCAACCTCCTCTTTTGCTGGGACTGATGATGGAATTTGGCTTCCTGGAATCTTTTCCTTCAGCTATAGACCACTCCTGGTAGTGATTGCCTTACATTGTTCATGTCCCATTACCTTAGCAACTTCAGTATTGCTAGGTAGTCCTCCTTGTGGTCTAGCGTTTATATTTTGAGCAAACTGCCCAACCTGAGTTTCCAAAGTTTTAATAGTCGCTTCTTGATTTTGTAGCCTTATCTCATTCCTGTTCATGAAGGCATACGTCCTTTTGATGAAATTACTTTTCTCTGCCATGTATGATTCTGTTTTCATCATAAAGGCTTTGAGAGTGTTCTCCAACGAACTTACCGATGACGGATTGTATGTGTTGGACATCATATTGGTTCGGTTATAGTTTCCAACATACATACCGGTTTCTTGATTCATTCAATCAGAGGAATTGTGGTTACCTCCACATAAATCACAAAAAGAATCAATCACCTTAACCTCACGGGTATTTTGTTGTAGTTGCAAATTTTGCACCATCTTTGTAAGAGAGGCCAATTGTGCTGCCATTGAATTTGATGTGTCTAACTCATTCACTGTGGCTTGGCGTCTTACTCCTCCTCGCCTAGATGTAGGGAATTTAAAATCGTTTTTTGCGAGTTTGTTCAATATCTCAATAGCTTCCTCAGGTGCTTTATCAAGGAGTGTTCCGTTCACCGAGGCATCTAACATCATCCTTGTCGGGGCATTCGTGCCATTATAGAACATGGTCACTTGTGTCCATAGGGGAAATCCATGCAAAGGACACTTGTGCAATAACTCCCTATAGCGCTCCCATGCCTCGTACATAGGTTCGTTATCTGCCTGTCGAAAAGAAGTGATTTCATTACAAATTCTATCATATAAATTTTTAGGATTAAAGCGTGTAATAAAATCACGACAGAGTTCACTCCAAGATCCAATAGATCCTGTTAGAATGCTATTTAACCAGGCTTTCGCCCTATCCCTCAGTGAATAGGGGAATAGCTTCAATCTCAAGACATCTTCATGGACTCCTTGGATTTTAAAGGAATTGCATATTTCCATGAAGGACTTGAGGTGCTGCCTTGCATCTTCAGTTACAAACCCACCAAATTGTCCAATAGTGTTAAGCATATTGAACATGACAGGTTCCAGTTCAAAGTGGGCTGCTTCTATCTCTAGTGTAACGACTCCTGGGTTTAATCCATTTAAATCCTCTTCTAGGAAGTCTCTAGCAGTGAGCTGCCGCGGCCCTGGTGGCAGCGGTAAACCTCCATTGCCGGCAGGTAAGTTTTGTCCTGCCGGATGATCTGCCATAGCTTCTTGGATTTGTCTCCTCAACCTTTGCCGTGTACGTTCGATCTCTGGGTTTAACTCGTACAAAGGGTTGGTTGGGTTGGCCCTGGTCATACACCAAGAAAAACAAGGGTAAAAATAAAATTAAAAAGAAAAGAAACAAGAAAATAAAGAAACAAAATTTAATTATCAATCCCCGACAACGGCGCCAAAAACTTGTCGCGTGTCAAAAGTGCGCGTTTAGTGCAAGTGGACAAATCGCAAGTAATAAGTGATAAGTATTTATCGGATTATCGTCTCCACAGGGATTGATATACTTAATATTTCTTCTTTATCTTCTTGCTCTGTAAAAAGAAATAAAATAAAAACACAAGTAATTTTGGGTTTTGAAGGAACTAAATAAATTGAAATAGAACAGTTAAGTAAAAGAATGAGAGTTGATTAATAGAGAGAGAGAGGTCAGGATCCAGTTGCATTGTATTGTGGATTTGATTGACTTGTCTCTGTCCAATGCAATTTTATATCACTGCCCCGGCAGCACTGCAGATTACTGCCTTGGCAGCGACGATACTGTCCGCCGCGGCAATCCCTTGCTCGTGGGTGGACTTTACCAAAGTTCGGCAAAGTGTCCTTGGATGACTCCGCTTATCCCTAAGTCGAAGTACTGTTGATGACTAGTCCTTGATGATACCTCCCAGCGTGAATCAATTATACTCACCAACCAATCTCACACTTCTTTTAGCCGCTGAAACTCTTAACCTATCCTTAGGCCGAGTTAGTATTTCGCGATTGAAACACCGTACTTACCCCTTTCATGAATCTAACTCTCCCGAGTCTAGATAAATGGATTACGTACAAACTTCTCTCCCGAGCTTGAATGTAAGAACAAAGAATGGCAAAGGATAAGCAAACCTTGATAGTTTTATTGCATTGAAACAAAGACAAAGTACAATCTCCTCTCACAAATACTTAGCAACTGTCGCGTGTCAAAACTGTGCGTTTAGTGCAAGTGGACACATCGCAAGTAATAAGTGATAAGTATTTTATCGAGTTATCGTCTCCTCAGGGACCGGTATACTTAATATGCTTTCTTCACCTTCTTGTTCTGTAGAAAAGTAAAGAACACAAGTGAGTTGATTTGATTTATCTAAACTAAAATAACTAAATAAAAATAAAAGGTTGAAATAATAGAGAGAGATGGGCTAGGATCCAGTTGCGTCGTATCGTGGATTTGATTGACTTGTCTCTGTCCAATGCAATCGTATATCACTGCCTCGGCAGCACTGCAGTTTACTGCCTTGGCAGCGACAATACTGTCTGCCGCGGCAATCCCTTGCTCGTGGGTAGACTTTACCAAAGTTCGGCAAAGTGTCCTTGGATGACTCCGCTTATCCCTAAGTCAGAGTGCTATTGATGACTAGTCCTTGATGATACCTCCCGGCGTGAATCAATTATACTCACCAACCAATCTCACACTTCTTTTAGCTGCTGAAACTCTTAACCTATCCCTAAGCCGAGTTAGTATTTCGCGATTGAAACACCGTACTTACCCCTTTCGTGAATCTAACTCTCTCGAGCTTAGATAAATGGATGATTCACAATATCCTCTCCCGAGCTCAATTGTGAAAACAAGGAATATCAAAGGATAAGCAAACCTTGATAACTTTATTGCATTGAATCAAAGACAAAGTACAATCTCCTCTCACAAATACTCGACAACCTTCACCTAATCCCTAAGAAGGTTTAAAACATAATTGAGGAGAAGAAAACAAGAACAGAAATCGGCTCTCTCCCTAGGTATTCCGTGTTTTGTACATTGGGTGGCTAGGTCTTTATATAGGCTAGACCTAGGGCAAACATTTCCTAAGTAGAATACAACTTGGAGTAGGGAACAAGTCAAGTACATAATAATAAAAATATTTCCAAGTTTGATTCGGCTAAGGTGTTTCCCGCGTGGTCTTCCTTTGGGCTTTTCCTTGTGCTAGCCAGCTCCGATCCATGGGCTTCAAGTCCAGACACGTTCCTTGGATTTTTATCTTTCCATCGCCTATAGTCTTGCTTCCTGTCTTTCTGCTGCTGCCTCGGCATCAGGTCCTGCCTCGGCCTTGTTGCTACCGCGGCACTGGTTCTCCTGCACAGATATGAAAACGCAGTAAAACGTGTCTTTTTCTGTAAATATTATCTATATGAGTATAACTTCTAAATATATCATATTAAGCACATGCATTGGTCCGAGTGGGTGTATATTTGGTGATTAATGCCCATAAAAGGAGTAAAAAGTGATAGTGTGTTGAGCACTTATCAGCAACCTTCACCTAAACCCTAAGAAAGCTTAGAACATAATTTGAGAGAAAGAAAACATAGAATCTTAGGGAAAACTCTCTATGAATCGGCTCTCTCTCTAGGTATATGTCTTATACATTGGACGACTAGGTCTTATATAGGCTTGGCCTAGGGCAAACCTTTCCTAAGTAGAATATAACTTGGAGTAGGGAACAAGTCATGTACATAAATAAAATATTTCCAAGTTTAATTCAACTAAGAGGCTTTCCCGCGTGGCCTTGTCTTGGGCTTTTCCTCGTGCTAACCAGCTCCGATCCATATCCTTTATGTCCAGAAACGTCCCTTGGATTTTTCTCTTCCAATCGCCTACAGTATTGCTCTCTGGCTCTCAGCTGCTGCCGCGGCCGTGTTGCTGCCGCGGCACTTGTTTCTCCTGCACAGATATAAAAATGTAGTAAAACTTGCCTTTTCTGTAAATATTGTCTTTATAAGCATAACTTCTAAATATATCACATTAAGTACATGCATTGGTCCGAGTGGGTGTAAATTCAGTGATTAATGCCCATAAAAGGTGTAAAAAGTGATAGTGAGTTGAGCACTTATCACACACTAAATATTAATTGACCCTTAGATATCAATCTCATATAAATAAGTATTATAATAAATTCTAAAAATATATTTAATCTCAAAAATCACATCTAACTTAGTATTAGACCTTAGTTCTAAGGTCTTAATTGAGTACTAAAATTTATGAAAATAGTGTAGATTTTTTTATATTATTCTAAAAAAATTTTAATGCATGAAAATTTATTTTGATCATCAAAATGTGCTTACACTCAGAACATTTAACATGCATCAAATCAACATACAAAAAATTATACTTATGCAATATAAGAAATATTTTAAAGTTTGAAGTGCATAAATTTAATGTCAAACATGAAATAAACTTTCTTTGATCAACATTATCTTTCTTCTCCGCTTTCACACTACTAGATTCTCTAACTTCTTTCATTAATCATATATATATATATATATATATATATATAATAAATTAGTAATTTAGGTAAAACCTTAGGAATATGAAAAAAATTTAAAGCGTAAAAACGAGATGAAATCAATTTAAAAAAAGCTCTCATGGCTATAACACCTTTAAAACCTTGAGGGAGTTTCACATATAATCTTGCTAAGGAGATGAGATGACATTTTTTTTTTGAAAATATAGAAAAATTGATTAATAATATAACCTAGAATCTTGAATGATTATTTAGATATAAAAAAATATCTTTCATGATTTTTCCTCAAAGAGTTTGAAATGAGAGAAATGAAAGAAAATAATAGTAAAAAAGATAGAGTACAAAGAATGTATCATTCATTAATTTTATCTCTCCCCCACCACATAAAAATAAATTGATACCTTACAAAAGAATAATAGTTAGGCTCTATTGATCCTTTTTGTCAATCTTTATTTAAAAATATATTTTAAAATCGATTCAAAGTAAATATTAATCAAAATAGGTCAAATAATTTTTATTATATACTAAAAATCAAATTCAAATCTTAGTTCAATGATCGATCATTAATTAAAAAATATAAGTTATAAAATACATATCCACTAAAAGTATTAAAGTATTATACACTAAATTAGGGACGGGCCCAAAGCTTTATATAAGGAGGTGCAAACTATCAAGAAGATATATTAGAAACATAAGGGTATAAAATTACAAGATTTTAAGGGGTGCTGAATTAGATTATTAATATACAAAATAAATATTTAAAATACAGAGAAACTTCTAATTTTTAAGAGGTGCGACAGTACCCAACACCCCTAAGTCCATCCTTGCACTAAATAAAATGTTATTTGAATTTTTCCATGAAGTTATTGCATTGACAATAGTTCAAAATTTGAACTAAATATAATGTTATTTGGATTTTTCCAATATCATGTAATACATAAAACATAATTAAATACATAAACTTTCATCATCAAAATAAACAAATATTGGTCATAACTAAAGACAATAAAATCTCAAATTGAATAGATACAAAACACTACCCGTATATGCCATTATATTTTAAATACATGATAATTCTACACTTTGAATAACCATCACTTAATTTGAGAATAATTAATTATCCACTATATCGAGATAAATAAGTAAAACATGTCAGACTTTCCAAGTTAAGTGAATATATGGTAAATTTAGTCATCAATATCTTGTTAAAATCTTTTTCGGGAATTGTCGACAATAACCATGGTAATTGTCCAACACTATGGATACACAAACACCAAATAACCAATGATTTTTCAAATATTAAAAATCAAGTTAAAGGTCAAGAGAGAAAAATAATCGATAATTAAAATACAATAGAGGGAGAAGAACATATTTTGATTCATGCTAGTAACAAATTCTTTTTAATAACTCTTTTAAGATTCGAATAGGATATACAATATTTTCTCAAAAAGTCTATATATTTATACGCATAAGATGGAAATCCTAATTCTAATAGGAATTAAACTCTAATAATAAAATACATTAAATTATTATTTAATATATGAATATCTATCATAAATAAAAACATTCATAACACTTACACCTAATATTTTAATTTTTTTTATATTTTAACTTTAACTTTAACTTTAAACTTTAATTTTAAATTTATTTTTTATTAATAAAATATAAATAAAAACAATAAAAGAGAATATACAATTTCTATTACATTCTTTTAACATAAGACAAAATATGTCGGTCTCAGTCCCTTTACTTTTATATGGATTTCTCTACCTCTCAACGTATTAATGTTACGAGATTATAACTAGGGGTCTGCAAAAAAAATTCGATCCGACTGATCCGATCCGATTATCTGTTGATCTAATTCGAAATTTTGGATATCCGATCTGAATTTTATTTTTTGGATAATTTAGATCGGATATCCGAAAATTTCGGATCGGATACGGATAGGTATTTTACATTCGGATCGGATATCCGATTATCCGATATCCGAAAATTTAATTTTTTTATACATATAAATATTGTTATATTCGATATTTTTTCTTGTTATATATGAAAAAATAAATTTTCATGGATAAAAATATTGTTATATTCAATAATTTATTGATTACTATATTCGAAAGCCAAAATTTTTATGAATAAGACCGTCAAATTAAAAAAAATACTTAAATTAAATTATAAATTCGGATATTCGGATATCCGAAAATCCGATCCGAAATTTCGGATATCTGAAAAATCGGATATCTAATTTTTTTGGATCGGATTCGGATCACTAAAATTCGATTCGAAAATTTCGGATATCCGAAATTTCGGATCGGATCGGATAATCCGAAATGCACACCCCTAATTATAACTAAGGGTGCTTATCGAACAAGTCGATCGCGAGTTAAATATTTTTGACGCGTATTTGTTAAAAAAATTTATTGTTTGACTAGATTCGTTGCTCATTAAGCTCGTTAAAATTGTGTTCGATTTGTGCTCGTTATAATATTTTGTTGTTCAACTCGACTCGTTGCTCGTTAAGCTAACTAAAATATTTACATTATTTTTAACTAAAATTAAAATTTAATAATACTCAAAATTTATTTGAAATTTTTTCGGTTCGAGTCGAATTTAAGAAATTCGAGCGGAATCGAGTCGAGTTTTCGAGTTCCTATAAATATTTAATTGTAATTAGTTATCCTGTTATAGTATGATTTGATTAATTTAAACGATTTTCTCTGATTATATAAGATATGTATATATATTCATATGTAATGATATTTCTTTATATTTTTATATATCAATGTATATATATCATAAAAAATTGAGAGACTCGTTTCAAACTTAAAAATAAATCCTTTAATTATTAAAAATTTTGAGTTATTCGAGTTATTCAAATTTTCATTTTAAAACTAAAACTTTATTTGAATTTTTTTCAAGCGAGTAAAAAAAAATGAGTATTTTCACCTAGAGTCGAATTATTTGATTTTTTCGGTTCGAGTTTTGATCACCCTTACCCCTAATTATAACGTTGAGATGCGAGTCGTTCAACATTTAAGTTCCACTTTTATTTTATATAAATTATATGTGAATTATTAATTTTATTTGATTTAAATCTTGATATGTATAAATTTATTTAAATTTAATCATAATCGACTATACAAACGAATTATTTTACAAAACTAAAAAAAAAAAAAATACTGCAATAAGTGATAATGAAGGTTATTACACATGTTTCTAAATTAAAATAAATTATATCGTATATTATTTTCATCAAATCATTTATAAGATCAATTAATCAAATATATTTATTTTATTAATCTTTTATCTCTTTTTTTCTACCAAATGAATTTTTATTAATATTTATTATAAATTAAATTTAAAATTAATTTTCACCGAATAAAAATTCACTCGATAAAAAATGAGATAAAAAATAATAAAATAAATATATTTAATTAATTAGACTCGTGAATGATGTGGCGAGAATAATCCTAATATAATTTCTCTTAAATTTTAAATACATTTAAAAATTATGTTGATCAATATCATTTACATATTGTTAAATGACCTTACCAACCCATTTCCCCTTTTTTTAAATTGGAGTTATGAGATTTTTCTCTCTCAAAATTTTCCGGAGAAAAGTCATTTTACCCTCAAATAATTTACGCAAATTTATTTATATATTTTTATAAATAAACTCATACGAACTGAGCTGCTCCAATTTAAATCATCTAAGGGTTAATTTAATATTATATTTTAAAAATATATTTCCTTAAGTTTTTAATTTAAGCGTTTAGTGTTAATATTAAAATGTGTTTTGAAAAAATAAATATTTATTTTAGACATAATATTATAAATTAGAATATATATTTAAATGATATCTTAATTCTTTAATCGATTTAAATTATCATAAAAATATAAAAATATTTTTATTAATAAATAAATATTTATAACAATCGAATGTATTCCATGAAATTATAAAAAAGTAATTATTTTATTAAAAATTGAATATATATAATTTTTAAATTAAAATTAATTTATTAATCATATAATTATCTTCACAACACCGAACGAAGGTTAAAATTATATTTAGCTTCCAAAAAAACTTTTCAAATTCATTTTTTTTTCTCAAAAAATTATTTCTTTAGACAAAGGTGGTTAAAAGATTTTAAGGGTCCTTGCAATTTATTAAAATGAAACCCTTATTCTATCGAAAATATTTTTACCTTTAAAAATTTTGAGGTCTTATACAATTTATTCAAAGATATATAATTTTTTCTTCAAAAAATTATCTGAATAAAAAATATTATTTGATTATCCTATTAAACAACAAAAAAATAAATATTAAACATTTAAAACTTCAACATTTTCAGTTTTTTACCTAAAAATATTATTCTTTTTTATGTTTTTTAATAAATATTTAATTTAATTTCTTTATTTTGGGTCATCTCATTTGGGACTTTGTGTGATCGCTCCTATTGAGTTTGTCCAGACTCCCACCGTGTTTAGCAAATGGTCGGTCAAATTGTCGGCCATCGAACTTTGTTCGGTTGGTAAGTATTAAAGTTTTCTATAAAAGTTCGGTTAACGAATAATTTGGTTCGAAATAGGTTAATTAACCAAAATTTTATATTTTATACGTTATATATATTTATTTCTAGTTATTAAACTTTTAAAAATTATAAATTGGTCATTAAATTTTATCAAATTAATATAAAATGATAATTAAATTTATCAAATTATTAAAAATATTCATTAAAATTTTTAATATTTATCAATAATTTATAATATACAATAATGAAATGATCAATTTATAATAATTAGATAAGTTTAATGGTTGTTTTATAATTTTTGAAAATTTGGTGGCTAAAAAGACTATTTTAATATTGTTGAGTGATCATTTGTGTAATTTACCCAAAATTTTATGACAAATTTCGGTTAACAGAATTAACCGACTGAATTAACCAAAATTTATTCAGTTCGGTTAATATATTTCAAAAAAAGTTTAATTCGGTTAACGGTTAAAGATTTAAAAAGTTTGATTAATTCGACATTTGGTAAATCGGTTCGGTCACCGATCGAATTACCCGTTTGAACACCCCTAACCTTTTCAAAAGAGTGCTAAACGAGACAAGTCACTCTGTGGTACCACTTTATTTTACAATTGTGTATATAAAAATACAAGAGACTCATTCTATAGATAAATATATATATATAATAAACATCGTCCGAGTATTTAAAGTTATATCTTTAATAACTCATGTCGTCTACTGAACTACACCATTAGCTAACCATCACCTTCACCATTATTAACCCTAACACTGGCCGGTTGAAGAACAAGCCCAACAGCTACATCAAAGCGATGTGGGATAATTTGTACAGATATACAAAGAAAAAAATGCTTGGTTGTGGACATTTTTAATGCTTTGATTGGATCTGCTCGGCTGATCATGCCCTGGGGAATATTTGGTCTCGGCTGATCTATTGTTTTCAGTCATGCTTGTAAATGAAAATGACACACCTTGACTAGGAAATTGGATGTAATATATGGACCATATAAACATACATATATATGTTTATAGTTCCTGTTATTATCGTGCCGAATATTAAAAAAAAACTAGTAGTAAGAACATGAAGTATTTTGTTGTCTTGTATTGAAACGACACTTTCTACCTTGCTGTCGTGCAACATGGAATTGAAACCAATGCTTAATTGGAAGACATGCAAGAGACTTTATCAACCTTTGTGCTTCCGAATATACTATGAAACTCGAGTAAATATTTGGACTCGTGTTATGGTCAGTGAAGATCTTAATAAAATAATTTTAGATATCTAATTAATTTTTTGGTGTCCTAGAAATGCTTTTAAAAACAAATGTCGCAATAAAAAATAGAACTTACCGTTTTATTTTTGGAGAAGTACTTCAATCACTCTCCATAATCCCTAATTTCTCCTTAATCAACATTAATCACTCCCTCATCACCAATCTAAAATCTCATGATGGACTTGAAAAAAATAATACTATATGTTATAATATTAGCTTTATATTCATACAATTGGATTGAAGAGCTTTACTCCTGTAGTTAATAATGGTGTATTATTTTTTTTAATTCTTTGATTATTCATGTAGCAGTTTTAAGTTGGTAGTACACAATAACTAAAACTGTTTTTATTATCTATTACTTTCTTGTAATTATTAACTGTTATTATATATTGTAGAAAGTTACATCCGACAATAGAGTTAGACGATTAAAGCTCTCCAATATCGCACACGAAAAATACTTGCTTATGTCTTCTGAAGCTATAAAAATTATGGTATATTTACTAGGAACAACATATGAATTATGTTATATTTATATCAATAATATAACATTTTTATTTTAAACAATGTTTGAATTCATTATAAATTATTAATTGATCATTAGGACTTCAACTCATGGTTATGTTAATATGGACTATATCGAAAATCAAATTATTGTTGAAGTTTTGGGTACTGAAAGATATGGTTGTGTTTGTTGTCAAGGATAATTTATTACCCCAATCAAATATTGAATCTAATTTGTCACAGTATATATCATCACAAACACAGGCTTCTTGTATAAAAGTTAATCGTTAAAACAACATTTGATCTAGGTGTATGAAAAAAATTGCTCAATTTAAAGCCGAAACCGAAGCGAGAGATGTAGATAGAAAGCAACATACCAGAATGTACAAAATCAACTTCAAGAATTGAAGGAGATGATTCATCAAAACGAAAAGAATCCACCATCTTAATTGATTTCTTAAGTTCATGATTGTTTACTCTACTACAATGTTAACTCCATTACATTCCACTTTAATGTTAAAAACTTTGATTTAATTTTTTGTTAAGTATTTCTACTTAATTGTCGTAATTAATTTCAAGTTTGATATTATTGATAATATTATAGGTTAAATTAATTTGAGTAGTATAGAGTATAAAACGATATTTTCTAAGTCAGTTAAACTTAATGGCATTTAGTAAAAAAAACACCACTATATTCATAGTGAACAAGGGTTTTGTTCCCATAAAACGCCACGGAAAATATCAACAAATTACGGTGTTTAGATAAAAAATACGCTTCAACATAGATAATTAGCGGAGGTTTTATAAACAAACTTCACTATATACATAATTAGTAACGTTGCTTGTCTTTACAAACGTCACTAAAAATCATCACATACAATGGCGATCGAAGAGAAAATGCCTCTATAGAAAGGAAATTAATAGAAGATTTACTCAAAAGCCACGATATTCAATGTCTTTTCTAATCTCTATTTTTATACGAGGTTTGAATAAACCCTAAACTAAATTAATTCCAAAATAAATCATACTTTTAAAATAAAAAAATTATTATTATTCCAAAAATAAAAATAATAATAAAGAATCCATTAATATTCAAATCCCTTTACAAATTAAACAAATCCATTAAACCTAATATCCTGCTAGCCCATTTATACCATTATTACAACCGAAGCCCAATTGAAACCTATAACCCCATATAAACTAAACCCCTTTGATCAATTACCAGCCCAAAAATTAAACAACCCAATATAACCCAATAGATAACCCATATCCAATACCCAAGACCCCAACCCTGTAACGCCCCAATTAAATTCTAAAAAAAATATTTTTAATCAAAATAAAATTTAGAAAAATATCCTAAAATACTAATTAAATATATATTTGACTTTGGTCAACTTAATTTTGAAAATTGACCCTTGAAACCCTAAGATTTTGAAATTAGTGACTATTTTGTAAAATTTGAAAATTTGAAGATAATTTTATAAATAAAGCCAAAACTTTGAATATTTAAGGGGATTTAATCCAACTATAATCCTAGCTGATCTAGGCTTTCCAATTTCTAATTAATTAAATCCAAGAATTTTATTTTAACTCAAATAACTAGTTTTACTTGATTTTAAACTCAAAAACCCTATTTAAACACTATAAACCTAACATATTTTTATTATTTTCGTTTTCCCTCGTTGGAGGCAAGATTTCAACAAACTTTTAAGGTAAAAAACTTTTCTTTTTCATCTAATTTTGTTTTAAATAATTATTATAACTTTTTCCTCTTTAAAAATCTAGTTTTCTCATCATTTTCACGTTTTAAAATTCGTAAAGCAATTGAATCAGTTTTAGAGGTGAGATTCCATCAACCCTTTAGAAATTTGAAGTTCTTTACTTAAATTCCCAAGTTCTTGCCTTTGTAAAAACGTTTTTAATCCTTTGTTTTTGAAAAACTAGTTTTTGGGTCAAAAATCATGATTTTCGTTCAAGTGTTTTTACTCACTGTTTTGGGGTCTTAAAAAGATGATTTTCGATATGTTAAGATAGTTATAAAGTGTTTTTAAAATCCCAAATCCCGAACAAAAGGTTTAAGAGAAGTTTGGTTGGTTTCGGAAAGTTTTTGGTTAAGGTTTTGATAGGTTTAAAGGGCTGTCCGAATTGGGAATTATTGAGTGCAAATAGGAGCACTAAATCTATAACCCCCTCGACCCGGTCTAAACGTCACCAGACTCGAACGAGCTACACGGGGAATACCGAGGCTAATCTGGAGACTCGCCCCGATAAACAACCTTGAATTTTTTTTTCTTTTTATCTTTTCTAAATGAATTAATTAGATCCTATATGTTAATGTAATGACTAAGTTCAATTGCAGCGGAAATTAACAAGAAACACATCCTAATTTATACGAACAAGTTTTAGGGAGTTAATTATAATTTTCCAGATAATTATGATAAAAAGGTGAAATTAAGGTTACCAATCCTTAAGTATATTTCATGCTTGCACGTAAATTTTTAGCTTAAAATAATATCTACAAGTCATCTATTTGGTTCTTAAAAATTTAGTGACTAAAATGCAAGTTCTAAGAATTATAATTCATCCTATAACGACATTACCTAACAAGGGTTTCGAAACACCCTTCCCCGGTATCGATACTGTGGTAAATGATAAAGGTGTATTGATACTGGTATTAAGTATTTCGATACACTATTGGTAACTCAGAAGATTGCTGCGCGACAAGCCCGGGTTTTGATACGCCTGAAGGACCGTTACGATACAATTTGAAACTGTGAAGGTCGTTACCGAAATCCAACTTATGCGTATCGATACGCCTGCTAAAATTTCATACTTCCGTTTCGAAACCAGTTCATGTGGTTTCGATACATAGGCTTAATTTTCCATAAAATCGTTATGTTTTTTGCTTAGGTATCGATACCCTATGGAATGGTATCGAAACCCTCTGCCCCCCCAAAAAAATTTACTCTAGTTTCAAGTCTAAACGTGTCCAACAAAGTTTATATGCATAAGTTCACCAAAGTTTACTCGTAAAACCGATAAAAATCACTTTTTAGCATATATCAAAAACCAAAGAGTGGAAGTATTTAAAATCATCTTAAAACATTATCAAGAGCATTCTAACACGTACATAATCACATATGTACCAATAAAATATGAGTATTTCAAAAACATAGTAAAACAAGCATATTATGGGAAAACCGATTTGCGAGAGCAAACGGAAAAACTTACTCCGGAGTATAGGCAGGTTTCTCAAACCTTCCCTACAACCCCAACACTTTGAAAACAAATTTAAAACATTGCCAAAGCATTCCATTCTCAAATCCACTCACTGATAACCAAAACTTATCCAACAAGTAACCCAAAAACGTGATTCGGTTTTCCGATCTCCCTCAAACTTGTTCTTCTACCTCTTGACCTAATTAAAGCATCAAAACTAGAGGGTTTAGTGCATTATAACACACCCAAACATCCCTCAAGTCGGACCAATACATGGCAGCCCTAAAAACACCATAAAACCTAACCGAAAGTCACCAAAAACCTCTCCAAACACCACCTAAACCTTAGATCCGGGATTAGATACTTAAAATCCATCTTAATTACATATAGAAACTTCAAGATTCATGTATTTAGGCATCAGAAACATCCATGTAAAACCCTTAAACGAAATTCAAGAAAGCAATGAAATTTTTATCAAGAAAACCGATTTTATTGATTCAAGACTTTAAAGATTGTTTCAATCAGTCAAGATCTTAGGAATTTCATATACACTAAATAATGATTTTAGGATATTTTTCCATAATTTATTTTGATTAAAAATTAATTTTTAAGTATTTAATCCCGAAATAGGCTAAACCGACGAAATCGGTTCACTAACTTCTAGGCCAATTTTTGGGGAGTTACAGCTCTCCCTCACTTAAAAATTTCATCCTCGAAATTTTCACCATGAAAGGAGTTAAGGAAACTGCTCCTTTACAACTTCCTTTCACTCACATGTGAATTTCCAAACACCATTACGCCACTAAAACACTTTGAATCAACACAAGGATCTTACTACAAAGGACCTTTGTTACCAAAACTAAGATCCCAACATACATCTCATATAGACTAGATTTAGTCTCATCCTAGCATCACCCGTCATCACAACTTGTAACGATACATAGAATAATGGTACACCAAAACACCATGGTCCGTTTTAACACTCATTGCACCCTTAAGCAAAAATTAAAACCCTTTTTCTTTTCTCGATGGCCTAACCTCTCCTTACTCAAGGTTGTCAACCGTCTTTCGGGAAAATGCCAAAGCTCCCAACTGACACTAATAAGCTTAACTTCCTCAAGTCTATTCTAGCACACAAGGCAACAACTAAAACTTCCACCAAGACTTGCTCAACATAACAACACATAACAACTTCCACCAACAGAAACCTTAAACGGTATCTCTCAAACACTCAACTATCGACACGACTATAAGCAAACTCTACTAGCGACAACACTTTCACCAATAGCTTGAAAGATTCATGTTACATTATCTTAACAAACCTTTCCAGACCTAGATAACCCACCTACGTCGGCCACATGTTTGCTAACGAGAGAACACCCAAAACTTAACTAGAAACCCAACATCTTTCTCAAAAACCTTATCATATTAAAGCATACTACTCAACTTTTCCAACCTTCCTCAAAGGAAACACTTTCTCTTACTGCCAAGAAACTACTTCATAACTTATGAAGATTTGTTCATACACTTTTACTCTAGCACCTTTATCAACAACAACACTCTCAAAGAACATTGGTTCTCACTCAACTTAGCAACGAAACAAACATTCTCTCTCAACTTATCCACATTCAAAACAAGTCCACTTAACAACATTCACCCTTAAACTCATGACGCAACTTCTTACTTCCAGATTCATAGGAAATGAAATGACTATCACAAACTTTGATCAATATATCATTCTAAAACAACACCATACAATACAACTTCGCGCTTCATAGACATAAAAGACAACTCTCATCACAACTAAAAACCATCAACACAACCTCAATTTTGCCCCGGACTCACAGTTCCACTAAACATCCGATAGCAACTTACCTCAAAACATCTTAACCATGAAAAGTCTCAATTACAACCCTGTCACTAGACCAACACTCTTTGATAAGCTTAATCGAGCCAACATTGCTCTTGACTTCAAAACACTCTAAACTTACTCCACTAAACCGACACCTGTCAAGACATAACCCTTAAGCATCCCAAGACACACTAAGCAACTTAGATTTAACCCATCATACAACACAGGACACTTTTAATCCTTTTGTCTCAGTACACAACATCATGCTTAACTAGAAGACAATGCCTCATCTAAAGACTTGATCACCATAACCAACTCGAAAACGCACCGTTAACAACATGTATGTACAACACAAAACATTTCCTAAACAATAAATCACTAATAGAACCATTAAACAACACGATACTGCGATTAACCAACTCTTATCTCACTTAGATTATTTCAATCTCAAACTTATGCCTCTTTAACCTAGACAAGCTTAATGTTACTCCTCCGTCCACTCACCTTAACATTCTTCTTAACATTAAGCAACAACAACACAATAGAAAAATCAACCATAAATGGAAACTCCTCAAACCCAACCTTCAAAACACTTATCAAGGATAAGGCAAGCTCAAAAGACCGTTTGACTAATAAAGGTTACAAACTGCCCAACATTCCTCATCACACAATTCCTCCATACCAAGGTATCCAAGGATTACATCCAATAACTCCATAATAACCTGGTCATACCCAAGGTAAACTCGACACAACTCTCTTAAGAACACACTATGCAAAGGCTAATCCATATGGCACAATCGTAACTTCTCAAGTCCCATAAAAGTCCGTTATGCATCCTTAAACACTTCAAGTCCCTTTCCGATATATTCTTTTCTTTACAAAAAAACTAGCCACTTTCTAAACCATACCAAATAGAAAATAACAAGTGGTACTTCCAACAAACACAACGATAACACAACACCTCTTAGACAAACCGAACTTTCACCGAACAAACCTTGCGAGACTCAACCTTTTGCTTCACTAACAACCAACCCCAACTGACATCAAACTCAAGGCACTCATCCTCGGTTCAACCATCCACAATTCCAAGCCCAACTAACCAGTACTTATAAAAAAATTACTTCCTAACAAGAACAATAACTCGACCCACTGCATAATAAATCGACGTTAATAAGGTCATCTTTCAAACACCTCTTTAAACCTACAACTTCTCCCTACATGATTGACCATAACACAACTTCTATTTTCAAGAGGGAAACATTTGCAGATATGGACAATGTATGCATGAGTCTTATATATCATCACCCTAGATTCCTATGCAAGTGCATGCAAATGCAATCTGATGTCATGCTCACGAATGCATGCATGTCCTAAGATGTCTAATGTATAAGCATATAAGTTGTAACGCCCCAAGTTTGGTCTTAGGAGTTAGTAGGTCGGTTTAGCCGGTTTAGCCTGGTTCGGGATAAAATACTTAAAAATTAGTTTTCAATAAAAATAAATTGAGGGAAAATATTCAAAAATACTTAAATAACATATATTTGAATTTTTTTCAAATCAATTTTGGAAATCGAATCTTGAAACCCTAAGATTTTAAAATTAGTGACCATTTTATAAAAATTAAAACTTTGAGGATAATTTTATAAAATAAGCTAAAACTTTGAATATTTAAGGGGCTTTGATCCAATTATAATCCTAGTTGGTATAGGCTTTCCAATTTTTAATTAATTAAGCCCAAAATCTATTTTAACTTAAATAACTTAATTAAACCCATTTTTAAAGTCTTAAAACCCTTTTTAATTAACCTAAATATCACATATTTTTCTAATTTTCGTTTTCTCTCATTGGAGGCATCCGTTCATCAATATTTCAAGGTAAAAACTCATTATTTTTCAATTAATTTCATTCTCAATAATTATTACAACTTTTCTTCTTCAAATTTTCTTGTTTTCTTATCGTTTTCTCGTTTTAAAACCCGGAAAGCAATTGGATCAGTTTTGGAGGTGAGATTTCATCAATACTCTAGAAAAATAAATTTCTTTAATACAATTCCCAAGTTCTTGGCTTGGAACAATCGTTTTAATCCTTTAATTTCATAAAAATCGGTTTTTCGGCTAAAAATCTCAATTTTCGATCAAGGTTTTTT
This sequence comes from Abelmoschus esculentus, assembly GCA_035048815.1. Classification (NCBI taxonomy): domain Eukaryota; kingdom Viridiplantae; phylum Streptophyta; class Magnoliopsida; order Malvales; family Malvaceae; genus Abelmoschus; species Abelmoschus esculentus. Next base: position 5,424,588 of record JAUCBN010000056.1, on the reverse strand, counting down.
ACTCACTGTTTTTGGATCCTAAATGGATTATTTTTAATTTTTTAGGATTTTTATAAAGTGTTTTTAATATCCCTAATCTCGGACTTTAGGCTTAGGTGAAGTTTGGTGTGTTTCGGAAAGTTTTCGGTTTAGGTTTTGATAGTTTTTAAGTGCTGTTGTATAGGGATCCGACTTGAGGGTTTCTTTTGTGTCTTAAGAAGCATTAAACCCCTTGGTTTTGATGCTTGAAACAGGAAAAGAGATAGGAGATCACGTTTGATGGTGTTTCGGTTCGTTCTGGTGGCTTGGCAGGCAAGTAACGGTTATCAGTGAGTGGTTTAAGAGAGTGGCTGCTTCGGCAGTGTTGTAAATTTTTTTTACAGAGTTTTGGGAGTCTAGGGAAGGTGTGAAAACCTCCCTATACTCGAAAGTAAGTAAATTTTAAGTTTTCGCAAAAGGGTTCCCATATTACTCTATGTTTTTACTATGAACTTTGTCATGCTTAACGTTAATTTTGCATAGATGTTTATGCATGATGATTTAATGCTCATGTTACTGATTTATGATGGTTTTGATATACAATTGATGCTTCCATGATTTTTACTTTGAAAATTGAGTTAAAGGTGATTTTATCGGTTTATGTTTCGAAACTTGAAATATTGGAAAGCATATGTTTAATTCAGTTTTGAATTACGTTTGAGCATTGATTTTTGATATACATATTGGATAGTAAGTGATGAACCTTATGAGATAAGTTGATCGATCAATAGGGTCTAGAGTGCACTATAAATATTCAAAATTCGTACGTGTTTAAATTCTTTGTGTGTTGCATTTTGGCTTTTAGTCTAATGCTATGTGATGGGAGTAGTACTGTCACTTCCGGATTGATGGGAGTAGTACTGTCACCGGACACCAAGGTGAGATAATTCATGTTGAGAGTAATATCAACATGCGCATGCTCTAGGAGTAGTACGAACATGTGGTTGCCCGTTTATCCCAACGATTTGGAGTAGTACAAATCGGATCACTAGCCTCAATATAATTTATGTTTTCTATTTGAAAATTGCAAGTGTTATGTCGAATTAGGCTTTGCTAGGTGAATAGCATGATAGCCTTGTTTTGCTTTGAAAGCATGAGATATCTTTTAAAAGGGATTTTACCGGTACTTTATGTTGGCTTGTGAGCCATGATTTTGTTAACACTTGTTGGATTTGCTATTGACATTGATAACATGATTATGTTGTTTTAAAGAAAGCATGACATGTTTTACCGTTGTTGTAATTGAGTAATTATGGGCTGCATTGCAGGTGTTGTTTTAAATGTTTTATTGCCCTCACTAAGCTTTAAGCTTAATCACTCTCTTTTCCCCTTGCAATGCAGATAAGTAAGTGTTGGAAGCAATCGGAAATCAAAGGAGCCAATCGTGCCTATTTTATTACTTTCTTTAGCTCAAGTATGCATTTTCTTAAGTTATGAACCTAAGTAGTTGAGAGCAATGGATTAAAGGATTATTGAGTTTGGAATTCTGTTTTGGAACCTATGTTATTGAGCTTATTTTGATATTGAGTTTTATGAGAAATGTTAAGATTTTTTTTGAAGTATGTGTTGCCAAGTTTAAAATGTTGAATTATGCTTAAGATATATGTGCTTTGCCTTTATATTTAGGTGACTTTGCATCTAGGAATGTTGTTTGAAGTGTGTATTATGCCTATAGGGTCTTGTATGCATCTAGAGAATCTTAGTATTTTAGTTTAGACTTGATTCTTGTATGATCTTCACTTTTCTGGGCAGAGGTTTCGATACATGTTTATAGAGTATCGATACCTAGGCAAAAATACGATGGTCTTCTGAAAAATTATAATTAGGTCCCTAAAACTTGTTCAATTAAACTAGGACTTGTCTTACATTAATTTCCGCTGCACTTTGAACTTAGTACTTGCACGAACATGTAGGATCTAATTAAAACATCTAGATAAGATAAAAAGAAAAAAAATATAGGGTCGTTTATCGGGGCGAGTCTTTGGATTAGCCTCCATATTCCCCGTGTAACTCGTTCGAGTCAGGTGGCGTCTAGACCGGGTCGAGGGGGTTACATAAGTGCTCTTATACTATGTATGATTATTGTTCATACTCAAAAACAACATCCTCAACTCCAGAACTTCAACTTTCTACCTCTTTAACGTTTAGAACCATATGAACTTAGCACTCTAGAGTAAACAACCACACCATAACCTGAACATTTCCAAAACGTTCGCTTCACCTTGCACACATTGTACTTTAAAAACTCCCAAAGGCACCCTCAGTGATGTAGTCACCTACTACTCACCAGCACAACTGATTCTCAAACTAAACTGATTGAAAGCCACTTTACACTCAAACACGATCGAGGACACAATCAACTCAAGATCGGATATCACAACACCACAACACAAATGTCTTCACTTTCTGATCTCCACAACTCCTCTATTACCAAGTTTTAGCTTTCTTTTCAGTTCACTCAAACTTAACATCTTTCTACAACAACGGTTTCTCTAGAAGGAATAACAACACTCATACCTATGTTTATTCTAAGCTCTCTACGGGGTCCCATAATAGTTTTCTACTATGTAGACAAAACGAAATATAAAACCAAGTGAGTCATCCCAAAGCAAGGTGCCAACCAGTTCAAAAACCAACCTAAAAGTAGCGAAGGAATGAGTACCTATATATAACATGTTTTATCCTTAGAAACAATTAATCAATTACTTTGCATATAAAATATCAGCACGTATAGCAATCACCGTGCAATATCAAAAAAATATAGTAAACAATTACCGTGCATATATCATATCAGCATGTATAGCAATCACCGTGCAATATCAGCAAAACAGAGTAAACAATCACCATGCAAATAACAAAGAAAAACAAAACATCACGAGAGGATTCTTAAACCTAAGCTCTGATACCACCAAATATAACCCCCTCGACCCGATCTAAACATCACCCGACTCAAACGAGCTACACGGGGAATACTGAGGCTAATCTAGAGACTCGCCCCTGATAAACAACCCAAAATTTTTAAAATTTTATTTTATCTTTTCTAAATGCATTAATTAGATCCTATATGTTCATGCATGTATTAAGTTCAATTGCAACGGAAATTAACGAGAAAAACATCCTAATTTATACGAACAAGTTTTAGGGAATTAATTGTAATTTTCCATATAATTATGATCAAAAGGTGAAATTAAGGTTACCAATCCTTGAGTATATTTCATGCTTGCACATAAATTTTCAGCTTAAAATAATATCTACAAGTCATCTAATTAGTTCCTCAAAATTTAGTGACTAAAATGTAAGTTCTAAGAATTATAATTCAGCCTATAACAACATTACCTAACAAGGGTTTCGAAACACCCTTCCCCTGTATCGATACTATGGTAAACGATAAAAGGGTACCGATACTGATATTAAGTGTTTCAATACACTATCGGTAACTTAGAGGATTGCTTGCGCGATAAGCCCGCGTTTCGATACGCCTAATGGATCTTTCCGATACCATTTGAAATTGTTAAGATTGATAACGAAACCCAACTTATGCGTATCGATACGCATGCTAAAATTTCATACTACCGTTTCGAAACCTGTTTATGTGGTTTCGATATCTTGGCTTAGTTTTTCCAGAAAATCGTTACGATTTTGCTTAGGTATCAATACCCTATGGAATGGTATTGAAACCCTCGGCCTAGAAACAACAATTTACTCTAGTTTCAAGTCTAAACGTGCCCAACAAAGTTTATATGCATAAGTTCACCAAAAGGGCCGTGAAACATATGTAACAACAAGTTCTCTAGATGCATTTTTCCTAATTAAAACAAGAATCAACCAACATATAAATGTATTCAAATTTCATCAAGTATCATCATAGAGAAAAAAGGAAGCATGTGAAATTCAAACAAGATATTTCATTAACTCTTAAAAATTGATAAGCATGTCTAAACTCAGAAATAGCATAATCAAGGATTAAAATATCATTGTTCGTCAAGAAATCATAACCTAAGGTTTCTAGCTCCAAACACCATTGCTCTCTACTACCTAAGATTTAATTTAAAGAAAACATACTCCAACTAAAATGTAACAAATGTGAAATATGGCACTCCTTGCTTCTTCGGACGAGAGTATCACTTTTTTTTCTGCATTGCAAGAAAAAGAGAATGGTTAAGCAATTCCTTAGTGAGGAACGTATAAAAATAGTTTGAAAAACTTGCAATGCAGCCTATAATATACTAAAAGGTTTTAGAAGAAAATTAGTTCATGCTTTTAAAACAAATCACACGTGGCCAAATGCCACCGAGTATAAAAATCCAGCAAATGTTTTTATCACGTGGAACAAATCCACAAAACTCAAGACTTATATGCTTCATTAGCAAGGCTTTATAAAACGTTTGAAAACAAGTCAAACTCACGCCAAACTCAATTTGCAATTAAAATCAATATAAACTTAACACTTTTGTTTTCACGTATTGGTATTAGTGATCCGATTAGTCTACCTCTAATCGTTGGGATAAACAGATGCACACATGAAGACATAAATGTTGAATTATGCCACGTATGGGACTAAACCGTCACCATACCACGTATAAGGGCTACTCATACTACGCACGAGTCTATCTCATGCGCACGAATTGAATCAATTCCAAACATGTTTCCCACCTTAGCTTCCAGGATAAGCTACGCTTAAATGCAATACAACACATATATCACAAATTAAGCAATAAATCTAATGCATCACTAAAGAATTTACACACGTATACAAATTTTCATAATTAATAAAAAATGCACTATCATCCCATCGATCGAATGAATTATCCCTATGACATCATTTCAATATCCAACACAAAACAATATGAATGATCAAATTTTCATATAAAAAATAGTGGTTAAAAACATTAGTATTCCACTCTCTCACGCTTACTCGCAAAACCGATAAAAATATCTTTTAAGCGTATTTCAAAAACCAAAGAGTGGAAGTATTTAAAATTATCTTAAAACAATATCAAGAGAATTCTAACATATACATAATCACATATGTACCAATAAAATACGAGTATGTCAAAAACATAGTAAAACAAGCATATTTTGAGAAAATCGATTTACGAGAGCAAACGAAAAACTTACTCCGGAGTATAGGCAGGTTTATCACACCTTCCCTTCACTCCCAACACTTTGAAAACAAATTTAAAACACTGCCAAAGCAGCCCATTCTCAAATCCACTCACCGATAACCGAAACTTGTCTGACAAGTAACCCGAAAACGCAATTCGACTTTCCGATCTCCCTCAAACATTTTCGTCTACCTCTTGACCTAATTAAAGCATCAAAACAATAGGGTATAGTGCATTATAACACACCCAAACATCTCTCAGTTCGTACCAATACATGGCAACCCCTAAAAACATCATAAAACCTAACCGAAAGTCACCGAAAATCTCTTCAAACACCACTTAAACCATAGGTCCGGGATTTTATACTTAAAATCCATATTAATTACATATATAAAATTCAACATTCATGTATTTAGGCATCAAAAACAGCCATGTAAAACCCTTGAACGAAATTCAAGAAAACAAAGAAATTTTTATCAAGAAAACTGATTTTATTGATTCAAGACTTTAAAGATTGTTTCAATTAGCCAAGAACTTAGGAATTTAATTAAAGAACTTTAGGTTTTAGAGTTTTGAGTGATTCTCACCTCCAAAATTGTTCCAACCCCTTCCAAGGTTTAAAAACAAGTAAAACTGAAGAAAAAAGAAGAGATTTTAAATAAGAAAAAATAGGAAAATAAAGCAAAGAAATTTTATTAAAAATAAAGGATATTTAACTTGAAAATATGATGAAGAATATGTCTTTTTACGTAAGAAACCGAAAACTTGGAGAAGGGTTTAAAGTTTATGCAAAAATAGAGTTTTTCAAGTAAAACCGAAGAAAAAATTATAAAGAATTAACCAAACAAATTTTTATTGAAAAGATTGATGTTTAAATTTTATAATATGATGGAATGTCTTCCAAGAAGATGAAAATTCGAAAATTTTAAAATAGGTTTAGGTTTATGACATAAAACTAGGTTTTTAGAATTAATATTAAGTTATTTGGGCTATTAATTAAAATTATGAGTTATGGGTTATTAAAATAGGCCCTTGGAAGGATTAGATCATATATTATTTGGATTAAATCAAATACCTTAAATATTCAAAGTTTTAGCTTAATTTATGAAATTTTCCTAATATTTTCATTTTTTTACAAAATAGTCACTAATTTCAAAATCGTAGGGATTCAAAGGTCAATTTTCGAATTTGATTTGAATTAAGTCAAATATATACTAAATAATGATTTTAGGATATTTTTACATAATTTATTTTAATTAAAAATCAATTTTTAAGTATTTAATCCCGAACTAGGCTAAACCGACGATACCGATTCACTAACTTCTAGGACCATTTTTGGGGCTTTAAAAAATCCATATTTTTTGATGCTTAAAACAGGGCAATAAGTATGTGATCTCGTTTGAAGTGATCGAGTGAAGTTTCGATTACCTTCGTACAAGTTTCGGTTATCGGTGAGTGGATTTGAGAGTGGGCTGCTTAGGCAGTATTTTAAATTTGTTTTCAAAGTTTTGGGATTTTAGGGAAGGTTTGAGAAACCTCCCTATACTCCGGAGTAAGTTTTTCGTTTGCTCTCGTAAATTGGTTTTCCCATAATATGTTCATTTTACTATATTTTTCACATTCTTGATTTTATTAGTACATATGTGATTATGTACGTGTTTAGAATGCTCTTGTTAATGTTTTTATGTTGATTTTAAAAGATCTCATATTTTGTTTTGAGATAAGCTAAAAAGAGATTTTATCGGTTTTGCGAGTAAGAATGACAAAGTAGAATACTAATGTTTTTACCCACTACTTTTGATATGAAAACTTGAGCATTCATATTGTATTGTATTGGATATTGAGATGATGTTATAGGGATAAGTCGATCGGTCTATAGGATGTTAGTGCACTTTTTATTAATTATAAAAATTCGTATACATGTGTAAATTCCTTAGTGATGAATTAGAGTTATTGCTTAAATTGTGATATATGTGTTGTATTGCATTTAAGCGTAGCTTATCCTGGAAGTTAAAGTGGAAAACATGTTTGGAATTGATTCAATTCGTGTGCATGAGATAGACTCGTGCGTAGTATGAGTAATCCTTATACGTGGTATGGTGACGGTTTAGTCCCATACGTGGCATGAATCGACATTTATGTCTTTATGCGTGTATCTGTTTATCCCAACGATTAGAAGTAGACTAATCGGATCGCTAATACCAACATGTGAAAACGCAAGTGTTATATTTTACATTGATTTAATTGCAATTTAAGCAATTAGATCACTTGTAGATATTGTTTTAAGCTGGAATTTTACGTGCAAGCATGAAATATACTTAATTAAATATTGATAACTTTAATTTCAATTTTATATCATAATTATATGGAAAATTATAATTAGGTCCCTAAAATTTGTTCGATTAAACCATGACTCGTTTCTCTTTAGTTTTCGCTGCAATTGAACTAGGTCCTTGCATGAACATGTAGGATCTAATTAATTTATTTAGAAAATATAAAAGAAAAATTTTATGATTGTTTATCTGGGCGAGTATTCGGATTAGCCTCGGTATTCCCCGTATAGCTCGTTCGATTCAGGTGGCGTCTAGACCGGGTCGGGGGATTACAAACCCGGTTCAACCCATAACCTGGATTTGTAACGCGAATAACCCAGACCCTCTAGCTGCCTTGATCGACCTTTCCCCTTCTTCAACTGATCCTTCATTTTTTGGAGAATCCAGAAGCTATTGGAATGGACCATTCGACTTCCTAAAGTTGTTTGGTAATCCGGCTACGTTAATAGCCACTACCATCCAACTTTGTCGACGTCCATGCCACCTCAGCGCCAATAGCCATGCAGGATGGTCCCTAACAACTTTGCTTTGAATCTGGCCAAAGAAAAGGACATTAATGTTCCTTTCAATTGTACGAATACCCACTAGCATGCTCAAAACAACAAGAAATAATCAGAGCATGACATAAACAAATTCTTTTTTCTTTATTTAAATGGAAAAATCGGCTTTAAAAGCCAAGTAAATCGAATATAAAACCTTAGAAGGATTTTTTATCAAGCAATAGAAAAGGTATTTAAATTTTTTTTTACTGTTATACACTTCAAATGGAAATTAGGAAAAATATTTTTTTATTTACCCTTTGAATCAGATCGGTCCCGTCGTTGATCTCTTCTTCATCGTCGTTTTTCTTTCGAACTTAACCAACTTTCTTTTTTTTAAAAAAAAGAAACTCGGTGTAAAAATGGGTTTTTGATTCTTTTTTGGGCATTTTGAAATAAGAAATTCATGTTTCGTTTTGAAAATGGGTTCGTTTTTGGAGATAAGGAGAAGGGATTTTGTTTTTCAGAGAATTTTCTCTCTGTTTTGTTTGGTTAAAATAAAATGAAAGAGAAAAGAAGGTTCAGACCATTTGACCTTATGATTTTTGTATATAAATATTTCACAAAACTACGTTGTTTTGTCCCCTCAAACCCATGCGGTGACCCGGATCCGGGGAAGGATCCGCACATATACTAAAAAGGGGTTAATCACAAATATGGTCCTTCAATCCTTCGGGCGTTTCATTTTTAATGGGGTTTAATCCCCTTTTCGGTCCCTTCCCTTTTGCTTTACTTGTAATTTTGACCGATTTCTTTTTTTAATTATTACCTTCAATTTCTTTTCTATTTCTTTTAACCCTATTTTATTTTAATTTAATTTCAAATCAGTTTTATATTTTCGTATTGTTTCAATTTTAGCCACTGCTTCACCATTATATATTATGTTACATGCATTTATCATATGTGTTACATATATGTAAATATAATGTCATATTTTATCATATAGTTTTAAAAATTATATATGTATATTGGATTTTTGTTTTTTATGTAAAATATGTGTGTATAACATAACATATCTTTACTTTCGTATTATAGTAATTCATATCATGTTCCGATATATTTAGATTATACTCTACATCAATTTGTTTTTATATGTCATTTTTTACGTGTGTAATGTTTTACATATTATTTTATGATTTCAATATTATTTCTGTAACACCCCTAAAATGGGTTTAGATGTTATCAAGGTCGGATCCAGGGTTCGATTGAACCGGTCAAGCTAATTAGCTTAGATTCGGGATTTAATTTTTATAAATGGTTTTCGAAAGAAATAAAATATGGAAAAAATACTCTAAAATTTTTATTTGGACTATATTTGACTTTGGTCAAATCAATTTTGTAAAATTTCACTTGGAACCTTGACATTTTGGATAGTAGTGACTATCTTGTAAAAATGTAAAACTAGACTATTTTAGTGACTAAAATGTAATTGGGTCAAAACTTAGAATCTTTAAGGTCTATTTACACAATGTTTCTCAGCTGATCTAACCTTCCAAAAATCACTTTTATAAATTCTTTTAATCACCAATTAAGATTTAATTGAGATATATTTCCCATTTTTTACCAAAATCCCAATTTAACGTAACTTCCCATTTTCTCTCAACTTCTCTCAGTTTTCTTGGTTTCTAATCAGATTTCTCTTCAATTTAATCAAGGTAAATCATTACTTTTTGATTCAATTTCGTTCACATCAATTTCCTCTTGATTTCATCAATTTTCTTACACTTTACATCTTGTTTTTCACGGGTTTTACAATTGAAAGGAGGTTGGATCATGTTTGGAGGTAATAAAACATTCATACCTCTTAACTTTTAGTTCTTTATTGAAATTCCCAAGGGTTTGATCCATTACATTGAGTTATTGTGTTGTTTTGAGTTTTTAATTGATGTTTTTCTATTTTTATCGGTTAATTTGGATTGAATTGATGCAATCCCATAATAATGTGATACCTTATAGTTTTCAATGGGTAATGAATGAATTTTGATGTGTTTTAACATGGAATTAAAGGTTCTTTGATGGGTAAACCCGGATCTTAGGTTTTGGTGGTGTTATTTGGCTTAGATCTTTAGATTTTGGCTTGTTTGGGTGGCTGAAAGTTTTCTGTTGGTTTAGGATGGTTAGATCATGTTTATTGGTTGTGTTTTGTTGCTTAGAAGTGATAATTTTCGTTGGCTAAGGGCTGGAGGTCGTTCGGATGAGTTTCAGATAGGTTTTAGGTTTTCTTAAGTGTAGTTTTTATAGGCTGTTTGTTTGGAAAGTGTAGGAGGTTGATTGAATGCATTAATATGCATTAATCCCTCTTTTTTTTTTGTTAAAATAGGGCAAGATGTTGAGCTAAGTTTTGGAGGTGTTTCGGAAAAGGCGAGAGTGTCGGTTGGCTTCGGCAAGCGAGTTTCAGATAAGTGGTGAGTGGGCTACCATGTCGGCAAGGTTTTACTTGTTTTATCAATGGTTTGGGGGTTTAGGGATGGTGTGAGAAACCTACCTACACTCGGAAGTAAGTTAAATGGTTTTACTCTCTTAATGGTTCCAATATCGCTTCATATTTGCCATGTTTTGGTCATGCTCTTAATATAGTTTTGAATATGAGATTTATGCATGAGAAATGATAAGTGCTCTGGATACAAGTTGTTTTCATTGTTGTCCATTGGTATTGGATATATTTTAGCAATTGAACATTCCATGAGTTTTATTAATTTCTATGATTTTGGTAACATAACCAATGATTTGATAATGTTGCATTGGTTTTATGAAAGATGCTTATGAAGAAAAGGTTTCCAATCCATGAATTGAATTTTAAAATGATGCATGCATGTGTTAGCTATTGTATATGCATGGTTTATGATGGTTTCCATGACTTTTAAAGCATGAGAATGATTTGAATTAAAGTATGTTTATTACCTTTTCCTCGAATAAAGTCGTTGAGCATGATTTGGGTTCACTTTGGTAAATATATGTTGAGTGCATTGTAAAACAGCTAGCTTCCATGCATAATGAGAATGATATTGGCTTAGTGACACTATTTTAAGACCAAGAATACAAATTACATGTCATTAGGATTAAGTTCACTATAATATTGAATTAGTATGTTGTGTTGCCTTCACGTATACAAGGGTGACTTTGTATCCGACCGTGCGTGTAAAGATTGCCTATATGTAAAAAATGATGACTTTGTATCCGACCGTACGTAGTGGGGGTAACATGCATACAAGGGTGACTTCGTGTCCAACTGATGCATGTTGAGACCAAGTGTCTCTAGATAAGGAATAAAGAATCCAAGTATTCGATGGGTATAAGGTTTGAACAAAACTAGTCACTTAGTTGCCAATATGAATGGTTTATGATTTGAGACTTTTGCATATATAAAAGCATGAGATTGTTAATAAAATGTATGTTTAGAAAATGTAATGTTTTAAGGTCATGAGTTTCATAAGCATGTGTTTTAACTAAGTTTTGTGCAAGGATATGAGTACAAGAGAATGGTCTAAGTGTTGCTATGTGTTTAGTAAATAAGACTTGTGATGTGCACATTAATGTATGGTTTAAGCTTTGCTAGGTGAAAAGCATGAGACTAATGCATAGAGATGCATTTGTATAAAAAGGCCATAAGCTTTATTGTTTAAAAGCGTAAAAGTCTTGAGAATTTAACTTTGAAATACATGAGATAAATGATACTTGATAAGAGAATTGTTTTGATTTTTTAAACCATGTTTAAGACACTTTTAATAGGCATGATCTGACATGATTTTAAGTGTTTTACTGATGGAATTATGGGCTGCATTGAAAGGGTGGTTTTTCTATGTTTTACCCCTCACTAAGCTTATGCTTACCATCTCTCTTACCTTGCAATGCAGAGTTGTTGATCAAGGTAGCCAAATGGGAAGCAAGATTCCAAGTGATTAACTATGAAAAGCTCAAGTATGTCTTCTATAATATAGTAGTAGTAAGAGAGCACTGAGGGTAAAGTGTTTTGATACAAACATTGGTCTTTTGTAGAGAATTGTTTCGGCTATATGAATATGTTTGTTTGATGTTGAATATTGATGATGTTGTGTAAGTAAAAGCATATAGTGTAAGTGTATTGAATTCCATGAACCTATGTTAAGGACTATGTTGTGATGAGTATTATGTTTATGTGGTTTTAAATGAGGTTTATAAGTTTGCTTTGATGGTGTGTTTGGAGAGTCTTTAAGCGTGTCCATGTTGTTCTGATGCAAGGGGTATCGAAACAAGTCATTTTGGTATTGATACCCCTGTGTATGTTTTGGCATGAGTATCAAAACGCTTGACAAGGGTTTCGATACCATCTTTGTCAGACTCAAATAGGTATCGAAACGAGGCCTAACCGTATCGATAACTAGTAGTTATGGTATTTGAAAGTTGAAAATGAAGTTTTGTGTTTTTGCAAATTAGTCCCTGAATCTTGTAAATGAAATTAAATGAGTTATAGACATCATTTTGAGCTAAAATTTGAGATGCAAGCATGTAATAAACCCAATTAAAGTTTGGTAACACTAATTTCATAATTGGTCCCTAAAATTTATAAAAATTTATATTTTTTTCCTTTTCACTTAAATGTTCAAATTAAGGCTCGTTTGACTTCCGTTTTTGCTACATTTGGACACAAGCTATTTATGAACATATAAGATTTAAATGAAGCTTTTAGATAAGATAAAAAGAAAAAAAATTTAACGTTTTAGGTTTGTTTATCGGATTGGACCTTTGCGGGTTTGGTTCGGTATTCTCCGTGTAATCCATTAGAGTCGGATTAGACCCATTTATCTATTTAATTGTTGTTCATTTATTTAATTTATTTTCTTCATTCGGCCTTATAGTGACTCGCAACGGGGAAGGATCTGTATTATCTATGGTCCGTTTAGTGTATAGAACTAACATCTAACATTTACTTTCTCGTATTTAATTTTCTCGCAATTTGATTTATCGCTTTTAATCTTTTGTTTATTTATATATTCGATTTATTTATGCTTGTATATATTTTCTTAGCATATGACACACCAATATAATTTATTTAATGTGGTACCTCAAATATTCGGTCGTAAACAAGGCCGATATCAATCGTAATAGTGGCGATTTGGACGCTTAGCTTCGAATATTGAGGTCTTTAAAATCTATTCGTATTCTTAAACGAATTCTAAATTAATAAAAAATTTGAACTTGCAAATTTTCAATTTAGGGCAAGATATGTTTGATTAGGTATCAATTTTTGGGCAGTGTGAAATTATTAGGATAACAAGAATGATACAACTCTTATCAAAATCTTTATGTTATCAATGCGATGGTATAAACCATTGGTCTCGTACATGTCAAACGCCGAAATATTATGAAATTTATCCATAATGATGAATGATAAATGAAAAAAATATAAACAGATTTTCTTTGTGACGAAAATAATTATAGCATTGTTAATCCAACTCAATTGGATATTGTTAATTTTCTCATACCCTTGAAGGAAATAATTCGCCATTTGTTTTATTTGTAACCTCTAAAGGAAATAATTGATTTTTTTATTTATTTGTTTTATGTTAAATTATTTTTATTTATTATTTATGTTAATTTATTTTATATATTACTTATTTATGCTTTATGTTAATTTTTCTTTTCAAGAATATGATTACTTCTAGAATAAAATATACAATAGATCATGACGATTTATGCTTAGAAGACAATGCAAGTACTCATACTATTGTAACCCCCTCGACCCGGCCTAGTCGCAAGGCCGACCCGAGGTGGCTACACGGGGATTACCAAAGTCAATTCCGAAGACCCGACTCCAATAACCAACCCTATAAAGCCTTTCCGAGCCCAAACGACCAACGTATCTGCACACAGGCTCTAAACCAACCTTATTGGGCTTGCCAAAAGCCCGAAGGCTCAAAAAGAAATTGGCATATCGGTACGAGGTGAAACCGAAAGCCCCTGCATCTAGATAAATTTTAAAGCACAAACATCTAAGGATTAACTCAAAAACCACATACAAGCATACTTAACATGCATAAGGCATTATAGAACTCAAGGATCAGGTTACACATGCTTGAAACTCATAAACATCCATTCAAATCATGCTCAAGCAACAAGACATAGAATTCATACATAAAAGAGTTCAAACAACATCAAAGATAATATCCACATAACCATAACTTCAAAACATAAATCAACATGATAACTTAAGGCAACCATGACGAGTATAAACCATGCATGAAATCATCCAAAACATAAGTCAACATAGGAGTCAAACAACGCTCCTAAACAACATAGCATATCCCATTGCTAGCTAATACATTACTGCAACTAAATCATACTTGAGATAAAGAGCAACACGCTTGGACGCCCTTCCTTTGCACCGTGCTAACTCTCGAGCTAACGATCTGCATTGTTAGAAAACGAGAGCGTAAGCATACATGCTTAGTGAGAAGAACTCAAAAACGTAACTACGACAATGCAGGGTTCAAGCTTTATTTGAAAATAAAGAATAACATCATTTCGTACATCTTACATCATAGCATCTTACAACTTACGAGAGCAATCAAAGTTCACAACATAACATAAAAACACATATTCATAGCAATTAAGATAAGTATGTTGGCAAACTCGGTTATTATACACGGATATGTGGAAACGTCTTACACGCATACGAATTTATTTGACACGGTCGAATTTATCTTACACGTATACGAATTTTGTCTGACACGACTGAATTTATTTGACACGTATGCGAATTTTGTCTCATTGTGCACTATTCTTACATCCTATTGGTCGACCAATTATACCCGGTATGACTCAATGAATGCCAACATCATTACCATAATATTATCTTACAAATCTTACATCTTACACCTCTTACCGGTCTTACATAGCCACCCGGCTATATTTCTTACCATACTCGAGTGGTCTTACTTACCACTTACAAGCATAACCTGCAACATCTTATAAATATCTCACATGGCATATTAACATGTCATTAATCAATAGACAATCAACACAACTCAAAATAACAATTAACATGCCATCGACAACAATTAAACACAACATGCTTTCCAATTTTTACCATCTAACAAACATACAAGGTAAGTAAAAATGGGTAAATCTTAATCTTGAGTTTGGATTAGCTTATCAAGTTTAATCCAAACTCCCAAAATCTTCCTTGAACCAAAACCAAGTTCAAAACATTTTTCCACTCACCACACAACTCTAACGGTAGCCAAATCGAGCCCCGAACCTTCCGGATTTGCACTCAAATCACCCGGAATCAAATGTGTTGTTTTAAACCAACCAAAATTAAAGTATTAACCTCATAATCAACCACAAAATCATTGTTTTACATCATCTCACAAATCCACAATATTTTCTCAACAATTCAAAGCCAAATTCATCCCAAATATTCTCATTTTCGTACTTAAGCAAAACACAACCATTACCCTTCAATTTAACCTAAAACACTTCAAAACATGTCCAAAACATCACTCATATATAGTATAACCATTAGCCCTTCATTTCCATACTAAAACACCCCCAAAACACTCATTTTCTACCTTCAAAAATTACCTACTGCAACCACTTCGGGAATTCCATCATCTACCTCATTTAACTACTCAAAATCCATCCTTTAACATTCTAAAAACACCTACCAAGGTTCTATATACCTCCAGTCCTTTATTTTCAACAAAACCCAACCAAAAACTCAAGTTTTCAACCTCCAAAAATACCCATAATAAACCATTTCGGGAATACCATTAAAAACCCAACTTTTAAACATATTTTGGCACGAAATGAAGTTTAAAAAAATCCTTTTTAATACCCATTTAAAACCCATCCGAAAATTCTTTTTCAAAACCCATTTCCAACATGTAACTAAAATCTCAAGGTATAAAAACAAAATCCATGCTATAATAATGTGAAGAACAAGAAAACTAAGTTAAAGAATGATTTACCTTTTCAAAATCACTCCTATGAAGAAGAAACCTTGTTCTTGTAATGGGGAAAACCTTTTGGAAAAGATGAAGAGTAAAAAGGTGTCTCCTTTTGAATGAAACCCTTTTTTTTAGTTAAATTTTATGTCTTCCATGGGTGTTTTGGGGGAAATCACATAAGTGGTCCCCCCATTACCTCTATTTTCTTTCAAAACCCCTTTTTAAATCATTTTTATTTTAAATAGGTCCTAAAACATAAATTTTGAAAAACCAATTTGAAATTATATCCGGTCTAAACTCCTAGACCCAAAACCGGGATGTTACAACTATACTTTGACGAGTATAATTGTATAATATATTTGTAAATATATTATTACCAAATGGAACTTTATTCCATATTTATAGTGCATTATACTCGTCAAAGTCGCAAAGAGACTTGAGTTTTAAAGATATTTGCAGAAATATATTGAAAAATATTAGTTAAGGGAATGTTGACTATCTCAATATTATGAGTATAACTCAAGGCAATAATAAAATCTTGACAAAATTACATGCACTGTCATCCATATTGTACTACAGAAGCATTACTACAAATTGAAGTTCATGCTATTGTAAACTAGATGTTTATTGATAATTTTATTTGGCATGACCGGTTAGGTCATCTCGGTTCAACTATGATGCGAAAATTTATTGACACTTTCATGTGGTCACTTATTGAAGAACTAAAGTTTTCTTCAAGGTAATATTTCATGTGATACTTGCTATGAAAGCAATCTGATTATTCAATCATCAACAACTAAGATAGAGTGTAAACCTATTAATTTTCTAGAACGGATACAAGTTGATACATGTGGGTCCATACACCTTTCTTACTGTCCATCTAGATACTTTTACAATTTTAATGATGCATCGACTAGATGGTCATATGTATCCTTGTTATTAACCCGCAACTTGGTGTTTGAGAGGCTACTTGCTCAGTTGATAAAATTATGAGCACATTTTCTACATTATCTTATAAAAACAATCGGTCTTGATAATGTTGATGACATGTCATTTTACATGTAGTATCACAAATTCGTATCAAGCCAACAAATGATCATAAGTTCTCCCCATTACAAATGGTTTTTAGTTAGGAACCAAATATTTCTCATCTTAGAATTTTTTTGGTGTGCGATATATGTTCTAATTGTTCCACCACAACGCACAAAGATGAATTTTGTTGGGAATATATATTAGATTTAAATATCTTGAGCTTATGATAGAGAATTTATTTACAACCCGATTTACTGATTATCATTTTAATGAGTTAGTTAACCCAACATTAGGGTGAGAAAATAAATAGCTGGGGAAAAAAATAAGTTGGAATGAATTATCATTTTCTTATTTTGATCCACGTACTACACAATGTGAACTATAAGTTCAAAGGATAATTCATTTAGCAAAACAATTGCCAGATGATTTTGCTGACCCTAAAAGAGTGACTAAGTCACGTATACCAGTTATGAATGCTTCGATTAAATTTGATTTTCTAGAAGGACAAACTCTAGTCACTAATGAGTCTAACTTACGGTTAAAGCGTAGTAGACAAGTAAGTTCCAAAGATAAAAAATCCTCGAAAAAGAAAATGAGCTATATTTTATTATGGTTTGATCGAGAAATCAATAAATTATGAAAATCTCAAGAAGATATTAAAAGGTCTCTAACAAAGACATTGACATGAATCAGGTACCTAATAATAAAGAGATCTCAATAGATTATGTCATGTCTAGTAATTAGTGGAACTAGAATTAAATTGACGTTGATAATATATTTGAATACAATATAGCACTAGAGATTTTATTTGATGATGTGGATCATGAACCATTTCAATTGGGCAATGTAAACAAAGAAATAATTGGCCAACGTGAAAGAGGCAATTGAGGCGAAACTAAAATCTCTTTCAAAAAGAGAAGTATTTGGGCCTATAGCCCGTACATTAAAATATGTAAAGCTCGTGGATATAAATGAGCCTTTGTGAGAAGGAGAAATTAAAATGGGAAATCATAATATATAAGCTCATTTGATTGCACAAGGATTCTCACAAAGGCATGAAATTGATTATGAGGAAAACATATTCTTCGGTGGTGGATGCAAATACTTTTAGATTTTCATCAGTCTAGAAATAAATAAAATTACTTAGTTTCCGCGTAATGGATGTTGTTACATCCTATTTGATTGGGTCTCTTGATAGTAATATTTACATGAAACTTCCGGAATGATTAAATTTCCCTAAGCAGTTAATTCAAGTTCTCGAGAATATTATTCAATCACATTGAATATATCTTTTTATGGCTTGAAACAATTTAGGTGTATTTGGTATAATCGCCTCATTGAATACTTATTAGCATAATGTTATATGAATTATTTCCCTGAACATTTTTATTAAGAGGTTTAGCTCTGACTTTTTATTGTTTTGTATGTCGATGATTTGAATGTCGTTGAGACTCATGAAGAGATCTCCTCAAATCCTTGTGCATCAATCAACATAAAAAAATGTTTAAAGAGACTTTACATGCATAACGCATATTCATTGATCACCCTTATGGTTGCTATGTCTCTTAATGTAAACGATCCATTTCACCCTCGATAAAAGGGTAATGATATTCTTGGTCTAAAAGCACAATATATACATTATTTGTTCTGGAAGTATCGTATCTTAGCTGGTCCAGAAATATTATTTAAGTGATACGAGATCATTACCTTTAAATAATTGTTATGCATGTGGCAAAACCGAAATATGTGTTTGGCTAAACAAATCCTGAAGATATGTGAATTGCTTTTACAAGATAAAATACCAACTATCTTGTGTAGAGATAATGCAAAATTTATATCTCAAGGTGGATATATCAAACGTGATAAAGCGAAACATATTTTTTTAAAGTTCTATCTCTCATGATCTTCAAAGAATAGTATTCAATGAATCATTTCAAGTAATAATTTGGAAGATTTATCCACAAGTGCATAATCTAATTCAATATTGAATTATGAATATTCAAAGATCTTATGCGATATTTTCATGAGGGGGAGTAAATACGTGTTGCACTCTTTTTCCCTTAACCGAGGTTTTATCCCAATGAGTTTTCCTGGTAAGTTTTTTAATGATGCAACATTTTATGCGTATCAAATATGTGTGTACTCTTTTTTCTTCGCAATAAAAATAACATTGGACAAATCATGGTACACAATCATACTTTAATTCACATGATGACTCCTTTAATTAAGGAATTATTTAAATAATACTATTTAATTCACAAAAGAATATATTCAAGAATAAACAATATTATTGCCTTTAAATTCAATAATAAAATCAATTATTATTACTCTTATGATTTTCGAAACACTATTTAAACCATGTAATCTTGCATGAAAATTTAACAGCGAACACATATGCATCAACGAATCTGCTCATCAAGTATTTATTTTTATCGAATCTATTATCCGATTCTATTTATTTCCTATTTCTATTTTGGTTACGTATTGTATTTTAATTTCTGTCTGAGAATATCATATTTGTTTTGTTATGTTCGATTCAATAATTGAAAATTTAAAATTTTTATAAAATCTTTAACCCAATCAACTTAAATCATTTTAAAACCCAATCGAATCAAATAAAATATTCATCTCTAATTTCAAACCCCACTGCTCTGACCTAATGTGAACATTGACCTCCACTTAACCCCCCTCACTATACTATAAAATTAGGCATGAAGCTAAAATTAACTGCAATGTTTGATTTTTTTAGTATTATTTTAGTCCCATTTTTTATTCAAACTAATATTTAATATTTTATTTTCGTTTAAAATTTATTTTTAACGGATGAAAATTTTCAATTAATTAACGATGAATGTTCTTCGATAATATGACATGTTTGATGACATATTTCTAACGGATGTAAAATTAGGCAAGAAGCCAAAAATAACTGCAATGTTTGATTTTTTTATGATTATTTAGTCCATTTTTTATTCAAACTAATATTTAATGTTTTATGCACTAGCCTTCTAGACCAAGTGGTTAAAGGAACGGTTGATGTTTTTAAAGGTCACGTGTTCGAGCACCAGTGATACCAACAGAGTAATTGAGCGATCAATGTCAAATGATAAAGATTATATTCTAGAACAGATACTATTTGTAATCACTATTAATTTATTCAAAAAAATATTTAATATTTTATTTTCTTTTAAAAATTATTTTTAATGGATAAAAATCGTGAATCAGTTAAGGATAATGTTCTTCGATAACATGACATGTTTGCATGACATAATTTAATGACGTGGTGATACCACTTGTATAGGCTTACCCGCTAACTTGTTAATCTAACTGGTGCCCATTCTTTCATCAATTACTAAGCCCATTGACTAAATCATCATTAAGGCCCAGAATATCTTAATATTTCCGATGCCAGTGGTTCAAATGCTTTGATTTCCATCAACAAATACGCACCTCTGTTCATGACTCTAATGTCTTCCGAACCAGGAACTTTTCGTTTCAGTATTTCTTTGTTAGGAATGATAGAAAGGATCTGCAAGAAACTAAGGGTGATGCAATTCTGTTGGTATATGTACCATGTCAGTAGAAGATTCGCAGGAATTATGCAAAGAACAAATAAAAAGAAAATTTACGAGGATAACCGATTTTGTTGATCCTTCATAAAATAACGTAAATAAGAAATGGTTTGTAACCTCAAGGGCAGGAAAATACTGTGAAAACTTTTCTTAATCTAAATCTTCATTTCTCTTCTCTTCTACAACTCTTAATTCTTCTGAAATTCATAACATTGGTGCTTTCGTTGAGAGATCTTTGAATGACGATGAATCACACCGAAGCGATCAAAGAATTGCAAGTTACTTCAGCACGCCACGAGAAACTGTTAGCTTCTCTGCAAACACACTTTGAAGAGCAGAAAAAAGTGAATGAGAGTACCCAACGAACACTTCAAGATATAGCTTGCCAATTGACAGTTATATCGTCAAAGTTGGGATTAGCATCTCCTGTAACCACTGCTTACGATGAGATAGATGCTTACGATGAGATGGATGCAGTTGGGTTAAAGCTGAATGACTCAATCACAAAAACCTACCAGGTGTTTGATAAAATGTTAACACCAACATACATGGAAATTGTTGCTCAACCTGTTCTCGACAGTACTGACTTTGACTTAGATGATGATAAAACTATGATTCATGATCATTTTGAGGAAATAGCTCTAGTGTTACCCACATCTAAGGTGCGAAGTTTTACAAATCTTTTGCTCCTTCAACACATTTATGGGACTGATATCCAAAGAAAAGGATGTATTGTTCTGTTTACGGATATACATAGTTATTTAGTTTCGGCTCACATGATATGAGAATATGAGGGAGCTAAAATGGCGCCAAGAGTTTTACGGATGACTAATTTGACAATAATCAGACATGTGCTCGAATTCAAGCTGTATGGCGTTCAATATTCAAAGCTAAGTAAGTCTGCTCATAGCATTTGGTTTGACCCTGGGGGAAAAATCATCTTTGAATATGGACGAACTGTTTTCTTTCCGCACTACAAAAGTTTGCTACAACATAATTCACAAAGGTGTGCAGGGGAGATCAATGATACAAGCCAGGATATACTACTCTTTGATGTGAAGATGAGCGTCACGACTAGTAGCAGAGAATTTTCAGATTCTGAAAACCTCGAAAAATGGATGAGGAAGGACACTACATTTCCATTGTTTTGCTTTGCTAGCATATCGAAAGCTACTGAAAACTTCTCCTGGGAGAATAAGTTGAAAGAAGGGAGATTTGATCCGATTTATAAGAGAAAATTATTAAATGGACAAGAAGTGGCAGTGAAAAGACTTTCGAAACGGTCCGGACAAGGGCTTGAAGAGTTAAAAAACGAGACGATGCTTATAGCAAACCTTCAACACAAAAACTTTTTTAAACTATTTGGTGGCTGTTTAGAACAAGGAAAAAAGATATGGATCTATGATTTCATGCCTAACAACAGCTTGGATTCATTTCTTTTTGGTTCAAACAAGCAAGGACTACTAGACTGGGGAACAAGAGTTCGAATAATTGAGGGGATCGCACAAGGGCTTCTATATCTTCACCCATATTCGAGAATACGAATCATACATCGAGATCTAAAGGCAAGCATCATCTTGTTAGATAGTGAAATGAACCCAAAAATATTGGATTTCGGGTTGGCAAGAATGTTTGGTGGTGACAAGTTACAAACAAATACCAATAGGATTGTAGGAACATATGGTTATATGTCACCTGAATACGCTATGGAAGGCCTCTTCTCCATTAAGTTGGACGTGTTCAGTTTCGACGTGTTGCTGTTGGAGATAGTGAGTGGCAAGAAGAACACTGGCTTCTACCATAGCAGTTCTCTTAATCTAATAGGACATGTATGGACATTGTGGGAAGAAGATAGAACTGTTGAGTTGGTGGATCTTAAACTGGAAGACCAAATTTCATATTCTATGCTGTTGAGATACATTCATGTGGCTCCTCTTTGTATTCAGGAAATGGCGGACCATAGGATGTCCAAAGTTGCTGATGAGTGCCTAAAAGTCCTATTCTTTATACCAATTTCCCACTCGATTATTGCTAATAAAGGACAGATTTAATGGTAATATTGGATAATTCTGCTTATTTCCATATTTCAGCATCCCAATACTTAATTCATGAATTTATCTATTATTTGGCATAAAACAGGTACGGTTAATAGTTTCTTCTCTTAGACAGGAAACTACCACATAGGTAATGCCAGGTTTGCTGTTATCAAACTTCATCTCCCCTGTTTTATTCATACTTCTTCATTATTTTTTTCCGGTGCAGTTTTTAGTTTCTTTCTCAATAAACTCCACACAAACTGATGACCCTCAGGATATAGAAAAGGCCAAGACGCGACATATAAATATTGGTTTATCTTTTCCTTGTCTCTTAATTTTTATCTTGTCTTTTATTGTTGCCTTATGTTCAGATGCATGCATTGAGGACAATGCATCCCTCGAGTTTGGGGGAATATTGATCTAATTTTCTGCCTTATAAAAATATCTGCCATGTATGGAAATTATTTGGATTATCCTACTATTGTCTTAAAATTTTGTCTTTACAACAATTACAGTTTTATGCAAAAAAATTTTAAGTCTGTTGAATTTTATTGAAACTGCCTCCGCAGCAATATATTCTCCAACCGCCGCAGCAGTATGCACCATTCACCAGACTTGAATTCAGAAAGGTCTCTTAGGATTAGTACTTAGGATTAGACTATGAGCCTGAAATCAGATAAACACTGCTAGTCTTAGTTGATTTTAGAAGTTCTTTTCTTTGAAAAGCAATAAGGACTTAGGCTTAGATTTTAACTAGAGGTGCCTATCACCGGCTCTAGTATAGTTCTTAGAGGTGCCCATCGCTGGATCTAGGACTTAGTCTTTTTCCCACTTACTAGAGGTGTCCGAAATTGGCTCTAGTAAGAGTAGTTAACACTTGGGGTGCCCGAAAACTGGCTCAAGCAATATAAGTATATAGCAATATATATTTATATATCAAACAGGGAAAATGAAAGAAAAATAATTGAAGAAAAATCTTAGTCGGAAGTCTTGAGCTAGAAAAAGGATTAGAACTCAGATAATCAACTTTGACACAGCTACGCACACACTCACCAAGACTCATAGTCCAGTTCCGAGGAATTCCTAGAACCTAGAAGAGGCCGAGTCAAGAAAGGAATTCTGCCGCGGCAGGCAGGACGGTATATTACTTTAAAATTCCTTACTTAAAAATCTATTTTTTGCATTGCTTGAGGACAAGCAATAGTTCGAGTTTGGGGGTGTGATGAGTGCTTAAAAGTCCTATACTTTATACCAATTTCCCACTCGATTATTGCTAATAAAAGACAGATTTAATGACAATATTGGATAATTTTGCTTATTTCCATATTTCAGCATCCCAATACTTAATTCATGAATTTATCTATTATTTGGCATAAAACAGGTACAATTAATAGTTTCTTCTCTTAGACAGGAAACTACCACATAGGTAATGCCAGAGAGCATGATGGATGCTGGAAACCAAAGCTAGAATGCAGATTAGTACCCGCCTCGGCAACACTTGAAGGCCTCGGCAACACTTGGAGGCCGCGGCAACACCTGAAACATAAATATTGATATGATAGGCGATCTGAAGAGAAAAATAAGGTGGACATTTTAAGACAAGCAGCATAGAAATCGGAGCTGAGGAACATACAGAAAGTTAATGTCAAAGGCCACGAGGGAAAAGAATCCTTATAGGAATAAACTAGGAAATAAAATAAATATCTTTTATTTATGTACTTAACTTATGTTTTACTCCAAGTTGTATTCCTACTTTGGAAAGGTTTGCCCTAGGCCAAGCCTATATAAACCATAGCCTATGTAGAGAGGAGGATATCTCGAATTCAAGTGTTCATAGAAAACCCTAAACTCCTCCATCGTCCCCTTGGGGTTTAGGTTAGTTTGTGGAGTAGTTGTGGAAGAAAATTGTACTTTGCCTTCTTGTTTCAATGCAATAAAATATCAAGGTTTGCTTATCCTTTTCCATTCTTTGTTCTTGCATTCAATCTCGGGAGAGAAGTTTGTAAGTAATCTATTTATCTAGACTCGGGAGAGTTAGATTCACGAAAGGGATAAGTACGGTATTTCAATCGCGAAATACTAACTCGGCCTAGGGATAGGTTAAGAGTTTCAACGGCTAAAAGAAGTGTGAGATTGGTTGATGATTATAATTGATTCACGCCGGGAGGTATCATCAAGTATTGATCACCAACAGTACTTCGACTTAGGGATAAGCGGAGTCATCAAAGGACACTTTGCCGAACGTTGATAAACACCCAAGAGCAAGGGATTGCCGCGGCGACAAGTATCGTTGCTGCCAAGGCAGTAATCTGCAGTGCTGCCGAGGCAATGATGTAAAATTGCATTGGACAGAGACAAGTCAATTGAATCCACACTACGAAGCACTCTAACCTACCCCACTTTTCCATCCTTGATTTCTTGATCATTTATCTTTATTGCTTTAATTAGTTTCCTTAGTTATAATCCAACTCAATTATTTGTGTCTTTAATTTCCATTGTGCAGGAAGAATAAATTGCGTAAGTAAAGCCAATCCCTTTGGGTTCGACATCTTAAATACTACAATCCGACAAAGGTGGAAGAAAGAATGCTTCATTATAAAAGCAGGACTTTCTAGCCTCCATCAGTTGCCGCGATGCTTACCAATGAGATTTGGCAATTTCCTCACATCCCAGGTGATATTCAACTACTTAAAGTACATTGTAACATTCAATTTTTATCGATCCAAGGCACCAATATTGATCAACTTATTTGGGAGCAAGGGATATTCAAAGTCAATGACATGGCATTTTTTAGATAGATTCATTTATGACTCCAATTTACAATATTCTCCACTGATAGAAAGGGAAATACATAGTTTCAGCGTGGAGGTTTTTTTTTTTTTGATTTAGATGTGTCAAGGCCTTGGTCTTAAGAAATTGTTACTATGGGCATTATATCAAATCAACTCATGGATATGGGGAGGAAATGTAACACTTTTCTCCTAGTTTTTGTTTTATCCAAGTACCATGAAGATTTATGTTCTAAACCGAGACATTTTTTACAAATCCTCTTAGAACATGGTGAAAAGATCTCGGTAATTCCTCACCGCATGAGGTTAGCTGTTGTGATAGTATCATATATTTTTCTCGTAGCTGAACTCGAAATAAGATTGCTTCAAGTGTGGTTCATCATATTTCAACGAACCTTGAGGACAAGGTTCTTTCCAAAGGAGGAGGTAATGTTAGGAATGATAGAATGGATCTGCAAGAAACTAAGGGTGATACAATTCTGTTGGTATATGTACCACGTCAGCAGAAGATTCGCACGAATTATGCAAAGGGCAGATAAAAAGAAAATCCATGAGGATAACCAATTTTGTCGATCCTTCATAGAATATCATAAATAAGAAATGGTTTGTAGCCTCAAGGGCATGAAAATACTGTGAAAACTTTTCTTAATCTAAATCTTCATTTCTCTTCTCTTCTACAACTCTTAATTCTTCTGAAATTCATAACATTCTTCGAGCACTTTACGTGCATCATCGTATCTGCCTTGTTTAATTAAACAAAGAACCAAGTTACAGGCCTTGTTGGCATCCAGGTTGGTCATCTGCGCTTTTTGATACACCACCTCGGCAGTCAGGTAGTTTGGTTTTAGCTAGTAAGCTCACTCCAAAATCTTTGTGATATGATATTCTGCCATTGAAGCTTCCATTGAGCAAGAAATTAGGGATGATAATATTGAATGTAATAAAAATAATATTTGGAAAAGAGGCAATAAGTTAGTGGGATATTGTCCCGCCAATAGAGTTTCACGTCCGTAGAATTTAGCTATTTGTCATGAACGTGTGACCTTAGACGCTTCATGACGTTACTTGGTCAGACCTCTACGCCTAAATCAACCTTCAACTAACTTTGTGAGAATTCCTGTTTGGAACAGGCCTGGACAAGTCCTCAAGACTTCGATGGATGCGAAAATGTAAACACTAGGATGATTACTTTTACCTACTAGAGAGACAACAAGAACAAAGAGCTAAAGAATTTAAGAAAGAACAAGAAAAACTAGAGTAAATGTCTTAGAGCTTTTTATTACTCTCTCAGAGAGGATGAATGAAATCGATTGAATACAAATGAGGGTGAGAGCTCTCTATTTATAGTTGAGCTCTCACTCAACCAATGGTCAAGATCGATTTATACGGATGGCAAGATTAGCCCGAAATGAAAACAAAATCACTTATCTAAGGAAATTCTATCCAATCCTATCTAATTAAATCAATTCATAAGAAACTTTTCTTGGATAGTTTGTAACACCCAAAAATGGGATTAGAAGTTAGTGAACCGATTTTGTCGGTTTAGCCTAGTTCGGGATTAAATACTTAAAAATTAATTTTAAATCAAAATAAATTATGTAAAAATATCCTAAAATACTTATTTAATATCTATTTGAGTTAGATCAAATAAATTTTGAAAATTGACCCTTGAATCCCTAAGATTTTGAAATTAGTGACTATTTTGTAAAAAAAATTGAAAACTTGAAGACAATTTTACAAACTAAGCCAAAAATTTGAATCTTTAAGGTTCTTTCATCCAATTATAATTCTAATTGATCTAAGTCTTACAAGGGCCTATTTTAATAACTCATAACCCATAATTTTAATTAATAACCCAAATAACTTAATATTAATCCTAAAAACCTATTTTTCATCAAAACAACAACCTATATTCTTAAAATTCAGACTTCTCTCTTCCAAGAAACCAAATTCATCATCTTTTTAAAGGTAAACATCAATCTTTTTAATAAAAATCAGTTTGGTTAATTCTTTGTATTTTTCTTCTTCAAAATGTCTTGTTTTCTTAATTGTTTTTCTTCTCAAAAACCTTGGAAGTGGATTGGATCAAATTTAGAGGTTAGCAAACATTAAAACCTCTTAATTATAGATTTTTTTAATGAAATTCCTAATTTATTGGCTGATTGCAACAATCTTTAAAATCTTGAATCAATAAAATCGGTTTTCTTGATAAAAATTCCATTATTTTCTTTGAATTTTGTTCAAGGGTTTTACATGGCTATTTTTGATAACTAAATACATGAATATTGAAGCTTTTAGATTTAATTATGATGACTTTTAAGTATCTAATCCTGGACATAATGTTTAGGTGGTGTTTCGAGAAGTTTTCGGTGAATTTTGGTTAGGTTTTATGGTGTTTTTAGGGGCGGTCATATATTGGTCCGACTTTAGGGATGTTTGGGTATGTTTTAATGTACTAAAAAAATTGGTTTTGATGCTTGAATCAGGTCAAGAGGTAAAGGAACAAGTTTGAAGGAGACTGAAAAACTAAATCTCGTTTTCAGGTGACTTGTCGAGCAAGTTTCGGTACATCAGTGAGTGGATTATGAAGGCTGCTAATTTAGAAGGGTTTTAGATGTGTTTTAAAAGGTTCGGGTGTAGGAAAGGTTTAAAAAACCTTCCTATACCCAAAAGTAAGTTTAAAGTATTGCTTTCTTACAGGTTCTCATATTATGCCTTGTTTTTATAATGTTTCGTCATGCTTGATAAGTGCTCAACACACTATCACTTTCTACTCCTTTTATCGGCATTTATCACCAAATATTCACGCACTTGAACCAATGCATGTGCTTAATGTGATATATTTAGAAGTTATACTTAAATAGATAATATTTATAGAAAAAAGCATGTTTTACTGCGTTTTCACATCTGTGCAGGAAAACCATTGTCGCGGCAGGGACAAGGCCGAGGCAGGACCTGATGCCGAGGCAGCAGTAGGAAGACAGGAAGCAAAGTGATAGGCGATGGAAAGACAAAAATCCAAGGAACGTGTCTGGACTTGAAGCCCATGAATCAGAGTTGGTTAGCACAAGGAAAAGCCCAAAGGAAGACCACGCAGGAAAGCCCCCCTTAGCCGAATTCAAACATGGAAATATAATATTATTATGTACTTGACTTGTTCCCTACTCCAAGTTGTATTCTACTTAGGAAAGGTTTGCCCTAGGTCTAGCCTATATAAAGACCTAGCCACACAATGTATCACACATCGAAATACCTAGGGAGAGCCGACTTCTACTCTTGTTTCTTTCCTCTCCATCATGTTCTAAAACCTTCATAGGGTTTAGGTAAAGGTTGTGGAGTATTTGTGAGAGGAGATTGTAATTTGTCTTTTATTCAATGCAATAAAGATTATCAAGGTTTGTTTATCCTTTGTTATTCCTTGTTCTTGCATTCAAGCCCGGGAGGGAAGTTTGTGAGTAATCCATTTATCTAAGCTCGGGAGAGTTAGATTCACGAAAGTGGTAAGTACGGTGTTTCAATCGCGAAATACTAACTCGGCCTAGGGATAGGTTAAGAGTTTCAGCGGCTAAAAGAAGTGTGAGATTGGTTGGTGAGTATAATTGGTTCACGCCGGGAGGTATCATCAATGACTATTCATCAACAGCACTCTGACTTAGGGATAAGCTGAGTCATTCAAGGACACTCGCCGAACTTTGGTAAAGTCTGCCCACGAGCAAGGGATTGTTGCGGCAGACAGCGTTATCGCTGCCCAGGCAGCAAACTGCAGTGTTGCCGAGGCAGAGATATGCGATTGCATTGGATAAAGACAAGTCAATCAAGTCCACAATACAATACAACTGGATCCTGGCCCATCCCTCTCTCTAATATTTCGACTCTTTGTTTTTATTCAGTTATTTTAGTTTAAATAAATCACACCAATTCACTTGTGCTTTTATCTTTCCACAGAGCAAGGAGATAAAGGAAGCATATTAAGTATACCAGTCCCTGAGGAGACGATAACTCGATAACATACTTATCACTTATTACTTGCGATGTGTCCGCTTGCACTAAACGCGCACTTTTGACACGCGACAAGTTTTTGGCGCCGTTGCCGGGGACTGACAACTAAATTTTGTTTCCCTTGTTTTCTTGTTCATTTTTATTTTTATTTTTATTTTACTTTTATTTTTCTTGGTGTATGACCAGGGCCAATCCAACCAACCCCTTATACGAGTTAGATCCTGAGATTGAAAGAACAGGGTTAAGGTTGAGGAGACAAATCCGAGGAGTCATGGCAGAGGTTCAGGTAAGACAAAACATACCTGCCGGCAATGAAGGTCTTCCGCCGCCACCTGGGCCGTGGCAGCTGACTGTCTGAGATTTCTTGGAGGAGGACTTAAATGGACTAAACCCAGGAGTCGTTACACCCGAGATTGAAGCAGCCCATTTTGAACTTAAACCTGTTATGTTCAACATGTTAAATACAATTGGACAATTTGGTGGGTCTGCAACTGAAGACGCAAGGCAGCATCTCAAATCTTTCATGGAAATCTGCAACTCTTTCAAAATCCAAGGAGTCCATGAAGATGTCTTGCGGTTAAAGCTATTCCCCTATTCACTGAGGGATAGGGCGAAAGCTTGGTTGAATAGCATTCCAGCGGGATCTATTGGATCCTGGAGTGAACTTTGCCGTGATTTCATTACTCGCTTTAATCCTACTAATTTATATGATAGAATTCGTAATGAAATTACTTCTTTCCGACAGGCTGAAGACGAACCAATGTACGAGGCATGGGAACGCTACAGAGAGCTATTGCACAAGTGTCCGCTGCATGGATTTCCCTTATGGACACAAGTGATAATGTTTTACAACGCCACAAATGCCCCGACAAGGATGATGTTAGATGCCTCGGCAAACGGCACACTCCTGGACAAGGCACCCGAGAAAGCTATTGAAATTTTGAATAAACTCGCAAGGAATGACTTCCAGTTTCCCACATCTAGGCGAGGAGGAGTAAGACGCCAAGCCACGGTAAACAAATTAGATTCATCAAGTTCAGTGCTTGCACAATTGGCCTCTCTTACCAAGATAGTGCAAAACCTACAATTACACAATACCCGTGAGGTCAAGGTAATTGATTTATGTTGTGATTTATGTGGAGGTAACCACAGTTCTGTTGATTGCATGAATCAAGAGACCGGTATGTATGTTGGGAACTACAACCCTAACAATGTGATGTCCAACACATACAACCCCTCATGGAAGAGGCATCCAAACTTATCATGGAGCAACCCAAATAATGCCTTAAACCCAATCACCCATCCACCAGGATTTCAGCAGCCAATGTCGCCGCAGTAAGTCCAACAACCGATACCGCAGCAGCAGATGCCGCAGCAACCGGTCAATTCATTGGAAAACAGGCTAAAGGCCTTCATGATGAAAACCGAGTCATACATGGCGGAAAACAGTAATTTCATCAAGAGGACCGACGCCTTCATGAATAGGACTGAGATGAGGCTACAAAATCAAGAAGCGGCCATAAAAACTCTGGAAACTCAGGTTGGGCAGTTTGCTCAAAGTATAAACACTAGACCACAAGGAGGCTTACCTAGCAATACTGAGGTTGCTAAGGTACTAAGCCATGAACAGTCCAAGGCAATCACTACCAGGAGTGGTCTACAGTTGAAAGAGAAGATCCTAGAGAACCGAACCCAATCGGCGGATCAACCAAGAGAAGAGGCTGAGCAAACCAAGACTGACAACACTACCCCGGCAGTAAGCACTGCAGCGCCTGAGCAGTCTGCCGAGGCAGCAAAAATTCCAGTGGTGCCAGGTATACGATTCCAAACTAAAGAAACCCTGGAAGAGATGAGACCACCACCACCTTTCCCGCAAAGGTTGAAGAAACAAAAACAGGATCAACAGTTCAAGAAGTTCCTCGATATTTTGAAGCAAGTCCACATCAATATACCATTCGTTGAGGCCATTGAACAAATGCCCAACTATGCCAAGTTCTTAAAAGATATGGTATCAAAGAGAAAACGAATAGGTGAATTTGAGACAGTGGCTGCCACCGAGGGATGCATGGCAATGCTGCATAACCGCATGCCACCAAAGTTAAAAGATCCTGGTTGCTTCACTATACCTTGTGCGATAGGAAAGAATTATGAAGGAAAGGCCTTATGCGACCTTGGAGCAAGAATAAACCTCATGCCTAAATCAGTTTTCCAAAAGCTTGGAATTGGAAGGCCGAAGCCTACAACAGCAATGCTCCAACTCGCGGATAGATCCTATGTGCAACCTGAAGGCAAAATTGAGGACATACTGGTAAGAGTTGACAAGTTTATTTTTCCTGCCGACTTCCTTGTCCTTGATTGTGAAGCAGATGACAACGCACCGATTATCCTTGGGAGACCCTTCCTAGCAACTGGACGTACATTGATTGACGTGGAAAAAGGAGAGTTGACTATGCGAGTCAATGACCAACAAGTCAAACTCAATGCATTCCACAACTTAAAAAGGTATAATGATCCAGAGGAATGTAAAGCCATCCACATAATAGACAATAAGATATCCTGCCTGGGCAGTCTACTCGGCAGGATATTCGGCAAGAAAATCAAGCCCAAGATGGATGGACAGACAGCACTAAGGAGCGGCCCACAACCGATACATAATTTGGGCCTAAAGTAGGAAATAAATTTGGGACCACCAGTAACCTAACCTCTCCCTTTTTCTTTTCCTTATTATATTAGGGGTAGTAGTTTGTTTTTATTATTTTCGTTTTCAGTATTTTTCTTTTGTGTGTTTAAATTTTTTTTAGGAATAAAAAGTAAAGATAAGGGAAAAATAGTTCACAACAGTAACTCTGCCGAGGCAATACAACAGTGTCAGAGTCGCAGCAGTCCCAACGGGCAGAAAAGTGTAACGGCTAGTCTGTCGAGATTCCTGCCGCGACAGAAAAGAAAACGGCAGAAGAAGGAAACGGTTACAACGGCTAGTGATTTCAACGGTCACAAGGCCGAGGCCTATATAAGAAACTCCTTCCTCTTGAACTATTCACTCTTACCTTCTTACTTTCTTTAGTATTCTTAACAATCACTCTCTCAATTACTCTCTGCCTACTAATCCCTTTTAAATCTCCAGATTCTCTTCAAGAAAACCTCCAAGAACTCAATTTTCTCTTTCTTGATGGCAACTTACAAAAGATTCGCCCCAGCCAACGTTGAAGAACGATTCAATCGATCTTTCATCGCAAGGCAACTATGGGAAGAAAAGGATTCCAGCACGCGGATGAAGAGAATTACGTCATTGAACACTACTTGTTCGACAGAATAAAGTACCAGAATTGGGAAATATTCTATTTGCAGCCTGCCCAGGCAAACGCTACAATCGTGCGGGAATTCTACGCTCATGGTCCCAGCAAAGACTCCCTCTTTGTTCATTGCCGCGGCAGGCCTATACAGCTTGATGCCGATACGATCAACAACTTCTACGGCCTCACCCCGGACAGTGATCTCCATGCTGATTTCTTGGAAGATATCACTGCCGAGGACTATGAACTTATCAAAGACGATCTTTGTTACGCGAACACTCCATGGGAAATCGGTACCCATCGAGGATCCGTGACAAGACAAAACTTGAAGCCGGAGGCCAAGATGTGGAACACCTTCGTCAAACGACGCCTCATCCCAACATCACACAACATCACGGTGGATCGCAAGAGATTGGTGCTTATCCAATCCATCATCAATAAAAGGACCATCAACATCGGAGAAATCATCCTACCGAAAATTCACGAGTACGGTAAGAAAGATCGAGGACCATTGTATTTCCCTTGCTTGATTACGGGTTTATGTGTTTCCGCAGGTGTGCCTATTGAAGAAACGAATGAATACACCCCCCAAGAAGAGGATGGACCAGGGAATTCTGCCACAAAGTCATGCAGATAACACAAGCAGAACCTGTCCAGGCAACACCGCAGCAGTTCACTGCCGATACTGCTATCGGGGCCCAGTACACGGCAGATATGCCTGGTACTGCCCACACCTCTTCCGCAGCAGACCCGTATCAATAACTCTTGCAGCGAATGGCCGCGATGGATCTTCGACAACAACGGTACATGGAGTACCAGCGGGACTTCAATGGCACTCTCGCACAGATGATGTTGCACGCCTTCCCGGGCCAAGGCGTACAATTCCCGGAGTTCCCAAGCAATATGTTCGTTACTGCCGCACCCTACACCGAGACTACACCAGCCCCAGGAGGACCGCGATCGTTCTTCCATCCGGACCCTCAGCCCCAATACCAGGCTGCTGGACCATCTAGGCCAGCAGATTCTACCGCGGCCTCATCTGTCAGCCGAAGGCCATCCAAGCGGAGAGCCGTTTTCAGCACTCCACCAAGATCGCCAATTATTATGGGCTATCCGCCGAGATAGATGCTTATGTACACCAAGGCTCTACTGCCGCCGGCCCAAGCACACACCACACCGGAGGAGCAACTGCGATGGGAGGAGGAACGGACGTGATGATAACCGAGGAGATGGCGGATGTTGAAGAAGGAGAAGAAGGAGAAGCCCCGATGCATAGGACCCCACCCACTCGAGTCCAGCTGCCAAGGCAAGCAAAGGCGCAACCATCACCCTCCCCAAGGACAAAGCACATGGCATCTAGGCAACGGAGAAAAATTGTTACGAGCAGCTCTTCGGAGTCGCTCTAAAATTCTTTGTCCTTTATTCCATATTCAATTGCTTTTACTATCTTTCCTTGCTGCGTATAATTCATATTCTGTTTGTTGTTTATTCCTTCAAAATATAAAGCATTGAGGACAATGCTTGGTTTGAGTTTGGGGGTGCAGATTCACTGCCAAGGCAGCAATCTACTGCCGCGGCCTTGCCAAAAAGGGAGTATTCCAGTGATTTTTCTTTAATTTTTTATGCTCCCCGCCTTACTTGAATTAACTGCCTACACTCTTGCACTGCTCATCATCAGTATTGCCTTAGTTTATTCTTTAAGGCTATAGAAATCTTTCTCCTTACCATGTTTAGGTTCTGTTAAGAGGGCTTAACCTTAGGATGCTTAAGGATGAAAACTTAGAAGCTTACTATAGGAAGAACTTTAAACACTTTTGGGACTTGTGGATTATAGGAATTCTTTTAATGAACTTAGGTGATAAAGACTTAGATTTTTGGAAAAGTAACTAGAGGTGCCTACCACCGGCTCTAGAAAATCTCTTCTTCATGCTAGAGGTGCCCGAAATTGGCTCTAGTATGTATTAAGGAATATTAAAAAGAAAAGACAAAAAGGTTTTTAGTGAAACACAAGTCTTTGAGGTGCCCGAAATCGGCTCAAGATTTGGGGTTTGAAAAAGAAGAGAACACTTAAGCCAATGTCTATTTTTCTTGAACTTAGAGTTTATCTAAGAAAGCCTTTAATCAACTTGTCCACAAAAACGCACACACTCACAATCCTATAGTTTGTTTCTAGGTAATTTCTTAGGTAGCCGAATGGTTAAAGCTTAAAGATAGGCCTAGCTATGGTGGGGAGAATAGATGGACATATAAGACCAAGAGAGAGTAGAGTTCGGCAAATTGATGGTTTGCATTGCTTGAGGACAAACAATAGTTCGAGTTTGTGGGTGTAATAAGTGCTCAACACACTATCACTTTCTACTCCTTTTATCGACATTTATCACCAAATTTCACCCACTTGAACCAATGCATGTGCTTAATGTGATATATTTAGAAGTTATACTTAAATAGATAATATTTATAGAAAAAGGCATGTTTTACTGCGTTTTCACATCTGTGTAGGAAAACCATTGCCGCGGCAGGGACAAAGCCGAGGCAGGACCTGATGCCGAGGCAGCAGCAGGAAGACAGGAAGCAAAGTGATAGGCGATGGAAAGACAAAAATCCAAGGAACGTGTCTGGACTTGAAGCCCATGAATCAGAGCTGGTTAGCACAAGGAAAAGCCCAAAGGAAGACCACGCGGGAAAGCCCCCTTAGCCGAATTCAAACTTGGAAATATAATATTATTATGTACTTGTTCCCTACTCCAAGTTGTATTCTACTTAGGAAAGGTTTGCCCTAGGTCTAGCCTATATAAAGACCTAGCCACCCAATGTATCACACATCAAAATACCTAGGGAGAGCCGACTTCTACTCTTGTTTCTTTCCTCTCCATCATGTTCTAAAACCTTCATAAGGTTTAGGTGAAGGTTGTGGAGTATTTGTGAGAGGAGATTGTAATTTGTCTTTTATTCAATGCAATAAAGATTATCAAGGTTTGCTTATCCTTTGTTATTCCTTGTTCTTGCGTTCAAGCCTGGGAGGGAAGTTTGTGAGTAATCCATTTATCTAAGCTCGGGAGAGTTAGATTCACGAAAGGGGTAAGTACGGTGTTTCAATCGCGAAATACTAACTCGGCCTAGGGATAGGTTAAGAGTTTCAGCGGCTAAAAGAAGTGTGAGATTGGTTGGTGAGTATAATTGGTTCACACCGGGAGGTATCATCAAGGACTAGTCATCAACAGCACTCTGACTTAGGGATAAGCGGAGTCATTCAAGGACACTTTGCCGAACTTTGGTAAAGTCTGCCCACGAGCAAGGGATTGCCACGGCAGACAGCGTTATCGCTGCCCAGGCAGTAAACTGCAGTGTTGCCGAGGCAGAGATATGCGATTGCATTGGATAAAGACAAGTCAATCAAGTCCACAATACAATACAACTGGATCCTGGCCCATCTCTCTCTCTAATATTTCGACTCTTTGTTTTTATTCAATTATTTTAGTTTAAATAAATCACACCAATTCACTTGTGCTTTTATCTTTCCACAGAGCAAGGAGATAAAGGAAGCATATTAAGTATACAGTCCCTGAGGAGACGATAACTCGATAACATACTTATCACTTATTACTTGCGATGTGTCCGCTTGCACTAAACGCGCACTTTTGACACGCGACAATGCTCGTGTTATAGCTATGAATATGTGAATATGCATGTGTTTCAATGATCATGAGATATTATTATAAAAAATTTTATATACATATGATGCTCCCATGGTTTTGTTTTGAAAACATGAGAAAATTGATTTTTGACTTAAAACTTGAGTATTGGTTTTGTATTGTGATGAGTGTTCAAAAGTATTGTTTTTATTACCCTTTTTACTCACATTATTGTTAGACTTAAGCATATTATTAATTATATTATTAGTAATTCATACATACTTACATAATTTCCTTATTTGTCATATTTATTTCATGTCTTGGTTAATTTTTTTGGAAAAGGATATTGTTGTGGTTTATTTACATGTTTGCAGGATTCCTTACTTGATGAGAGCTACAAAATAGGCAATAAATTAGTGGAGATAAGGTCAATAGGAGAGTACATGAAAAGATTTGGAGAATAAAGCAAAGAAGGAAATAGGTGATGAGAATCAAATGAGAATGGAAATATTCTTTGTAATTATTTCCAATTCAAGATTATTCCATCACCTAAGTCAACCGATCAAGCCATTAAAAAGAGAGCTTGTCATCTACAACAGAGTGAGCCGATCGTGAGAGAGAGTGAAGAAGTAGGTTGCGATTTCTATTGTATTTTCTCTATAATTTTTGAGTGATGAGAGGATTTACTCTTTGGATATTTCGCCCAGCCATGAACTGATTCTAAGTTGGCTTGGGTTATTCTATGTTATGGATCGATTTAGTTTGAATTTTTTATCTAAGTGTGTGAGTGTTCTTAATTAAGGTTTTCCTATTCTTGGAACTTAAATTGTTAACGAGAGAATTGGGAAAAGACCTCAATAAACGAATTATTTATCCAGATTCGGGAGAATTGATTTCATGTAACGAATAGGCATGGTTCAATCCAAGTACGAAAGAACTAATCCGACTTAGGGATAAGTGCAAGATTTCAACGGCTAATAGAAGCAATGCTTTGCCGAACCTTAAAGATAGTCGCCCAAATTGCCCATGAAATTCCCTCATCGCAATTGCCCAAACCTTCTACAAATTGAAAACTCGAAGAACTTACATAAGCAATCGATTTAGCCCAATTGCCGGAACGAGTTGAGCGGTGCGAGCACCACTTATGAAGAAGAAATCATTAGACAGTCATTCCATAATTCAGAATAACTCAGTCTCATTTCTCTTATTGATTGCTCTAATTTATTTTATTTACTTATTTTATTATTTTCATTTAAATATCAATTCTATAAACCACTTGTGTCTTTATTTTTCAGTGCAAGAAATTAAATTCCGGAAGAAGCATCAATCCCTGTGGAGACGATATCTTGCTATACTATAACTTGAAACGTGTATACTTGCACGTATTTGCGAATGTAACGACCCAAAAATGGGCTTAGAAGTTAGTGAGCCGGTTTAGCCTAGCTCGGGATTAAATACTCAAAAATTAGTTTTTAATCAAAATAAATTGAGGAAAAATATCCTAAAATTCTTATTTAACATATATTTGACTTTGGTCAAATCAATTTTGAAAATTTACCCTTAAATCCCTAGGATTTAGAAATTTGTGACCATTTTGTAAAAATTGAAAACTTCGAGGACAATTTTATAAAACAAACCAAAAATTTGAATCTTTAAGGGTCTTTGATCCAATTATAATCCAAGTTGGTCTAGGCTTTCCAAATTTTAATTAATTAAACCCAAAACCTATTTTAAATTAAATAACTTAATTAAACCTAATTTTAAACTCTTAAACCCCTTTTTAATTAACCTAAACATCACATATTTTTCTAATTTTCGTTTTTCCTCTTTGGAGGCAGCCGTTCATCAAGTTTTCAAGGTAAAAATTCATTCTTTTTCAATTAAATTCGTTTCTAATAATTATAATAACTTTTCTTCTTTAAATTTTCTTGTTTTCTCATCGTTTTCTCGTTTTAAAACCCGGAAAGCGATTGGATCAGTTTTGGAGGTGAGATTTCATCAATCTTCTAGAACAATAAAGTTTTTTACTGAAATTCCCAAGTTATTGGCTTGGAGTTTTTGTTTTAATCCTATAATTTCATAAAAATCGATTTTTCGACTAAAAATCTCAATTTTCGTTCAAGGATTTTGATCCGCTGTTTTTGAATCCTAAATTCATGATTTTGAATGTATTATAATGTTTATAACATGTTTTAAACATATATAATCCTGGACTATAGGTTTAGGAGAAGTTTGGTAGTTTTCGGAAAGTTTTCAGTTAAGGTTTTGATAGGTTTTAAGGTTTGTTGAGTGGGGGTCCGACTTGGGGTTTGTTGTGTGCGATTAGGAGCACTAAATCCTTAGTTTTTATGGTTTTATTTTCTTGATGCTAATTATAATTGATGATTGAGTATATATTGTTGGGGTTTATTTTTGGGTACCCATTGCTCTAACTACTACTAGGAAATTATTTTATATTATACTTGAGCTACTTAGAACTTGCTTCGCGTTGGCCTCACAAGTTCTGCAAAATGTTTTTGTATGTTAAAATTATTTTTCTATTTTATTGTGCTTGATATGGGACCGAAAAGAAAGCTAAAACTTGGTAATAGAAGAGTTGTGGAGATCAAAAAGTGTAGTTAGATTCGTGTTGTGATATCCGATCTTGAGTTGACTGGTTCCTCGATCGTGTTTGAGTGTAAAGTGGTTTTGAATAAGTTTAGTTTGAGAATTAGTTTTGTTGTTAAGTAGTAGATGACTACATCACTAAGAGTGTCTTTGGGAGTTTCAAATTGCTTGTGTGCAAGGTGAATCGAATGTGTTGGAAACGTTCGGGTTATAATGTTGTTGTGTATTCTTAAGTGCTAAGTGTCTATGGTTTTGGACGTTGAAGAGATAGAAAGTTGAAGTTTTGGAGTGGAGGATGTTGTTTGTGAGTATGGACAATAATCATGCATAGTATAGGAGCACCTACATGCATATACATTAGACATCTTAGGACATGCATACATTATTGAGCATGACATTAGATTGCATTTGCATACACTTGCATAGGCATCTAGGGTGACATATAGGACTCATACATACATTGTCCATAACTACAAACGTTTTCCTCTTGAAAATTAAAGTTATGTTGTGATCAATCCTGTAGGGAGAAGATGTAGGTTTAAAGAGGTGTCCAAAAGATGCTCTTGTTGGAGTTGAATCTATTGTGTAATGAGTTGAGTTATTGTTCTGGTTGGAAAGTAATTCTTGATAAGGATTGGCTAGATGGGTTAGAGTTATGGATGGTTAAACCGAGGATAAGTGCCTTGAGTTTGATGGGACTTGGGGTTGGCTATTAGTGAAGCGGAAGGTTGAGTTTTGCAAGGTTCCTTTGACGAAGGTTCAGTTTATGTAGGAGGAGTTTTGTTATCAGCATGATTAGTAAAAGTACTACATGGAATTTTCTGTTTGGTATGGTTTAGGAGGTGGTTAGGTCAAGTGTGTAACTGATCTAGTGTTTGTTTTAGAAAGTACTAGTTGGGTTTTTTGAAAAGAAATGAAAATTTTGGAAAACGATTTAAGGTGATGAAGGATGCATAATGGACTTGTGTGGACCTTGAGAGGTGGTGGTTGTGTCGTTTGACTTAGCTTTTGCATGTTAGGTTCATAAGGAGTCGTGTCAGGTTTTGCTTGGGTATGGTCAGGTTGTTAAGGAGGTTTCGGATGTAATCCTTGGATATCTCTGCATGGAGATGTTGTTTAATGAGGAACATTGGGTAGTTTGTAGTCATTATTGGTCAAACAATTATATAGACTCCTTTTATCGTCAAGAGGTGTTGCGAGCGACTGTGTT
Source organism: Abelmoschus esculentus (assembly GCA_035048815.1). Taxonomy (NCBI): domain Eukaryota; kingdom Viridiplantae; phylum Streptophyta; class Magnoliopsida; order Malvales; family Malvaceae; genus Abelmoschus; species Abelmoschus esculentus. Next base: position 5,384,498 of record JAUCBN010000056.1, on the reverse strand, counting down.
TGTTGAGTTTTCCATTTATGGTTGGTTTTTCTCCTGTATTGTTGTTTCTTAATGTTAAGAAGTATGTTAAGGTTAGTGGACGGAGGAGTAATATTAAGTTTGGCTAGGTTAGAGAGGCACAAGTTTGAACTTGGAATAATCTAAGTGAAATAAGAGTTGATTGACTATAGTGTCGTGTTGTTTAGTGGTCCAGCTAGTGAGTTGTTGTTTGGAAAAACTTGTGTGTGTAGTTCATCAAGGTTGTTAATGGTGTGTTGCTGAGTTGGAGATGGTGATATAGTCTTTAGATGAGACATTGTCTTTTGGATAAGGATGATGTTGTGTATTGACACAAAAGGGTTAGAAGTGCCTTGTGTTGCATGATGGGTTGAATCTGAGTTGCTTAGCGTGACTTGGGTTGCTTAAGAGTTATGTCTTGACAGGTGTCGGTTTAATAGCGTAAGTTAAGAGTGTTGTGAAGTTAAGAAAAGTGTTGGCACGGTTAAGTTTATCAAAATATGTTGGTCTAGTGATAGAGTTGTAGGTGGGACTTTTCTTGGATAAGATGTTCTGAGGTAAGTTGTTATCGGATGTTTGGTGGAGCCGTGTGTGCAGGGCACACAGTTGAGGTTGTTTTGTTGGGTTTTAGCTGTGGTGTTGGTTGTCTTTTATGTCTATGTGGTACGTGGTTGTATTGTATGGTACTATAAGTTAAAATGTTATCTTAATCAAAGTTTGTGATAGTCTTTTGCTATACATTTGGAAATAAGGAGTTGTGAAAGGAGTTTGTAAGCTTGTTTTGTGGACTTGTTTTGGATTAGGATGAGTTAAAAGTGAATGTTTATTTTGCCGGTAAGTTGAACTTGAGAGTCAGTGTTCTTTGAGAATGTTGTTGTCGTCTAAGGTGCTAAAGTAGAGGTGTGTTAACAAATCTCCGTAAGTTTTGTGACGTGGTTTCTTAGCAGTTAAAGGAGAGTGTTTCCTTTGAGAATGGTTGGAGCGGGTGAGTAGTATGTTCTAATGTGATAAGGTTTTGAGACATATTATGGGTTTCCAATTGAGTTTATGGGTGTTCTCTCGTTAATAGACATGTAACTGGTATGAGTGAGTTATCTAGGTCTAGAAAGGTATGTTAAGATGTTGTGACATGAATCTTATGGGTTTTGGGTAAAGATGTTACCATTGTTAAGCTTTTGTTGGTGAAACTTGTTATGTGATATTACGTTGAGCGGGGCTCGATGGAAAGTTTTGGTTTTTGCCATGTATATTTGAAATATTCTTGAGAAAGTTAAACTTGTTACTGGTAGATAAGAGCTTTTGCAGTTTTCTGGAAGTCGGATGCTAACCTTAAGTAAGGTAAGGTTGGGTTGCTAGAAAAGAAAAAGGTTTTTATTTTGGCTTGAGTATGCAATGAGTGTTGAGACGAACCATGGTGTTTTTGGTGTATCGTTGTTCGGGATATCGTTGAAAGTTTTGATGGCAGGTGATGTTATGATGAAAGTAATTCTTATCTTTATGAGATGTATGTTGGTATCTTGGTTTTTGATAGCAAAGGTCCTTTGTGGTAAGATCCTTGTGTTGATGAGAGTGTTTTAGTGGCGTAATGGTGAATGGGAAGTCACGAGGGAGTGAAAGGAAGTTGTGAATGAGCAATTTACTTAAGTCTTTTCATGGTGAAAATTTCGAGGACGAAATTTCTTAATTGGGGGAGAGTTGTAACGCCCCAAAACTAGGCTTAGAAGTTAGTGAGCCGGTTTAGCCTAGTTCGAGATTAAATACTCAAAAATTAATTTTTAATCAAAATAAATTGAGAAAAAATATCCTAAAATTCTTATTTAACCTATATTTGACTTTGGTCAAATCAATTTTGAAAATTTACCCTTAAATCCCTAGGATTTAGAAATTTGTGACCATTTTGTAAAAATTGAAAACTTCGAGGACAATTTTGTAAAACAAACCAAAATTTTGAATCTTTAAGCGGCTTTGATCCAATTATAATCCTAGTTGGTCTAGGCTTTCCAAATTTTAATTAATTAAACCCAAAATCTATTTTAAATTAAATAACTTAATTAAACTTAATTTTAAACTCTTAAAACCCTTTTTAATTAACCTAAACATCACATATTTTTCTAATTTTCATTTTTCCTCTTTGGAGGAAACCGCTCATCAAGTTTTCAAGGTAAAAACTCATTCTTTTTCAATTAAATTCGTTTCTAATAATTATAATAACTTTTCTTCTTTAAATTTTCTTGTTTTCTCATCGTTTTCTAGTTTTAAAACCCGGAAAGCGATTGGATCAGTTTTGGAGGTGAGATTTCATCAATCCTCTAGAACAATAAAGTTTTTTACTGAAATTCCCAAGTTATTGGCTTGGAGTTTTTGTTTTAATCCTTTAATTTCATAAAAATCGGTTTTTCGACTAAAAATCCCAATTTTCGTTCAAGGATTTTGATCTGCTGTTTTTGAATCCTAAATTCATGATTTTGAATGTATTATAATGTTTATAACATGTTTTAAACATATATAATCCCGGACTATAGGTTTAGGAGAAGTTTGGTAGTTTTCGGTTAAGGTTTTGATAGGTTTTAAGGGTTGTTGAGTGGGGGTCCGACTTGGGGTTTGTTGTGTGCGATTAGGAGCACTGAATCCTTATTTTTTATGGTTGAAACAGGACAAGAAGTTGGTGATCACATTTGAAGAAGTTTTGGATCGAATCGGTGACTTGTCGGACAAGAAACAGTTATTGGTGAGTGGATTATGAGGGCTGCCGATTTGTTTTTTTTAAAATGTGTTTTCAAAGTTTTGGGGTGTAGGGAAGGTGTGAAAAACCTCCCTATACTCGGAAGTAAGTTTAAAGTTTTGCTTTCTTAAATATTCCTATATTATGTCGTGTTTTTACAACATTATTTGTTATGCTCTTGTTGTGTTGTGCATATGTGATTATGCATGTTTATAAATTCTCATGAAACCTTTTTTAAAAAGATTTTATAAGCATTCAATGTTTCCAAGGTTTTTTTTTGAAAAATAAGATAAAAGTGGTTTTATCAGTTTTTGCAAGTTACGCGTGAAAAGTGGGATACATGTGATTTGAATTCTATTTTGAATTAAGTTTTGAGCATTGATTTTTGATAATATATTTGCTAGTTAAGTGATGAACCTTATAGGATAAGTTGATCGATCAATAGGGTCTAGAGTGCACTATAAACATTCAAAAGTCGTATGTGTATAAATTCCTTGTGTGTTGCATTTTGCCTTTTATTCTAATGCTATGTGATGGGAGTAGTACTGTCACAAACGGGTTGATCGGAGTAGTACTGTCACCTGATACCAAGGTGAGATAATTCATGTTGAGAGTAGTATCAACATGCGCATGCTCTAGGAGTAGTACTAACATGCGGTTGCCCGTTTATCCTAACGATTTGGAGTGGTACAAATCAGATCACTAGCACCAATATATGTTTTTACTTTTCAAAGGTAAGTGTCATGGTTTTCACTTGATTGCATATGGTATTATGCATGCGAGGTTTTGTGCATTGGTATGAATGTGATTTAAGCATTGCTATTTTGTTAGCATGTAAGACTTGAGCTTTGTGCATTGAGATGCATGTGTAAGCATTGCTATGTGAGTAGCATGTAAGACTTGTGTTTTAGCTTTTAAAGCATGTGACTTTAAAAAGGGCTTTACTAAAATTTAATGATGACATTGTTAGCCATGGTTTGATGACACTTACTGAGTTTTAAAAAGTGGTGTTGTTAGCCATGTTTGTTTTGTTTTATAAAGAGCATGACATGTTATTTTAAATTAATGAAATTGGTTTAATATGGGTTGCATTGTAAGGTGTTTTTACACTTGTTTTTATCACTCACTAAGCTTATGCTTACCCTCTCATTTACCTTGCAATGCAGAGTAAATAATGTTGAGGCAGCAAAGGGAAGCAAGGATCTAGGTAACCGCCAAGTGAAAGCTCAAGTATGTCTTTATAACATTAGTAGTAGTGAGAGAGCAATGGGTATGGGTTACCATGTTAAGAATATTGTTATATTGATGAGACTTGTAGTAGTCGTATTCTTATACATGTTTGATGTTTATCTATGTTGATATTAGCTTTATGACTTTGACTTGAATTGTCTATTGATATTCCATTAGTTATAATAAAAATTATATTAAAGCTTGATTCTTGATATCTCTATGTGTGAATCTGAGTGTTGTTGATGTTGAAGCATACTCTTAGGAGTTGACTATATTGTTTATAACTAGGTTGAATTGCATCTAGCTAAAATGCCTTGATTTGTGCTTAAAGTGTTTTTAGGTGAATATGAATATAGAGAATGTCATGAAACATTTGGAGGCTGGAAATAGTTCCTAAACTTTGAGTATGCAATTAAATTACTTGTAAATACTATTTTAAGTTGAAATTTGAGATACAAGCATGTAATAAATTTAATTAAATGTTGATAACTTTAATTTCATAATTGGTACTTAAATTTGTAGAAAATTACAATTAGATCCTTACAACTTGATGGGTTAAATTATGACTCGTTTCTTATCGATTTCCGCTGCAATTGAACTTAGTCCTTGCATGAACATGTAGGATCTAATTAAAGCATCTAGATAAGATAAAATGAAAATAAAATTTAGGGTTGTTTATCGTGGCGAGTCTCCGGATTAGCCTTGATATTCCCCGTGTAACTCGTTCGAGTCGTGTGGTGTCTAGACCGAGTCGAGGGGGTTACAGCGAAGCACTTAAAATACACAACATTTTTTGTTGGATATTGAGATGATGTTAATAGGGATAAGTCGATCGATCGATAGGATGTTAGTGCACTCTTTATATATATACAAAATTTGTATACGTGAGTAAATTCCTTAGTGATGCATTAGAGTTATTGCTTGAATTTTGGTATATGTGTTGTATTGAATTTAAGTGTAACTTATCCCGGAAGCTAAGGTAAGAAACATGTTTGGATTTAATCCATTCGTGCGCACGAGCTAGCTTATGCGTGGTATGAGTAGGTGTTAGAGCCCTCATACGTGGTATGGTGACGGTATATTCCCATACGTGGCATGACTTGGCATTGATGTCTTCATGCGAGTATTCGTTTATCAAAACAATTAGAGGTAAACTAATTGGATCACTAATACCAATACAAGAAAATACAAGTGTTATATTTTATACTGATTTTCATTGCAAATAGAGTTTGCGAGAGTTTGACTTTGGTTTCAAATGTTTTATAAGCCTTGCTATGTAAAGCATGTAAGTCTTGAGTTTTATGGATTAGTTCCACGTGATAAAGCACTTGCTGAATTTTACTATTGTTGACATTGTTAGCCACGAGTGATTATTTTATAGAACATGACTTTTTTTTTAAATTGATGAAATCGGTTTAATATGGGCTACATTGCAAGGTGCCTTTATATTTACTTTTATTCACTCACTATGCTTATGCTTCACTCTTAATTTCCTTGCAATGCAGAGTAAATAAAGTTGAGGCAACAAAACGGAAGCAAGGATCCAGGTAACCGTCAAGTGAAAACTTGTTGAGGATTCAAACTTGTTGAGATAGTGCTTAAAATGTGATTGATTCTTGTACAAGTATACACATCGAACAAGTAATAAAGTGTGTAAGTGAGATCATTCCCACGAGGATTGGGTAGGTTATTTCAAAAATAGTTAACATACACAAAAGATAAGATAATCATTTGTATGAACATATGCTAAAGCAATTATGCAATTTTCACCAAAATGCTCTAGCAAAATAAAAGTGTCACTGAGGTTGTAGTAGTAAAATAAAGCTTGTCACTGAAAAGCGGTAGCAAAATAAAACAGATAATGGAGAAATAAATAAAGCAACACAAACACAATATAGAGAAGATTTTCAAGCTTAAGACAGGCTAGGCTTGCTACGGCAAAGATCTTACTTTTTCTCCTGAAGCTTATTGTTCCGCGGTTTTAACAAGTGTTCAACAGAGTTTACTAAAAATGCCTCCACTATCCCTAGTCAGAAGGCCTAGCACTCGAAAATGCTAAGGCATTACCTCTCGGTCTCAACCCTAACACTTCTAATGTTGATAAAGTTCTACCCCTTTTAGTCGTTGAAACTCTTCCTTATCCCTAAGGCGAGTTAGGATTCTGCTCCCGTAGTAACCTCATTATTCAAGTTGGTCTAGCTTTGTCTATCTTTGTCTATCCCTATATCTAAGCTTCCCGAACCCCTTAGCTATGGCTATCTCCCGATGCTCTTACAAACTATGGTTTAAGAAAAAAAAGGTGTTAGCTTTCTTGAACAAAACACTTAAATAAACAATCAAAACAGTAGACATTCATTCAAATAAAATAAAAGATCATCTATAAAAAGCCTAAGTCATACTAGTTTAGTTCATGGCTAGGTAAGACAAACTATTCAACTTTCGTCCCTTGAAATACATTTTCAACAAATTAGAAAAGAGGTAAAGCAAAGTGAAGAGGAAAGAAGTCCCAAACGCATGTGCCATGAAGCTTTCCTAGCTTGCCACTCCTCCCGAAGTCGCGCAAATCCCTTGCTTGAAGGTCTCCAACAATGGTGGCTCGGCTAGAGGTTGAAGACGAAGGAAAGTGGCTGCCTTTCTTATTTCTTCTTCCTCATGCTCTCTCAAAGTTCGCTCCTTTTCTCTTTGCCTTTTTAGCTACTTTTTTAGCTCTATTTCACCACGCCTTTTAGAAGTAGGCTTAATGTTGTATTTATAGGAGGTCTATAGGGTTTTTTTGCCCTAATGGTGCAAAGAATATTCCTGACATTTTCTGCAGAGAATTGCAGCAAAATGCAGGGTTGTAGGGGAGGTTCAGCTGGTTTGGAAATACCACGTGAGGATAGTGGGTTGTAGGTGTATCCTTTCTTCCATTTTGTTTTTTCCGCCCAAAATGTTGTAGCAAATTGAAGTCCGATCCAACACCTTAAAAATATGCTACAACATCTCTTCCAATCTTTCAACTTTGCCCCAACAACTTCACATCACAACCAACAAAATACTCTTCAAAGCAGCATCTCTAAAAATAAAAGGAAAAAGAGAAAATAAAATAAAAACCTAATCTAAATGCAAATGCACATGAAAATGCAACTAAATGCAATGCAAATGAACTTGAAATCAAATAAAACCTTAAGTAAAAGGGTATAAAATATACGCTTTTTAGAGCGTTAACACCCCCCAAACTTAAGATATTACTTGTCTTCAAGCAATGACATATAAAAATGCTATGGTATTACTTTCAATCATTGACTGCAGTTTAAGAAGAACATCAATCCTCAGAATAAAAATATTGTAGCAATCTACATGATATTGAGAAATTCAAGAACTTAAACTTAGACAAGATGCCTTGCATGTGTGTGCGGGATTGTATTTAGCCTATGCTTAATAGTGTTAGAAAAATTCTAAGTTCCCTTATTCACTATACCCTAGTTCTTAAGATTACTCCCATGCTACTTATTTTTTCAATATAAACTGATTCGAAGGGTGTCAATTCATCACAACTACTGTCCTTAACTCTAGGTGAGTATGGAACAAACATTTCACCCCTAAGCTAGTAGGTAGAGTCATCCCGTGATAGCTTTCATTCGCTCATATGATGTAGCATTGTTTATTTATGTTTAGAGTTAAGCTAACTTTTGCGTAGAGGAGTGTCGTTCTACAGTTTTATGCTAAAGCATTTATTCATATCTTCTTTTTTTTTCTTTTTTTTCTTTATATAAACTACAGCAAAAAAGAGTTTCTTTCTTTTCGAACTAAGGCATAGATTCTAAGTTCTCTAGAAAATTCCTATCACTCAAGCATAGGAAAACATACAATCGTGTCGATTAAAATTCTAAAGCATCAAGTCCTAATTCAGTTCAATTTATTCTCAATATTTTCTAATTTTCAGTTCAAAAGTATTAAACTTCTCATCATCGGAAATTATTTATTCTAACCTAAAAGCTATCTCAAATTGAATATAATGTTGTAGCAAATTTACATGTATGCAAAATGAAATGAAAATACTATAGCAAAGACTTTACTACCCCAAACTTGAGGTTAGCATTATCCTCAATGCGACTAGAATGAAATGATATGCAAAAAGAAAAAAAAAAGAAAAAGTAAAGATGCTTACTTCTTGGTTGGTTTGGTTTTCCTTGTACCCTACGCTTAAGTCTCTTCACAGGTTGCTCCGGTGGTGACGGGTCAATGTAAGTTATCTCTGCTTCGGGCTGGTCTTGTGCGTCCGCCTCCTCGCGTACTACTGCTACATCAGGCGTCCGTTCCTCCTCCACACCGAATGAAGCATGTAGTCCAGCAGTTCGCTTCACCTTTCGACGTGGGATGGGAGCATCAAATGGATCAGCAGGAGGGGCCTCAACTCTAGGTGAGTTAAGGTCGAAATCCTCATTGCTTACTTGTATAGTCTGGGCCCCAAAGGACTTCGATTCAGTGGCGGGTCCTTTGCCTTTGTCCTTGGATGTTGCTCATGGACTGGTCGAGACCTAGTGTGATGCTGTAGCAGATGCGGCAGGGGTAGGGGAATACACTCTCTCTAGTTCTATAGTGGTCTTTTCTTGTTGCTACGGCGCAGGGCTATGCTCGGGCACTGGTGGAGGTTGTTGTTGCTGCTGCGGTGTATGCTAAGGAGGGACTGGTTCTAGTTCATCCTGGTGGAATATGTGAGTTGGGAAATCGAGGAAATTGTATCCACCATCCGGCTGTAATTCACGGAAATTCAATTGGAACACCAAATCTCTCTTCTGGACATAGTTCATGTATGTCATGAACTTGCCATGTAAGTCAGCCAATTGAATTTGCGTCCTTTGTATATTAGCAGCCAAGGTAGTGTAATATGCTGTAGCATTTTTCTTTCAGGCAGGAGGCTCTCTAGTTGCTAAAGCATTTTCTTCCGTTCCCATCAACTCTGAAATTTTCTTGAGATCGATTCTATGTCTTCCCTTCACTCGGTAATCTTCATGGTCTTCATACACTTGCTCCTTGCGACAAAGAGCAATAATCAAATAGGGGAAGACAAGGGGGCTTTGCTTCCTCTTCAGCATGACATGTGCTTCTTCCAAGATAATTTTGCCGATGTTAATCAAGCGCTTTTTTAGGATGGAATGTAGGAGTTGCAGTCTTGCTAGGTTCATTGTGGCAGTGTGACTGGTCAGCATCTGGTTTTGCTTGATAAAATGCATCCACAGTTTTCCTTCTGGCTTTAACGAGGTGCGGTCCACCATGGTATTTGCCTCTTCCCACTCAGTGTTAGGGACAGAGAGATTTTCCAGAAGGAAATCTGGGCTTTTACCAAGCATGGAAGCAATGAACATGGAGTGCTCGTCATCGTTGCCAACTCCATAAAAATCGTTGATGTGCTTCGCCGTGAAGGGGACTGTGTCTCCTCGCACATATACTGTTTGTTGTCCAAGCCTTGTGAAGTGGGCATAAAACTCCTTCACAAGAGACACATTGATGGCCTTTTGGTCTTTGTTGACGCTAAATTGGCGAGCGAATGCTTCCCACTTGTGTTCCTTCATTACTGCAACAACGTGCTCCGGTAAGTCTTTGATGGAGATTTCATCGAAGATGAAACCTCTGTCTTGATGCAACGATCTCCCCTTAATCTTTTGAAAGCGGTCTTTTGCTGCGTCATTTTCGAACTTGTGAATCTCTATCGGTCTTGCTTGAGCAGCAAGCCTCGAAGATTTTGTCGTGTTCTTGCAGTGCACCATTTTTGTGAAGTTTTCTTGGAAATTTTAGGGAAGAAGATGAGTTTTGGGGAAGAGGGGAACGGTTTGTTTTCTTTTGGAGAGAGGGAAGAGTAAAAAGTAATAATGAGGGTGTAAGAGGATTGGACGACTAGGGTTATTGGGAAGGAAAAAAGATGTGATGAGGGGTTAATTTGCTGGTGAGTGGGAGAGAGAAAAAGTTTGTAATTAATAAAAAAGTGAAAAGGTTGTAAAAGGGGGTTTTATCCTAACCGGACTCTTTTCCTTCTCCTTGGGAACTAACCGGATACATACTTAAGGGCTTTTCCTCTTCTTCCTTTGTGGCCCAATTCAAATAATTCCAAAAAATTTTCCCTCCAAGGTTGCAGCTTTGGTGCAGACTATTTCTTGTGCACAGTCCTGCGTCTGCACAGTGCTCTTTGAGTGCACAATACTCTGAAATTGTACCTCCAAAAATGACGTGTTGAATAGGGACAAAAGACATATAAAAGTAACATAAAAATAAAGATACCTACTTTTTATTCAAACTGAAATTAAAATGCGAAAGCAAATTAAAGAAGGGGATAGAAATGCTCAAGTATTTTGCAGGCTCGGGTCTTTCTTGTCACGCACAATTGGAGCTCCATTATAAAGCTTCATCCTTTGACCGTTGAACTTGAAGATTCGATCTCCTCTAAGTGTTTTTATCTCCACAGCTCCATAAGGATAAATCTTATGGATCAAGAATGGTCCAGACCATCTAGACTTTAACTTTCCTGGGAAAAGTTTAAGTCTCGAGTTATATAGTAACACTTGTTGTCCTTATGAGAAATGTCATGGCAAAAGATGTTTATCGTGCCACCTTTTTGTCTTTTCTTTATAAATCCTCACATTCTCATAGGCATTGGATCGAAACTCGTCCATTTCATTTAGCTCTAGAAGTTTTTTTTCTCCAGCTAGCTTAAAATCCAAATTGAACTTTTTGATGGCCCAATAAGCCTTGTGCTCGAGCTCCATGGGGAGATGATACGCTTTCCCAAAAACCAACTTGAATGGGGACATCCCTAAAGAAGTCTTGTAAGTTGTCCTATACGCCCATAAAGCTTCGTCTAGCTTCGGAGACCAGTCATTCCTTTTAGTGTTGACTGTCTTCTCTAAGATTTGCTTGATTTCTCTATTGGATATTTCAGCTTGGCCATTTGTCTGCGGGTGATATACTGTAGCAATTTTGTGCCTGACTCCATAGCGTTGCAATGCCTTAGCAATGAGCTTATTATCGAAGTGGGTTCCTTCATCACTGATTATGGCTCTGGGGACTCCAAATCTAGTGAAAATATTCTTGTGCAGGAATTTCAAGAATGTTTTTGAATCATTCCTGGGTGTAGCCACTGCTTCTACCCATTTACTCACATAGTCTACTGCTAGCAATATGTATAAGTCACTATAGGATGATGGAAAGGGTCACATGAAGTCAATTCCCCAAACATAAAAAAGCTCAATCTCAAGAATATTTTGCAACGACATTTCATTTCTCCTCGAGATGTTACCGGTTCTTTGACATCTATCATATTCCTTGTAAAATGCTTAAGCATCCTTGAAGAGTGAGGGCCAGTAGAATCCAGATTGAAGGACCTTTGCAACAGTCCTTGATCTACTAAAATGCCCACCACACGATGTTGCATGGAAATGGAACAGAATATCTTTTTGCTCTTCTTCCGGCACACATCGCCGAAGCAATTGGTCAACATATTGCTTGAATAGATATAGTTCATCACAATAAAAAAAAATTTGAATCATGCTTGAATTTTTTTCGACCCTGACTAAATAAATCAGGAGGCAAAATACCACTGACAAGAAAATTAGCTATATATGCATACCAAGGTAACGTTGTAGCATATAAAATTTTCTCATCAGGGAAATTTTCTTAGATCTCAAAATCTTCTCCTAAATTTTCTGTATTTTCTAGCCTAGATAGATAGTCTGCAACTTGATTTTCAATTCCTTTTCTATCCTTTATTTCAATATCAAATTCCTGTAGCAAAAGTATCCACCTAATAAGTTTTGGCTTAGCATCTTTTTTAGTCACTAGGTACTTGATTGCAGAATGGTCTGTGTGCACTATCACCCTAGTTCCTATAAGATATGCCCTAAACTTATCAAAGGCAAATGCTACAACAAGTAACTCTTTCTCAGTGGTAGTTTAATTAATTTGTGCATCATTTAGAGTTCTACTTGCATAATAAATAACATTGAAAATCTTACCTCTTCTCTGACCTAGTGTTGCACCTACTGCGTAGTCACTTGCGTCGCACATCAACTCCAATCGCTTAGTCCAATCAGGTGGTATTACTATTGGAGTTGAGGTAAGTCTCTTCTTTAATTCATTAAAAGCTCTGTGGCATTTTTCATCAAAGATAAAGGGTTGATTTTGCTATAGCAAATTGCAGAGCGGTTTAGAGATCTTCGAGAAGTCTTTGATGAACCTCCTATAGAAGCCAGCATGTCCCAAAAAGCTTCTAATTCCTTTAACAGTTGTTGGAGGTGGTAGCTTCTCCATCAACTCAACCTTTGCTTTGTCAACTTTAATTCCTTTGCTTGAAATTTTGTGCCCCAAAACCGTACCTTCGGTCACCATGAAATTGCACTTCTCCCAATTTAGTACAAGGTCGACTTCTTCATAGCATTTCAATAATTTGTCCAGGTTGCCTAAGCACTTTTCAAATGTTTCTCCAGACACAGAAAAATCGTCCATAAATACCTCCAAAAATTCTTCAACCATGTCTGAAAAAATTGCTAACATGCAACGTTGAAAAGTTGCTGGAGCATTACATAACCCAAATGGCATTCTTCGAAAAGCATAAGTCCTATACGGGCAGGTGAAGGTTGTCTTCTCCTGGTCCTCTGGTGCTATAGTAATTTGGTTGTACCCAGAATTTCCATCGAGGAAGCAATAATAAGCCTTTCCCGCCAATCGATCCAGCATTTGATCGATAAAAGGAAGAGGGAAATGGTCCTTTTTTGTTGCCTTGTTAAGCTTCCTATAGTCCACACAAATGCGCCAGCCTGTGACTGTCCTTGTCGGGAGCAACTCATTGTCCTCATTCTTAATTATTGTCGTGTCTCCCTTCTTAGGAACACAATGCACAGGACTAATGTAACCCTCTCGGCCTAGTCTAGACACCATACGACTCGAACGAGTTACACGGGGAATACCGAGGCTAATCCAGAAACTCGCCACGATAAAAAAACCTAATTTTGTTTTTTTATCTTATCTAGATGCTTTAATTAGATCCTACATGTTCATGAAAGGACTGAGTTCAATTGCAGCGGAAATCGATAAGAAACGAGTCCTAATTTAACCCAACAAGTTATAAGGACCTAATTGTAATGTTCTATAAATTTATGAACCAATTATGAAATTAAAGTTATCAACATTTAATTAAGTTCATTACATGCTTGTATCTAAAATTTCAACTTAGAATAATATCTACAAGTCATTTAATTGCATGCTCAAAGTTTAGGGACTATTTCTAGCCTCCAAATGTTTCATGACATTCTCTATATCCAATTTCACCTAAAAAAGACTTTAAGCACAAATCAAGGCATATTAGCTAGATGCAATTCAACCTATTTAATAACAATATATTCAACTCCTAAGAGTATGCTTCAACATTAACAATCTTATAAACATACGGAAGAACTACCTCAATATACTCAACATGATTTCTAGATGCATTCCAACTTAAATAACATCATAGATTCGAATCATAAATAGTCATGCTTCATTATCAATAACACTCAAATTCACACATAGGGATATCAAGAATCAAACTTCAATATAACTTTTATTATAACTAATGGAATATCAATAGAGAATTCAAGTTAAAGTCGTAAAGCTAATATCAACATAGATAAACATCAAACATGTATAAGCATACGACTACTACAAGTCTCATCAATATAATAAAATTCTTAACATGGTAACACATCCTCATTGCTCTCTCACTACTAATAATGTTACAAAAGACATAACGGAGCTCACACTTGGCGTTTACCTAGATCATTGCTTCCCTTTTGCTGCCTCAACATTATTTACTCTGCATTGCAAGGTAAATGAGAGGGTAAGTATATGCTTAGTGAGTGAATAAAAAAAATCATAAAAACACCTTGCAATGTAGCCCATATTAAACCAATTTCATCAATTTAAAAACATGTCATGCACTTTATAAAACAAAACAAACATGGCTAACAACGCCACTTTTTAAAAATCAGTAAGTGTCATCAAACCATGGCTAATAATGCCATCATTAAAATTTAGTAAAACCCTTATTAAAATCACATGCTTTAAAAGCTAAAACACAAGTCTTACATTCTAATAACATAGCAATGCTTACACATGCATCTCAATGCACAAAGCTTAAGTCTTACATGCTAACAACATAGCAATGCTTAAATCACATGCATACCAATGCACAAAACCTCGCATGCAAAATCCCATATGCAACAAGTAAAAACCATGACACTTACCTTTAAAAAGTAAAAACATATATTGGTGCTAATGATCCGATTTGTACCACTCCAAATCGTTAAGATAAACGGGCAACCACATGTTAGTACCACTCCCAAAGTATGCTCATGTTGTTACCACTCTCAACATGAATTATCTCACCTTGGTGTCCGGTGACAGTACCACTCCTATCAGCCCGGATGTGACAATACCACTCTCATCACACAGAATTAGACTAAAAGCCAAAATGCAACACACAAGGAATTTAAACACGTACGACTTTTGAATATTTATAGTGCACTTTAGACCCTATTGATCGATCAGCTTATCCCATAAGTTTCATCACTTAACTAGCCAATATATTATCAAAAAACAATGCTCAAAATTTAATTCAAAACAGAATTCAAATCACATGTATCCCACTTTTTACGCATCACTTCTAAAAATCGATAAAACTACTTTTATCTTATTTTTCAAAACAAAACCGCGGGAACATCGAATGCTTATAAAATATTTTTAAAAAAGCTTCATGAGCATTTATATGCATGCATAATCACATATGCACAATACAACAAGAGCATGACAAATAACATTGTAAAAACACGGCATAATAAGGGAACCTTTAAGAAAGCAAAACGTTTAACTTACTTTGGAGTATAGAGAGGTTTCTCACACCTTCCCTACACCCTTAAACCTTTGAAAACACATTTAAAAACATAACAAATTGGCAGCCCTCATAATCCACTCACCGATTTACCGAAACTCTCTCGATAAGTCACTCGAAAACGCGATTCGGCTTTCCGATCTCCCTCAAACTTGTTCCTATACCCCTTTACCTAATTCAAGCATCAAAACCAGAGTTTTTAGTGCATTATAACACACCAAATATCCCTCAAGTCGGTCCAATACATGGCAGCCCCTAAAAATACCATAAAACCTAACTGAAACTCACTAAAAACCTCTCCAAACACCCCTAAACCTTATATACGGGATTAGATAATTAAAAGTCATCTTAATTACATATAAATAATTCAAGATTCATGTATTTAGGCATCAAAAACAACCATGGAAAACCCTTGAACAAAAATAAAGAAAACAATAGAATTGTTATCAAGATTTTAAAGATTGTTTCAATCAGCCAAGAACTTAGGAATTTCATTAAAGAAATTTAGTTTTCAGAGGTTTGAATTATTCTCACCTCCAAATTGATCCAACCTCCTTCCAAGGTTTAAAAACAAGTAAAACCGAAGAAAAACGAAGAGATTTTAAAGAAGAAAAATATAGGAAAATAAACCAACAAAATTTTATTAAAAAGCATGGATATTTACCTTGAAAATATGATGAAGAATATGTCTTGGGAAGGAAGAAACCAAAATATTGGAGAAGGGTTTAAAGAAAAATAGAGTTATTCAAGTAAAATCGAAGAAGAAAATTATAAAGAATTAACCGAACTAATTTTTATTGAAAACATTGATGTTTAAATTTGAAAATATGATGGAAAGGTTGCCAAGAAGATGAAAATTAGGAATTTTAAAAATAGGTTTAGGTTTATAACATAAAAATAGGTTTTTAGGATTAATATTAAGTGATTTGAGTTATTAATTAAAATTATGAGTTATTAAAATAGACCCTTGAAAGGCTTAGATCAGCTAGGATTAGGATTGGATCAAATCCCCTTAAAGATTAAAAGTTTTGGATTAATTTATGAAATTGTCCTTAAGTTTTCAATTTTTACAAAATAGTCACTAATTTCAAAATCGTAGGGATTCAAGGGTTAATTTTCAAAATTGATTTGACATAATTCAAATATATACTAAATAATGATTTTAGGATACTTTTCCATAATTTATTTTGATTAAAAATCAATTTTTAAGTATTTAATCCCGAACTAGGCTAAACCGGCTAAACCGACCCACTAAATTCTAGGCCCATTTTTGGGGTGTTACAACTAACCCATGAACTTTGAGAAATTGGGTATATGATTCCTACATCCAACCACTTGATAATCTCCGTCATCACTACCTTCTTCATTGTTGGGTTTAGTCGTCTTTGGGGCTCAACAGAATTGTTGTGGCATTCTTCTAGCAGGATCTTGTGCATGCAGATTGTAGGACTGATGCCCTTCAAATCGGACATGGTCCAACCTATAGATTTCTTATATTGAGATAATAAATTCACAATACTAAGCTCTTGGTTAGGATCTAAGCTAGAAGAAATAATCACCGGCAAAATATTATGAGATCCCAAATAAACATATTTTAAATGCGGTGGCAGTGGTTTTAAATCTAGATATGGTGCATGTAATAATGATGGTTTAGGAAGAATAAATTCAGAGAAATCAATTGATTCAAATTTCATACCTGGCTTTGGCTTGAAATAGCCAATTTGTTGTTGCTCCAGAATGAGCTTCTTTTGCTTCTTCCTGATCATGCTCCTCCAGCGGTTTTGTAAATTCTTTCATTTTTGGAGAATTATCACAGCAAAAATCTATATTTTCTTCAGTTTTTGTAGCATTTATCCTAGCTATACAGTGACATTCGTCATTTTCATCCATGTACTTGAGGGTGTTGAAGATATTGATATTCATTGACTGATCTGCTACTCGCATTGTGAATTCTCCCTTTTCACAGTCGATGAGAATCCGACCGGTAGCTAGGAATGGTCGTCCAAGGATGATGGGTGCTTTATAGTCCACTTCACAATCTAGAATCAGAAAATCCACCGGGAACACGAACTTACCCACTTTTACTATCACATTTTCCACCTTGCCTTTTGGCCGGACATGAGAATGGTCCGCCAATTGCAAGATGACAGTGGTAGGTCGCGTACTCCCTATACCAAGCTTCTTGAATATTGCCTTGGGCATCAACTTTACACTCGACCCTAGGTCGCATAGTGCTCTCCCCATAAAATTGTCTCCTATGAAGCATGGAATAATGAAGCTGCCAGGATCTTGCCTCTTTATGGGAAGCTCAATCCTCCCAGAATAAAACTTAGATGCTATGACAACTATTTCAAAATTCTCAGCTTTTCTTTTCTTTGTAACAATATCTTTCAAAAACTTTGCATATGAGGGAATTTGATCAATAACATCTAAAAATGAAATATTTATATGAATTTGGTCAAGAATACGTACAAATTATTGAAATTGAAGATCCTCTTTGTGTTGCTTTAATCGCTGAGGGAATAGTGGTGGGGGTCTTACGTCCTCCAAAGGTGGTACTGGTACTGCTTCTTTTGCTGCAGCATCCGCCAGCTTCTCACCAAATGCCTCAGTATTTAACTTTTCTCCAATTTCTTCTTGAGCTGATTTTTCTTCTTGTTGCTCAGCTTCTTTTTGCTCCTGAATGGGGGTTTCTTCTTTCTCTTTTCTTTTGAACTGCTCCCCCGGGTTGATTTGTCTTCCACTCCTCAAGGTCAGCGCGCTACATTGCTCTTTTCCATGATTTTTAGTGAATTCAGTATCACTAGGCAAATTGCCTCGCGGTCTTGCCTGTAATGCTTAAGCAATTTGACCCACATGAGTCTCCAGCGATCTCAGCGAAGAGCTGTGACTTTGCAGTAATACTCCTTGGGTCTGCAACAGATTGCCTTGATTAGATATGTTTGTGGAATGCTCCTGTAATAGTGCCTTCGTTGATGTCATGAACTCCTTTATAGAAGTCATGAATTCTTGCAGCGAAGCTTCCAAAGAATTTTTGGGATTCTGATGATGAATTGATCCCTTGTTGTCATTTTACCATGTCATATTCCCTTGAAAACCATGAAATCCTTGTTTTGTTGTCATGGGTTATTGCCTACCCGAGCTGCTTGCTTGATTTTGTCCTTGATTACCCCAAGAAAAATTAGGATGTTGTCTCCACCCTGAGTTATAAGTGTTCGAATAGGGGTTGTTGGAATTTTTGTTGAAGTTTTCAACGTAATGTGCAGACTCGTGAAGAGTTGGGCAGTCTTTATCAAAATGGTTTCCACTACAATGTACACAGCTTACTGCTCTAGCATCTCGTACTTCATTGGGTTGTTGAAGATTCTTCAACATATTCGTGATAGCAAAATGTTGTGCTAAAACAGAATCATTCACATCGAACTCCAGCTTTCCTTGAGTTCTTCTTCTTGTCCCAATTCTTGTAGTTGGAAAATGATAATCATTGTTGGCTATTTTATCCAAAATATCAAATACTTCTTCAAGCGACCTGTCCAGCAGTGTCCCATTTGTTGAAGCATCTAACATCATCCTTGTGGGTGCATTTACTTCGTTGTAAAACATCACGATTTGAGTCCAATCTTGAAAACCGTGGTTTATACACCTTCTTAGCAAGATTTTATACCGATCCCAACACTCATGCATCGACTCGTCATCCCCTTGTCTGAAGGATGCTATCTCATTTCGCAATTGTGTGTTCATGTTGGGTGGGTTGTACATGCCAAAAAACTTTTGCAAAAAGTCGTCCATTACTCCATTGAACCGACTGGAATATCATTGAACCATTGTCTCGCTCGGTCTCTCAAAGAGTATGGAAATAGGTTGAACTACAACACATCCTCGTGTACTCCTTGTTGGCGGAACGAATCACAAACCTCCAAGAAAGCACGGATATGTTGTCGAGCATGCTCATGCGGAGATCCTCCAAACTGTCCTATCAAATTGAGCATATTAAACATCACAGGTTTGAGCTCGAAGTGTGCTGCTTGTATATCAGGTGTCACTATCCCAGAATTGAGGTAATCCAAGATCGGTGTTAGGTGATCTCGAATTGCCCTTGGTCTTGCTACAGCTTCAGGATTTGCTGCAGCATTTTGATTCTGAAAGCCTTGAGCAGGAAACATTGTTTCTCTTCTTCTTTACTCTCGCCTTCTTTTTCTAAAATACCT
Organism: Abelmoschus esculentus; assembly: GCA_035048815.1. NCBI lineage: Eukaryota > Viridiplantae > Streptophyta > Magnoliopsida > Malvales > Malvaceae > Abelmoschus > Abelmoschus esculentus. The sequence goes on along the minus strand of JAUCBN010000056.1, from coordinate 5,365,444 downwards.
TTCGATTTCCAGAATAAATGGTTTGAGGGATTCTCAAGGATTCACTCTGAGCATCCACTATCCAAAAAACTATAAAGAAAATACAAAGAAAACAAAGATTAAACAAAAACAAAAGACTCAACACACAAAAATTAAAAATAAAATATAGAAAGTATGAAAACTATGATTGAAATTGCCTATTGCCTCAATTCACCGGAAACGGTGCCAAAAACTTGTTTAGGATTCAAACTTGTTGAGATAGTGCTTAAAATGTGATTGATTTTCGTGCAAGTATACACATCGAACAAGTAATAAAGTGTGTGAGTGAGATCGTTCCCACGAGGATTTGGTAGGTTATTTCAAAAATAGTTAACATACACAAAAGATAAGATAATCCTTTGTATGAACATATGCTAAATAGCTAAAGCAATTCTGCAATTGTCACCAAAATTCTCTAGCAAAATAAAAGTGTCATTGAGGTTTTGGTAGTAAAATAAAGCTTGTCACTGAAAAGCGGTAGCAAAATAAAACAGATAATGGAGAAATAAATAAAGCTGCACAAACACAATATAGAGAAGATTTTCAAGCTTAAGACAGGCTAGGCTTGCTACAGCAAAGATCTTACTTTTTCTCCTGAAGCTTATTGTTCCGCGGTTTTAACAAGTGTTCGACAGAGTTTACTAAAAATGCCTCCACTATCCCTAGTCAGAAGGCCTAACACTCGAAAATGCTAAGGCATTACCTCTCAGTCTCAACCCTAACACTTCTAATGTTGATAAAGTTCTACCCCTTTTAGTCGTTGAAACTCTTCCTTATCCCTAAGGTGAGTTAGGATTCTACTCCCGTAGTAACCTCATTGTTCAAGTTGGTCTAGCTTTGTCTATCCCTGGATCTAAGCTTCCCGAACCCCTTAGCTATGGCTATCTCCCGATGCTCTTACAAACTAAGGTTTAAGAAGAAAAGGTGTTAGCTTTCTTGAACAAAACACTCAAAATGGTAAACATTAATTCAAATAAAATAAAGATCATCCATAACAAGCCTAAGCCATACTAGTTTAGTTCATGGCTAGGTAAGGCAAACTATTCAACTTTCGTCCCTCGAAATACATTTTCAACAAATTAGAAAAGAGGTAAAGCAAAGTGAAGAGGAAATAAGTCCCAAAAGCATTTGCCGTGAAGCTTTCCTAGTTTGTCGCTCCTCCCGAAGTCGTGTAAATCCCTTGCTTGAAGCTCTCCAACAATGGTGGCTCGGCTAGAGGTTGAAGATGAAGGAAAGTGGTCACCTTTCTTCTTTCTTCTTCTTCGTGCTCTCTCAAAGTTCGCTCCTTTTCTCTTTGTCTCTTTAGCTACTTTTTCAGCTCTATTTCACCACCCCTTGTAGAAGAAGGCTTGAGGTTGTATTTATAGGAGGCTTCTAGGTTTTTGTGCCCTAATGGTGCAAGGAATATTCCCTGACATTTTCTACAGAGAATTGCAGCAAAATGCGGGGTTATAGGGGAGGTGCAGCTGGCCTGGAAATACCGCGTGAGGACAGTGGGTTGGAGGGGAGGTGCAGCTAGCCTGGAAATACCATGTGAGGACAGTGGGCTGCAGGTGTGTCCTTTCTTTCGTTCTGTTTTGTCCGCCCATAATGCTGTAACAATTTGAAGTTCGATCCAACACCTTAAAAATATGCTACAACATCTCTTCCAATCTTTCAAATTTACCCTAGCAACTGCACATCACAACCAAAAAAATACCCTTCAAAGCAGCATCTTTAAAAATAAAAGAAAAAAGAGAAAATAAAATAAAAACCTAATCTAAATGCAAATAGAACTAAATGCAATGCAAATGAACTTGAAATTAAACAAAACCTTAAGTAAAAGGGTATAAAATATACACTTCTTAGAGCGTTAACAAAGCTCAAGTATTTCGTTTATAAACATTAGTAGTAATGAGAAAACAATGGGGATGGTTTTATCATATTGTGAATATTGTCTATGTCATTGAAACCTAACATAGTTTTATGCTTATACATATTGATGATATTCAATGTTGATGTTATTCTTACATGTGTATTTGAGATTATTGAAGTTAAGCATGTTTTTAGGAGTTGAGAGCAATTGAGCTAAGGAACCTTATGATATTTATGTTTTCTTATGAAGTAAGGAATCCTTGAGTTATTGGGTTATGTTATTTAAAGATTGAATTCATGTTTTTCTTAATTGGTTTATGAAGCTTGCAAATTGGCACTTTTATATGATTAATCAAGTACTTGATATTGATGATCTTGATATTGTTGAATGCCTTTCTTTTTCATATGATACTAGTGACATCTAGGATAGATTTCATATAGAGAACTTGTTGTGTCACATGATTTTGACCATTTAGGTGAAATTATGCATCTAGTCTATGTTGGTCACGTTCTATGTATGAAATCTAAAAATCTTGCAGCTTCTAGGCAGGTGGTATCAAAACGGAACTTACAATTTCGATACCCAAACAAAATAACGAAGGATAAGCTGGAAAATAAGCCTAGGTATCAGAACAGTAAGTTATGGTTTCGATATCGTATGATGAACACAAGCAGGTGTATCGATACGCTGATCCCGAGTTTTGAAAACAAATTCAAATCGTATCGGAATGTGGACCAAGTTGTATTGAAATGTGGACTTGCTACGCAGGGCATCGAATTAGTAATCAAAGGCGTATCGATTCACGTTTCGCTACACTCCAAAATGATATCAAATAAAACTCAAAAGCACAAGTATTGTGTTTGAGATTTATCTTCCTCTGAGAAGCATTTACTCTAAAATGGGTTAAACCTTATGTATCCATGAAGTTTGAACCCCTTTGCATCGAACTTTCTGCCTCAAAGTTCTTTGTGCTATATTGCATCGGCCCTTCTACGAAGTCTGTTTCCCTCGATCTCATCCTCTCATCTGACTTGATTTTTGAAGCTTTCTTCTTGCATCGACCCTTTTTCCTCGAAGTTCGATGCTTCCTCTTGCATTGGTGCTTCTTACTTGAAGATCTTTGTTTTTTTCCCACCTTGCCCATAAGTGGTATCTCCACGGTCGCTATGTCCCTCTTCGGCTTAGCTCCCTTTGAAACTTTTTGAATCTATGAAGATGTTTCCAATTTTTACTCAATGATGGGGAATTATTGGGGGGTAAGCGGACCAACTTGAAACTCTAGACTTAGCCCGAGCTTGTTTGCACAAGACGGGTAAGCGGACCAAAAAGTGGGCTGGTCGAAGACGCAGATACGAAGAGTTTCAATTTAGCGACCAAGTCCTTACCAAGATACACTTGGTATTGAGGAAACTATGAGTGCACAAGGTGCTTGTGCGTCGATACGAGGGAGTATTTAAGATTGTAAAGCGAGTAGATGTTGTTACCTAGAAACTGGAGTTACTGTCAAAGCTCAAAGTTCATTCAGTTTTCCATGTGAGTATACTCAAACCATTCTATGTGGATGCCTCCAAATTGAGGCAAGTCATACAGAGTACCAATAGGAGTAAATGTCTCTTATAAGAGAGAGGTTCGAGAGATCCAAGCAGATCGAATTGTTCGACGAAGGAATCACCGACCTAGGCAAGAGTATTTTATCAAATAGAAGGGACCTCCTGATTATGAAGGGAGTTGAGAAACATGCAAAGACCTTTGGCACTTTTGAGACAAGATTGTCGAGTTCCATTCTCAAGAAGCAACAAGGACGTTGCTAGATTCAGTAGAGGGAGTATCACGACCTGCCAATCCAATGTTAGGGTTGGGGAAATCTAATCCGCCCAAGGCTAACTTACCAAAGTTTTGGGTATTTCCAAACCCACCATAATTGCCCACATACTTGGAGAATGCAAATAGATATGCAGGACTTATGGAAACTTGAGGTGCTTATCCAAATCCCACAATTCAAGCTTTGTGTTCCCTCTCAACATGGAAACTTTGTAATATAGGATAAACTTGCCTTAGTTAGCTTGATTTTATTGAATCCTGATTGTCAATAAAATTTAATCTTATACGTTGGATGCAAAGGGACCAACTATAAATAGAGGCTCACCCCTCACAATTCACTTCATCGTTGAGTAAAAAATGAGCATTCACTCAAAATCTTTTCTCTTTTTCTGATGTTGCCTTCTTTGTTTTATTTTCGCGAGTTACAAATTTTTAAGGACTTTTTTAGAGGCTTACTTAGGTGACTCGAGACCTAAGGTTGCACAGTTTTGCTAGAATGATTTTAGACCCATGACAATAGCTTAGCAATTAGGTTTTATCCTTCTATCCACCAAATCATAAGTTTTATTCTTAATTGTTTTAATTCTTTTTTAATGCCTTTAAATTAATCAGATTAATGTGTCATTTATAAAAATTAAAATAAAAAATAATTAATTTCATTTTATAAAAATTGTTGATGACACTTTGTATCTTCATACATGTTTCTTTACCACGTTATCATGTTCAGCATACAGATATATCATATTATCGAAAGATATTAATCGTTTATTAATCGATAATTTTGCTTCATCGAGTGAGAATTTTGAATGAAAATGAAATGTAATGGGTTATTTAAAAAATTAAAGTAATCAAAATACTAAAGATTTAGGGTTATTTTTTACTATATACAATAAAAGTAATTTAAAAATAATCTTTTATATTATCAAAAACACATTTTCACAAAAATACTAAAAAATTACATATTAAACTAAATATGTAACCCCTTCGACCCGGTCTAGATACCACCCGAATCAAACGAGTTACACGGGGAATACTGAGGCTAATTTGGAGACTCGCCCCGATAAATGACCCTAAATTTATTTCTTTTTATATTATCTAGATACTTTAATTAGATCATACATGTTCATGGAAGGACTGAGTTCAATTGCAGCAGAAAACGATAAGAAACGAGGCCTAGTTTTTATCGAACAAGTTTTTAAGGACCTAATTTTAATTTTTAAGAAACTTAAGGACTACTTGTGAAATTAAATTTGCCATTATTTAATTAAGTTCATTACATGCTTAAGTCTCAAGTTTCAACCTAAAACGAGGTCTAAAAGTCATTTAATTGCATGCTCGAGGTTTAGGGATAAAACGTGAATAATCTAAACTATGTTCCAGCCTATAACAGACTTAACGGTCAGGAGTATCGAAATCTTAAGGTATCGTTTCGATACCACTTGCCAAGAAATCTGCAGGATTCTAGATTTCAAGTCTAAAACGTATTCAATTATTCTCTATATGCATATTTTCACCTGAGGTGTATAAACCACATATCACGACTTATCCACTAGATGTAATTCATCCTAGTTCCATAAGCAAGGTACATGAAACATAAACATACTTCAACATTGAACATGGCATAACTTAAATTTAACATAAATTGCATCTAAATAATACTTCAATAACATAAGATATACTATATAAGTAATTCATAAGCCAAATTCAAATAACACATAGGTCCACTATCTCATTGCTCTCAACTACTTAAGGTTCATAACTTTATAATAACATGCTTGAGCTAATAAACTATAAAATAAGTGGCACGTATGGATCCCTTGCTTTTCAGTTGCTCCAACACTTAGATCTCTATATTGCAAGGGAAAAGAGAGGGTTAAGCCAAAGCTTAGAGAGGGAAACATGTAAAACACATTTAAAATAACTTGCAGTGCAGCCCATAAAAGTCAATGTCAATAAAAACCAAGTCATGCTCTAAATAATTAAAATATCCATGGCTATTAATGCCACCATATAAAAACCAGCAAGTGTCTATGGCTCACAAGCCACAAAATCTTTCAAAACCTTTTTGAAAACCATGCTTATTAAGCACAACCGAAGTCTTACATGCTACCAATAGCAAATTTAAAACAAAATGTTTTTTACAATACATAAGCTCATGCAATTCCCTTTGTAAAGTAATAGATAAAAACACTTGCCTTTAAACCATATTGGTATTTGTGATCCAATTAGTGTTACCTCTAATCGTTGGGATAAACGGAATCTCGTTCGGTCCCTTGAATGAGGTTACATGGAGGTCTAATTCATCATGCCAAACTCACCTTAGTGTTCGGGTTAGTTAGCAAACCCGAATGCGATAAAGTCCCTTATATCACGCAGCATTAGCTCCCGTTAATGCATCACTAAGGAATTTCACATGTACGCATTTTATATAATTAGTGCGTTACCATCCTATTGATCGATCAACTTATCCCTCTTAACCATCACATAATAATCCAATAAAAAATAAAACCAATGTTCAAATTTGAAGTTAAAAATAGTATTTTTAACCATATGCATCTCACAATTTCATCAACAATGCATTAATTTCAAAAAACGATAAAAACCAGTTTTTTCATATTTTTAAAACAAAATCATGGAAGAATCATAATTATATAAAAAAAATGTAAATTCAATCTCATGAACATTACAAACACATGCATATTCACATATGCACAACACAATATGAACATGACTAAAAAACATAGTAAAAACAAGGCATAATATGGGAACCTTTAAGAAAACAATACTTTAAACTTACTTCCGAGTATATGAAGGTTTTTCATGCCTTCCTTAAACCCTCAAACATTTGAAAATAAATTTAAAACCCTGCCGAATTATAGCCTTCATAATCCACTCATCAATTTACCGAAATTTGCTCGACAAGTCACCCAAAAAAGTGATTCGGCTTACCGATCTCCCTCAAACTTGTTAGTCTAACTCTTGAAATGATTCAAGAACCAAAAACAGAGGATTTAGTTTACCAAAACACACCCTAACATCCCCCAAGTCGGACCCCAACACAGCAGCCATTAAAATCTATCAAAAACTTAACCGAAAACTTTCCGAAACTCACAAAAATTCACCTGAGCATTAAGTACGAGATTAAATATATTAAATACATATTACAAACATCCTAATACATTCAAAATAAAGAATTTAGGATCCAAAAAAAGTGGGTTAAAATCCTTGAACGAAAATTATGGTTTTTGACCGAAAACATATTTTTCTTAAAATAAAAGAGTAGAAACAATTATACCAAGCCAATAACTTGGAAATTTCAGTAAAGAACTCTTATATTTAGAGGTTTGAATGTTTCCTAACCTCTAAACTTGATCCAATCTATGTTTTTTAGAAGAAAATTATTTGAAAAACTAGACTTTTTGAAGAACAAAAATATAAAGAATTAAACAAAATAATTTTATTACAAATATTGGTGTTTAGATTTGAAAAGATAGAGTGACAGCCAAGAAGAGGAGAATTCAAAATAACAAAAATATAGGGTTTTTTATGTAAAATAGGTTTTTAGGATTTATATTGGGTTATTAATTAAAATTATGGGTTATGGGTTATTAAAATAGGCCCTTGGAAGGCTTATATCAACTAGATTTATAATCGGATCAAATCCTCTTAAAGATTCAAAATTTTAGCTTTGTTTATAAATTTGCCCTCAAGTTTTCAATTTTTACAAAATAGTCACTAATTTCAAAATATTTCGGATTCAAGAGCCAATTTTCAAAATTGGCTTGACAAAAGTCAATTATATGTCAAATAAGTATTTTAGGATATTTTTCCATAATTTATTTTGATCTAAAACTAATTTTTAAGTATTTAATCTCGAACTAGTCTAATTTAGAGTATACAAATTTAGTTTAGAGTTTGAATTTTAAGAATTTTAATTTTAGAGTTTAATGTTAAAATTTATAGTTTATGAAAATCTTTGTGCAAAAAATTATGTTATTTTGTATCAAATATTAATATTTTTTTAACAAGAGTGTGAAACAGTTTTTTGTTAAAAGTGAAGAATAAAAAAATATAATTTAAAACTTACATGATATGTAAGCAAGAAAAATAAAATTTTACTTTTAAAAGATTTGCATAGTTTTTAATTAAAACATCAACTTATTCATACAATAAAAATATCATAAAAACAAATAACATATTGTAATGATAGACAGAAATTACCATAAAAATATTTAAAAAGTAATAAAATTGATTAAATAATTTCTAAAAAAGAAAAAATTATAAAATTATAAATACACATGAATACTCGGAGGAAAAAAATAAGATTTATTATATACAATCAAATTTAAAATTAAAAATCAACCGATAACATAAAAAAATACTATCAAATATAACACTCACAAAGAAGAAATAATAAAAAATTTAAGAAATAAAAACTTAAAAAATTATTTTAAAAGTATCTTAATAAGATTTTAAATCTTAATAACCACGCTCTTTAAACTCAAATCACATAAATAGAACAACAATGTTCATTACAACTAATTTCTTTCCTATTACAAAGTAACTGTAAGAAGAAAAAAAATATAACACGTTTGATCCGGATGCCACAATGGGCCTCTGGTCCAAAATTCATATTACAAAATTTCTTTCAAAAGTCCATTAAATCGTTAAATCCCAAAATAATTTCAATAAGTTGAAGTTCAAAAATAAGTCAAATATTTTAAAAGAGTAGTAAGAAGTTCCAAAATAGTTACAGATCATTAAAAGCATTCGACCCAAAATCTAAATTAAATAATAGTTACAAATTTCAACATAGGGTTCGATAAGTACTAACTCATGACAAAATACAAAATAGTTATAAAGATCATCAAAACAACAAAATATAATGGTTATAAATAAAAATATATATTATAAATCCTCTAAAGTGACATAACACATTTTCTTATTAACTTCAATTTAAAACTAATTTTTATACTCAAGATAAATCGAAACTCTTGAATTACTTTTACCTCGAATGGGAGCGTAAGTAAGACATTCTTAATGAGGAAGTTCTACAAATATTCATCAATATAATATAAAACCGTTTGTACAGTCATGTATCTAATGCAAAATAAGTCATGCTTTTTAAATCATATGCAACATGTTTTCATTCTTGTTTTCCGTCATATACTCATATATTGGCAAACCAATATTTCTAGATTAAAGTCATAATTCATTCATAATTTTTATTGGATATTCAAATCTTAGTGGTGATAATTTTTCAATTCTCTTTCTTGCCTCCAACCTGAGTAATATCTATATTATGATGATAATTATATATAATAAAATTTTAGAATGTCACATAGTCAATAAAGACCATACATATATGAAAAATAATTTTTTAATATTACACATATATGTTTTCATCTCTTTATTGAATCATATTGATAACATTTAAATTAATAATAGCATAACATGTTTTCTCATTTAAAACAAATCTCACGTTTATAAATATGGAAAATCATAATTAAGATGCATTTTAAAAATTTATTTCTTCCTCATGCATTTTATCAAATCGATGTTGAAATATTTATATACATCAAAATAAAAAGGAAATTATAAGATAATCAAGTATAAAATATTTCAATCAACTATTGAACTTAAGAAATATTTTCACTTTCTCTAAGTCCCAAAATAGAGTATTAAAGCTTTTTAATCCTTTTAAATTGTTTTCAATCATCGATATACAATTGTCTCAGCACTTGTCGACACGTATCAATTTTCTAAATTCATTTGATAACCACAAGATAACTTCTCTTTAATCTTATCCTACACAACATAAACTAAGTGGAATAATGCATCAAAATGCATTTCAAAATTTATCTGAAAACACCAAAAATAATCACATTAGTCGCCTAAACACATGCTTTCAATCATAAAAGAAACATCATGCATGACCCGTAACGCCCAAACAGCTGAATATCTTATCGGGATATCCGAAAAAAGTGCAAAAAGGCATAACCATAAACTTGGAGCGACACTCGCTTCTACACAACATTGAGATTATACATTTCAAGTGAGGCCTGCATCCATAAAGCTTCGGGATCTTATACTCCGAGTGAGGATGCGTCCATATAGTATCGAGATCTTACACTCATGGGATTAAGTCATGCATCTACACAACATTGAGATCCTCAATTCATGTTTGAAATGTCCCATCTAGTATCTTCAAATGACGTTCGCATCCATTTAGCATCAAGATCCTCCATTAGAAAGTATTTAAGGGGTTGTAACCCTTATCTTTGGATATTCGGATCCCACCAAACAAGGATACAATAATTGACAACCTATTAGCACACAATAAGGTTCCTAGCTATCATACAACACAAATTATCCACCAAAGATCTCTATGGGTTTCTATTAATTAAACATGTTACCACATTATGCTTGTTAATTTATTAACATGTTATAAAGTGTATATTATCCATTCTTATTAATTTATATTATTATTCAAGGTAACTCAATCACATAGATATCCCTTCAGCGTACAACAAGGACCCTAAAACCATATATTACACAACAACGTTTGATCAACTAAAATTTCTATGATTTACTATTTCGGGCAATCATCCATGTTTATCGAGTTGAAGTACATTATATATGTATACTTTAATCCTCCTTATTAATTTCTTATTCATCTACAATATCTAATTTATTAAGGTATAAATTAATTTATTAATAGGTCTACTTCATTTACTTGAAAATTTTTAATTTCCACAAGTACCGACGTAGTTTAACTCATACTAGTACGACTCCAATTGCTTACTAGTACAATCAAGCTCATATCGATACCAAACATACGGTTTTGTATAATTTCTTAAAATTATGATATTATAAAATCTATTCGATTTCTCAAGTTTATGAAAGTTATTGGAGTGACTTACTAACATGTTTAATCCATTAATTATTATTTATCAGAATTAGGATCATTCATTTGAATATACTCTATTATTCTCTAAGTATTTATATCAATTTCTCATTATAAACAGTAGTATTCGTACCTCCAATTTCAAAAGAATACAATCACACAATTCAACATACATTACATAGATATACAAATATCTACACTTTATTGTATAATAGTACAGCATAAACGAATCTTATCATATTTTCAGTATTATCAATCATCACATATATATCAATTACATACCATCAATCACCATCACATGTGTACTCACCATCCACCTAATTTGCATATACTATCATGCAAGGAAATCATATTTATGAGGCGTATAAAACAATTAGAGTTCGAGATGTATGAACCTTAAGCTAATTTTGCTAAATCCTTATCAATACATCTCAAACAACAAAAGGGATCTGATATCCTATCTTGAGCGATCCTCTTACATCAACAAATATGAAAACACATATATTTCAAGCACCTTTTATACTAAATGCAAGGTCAAATGGATAAAAACAGCTTACTAGGTACGAATTTAGAAAAACATATTTCGTCATTGGATCTGGAACATTGAGAAACCCTAAGGTAGGGCATCTCAAAAAAATCAATAACGATCAATTGTAAACAAAGATTGACGGCAACGACGACAGTCAACAATGGTGAACACTGACAACTAACGACTAATGGCTCAACTCTAATCGTCTTAGTTGGGATCGACTTAGCTAGGCCTGGTCTGAGTTAGCTTGAAGGTCAACATCGTTTGATTTGGATCGATTCAGCTTGCTCTGACTCACTGGTTAGAGCCTGGATAACGCCCATATGCAGCAGCGGTGCATGGAAACTACTCTATCGGCTTCTGACATCCAAATTTCACCAATCTATAATCTCCACCTTATTAAGCACGATGATGGCCTCCATTTCTAAAATCGATCTCTTTAACCCCCCTTAACTCTAAAACTCAAAAGTTCTTTTCTCTTACCTTCTCCGAAAATAGGTTCAATAATAGTGTCGATGGAACCAATAGAATCATATCAGTAAGATTTTTGCAATGGTGTATGTTATGCGTGTAAAGTCTTATGCTTTCGCACTACAAGTATACTCTTTGTCCAAGTTATAGTATATAAGATTATCAATTCCCACGAGGATTGGTGTTACTCACGCGATTTATTATCCCAACATAAGGAAAATTAAAAACACAAGTAATTTTGATTGAACTTGTAATTAAACTAAAGAATTTAACTAAAGTGATAAAAATAAATGATCGAGTAATCAAAGGTGAAAGATAGGCCAAATTAGATTGCTTCGTAGTGTGGATTCAAAATGTAGTTTGTCTTAGTTTTGCAATGAAAGATTAAGTTGTTGCCTCGGTGGGTTTATGATTGAGTGGCAAGTTGACAACTCAAATTTCGATAGAAAATTCTTTTATAACACCTCTTTATCTCTAATTCGGAGTAATATTGATGGTCATATCTTGATAATACCTCCTAGCGTGAATCAAGGATGAACATCAATTGATTTTATGTTCCTTCTAGTCATTGAAATTCGAACTTATCTCTAAGCCGAATTAGTCTCTACCGAAGTGGGTAAAAATTGTGTTTACTCATTTCATGAGTCTAACTCTCCCGATATTAGACAAATATATTTTTCCTCACAAATTTCTCTCTCGAGCTTAAATGCAAGAAATAATGAACGCCAAGAGTAAACAAACTTTGAATATAAAACTTGCATTAATCAAAACTTAAACAAATTAAAAACTTTTCTCACAATTACTCAACAAAATAAGAATTTATAGGCTAGGCATTAAATAAGACCGGGGTTTCTATGACTACTCGATTCCTAGATGGGTGATTGGTGATGCCCTATCCTCTACCTAAGGTATGGTATATATAAGCTAGGCCTAGGTCAAATCCTTCTAAGAGTAAGAATTTAACTTGGAATAAAATAGAACTTTATTACATAAATAAAATCTTTATTCCTATTGGACTCTTCCCACGTGACTTTGATCATGTCTTTCCTTACTCTTCTCTACTCCGTTCATCTTATATCTTATCATGAAAAATTCAACTCTTTATCTTCTTCAAGTGACACATTATATCTAAAATTTCAAGTACTACCTCGATAGAATAGTTTGTCGCCTCGATGGGTACTTTGCTATGTCTCTTCCATATTTGGTTTGATATGTTCATTCCTCAGCTCAGCATATCTCAACAATATTTGATTACCTTGGACTTCCATCATCTTCCTTGTCTATTGTGGCAGACAATGCTTGGGCGACATATTACCTGTCACTGAAAGAAACCGACGACAGTACCTTTTTCTACCAAATATTGCATAAAATCTATAATTAAATGCATGGATGCTAAATTGTAGAAAATATGCAGAATTGTCCAGTATTCTCACTCAATTAACCTAAAAACTAGCAATAATTAAAGTAAAAGCGCACATAAAATAAAATTATTGTGCACTTATCAATGTCGAATGTAACACCCATTTCCTGGCCTGATAGGGAATTGGTTCGGAAGATACTACCATAAACTTTTTCAATAAATCGGTACTTTGGTTCTATAATTTGGTAAGGTATTAGATTTAATATTTAAACAATATATTATTAAATTATGATGGGAGAGTTAACTGAAGTTCTTACCAATCTTAAGGTTAATTTTAAACATTTACAACTTTAAGGACTCATTTGTAATTTTATTGATTAGCATGCCTTTTTAAAATTTATTTTATCAATATGAAATTAGAATTTAAAATAATTCACCCACAAAATTTCATTTCAATTCGATAATGTTTACCCTTTAATTTTAGTATTTTAACTTTTAGTGACTAAAGTGTAAATTTACGAGTTACTACCCATTTCTTTTACGAAAAACCACTTATATCGATACGCCCTAAGGCTGTATCAAAACAGTCGTATAAGGTTTAGTAATTCAGTCATGCCATAGGGCTCATACTGATACGCCAAGGGAGTTTTATCGATATGCCTTGACTTAGCACAAGTCAACAAGTTTCCAAAGGTATGACTGTATCGAAACACTAAGTACCCTTTTTGATATAGTGGACAAGGTAGGTAATATTGTTGGTTCTTTTCTATACACTTAGGTGTTGTATCGATATATGAAGACCGGATACAAACTCCTTAAATTAATTTTGACTAGTTGTATCGATACACCCTAGAGCCGCATCGAGACAAAATTTTCTAGTGGTAAAATGTATCGAAATGCTCCCAAATCATTTTTATACTCCTAGAAAATTCCCATATTTTAAAAAGACCATATTGATACGCTATGACCCCGTTTCGATACATCTTGAACTATAATGATAAATTATGTCAGGTTTTTATTTTTTTAACCTAGCAAATGAGTCCAAATATTATGAGATTTTATCAGTAAATCATATTTACCATGTTCTATAAGCATGAAAAAATTCAAGTTATTCTGAATGCATTTACTAGGATTTTTCCTTTTAATCTATTTATACATAATAAAACATAATTCAAGTCTAGGCATAATATATACATAACCAACATAAAAAATACAGACATATGACTTAAAAAAATACTTTTCCATCATTCTAGAAAGTGTATAGAGCATAGCTTACATTTATACTACTTAATTACTTGTCAAACCTTGTCAAGAAAAGGATTCAACTGCTCTTCAAGAACCTTAACTTAAAAATGTATGAATATGAAAGCATTAGGCATATTTTTCCTCGTGAGGTAGTCAAAAACAATAAGAATAAACAATATGAATTCAAATTTACATGCTATAATGTCAATAAATGGTCTTAGGTCGGTCCATGTTCAACATCATATACTTTAACATCAATTTTCAATATCAATAATCAATATGCAATAACAATAAATCATTTAAGTCCATATAAACTATTGGATTGATTAAGATAGTGCATACGTGAATTTTTACACATCGCCAAATCAATAAGTGGTATAATCTCATTGTCTCTCCATAATGATTAATACATAAATCATATCTCTACCTCGCCAAATATAGTTCGTTGCCCAAGGACCATAGTCCATTCGTACCAATGAGCTCATGAATCCTATGGCATATCAATTGTATCTACTTTTTACTCGAATTCAAGGTCCAATACATTTTAGGCTAATATACAATTCAACAGCAATATCAATGATTTTGACCCTTAGGTCTATTTCAATGTGTCCAATGATCAATACAACATTCTTAGCCATTTTTAATATATTCAATGTTCCATATCAATGTCAATAGCATAACAAGCAATATCAATGGTTCAGTGACATGATCAATTAGCAATGTTTTCATAGTTCAAATATATAAATGATTCAATAAGATAATCAATGAACTATATTTCAATAGTTCAATATATCAATGATTCAATGACATATTCAATGATCTAATGTATATCAATTAGGGATAATATTATAAATAGATTCAATGATTCAAAAACGATATTTTACACACCAAACCTCTAGCTTCTTTTTGATCTAGAGATATCAAGAAAAACTCAAGGATTCAAGAGAGGTACTTGGTGGAGTTTGATCTTGAGTATAACAACGGTGGTGTTGTCTTTAGGAAATTAAAAAATATGAAAATTTTGGAGAGCTTTTAAGTTCTCGATTTCTTGCTTAATTTTTTCCATCTTTCCTATATATCTTTTACTTGTTTTCTTTGCCATAAAAGATTCATGATGGTATGCTTATAAATTAGTCAATCACATGTTTTCTTCTTTCATTGGAAAAGCTATTTTTGACATTATAATTTATTTTTATCTTTTTATTAGATTTTTAATTTATGCCATATTTATGAAAAACCATGTTGGTTTCAATTGAAATAATCTAACATGAGGGTGAGTTATCCTTCAAAATGGATGAATTATGAGGGTTATTCTTCAACTTTTCAAAGTTTATACTTTTGTTCCTAAACTTTTAATTTTTACAATTTAATCACTAAAAAATTATTTATTATAATTGGGTCCAAGGGCAAAAATTAAAAAAAATGGGGGTTTCATTACATAATAATTGAGTATAAGAAAGATTTATTACAATATTATGATTTTTTATACAAAATTTCGATCATCGAAACCTAATTTCAACTAGACCGATTTTCAGAGTGTTATATCGGAGGTGTCAAAAATGGATGAATGGATTTTTCTAGATTGAAGTTTAAAATTTTATCTTCAAAACTTTCTTTCTTTTTCTCTCATCTCTCTCATCTATCAATTTTCATCTTTTTCATTTTTCTCTTTCCTCCTCCACCAGTCAACACCTCATTCAAATATAATACTTTTTTCTTTTCTTTTTTTTATTATCATATTTTTTATATTCAACAATTAAATTTAAACCCAAATCTCACTTATCCATTTACAATAAGTCCCAAACAAAATATTCTTGGTTTAACTCCCATATGATGGCCCATAATCAAGTCCAAGACCCTATTAGTAACCCAAAAATCGGGTCCTTATAAAAGAGGCATCTAAAACTTATGTCTATAAGGAGCCTTCATAGGGAACTATTTCAATACTCGACTAATAGATATTATTATAAGCAAACTCTAACAACGACAGTTGCTTCTCTCATGTTCTCTATCAAATCACAACTTTTTTGTAACCCCTCGACCCGGTCTAAACAAAATCCGACTTGAACGAGCTACACGGGGAATACCGAGGTTAATTCGGAGACTCGCCCCGATAAAATACCCTAAAAATTAAATGGATGATTTTATCTTATCTTGATGCTTTATTTTGATCCTACATATTCATGCATAGATTATATTGAATTGCAACGAAAACAGATAAGGAACGAGTCCTAAAAGTTTCAAACATGCTTTAGGGATAAAAATGTAATTTTCAAGAAACTAAAGGACTAATTATGAAATTAGTGTTACCATTCTTTAATTAAGTTCATTACATTATTGCATGTCAAATTTCAGCATAAAATTATATCCACAACTTATTTAATTTCGTGCTCAAGATTTAAGGACTAAAACATAAAGAATCTAAAATTCAATGTAACTTTATTATAACTAAAGGTATACCAATAGGAAATTTCAAATCCAATTCGAAAGATAACATCAACAATGGATAATCATTCTAGTCATTGAAAGTATAAACACTATTCTCAATATAATATCTCATCCCCATTGTTCTCTCTCTACTACTGATGTTATAAAGACATATTTGAGCTTTTATTTAGCGGTTACATGGATCCTTACTTCCCCTTACTGCCTCAACATTATTTACTCTACATTGCAATGTAAATGACAGGGTAAGCAAAAGCTTAGTGAGTGAATAAAAACAAGTATAAAAACTCCTTACAATGCAGAACATATTAAACAATTTTAGCAATTTAAAAACCAAGTTATGCTTTTTGAAAAACATGCATGGCTAACAAGGTCATCTTTAGAAAATCAACAAGTGGACATGGCTCGCAAGCCACAAAACCTTTTTCAAAATCTCTTTTTAAAAACACATGCTTAATAAGAAAAATAGAAGTCTTATATGCTACTCATAGCAATGCTTAAATTAAAACTCTTATGCACAATTCACTACACATGCAATTCTTATTGCAAAGTAAAAACACTTGCTTTTAAATCCATATTGGTATTAGTGATCCGATTAGTCTACCATTAATCGTTGGGATAAACGGACTCTCGCTCGGTCCCTTGAACGAGGTTACATGGAGGTTTAGTTCCACCATGCCAAAACTCACCTTAGTGTTCGGGTTAGTTAGCAAACCCGAATGCGATAAAGCCCCTTATATCACGCAACATTAGCTCCCCTTAATGTATCACTAAGGAATTTCACACGTACGAATTTTATATATTTAGTGCACTATCATACTATTCATCGATCAACTTATCTCTCTTAACCATCACATAATAATCCAATATAAAACAAAATCAACGATCAAGTTTCAAGTTAAAACAGTATGTAACTACATGCATCCCACTATCTCATGCATCAAATGCATAAACCGGTAAAGTCACTTTTCTCATGTTTTCAAAAGAAAAACCATGGGAGCATCATATACATAAAATAAATTTGTAAAAATAATCTTATGAGCATTAAACATATGCATAATCACATATGCAATTTATAATACGAGCATGACTAAAAACACATTGTAAAACAAGGCATAATAAGGAAACCTTTAAGAAAGCAATACTTAAAACTTACTTCCGAATATAGAGAGGTTTTTTACACCTTCCCTACACCCCAAACCTTTGAAAACGCATTTAAAACACTTTCAAATCGATAGCCCTTATAATCCACTCACCGATTTACTGAAACTTGCTCGACAAATCACCCGAAAGCACGATTCGGCTTTCCAATCTTCTTCAAACTTGTTCCTCTAGATCTTTACCTGATTCAAGCATCAAAATCATAGATTTTAATGTATTAAAACACACCCAAACATCTCTCAAGTTGGACCAATACATGGCAACCCCTAAAAACACCATAAAACCTAACCGAAACTCATCGAAAACCTCTCCAAACACCACCTAAACCTTATGTCCGAGATTAGATACTTAAAATTCATCTTAATTACATATAACACTTCAAGATTCATGTATTTCGTCATCAAAAATAGCCATGTAAAACCCTTGAACGAAATTCAAGAAAACGATGGAATTTTTATCAAGAAAACCGATTTTATTGATTCAAGACTTTAAAGATTGTTTTAATCAGCCAAGAACTTAAGAATTTCATTAAAGAACTTTAAGTTTCAGAGTTTTGAATGATTCTCACCTCCAAAATTGATCCAACCTCCTTCCAAGGTTTAAAAACCAATAAAATCGAAGAAAAACGAAGAGATTTTGAAGAAGAAAAATATAAAGAATTAATCATACGAATTTTTATTGAAAATATTGGTGTTTATCTTTGAAAAGATGATGGAGCGGTTGTTCGAAAGAGGAGAAGTCAAAATTCTAAAAAAAATAGGTTTATATTTTGATAAAAAATAGGTTTTATGATTAATATTAAGTTATTTGGGTTATTAATTAAAATTATGGGTTATGGGTCCTTAAAATAGGCCCTTGGAAGGCTTAAATCAACTAGGATTATGATTGGATCAAAGCCCTTAAAGATTCAAAGTTTTAGCTTAGTTTATAAAATTCTTCTCAAGTTTTCAATTTTTACAAAATAATCACTAATTTTAAAATCTTAGAAATTAAAGGGTCATTTTTGGGTGTTACATTTTTAATTACGATAGTCAAAATTAAATAAAACTTAACAAAAATGACTAACATGATAGTTTACCCATTTTAAATTTCATGGTTAACCAGTATATTATAATAATGATGATCGCGGCAAGAATTGAATCTATAGGGCTTAACTAAGTAAATTCGTCAATTTCTTAAAAGGACACGCAATCGTAGGTATTAACCATGGAATTTTTTAGGGTGTTTAAAAGTTTAGTTAATCAAATTAATCAATCGAAATGAAGTTCTTTAGTTATTTAATCAGTTAATTTTATGTTTGGTTTGTTTAACGGTTAATAACTTTTTAAACATTAATTATCGATTAATTTAATTTAAAATCAGTTAATTAACCGAATATATTAAAATTTTTATATATTATTTATATTTATTATTGCTCAATGAGCTTTTAAAAATTATAAAATGATCACTAAATATTATATTAAAAAAACAAAATGATAACTAAATTTATTAAATTATTAAGAAAAATTAATCATTAAAATATTTAATATTTATCAATAATTTATAACGTGCAATGAATCAATGATTATTTTGTAATAATTTTATAAGTTTAATTGTTATTTTATAACTTTTAAGAGTTTAGTGATTAAAAAGATATTTTAATATAATTTACTGATTATGTGTGTAGTTTACCCATAATTTTATAATAAATTTTGGCTAATCAAAATAACCGAATGAATTACTTAAAATTTTTGGGTTTGATTAAAAATATTAAAAGAAATGTCCAGTTAACTATTAATAAAAAATCGATTAGTAAATTTTTAAAAGTTTGATTTGGTTAATTAATCGAATTAAACTTCTTAACACCACAAAATGTGGTCGTGTTGTGTCGGTTTTTAATATTTTGAATCCGACTCAAAAAATATAATTTTTTTATTTGAATTTAACCCAATTCAACACGTGTTAATCTTTTATCTAACTCAAAATTTTAGATTAAAATTCTTCTTCGAACTGATTCTCTACAAATAAAAATATTTTTTTATTTTTTATTAAAAATAAAAGGGTATGATAGAAAAAAAATATAAAAGTACTTTCTATAATAATTATCCATATTATTTTTATTTAATAAAATTAAAGATATAATCGATAAATAAATATACAATGAAAGACATTACAGAAATTTGGATTGTTCATTGTCAGATATTGGATCAAATTTGATTTTTTTGGATATTCAACTTTTTATATAATCATATTAGATTTTTGGATATCGAGTTATCCGAAAGTATATTTTAATTTAATTATTTTTTTTGAATTTAAATGTTAGATTTATGAAAATTTTAAAATTTTGAATATAAAAATGATAAATGATTAAATATAACAAACTTCACATCTATAAAAATTTTAATTATTTTAATTTTGGATAAACAAGCATTAAATTATTAAAAAATATTAAAAAATTAAATTTTTGGATATTCAAATTTTCAAATAATCCAAGACTTAAAATATTATGATCCGTATCTAATCCGAAAATTTTAAAATTAAATTAAATAACCGATTTAAAAATAAAAATCAAATTGAATATCCAATTTTTTATATTAGATCAATAAATAATCGAATCGAATCAATCAAATCAAATATTTTTAAACACTCCTAATAAAAACTATCTTTTACCATAAATCTTAAGATAAACATAAAAGATATTTTAAATAAATTATAATTTAAATTTTAAAATATGTCATATTATCACTATCTGGGACATAAAAGCTAAATAAATATTTATATAATAAGGTGAAAAAAGCTAAAGTTTTGTCCCATGAGAAAAAGGTGAAGGGGCAGTGGTAGAAGCCTTATCTAGACGCGTACAATAATTAATTAATTAACTCCTAATGGCTCCTGTCGGTCGAGTGGGTCACCGTCACACAAAGCCGTCCTGCCCACATTAAAAACACTTCTTTTATACATTCAAACAGCTCGTCGTCAGCAAAAAATATCTAACGCACAAGTCCTGGCCTAACGACAAGTGTCACCGCAAATTACTTATCAGCCACAAACTTTAACTTTATTTTAAGATTCTCTCAAGACAATTTAATCAATTTTTTTATTAGATTAAATAATATATTTCCTAAGTTAAAGATGGCCTTTGGGGGCTAATATTTATTTAATTTTGTTGGCTAATTCTACGAAGGGTCTAAAAGTTAGTGTCCTTTAAAATATGAAACATTTTAATTGAATCTCTACAATAACATGGTCACATTAATTAGGTATTTTCTTCATCTTAATAGGTAATTTGGGGTTAAATTAGAGTGTAAACGGGTCATTCAGTTCGGTTCTGATTTGAATTGTTTTATTTTGGTTCGGTTTATTTTCGAGTTTGTTTATATTAGGTTTAGATTTGGTTTGGGTCTAGTTCGGGTTTTAATTCGGTTATATGATAATTCGGGTTAGTTCGTGTATCGGATCGATGATTCGGGTCAATATCAGATTGGTTGTTTTTGGGTCAAGTCAATATCGAATATTTAGAGTCAGGTCCATATCGGGTCATTTGGATCGAGTCAATCTTTGAATTTTTGGGTTAATTTGGTTTGAGTTGGACTTGAGTATGAATCTAATCGTGTATATTATATATAATTAATCATATATTCTTTTAAAAATATATCTTTTTATTTGTTTGAGGATAAAAGTGAAAAGAGGAAAAAATATAAGGATCAACTTGATAACGATCTCAATAATTATTTTTATTCCACAAAAGAATAGTTCACGTCAATACAAGAAAAATGGTGGGAATTAGATTTTTGGTATAAGATTTGCGTGAAAAGCTATAAAGAAAAGTTTTGATTTTAAAGTTTTAGATAAACATTTGACCTCGAAATGTCACAAAAACTTGATGAATGATGTAAGATCATTCAAGAATTATGATATTTCATATTGGAACTGTTTTGAATTCTTTTGCCTTGATTTTTATTCGAATGTCATTTTTGTAAATATATGGATTCAATAATGATATCTTGGTCATTTTACCCTTACTTTTTGTATATTATTGACTATGAAAAAGTTATTTTGAGGTGTTATCATATTATTGGTCATAATTTAAGGGTAATATGATAATGGTACTATTCAAGGGTTTAGGGTTTTAGGGTTTATTGGTCATAATATGATATTAAATATTAAATTATTATTAGATGTTGTGATTAACTAGTATTATCGTAATACAAAAAGATAATAAAATATATATTATTTTATTATTTATCATATTGTTAAAAAATAAACAATAGTAAAAATAAACTATTCATTCACTTTGACTCAATTATCGGGTTAAAAGCGGATTGATGTTCGGTTTAGATCGGTTTTGAGCAAGTTAATTTCGGGTTGCTTTCGGTTCGAGTGAAAATTGGTTCAGATGAAAACCGGTTACGGGTCTATATCGGTTCTTCTAGAATTCGGATCGGTTTTAGTTTCGGTTCGGGTTTCGAATCACATTAGAAAAATCTTGTTCGGATTCAATCGGGTTTCAGTTCAGATATATCGGTTTAATTTTCGGTTCTTGGATAAGTTTGTCAGTTAAATGTTACTACAAATTTAACGTGAAATATATTTAAAATATATATTTCAAACGTTAAACACGTGTACTTATTACTTTGATGTTTTTGTTTTACAAGTTAGTTCTTAAGGTTTTCTATTTGCAAGTTAAAAGATAAAACATTCACAATAAAAACTAGGATGATTATTTTGTAAACCTTCATATCCAAATGATCTATACAGTAAATTTGTAAGTAGTTGAAATTTGAATTAATTCTTAATGGCTTTTATGCGAAAAAAATTGGGAATAATTTAATTTGAATTAAAATTTTAAATATAAAAAATTTCTAGTTATATTTTAGATTTTAAGTAAATTTTTACAGTACATATATCAGAACATTATGTGCACACAGCATTGTTCCTAAAAGTTTTAAAATATATATTAAAAAATAAAAAATGTTACTTATAAATAGCGTCTTCATTCCAAATCGCTATTTATCGGTAGCGTTTTTTTTTACATGAAATATAACTTTTGATCTAAATTCTAAAATAAACTTTAAAGACTCTATTTTCTATAAAAAAATTAAATATTCTATATATTCAACTAAAACCATTTTATGTTAGTGACTAAATTGATGGATTCTGTTATAATATTTTAAATTTTAATGATTAATATTAAAATTATTACTCAAATTTTTATTTTAAATCGACCGAAACATTTATAAAGAAGCAACGGCAGAAGCGGTAACAAGAAAAAATATTTTTTTAGCTAAACAATTTATTCTTAAAAATAGATAGTGAAGATTAAGGTTAAAATTATTGATTGTAATCACTTTTGACATTATTTTTTCTTGGTATGTGGTTTTTTCCTCTATTGGGTTTTTTATATAAATCTTAATTTTTATTTTTTATTTTATTTTTATGATTGTTTATTATTATTATTATTTGTAATTGTCGTTTCGATAATTATAACGATTTTAAAATTTAGGATAGAGTTAGGGACGTTTATTGTAATTAACCCCAAATTCTTAAACAATTTTGGTCCAAGCCATTCCTTTCGCTTTCACCTTTTTTCAACTATTTTCGTGTTCCAATCAATTGCCGGTTTGACGTCATGGAAATAATGAAAGCCTACTCGTCTTTAGACTTTACTAACCTAAACCCAATTGGTGCGGCTCTTGTATGCTCTCAAACACCAATATATATACACACACATGGTCTTTGTTCTAACCATCTTTACTGTCGCTTGGCCTGTAATCTCTTGGTTTTAAAGGCTGGAACCTTTTACAAGAATGACAAAGGTTTTTCCCAACGCTAGTTTTACTGTCGGTGATGCCATCTCCGAGAAGTCACCGCAGCTTAAGCTGCTATCGGCGGTGGAAACAAGGGAGGAGGCGATTCTAACCGTCTGGAAGAAGTCATTGCTTTTCAACTGTAATGGCTTCACGGTGTTTGATTCCAAAGGTGATCTCGTTTTCAGGGTAGACAATTACATGGAAGGAAACAAAGGGGAAATCCTTCTCATGGATGCTGGTGGCAACCCTCTCCTCACTATCCGCCGCAAGGTAAACATTACTTGTCAATTTCTTTAGTTCAAACGATTTAATCTTAGTTAATTAGCAGTAATTTAAGGATGTTTTTATGTTAATTATGGTCAGAAAATGAGCCTCGGAGATCACTGGTTGGTTTACGAGGGAGAAACCATGGTGAATCCCAGATTTTCCGTTAAGAAATCGGTGAACATCCTGAACAACAAGTGTTTGGCTTATGTTAATAATCAAAGGAACAACATCATGTACGAGATTGAGGGCTCGTATTCGCGGCGGAACTGCGCCGTCTACGATGATAAGAGGCGGGTAGTGGCCGAGATCAAGAGGAAAGAAGCTGTTGGCGGAGTCGAGTTCGGAACCGATGTGTTCCGCCTTATTGTTCGCCCGGAATGTATCGGAAAAGAGTCCGCCATGGCTCTACTTATCCTTCTTGATCAAATGTTCGGATCTTCGAAACGATAAAGATTGTTTTCATCCCTAGTTTTTTTTTTTCAGACAAAAACATATTTGGTTTCATTTTGATGTTGGTGCTTGGTTTTTTGGTTTTAGATAAAGAACCAAAGTACCCAATGTGGATGTAAGTACATTCGACAGATGAAAGAATAAAATTTCCATTTTTGTCATCAGGGTTTGTTCTTGGTAGAGTTAAAATCAAAAGAAAATTTCGAGAATTTGATGAGCTGTTTTTCTGTGTACTATTTTGCATTAGTGACGACTGAAACTTTTAGAAACACTGAGGTGGAATCTTTGCCGACGCAGAAACAAGAACATACGGACCAAACTCATTTCCAATGGAAACCTTATTGTAAGGAATAGAAAGCGAAATTTGAAACGGAACCATTGAAAACGAAAAGTGGTTGAATAAAGAATGAAAAAGAAAGACAAATTGGAATCGAAAACCAGTTAAATACATGAGAAAATAGGGCCCATTTGGTAGGGAATTTTTACCCAAATATTGTATTTTTTTTCTTCAAAATATGGTATTTAAGAATTTATTTCTGTTTTAAAAGATAACATTGATTTTTGTCTTTAAACTATAATTAGAATATTTAAAATAAAAAATAATAGATAATTTTAACAATCAATTTTAGTGTGATTTTACTTTTTAATCAAAATTTATATTCAATATCTTAGCATATTATTAAAGATTTTTCAATTCACTACTATGAACACATATTTTTACATATTAAAGGAGTAACCTTTACAATCATATCTTTTCAATGGTTAAAATAGAACAACTCTATTTTTTTAAGACTAAACTAGAATCTCTTCGTTTTACAAGAATTAAACTCACAAGTTGTAAAGGAATAAGACGGAAGATAACAGAACATTTCTTTTCCCATTTCTGAGTCTGCTTGTGACAATATGTCTGAGCTGTATCAAAGGGGGCATTGATGCTGTTAGGTAGGAGGAGTATGATGCACTCCTGTCATGGTTTGAAGTCCTTACTTTTTCAACTATTTCTATAATGGATGGTAGCACTTTATATCTTTAGTGGGGACATAAAGCTTGTAATAGATCTGTCATGGCTGTTACAAGCCTTATGGTGAATCGGAAAGAAAGATAATACCAACCGA
Source organism: Abelmoschus esculentus (assembly GCA_035048815.1). NCBI lineage: Eukaryota > Viridiplantae > Streptophyta > Magnoliopsida > Malvales > Malvaceae > Abelmoschus > Abelmoschus esculentus. The sequence continues at coordinate 5,340,011 of JAUCBN010000056.1, read as the reverse complement.
CCGGCTTTGTTCGAACATCGACAATCATGTATATATCTACGGATATAGCCAAAGCCAAAGGACCCTTGAAGGCTATGAAACACTCCAGCCACCTCAAAACCATGTTCCTTTCATCTCAATTCTATCACAATTTCCCTAGATTTTCACATTCAACCACCTAGATAATCATAGAATGACACAAGAACATCCATGCCAAGTTAAATACACACTTGTCTCTTAATGGACAGGTTCTATCGGAAACTTGATACATTCTGTGTTCTTCATATGACAAAACATGGATAAAATATCAGTCACAGGCAACAGCAGATAAATCAGGTAAGCATTGAATCGTCGTTATATTGGAAACTAAATTCTGACATGCTAATAAAGGACTTACACTCTTGGTAAATTAAAATCAAAACATGATAACCAGAAGTGAATTCTTACAATAAAATAGTAGTACCTTCGTCTATTAGTTTTACACGGCCTTTTCTCCATTGCAAGGATTCTACACAAGATTGAGAAATCCCAAGCTCAATGCTATTTACTGATCCAGCAAAAGCTCAAAGAGAGAATACACGGTTTGTTAGTCAATAATCATTTCTAGAATCATGAAAGTAATGCAGAATATGGCTTTTCACATCTGAAGGCCGTATTTCTCCTTTTCCAAGGAAAACAGGATGATAATCTATCGGTTACATTTGCATTGTCACAATAATCTCAATTATGATGCTCTGAATCCATTTGTATATTATAATAATTTGTATTTATCAACAATTTTAAATTTTTTGTTTACTTAATTATATTTTATTTTTATTATAATAATATTTCTCTAATAATTATATTTTAATTTAATTATTTAATAAATAATTATTTGTTTATTCTTAGGGTAGAGTACATAAATAATCACTAGATCATTCCAAAAAAATACAAAAAGTTATCAAACTTTCAAAAGTTATATTGTAACACCACGACCTGATGTCACATTGGGCCTCCAGCCCAAAACCTATATTTCAAATTTTCTTTCGAAAGCCCAAAATAAAACCAACTAAAGTCCAAATACGATCCATAAAATTCATTAAGTTAAAACATAAGCCCAAAATAATAGTAAGTAATCGGAGCTCCAAAATATTACAAACCGTTTTTAAAATATTCGACCCGATTAAATAAACAGAGTTACAACTACATATAGGGTTCGACAAAGTACTAGCCCACTAAATCTAATACATGTACTATGACAACATGGTCCATGCTGAAATCCAACCTTGATGATGCTCCACGAAACCAGCTTCACCTAACCTACGCATGAAAACACATTTCGAACGCTGAGCTACGAAAGCTCAGTGGGTACGCCGAACTCGGCCAACATCATGCATATCATAAGCAGTAAAGCAGAACATATAAAATATCGTGCATGATATGATGATCTAGCATGCTTGCCTAAACAATGTATAATAACGCACACAACATATACATGTCAAATCAGACAACAACACAAGGTAGTGAGGCCCGCGTCTATACAGCATCGGGATCCTACACTACGAGCAGGGCCCGCGGCCACACAGCATCGGGATCCCATACTCAAGGATGAGGCACGCGTCCACGTAGCATCGAGATCCTCCAAATACCATACTCGAAATGTCACATCGAGTATCTTCGAATGAGGCCCGCGTCCACACAACATCGAGATCCTCCAAATCCCATACTTGGAATGTCACATCGAGTATCTTCGAATGAGGCCCGCGTCCACACAGTATTGGGATCCTACATTCATCCTCACCCGAAATGTTACATCGGATGGCCTTCGACGTGTTGCAACATTTTTGGATATCCGGATTTCTATCAAACAAAGACTCGATACACACAAATGATCCATCTAGGATCTTCTCATCAAAACATATCAAGACTTAACATACTTAGTCGTTCGGGGTTATAACATCAATCTTGTGTTAACAATTCATTTCATTATTTATAATATTCATTAGGACCCTTAATTCTCTTATCGAACCTCAAACAATACTTAACTTGTCAAGTTTTCGTAGGGGTATCGATACCCTTAAGTGGGGTATCGAAACACCCTTTATCGATACCTACCCAAAGAGGGTATCGAAACACTAGTATCGATACTGGTACCGATACCCTTTGACCAATTTTTAAGTCAACAAAAGGGGGGTTATCTGCTTCAATACGAGTATCGAATCGAAGATACCACTAGAGGGTTTGGTATTGAAACCCGTTTCGATACCCCCACTCCATTAGCCTAACTTTCCCTTAGAGGTATCGATACACGGACCACCGGTATCGATACCCCCTGCACGAACTTGCAGGTTTCACTTAGAAAATTCTAAGGATCATTCCTAAACTTGATCTAATTGATCCTAAAATGTTCATGCTTATCATTAGGAGTGTTTAAAGTGTTTTAACATCAATTTCAAGCCACCAAACTCATAAATCCGAAATACACCATTAATGGTTTCTAAGCAACAAACCAAGCACACATACACGATATTTACATAAATGCTATCTACCATGAAATGCATAATGATTAGAAGAGTTGGAAGTACCAACCTTGAGCTAAAAACAGCATAACCCGAGCTCCTTTCACTTTCAAGCTTTTCCACCTCCAAAGCTTGTTGATGGCCCTCCAACCTCTTTCTCTACAAAGAGATGTTAAGCCAAGCATTAGACAACACTTAAGAAGATTCTCAGAACATCAAAGACGCAAGAAATTGGGATTTAAACCCTTAAAACCTCAATCTCGTTTTTCTCTCAACCCATACTCAAAAACTCTCATCCTCACCAAACCAACACATTCTTACCTCTTTGGATAGATCTTTAACCACTTTAAAACTTACTCTTCACCTCAAAAACGTGAATCCTTAACAAAACTTAAAAGCTCCCACCTTTAGCAAGATTTTCTCATAAAGAAGAGAGAAAGAAGAAGATGAAACCTATGACCTCACCCCTTACTTTCTGTAGAAAATAACACTCCAAAAACCTTCCCTCTTTGTCATCTAAAAGTGCATTTACTAAAATGCCCTTCTTCAACCAAAGCCCAACACTAAGCCCAAAGATACCAAGGCCCAAACTAAGCAAATTCGGGGCCCAAAACCGAAGCCCAACCTCTTGGGTTAACCCGAAACTCGGATCCGAATCCGGGTCGTTACATATATAATGTACATTAAACTTTATTTTTGGTTACAAAATGATCATTGAGCTATTGAATATTGTTAAATGAGTGAACATGACAATTATGAAAATTTGTATAACAACACATTTAATCCTCAATATTTATACATTCAATCAATTTAGACATCAAGTGAGAATTAAATTATGATTAAATTGATTGAATATGTAATATAGAGGATAAATTTGTTATTATTTAATTTTTTTGTAATTGTCACGTCATTTATTTAACGACAGTTAACAGCTCAATAACCATTTTGTAAATATTAAAATTTAATATCTATTATGTAATTTTTAACATTTTATAGTCATTTTATATATTTAGAATAACTTAGTGACCATTTGTATACTTTACCTTTATTTTTATTTTAAAAAATTAGATACCAAATATATTTTTATTATTTTCATTTAAAAAATCTTATTTCTATTAACTAAACGTATTTCTTGATTAAAAAAAAACTAAAAAATATTTTTTAAAACCAAGCTAACATTAAAATTGGTAAGAGTGAGTGGGTAGAAATAGTGTTTCCCCCAGGAACCAAAAAAAAGGAATCAATGAATTATGTCCATGTCAAATGTGTACAGATACATGTTGCATTTTTCACTCGGTCCTAAAATTTTTCTATCCTTTTATGATGTTTTTTTTATATCTTTTATTAAATTTTTTAAAAAAATTAATTTTTAAACTTTAGTCTTTATTTTCTATATCTTAAACCTTAAAAGATATAATCTATCTTAATTATTTAAACCCTAACTTTTAACCTTAAATCTTTTAATTTAAAAAAAAAGAAAGTATAAGAAAAAGTCGGTCGATTTCCACATAGTAGTAGACTAGTAGTGTTCATTTCTTCTTGCCTTTTCCTTTGCTGCACCGTTGGAATCCTAGTAGGATGACAAATGAGGCATGGTAAAACCAAAATATAACCTTTTCTCATAAGAAAATATAATTATATATAAATTGTATTTTATGTATAAATTGTATAATTTTTTAAATAAAATATAAAAATGTCATTAAATTATATATATAGTTATTGAATTTTTAAAAGTTACTTTATAAGCATTAAATTTAATTTTTATTATAAAATAGTTAATGAATTTTTAATTATCATCAATCGAGAGAGATGTGATAATTATAAAAATTTGTATAATAATATATTTAATTTTTAAGAAAATGCATTTTTAGTAACATTGAAAATGGTCACGAATAATACTAAATTTAGTCACTGAAATTTATAGTGATATTTTTTGATTCGTCACCACTCACCACTAATAACTCTATCACTATTATATTTGTGGTAATTTTCATACATTTCGTCACAATTAATAATATTTTTTATGACAATACTTTTTGACACAAATAATTATTAATAGTGACTAAAATTTAAACACTAATGTTATTTTTATTAGTGATAAATATTCTATCACAAATATATATTTAAATAGTGTCTAAAATATGTTATCACTTTTAACATTAAAAAATTAATATATTCTTAGTTGCAATCACATTTTATTTAAGATTTAAACTAATCACTAATTATCCCTCTGAAATATAATGAAGAATTTAATTCTAAATGATGTAAAACATTTAATCTTTAGGGGGATTAAACTTAATTCTAAAAGATTTAAACCAATCACATTCTTAGTCCACAAACTTTTAATCTTTCATTTGACCACCGAAATTTAATTCTAAATGATGTAAAACATTTATAATTCATTTTTAATAAATAAATGAAATGCACGACTTTAAGGGGGATTGAACTTGAAATCTTTAGGGTGTGAATGCAATACTTCTCTAATACTTCTCCACTAGGATCAAACCTAGAATCTTTAAGGTGGTAGTTATAAAAATTTGTATAAAATTTTTGATATGTCAATATGAATGATTAAATATTTTATTATTCAAATGTTTATAATTATCACGTCACCTATTTAATATCAGTTAATAAATATCAGTTAATAACTCAGTTATAATTTTATATAAAAAATTAAAGTTTAATACTCATTATAAAATTTTAAAAGTTTAATGATATTTTGTATTTTTAAAGATAATTTAATGATCATTTATATATTTTATCCAAAAAAATTATAAAACCATTCGTATTTAAATTAACACTCTAAATCTTAAATTTTAATATTAAATTCAAAAATTTATATTATATAATCTAAACTCTTAAATTATAAACTCAAACCTTAAAATTAAAAGATTTACGTAAAGCATTTTTATATAATTTTATGTATTAAAATATTTTTCTTTATATATTTATATTTAGTGTTTTATGAAGATACTGTTTTAGAGAGTAGAGGATGCATAAATGAATGAATTAATAGCAGAGGTTAGGTCACGTGTGTGTCTGTTTGGAGCCCCCATCCCCTCTGTCACATCAACCCTTACATACCTAACTTGGCATGGGCACATATGGGACCGACACTATCAACGTAAGTTGGGATATACGACTCTATCACCATGAGAAGTTATTAAATGGATCTAATTTATTATATTATTTATATTTTATTTAATATTTTTTATTCATTTTAATATAATTTTTAAATAGTTATTCACTTTTAAATGATATAAAAAAATAAAAGATTCATCTTAAAAATGAAGAAATTATATTATATGACTGACTTATTACATTAACTATAATCATATATAATCATAATTACTCACTTCACTATTATCTTAAAAATGATATAATATCTCTTAAAAATGACATAAAAATTATAATTAGATAAGATTATAAATGATGTGGTGAGTTAAACTTATCTAATAATTTTTCAAATAAACAAATTATTTGATTGGCACAAGTACTCTAGCCCAAGTGGTTAAAGGAACGGTTGTTGTTTCTAGAGGTCATGAGTTTGAGCACCAGTGATGCCAGTAGAGTGATTAAGCAATTAATGTCAAATGATGGAGATTATATTCTAAAACAGATATTACTGTAATCAATATTAACTAATTCAGAAAAAAAAATTATTTGATTGTTTAAAAACATTTCACATTTTATATCTAAACTTAGATAAAAAAAATATGTATCATCATAAACAACCACTTGCTCTATTGAGATAATACATTAAATTCTTTAAATATTGTCAAGAGTGAGTTTTAACGTTATGAATAAAATAATTAGATTGAAAAAATCACCCATAATAAACCTCTAAACTAATCGATTTAAATTAATCTATCAAATAATTAAATACCTATAATTAAAAAAATTAATTATACAATATCGGTAAACTATCACACGACTTCTAGCGATAATGGTATCTATCAACAAATTTAAATGACAGTTATTTTCTAAGAGTTACAAGTATGGTTATAAATAGTCACAAAAAATATATTCGATAACTATAACCTACGATACATGTTCAAACTAGAATTCACAATATATTTACATTTGTAAGACTAGGGTGTTCGACGAGCTGCTCGTAAACCGTTCGTATAATGTTTGTTTATGTTCGTTTATTAAGTTAAATAAACGAGTATGAACAGATATTTTATGTTTGATTAATAAACGAACGAACACAAACATTAGTGTGTTCGGCTTGTTTATGTTCACGAACAAACTCGTTTATGTTCGTTTATAAGCTCATTTATATACTCATTTATGTTCGTTTATAAGCTTGTTTATATACTCGTTCATGTTCGTTTATAAGCTCGTTTATAGGCTTGTTTATGTTCGTTTATATACTCGTTTATAAGCTTGTTTATGTTCGTTTATTAGCTCGTTTATGTTCGTTTATTAGCTCGCTTATGTTCTTTAATAACTCTAAATTCAAAGTATATAAACGAACATGTTCACGAATGTTAAACTGATATATTCATAAACGCTAAACAAACATGTTCATGAACACTAAACGAACATGTTCGTGAACGCTAAATAGACAAGTTGATGAATATATACAAACGAACTCGTTCGTGAACGCTTAACGAACATGTTCACGAAAGTTAAATGAACAAATTATCAAACATATAAATGAACACGTTCGTGAACATTAAACGAACCGAGCCCGAACACTACAAAAAATAAATGAACCAAGCTTGAACATACCAGTAATAATTTAAACGAACACGAACAGAGTTTGAAAACCTTCAAAAATAAATAAATAAACACGAACATACCCTTGTCCGTTCAAACTTGGTTCGTTTACATTCCTATGTAAGACTTAGCAAAAACAACATTAAAAAAAAAACAAAAAAACTTTTAAAAATTAATATCAAAATTTATATAAAATAAGATATATTTTTTTGTAAAAAATAATAAAAAATTAACAAACAAATAGAGCCAAAAATTTAGATTTACAAAACAAATCATAAATCTGTAAAATAAATAAATAAAATAAAAATATTAGTAACCAAAATAACGTGGATTAAATTAGTATGGACGATAAAGAATACGAGGATAAATATAAACTAACAGGTCAAACAAAAAATATGAAGAAAATTCAAGAGTGATAATAAAATACATAAAATAATAAAATGATGATAATTTTTACGGTTGTTATTGATGAAAAAAAATCTAAAAAGAATTTAAATTTTTAATGCAGTCGTCCGAAAATTAAAACAATTAAATTTTATTAAAATAATTATATTATCTTCTAAGGTATTATAAAACGAGACTCTAATACAATTATAATATTTAAATGATAAATTAATTAATAGATTGTGTCCTATGCAAAAACATATTTATGTGCAGTTCAGGATAAATACATATTTATCTTAAATTTTTTAAACGTTACATATTTGACTTTATATTTTTATAAATTAATTTATTTTTTTATGAATTATATATTTTTAATCTTAAAAATATTTCTAAATCTACCGAGTGACTTAATAAAAAAATATCCTTTAAGGATTTAATAAAAATGTTTTTTATTAAATGATAATATAAAATGAACCTAACTGATTCAAATTTAAAATCTCTAGATCCAATTAATTCTAATCCTTAAATTAATTTTCCAATCTTATCGAATTACTGCAAATTTGGAGAGAAAATTATTAATACACGATTTGACTTTTGGTCTTTATTATCAACCTACAATAATTTGTGTTTTGAAGGTTAATGATATAATTTAATTAGGGGTGTTCATTTTCGAGTGTTATATATTTTGGTACTTAAAAAATCAAATATTCTTATTTTTAAATATTATTTTTGTTGGTTTGTATATCAACCTATTTAAGTCACGTATCCATTATTCGAATATCTATAAAATCTATGTATCTAATTAATTCAGTTAATTGAATAACAGGCACCCGATTTATATTTTTTATTTTCTTAAATTTAAATATTTTAAAAAATTATATAGTAAATACATTTAAAAGTTACAATACATAATTCAAACACAAAAATTAATTATTTGAAGTTAGTTTTAAATTATCTGTATATATATATATGTTATTACTAAAAAGATATTAAACGTATTAATCTTAATATATTTTTCTTTTGAATCTTGTATTAACAAATTAATAAAGTTATATTAAAAAAATTAAAACTTAAAATACATAATATAAAAATAATTTAAAGATTTAAATTTAATTTTATATATAAATATTAAAAATTTTAAAATAAAAATATAATTTAAAATTAAATATATATTAAAATTTATCCGTCGAATACTAAAAAAACATCTCAGACAAATACTTCGGTATCTGTTTTGAACGCTTTAAATTTGAAATTCGAATCATTCCGTTCCGTTTCATCCAAGACAGTGACTCTTTTGTACTAAGATAGCAAAACATGGAATAATCTCCTTACATAAGTGTTCTTTTTTTTTTATTATTATTATCCGTTTCAATTCTTTATGCGTAATTTTTTTATATTTCGATATACAAGCGTAAAAGATATTATATAAATAAATTTAAAATTTATATTTTTAATTAAAATTTTAAATTTTAAACTATAAATTAATATTTTAAATCTTAAATTTAACAAATTTATATTATATATCAAAAAATAACATAATTCTTTTTATTATATTATTATCTTCAGAGTTCAATATTATTTTAAGGATCATTTAAAATATTTTAAATTTATAAAAGTAATTATATAAGTTACATAATTTAAGAATTAAAATATGATTTTATCAATTTAATTATTTTTAATTTTTAAATTTTTAGAGAGCCGTGAGTTCTCCATTGAATTCCCTATCCCAAAAATAAAAGTAAACCAACCACAGTCGCATATGATTATGCCCTTGCAAATAAATAAATAACGGAAAAATTCTACGATAAGCGTCGAGAGCCCTGTTGAACATCATTAATGTTATATATTATTGAACATCATTAAATTAATTAATAAAAATTTAAAATCTCAAGGACTCGGTATATAATTAATAAAAAAGTGATAAACTTAACATATAATTAATAATTGTATAATTAATCCTTTAGATATTTATTCTTTATAAATTAATTTAATAATATTCAACAATGTTCAATATTAATAATATTCAGCGATGTTTGACGCCCGTTATAGATTCATCCTAAATAACGTCATTTTTTTTTTCTTCCAGAAAACGTCAATATCATAAATTCACTTTATAGTTCATAGTTTCTTTGAAAATACGTAGTGTATCTTTTTTACAAGTATTTTCTTTTTACATTTGAATATATTTGAGATATATAAAATATTATGCTTAAAATATACATTGTTATAATATTTAGGGTCAATATATATAAATTTTCGAAATCTTAAAATGAGCATAAACCTTAAATATTATAAATTTAAAGATTAATTCATAAACATTAAGAAAATTAAAGATAAATATACAAGCTTTAAAAATTTTAAATAAAAATTAAATATTAAATAGAAAATAAATTTAAATATTAAATAAGTGATTAAATTATATATTTTTAGATAAGTGTTCAAAATATATTTTAGACTAAATAAGTATTTAATATTTCAATGTTATTAAAATAGCTGTTTGTTGTGAACGTTCATTAATTTTTACCATTATATGATATTATATTTTAAATATCGAAGTTATATTTAAAAATAAAATAATAAAATAAAATAATTATAAATTAATCTCTAAATTTAAAATTTTAATGCACAAATTCAAAATCTCTAAATCTCTCAAAATGGACTATTTTCATGGATATTGGTTATATTTAACACCTTCCCTTTATGAACTATCCCACACATCGTTTATCGTCCGTATGTCTTTGAACGTCGTAAATTATTTACATGAACTATTTGACTTTTTTGGTATTTTTGCACAACATCGATCAATTTTTGACGATAAAATTGCAGGATAAATGATCGTAATAATCTGACGACGAACGTAATAAACAATGACGTGATAATCAGTTACGAAATTATCTCAATCGTAATTTAGAATTTGAGTGTTAAGAATGTTAAATTTAGGGTCTAATTTTGGATTATTTTATTTTATTATTATTTATTTTTAATTTTGACTTCATAATCTAAAAAAATTAACACATATCAGATAATAATGAGAATTAACGAATATTAACGAAAAACACATATTTAAATAACATTAAAAATATTAAATATTTATTTAACTTAAAATATAATTTAGATACCCATTAAAAAATATTTCAATTTTTTATTTACCATTAAAGAAAATAACAAATACAGTTCGCTCTCCCCTTACCCTCACTCACTAACTCAGTCTCCCAGTTGGACTTTTATCATATCTCGTGTCCTTTGTTTGTACTAAAATGTCTAAACTCAGCTCATTTCTTCCTCCTGCTGCTTCTTCCCTCTAAACGTCATCTTTTCAGACACCCTAAAAGAATCACTGCTTTCTTACTTTCTTTTCAAAACCCAGATCTGTAATATTCATCTCCAACCTCAAAAAGCTATGACCCAATAACAGATTCCGCCCTTTTCTCTTTTATAATGTCGTCTTCTGCCCCCAAACCCCGCCCCAAACCTCCCACTTTGCCTCTAGCTCCCGATGCGCCTCCCATTCCGCCCTCTTCTTGGGCCAAGCGAACTGGGTTTAAGCCCAAGTTCTCCGGGGAAACAAATGCCAGTGACTCGGGTCAAATAGCGTTGCCTCACAGGGCTAGAGAGAACAATAAGCAGCCTGATCTTGAAGCGGGTCGGGCTAGACCAACACCACCGGCGGTGAATGGGGAGCAGCAATCGGCGGAGAAGAAGAGGAAGGAGGATGATGGGGCGAATAAAGGGAGTTCCGGTTCCGCTGCTAACGGACATACATTTAATAATGGGGCGGCGCCACAGCCACAGCAGCCGACTAGGAGGCCTTCTAGGAATGAGGAAGTGGTGGATGTGTTGCCGCAGAATGTGGATGATGAAGGATTCGTGGGAAGACACTCACATATGAAATATGAGCTTAGAGATACTCCTGGTCTTGGTAATTTTCACCGCTATTTTTCATTTCTCTACTTTTATTTTCATTTTTAATGTTTGTTGAGAATGAAATAATTTTTTTCTTCATCTTTTTAGTCAAATGGGTATTTATGATTCTCCATAGTTTGTTTGTTGGTGTTTGCCACTCTATCTGAAAGTAAAAGATGCTTTTTTATATAAAAAAATATATCTTTTTTAGCCTTTGAGATTTTCTTGTACATACTGTTATATTTTTCTGAATACAACTGAAGTGGGTATGCTTGATTTAGCCATTTTGTGTGTAGCCAATCTGCTCTGCACTTTGTTTAATGTTATTGGTGAAACTTTTGATCATTTTGATGTATCATTGCTTGTAAAAATGTGATGATGAGGTTGATGATTTGGTGCCAAACTAACAAATTTTGCTATTTATTTATGTTCATTTGGAATGAGTAAGAATATTTCGTGATTGGCTTGTATATTGATTACAATTCTACTCTATTAGAACATTAAAACAATGTGATTTTTGGTGATTTGAGAATAAATATGTTTCGACTGTTTCTTTTTCCTTTTCAGTTCCTATTGGTCTTTACGGGTTCCAGCATTATCTTTCAATGTTGGGTTCTTTGGTTCTTATCCCGCTGGTTATTGTTCCGGCAATGGGTGGCACTTATGTGAGTGGTTAAATTATGTTCTATTTCAATTTGAAGCACATATATTTGGGAATGTAGATTGTGGATTGCTTGATCTGATTGGATTTAGTGGTTGTAGGAGGATACTGCGAATGTGGTGTCGACAGTGCTCTTTGTGTCTGGAGTGACCACACTATTGCATTCATTCTTTGGGTCACGGTTGCCTCTGATACAAGGTTCATCTTTTGTTTTCCTGGCTCCTGCATTAGCTATAATCAACTCTCCAGAATTCCAAGGACTAAAGGGAAATGTATGCTTCTATTTTCTGGTCATAGATATGTTAGTAAATATGTTATTTTTCATTTATCCACCATTTCGGTAAGTATTTATTTAGCTGCAGAAATTCTAAATTATTTGATTAATAGATATTATCATTTCATGTATTCAACTGTTTTTTTTTTCTTTCTAATAGGATTTACATACATGATATTGACATGCGAAGTAGGATTGTAGTTTACACCTCTTCAGCTAAATAGTGTAGCAATAAAAGGAATTTACACAAATTAAGTAGTATGGTTTCTGAAATTTAACACTGTATATTGAGAATTTCTGGTGGAAAATGATTAACGAGAATGTGGAGGGAATAAAATTTCAATGTTGGAAATCAGAGTTAGATTTCCAACCTGGGTTTTGAGGTTTTACTTTGTGAGTAACTTCAATAACTGGGATAGAAGATTTAATTCGAATGCTATCGCCTCAGGTATTGCTGTTTTCTAACCAAACAGGATGTTGTCTAAAATATTACCATATTTTAGATAATTCTACTGTTAATCTTCCAGGGATTGGATTTATTTGTAGTTTACTGACTAATACACATGGGATACCAGCTGCATATCGATGATATGTCTCGGATATGAACACCCTTCTTAATCAATGAATAGAACTTGTTTCCTCAGTACTTGACTGACATGGCACTTGTAAATTGATGCAATCAATTATTTGATACAGTTACTTGTAACTTTTTTGTTTCTGTAAAGGGATGAAACCACATCTCTAGTGTCATCGTGTTTCAGACAAGTTAATATAGTTTTTAAAATCTACGTAGAAATGAATAATGTTGCCCACAAATTGTTAATTAGGCTTGGTGATACAATGCAAAATCCGATAAACCTTTAATATGAAAGCTTAATCTCTGGCCCGTCTCTCTCTCTCTCTCTCTCTTTCTTTGACATGGAAGTTAGTCCAGTGATACTACTTGAATTGTTTTCTACATGAATACTTTCTTTTCCGTTATTTATATTTCATTTTATGGGATGAGAAATTTGAGTTTCTTAACATCTACGGTGTTGACTCATTCCAACTTGGCAGAACTTCAAGCATATCATGAAGGAGTTGCAAGGGGCAATTATCATAGCTTCAGCTTTTCAAGCATTACTTGGATATAGCGGACTTATGTCATTATTCTTGAGGTATATTTCATTTGATAGTCTTCAAAAGTCAAATTCACCTTTACATTATTATCAGTCCTTTTATTGTAGAGAATTGGTAATACTAATTGGATAGAGTAGCCATGACTGACCATGAGTGTTATAACTTATTGAGCAAAATTAAGAGAAGAAAAGGATTCTTTTTCTCTATATTATTCCAAGAACAATGCTTCACAATTTATAGGAAAAACAATACTACAAAAAGTGAAACTAACGCCTAAAAATCAGTAACTGATATTTATTTTATGCTAATTCTTAGAAATCAGGGATTAAATTATAGGAATAATTTACATTAGTGACAAGATTCTATTACCAGCTCTTGTAATATCGATAGTGAAGGGTTCGATAGTAAACATTTGTATTGTGAAGGATTAATGTAGAATGTCTCTTCGTATTGTCCCTTCATCCATAAAGGCTTTGAAATTTATTTTTTTTTAAATTTTTATCTTGAATTATTTATCCATTTTTCTTTTTTTTCTTCTCTTTTGAGAACTTTTAAAGGAGTTCGCCTATTTTTGATATTTTCATATTGATGACTAGGATATTTTGCCACACCATATCTTTGGGGTTCTATTTTGAGGCCAGTCCTTGATGGATTGAATGTTAGGTGTTTAGTTGCAAAATTTATCTTTTTAGATTTCAAACTGACAAAATATAGGGGGCAACTTTGTATTTAACCCTTTTCTATATAATTTTTCTTTCATAAATCTCAAATGTCAACATAAGAGTTGATAATGAGGTCCTACTATCGAATTTATATAATGTTAATGACAGCCTTTGTTAAAATACTTTGTAACAATTATCCGTATTTATTCTTTGGGTTTGAACATATAAATGGTTGAAACAAAACCCAATAACCTAGATCTTTTAAAAGTGGGTAGAGTTTGGTTCTTGGTTCATGTCAATAATTGCAACCCTTTACTTGTGTCAATATTAATTTACTCCAGTTAACTTTGTTTTGATTCTGATATGGTGGTGTTAACATCTCCAAAGCAGACAGTTTAATAGCTACCCTCCACCTCTTTTCCAAGGTCTGCAACTATGAAGTGGCATTGAGCTACTTTATTAAGGCTACAAAAAAAGATGCATGATGCATCAACAGAAAACATAATGCAAACCTGATTCTGAAGCGGCTTATATGTAACTTTTTGGCAAAAAATCAGATTAACCTTCTCTAAATATCACATCAAACGACTTATATTAATTTAGCTGTTTGATCATAACGTACTAATTCTACATGCACTAAAATCTGCCCATTGAGTGGTAAGTATAAGCCTAGTTTATTTGTGTTTCGTTTTTCAGGTTAATCAATCCAGTAGTTGTTGCACCTACCATTGCAGCTGTTGGACTTTCTTTTTTTAGTTACGGTTTCCCACTAGTGGGGAATTGTCTTCAGATTGGTGTATTGCAGATATTGTTGGTTATTATATTTTCTCTTGTAAGTGTCTGACGTTCATTTTACTTTATTTTTAGTTTTTATTCCTTTCTAATTACTGTCCATTATTTTATTGTGGGCTGAATGCCTAAGTAATTACAATCTGGACATTTCTTTGTTACTTATCTGTGAGATAAAAAGAATACATCTTAAACTGTCTTATTTTTGCAGTATCTTCGTAAGATATCTGTTCTTGGCCATCGCGTATTTCTTATCTATGCTGTAAGTTCTGCAACATCACCATTCCACAAACTCTTTTTTTTTTTAGCTTTTGTTATGCATTTTTAATGCATGCACATGTGTTTTCTGACCATTATATGGATATTTTACTCACTGCCAGGTCCCGTTGGGCCTTGTTATCACGTGGGGAGTTGCTTTGCTTCTCACTGAAGCAGGAGCCTATAACTATAAAGGCTGTGATGCCAATATACCTACCTCAAATATAATATCCGAGCATTGCAGAAAACATGTCTTGAGGATGAAAAATTGTCGGGTTGATACATCTCATGCATTCAAATCTTCCCCATGGTTTAGGTTTCCTTATCCATTACAATGGGGAACTCCTGTCTTCCACTGGAAAATGGCCATTGTCATGTGTGTGGTTTCAATAATTGCCTCAGTAGATTCGGTTAGTTTCCTATCATCTATAATATTGATGCATCTACTGTAGGTTCATAAATATGTTGCAATTGGAACTCATGTCATAGATTCTAATTCTTTTTCCACGAGTTGCATCTGCACTACTGCGGACTATTCATATTATCTGTTGTGGGTTTGACATTGGTTACTCGGTTTTGAAAGATGCTGAAATTTCTAAGCAGAGAAAAGTGCTAATAGATTTTTGGTTCAGATCTCGAAAGAGATGAGATTTTTTATATAAAAAAACTCCCTTAACCATGTTGCTGGAAATTGAACAGTCTGAAACATATTCTAAGACTGATTCTTGAGATCTTTTTGAATTGTTTCATGATCTATAATTAGTGTTAAGCTGGTAAATTAAAGTGCAGAGATTTTAAGTATTGAAATGTTCATGAGGGAATAACAAATTGTTGTAATCATTCATCTGTTGATTGTGATATCAGTTACCTAATGAGCATTTTTATTAGATTCCTTTTAGTGTGCATTACGTTCGGGTAATGTAAGATTATTCCCATATACTAAGATTTCGATAAGGTTCCCAATAGTTGACACTGTTTAGGAATATAAGGGGTAATTTCATTACCTCCTATTTTGTAATGATATATTCCCATGAGAATGATAATTTGTGAACAATTTTATCCCCCGGGTTTATAGCTTTTGTCAATTTAATCCTTTAAACCAAATAAATTACTAAATAAAAAATTGGATTATGAATTAGACATATTCATACATAAAATATATTGGTATATTCTATTAATTATATTAATAGAATGCACAATTGTTTTTAAACATTATTTAATATATTAATATTTTGTTAAATGTAAGGTAGAATCTAATGGAAAGTTTTCTATGAACTTTCATAATAGGTTTTATGTTACGTCAATTTGAACTTGCGCGATCTGTTCAATTGCGACCTTATACGACCTTATAATGCAATCACATTCTCTGGTCCAATTGATGTTTTTGTTTCTTTATTCCTAATTTATCATGTGGATAATTGAGTAAAATGTGTTTTAAGTGAATCTTAACATTCTAGCCACAAGAACCAAACTAGTAATGTAACATACCCAATAATGTGTGAAGTAATAGATTCAGGTAATCCTATTCTCGAAGCTAATCTTATATTCAGTGAACCAAAGTTTCAATCACCTTGGTTTAGTTTATCCGGCTATTTATGTTATCATGCTACTTTCAAGTTTCCATTTTGTTGTTTGAAGTTGCTTATATGACCCTGAGATACCTGGGTTGCTGAATTTCTTAGGTTGGTTCATACCATGCATCCTCATTGCTGGTGTCGTCCAGACCTCCAACTCCTGGTGTTGTTAGCAGAGGAATAGGTCTTGAGGGTCTATCCAGTATATTAGCTGGTCTCTGGGGTACCGGAACAGGATCCACAACACTTACTGAAAATGTACATACAATTGCGGTGACTAAGATGGGAAGCCGCAGGGCTGTTGAATTGGGTGCATGTGTTTTGATAGTATTATCCCTTGTAGGTATGTTTTAGTCATGTTACCTTCTGAACTTTGAAGATTGTTTCCTGAGCTAAAACTTGAAGATTGTTTTGATATGTCCTTGTTTGCATGAATCAAATAGTTAAGAGAATTCAAATTAACTTTTAAGATTGCTCTGAAGATTCTGTTCTGATCTATTAGGTCA
Organism: Abelmoschus esculentus; assembly: GCA_035048815.1. NCBI lineage: Eukaryota > Viridiplantae > Streptophyta > Magnoliopsida > Malvales > Malvaceae > Abelmoschus > Abelmoschus esculentus. The sequence goes on along the minus strand of JAUCBN010000056.1, from coordinate 5,322,679 downwards.
CTTATCTTGTGGAATTCATCTCATGGTTGTTAAAGCTACAAAGCCTTGCTTTCTTATTTGTATCTTGTTTATACTTTATATTGATACTTTTAGAATAAAACCGAAGAACATAACGCTAGGAGCTTATTATAGGAATGTTTCTTGCATTTGATTTGCGAAGTACTTTCTTATCTTACGCCATCAGAAAATGATCCCTTCTCTTATAACAATATGAAGAAATGATATTGTGTGGGTATAAATGGTGCTTACCATTTAGCATGATGGTGGGGTACTTGAGTTCTTTTTAAATTAACACTGACCATTGCTAGTCTACCTTTTAATTTTATGTTATCATTACATTTAGTTCTTTTTCATTGAGTTTGGAGGGTTGGGTGGGTGGGTGGGGGGACTTGGGTTGGAATGTGGTTAACTTCAAAACGGCAGGCTTATCTGAACCATTAACAGTCTGGTATTGTATTCTTGGTGGATAATGCAAGGGAAAGGTGAAGGAAATCACCTCATGTGAGTGGTGAAATTTCAGCATCTCTTAGACCAATAGGCCATGAGCCGATATGCATTGCTTTAGCTAAAATTCGGAATTCTATATGCAAGGGTCTGAGGATGAAGGTTAGGGACTATGAACTTGATGTGGCCTTATTGTAACCCATATTAAAGGAAAAATGATATATTATTTGTTTTGTCTCATGAATTTGCAATGACTTCAGTTTTATCATGAAGGCATGAAGCATTAATGGGGAAAAAGAAATGCATATGAATTGGGCACAATGGTTCGAATATTGAAGCTTCTTTTCCCCTCTAATTATTTTTCTGCCATAATAGGTAAAGTTGGAGGGTTCATTGCTTCAATTCCTAAAGTCATGGTTGCTGCTCTCCTCTGCTTCATGTGGTCGATGCTTGCAGCGTTGGGTTTGTCAAATCTGCGTTATAGTGAGGCTGGAAGCTCTCGGAATATCATAGTAGTTGGATTATCTTTATTTTTTTCCCTCTCGATTCCAGCTTACTTACAACAATATGGCATTTCTCCAAATTCCAACTTGTCTGTTCCAAGTTATTTTCAGCCATATATCGTGACATCTCATGGACCTTTCCGATCTAAATATGAAGGGGTATGCTTCATTTTAACTTTGATTTGCCTGTGAATACTTATTGGTGAAAAACAGAAGCGGGGCAATGAAGACTGAGCCCCCTGAATTTCTTCTCTCAGTTTTTGTATTCATTAATCTTATTTTACAGGTAAATTACGTTATGAATACATTGCTATCATTAAACATGGTAATAGCCTTCTTCATGGCCGTTATACTAGACAACACTGTACCTGGAAGACGGCAAGAACGCGGAGTTTACGTATGGACCGAATCTGAGGCTGCAAGAAGGGAACCAGCAGTCGTCAAAGACTATGGGTTGCCTTTCCGGGTTGGTCGGATTTTCATATGGGTAAAATGGGTCGGTCTTTGAGAAGTGTTTTTTTGCCGAGGGCGGCATGTAAGCCGGTGATCATGACATGGTCCAACTTGGGGACGACTGCTCATATTGGTAAGTAAATGGATGTCTGAACTGTCCCTTTTTTTCCTCACGATGAAACTGTTTCTTGGGGCTATAGAGATTTAAGTTATTTTGTGTACATTGAAAAGATCCAGAGGGATGAAGCTGTGTTGTAATTGTAGAATTATTAAACAAACCCCATTGTATCTAATTTTTGTTTTGTCTCTGAAATTGCCCTCTCGGACAGTTTCACTTTTGCTTTAAGACTTGTTCGGTTAATCTCTTCTGTTTTTTTAAGATCTCATTATTATTTGATCAACTACTTTCCAAAGTATTACTGGATGATGATGATGATGAATTTTTCACCGTTCGTGGGACTAATAAGAAGGTTTTATAATTGTTTAAAATTATTGTACGACTGTAAATCAATGGTTGAGATTATCTTATCTCAATTTTGAATAGTTTGTGCTATAAGGAATGTAATGTTTTGTTATAACAAGTAAATTGTGTAATCAAGGATAAAAAAGGATTCACACTCGATGACTGTTGGATGAAAGGAAAGGGTTGTAATTGTAAACCAAGAAGATCTGGATGAAAGGCAAGGGTTGTATTTGTAAACCAAGAAGATCTGTGTGCTTTATGTATAGGGATGGACACGGAATCCGAACCTGACGGGTTACGATTCGATCGGGTTGAATTTTTTGGTAAAAATTCGGGTTCGGGTCAGGTTCTTTTTAAGGGTGATCTCGGGTTTGGTTTGGTTTGCGTTTAGGGTGAAAAAATCCGACCCGACCTGGGACTAGTAGTATAATTTTTCATAAATATTTTAGGGATATTTGTAATAATATCCCTCTTTATATATATTTTATACAAGTTACTATTATTTTTTACAATTAGATCATTAAAATTTTATTTTTTACAATTAGATCCATAAATTTTATTTTATTTATAATTAAGTCTCTAAAATTCAAACTTTTTTAATGATTCGAGTCGGGTCGGGTCGAGTCAGATTTTAAAGCTTAAAAATTGGGTTGGGTCGGGTCAGATTTTTTTTCACCCTAAAACCGGGTCGGGTCGGGTGACAGGTGGAGGGTATGATTTTTTGGGTCAAGTGCGAATGGACCGAAAATGTAACCCTCTATACCCAGTCTAGACGCTACCCGACTCGAACGAGTTACATGGGGAATACCGAGGCTAATCCGAAGACTCGCCCCGATAAACGACCCTATTTTTTTTCTTTTATCTTGTCTAAATGCTTTAATTAGATCCTACATGTTCATACAAGGACTAAGTTGATTTGCAGCGAAAACTAAGGAGATATGAGTCCTAATTTTAATCGAACAAGGTTTAGGGACCTATTTGCAAATTTCTAGAAATTATTGCTCTAATCGTGAAATTAAGGTTACCATTATTTAATTAGGTATATTTCATGCTTACACGTAAATCTTTAGCTTAAAATAATATTCACAAGTCAACTAATTGGTTCCTGAAAGTTTAGTGATAAAGCTTTAAAGTTAAAACCAACTTATAACTACTTTAACTGTTAGGGGTATCGAAACACTCAGTCCCAGTATCGATACCGACGTAAAAACGAAAGGGGTATCGAAAAGATATTTAAATATTTCGATACGCCTACGATATCTTGCCCAATTGCCCGCGTAACAAGCCCGCGTTTCGATACAGCCAAGACCTGGTATTGATACCATTTCAAACTATAAAAAACCAGTATCGAAACCAAGTTCAGAGCGTATCGATACACTTGCTCATTTTCATACATCTATTTCGAAACCAGTTCAAGTAGTTTCGATACCTAGGCCAAGTTTTCTAGAAATCCTTCGTACTTTTGCCTTGGTATCGATCCCTTATGAAATGGTTTCGAAACCCTCTGCCTAAAAAAATGTAGATTACATAAGTTTCAAACCTTAAATGAAATTTTAAAATTCTCTAGATGCATATAAGATCCTATAGGCATAAACCACACTTCAAACCAAGTTCACTAAATACAATATCATCTAGGTACATAATCAAAGAACACAAGTTACATAAACATGTTTCATCCAAGAGAACATAGTTTAACGTAACTTCCAATATCATAAGTAGCAATTCAAAGTACTTTAAAACATAAGAGTATATCAATACAATATTCAATCCAAAATAACCAATAACATATATATTCACTATCCCATTGATCTTGACTACTTTAGGTTCGTATAATGGTGATTTTCGGATTGATTTGTTAAATGGGTTGAAACTGATGGTAAAGTACCTCGTATCACTTCAATAATGAGTAAAAATAGTTTGGGATTGAATAGAAATGGTTTGGGGAGTGTTCTTGGCAAGTTTTAGGTCAAGACCTGTAAAATCACGCAGGCGTACCGATATGTACTTGGTGCGTATCGGTACATTAGAGGGGAAACTTGGTTTAGATAGGCAAGTGTATCGGTACGTCAACCCCGCGATCAATACCTCTTGATTTATGCAAATTCTAGAGACATTTTTCGATATCGATATACAAGGGCGTACCGATACCTCTGTTACATTAGGTTAACATAAAGGAGTGTATCGATACTTATGTACTAGTACGAGTATGGACTATATCGGTATGTGTATGTTTGACTTTGTTCTTCTCATAGATGTTAAGCTTGGCGTATCGGTACGCAAGAGAGGCGTATTGATACCATGGGCATTCCGATACCCCATATACACATTTGGGGTGTATCGATACTGGGTGCATATCGATGCTCTCAATAGGCGTATCGATACTCGTTGGGCAATCTGTCCAAAATTAGTACTTTTATTCGGGGACTCTATAATTTATAATAATGGGTTTTCGGGGTATCTTATGGAGCAAAATAAATACTAAAACCAAGAAATTGATAAATCAACCTCGAATATGCTAATTGAACTAAAAAGGGTTGGTAAACCTTGGTTGCATAATGGTGCGATAGAAATCATAAGAATCCTTATTGATGTTGATGTTTTTTGATAGCTACAACCTTGCTATGTGCTTATAGGTTTCTTAGCTTAGAATAAACCCTTATGTGATGGAAATCCGAATATCCAAGAATAGTGTTACTTCACAATGAAAGTCATCCGATGAGAGACTCTGGGTGATGTATGAAAACATTTCCGAATGGAGGATGTCGATGTTGTGTGGACAGGATCTTCACTCGGAGTGTAGGATCTCGATCTATGTGGACGTGGGCCTCACTTGTAATGGAGGAACCCGATGCTATGTGGACGTGAGCGTCACTACTTTATGGATTTGGTTGATATGTACATGCTGTGTGCGATAGTATACATTCACGATGCCATGTGTTTAGCCGATTATGGTAGCGCCATATCGTCATCCATGTTATTACATGTATTGTATTGTTTTATTCATGATATGTGCGATGTTGGTCGAGTAATGGTGTACCCACTAAGCTTCTATAACTTAACGTTTTGAAATATGTTTTCTTGCCTAGGTTAGGTGATGTCTGAACCGGAGAAGCACCATCAAGGTTGAGATTTCAGCATTGATTTACTGTCAGAGTACAAACACTTGATGTATTTGGGCTATGTACTTGTAAAACCTATATGTGTTGTAACTCTTATTTAAATTGGGCCGAATGCTTTAAATTTTCTCTAACTATTTGGAGTTCTAGTTGTTTGAATTACTTGAATTTATGTATTCGAAATGGATTTGATTTAAATGGACTTTTATGTTTTTTGATTTTTAAACTTTTTATTTGGGTTTTGAAAAGAAAATTTTTAAAATACGATTTTTGGGTCGAAAGCCTAATAAACACCGGATCGAGAGTGTTACAGATTATTTTTTATATTTTTCTTAAGAAGTATAAAGTTTCAAACATTGAGTTTGTTTAATTTCCCCTTTTTCTTTTATATGTTTAATATATGTTTTTAAATATAATGTTTTTCTTATAAAAAATAATAATAAATAGAAATAGAAATATGTGAATAAATTTAATTAAATATAAATGAACAGATTACGAATATCACAAACATAAATGAACGAATAAATTTTTTATTTATGTTCATTTATTTATTTAATTAAATAAATAAACTTATTCATATTTATTTATTTAATAAATAAACAAAATAAAGAAATATAAACGAACTGAATTGACAGCTCTCGTCACTTTAGCACACAAGTATTTTAATCCATTCAACATATAAAGGCATCCTAATCAATTTAGCACAATGGACAATTTTACCTTTTAGGCCCAAATCGACATTTTGGTTTCTTATGCAGCTTAGGGGTATTGTAGTCTTTTCCAATCATACAAAGTTTCAAAACTTATTAAAATCTAGGAGATTTTTAGTCATTTCTCTGAATTTTAAGACTACAAAACCAATTAATAAGTAGTATTTATATATTTAATAATGTTCGTGTTACCATTTTAATAATCAAATATTATTTTTGATAAAATAGTATTTAACATTATGTTTTTATTCTATTTTAGTACATCAACCATTTAAAATTAACGAAAATAGTAGTATAGCTTGAGTTAATTTCAATTTTAATCCAAAACTTATATAATTTAGTCTAAAATTCTATCGATTTAAACGTTATTTAATTTTTGGAATAAAATTGTAAATTTCTCAACTTTTTTATTCTTCCAGTCGAAAACTTTTTTGAGTTTTGGAGTTTAAAAACATGCTATGGACAATTAAAAGATTAGGATTTGGGGATCAAAAGGGCTAATACGAGATTCATTAAAGGACCCAAACTCCATAATCGAGATATCGATGAGAATACGATGGGGTGGGAAAGATATGAGACAAAATACTATCAAAATTAAGATGGTGTTTTACCCCCAAAATTAAAATGATTTTTAAATTGATGAATTTTGGACTAAATTAATAATATATAAGTGTTTTGAATTAAAACTGTGATTATACCAAGCCACGTCATCATCCTTATTAATTTTTAACCACCGATGTACCCAAACAGAACAAAAGTATAAAGGTATATACCGTTTTATTAAAAATAATAGTTGATGTGTTAAAACAATATCACAAACATAATTGAGGTACTAAATATAGAGTTTTTGTTTTTTTTAAAATTTATCACCCGTGGTTTTTATTTTTGATAATCGAAAAACAGTGAAATTTTATCCTTATCCCCTCATTTAATAGGAAAAATGCACAAATACATACAAAATAGAAGTCTCTCTCGAAGTCTAACAAGTCTATAATTCATGTACATTGAGTCCAATAATGCTAAGATTCTGTACATTTGAATCAGTCCTTAGGTATAATCTTCTTATTTCTCTTGTCTCTATCGTACGTTTCTAAATCTATCTTGATTCAAAATAATGGTATTAAATAGTTCGATATAATATTTGTAGACAACATACTATTCAACTTAAAGATTATATTATGATGTTTATATTACGAAAAATTATATTATGGGTAATTTCTGTCGCGTTACGAGAAATTTTATTAATTTTTCATCTAAATTATTTTATCAAGTGAATCTTCACTTGGTAAAAACTACTTTTAAATTTAATTTATAGTAAATATTTATGAAAATTTACTTGGTAAAGAAATAAGATAAAAAAGTACTAAAATTAGTATTTAAGTGGTTGATCTCGTAGATAACATGAATGGCCCAATATTTAATTTCTCCGTACAAATATTATAATTGAAAAATATTCAAATAATTTTTTTTATTTCCTTTTTCACTTTTTAACCAAAGTAATGCTAAAATTTTATTTATTTATCATTATTTTTTATCAATGTAATAACCCATTTGAACCCCTTTATTATTAAAATACCAGACCCAATAAAAATATTACAACCCAAATTATAACCCATATCAGACCCATTATAATTAAGCCCAATAATAACCCATACCCATATCAGATCCAAACCAAAAATAACCCTAATGATAACCTAACTAAACCCTAAACACCCTTAACCAAATGAGCCGCCGCCGCTGTCCCTACCTATTCTGATCAGCGCGCGTGGCCGCCACGCGCAGCTATTTGAATCGCGCGTGGTGGTCACGCGCTCCCTCATTGGTCTTTCGAACGGCCACCGTCCAAGCCTGACCCCGATCTGCTCCACCGCCTTTGTCACTTCGCCTGCAAAACAGAAGATAAGGGATAATTAGATCTAGAAAATCAGACCTAAAGAAAAGCATAGATTAGAGTCATTTTATAATATATAATTTCGGGTATTTAAGCCCCGAAATCCTCTTGTAATGGGGGTCTTTTTTTGGACACAAGAAATACAAAAAAAGGAGTATATTCGAAGCGAAAAAATAGAAACCAATACCATTGTAACATTCGAAATCAAATCGAAAAAGAAATTGAGAGTGAATCGGAGCAAGATAGGAAGCAAAATCGGAAGAAATAAAGGTAAAAATAAATAAATACATTCGATACTTATCTTTCAGATCTAGCCTTGTGTGGTGGTTTTTTCGAAAATTCGAGTGCGGATTCGAATTCCTCGCGTCAAAAGAAGTCGAAAAGGTGGTTGCTTTCTCGTTTCCGGTGACCCTCACGGCGGCCGGTGCGGTGGTCGGCGGTCAAACGCGGTGGCCGGCAGCCATGCATCGGCCGGAGAAGATGAAGAAATTGAGAGTGTTTAAAGCTCTCTGATATTTCTCAAGTGAGAAATGAGAAAGAAGATGGCATTTCACTTAAAAAGGAGGCATTTATATTGAACCCAAAACGACGTCGTTTTGGTTATTGGTTATCCACAACCGATCCGGTTACTTGACCCGGACCAACATTTAACCCGAATTAATGGATAAATTACTCGCGCAGCCCTCTGTTTCTTCGTATCCTTGTATTTTTTCCTCGCAGTTTTTACTTCTTTACATTTAAGTCCTTATTTTTGTATTTTTGCTCCTTAATTTTTTGTTTCTTTTCATTCACGCCACTGTTTATTTTGTTCTTTATTATTATTATTATTATTATTAATAATAATATTATTATTATTATTATTATTACTATTATTATCATCATCATCATCATCATGTTCTTTTTACTTCTTATTTATTAATATTGTTATCTATTTTTCACGTTTACCATATATTTATTTATTTATTTATTATATTTTGATTTACATTTGCTTCGTATTAGAAATTATTATCTCGATATATTCTATTGGGAGTAGCATCCCAGTCTCCGGGTGTTATCTTCTTTGAATTGTCGTGGATATTAGGGTATGCATTTAAAATTAAAAATTAATTTAATTTGGATTTTATATTTTTTTAAAAATTACAGTGCGAACCTTTAGGTACCAATTTTGGGCGTTATGGGGGTGCTAACCCTTCCCCAAACGTAACCAACTCCCGAATCCAAATTTTCTCTGGTTTTATTTTCGGTGTTCGATCCACTTTTTTGAACGATCGATGGCGACTCCAACTGATTAACTGATTTTTAAATTGATATGGTATTCCAATAGGAGTGACATCCTGTTCTTCAGGTGTCATCTCCTGGGATATTGAGTTTTAAATATTACCGCGGATTTCTAAATTTTAACGGTGTTCTATTAGGAGTGACATCCTGTTCTTCAGGTGTCATCTCTCGGGATACCAAATTTTGAAATATTATTGAATTTTCAAATCCCACACCGAACTTTTAAACTTTTAAACATTTTTAATTTTTTTTTTAAAAAAAAGGGTCGCTACAGATGGCGACTCCGCTGGGGAATATTTTTTTGGTTAAAAAAAAGCGGAGTTAAGCCTTAGTTCAGTTCGCATCATAATTTTTTAGAAAATATAAAATTTTAATTAAATTAATTTTTAATCATACATTAGATTAAGTACCCTTAGGTGGAATAATTACTTCGCTTCGTGGGGTTTTCACCTCCGTACAGTGTGGTAATTCATTCCCGGAATTTTGGTCCTTATATTTCGTGGGGTTCTCACCTCCGTATAAATAAGGGTCATATTCCCCCGAATTGATGTCCTCAGCGACAGTTCGGGTACCGCTTGCTCTAGAACCGAAACGCATATAGAGAACCTTAGAAAACTTACTGTTTTAAAACCGTGTCGTTATGCTACCCGTTTAGAATCACCTTTTAAGTTTTTCGTTTTATTTATTTATTTTATGTTCCTATTTATCTATGTACGTATTTGCTTCGTTTATTATATATTTTATTTACTTTGTAAATTAATTATACTGACGCGTTTTCTTTCCTGTGTTTGTTTTGTTTTTTCTTTCCTTTTTGCATTCATCCATTTTTGCATATCATTCCATACATAGGTGTTGATTCAAAAGTACATTCTAGAAGACGCTCAATTATGGATAAGAGTTTCTGTATCAACAAAAGTGTTAACGCTACAGTATGGGGGTGGTCTGAACGCCTTCAAATGGAAAAAGGGAACAGCTTATCAGATGATCATGTGTCGGAGATTGTGGAGCCCACGTTGATGGTGTCCAGGCAAAATAAGCTTGACGAGTTAAGAGAAATATGACAGAACTTCGATGCAGATATAAAGGAAACTTTTCAACAGGAGTTCGGTGATATAGCATTGCTATTAAATGTTCAAACAGACGCCCACATGTTCCGGGCATTAACACAGTTTTGGAATCCCGGGTATTGTTGTTTCACGTTCGGAAAGATTGACATGACTCCCACGATTGAAGAGTACACAGCTCTGCTTAACTGTCCGAGACTTAAGATAGAAATGGTCTACCTTAAACCGAAAGATCCTCCATCTTTTGTGGTAAGCTTGGTGAATGTTACCGGAATGAGTAAAGAATGGGTCCAAGGTAAAATTGTAAAAAGGGGCAAAACTGATTGCATTGCTTGGCCATATATTCGTAATTTAATCCTTCGACATCCAGATCCATCCAAGATGAGGTATTTGTTTGCTTACAGTATCTACGGTATGGTTATTTTTCCCAAAGTTTTGGGGCATATAGACTACGCTGTGACGGACTTATTTGACAAGCTTAGAAAGAATGTTAATCCGGTTCCTGCTATTCTAGCCGAGACGTTTCGATCTTTGAATGCTTGTCGGAAGATGGGTGAAGGTAAATTTCTGGGATGTGTACCACTGCTTGAAGTGTGGATCCGAAGCCATTTGTGGAACTAGAAGTTTTCTTATCAGATGTGTCTTAGCACTTTTTCACCAATAAAGACGTTTCTGGAAGAATATCAAGCGGAGGCGATGACTGAAGAACAGTGGATGGCAGGATTTAAAGACCTCCAAGACTACACAGTCAACTGGAAGGTACCATGGTTGATCATAAGCGAGTTCCTTTATCGATGTGGGGAATATGATTGGGTACCCTTACCAGGCATTTGGGGCGGAATTGGATACTGTCCATTACTAGTATCTCGACAATTCGGATCGATGCAATTTGTCCCAGCAACTCAAGGCTTGAAGGGATCCGACTTCGCATATCAAGGTGATGGTTACAAAAGAGAAATCAAAAAGATGAGTCGAGCTTGGAAGAATTTATACAAGGTTGAAATCTATGACGCACCGTTTACCTCCAATTATGACCAATGGAGAGTCACGAGGATCAATGACATCATCCCATTTGGAAATCAACAAAATGCTCGATCTATAAACCAACATATGGAAGATGCTCCTTCTGACTTGGAGAAAGCTAGAAGAGCACACGAAAAGGAGGTCAAAGCCCTAGAGAAACGTATTTCGGAGCTAGAGTCTACGAATTACCTAGCTTCACTGGATGTGGAAAAATACAAACAGAAGGGTAAAAATGTCCTCAAACAGAAGGAAATACTAGAAAAGGATCATGCGGAGTTAAAAGAAGAATGGAAAGAATTAAAGCAAAATCTGCGTAGGAATAGCCTGAGTATTACTGCTAAAGAGCTGACAGGTAAACTTTTAAAAGAGAAAAAGAGGGCTGATCATTATGCTCGCAAGTATGAGGCGAGCCAAAAATTAGTCGGAAATAAAGCCAGAGAATTAGAAACACTTACTCAAGAGTTAGCTGCTAGCCAAACTCAAAACCAAGATCTAGTATCACAGAACGAAGATTACGAAGTTCAGGTCATGCGATTGGATGAGCTTCTGCAGGGTTATCACAATCAAGACCTTGCTGTTGCCTTAAGTCTTGCGCAAAATGAGAACGAACTATTGAGAAATAAGGTTGTTGAGCTTGAAAATTCCCTCCAGGACTGCAGAGAGAGGTTGGTTTCTTTTGAAGGAGCACTACAGGAAGATAATAGTCGAATAGTATACGGACTGCAACAAGCTGGTCAATTGATCCGAGATCAACATCGGGCAATGAGGGAGGTTATGCAGCAGGCACAAGGAGTGGCTCACTTCATCCAGGGTTTGGCAATGGAAGCTCATGAATTGAGGGCACGTGTTAGTCCCGGGACACCACTAGGGTCCCGTGTCCATATGTTACTGTAGGAAATAGAGGTCTTAGGCGTAGAGGCTAACCGCTATCTGTAATTAGTGTTATGACTACTTATTGTAATCAGGACCTCCTTATTTTAATGAAACTCTTTTTGATGTTACTTAAAAATCAACACCTCCATTGCATTCATTACATCATGACATGAAGTATTATATTTTTATATATTATTAAAATCAATGAATTAATTATGTGCATATCATGACAGAAAGAATCTTAAATCGCAACCATTTCGCATCATTACGGTACACGCTTGAGGACCAAAATCATGGACGAAAGAGTGGCTAATCTAGAAAGAGGCCAAAGAGATCTGGAATCTCGAATCGATCAAGCAGAACGGAATATCACCCAAAACATCAGTCAGAGTCTTAGCCAACAGATTACCCAGGCTCAGGCTACAATTCTATCTCAAATAACTGCAATGTTGAATAAAGGAAAAGCTGCAGAAAATATTACCGAAGAACCAGAGGACACCACGACATCATCTCATGTTAGGGTTCAAACTGATACATCGACGCCACCGAAGAGAGTATACTTTAATACTGCTGGAGCATCTGTGAGTCTACCAGAAGGAGCAACTACGAGACAATCGGTTGACTTAGATGCATTACAAGATGAAGAAGTACCAGACTTAGACGTGGTGGAAAAAATTAGGGCTGAGGTAGAAAGCAAGAGTGAAAAAAAGTTCCGCATCTTTGCAGAACAACTCAAGGCTTCGTTGGGAATAAGCGAGCAAGGAAATGAAGCCAATGACTTAAGTCTAGTGTCAGATCTGGTTCTTCCACCTAAATTCAAGACTCCAGATTTTGACAAGTACGATGGAACCACTTGTCCGTCAGCCCATATTACCATGTATTGCAGGAAGATGGCACCTTTCATAAGAAATGAGAAACTCTTGATTCATTGTTTTCAGGAAAGCTTAACTAGGTCTGCTATGCGCTGGTATACACAGCTCAGCAAGGACAATGTTAAGTCGTGGAATGACCTTTCTAGAGCCTTCATCGAGCATTACAAGCACGTCTCTGACATGACCTCTAGTAGAGCCATGCTGGAAACAATGGAGCAGCGTTCGAACGAGAGCTTACGCCAGTATGCCCAGAGATGGCGTGATATGGCCGCGCAAATTCACCCGCCGATTTTGGAACATGAAATCACTTTGTTGTTTGTAAATACCTTAAAAGGAGCATTGTTTGACCGCTTGCTCAACAATACTGCTCAAAGTTTTTCAGACCTCATTAGAACGGGCGAGTCTATTGAGATGGCTATAAAAAATGGAAGGATTGATGCAGGGGAAAACTCACGGAAGCATTATAGGAGAAAAGACAACGAGGTGAACTTCGCCAGCACTTATAACACCCCGGCAAACTTCACCATCACCCAGCCGCAATCCTCCGCCAGGAACACACAAAACTCGAAGAAGAAAGAAGACACTGCTCCTAAAAGAGAACGAGAAAGAATTTTTTTTACTCCTCTACCAATACCATATGCTGAGTTGTATGCCCAGTTGTACAAGGCTGACTTGGTGCGACCATACCATGTTACTCCTTTTAAGCCCCCTTTTCCTGCCTGGTATGATGAAAAATCCCATTGTGACTACCATGCTGGAATTCCTAGACATTCTACAGAAAATTGCATTGCTTTTAAGAAGATTGTTCAGAATTTGATAAATACGGGGATTTTGAAGTTCGATGACCCAAGTGTAGCCTCTAATCCCTTACCAAATCATGGAGGGCCGGAGGTAAATGTAATTGAAGATGAGGAGAATAAAAGAGTTAAAAAGGACGTGGAAGAAATAAAGTCACCCTTGAAATGGGTTTTTCAACAACTATACAGGGCACATATGATAGAAGGAAGAATGGGGGTAATCCGAGAAGGAGATGGCCTTTATTGTGAGTATCACCAGGAAGAGGGCCATGAAATTCAGAGCTGTGAACCGTTCAAACGGTTAGTTCAAAAAATGATGGACAATAAAGAAATTGAGTTCTTTGAGAAGACTGATGAGAAGAAATTGATGGATGTATGTGCGTTTGATAGCTCAGACAGTAAATATAGTGCAGAGAGACCATTTATAGCTTCATCCAGAAGGAAGGGAAATTCACCCAAGATAATCATTACACCCCCTACTCTTTTTCCATTCAAAAACATGCAAAAAGTTCCTTGAAATTATACTGCTAATGTTTCTATACCACAAGGAGAAGTGCAAATTGGAGGAGAAGTTGAAGTGCAAACAGGAAAAGATTTGGTGCAAAATGAGGAGATTAAGGAGGCTGAAAGTATTAATGATGTGGGAAATTTCACGAAGAGTGGACGGTGTCATCCACAAGACCCTTCAAACTCGACAAAAACTGAAGCAGTTAAGGAAGGAAGAGTTGAGCCCCAAAAGATTTTTGGAGAAGACCCGCCTCAAAGGATAAATGAACCAGTGACTGAAGCACAGGCGCACGAATTTTTGAAATTTTTGAAGCATAGCGAATATAATATTGTGGAGCAGCTGCGTAGACAGCAAGCTAGAATTTCTGTACTGGAGCTATTGTTAAACTCAGAAAAACATCGGGAGGCATTGATGAAAGTATTAAATGAAACTTTTGTACCGGAAGACATTTCCGTGGCCAAGTTGGATCGTATTGTTGGCCACATTGCTGCAGATAATTATATCACATTCAGTGATGATGAGATTCCCGATGGTGGAATGGGTTCCACAAAGGCGCTGAATATCACAACACATTGCAAGGGGTATGTGTTACCCGATGTTCTTGTGGACAACGGCTCAGCGTTGAATGTATTACCATTAGCCACCTTACAAAGACTACCGATAGACGGTTCCCACATAAAAACATGTCATAGCTCGGTAAGGGCTTTCGATGGAACTCAAAGAGAGGTAGTAGGAAGGATTGAGGTGCCTTTGTTGATCGGGCCGACTGAATATGTAGTTGATTTTGTCGTCATGGACATAAAACCAACGTATAACTGTTTATTGGGAAGGCCGTGGATTCATTCTGCTGGATCGGTTCCCTCATCGTTACACCAAAAATTGAAGTTTGTAATTGAAGGCAAGTTAGTCAGTATTAATGCAGAAGAAGACATTATTGCCTCAGTAACCGCTGATACTCCGTATATTCCACCCGACGAGGATGCAGTGGAATGCTCTTTCAGAGCGCTAGAATTTGTGAATGCAACTTTTGTCGCAGAAAAGAGTAAGATCCCAACCCCTCGGTTGTCCAACACCACCAAGATGGTCGTTCGCCAAACCTTGGGAAAAGGAGCTAAAACAGGAAAAGGCTTGGGAAGAAGCCTGCAAGGGACCCTACATGCGAAAGCTGTCATCTTTAAGAAGGATCGTTACGGACTTGGTTACAAGCCTAGTATGTTACCACGAAGAGAAAAATTTAAAATAAAGGAAGAAAGGAGGAAAGCTAAGCTTAAAGGGGAAGGTACTCCATGGAGGTTGTTAACCTTTCCTAAAGATAATTTTGTGTCTGGAGGAATCATTAATGCTGAACAAGGTGTACAAGACGCTAATCGAGAAAATGATAAGCTCAATTGTGAAGAATGGTTCAATGAGTCGCTGGAAGGAATGTTTATTAACATGGTATCGGATGAAGAGGTTACCAATAAATTTTTGACTGGGATTCGTCCTTGTTTTCCAGGAGAATCGCTCAGCAACTGGAGTACAATAGACCTGCCTGTAGCTCTTAGGACTAAAACAGAGTAATGTCCTGAACTATCCCTTTTGCTCTTTGCCCACAAGCATTAGGGATCTTTTGTAAAAGGGCCACTATGTTAATTACCTTTTGTAATAAAAGTATATTTCCTATGTGTATTACATATTAAATGGCAAACATTTTCCAATGTCCATTTTTATGAACATAATTTTTGCATACAAATAACATTCATTCTTTCAATATATATACTAGTCTTTTTTACATACAGGACTTTTGCACTTGACTATGTGAATGACTCTGGATCCGACCTTGAAGTAGACTTTGAAAAGCCTCTGTGTTCAGTAGAAATTGATGAAGATTCAGAATATGAAGTCCCTGATGAGTTAATGAGATTGATGAAAAACGAGGATAAACAGATCCTTCCCCACCAAGAGGAATTGGAGGTTATCAACCTGGGGACTGATGAAAACAGGAGAGAAGTCAAAATTGGCACTACATTTTCCTCTCATACTAAAGACAATCTGATTTCTTTATTACAAGAATTCATAGATGTGTTTGCTTGGACTTATCAGGATATGCCGGGATTAAATACAGATATCGTGGTGCATAAGTTACCAACGAAACCAGAATGTAAGCCTGTTCAGCAAAAGCTTAGAAGAATGAGGCCTGATATGTTACTAAAAATCAGAGAAGAAGTAAAGAAACAATTTGACGCTGGTTTTCTAAAAGTGGCGAAATACCCTGAATGGGTTGCGAATATAGTCCCTGTGCCAAAGAAAGATGGGAAAGTACGCATGTGCATAGATTACCGAGATCTTAATAGAGCCAGTCCAAAGGATAATTTCCCTTTGCCTCATATTGACACCCTAGTCGATAATACAGCCGGGCATTCATGGTTCTCATTCATGGATGGTTTTTCAGGGTACAATCAAATAAAGATGCATCCAGAAGATATGGAGAAGACTACATTCGTAACGGAATAGGGACATTCTGCTATAAAGTAATGCCTTTCGGACTCAAAAATGTCGGGGCGACTTACCAAAGAGCGATGGTGACTCTCTTCCACGACATGATGCATAAAGAAATCGAGGTATATGTGGATGATATGATCGCTAAGTCCCAAACAGAGGAGGAGCATATTCATAATTTAAGGAAACTGTTCCAAAGATTGAGAAAGTACCAATTGAAACTCAATCCCAATAAATGCACCTTTGCGGTAACATCAGGGAAACTACTCGGATTCGTGGTTAGCAGAAGAGGGATAGAAATTGATCCAGCTAAAGTAAAGGCAATCCAAAATCTCCCGCCACCTCGAACACAAAAAGAAGTCCGAGGATTTTTAGGGAGGTTGAATTATATATCTCGATTCATTTCTCAATTGACAGACAAATGTGATCCTGTTTTTAGATTGCTCCGAAAGAATAATCCAGGAACATGGGATGAAGAATGCCAAGAGGCTCTCGAGAAGATTAAAAAATACTTGATGAATCCCCCGATCCTAGTATCGCCAGTGCCAGGAAGACCATTGATCTTATACTTAACAATTTACGAGATTTCAATGGGATGTGTATTGGGGCAACATGATGAGTCTGGGAAGAAAGAAAGGGCCATTTATTACCTAAGCAAAAAGTTCACGGAGTGTGAAGCTAGGTACCCACCGATTCAGAAACTGTGTTGCGCTTTAGTGTGGGCCGCTAAAAGACTTAGGCAGTACATGCTATACCATACCACCTGGTTGATATCCAAATTGGATCCGTTGAAGTATTTGATGGAATCCCCAGCGCTAACTGGGAAAATGGCTCGTTGTCAAATGTTGCTATCCGAATTTGACATTATTTACGTGAGTCAAAAGGCAGTAAAAGGAAGTATCGTTGCTGATTTTTTAGCAAGTCGAGCTTCAGAAGAATATCAGTCCCTGAATTTTGACTTCCCAGATGAAGACCTGATGTATATTGCGACAGAAGAAGAAACTATCCTAGAGGAGCAAGCATGGAAGTTGTACTTCGATGGGGCATCTAATGCACTGGGGCATGGAATAGGTGCGATGTTGATCTCTCCCGATAACATTTATTATCCCTTCACGAGCAGACTGGAGTTCTTTTGTACAAATAATATAGTCGAGTACGAAGCCTGTGTTATGGGATTGTATGGAGCCATTGAGAAGAAAATTAAAATACTTCAAGTCTTCGGAGACTCAGCTTTAGTAATTTATCAGCTTCGCGGAGAATGGGAAACGAGAGATCCCAGACTGGTCAAATATTATAACTTGATCCAGGAAATGATTGAAAGATTTGAGAAGATCAACTTTACTTATCTACCAAGAGAAGACAATCAGATGGCGGACGCCCTAGCCACATTAGCAGCAATGTTTAAAGCTAGCACAAGAGCAGAGATGCAACCAATAAAAATGCAAACTTTTGAAATGCCAGCGTATTGTTGCAGTTTGGAAGAAGAGGTTGACGGCAAGCCATGGTACTATGATATCCTGCAGTACATTAAATACCAGACCTATCCTGAAGGAGCAAATGAGAATGACAAGAAAACTCTCAGAAGATTGACAACAGGGTATGTTTTAGATGGAGAAGTCTTGTACAAAAGAGGCAAAGATCAGGTGCTATTAAGATGTGTCGATGCTCAACGGGCTAAAGAGATTCTAGAAGAGATGCATGATGGTTTATGTGGAACGCATGCTAATGGTTTTTCGATGGCCCGTAAAATTATGAGATACGGGTATTATTGGTTGACTATGGAAGCAGACTGTATCAGCTATGCCAAGAAATGTCATAAATGCCAGATATATGCTGATAAGATTCATTCTCCCCCGTCACCATTGCATACCATGAATTCACCATGGCCTTTTGCAATGTGGGGAATGGATGTCATCGGACAAATTCATCCAGCAGCATCTAATAGACACCGTTTCATCTTGGTGGCCATCGATTACTTCACCAAATGGGTAGAGGCAGCTTCTTATCCAAATATCACGAAAGCGACAGTTTGCAAGTTCATAAAGAAGGAAATTGTATGTCGGTATAGATTGCCAGAGAGAATTATTACTGACAATGCTTCCAACTTGAATAATAAGATGATTACGGAAGTATGTGAGCAATTCAGAATAACTCACCATAACTCTACCACTTATCGTCCTAAGATGAATGGGGCAGTGGAAGCTGCAAATAAGAATATTAAGAAGATCATAGCAAAGACCACGGAAACCTTCAAGGATTGGCATGAAAAATTACCGTTCGCCTTATTTGCCTACAGAACTTCTATACGAATCTCAACCGGGGCAACTCTATATTCCTTGGTGTATGGTATAGAAGCAGTACTGCCTATAGAAGTGGAGATCCCATCGCTCCGAATTTTAAATGAAGTAAAGTTGGATGAAGCTGAATGGATACAAGCCAGATACGACCAGCTCAACCTCATTGAGGAAAAGAGATTAAGGGCCATCTGCCATGGTCAAATGTATCAGAGAAGAATGATACAGGCCTATAACAAGAAAGTTAGGCCTAGAGAATTTCGAGAGGGAGATCTGGTGCTAAAAAAGATCTTGCCCATACAGAAAGACTTCCGTGGGAAGTGGATGCCAAATTGGGAAGGACCCTATGTGGTTAAAAGGGTCTTTTCCGGAGGAGCGTTGATCCTAGAAAAAATGGATGGATGTGAACTGAGTAATCCAACAAATTCAGACTCAGTTAAAAAGTATTACGCTTAAAAAAAAAAAAAGAAGAAGAAGAAAATAAAAAAGGGTTCAAGGGGAAAACCCAAAAAGGGCTTCTTGTAACCAACAAAAGAATCGAGTTGAAAACCCGCAAAGGGCAGCTCGAATTCATTTTGAGAATTGGCATCCAATGGGCAAACCCTCTCAGATACAGTGACGGGACCTGAGGCAAGAAATCTATGAATCTATCGTCAACAAGGATCCGTATGTCATTCATGTAGTGAAATGTTCAAGATTTTGTATCGTTTTATCATCTTTTGAAAACCTTCCGTTTGCCATGATATTTTGAATATAAAATACAATACATATATCTTTTTTATAAGTTATCATTCATCATTTTTAAACTTAAACATAGATTTATAAGAAACAAAAGATTTCTGGATATTACTCTGTTATAGTCTTGGCCTATAAGATGCAGGTGATGCAGGCAAAGAACTAATCACAAGAAGGATCTCATGCAACAGAAAACAATCACACGAAAATACTGGAATGTCAAAACTACAATACACACCAGAATGGGGCAATACCAGAACCATATCAGATCAAAGGTTTTATCGAAAAAAAAAAGAAAAAAGAAAAAAGAAAAAGAAAAAGAAAAAGAAAAAAAAAGAAAAAAAAAGAGAAAAAGAAAGAAAAAAAAAGGAAAAGAAGAAAAAATCTCTCGAAGATGCTCCCAAAGTGAGAACTCACAAGAGTACCCTGAAGCAAATTGACATTTGAAGTTTGAACTTTTAACTTGAGATGAGATATTTTGCTACATCAAAGAAAGAGAAAGAGGTTGAAGATAAGAAAGTGCTACAATTGCCTGATCAAGTGCAGGGATCACAGAATATATCAAGACGTCTTCATTCATGCATCATATAGTAAAGGCATCCCTAGGATTAGGTACATGCTAACTTGCATTGTAGGAAATTTTTGATTTTCTTTTCAGTTATACAAGGACCAGGAAAAGATTCAAGAAACGAAGTCCACATTAGAGAATGATAATATCTCTGCACAGAAAAGAATCATGATTGCAAAATGAAGATTTTAAGAAAAGACAGTAAACTCAAGATTCGGGATGAGAATCAACCAGAGGATTTCACAACTTGGAAAACCCTACATAGGAAGGGTTCATATCCAGAAGTTCTACAATAGGAAGAACTTTTGAAATTCCAAACGCAAAGATTCTATTACAGAAAGAATCTCTAACGATAAGTTCTACGACAGGAAGAACGCTTGGAATTAAAGACGCGAAAGATTCTATGACAGAAAGAGTCTCTAGCGAGAAGTTCTACAATAGGAAGAACTCTTAGAATTGAAGACGTGAAAGATTCTATGACAGAAAGAGTCTATAGCGAAAGGTTCTACTATAGGAAGAACTCTTAAAATCGAAGACACAAAAAGATTCTATGACAGAAAGAATCTACACCGAGAAGTTCATTACAGGAAGGACTCTCGACTTACGATGCAGAAGGTTCTATATAGGAAGAACTTACAGCGTCGACAACCGAAGATGAAAAGTCAACACAAGAAGAACATGTGGCATAAGGGCTTTACCAAAGACAAGCAGGACTCTACACATGAAGAATTTGCTCATCCAAGGCACCTAAAGGAAGAACAAGCGAGAAAGAAGTGCAAGCTCGAAGTCTCAGTTTTGAATAATTTTGTCCCGGAGAAGAAAAGAAGATTAAGTGAAGATTGAGAAGAGGCGGTGGTCAGAAGAAGAATTTCTGACCTTACCAAGAGAACCCCACCCTTACCAAAAGGAGCCCCTACCTTACTAAGGCCAACCTTGAAACCATACTAGACAAAATGGGTTATTCCTTATCTTTGCTTTATTGTCGTTACACAACAATAAGCAAAGAGGGGCAACTGTAATAACCCATTTGAACCCCTTTATTATTAAAATACCAGACCCAATAAAAAATATTACAACCCAAATTATAACCCATATCAGACCCATTATAATTAAGACCAATAATAACCCATACCCATATCAGATCCAAACCAAAAATAACCCTAATGATAACCTAACTAAACCCTAAACACCCTTAACCAAATGAGCCGTCGCCGCTGTCCCTGCCTATTCCGATCAGCGCGCGTGGCCGCCACGCGCGACTATTTGAATCGCGCGTGGTGGTCACACGCTCCCTCATTGGTCTTTCGAACGGCCACCGTCCAAGCCTGACCCCGATCTGCTCCACCGCCTTTGTCACTTCGCCTGCAAAACAGAAGATAAGGGATAATTAGATCTAGAAAATCAGACCTAAAGAAAAGCATAGATTAGAGTCATTTTATAATATATAATTTCGGGTATTTAAGCCCCAAAATCCTCTTGTAATGGGTTTTTTTTTTGGACACAAGAAATACAAAAAAAGGAGTATATTCGAAGCGAAAAAATAGAAACCAATACCATTGTAACATTCGAAATCAAATCGAAAAAGAAATTGAGAGTGAATCGGAGCAAGATAGGAAGCAAAATCGGAAGAAATAAAGGTAAAAATAAATAAATACATTCGATACTTATCTTTCAGATCTAGCCTTGTGTGGTGGTTTTTTTGAAAATCCGAGTGCGGATTCGAATTCCTTGCGTCAAAAGAAGTCGAAAAGGTGGTTGCTTTCTCGTTTCCGGCAACCCTCACGGAGGCCGGTGCGGTAGTCGGCGGTCAGACGTGGTGGTCGGCAGCCATGCATCGGCCGGAGAAGATGAAGAAATTGAGAGTGTTTAAAGCTCTCTGATATTTCTCAAGTGAGAAATGAGAAAGAAGATGGCATTTCACTTAAAAAGGAGGCATTTATATTGAACCCAAAACGACGTCGTTTTGGTTATTGGATATCCACAACCGATCCGGTTACTTGACCCGAACCAACATTTAACCCGAATTAATGGATAAATTACTCGCGCAGCCCTCTGTTTCTTCGTATCCTTGTATTTTTTTCCTCGCAGTTTTTACTTCTTTACATTTAAGTCCTTATTTTTGTATTTTTGCTCCTTAATTTTCTGTTTCTTTTCATTCACGCCACTGTTTATTTTGTTCTTTTTTATTATTATTATTATTATTATTATTATTATTATTATTATTATTATTATCATCATCATCATCATCATCATCATGTTCTTTTTACTTCTTATTTATTAATATTGTTATCTATTTTTCACGTTTACCATATATTTATTTATTTATTTATTATATTTTGATTTACATTTGCTTCGTATTAGAAATTATTATCTCGATATATTCTATTGGGAGTAGCATCCCAGTCTCCGGGTGTTATCTTCTTTGAATTGTCGTGGATATTAGGGTATGCATTTAAAATTAAAAATTAATTTAATTTGGATTTTATATTTTTTTAAAAATTACGGTGCGAACCTTTAGGTACCAATTTTGGGAGTTATGGGGGTGCTAACCCTTCCCCAAACGTAACCAACTCCCGAATCCAAATTTTCTCTGGTTTTATTTTCGGTGTTCGATCCACTTTTTTGAACGATCGATGGCGACTCCAACTGATTAACTGATTTTTAAATTGATACGGTATTCCAATAGGAGTGACATCCTGTTCTTCAGGTGTCATCTCCTGGGATATTGAGTTTTAAATATTACCGCGGATTTTTAAATTTTAACGGTGTTCTATTAGGAGTGACATCCTGTTCTTCAGGTGTCATCTCTCGGGATACCAAATTTTGAAATATTATTGAATTTTCAAATCCCACACCGAACTTTTAAACTTTTAAACATTTTTAAAAAAATTTTTTAAAAAAAAAGTCGCTACAATCAAGCTGTGTTAAAATAATATTTTCATGATATATAATAAAACTTGAATCCACATAAATAATAAAGAGATTAGCATTCATAACTATTAAACCAATTATTAGATATCTTCTTTTCTAAAATATTCTTTCCTTTCCTATTCTTGTTGTTGGAAACATGCATGAGAAACGGTTCACACGAACCACTAAGCATGGTGGTTATCCAACCAATAATCCCAGCATAGAATAAAATAGCTTAATAATTGCATATTCTTAATTTTGGAAAAAAATATTATATGATCTTATTAATTTTGTTATTTATAATTTTATTTAATAATATATAAAAAATTACTTTAAAAAATAAAAAATTATTGAATAAAATCCTAAAGATATAAAGATAATTTTAACCCTCAACGTTTAGAATTTTTATATTTTGGCCCTCATTTTTATTTGAGATAAATTTAGCCCTTAACTTATATCTTTTTTACAAATATCTCATTTTTTAATTAACATAATGATTAGACCGTTAAAAATTTAACGATGATAACATATGATAATATATTTTAAATGACATGGCATCTAAGCTATCAAATACATACACGTGGAATATAATTTTATTCTAATATAAGATATAAAACAATTAAAATTCAAATAAAATATTAAAAATTAATTAATCTAAAACAAAAGTATACTAAAAATTCTCAACCCTAACTACAATATAAACAAAATCCTATCTAAAAAAATATGAACACAGTCTGAAAAGAATTTTTTTATAAAGATTATTATCGATAAATCAAAGGTAAGAAATTTTTATACTAATCAATTGAATTTTGTTATTTTAGTTTAAAATTTAGGTATTTTAGTGTTTAATCTAAATTAAAAGTTTAGGGTTTGGTTTATATAGTTTAAGATTTAAATTTAAAAGTATTAAATTTGAGGCTTTAGGCTTTGAGTTTTAATTAAATCTAAAAAAAATTCAAAATTATAAAAAATAGAGTAGTAAATTTATTTAAGGTTTAATAGTCAAAATATTTTAGATTTAATTAAGTTATAATATTTTATTTGAATTTTAATTATTTTATATTTTATATCGGAATAAAATTATATTCTATATATATGTATTTTATAGGTTAAATGTCATATCACTTAAAATATATTATCACATATTTACTGTATGTTATTATCATTAAAATTTTAACGGTGCGGTCATTGATAGTTAAAAAAATGAGATATTTATCAAAAAGTTTTAACCTTAAGTTAAGGGTTATATTTATCTCAAATAAAAAATAAGAGCCAAAATATAAAAACTATAAACATTAAGGGTTAAATTTATTTTTGTGTAGATTCTAAGTAATATAATGTACCAGACGCATTAAGTTTTTCATTTTATGCGCCGCCTTATATATATGACTAAATAATTATATTTTATAATTTTCTTCATCCCTAATTTCAGAAATCCGTTGCTTTCCCTCTTTTAATATTTTTGGTAAGCCTTAAATTAATTTAAACCAAAATCAAACCTAATTTCCACAAAAAAACATGTAAAACATGAATTCCAAAGAAAACAATGAATAAATACAATTTTTTATTCGTAATGATTAAATTAAAATTTTACTTAAAAAAACATGTCAAGGAATATTAACATTAGATTTTTTTATTTTTTTAAGTCTTATATTATTAAAAAATAAATTTAAGGTTTAAATTTTTAATTTAGAACATATAATGTATGATTTTTTTTAAGTTTTGAAATTCTGAATTTAAAAAGTATAATTAAAACTTGAGGTTTAATCTTTGGTACAAATCGTCTGTATTTTCTCTATGTCTCTATTTATGTCCCACTTCAAATTAGAGGGTTTAGGGTTTTAGGTTAGGGGTTTTAATTATGGTTTAGGGAATTATGGGTAGGGTGTAATTTTTAGGGTATAGGGTTTAGGATTTAGGATATAAAAAATAAAGGTTAGGGTTTAAATTTTAATTTTTTAGAAAATTTTCAAAGGAGGCATGAAAGGAGACATGGAGAAAAGGCAAAGGATTTTAGTTAAATTATAATACTTAATTTAAATTAATTAAGTAATAAATTATATATTCTCTCTGTCCTACTTATTTAATTCATTATTGATTTTTTTAGTTAAATTTTTTCAACTTTTACTCATTATAATTTTAAATTTATTATTGATAAAAATATAAAAAAATATGTTTTAAAAATCTTTAATCAAGTAGTTTAAAAATATATATTTTATAAAATTTAATAAATTAAAATATTTAAAATAACTATAATCAAAGTTTTAAAATTTTAACTTTTAAAATCAACACCAAACACTATATATGGGACAGAGTCAGTATTACTTATAAACCCAATGTGAGTTATGAAATGTGCAGAGCAGAGGAGACCATAGAACAGTTTCCGAAGTGTCGTAGAGGCTCGAGTGCTGACTCAGTACTGTTTGTTTTGGAGACGCACCCAAACCAGGAAAAACCTTGTAGGGTGGACCCAATTTACAGGCTTCAATAGAAGACTCCTCACACCATGCACAATGTAAGGAATTAAGATATTACCTTCACTAGGTGTTCCTACACCCCCTCTTTTAAATATAAATAATACACACTTTTAATTAGGGTATTTAAAAATATCCGATCCGATTCGATTATCTATTGATCCGATCCAAAAATACGGGTATCCGATTTGATTTTTATTTTTGGATCGGATATCCGATCCGATTTTAAATTTTCCGGATCGGATACGGATCGCAATATTTCATGTTTCGGATTATCCGAAAACCCGAAAATCCAAAAATTTATATTTTTATTAATATTAATCTTGTTATATTTAACAATTTAGTGCTTGTTATTTTTAAAAAATTTAAAAATTGAAACTTTTATAAATGTAATTATTGTTGTATTTAGTAATTTATTGTTTATTATATTCGAAAGTCTAAAATCTTTATAAATACAACCTCTAAATTCGAAAAATTAATTTAATCAAATTATATTTTTGGATAATTGGATATCCGAATATCCGATCCGAGTATCCGATATCCGAATATGCGGATATCCTCTATTTTCCGGATCGGATACGGATCACTATATCATCGATCTGAAAACCTGAATATCCGAATCGGATCTGATCCGATATCCGACAATGATCACCCCTATTTCTAATGATTTATCAAAGTAACACTCACATAAATAATATGTAATTATTAAATGATTAATTATAATATATATTATTGTCGTTTAACTTGTGTTAGGATGTGTATTTCAGATGTAACGTGTATGATTCGTTTATTTGAATTCACAACATTTTCAATATTTTTCATTCGAAATATAGTTCAATTCTATTTTCAAGATAAGAGAAACCAATCAATAATTGCAAAGTGACGTCAATATTCCATTATAAAAATAAAAATCATGACAGTTCCGTGGGTCCACCTTACCTCAATTATTTTAAATGTCCCACATGGCAAAACTTAACTAGTAGACCTTACATTTTAAAAATACAGTAAATAGCACGTGCAAATTACATCATTTGTATAGTCCCAACCGATATTCTTACTCGACATGTCACGATATCCCTCCACGTGTACGCTGTGCTCACCCAAACAACATTACACCAGGCCTTACCACTTAACCTTCAACACGAAAAATTATATCATGATATAATTTCTCCTTCAACACGCAAGCAAAGCCATACAGATGTCGCGTCAGCGGGTAATTGCCGGTCACCATTTGATTTGATCATTTATCACGCGCAAGACGAAACATTCTTCTTTCTTTCCCATCAACCCAGCGTAGCCGTAGCAGGTCACCCCATGAAAATTCAGAGATTCACAGCCGTTTTTCACTCTCTTTCTTCGCTTTCCTTCCTTATAAATTGGCTGTGGAAGCCGGGGTTGAGGCAGATTCCATATTACCTTTTTCTATTCGCCCTTGGATTCCCTGCTTATTTACGGATATACCATTCTGGTTATGAGAGCTTGTAGTCACCGGAAACCCGAGAGCCGCCGCAACTGTCCCGCTCTCGGTTTCCCTCGCGTTAGGTTCTTCCGTTTCCGGCGCTTGAGGTAATCGTTGACTTCCGATCCAACCCTTCTCCCAAGCAGAGAAACAGAGAAGAAATTTCTCTTTTCTTTTTTTCTTTATTTTCTCGTTTGAATTATTGTACAATAATACTCCAAGATGCCGAGTTCGAAAAATAACCGTAAAGAACCGGAGAAGAATCGTAAGGGGAGGTTATCTGAAAAGGCGTTGTCATTTCACGGGAGAATCCCGACGAAGGAACCGGTTGATCTGAGGCGGCCGAAGACGCTGCCCAACCTACTACCAGATAGGAATGTTGCCTTATTATCGGATGCGAGGCCGAAGTTAACGAAGCTGCTGTTGAACGTGACAATTCAAGAGAGTATTGGAGCTGTGCAAGTGGTGATGTCTCCGGAGAACACTGTCGGCGAATTAATACTCGCTGCCGTTGGGCAGTACTCTAAGGAAGGTCGCCGTCCGATCTTACCTTCAACAGACGCATTGCTGTTCGACCTCCATTATTCTCCATATAGCTTAAAAAGTAAGTTAAATCTAACCGTTCGATTGTAATATCAAGATTTTTGAAAGTTTTGAATTTTTAGTCCATTTAAAGGTCTTATTCGTGAAAATGGGTTTAAAGTTTATTTTGAAATCTAATCTTAAAGTTATAGTGTATAAGTAAGAGAATGTCAATTATATATATATTTAATATTTTTTTAAGAATTTTAAAAAGAAAACAATACTTATACATGACGTTTTTTATTATACCGTAAAAATTAACCTAAAATCTAAATGAATATCCTTATATTCTAAAATAAAATATTAAATTGGATTATTTTTACAGCAAGATTTTGAGTACACGTGTACGTTTAAGATTGATTCCTGATCTTTCCTTGCGTTGTGGGCGCAGGTTTAGAGAGGGAGGAGAAGCTGATGGCGCTGGGATCGAGAAATTTCTTTTTGTGCACCAAAAGGGCAGCGTCGAAGGACGGTGACGAGCAAACGACGTCGTGCTCTAAAGAAGCGGAAAAGGTTCCAAAGAGCGTACTACCTTGGCTCAAATTCATGAATTTCTAGTTTAAGGAAACTATTTTTTTCATTTCATTTTATTTTTGTAAAAATGTAAACAAATTATGTCAATTTGAGTGTTCAAATGGCATGTTTTCTTGTGTTTATTTGGTTTAAATAAAAGTATTTAATGGAAAATGTGTATAGTTTTTCTAGATTAAATCTGGAATATTACGTTGGAAGTTTTCTTAATCTATTGGTACAAGGTATTTTTTATCATTATATTTTATGGGGAATAAAAGTAAAAAGTGGATTAATTGACGAAAAACGATCTTAGATGACAAATGGATATAATTTTATTTTGAGAAAATATGTATTTTGAAATTAAAATTAAATTTATAAAATATTTTTAGGATTTTATGTAGAAATAGCGTATTCAAAAAAATATAAAAATATATAAAAAAATTAAAAAATAATCAATACATCGTTGTAACTGTTACTAAATATGATTTATTTAGATAAAAATATATATTGATTTTAATTTTTATTTTAAGAGATAATTTTTTTTAAGTGATTGAAGGTTAGAAAAACATAACATTAGACTGTTACTAGGGGTGTAAACGAACCGAGCTTGAACGGATAAGGGTATGTCCGTGTTCGTTTATTTATTTTTGAATGTGTTCAAACTCTGTTCGTGTTCGTTTAAATTTTTAATGGTATGTTCAAGCTTGGTTCGTTTATTTTTTGTTATGTTCGGGCTCGGTTCGTTTAACGTTCACGAACGTGTTCGTTTAATGTTCATGAACGTGTTCGTTTATATGTTCGTGAACGTGTTCGTTAAGCGTTCGTGAACATGTTCGTTAAGCGTTCGTGAACGAGTTCGTTTGTATATATTCATCAACTTGTCTATTTAGTGTTCACGAACATGTTTGTTTAGTGTTCATGAACATGTTTGTTTAGCGTTTACGAACATATCAGTTTAACGTTCGTGAACATGCTCGTTTATGCTCGTTTATATACTTTGAATTTAGGATTATTAAATAACATAAACGAGCTAATAAACGAACTTATAAACAAGTATATAAACGAACATAAACAATCCTATAAACGAGCTTATAAACAAGTATATAAATGAGCTTATAAACGAACATAAACGAGTTTGTTCGTGAACATAAACGAGCCGAACGCACTTATGTTCGTGTTCATTCGTTTATTAATCGAACATAAAATATCTGTTTATACTCGTTTATTTAACTTAATAAACGAACATTATACGAACGGTTCACGAGCAGCTCGTCGAACACCCTGATCATTTACACCCCTAACTGTTCCTAATATTTTTTTGGACAGTTTTGTATTCTCTATTCTTTTCCTAATCCTTGTGGGTAAGGTTTTTGGGAATTCTCATTAAATGTTTCGGAAGATTTTTTCGTTCTCATCATTTTCAATTAATTCTCGTACCAAAAAAAAAAACTTAATACATTAAATTAAATGCTCAACATTAAATATCTAAAATTATAAACTTAAATTATTGTTGTAACCCTTTTTTAGAAAAATAGTTAAGAGTTCGACTTATTTTTTAATAAAATAAAAAATTATGAAATTACCACCAATCTTTTTAAAAGGGTGTGATTGGATCACCTTGAAATAGATATTTTAGTAAAATAATTTTATTTTATTAAAATAATGATTTTGGTATGTGAAAAATGTAAAAATAAGTCCAAGAGTTAGTTACACGTGAGAAAAAGTTAACACCCACAATATCAAAAACTTAGAAGCTAATATGTTACAAAACATTTTAATGTAGAATGTATAAGTTTATGTAAAATATAATTTATTGTTTGTTTATGAATTTGATTTCATTTTAACGGATTCACTATTTAGAAAATAAACTGTAATCACTTTCAATATTTATAATTTTAACGCGTTATTTCCTTTTGACATGACATCATATTAATTAGAAATACCTTTTTAACAAACAAGCACAAAAGCAGTTAGCATGTTGAAACCTTTTATTTTTTTAAGTTGATAATTACTAATCCTAATAATTCTTAAGAATATTGATATTGGGATTTTTTCTACCAAAATATTGATGGTGAGATTTTAATTCCCACAAGTATTGTGAAAGGAACAGTAGATTAAAAAACATCTACAAATGGTTCCGTCTTTGACCGCGGAAACAAAATTCAACGCCAAAAGTCAACCTTTTTGGCTCCGACTTGAAACAGTATGAGACACTGTTTAAAGACTCAGCCTTTAGATTCCGTCTTTGACTTCCTGCAATTTTGACCACGCGCAGCAGGCAGCACAGTCAGGCAGAACGGCAGAGCAGCAGTGAGCAGTGCAGCAGTGTTGGTCTGCAGACCCGTGAAAAAATAACGTCTGAACCTGTAAATTAAAGGAGTGAATGTTGAATGGGTAAAAAGTTAGGCGTAAAATAATTAAAGTGGTATAAGATGTGTGGTTGGGATTGTTTTATTTGTTGATAAATAGAGTAGAAGGATGAAAAAGAATTATGTTGTTGAGTTGATAAAATTTGAAACAGTAAGAGGTTGAGGAAGAAGGAGAAAAAAGAATTTGAGGGTAAGAAATTTTTATAAGTATTAATTTTTTTGTTTGTTGTTATTGAATATTTCTAATATAGATTTATAGACTTAATGTTAATTTTTTATTTTATTTTTTGATATATATATGTATTGGGATATTATTGTTATATTGTTATATTGTTATATATGGTTGATAGATTTGAGTTAATTAATAGTTTGTAGAAGAAGATTTTTTTAATTTTTAATTATTTTTTTGAATATTTATTTATAATAGGTTTGGATTGTTTAATAGTTTGAAGAAGAAGAAGAAGGATACGAATAAACAAAATTGTAAGTATTTTAGTAATTTTTGTAATTATTATATTTTTTTATTTTATGTGTTATTTGAAAGAAATAAATAGGAAAATTCGAAATATATTTTGAATTTATTTAAAATCAAGTATGTTTGATTTGAAGAGAAATATATTTGATAGATTTAAGTTGAGTTGAGTTGATTAGGAGGAAGAATATGGATAGAAAAATATCTTACTTTAATATTGGATTTGTAAGAATAGGATTAATTTATTAATATTATTTTAATTTTTAGTATAATATTAGGAAAATATTAGGATTAATTTATTAATATTATTTTAATTTTTTAGCTTAATAATATTTGTAGATGGAAAATTATGCCGAATATTATTTTAATTTTAATTTTTTAGTTTAATAATATTTGTAGATTTTAGGGAAAATTCTATTTATTTTCCATTACCCCGTCGTTGTTTTGTTTATTAGGGAAAATTTATTAGTTTAATTTTATTTAAAATATTAGTTTATTTATTAATTAATATTTTAGGAAAATATTAGGAAAATTTATTAGGAACTTTATTATAAATATGTTATTTATTTTCCATTTTCATTTTCATTTTCCAAACCGTTTATTTATTAATCAATTTATTAGTTTAATTTTATTTAAAATATTAGTTTATTTATTTTGAATCTTTATGGAAAATTCTTGTATTACTTTATTTTTATGGAATCGACATATTAGTATTATTATTGATTGATTAGTATTAATTTTTTTGAATTTTTTATTAAGAAAATTAATTATTTAATAGATGGCTGAGCAGACTCCTCTTTTGTATTTAGAGGATCGACATATTACGAGTCTTCTTGTTGATGATATGGTAAAATCTTTTAATTTATATTTTATCAGTTTATTTATATTTTTTAACATTTTGGGTTTAATTATAGGATACGGAGGAAACATTTAAACTCCACCGATCTATGATAGAAACTCCGTTAGATGATCGGATTTTGGATTGGTTGCGTACTGTTGGATTTTATTATGCGACATTTCTTCGGGGTTATAAGCTTATTCCAGGATTGATTACCGCTCTAATCGAGCGATGGAGACCCGAGACGCATACGTTTCATATGCCCTGTGGAGAATGCACAATCACTCTACAGGATGTTGTGTACCTTATTGGGGTCCCTGTCAACGGAAAACCGTTGATTGAGCGTACGCATGGTTCAACAGCCGAGATCTATGGAATGTATCTTGGAAAAGTTCCATATGGAACTAATGTTAAAGGTTCTCGTGTCAAGCTGAGTTGGTTAGAGAAAGAATTTGGTTTGAATGAGTACAGTACGGTTGAACATATTTATCAGGTGAGTCGAGCTTATATTCTACATATGATTGATTGAATTTTAATGCCTGATAAATCTAGAAATTTAGTTAGTGTTTGATATTTAAAATTTTTGAGCACACCGTGGGAATCCGGTTCGGAATATAGTTGGGGGTCCGCTATATTAGCGTGCTTGTATCGTGAGTTATGCAAGGGCGCTATACTCGAGAAGGGTAAAAAGTTAGGTGGTATTGGTGGAAGTCTATTGTTATTACAAGCATGGGCTTGGCAACGACTTCCATTCTTCACACCAGTGAACCGATCACATATTTAGTTTTCTCTCTGTGCAAGGTGAATAATTTATGATAAGCTCTACATAATTTTTTTGAACGTAATATTGCAGATTCATGCTAATTTTTTATTTGTATACAGATGGTGCGAGGAAAATCACGAAACTGGATTGGCCCACAATAATGTTAGAGTATTTAGATCTCTTATAGATTCATATTGTCAAGATCAGGTACTGAATTTATATTTTAATTCTTTAAATACTTTTTTTTCTTATTGCATTCATAATATAATATGATACTAATTGAAAATTTTTATTTATCAGTTCATTTGGCAACCTTACGATGATGAACAAATTTTTGTACCTGATTATCTCATGATGAATTCAGCTTTATGGTGTGCTGTTGCACCATTGATCCATTTTTCTATGGTAGAGTTCCAATTTAGAGATAGAGTGCTGAGACAATTTGGCTTCCACCAGCCTATTCCGCTTATTCCACGTGATCATTATTATCTTCATGCGCTTGATGGACGTGGTAGAGCAGATACAGATTGGGAAGCCGTACATATTGAATTTATTTGTCTATGGCACAATAGAGCTTTATCGTTGCCGGTGTGACTTCCAATAGAAGCCAGTGATTATGATTTTGAGAGTTCAGATTATATTATTTGGTATCGTTCTAATGGAAAGCCGTACTTAACAACTCCCGAAGGATGAGAAGAATGCCGAAAATATAAGAAAAAATATGGTGGTAAAGGCAAATACTCGAGGACAACTTTTGGCTCATCTTTGAATAAAAATCTATGCAGTCGCAACCCCGAAAGTTGGCCAACCACATGGGAACATGAGGTAATTCCTACTGCTGTATGGGAAAAAGAATCGACTTCTACATCTGTGCATCTAGAAGAGCAACCAGAGGAGCAACCAGAAGTACAACCGGAATATCATCTAGAAGTGGTTCATAGCTCTTCAGGTTATTTGGGTTTTGATGAAGCCGATTTATATAGACCTAAATTTCTACCCTTGCAAAATTTGTTGCATTCACCAGATATAATGGGAGGAGCCGCAAGTTCTATGTTCATGACATCGCCAGCTTATACCACTGTTAATGAAGAGGATGATGAAGAAGCTAATGAAGAGGAAGCACCACAGAGGCCACAGTGTATTCGAAGACCACCACAAACTTATATGTCAACCACCCCTCGACATGGTCAAAAATTACGCAAGAAATGATAGAGATTTCGTATTGTATAATTTGGATTGTATTTTTATTTGAATTCGTACTGTATTACTTAATGTAATTTTAGATTGTTATGCTTAATTTTTTACTTCTAATAATTTTTTACTTTCAATACTACAAAGCATCAATATTTAAATATTTAATTTAAAGATCAAAGATCAAATATTCAATACATATTCAAAGACGGAATTCAAAGATCAAATATTCAATATATATTCAAAAACAAAATTCAAAGATCAAATATTCAATACATATTCAAATACGGAATTCAAAGATCAAATATTCACTGCTGAATAGGAACAAATCTAGGTTCATTAGGACAGTTTCCTCTCGAATGTCCTTCAGCTCTACATATTGTGCATCTTTTTCGTTGACCTTTCTCCTTATGATGCAGATCCATACTAGTATAGATACGTGTCGATTTCGGTCTGCCTTTTGGAGTGCGTCGAATGGTAGGATCTGGTATCCATTTTTCATGCTCCACCGATGGCCAATAATTTGAATTCGCAATTGTAGGAAACTCAGCTCAGTAAATATTAACCATCCTATGGAGATTGAAGCATTCTTCAACATACGTGTAAGGGCCAACACCTACATACATACACGCTGCAACCGCATGTGGACAAGGATATCGCTAGGCCTGAAACGCTCCACAATCACACCACCTGCGTCTGAAATCAACACGAAATACATTGGAGTGTTGTTGATGATTGAATCGTGGAGGACCAACCACGTCAAATGTTTGATTCAGTCGGTCAAAGCTGTGAACCTTCATTGACGTTCCACTCGCCACATTATCTTGCATTTTCTTCACTAGATCTGTAGCCCATCTTTGACCCCTATTTATTAAGGCCTCAATCTCTTTTCCTTTAATAGTCCAAACTTTACCCAATCGATAATATGTCTCTTTCACTAGACTAGCTATTGGAAGGTGACGAGATCCTTTGAGTACTCCATTAATACACTCAACAAGGTTGGTTGTCATCTACCCATATCGTCTACCACCTTCATCGTAACATTGAGCCCATCTTTCCCTCTCAATACTGTTTGCCCAATTCCAAACACGTTGGCCATACTTTTGTAAATTTTCCATTTTCTCTCAAATTCTGGTCGGGTCAGTATATAACCTATAAGGAAAATAAATAATAATCTTAGTATATAAGAACAAATAATAATACACGAACATTAATTAAAGATTCTTACCCATGCTTAAAATTTCACTGCGCAGATAAGGATTTTTTACAGTCTCGAAACTGTTCTTCCCAATATGTCAAACACAATATGCAGGATATGCGTGTGGAGGTGTCCAACGACTTCCTGCTCGATTCATAGCTACTTTGATGCTTGTTCCTCGATCAGATATAATACAAACCCCATCTTCTTGAACGAAATGCTCAAGAAGATTGGTTAAAAAGAAATTCCATGCTTCAGCAGTTTCATGTTCGACAATTCCGAATGCAATCGAAAATACATTGTTCTCACCATCCTGCGCAACAACAATCAATAATATATGAGAGTATCGACCATACAACCACGTACCATCGACTTGGATCATACGTTTGCAATAAGGAAAGCCTTCGATGCAAGGTTTGAAAGACCAAAAAAGTCGATGTAGAAATTTATAGCCCGGAATAACTTGACCTTGTTGGTTATATACATCCTTCGTTTGATATCTCACTATCGTTCCTGGGATGAAATGAGTCATCGCAAGCAGTAAAGCCGGTAGCTCGTTATACGATTTATCATAGTTACCGTAAACAAATTCCATAGCCTTATCCCTTGCACGCCACGCTTTTTTGTATTTTATCTGATACTCAAACAATTGTGCAATGGTTGCCTGAATCGTTGAAACGGGAATTCTTAGATTCGTTTCTACTAGATTCCTCATGTGATGGCTTATCACAGTTGAGTCTAATTTTCTGTGGTCTTGATCGATGGACGTTCGCAAACATGTATGATCGCCATTGTATTTCGTGACCTCCCAACGATTAGAACGCTTTAGTTTCGTCAATCGAATCTTTCAATTGCATTCCTGACCATATTTTATGCATTTAGCAAATAAAGTCTTCTGACTTGATTCTACAACAACATAATCAACATGGTTCTTTATGCTGTACTCTTTCAATGCCAAAGTCGCTTTGTCCTTTTCATCAAATTGAAGCCCAAATGACAATTGACCATATTGACTCAAAGCTAACAGTGGCACATCAGGAAATTGAGGAGCTCTCATTGAATCAAAATCCAAATCAACCATATGAGCCAGAGTTTCATAGAATGTCAGGTCGACTCCGGTGGGACAAAAGTCTCCAGCATTAAAATTAGGTGCTTCACCAACATCAATAGGAAATAAATCAGAATCATCGATATCTTCATCTTCACTGGAATCAGCAAGTGTTTCACCCCAACGACCTCGTAGGTTTTCTACATCAACATCATCAATCGGATCACTAATTGTTGCGGTTGATAAACCGTATCTTGAAGTATCGATGGGATTCAATTCAGTCGATATCCCACTAGACAACATTGCGACAAAACTTCCTCCAGGGAGATCAATATTATCGTAGTCCACTCGAGAGGATTCTCCAATGATATTACTCGATGGGTTCGGAGCATCATGGACCTCAACAAATAATTCAATATACCGAATCTCCATAGACTCGTGCTCTGCAATCATCATGCTAACATCGCCATCATCTTCAAGATTAATTGTAACATATCTAACTGGATTTTCACATGTTAACCACCGATAACGCAAACTATGAACTCTTGCTCTAATTTTCTTTGATTTTTTCTCATTCAATTGTCGAAGCGAGATATCTTTTGGAAATCTCAGTTTAGTAGTGTCTTCAGATTCAAACAAAATTCCATATTCGTTTTTCACCATTTGACCATTATAATACACGATCGTCAAAAATATATCTTCGTTCATTTTATCTGCATATTAGAAATAAATTTATACAATTTCAAAAATAAATACAACAAAATTCAACATATACATAAAAATAAATTCAAATAGAACCTAATAAATATTAATTTCAAATACGTAAATATAAATTCGAATATAAAAAATACAGTAAAAATAAAATAAAAAATATTGACAAAACAAATAATAATCTTACAAAGCAACTAACAAATAAAAATATAACGAATAGAAATATCAAATCTAAAATGTAACAAAAAAATAACAAAGAACTTACCAATATTTTCAAAACCTCAGTAGAAATTTGGTTTTCTCTCCACTTCAACCTTCACAGTCTCAGAAAAAATATAACTCCTCAACTTTCATCACATATCCCTTTATAAATCATCGGAATAAATATAAATAATCCTAATAATAAAAATTCAAAAAAATTAAAATTAATAAAAATAAAGATTTCAAAAATTATTTACTAATCAACAAATCACAAATCGTTAGTTAACTCTTACTAATTAATAAAGTAAAACTAATTCTTGATTCCATAAAAATAAAATTTAGTAAGATTACTTCATTCCATATTTTCCTAATTAAACTAAACTGATATTTTAAATAAATTTACCATAATATTAATAAATAATATTAATAAAATAAAATTAAAATAATATTAATAAATTAATCCTATTCTTAAATGGAAAATTCTTAAACTAAACTGATGTTTTAATTAAAATTACAATGATATTTTAATTAAACTAAACTGATATTTTAAATAAATTTAAAATAATATTAATAAACTAAAATTATAATAATATTAATAAACTAATCCTATTCTTACTAAATTAAGATATTCATCATCTTCCTCTTAATCAACTCAACTCTATCAAATATATTTCTCCTCAACTCAACACATACTTAATTCTAAATAAATTCAAAATATATTTCCTATTTCTTTCAAATAACAGAAAAAATTAAAAAAAATAAATTTACAGAAATTACTAAAATACTTACAATTTTGTTTCTTTAAATACTCCTTCTTTAAACTATTAATCAATTCAAACCTAACAACAAAACATAACAAAATAAAAATACATAGTATATATAAAAAATAAAAAAAAATTATGTTTACAGAAACAAAATTATAAATATATATTTAACAAAAAAATAAATTAATACTTAAAAAAATTACCTTCAAAATCTCCTTTCTTCTTCTTTAAACTCTTACTCTTTTAAAATCTCTAAACTGTCTATACAAAATTTTCTCATCCAGTAACTCTATTTATCCTCAACCACACATCAAATTTACACCTAAATTATTTCTGCCATCTTTATTTTTTTCAACCAATACTACCACAACCCAACCCCATTACCCGAGAGAAATAAAGGAGCCTAAAGTAGTGATGGAGGCTAGACAATCCTGCTTTTATGATGAAGCATTCGTCCTTCCACCTTTTGTCAGATTGAAGTATTTAAGATATCGAACCCACAGGGATTGGCTTTACTTACGCAATTTATTCTTCCTGCACAATGGAAAATTAAAGAAACAAATAGTTGAGTTGGATTATAACTAGGAAAACTAATTAAAGCAATAAAGATAAATGATCAAGAAATCAAGGATGGAAAAGTGGGGTAGGTTAGAATGCTTCGTAGTGTGGGTTCAATTGACTTGTTTCTGTCCAATGCAATTGTACATCACTGCCTCGGCAGCACTGCAGATTACTGCCTTGGAAGCGACGATACTTGTCCGCCGCGGCAATCCCTTGCTCGTGGTTGGACTTTACCAAAGTTCGGCAAAGTGTCCTTGGATGACTCCGCTTATCCCTAAGTCGAAGTACTGTTGATGACTAGTCCTTGATGATACCTCCCGGCGTGAATCAATTATACTCACCAACCAATCTCACACTTCTCTTAGCCGCTGAAACTCTTAACCTATCCCTAGGCCGAGTTAGTATTTCGCGATTGAAACATCGTACTTACCCCTTTCGTGAATCTAACTCTCCCGAGCTTAGATAAATGGATTACTCACAAACTTCCCTCCCGGGCTTGAATGCGAGAACAAGGAATAACAAAGGATAAGCAAACCTTGATAATTTTATTGCATTGAAACAAGAAAGCAAAGTACAATTTTCTTCCACAACTACTCCACAATCTAACCTAAACCCCAAGGGGACGATGGAGGAGTTTAGGGTTTTCTATGAA
Source organism: Abelmoschus esculentus (assembly GCA_035048815.1). NCBI lineage: Eukaryota > Viridiplantae > Streptophyta > Magnoliopsida > Malvales > Malvaceae > Abelmoschus > Abelmoschus esculentus. The sequence goes on along the minus strand of JAUCBN010000056.1, from coordinate 5,283,903 downwards.
CACTTGAATTCGAGATATCCTCCTCTCTACATAGGCTATGGTTTATATAGGCTTGGCCTAGGGCAAACCTTTCCAAAGTAGGAATACAACTTGGAGTAAAACACAAGTTAAGTACATAAATAAAAGATATTTATTTTATTTCCTAGTTTATTCCTATAAGGATTATTTTCCCGCGTGGCCTTTGACCTTGACTTTCCGTGTGTTCCTCAGCTCCGATTTCTATGCCTCTTGTCTTAAAACGTCCACTTTATTTTTCTCTTCAAATCGCCTATCATATCAGCATTTGCACTTCAGGTGCTGCCGCGGCCTCAGATGCTGCCGAGGTATTAAAGTGCTGCCGAGGCATTAAAGTGCTGCCGGGGCATCAAAGTGCTGCCGAGGCAAGTGCTTATCTGCATTTCAGCTTCAGCTTCCAGCATACGTCATGCTATCTGGCATTACCTATGTGGTAGTTTCCTATCTAAGAGAAGAAACCATTAACCGTACCTGTTTTATGCCAAATAATAGATAAATTCATGAATTAAGTATTGAGATGCTGAAATATGGAAATAAGCAGAATTATCCAGTATTGCCATTAAATCTGTCCTTTATTAACAATAATCGAGTGAGAAATTGGTATAAAAAATAGGACTTTTAGGCACTCATCAAGTAGCAGCCTTGCATGCATGCACACACTGCACGTCTACACCTATCGAATTTCTTGGTTTCTAAAGATGAGCTTTGCATGCACACACTGCTCCACGAAGCTCCGTTTGCCGCGCCTGCCAGGAGAGAAAAATAACATAGAAGTCGAAGCCAAAAGGCTTGACTTTTTGCGTGCTGCTCTGCCGTTCTGCCTGACTGTGCTGTCAGCTGCGCGTGGTCAAAATTGTAGAGAGTCAAAGATGGAGCCTAAAGGCTGAGTCTTCAAACAGTGTCTCATATTGTTCCAAGTCGGAGTCAAAAGGCTTGACTTTTAGTGTTGAATTTTGTTTCCGCGGTCAAAGACGGAATCATTTGTAGATGTTTTTCAATCTACTGTTCCTTTCACAATATTTTGGGAACTAAAATCTGACCATCAATATTTTGGGAGGAAAAATCCCAATATCAATATTCTTAAGAATTCTCCGGTTAAAATATGATTAAGTGTATTTTATGATTTCGATGTGAGAGAATTTTTATTTCAACTTTGAAAGTTCTAAATTAGTTAAGGCTTTAACACTAAAGAATCTAAACCTACGAGTTTTATTTAAACATTATCAAATTTGAACCTAATCAAATCCTGATGGATTTGTAAGGTTGGTTTCTATCAGTTTTATATGTTATCAACACCTAATCTTTGATGTATCAATAAAAGGGGTTTAAAGCTTCTAAAACCAAACTTTATAATTCATAACCATAAATCACGTAAAACAATCATTTTGTGATTCTCAGGAAATAAAAGAGTTAAAAATATATTAATCTTAAAACAAGTAATTTTCGGAATAAAACATCCACCAAGCTTCTTTTTCTTTATCCAAGCTTCAAGCTCAACTTTCACAAATTCAAAAAATCCTTACCTTAAATGATAAATCCTTACATATCAAAAAACTTCCTCTTGATGATCAATCCGAGATTCTTCGCAATAAGTTTACAACTTTTTCTTTGATTTTGAAATGGAAGAAAGAATGAGATAGAGAAAGAGTAAATAATAAGGATGACTTTACTCTTTCATATTTTGTAGAGAAAAAATAAAGAGGTATAACCCTTTTGTCTTCTTTAAGCCAATTACTACATTAATCTTCAATATTTTTTCCCTTCGATTGGTAAGCCCTAAATCCAAGTCTAATAACACATAAAGGTCCATTAAACTCTAAAAAAATTATCGTGATTTAATAATTTTTTAATGTTTAACCCAACGTAACGGTCTAAGATACAAATCATTGTCTAAAATTGACTCGAAAAATTTAGGTTGTTATAATTTTTTTTCTTATAAAAATTTCTTTCTCGAAATTTAGATAGAGAAAAGATTCAACCACAATAATCCAAACATTCCTCGACTCATACATGAATTTTCTAGTCCTAAGATTCCGAAAATAGTCTTGACCTTAACGTTCTATGACATGAAAAGTAATATACTTTTTATGTGAATTAATAATTATTGAGATAAATGTTATTTGTGTTTTGAAAACACTTTGAATTATTATTTTAACTAATATTTTTCCTTGAGAAAGTGTAAATACAAGAAAGCCGTGATTGTTTTGGAACTAAAGATCTCGTAAATAATTTGTTTTAGGAATTATTTTTTACTGTTTTAATGGATTTATTTGATTTTCCAAACAATAATTAATGGAATTTAAAAAAAAGGATTAATTCTTTCTGAAGAATTAAGTTGCTTTGATATCTTTGTTTGGGTTTTAGTGTCACTAATCCCAATGTTTAAACGAAGATGTAAGAGAAATAAATCATTGAATTTATTTCTTTGATAGAATCTTGTGTTGATTCTAATTTTGTAAAGAAAATAATCACAAAATTTATTTTTGGATAATCTTGTATGATTCTATTGTGTAAATTAAAATAAATTATTAGATTTATTTTCTTGAGAATCTTTCATGATTCTAACATTGAAATAAGTTAGTGAATTTATTTCATGTAAAGTTTGAAATTTAAGATATAGTAAATAAATATGTTTCAAGAATTTAATTTTTGTCGTTATAACGGATTTACTTGATCTTTTTTTTCAAACGAAGTGAATAAATCTATTTTAACAGAATTGTTAGTGGAAGTGACATTGATTTCTAATTCTATAACGTTGATTCGACCAAGGTCCCGAATCAAATCATAGAAGAAAGTTATTCTCTATGTTAAAATTCTTAAAGTTTATTCTCATGTATGTTATGAAATACACAATGTTTAAAATTGACTTAAGAATTATGAGGGTCATTGGACTATAAATGGAAGGTGTTAGTGCTTGATTCCAAACTATGGTGAATCAAAGGTAATAACTTAATTCATCACTTATAGTTGAATGATTTCAAGAACTTCCATAAACATGTGATTGAAAGAAAATTTGAAAGTGCATGTCTAGGATTGGTTCTTTGAAAAGATTTGGTACTTTAGCGTGCTTAGTGAACCACCTCTCTTATTATAAGTTACGTACCTGGTGCACTGTTTAATATTGTTCTTTTTATTAGAACTGTGTGAACTTTTATTTTAGGGTTCTAGTTTATTAAAATCCTACCATCTAAAAAAAGTTTAGAATTATATTTCTGTTTTTGAGTTTTAGTTTTTGACGAAATTTCTGATGTTTAACAAATTTATAATATTTTAATTGTGACTATGTGACACAATCAGTGAAATTCATGAGGAATAATTTCAAAACATGACAGAAAAGATGTTGTATATCTGATCATGATAAACTTGGTCAAAATAAGATCTTCCTAGTGCTAGAGAGGATAAGGTAAATATTGTTATCATCTTTTGCTAAGCAAATATTACTATGAAAATATTGCTAGAGCAAATATATTGAAAGTCAAAAATGACTTCAAACTGCAAATTAGGCAGTGTATCTCAAGAAGCTAAATTTCATGAGGAAATGCTTTAATTGTTATGAGATATGGAATAAATCCTTGGAATATATACTTCCAAATGAGATCAATATTATGATAAAATTTTGTCATAATAATTGATAGGACGAACAATTGTTTGAAGGGAATTTTATTACCTTCATGATAGAACAATTTAGTTTTGCTTAAAAATAAAGATGATATAGGGAAATTATTCCTTATAAGAAGGATGAAGAAACCCAAATTGATTAATTTGAGGAGAAACTTTATGTGAGTATTGTTGCAATATCAAAAGGTACAATGAATTTGAAGATAACTTCTAAAAGAATTAATCTTCAAAATGTGCCTAACATGTGGGAGAGTTGTTCTATTACCATATGAGTTATGAAAGAAAAATAAAGTCTTTCTAAAACTACATAAAAATGTGTGAGTGTCACGCCAAGGTAATATTTCATTACCAAAGAAAATAAAAATAAATGGATTGTATTTTCATTGGCTATGCGAAACATAGCAACGAATGTCAATTTTTGTATAAAAATATGATAATGAAAAAAAAATGACTCATTCTTTAATAAAAATACACTTCCTAAAGAAGTTGATCCAAATTTCTTAAAATGAACTATGAAAAATAGTCTACATGTTCAACGAACGGTTGAAACCAAGATATTGTCATGATGATAAATAAGTGTGACAAAGGATTATATTTCAAACCAACTAGGATATACGATCTTATGTTGATGACGTACAATGATATGGTAATTATGAGATTAATAGATTTGATTATGGGTATCAAAATCAAACAATCACTTGAATGTGTCATATTGACAAAGTCACACTTCATGGACAAAGAAGTTTGGTCAGGATGTTTCCGGCATAGCCTAAACTCCAAATAAATATGAGTCAATACTTTTTGAAATGGAATATGCAAATGTCATATACAATCTAAGAGAATTGTATTAGACAAAGTAGTGCTTTTACTGTGAGCAATTTAAGCAGATTCACAAAATAATCCAAAGTCAAAATCAGGATAAGAATTTTGAGAATTTTGAGATATCTCAAAGATCTCAAGATTTTAAAACATTATTCCATAAAGATTCTTCGATACAAGTGAATATGTTCACATCGAATTAATAAGCCATGTCATGTATTTTCTCAAGACAAACGTTTACAACCAGATTCAAAGTAGAATCTGAGTTTGAGATCTAGATAACTCTAGAAAAAGTCAAATGACTTTAAAATGTCTTGGAAGATATTCATGAATGACCTAAATATGTGCCAACAATTATTGGTAGAGCACATAATTTTATAAGTAATAGTAATTTGAGATTTATGAGTCATCAATTTAATATTGTTAGAAAACTGATCTTAAATAAAGTTATCTCTACTGATTTGATAAAATCAAAAGATAACATTATGGATCTACTGACCTAAAGGTTAAATTGAGATCAAATTGAGAAAATATCTAAAGGAATGAGACTAAATCCCATGAAAAAAATAAAGGTGCTATGTGAAGGAAAACCCTACCTAGCTGATTGAAGATCCCAAAATCTAGGTTCAAAGGGACAACGTAATTACATAGACATGTGTGGTCACTGTAGAGGTTCTTTTCCTAATTTCATTCCTATGATGTGAACAATGACAAAATTTGGTATAGGCTAAGCAAAACTTTTAATGACCATTGTGTGCTTTGGCACGTCAAGCAACATAAGTCACCTATGTGAGAGTGAAGTTGGACCACTTCAAGGAGACTATTAGGAATAATTCTTTTCAGAAAGATAGGTATGTGAGGTATATCATCGTTTACATGAACGACTAACAGTTCAAGGACATCACGTCGTAAAGTAAATATACTTTCACAAGGGAAGGTTCAAAGGAGGAAACCTACCTATCCTATGCATCTATCAATCGTAGAGCCTATCACCATATCGAGCCAAAATATTTTGATAAAATCATCAATTTCAATCATGTGGGAGATTGTTAGAAAAAACAGTGAAAAATGACCAACTTTGAGCCATATTTTGAAACAGTAAAGATGAAGATTCGAATAAGAAATTTATTGGTTCTTATTTTACTCTATGATATCTTTACAATGGTATCTCATAAGCTCAAAATGGTTGAGTAATGAATGAGAAATTAATACTCAAAGTAAGAAGGTTGTAAATAGAGTAAGGAATAGAACTACATTATCCCATATTGATGGGATAAATGAAGTAGAAAGTGTTTATATACACTTACCCACATAGTTGTTATTGAGTGACTTGACTCTTGTATTAGAGTGCACGACGTGGGCGATGCAAATGTCTATACCAACGAACTCAAGCACCACAAAAGTGGCCGAAAGTCTGTTTTAAGGAAATAATTAACTTCATTTTATTTGAGTTTATTATTATCTATTATTTTTCTTGGATTAACCACCTTTTCTAACAAAAAAAATTTAAAAATAATTAATTTCATTTTATTCATCATTTGGTTTCAAAGATCCAAACATATGTTCTTCAGGTTCTTCAAATCCCAGAATTTGACGACGAAGAATCACACCTGAAGTTTGCACGTTCATATGAAGGATTTGTTGACTAGAAGAATGAACAATGTTATCGCGTATGTGACTTGGACCAGATACCAGTGAAGAGCTTCTGGTGACGTGGCACAATAATAGACCGTTGATGAAGGCCAATGATCACTGGGTGATGGATGGTCATGATCTGTCTGCTGGGAACCCAAATCCAACATTCTTATACAGTGTTAAAAATAATTGAAGTTAGGTGAAGTGCGGTCGGTCAAGCTGTTATTCACTACTGGAGCATCCACTAATGCTAGTTTCCTAGAAAAGAAAATTGTTCTTGAAGACTCTGTAAAGCGTTTAACCTTGGGATAAATCCAACATCATGAGATCCCTTCATTTCTTCATCTTCCTCAGCCTAATTTGTTTCTGCAGAACTGAATCGTCGCCTGTGAATCATGCGTTCATGCACTGCAATGGATCTATCGGAGACTGCGACAAAGCCAATGAGATATTAATGGAGTCAGAAATAAGTGGAAGGTTTCTCGAAGAGAAGAGGTATATATCTCCCGGAGCACTGAAAAGAGATCAACCGGTTTGCCGTGGTGGATCCAGCGGCGAAGCCTATAGTAAAACTGGAGGCTGCCTCCCTGAACCGTCCAACCCTTATGATCGAGGGTGCTCCAAGTACTATCGTTGTAGGTCAGATTCATGATCCCATGCCGGTTATACCGGTTAAATCGCTTGAAATTGCTATGAACAAGAAATCTCTATTTCCAATTTTTCCATGTTTTACGAATTATCTTTGAAGTAAACTATACCAAATACCACTGTAGTATAAATTATAGTATCATTAAATTAAAAATGTGATTATTTTGCATGAGCCCTTTAGCTCATGTGATTAAAGGAACAATTGTTGTTTTTAGAGGTCACAGGTTCGAACACCAGTAATATTAACAAATGATTAAGCGGTCAATATCAAATGATGGAGATTATATTTTAGAACAGATACTATTGTAATCACTGAGATACTATTGTAATCACTGTTATCTAATTCAAAAAAATATGATTTTCTTTATCCTAAAAATTGTCTTTTATTAATTTTTTATTTTTTAATTTTGACTCTAATTATTTATATTTTATTATTTATAAAGATATGAAATATATATTTTAAAAAGTTTTTTAATATATATTTTATAAAAATTTAATTATTTAAAATATTTAATATAATTATAGTTAAACCTTAAAATTTTTGACTAAGGAATAATCTTAGAAGGATAAAGGGAGTATTATTTTAGCAATAAACTTTAATTTATGACATAAACAAATCTTAGTAGTTTATATGCGATATCATAAAGGATTTTAAAGATAGAATAGTATAATTAAAACTTAAATATTAAGATAATATTAATTTTTAATTTAATAATAATTAATATTAAACTTAAAATTCTCGGTTATCTGCTGTGTTATTTACTTTTTTATTGTTATAATATTAGGGGTAAATTACATAAAAGGTCCATCGATTATGCTCTAACTATCTTTTGAGTTTCTCGATTATCATAAGTTATAAACTGATCTCACGAATTAAAAATTATAACAAATTGATTAAATATTGTTAAAAAATTAACAGTTAATGACATGAATTCAATACAAAATTAATATAATTACATAATTAACCTTCAAGTTTTACACTTATATTATTTGACCCTAATTCTAACCTATATAATTTTAATAATCTATTAATTTAGTCTCATTTAATCCAATCCCTTTTCTTCTTAATTTTTCTTTCATTCATATAAACCTATAAAACCAAAAAGATTTTTCAATCACTCTCCCTAATTCCAGTAAACACAACTTTTAAACAAGACATGATAATGATTATGGAGCTTGAACAATGCGTTTTCGCATTTTTGTAGAGTTTTTCTCAAGTTGGTATTCTTTAGCTTCTCTTGAAGCCTTTGATATTCCATATGTAAATCTTTAAAATCTGCATTCACAATATCTAGCTGTTTTTCAAACCTGTTCGACTGATTCTTGAAATACGTTACATCATAATCAAGCTTTTCATTTTCAAATTCTAATTCAGTAATTCTTTTACGTAATACTTTCTTCTCTTCTTTGTATTTTTGTCTAACAGTCTAAGCTTCGTTTGATATTTCTCTAAATTGTTCCTCTAACGTTTGAACCTTTTCTTTACTTAGGGGGGGGCGAAATACTGCAGTTTTTTCTCTTAGATTTCTAAATTTGATAATATGGGAAAAGTTTTGGGGCCGCAAGTTTGACCTGATATGGATAAACCCAAAATTTTATGATCTCGAGAATTTGCTTCTTAGACCTTTCACTTTCAAAGGTAAATTTACACAACCCTAATTCTCTTGTAGCTGGGATAACTATAACGATCCATATTGTCTTGATACTAATAAATGAGCATATCCGGTTGCACCCCAAATTCCAAGAAGAGGGACCCAATCGAATGCATCACACTTTTATAAAATAAGCTCGCCAGGTAATATCCTCTATTCTCAAGTTTTGTAAGATTGATTCTCATAGTTCTGTTGACCTTTCTCTTTTCGGTCTTTCTACTAAGAACTCTCGTAATGGTGAATATTTTTGAGTAGGACATGAATGGTTGATTTCTCCTTTACCCTTAGGTGGCTATGAATCCATACAGTGAGAAGTTGTGCACACCCAAAAAATACACACCTTCATGTTTTTTGAGGACATTAAAAGATCGAAAGGTTTCTGCCAATATAGTCAGAGCTAGGTTAATGTTTTTCTAAAGTTTCCTAAACAAGTCTATCACTGATACTTCAATATGTCCAGTTACTGTTGGAAAAATAATCAAGCCGTAGATCCCTAAAACGAAAATTTCAATTTTTTTTTTCTCAGATCAGGATGAAAATGAATTAACCCTAAAAGTCTATCTCATGAAATAGCAGTTCTTCCTCCTTTGACTTGGAACTAAGCCTCCACTCATGACATGCTTGTCCTAGTCAAAGCCACAAATTTCTCTTTGTACGTCTTAGGTTGAACCCCTTTCACATAAATCTCAAATTCATGCATTTTTCTTAGATGAAGTAATGCAACATACTCTTCTATTTTCATGTCATATCTTCTCTATTAAATGTGAAGCAATTATATAAAGGATTCCAAAATTGTGCCAGGGCTCGTATCAAACCTTTTTCTATGTGCACTCACAACAAATAGGCTATGTCCCCATATGTATCGTACATCATCTGTCTCCTATTAACATTCCAATGGTTCTAAATCTTTTCTAGCTCTTGAGTGTTATTCTGCTTGAGTTGAAGGTGAACATAACCAGTAAATTGGTCATCTGGCCTTGCTAAAATATTATCGCATCTTTTTCTCTGGGTGTTTTCCGACCATTTTTGAACATCATTGTTTTTTCTAATACACATTAAACTCTTTTGGCCATAGTAAAATTTTTCTATCAAATCAATTTAATAACTAACACCTTTCATGATGATGATGATGTACATGTACACAAACATAAACAAAAAGAAAAGAAAACTTGATTAATAAATGATCATATATACAAAAATATAAAGATTACAATAACTGAACAAATACAACACATGCTTATATATACAAAAAACAAATAAACAAATAACACAAGTTTATATAAAAATTAGCAAAAATAAATAAAAATATGACACATGCTTGAATATATAAAATAAAACAAAGTAAATTAAAAAACAAATTAAATATAACACATGCTTATATATACAAAAGAAAAAACATATTTTTATATCAACGGGTAACATACTAAGGTTTAGGTTTATCATGGCTCTAAATAGGGTAGGTTCCAATGATTTATTACATGATGTTTTGGTTCTAGATAGGGTACCCAAATTGTCTTTACTATCTCCTACTAAGGCTAGTAAGTCCCTTAGTCCTCCCCCATTATAGGATCACAGAACCAACTTCAACTCGAGGGGATGCACTTCCTTATGACCATACAAAGGTTACCCTTACGAAGTCATAGATCACATGCAACCTGGAGGCGATTACTATCCCATACGGGGGTTAACCTCACAAAGGTGAAGCATTTTGCCCCCTGTAGCGATGTGAAAAATCCACGAATAAAATGTATCGCTAAAAATATTCCTTTTTGTGTGAAAAACATTTTTTGTGTTGTTTTGGAAATTAATGTCTTCCACGTGGGTTTTTTTGGTTTAAAAATCATTTTCGTAAAATTGGAGTCGCCACCGGCCGTTTTGGTGACCGGACACCATAAAACCAGAGATTTTAAAAAGTTTGGGGTTCAGGAGTCGGTTACGGATGGAGAAAGATTATCACCCCCACACCGCCCAAAATTGGTACTTTATTAATTACCGCTTCATTAATATTAAATTTTTTGGGCTAATTTGACGATCGAATTAATTTTTAATTGGATTTACACATTTATTTTAAAGCACCTAAACTCGAAGGTAAGCGTCCGAACCACCACCACTACACTGGAGTTGGCCTCGCTTACGACCGAATTTAGGGGCCCGCATTAACAAATTAATATCATTTATGCAACTTAAACATAATAAATAAATTAAATACATCATATAAAAATAAATACATAAATAAATACATAAAAACATAAATACTAATCTAATAATTAAAATACTAATATAAAACATAAATTCAAAACATACATAAATATTAATCTAAAACATAAATAAAATCTAAATACCAAATAAAATAATAAACATTACATTTTATTAAAATAAAGCCAAAATACAACATAAAGAAAAGAAAATATACCTTAGAGTTTGAATGGTTAATCCCGAGTGATCCTCACCAAGATCTACCACGACCCCTCCAAATTTTTTAACTAGATCGAATCCTAAAAATAAGACCCGATTAAACCACCCAAAATTTGGGAGAGCTAAGCTCTCAAATTAGAATCATAGGTTACTACCCTCACCCAATTGGTTTTTCTTTCCAAAAGGCTCCCATCCCCTCCTTTTATAGGCAATGAGAGAGATGGAAGTGGGGTTTCTCATCAATGTGGGATTCTAATCCCACATCAACTTTTCCTTCCTTTCATTTCATTTCCTTCCCTTCCACTTATTTCTTTTTTATTACATTTTTCTCTCTTTTTTTCTTCTATTTTTATTAATAATATGATTACTACAATAATACTATAAATACTAAAATCTAATAAAAAATGAGTGATTACAGTTGCCCCTCTTTGCTTGTTCTTGTGAAACGAGAACAAAGAAAAGATAAAAACACTCATTTTTGTCTTATTCCTCCATCTTTGGCTTCAGAAATCATAGGTTCTTCTGGAACTCTCTGCTCTTCCTCGGTCAATTCTTCAAACTTTGGTCTTCGAAAGACAAAATCTTCAAATCAGAAGTTCGAGGTCGCGAGTTCTTCCTATATAGAACTGTTCTCTCTTCTTCTAACTTCTTAAAAAGCAAATTATCTTTGATAAAGTCTTTAGGCTTCAAGTTATTCCTATATAAAACTCTTCGCCTTTGACATTGACATTATGCTTTTGGGTGACGCAGATATCAATGATCTCATCGTTTTTTTGTTTGATGCTCTGAAATCACGTATTCTTCTGGAACTTTCCATTTTTCCTCGGCTGAATCTTCAGGCTTGTAAGTCCTTCCTATATAGAACTTCTTCACCCTCTAGAGCTATAAGTCACTTCGGTATATGACCTTTTACCTTTTGATTAGATCTTGCAAAACAAAAGCACTCCCTATATAGAACTTTCATTTCTAGATCCTGAGTTGAGGTCTCTTTTGTATGAAACCTTTACTTTGAAGCCTCGAGTTATGTGTCATTCATGTATGGAGCTTTCGCTCAGAGACGATGACGAAGATAGGGGGTCCCTCCTGTATGATACTTCATGTCTTCTACGCTGTCGGTTTCTCCTATATAAAACCTTCTGCGTCAGGACAAATCTTGCAAAATAAGGTTCCTCCTATATAGAACTCTTACTTCTGGATCCGGAGTTAGGGTTTCTTCTATATGAAACCTTTTACTCTAAAATCTCGAGTTGTATGTCCCTCATATATGGAACCTTCAATCTTCGAGACAAGGAAAATGAGAGTTCCTCCTATATAGAACCTCTCATCTTCGGTATTGTCGCTTTCTCCTATATGAAACCATCACATTGTGGATGAACTTTTCCACTGGTAACTCTTTCTGTAGAGCTTCGAGTTTTTTGTGTTTGATGTTGTGAGTTCTTTCTGTATAGAACTGCTATAAATTCTCTTTCTGTGGTACATCGAACATGTTGGTACCTTTTGTTTGGAACCTTCATCTTCGAGTCTTTCAGGTCTTACTCCAAATGACTTCCAATTCTTCAAATTCGGGACTCACACTTAAAAAGGCTACCAATTTCTTCTTTTGAATCGGGACTCACGCCTTTATAGGCTGTCAATCTCTTCAAAAACTTCTGGGTTTCCAGTTGCCTCAGTGTCTTGATCTTTTTGCTCTGTTTCTTCTTTTGTTTTGGTGACATACTCACTGTCCGCCAAGTTTCGTCTTGAGATATTTTTTCTCTTTTCTTCTTTTTATTTTTTTTATCTTCTTCTTCTTCTTCTTCTTCTTCTTTTTTCATGATGTCTTGGTTCTATCGGTCTGGTTCTATAAATTTGAAATGTTGGCCTCTCTGGCCTAATCTCTGATAAGTGCTCAACACACTATCATTTTTTACCCCTTTTATGGGCATTAATCATCAAATATACACCCACTCGGACCAATGCATATGCTTAATGCGATATATTTAGAAGTTATACTCATATAGACAATATTTACAGAAAAAGGCACATTTTACTGCATTTTCATATCTGTGTAGGAGAACCAGTGCCGCGGTAGGGACAAGGCTGAGGCAGGACCTGATGCCGAGGCAGCAGCAGCAAGACAGGAAGCAAGACTATAGGCGATGGAAAGACAAAAATCCAAGGAACGTGTCTGGACTTGAAGCCTATGAATCGGAGCTGGCTAGCACAAGGAAAAGCCCAAAGGAAGACCACGCGGGAAAGCCCTTTAGCCGAATATAAACTTGGAAATATATTTAATTATGTACTTGACTTGTTCCCTACTCCAAGTTGTATTCTACTTAGGAAAGGTTTGCCCTAGGTCTAGCCCATATAAGGACCTAGCCACCCAATGTACAATATACGGAATACCTAGGGAGAGAGCCGATTTCTATTCTTGTTTCTTTCCTCTCCATTATGTTCTAAACCTTCTTAGGGATTAGGTGAAGGTTGTCGAGTATTTGTGAGAGGAGGTTGTACTTTGTCTTTGATTCAATGCAATAAAGTTATCAAAGTTTGCTTATCCTTTGTTATTCCTTGTTTTCACAATTGAGCTCGGGAGAGGATATTGTGAATCATCCATTTATCTAAGCTCGGGAGAGTTAGATTCACGAAAGGGGTAAGTACGGTGTTTTAATCGCGAAATACTAACTCGGCCTAGGGATAGGTTAAGAGTTTCAGCGGCTAAAAGAAGTGTGAGTTTGGTGTGTGAGTATACTTGGTTCACGCCGGGAGGTATCATCAAGGACTAGTCATCAACAACACTCTGACTTAGGGATAAGCGGAGTCATCCAAGGACACTTTGCCGAACTTTGGTAAAGTCTGCCCACGAGCAAAGGATTGCCGCGGCAGACAGTATTTCGCTGCCAAGGCAGTAAATTGCAGTGCTGCCGAGGCAGTGATATACGATTGCATTGGACAGAGACAAGTCAATCAATTCCACAATACGACTCAACTGGATCCTAGCCCATATCTCTCTACTATTTCAACCTTTTATCTTTTATTTAGTTATTTTAGTTTAGATAAATCAAATCAACTCACTTGTGTTTTTATTTTTCTACAGAACAAGAAGGTGAAGAAAGCTATTAAGTATACCGGTCCTTGAGGAGACGATAACTCGATAAAATACTTGTCACTTATTACTTGCGATGTGTCCACTTGCACTAAACGCGCACTTTTGACACGCGACAATCCCTCTTTTTCTTTTTTCTTCTTTTTGTTGAAAGGTGCAAACGTGCACGGAATCTCTGTTAAGGCAATCTTCTTGACCATTATCTGTCTTTTCCTTTAAGACCATTTTTATCAAAAAGAATGATGTATGAGCATTTTCACTATGCATGTGTTCATGAAGTATACTAAAATGTATATATGCAACCTATATGTAACATGTACAATGATGCATGCAGTTTTGTTCTCTGTTTCAGAAAGGTTGGTGCCCCGATCCTCCTTCGGTTGACCAGGTAAGCTTTGTTAACCAAAATATGTCTTTCCTGATGATATCTCTGGTTAATTGAGATCTAAGCTCTGATTTTTCAGTTCGTGGACAATGATGCCCCGCTCATATTCTTTGTATTATCGTCTGGATCGGTATGAATGTTGATCGAACGTCTCTATATCTTGATTTCATTTCTATGCTCGTTGAGGTACCTCAATGGAGGATGACTCTCATTTTTCTTTAATTCTTAAGAAAATGATTTTATTTGCATGTATTTTTGATGCAAGAAAAGTGTATGTATTTTTAGAGTGTTGCAAAACAACTTTAAAAGTTTATCCTCTTAAATGTCAAATGCAATGATATATTTGCCCCAATCTGGAAAATCTCAACTTTAATGAAGAGTATATTTAAAGGATCCTCGATTATTACGAGGATATACTCAAATGCTTAGTCTCTCCGAGACCATCAGGCTTTCAAAAGGAACAATCCCTTTCCTAGAGACTACGCCTTTATATGTGGCTCTCTTGATCTCACTCTCTCATCCTGCCCCATCCTTCCCTCATTTGGGTGTCTATAAGTCACTTGGAAGGTCGTCTTTCCTTAAAGCAAGGTTAACCTTTGGCGGAAGTGTAGTCTGAAGACAATCTCATTTGGTTTGGATGTCCCTGAATGATCAGAATGGTCTTTGAAAGATTATATGCCTTGGATCGATGACCGGTGTAAAGATGTTTCTGTATTTTTGATTTGTTTATTGCTATTTTTTGAGTCGCTCTAGACTACCTGTTTTAGGTTTTCACCCTAGAGTTCATTCTCGTTTTTTCGAAATTGGTAATCTTCAAGTCGACATGTCTCAGATGGGCTTCGATGTTAACTTCTATGAAAATCTGTGAGATCTTGATGTACATATAATAAGGATTTTTTTCTTATACTTGTCTCATTTCTTCTGGTTGAGTTTCTGCTTCTGGATTGTTTGATCTTAATGTGACATGTGTACAGTAAATGTATTTGTATGTGTACTTCTATTTTTTTTAGTCGCTCTAGACTACCTATTTTAGGTTTTTACCCTATAGTTCATTCTCTTTTTTGAAATTGTCTCTTCAGATCATCTCATCTTGGATGAGCTTTGATATTTGCTTTTTTATAAATCTGTGTGATCGCGAGGCGTTCAAAATGAAGATTCCTTGTTTCTCTTTGCCTTATTTCTTCTACTTGAGTTTCAAATTCTGGATTGCTTGTTTCTTTCTCATTTTCTTTTCCTCTTTCGAGTTGGTGAGCATACCAACAAATTAAAATATTTATATGTTATCCTCTACTTGGATTTAACCACCTTCTTGCAAATTTCTAATATTGCTTGGATCTAATCATCTTTCTGTGATCACTTAATGTTGCAATCTACAAAAATTCTTTTTTACTCGATTCGGGCTCGTTTTTGGCCTTCCGATTGCCATTCCAAGTTTCTTTTTTTTCTTTTCTTTTTCTCTTTTTTGTGTGATGCCTTAGCTCCTGACTATTTCCTACTGATAGACTTTCGATTTTAGTATCTTATTTGTCTGATCTTGCCCTCCTCTTCTAGTGAGGTAAGAGAAAGTCATTCGTCGTCTCATTCAAGGAAGTCTTGAGAAGGTCTTCAAGGGGTAGAAGTTTAAGGTCAACTCTCGCCTCAAGGATCTTGATCAACAAGTGTCTGAGAAGGAATTCACCTAAAAATAGGAGCTGTCCATTGTCTATTCACTCATATTGTTCCTCTATTGGCCTTATTAGACTAGCGGAGACTCTCATTTGAAATATCCCCTCAATATTCTGTCTCCTCTGAATATACCAAAATTTAGTCGGTCTTTGAGTTTGAAGCAAAGATGTTATCGCACTTGAAATTTCAAGGATCAAGTGTGTAATGATATGTACATGTATGTTTAAAAATGTTCGGTTATGTGTACATAGGAGAGCAGGGACAACTCTTGAAAATGAATGAAATGTTAAAAGAATTAATAAATGTAAAACCGTTTGATGGGTGAAAGAAATATATGCCCTTACGGAATACCT
Organism: Abelmoschus esculentus; assembly: GCA_035048815.1. Lineage (NCBI taxonomy): Eukaryota > Viridiplantae > Streptophyta > Magnoliopsida > Malvales > Malvaceae > Abelmoschus > Abelmoschus esculentus. The sequence goes on along the minus strand of JAUCBN010000056.1, from coordinate 5,267,613 downwards.
TTATTACCTTTAGGGCTTAAAGCAGTAAATTCTATTTCATTCATAAAAGAGAAAGATGCATGCAGTCATTTATCAAAATCTAATTGAGAAGGTAGCCTCCCTTGAGACCCATCTTTATCATCGGTCCTCGTTTTGAGGGGCTACGTTGTAGGGATCCTTGATCTTCCCTTTTCATTTTGCATCCTCAAAACGTTCTTCAATTATAACTATGTCCGAGAAGTTGGTAGTATCAAGACTTACCAAGTGGTCAAAATAATGTTTGAATGGGTAAATGCAGGTATGATGCGAATGCTGATGCGAATGATGCAAAATGTATGCAGATGAAGGTATTGATCCCTGTTGGTAATCACCCTACTAGATTACTTTCACAGAAATAGAGGGTCCATTACAACATTAGGGGAAACTAGTCCTATACACGAGTACTAGCCCTAATTTCTATTGTATTTATGGCCCTATGCTGCTTGCTTGATTTGGAAATATTTATTACATTATGAGCTTCGATATCCTTGGTTGACCTGATTTCATTTCTAACTCCTCCTTAAACCTCAATCCTCGAGATTTGTATGGCATTGGTCTTTATCGTAGATCGTTTGAGCAACCTACCATGTTGGTGTTGCTAACAGTGGTTTCTTCTTGCTGATGCTTCTTCCAAAGTTGAATTATTCTCGGTAATCCTGGATAGTGACCTATATCCTTGTGAAATGGGTCACCAAGGTGCTCTTCTTGTTCTTCTTCTTCTTGTAGTCTGATAAAAACTATTTCTTTGTTGATGTGCTTGAGAATTCGGTCAATTACCTTTTCTTGATCGGCGCTCTGTATCGGACTCTGACTTGAACTATGGATGGCAAAATGGCACCGATTCTGCACCCCTAATAACTCATTCTGTGGTTAGGCTCTCATGGATTTCTGTTACATCCATATGTCTGTTTGTAATCCCGGGTTGTCATTCGGTTGTTGACTCGAACGAAATGCACAGTTGTTACCTGTTCTTAGTAGACTGATGCCTGATTTTGATTCGACCTTTAGACGGTGAGATGATATCGGTTCTGTGTCTCTGATAACCCTTTGATTAAACCGGTTTTCTGTTACATCCTTCATGTTTTCTTGGAATCCTGAACTGATATTCTGATGTAGACCCAGATGAGTGCATGATCGTTACCTGGTGTTGACGTTTAGTAGATTGTTGTCTGGGGCTCTTTGGTTGTCCTCTAACCGATGCTTGATAAAAGAGTCTGACAGATGGTGACCGAATCTCATTCCTTAATCGGTGTCTTTGATGGGTTTCTAACACTAGGGTTGAGGATTTCAGATACCTTTTTTCCATGGTGAATGTTTCCTATGTAGGATGAACCAGTCGAATCAATACCTCTAATGCAATGCAAAAAAAAATGTGATGATGCATGCAAGAAAGGGAAATAAAAACATAAAGAAACTAAGTTAGTATCGAGTAAAAAAAAATAGACGCAAAAAAATAAATTCAAAAAATTAAATTGCGTAAAAGTAAATAAAAAAAGGGTAACCCTAGATATCCTGTCTAGTTCTCCTAGGGTATCCGCATGGCTCTAGCAGGGCGGGTAATCTAGTTCTCTACATGCATTTTTGGTACTAAAAGGACCCGAATTGTCTGAGTTGTCCTCTACTAAGAGTAGCAAGGCCCCCGATCATCACCCATTATAGGCTCATTTTGATCGAGTTTAATTCAGGGGGACCTGTTTGCTTATGCCTACACGAAGAAACGATATCCTTACTAAAGCATAAGGTAGTGGAGCCCCAAAGGTACTTCGGTTAGGGCCTAATCGGGAGAACGATATCTCCACGAAAGCATTAGCCTTTTCCCCCACTTAGAAGGACGAGTTTAGATGTAAATTTTAAATGCGGAAAAATAAAAGCGCAAATCCAATTAAACATTAATTTGATCGTCACTTTAGCCTGAAATCTTTAATATTCGTAAAGCGGTAATCATTTTAAAAGCTCGACTCTCTTTTTTATTTTGAAAAACAAAATTTGTCCCCAGCGGAGTCGCCATATGTAGCGATGTGAAAAATCCACGAATAAAATGTATCGCTAAAAATATTCCTTTTTGTGTGAAAAACATTTTTTGTGTCGTTTTGGAAATTAATGTCTTCCATGTGGGGTTTTCGGTTTAAAAATCATTTTTGTAAAATTAGAGTCGCCACCGGCCGTTTTGGTAAACCGGACACCATAAAACCAGAGATTTTAAAAAGTTTGGGGTTCAGGAGTTGGTTATAGATGGAGAAGGATTAGCACCCCCACACCGCCCAAAATTGGTACTTTATTAATTACCACTTCATTAATATTAATTTTTTTGGGCTAATTTGACGATCGAATTAATTTTTAATTGGATTTACACCTTTATTTTAAAGCACCTAAACCCGAAGGTAAGCGTCCGAACCGCCACCACTACACTAGAGTTGGCCTCGCTTACGACCGAATTTAGGAGCCCGCATTAACAAATTAATATAATTTATGCAACTTAAACATAACAAATAAATTAAATACATCATATAAAAATAAATACATAAAAACATAAATATTAATCTAATAATTAAAATACTAATCTAAAACATAAATTCAAAACATACATAAATATTAATCTAAAACATAAATAAAATCTAAATACCAAATAAAATAATAAACATTACATTTCATTAAAATAAAGAAAAGAAATATACCTGAGAGTTCGAATGGTTAATCCCAAGTGATCCTCACCAAGATCTACCACGACCCCTCCAAAATTTTTAACTAGATCGAATCCTACAAATAAGACCCGATCGAACCACTCAAAATTTGGGGAGAGCTAAGCTCTCAAATTAGGATCATAGGGTGCTACCCTCATCCAATTGGTTCTTCTTTCCAAAAGGCTCCCCTTCCCCTCCTTTTATAGGCAATGGGAGAGAGGGAAGTGAGGTTTCTCATCAATGTGGGATTCAAATCCTACATCAACTTTTCCTTCCTTTCCTTTCCTTCCACTTATTTCTTTTTTATTACATTTTTCTCTCTCTTTTTCTTCTATTTTTATTAATAATATGATTACTACAATAATACTATAAATACTAAAATCTGATAAAAAATGAGTGATTACACCTCCACTAAAATAGGACTGAACTCAGGTAGAAAGCTCATGGAATAATGCAACACAATATGTACCCCTTTTTTTTGCTTGACTCTCTTGAATGGTCCTCAGCGGAGTCGCCAAACTATCAAAACTTTTTTCAGTCTGTGTCGAAATTGGATGGACCTTCAAAGTCTCTTCATAGATTGGAGTCCCCATCGTTCGTTTTGAATAGGTATGATTGAAAACCTATAAAACTGATATGTGTCTGAATTAGAGTCGTAATCGGGTTTGGGAGTCGTTTACGTGCGAGGAGAGTTATAGCACCCCCACAACGCCCAAAATTGGTACCTAAAAGGGGTTGTATTGTCTAAAAAGCTTCAAAGATGGGTTAATAGCACTATTATAAAAATTAACTAGATTAAAAATAAAATTGAAGAACACAATATAAACACATGCAAAAAGTAATTCAAACATAAAAAAAATTAAACCAAAACATACACACACAAAAAATCAAACTAAATAAATTGAAAATAAATTATATATAAAATCTAATTTTCCACTTCACTACTCTAATAAAATATAATTAAAATTTACTTCACAAATTAATTAAATTAATAAAACCAACTAATTATCAATTTAAATCTATAACAAATTTTTTGGTTTAATTATTAATGAATTCATGAATAAGGATTTAATTAAAATAGATCTAAACCTAAAAAAACAAAAGGAAATAAAACTCAAACTTAAATATTTAAACTTAAGCACCTAAACCTTGGAGGGTTTGTTAGAAATTTTCTATAATCCTTATGCCAAATTACAACAATGCTGTCAAGTTGAACTGAAATTGAATTTTAAGTGTACTGACACACCGGCTACTCCTAAAAATATTATTTGTTATCATTTAGTTCTCAAAAAGTTGTTTACTACTTCTTCTCAGTTTATTTTACGCGCAAAAATTATCTCTATCATTTTTCTGTGGTTCTTCAACATGTTGCTACTGATCTAAAAATCAACTACGGTAAAATTCGATTCTCTTTTATTAATCATTTTTTTTCTAAACTTGAAATAATATTAGTCTTGAAAAGAAATCAAAGGAACAAAAGTAAAGAGAAATAAAGGAAGATTCGACTTTTTACCTCTTTTAAAGTTGTCACCACTGATGGAATCACAAGGTAATCACTTGATTTCCTTGTTGTTTTTGCTCGAGTTTTCTCACTAGATCTTCTTCTTTCTTTGTCTGATTTTTTTAATTTTCTATAAGGTTTAAGGGGTATTTATACTATGAGAGTAGCATTTTTTAGTTTTGTACTCTGAAAATTTTGGAATTTGTTGGAGTATTTTGATTGGTGATGAGAAAGAGTTCGAGAGGAATTCAAAATCCTCTAGGTAGTAAATGAATCTATGGATTTATTTATTTTTAAATATTTTTTTGATATTTTTTGATATTTATTTTGATTTTTTAGATTTATTATTAATTTTTTATATTTTATAAATTTTTAATTTTTTATATTTATACTAGATTATGTTTGATCCTAATATTTAAACTTGAATAAAATTTGTTGCTACAACTCAATCGAGAGATTAAGAATTAAAGAAATAATAAAAGATATACTAAAACAAAAGAAATTTTTAGTAGCATATTTTAGCTTTGTAAAAATGTTTTTAATAGCCACTAAAATCCCTAATGATGCTAGAAATAACGCCACTAAATCAAACGTCACAAGCGTTTGTGAATAAAAAATCTTGTAAAATACAACTATATATCTTATCTTTAGTAGCATTTGTATCTCAAAATGAAGTTACATACTTTATCCTTAATGGTGTTTTTTCCTCCAAACATTAATATATACGTTATCTTTAGTGGCGTTTATTCCTCCAAACGCCCTATATACCTTGTCTTTAGTGGTATTTTGTCAAAAACGATACATATATTAGTTTATTGTGACTTTTTACTAAAATTATTAGTAAAATTAAAAAAATTAATGATATTTTTCAAGTAAATGCTACTAAAAGTATCACTAAAAAACTATTATTATAGTGATAAAAGAAACATATATAATTAAAAAATAATGAAAGTCAAGAAGGATATGATGAACTGGTTTAACTCGTCTTAGATAAATGTATGTCAAAATTAAAAAGGTATAACCCTCTAAAGATTCACTGTCCTTAGCAACTTATAAGATAGATAATAATTTCAAATAATAGTTGTATAATTGGACACTCACTGTAACGCCCCAAAATTGGGCCTAGAAGTTTAGTGAACTGATTTCGTCGGTTTAGTTTAATTCGGGATTAAATACTTTAAAATAAGTTTTTATTTAAAATAAATTATACAAAAATATCCTAAACTTATTATTTGATATATATTTGACTTAGGTCAACTCAATTCCGAAAATTGACATTGAATAACTAAGATTTTAAAACTAGTGACTATTTTGTAAAAATTGAAAACTTGAGAAAAATTTTATAATACTAAGCCAAAAATTTGAATCTTTAAAGGTCTTTGATCCAATTTTAATTTTAGTTCGTCTAAGCCTTTCAAGGGCCTATTTTAATAACCCAACACATAATTTTAATTAATAACCCAAGTAACTTAATATTAATCCTAAAAACCTATTTTTCATCAAAACTTAAACCTATTTTTTTAGAATTTCAACTTCTCCTCTTTTGGGCAACCACTCCATCATCTTTTAAAAGGTAAACACCAATATTTTCAATAAAAATTTATTTGGTTAATTCTTTATATTTTTTCTTCTACAAAATCTCTTCGTTTTTCTTCGGTTTTAAATGTTTTTAAACCTTGAAAGGAAGTTGGATTAATTTTGTAGGTGAGAATCATTCAAAACTCTGAAAACTAAAGTTCTTTAATGAAATTCCTAAGTTATTGGCTGATTGCAACAATCTTTAAAGTCTTGAATCAATAAAATCGATTTTCTGGATAAAAGTTCAATTGTTTTTTTTTTATTTTCATTCAAGGGTTTTATGATAAGTGCTCAACACACTATCACTTTTTACTCCTTTTATGGGCATTAATTACCAAATATACACCCACTTGGACCAATGCATGCACCCAATGTGATATATTTAAAAGTATGCTCATATAGATAATATTTCCAGAAAAAGGCACGTTTTACTGCGTTTTCATATCTGTGCAGGAGAACCAGTGCCGTAGCAGTGACAAGGCCGAGGCAGGACTTGATGCCGAGGCAGCAGCAGAAAGACAGGAAGCAAGATTATAGGCGATGGAAAGACACAAATCCAAGGAACGCGTCTGGACTTGAAGCCCATGAATTGGAGCTGACTAGCACAAGGAAAAGCCCAAAGGGAGACCACGCGGGAAAGCCCCTTAGCCGAATATAAACTTGGAAATATATTATTATTATACTTGACTTGTTCCATACTTCAAGTTGTATTCTACTTAGGAAAGGTTTGCCCTAGGTCTAGCCTATATAAGGACCTAGCCACCCAATGTAATAAATAACGAAATACCTAGGGAGAGAGCCGACTTCTACTCTTGTTTCTTTCCTCTCCATCATGTTCTAAACCTTCTTAGGGATTAGGTGAAGGTTGTAGAGTATTTGTGAGAGGAGATTGTACTTTGTCTTTCATTCAATGCAATAAAGATTATCAAGGTTTGCTTATCCTTTGTTATTCCTTGTTTCACAATTGAGCTCGGGAGAGGATATTGTGATCATCCATTTATCTAAGCTCGGGAGAGTTAGATTCACGAAAGGGGTAAGTACGGTGTTTCAATCGCGAAATACTAACTCGGCCTAGGGATAGGTTAAGAGTTTCAGCGGCTAAAAGAAGTGTGAGATTGGTTGGTGAGTATAATTGGTTCACGCCGGGAGGTATCATCAAGGACTAGTCATCAACTGCACTCTGACTTAGGGATAAGCGGAGTCATCCAAGGACACTTTGCCGAACTTTGGTAAAGTCTGCCCACGAGTAAGGGATTGCCACGGCAGACAGTGTTATCGCTGCCCAGGCAGTAAAACTGCAGTCCTGCCGAGGCAGTGATATACGATTGCATTGAACGGAGACAAGTCAATCAATTCCACAATACAACGCAACTGGATCCTAGCCCATCTCTCTCTACTATTTCAATCCTTTACTTTTATTTTAGTTATTTTAGTTTAGATAAATCAAATCAACTTACTTGTGTTTTTATCTTTTTACAGAACAAGGAGGTGAAGAAGACATATTAAGTATACCGGTCCCTGAGGAGACGATAACTCGATAATATACTTATCACTTATTACTTGCGATGTGTCAACTTGCACTGAACGCGCACTTTTGACACGCGACACTTTACATGACTGTTTTTTATGCCTAAATACATGAATATTGAATTTTTTATATTTAATTAAGATGAATTTTAAGTATCTAATCCCGAACATAAGGTTTAGGTGGTGTTTAGAGAGGTTTTTGGTGAGTTTCGGTTAGGTTTTACGGTGGTTTTAGGGGCTACCATATTTTGGTCCGAATTGAGGGATGTTTGGGGGTGTTATAATGCACTAAAACCTCTGATTATAATGCTTAAATCAGGTCAAGAGGTATAGGAACAAGTTTGAGGGAGATCAGAAAGCCAAATCGCGTTTTCGGGTGACTTGTAGAACAAGTTTCGGTTTTGTTGAGTGGATTATGAGAATGGGCGGCTTCGAAAGTGCTTTATAATTATTTTAAAAAATTTTGAGAGTTTAGGGAAGGTGTGAAAACCTTTATATACTTGGAAGTAAGTTTAAAGTATTGCTTTCTTAAAGGTTCCCATATTATGTCGTGTTTTTACTATGTTATTTTTCATGCTCTTATTGTGTTGTGCATATGTGATTATGCATGTATATAAATTCTCATGAGATTATTTTTAAAGAGATTTTATATGAATTTGATGTTCCCACGATTTTGTTTTGAAAAATAAGATAAAAGTGGTTTTATCGATTTTTGCAAGTGATGCGTGAAAAGTGGGATACATGTGATTTGAATTCTATTTTGAATTAAGTTTTGAGAATTTTTTTTGATAATGTATTGGCTAGTTAATTAATGAACCTTATGGGATAATTTGATCGATCAATAGGGTCTAGAGTGCACTATAAATATTCAAAACGCGTACGCGTTTAAATTCCTTGTGTGTTGCATTTTGGCTTTTAGCCTAATGTTGTGTGATGCGGGTAGTACTGTCACATCCAGGTTGATAGGGGTAGTATTGTCAACGGAAACCAAGGTGAGAATTATTATGTTGGGGGTAGTACCAACATGCGCATGCTTTGAGGGTAGTACTATCTTGCGGTTGCCCGTTTATCCTAACGATTTGGGGTAGTACAAACCGGATTACTAGCACTAATATATGTTTTTTACTTTTTAATGGTAAGTTTCATGATTTTACTTGATTGTATATGGAATGATGCAGTTTTTAACAAGGTTTTTTGCATTGGTATGCATTTGATTTGAGCATTGCTATGTTGTTAGCATGTAAGATTTGAGCTTTGTGCATTGAGATGCATGTATAGGGATTGCTATGTGAGTAGCCTGTAAGACTTGTGTTTTTACTTATAAGGCATATGATTTCAAAGAGTTTTTTTACTAAATTTTAATGATGGCATCATTAGCCATTGTTTGATGACACTTGTTGAGTTTTAAAAAGTGACATTGTTAGTCACGATTGTTTTATTTTTTAAAGAGCATGACATGTTTTTAAATTGATGAAAATGGTTTAATATAGGCTGCATTGCAAGGATTTTTTTATACTTGTTTTTTATTCATTCATTACGCTTATGCTTACCTTCCCAATTACCTTGCAATGTAGAGTAAATAAAGTTTAGGAATCTAAAAGAGAAGCAAGGATCCAGGTAACTGCCAAGTGAAACTCAAGTATGTCTTTATAACATTAATAGTAGTGAGAAAGAAATACGGATGAGTGTATCATATAGTAAATATTGTCTATGTTATTGGGACTTGAAATAGTTGTATGCTTATATATATTGATGATATTCAATGTTGATGTTTCTTTAATAAAAGCTTAATGTAGGAATGTTTTCAAAGTCATGAACCTTATGTTGAAATTAGGTTACTATGCCTTTAGCCGGGATGATATGTTTTGATTAGTCGAGATAATGTTAGCCTTGTGACTTGGAATTGAATTTTCTATTGGTATACCTGTACTTACAATAAAGTTACATTGAAGTTTGATTATTGTTATCCTTTTATGTAAATTTGAGTGTTGTTGATAATGAAGCATGACTATTTATGAGTTGAATCAAGTGTTGCTAACTAGGTTGTAATATATCTAGTAAGTTGTATATGATATGTGGATAACGCGTATTTAGGAATGAAATTTGAGATGCAAACATGTAATGAACCTAATTAAAGATTCGTAAAACTAATTTCATAATTAGTCCTTCAGTTTTTGAAAAATTACATTTTTGTCCCTAAATCATGTCTGTACATTTTAGGACTTATTCCTTATTTGTTTCCGTTGCAATCGAATATAATCTATGCGTGAACCTGTAGGATCAAAATAAAGCATCTAGATAAGATAAAGAAAAAAAGTAGCACTAAATCTTAGGGTTGTTTATCGAGGCAAGTCTCTGGATTAACCTCGATATTTCCCGTGTAGCTCGTTCGAGTCGGGTTGTGTCTAGAACGGGTTAAGGAGGTTACACTCACACTCCAAAATAAGATTACAATCTTGAGCCAAATAAAGAAAGAATTCGTAAGGAAAACTTTGAAAGAATAATATTTATTTCTAAATTGTTTGATGTTGTGTTGAACGCAAAAAAGATAAGTCTATTTATAGGCTAGTAAAAACCCTAAATTACAAAAAAAAATTAATCTAAAACACTAGCTAGATAAATAATAATAAAATAGAGTAGTATCCTAATTAAAATAGATAAGTATATTATCCTAAATTAAAATATACAATAATATTTATCCTAATTTAAAGAGATAAAATATATTATCCTACTTAAAAATATAAAATAAATTTCAAATAAATGTAAAAAATATCCTAATTAAAAATGCATCTCATTCATTGTAAGTCAATTAATGTTCTAGCCTTCAAAAACTTCAATTTCTTTATCAAAATGACTACTTTCATCCCATTTTCATATCCTTCTTAAAGTATCAAACTAAAAGAAGTAAAATTATGTCGTTTCACAAGAGTTAGTATTTTATTTTTTATTATTTCATGTTTAATGAAACAATGTGTTTTATTAGGTTATTAGTTGCTTTGCAAGCGTTTTCGTTCAACAACTCTAAGATATATGATTTGAGATCCCTTGTTCTCAAACTTATTGAATGAAATAAATAAACTTAGTGAATCTTTGAATACGATTGATGAGTGTTCAAAAATACTATTTTTATTACCTTTTTACTCATATTATTATTAAAATTAAGTACATTATTAGTTGCATTATTAGTTATTCATACATTTTCATATAATTTCCTTAATTGTCGTATTTAATTCATATTGATTAAATTTGTAAAAAGAGATATTGTTGTTGTGTGTTTCCATGTTTGTATGGTTTAATTCCTTGGAGATATGATCCCAATTTGGAAAGAATCTCAAGTAAATCAAGTTGACTTCAAAAGTCAAGGAAAGATTTTAGAAGATTGGATTAAAGATGAAAAATAAAGATTTGAATTAAGTTTGAAAGGAGATTTCCAAAGGGTTAATTAACTCTTTAATATTTATTTCGAAATCAAACTCTTTCTCATCACATAATTTGACCAAGCAATACCCTATAAAAGGTAAGCTATGACGTCAAGCACAAGATGAGTCAAATAAGGGAGTCGAATTAGAGAGTCAATTTGAGATTATTCTTTGTCTATCTTTGGGACCCAACCATGAATTAATGTAATTGGTTTGAGTTATTTTGTTTTGTGGTTGTGAGAAACGTTTGAATTCTATTTAAGTAATTGAGTTTGTTCTTCATCAAGATTTGCTTATTCTTCACATTTTATTTGGTTTGATAGAGAATTGAGAAATGACCTCGTAAAATGATATATTTATCTAGATTTGGGAGAATTAGATTCATGAAACGAATAAACAAGGTTTAAACCAAGTGCGTGAGAACTAATCCAGCTTAGGGATAAGTTATTTCAACAGATAAAAGGAGCGCAAGATTGGTTGTTGTTCAGCTTTGATTAATGCAGGATGTATATCAAAGAATGCAGAATTAACAGAGTTTCGTGTTAGGGATAATAGAAACCATTGAAGAACGCTTTGCCGAACTTTGAGGATAGTCGCCCAAATTGCCCTCATCGCAATTGCCCAAGCATTCGAAGAACTGACTAAGCAATCCGAATGAGCCCAATTTTTTGAATGATTGAGCGGTGCGAGCACTCATTTACAAAGAAGAATTCATTTCGGAAATCACTCTACTAATTAGGATAATCCAACCATTTCTCTCACCTATTCGATTTCATCTATCTTTTCTTTTATTATTTATTATTCTTCATACTCCTATTATCAACTTGTGATTTTATTTACAGTGCGATAACTTAAGCAAAGTGACTCAAACTAATCCGTACGTAGACGATATCTAATCGTATACTATTACTTGCGACGTGTACACTTGCACCGTTTGCGTTGCACTAAAATCATGCAACAACGATCCAAAAGTTGAATGAATTATTTGCCAAAGATCATGTGTTCGGTGAATTTTCTATGCGAACAAATAAAGAGTTTTATGATATCGAGGATTCAATTAAAATTCTATTGGATGATGATTTGAAAAAAAAATAAAAACAAGATAAGACACTAATTTTTGAGGTCTATGGGAATTTTGCTAAGAGTCTACCGTGATGGTCACCAATTCAAGGTGTAATGCTGGGTTTACCTGTAACTAGGAAGGTGAATTCAATTAAATTTCAGCAAGGATGATTTTTTTCTTGACCAAATGAAAGGACTAACTAGTAACTACATTAAGCTAAAAGGATTTTAGGTATTTAATATTACAGGTGATGAAGTTAATTTAGATTTGAGTTTACTTTTACCGAATATGTTGGGAAGTGTTACCCATGCATGTTTTTATCCCATCTAAGTTCTTTGATCATTTTATTTTATATAAAAATGCAAAGATAGTACTTATTACTTCATATGCTCGATTAAAGTTTTTTGATCCAAGTATTTTAATTGGTAATAAAAAATTAGTGATTACAAAAATTTAACGAATGATAGTTTTGAAATTTTATGATGCATTAGATGAGGATAAGAATGATAATATGAACAAGGAAATAGACATTCATATGGTAAAATTAAAACTAATGTTTGATCCAAAAGCTTTGACTGATGCTTTAAAACATTGGAATCTTGAAGTGGTAGCTATATTAGAGAATGTAAAATTTGTATGGATTAATAGGATGGTTTATAAACTTCTGAGGAATTTTATTTCAATCATGATGGTTTGAAATTATTATGTTCGTATTTTTTTCAATATAGATTCACTCATAATATTTACATAATGTAAAGAATGATGACTCTACTGGTAGAACATAAAAATATTCAATTAGAAAAAATAACTTAGAACTAAAGGAAGAATGAAGCAAATAAGATTGTTTTTCAGTACTATAAGGCTGTTAATTGAATTCTATGGTATTTTAAAGAATATTATTGTTATTTTAGCCACTTCGTTAGGAGAAGCTGAATATGATATTACAATAATTAATACAGATGAATATTTTCTAGGTAAAACTTTAAAATAGAGTAAAACGACAAGTCAGTGGTTACATGGGTCGGGGAAAATTTTGCAATTCTCTTCAAATCACAAGCAAGATTGGGACATGTTAGAACTAGTGAGATAAAGTTTACACACGGAGAATAAAACACTAGAGGAAACTGAATCTATATTTTTCTCTTCATATGAGATTTTTAAAACTTTTTATCAATGAAACAATGGAGAAAATGAGTGAACAAGAGAGGGTTGCATCCAGTCATGTGTCAATGGGTTTACAATAGTTCAATACCCCAAATTAAAGTAGGAAAGGCGACTCTCTTTTCCAAGGATGAAATATTGTGCTTTGAATGTTCTGTTGGTTGCATTGGGAGGTGAAGATGATATTCGATGCAAAGTGGTAGATCTAATAAAGGCATATAAGATTAAAAATACTCTCTCAGTAATTAAATTTGTTTAGAAGATTGCTTTTTATTTCAGCTTTTATAAAGGATATTGTCTTTACAGATAAAACAAGTTGGATGAAGTTTTAGAGCTTTTGAAGAAGCGAGTTAAGATTCAACCAAGCACGTCGTTAGAATCTTAAATTATATATTACCTAGTAAAAATAGACATTGTTGTTGATATCTGTCAAAATCTCCAAAGAACAACTATTGATTCATTGAAATTGAATTTGGTTATTAGTTTGATTTTTGTTAGAAGAGCCTTTGAAGAAAAAAGGAAAATGGATGCTAAAGTTATTTGCAGTTTTGAGTTGGCATATAATATTGTTTTCTCTTTAATAAAAAAAATCAGACGATTACAAATATGATAGTTCTGAGTAAAAATTTTGTTGCGGTATTTACTATTGTTGAAGCTCAACAACTAAATCTGACTTTACAAAGACTTGTAATTAAGGAAGAAGGAAGAAAAAACTTATCATTTAAAAGTGACAGTCATTGAGAATGAGATTAATGAAGATGTACAATTATTTTTTAATTTTTTACTACATCATGGGGTTCAATCTATCTAACATATTTAAATAAAAACATCATTGTCGATTTACACGTTATGTGACTATGCAAAAAAAGCAATGAAACATATTTGTCCAAACCATTTATAGAAAATTTAAGAAGAACCTATGTTACTCAAAGAAGATTCCTTAAAAGACCATGACTTATTGTCATTTTCCTTAATCTTTGAGAACAAAAATTATTCAAAGGAGGAAGTATCGTAAAGGGTAAAACTATAACAGGTGAAACTATGTCATTTCATAAGAGTTAATTAGTATTTTAGTTTTTAATAATCCTTGTTTAATAAAATGATGTGTTTTATTGTGTTATTAGATGCTTTGTAAACGTTGTCGTTCGACAATCCTATGACATATGATCTAAATCCCTTATTTTCAAACTTATCGAATAAAATAAATATATTTTCTCTAAAAATTCATTATTCTATTGTCTCCCTCTACTATATCTGTCCTCTTCCTTTTATAATTCTTCTCTTTTATTCAACCTGTTATACACTTATGTTTGGTCGTTAGTTTATGTAGTCTTGAGAAAGTTTCTAGAGGGAACAATCTTCAAAATTTTAAGGAATTCTTCAATTTTACATTGAAATTGTGTTTTGTTATCTATTATTATAACATATAAAGGTCTCAACTTTCACCCCATTCTTCAGATTATGGAATAATTCTTGATAGCGATATTTATTGCATCTTTATGAAGCGTTGGACAGTAAAAACCTTGTGGAAGAACTTTTTCGGTAAGAGATCGATCAACTACCCATGTGGATAGACTACAACTTCAATTCTTTCCTTTTATCATCTCTTGTTCATCGAGTTCTCTATTAAGACTTTTGAAACACAAATTTTATAAGCATCATAAACCAAGGTCAAAAGATTTGTAATAATTTTACTCTAATCATGTCTAATATAATTGAAGAGGAACACATGCCAATTATGTATTGCGACCGGATGATGCATGAACATTGAATGATCTGAAATTGCATTTCTTCGACCTCTCATTATGTATTTTAAACTCAAATGCTGCTTTTGTGTGTTAGAGTATATAGCTGAGATGAGTTAGTTAGTATTATACTCTTCTAGAAGCTATTCTATTATAACAGAAAAGTCGGTTAAAGATCCAACCTTGTGCTATATAAACAAGGAAGGCTGATGTAGCTCTCAAACATTATTTGACAAGCATTAATGAATTACAGTTGCTCGTTTCTTCTTTCTACTTTACATTTCTTTTTCTGTTCTCATAGTTATTAGGTTTAGGATTAGCATGGTTTATACTTCCTAACATGGTATCAGATGTCCATTTGTGGTCTTGGCGTTCGTTTTAATCGTCTGGTTGTTCTCGTTTCGTAGCTTTCCTCTACAGTGGTATGTGTTCTTGATTGAGTTCTTCTTCTTCTCGACAAAGGGCACATGTATCGCTTTCTTGTTCTCCTTCAAACTTTTAGAGTCTGTGTGCCTACCTTGTGTTTGCTTTTCTGTATATGTTAATCCTAATCATTGATGGCTGGGGTTATCTTGTCACAAGAAGAGGAACTTGGTACGTCTGGTAATGTTGATGGTAATCCTAATCAACAAACTAGTGAGGTTACAGAAAATCGCCTATTTTCTACCAAAAAGATAAACATTGTTCTGGATGATAATAATTACCTATTGTGACAACAAGTTCTTTTAACTGTCAAAACGCATAGGTTAAAAAAATTTCTTGATAATAATGTTACTCGGCCTACTCAATATGTTAGAAAAGAAGGTGTTGTTAGTTTCAACCCTGAGTATGAACTCTATGAGGAGCAAGATGGTGCTCTGGCATCTTGGCTCCTATCCACTATAAGTGCAGAAGTGTTGCCACACTTGATAGGATATAACACCTCTGCTGAGATTTGACATACATTGCATAATCTATACAGTGAAAAGACCACGTCTAGGCTTATGTCACTTAGAAGATTGTTTCACTCTCAGAAAAAAGGTGAGATAAGCATGAATGTTAGGATCTGTGATAGTCTAGCAAGCTGTGGAGAAGTTATTTCTCCTCAAGAACAAATAATTTTTGTTTTAAATGGGTTGCCACCTGAGTTCGAATCTATTATCATTGTCATTACTTCTAATACTGCTCCTAATGTTCAGAATGTTAGGACCATGCTTTTAGATGTTGAAGCTAGGCAAGCTGTTGTTCTAAATCAGGTTTCTGCTTCTGCTCATCTGGCTCAGCAACATTCAGATGATATAGGCACGATAAATATGATCCAGCAAGCATATGCTGAGTCTCTTCAGATTGGGTTCAGTAATGGTTCACAAGGGAATTCTGGTTATTTTCGAGGCCGAGGTCGTGGTAGGTTCAACAATTCCAGCAGACCACAGTTTCAGTTATGTGGCAGGTTTGGACACTTAGTAGAGAGATGTTATTTTCTCTTTGACATGAGGTTCAAGAATGAATCTTCTCGATCTGGACAATCCAATTCTGGCAGAGGGCATAATTCCAATGCAACTAGTTATATGAGCCCTATAACATCTGTTAATAGTTCTGTATATTTTGCTTCTCCACCTATGATTCCCCCTTCACCTTTTCTTTCTCAACAAAGTCATGTTGTTGTGCCTTCACCTGGTCAGCAATCTTTGGAACATCTCCAAGTGTTCCTGCTTCGACCCCATCGTTTGCAGTTATCTCACATCCTCCTCTTAACATGTCTTCCATGGCACCTCAATTTCATCTTCAGGCTCTGATTGCAACACCAGATATTGTCAGTGACACAACATGGTATCTAGATTCGGGTGCCATAAATCACTTGACCAATGATATCGGCAATCTCACTCTTGGACCTATTCATCAAGGTTCAGGTAAGATTCGAGTTGGTAATGGACATGTCTTGCCTATTCATTTCGTTGGTCAGACTCATTTTCATGGTTATACTCATTCCTTAAAGCTTAAAGATTTGTTATATACACCTGATATAACCAAGAATCTCTTGTCTGTGTCTAAATTTACTCAAGACAACAAAGTGCTTCTTGAATTTTATCCCAAACACTGTTATGTTAGAGACTTACACACCAAGGAGGTTTTGCTCACAGGATATGAACATGAAGGTTTATACGAATTGGAGTTACCATGTAATGATGATCTAAGAATCAAGTCAAATAAAAATCCGAGTCATATTGCTTGTAATATTGTTTCTGCTTCTGCTTTTAATGTGTCTTTAGATGTGTGGCACAATAGACTTACTCATGATATTTTGTTGTTTGCTTTAAATCAATGTAATATGTCATACACGAGGAATAAAGATTCTTCTCTGCATGTCAATATGATAAACTTCACAGATTTCCCTTTAAGGATTCACACACTCAATATAGTGCACCATTGGAATTAGTTGTTGATGATGTTTGAGGGTCCGCTCCTCTATTTTCTAATGGATTTCAATATTATGTAGCATTCACTGATGCCTATTCTCGATTTACTTGGATATATTTCTTAAAACAAAAGTCAGATGTTTTCACTGTGTTTCCTTAGTTTCTTAGATAGGTTGAAAGACAACTTGATTGCAAGTTGAAGGTTTTACAGTCGGATGGAGGAGGAGAGTTTGTAGCTCTTGGTTCTTATCGTTTTTCTTGTCCTTACACATCTGAACAAAATGGTATCATTGAAAGGAAACATAGGCATATAGTTGAGGTAGGTTTAACCATATTAGCTCAAGCATCCATGCCTCTTTCTTTTTGGAATGATGCATTTACTAACTCCATTTTTCTGATTAATCGATTGCCTACCAAGGTTTTATGTGACATGTCACCTTACCAAAAGCTATTTGGTAAGCTTCTTAATTATAGTGCTATGTGGACTTTTGGTTGTTTATGTTACCCTTTTTTTAGGCCCTTATAATAAAAACAAGTTTCAATTTAGGACAATCAAATGCATCCTTTTAGGATATTCTATTTCTCAGAAATGTTACAGGTGCATGGATTATGCTGGGAGAATTTATATCTCCAGGCATGTCAAGCTTGATGAGGCAGTCTTTCCTTATGCAGCAAGTCTATCTATCACTCCTGTTGTTCAAGGCGATCAGCATCCTAGACCAAAAGCAGGTCTGTCACTATAACACTTCTTAATCCCATCAGCTCTAGTCAAGGTATAGGTTATATTACTCCTATTTCTCCAAATGGTAGAAGTCTAGTGGTGTCTCCAGTTCAAGTAATACCTACTAACACAACTGCATCTTTAGGTTTTTCTGATTTTCAAAACACATACGATAATGCAGTTGTGTCTCCAAATGTTTCTGTTTCTAACCAAAATAGCAGAGAGACATATTCTGGTCTTCGCCTTAACAATGGCTTTTCAACTGAGATTTCAAGAGATTTTCCTATATCTAGTCCTCGAAATGATTTGTCAACTGACTTTCACAATACTATTTCTCAAAAATTTTCTGGTTTTCAAACTGAGAATGAGTTCTAGCGTAATATCACTGATTTACAAGCTATATCAGAAATTCAGAATCACAATCTTGAGACAATGTCACCACCTTCCATTACTATTCCACTTAGTCATGCCACATCTCATACCACCTCTTCCTCCTTTTTCCATCAAGTGCCTGCTCCATCGTCACCTCCTAGTTTTTCCAGGAACCGCAACCATCATCCCATGGTCACTAGATCCAAAGCTGGTATCTTCAAACCCAAAGTGCTCCTTGTCGTTCATGATCACCAAGAACCTACCACAATTCAGCAAGCTCTTCAGGATACCAGGTGAAGAGCTGCAGTAAAAAGTGAGTATGATACTTTACTCAAGAATCAAATGTGGGAACTTCAACCTCTTCCCTCTTATAGAAAAGCCATTGGATGCAAATGGTTGTTCAAGGTCAAGCATAATCCAGATGGTTTGGTAGAAAGATTCAAAGCTCGATTGGTTGTTAAGGGTTACTCTCAAGTGGTAGGGTGTGATTTTAAAGAGACTTTCAGTCCAGTTGTTCGATCTACTACAATTAGATCAGTTCTTGCAGCTGTAGTCATGAAGTGATGGATTGTTAGGCAGATCGACATTAATAATGCCTTTCTTAATGGTTAGCTAAAAGAAGAGATATACATGCAGCAGCCTCTAGGGTTCGAATTGATAGGACCTGATGGCCAAGAGCTAGTTTGCAAGCTTAAGAAATCTTTGTATGGATTAAGACAAGCCCCACGAGCTTGGTTTGATACCTTGCGATCCTATCTGGTGAATAAACTCGAATTTAATCCTTCCAAAGCTGATGTTTCTCTATTTATGCGAAAGAATGAGTCTTCCACTATTGTGTTAATGGTCTATGTGGATGATATCATCCTCACTGGGGATGCATCAAATGAGATCAATGATGTGGTGCAACAACTACATGCTGAGTTTGCATTCAAAGACTTGGGTAATCTAAGTTTTTTCTTGGGCATGGAGATTCATCAAGATGATACTGACTTGTTTCTTTCTCAATGAAAATATATCCTGGAGCTGTTACATAAAACTAAGATGAGCACTGCCTCCCCTTTGGCCACTCCTATGGTAATATTCCCCAAGCTTGTTCCTAATTCAGGCCAAGCCTTTGAAGATATTTATCTATATCGAAGTACTATTGGTGGTCTTCAGTATGTGACTCTTACTAGGCCTGACATTTTTTATGTTGTGAACAAAGTTAGCCAGTTTATGAATAATCCCTGTGAGGATCATAGGTGTGCTGTCAAGCGTATTCTACGCTATCTTCGAGGAACTATTGATCATGGGTTGCATTACAAAGCTGGTGAAGACTTTGCTCTTGTGTGCTTTATAGATACGGACTGGGTAGCATCTATTGAGGATCGTCGATCCACTACAGGATATTGTGTCTATCTTGGAGGGAATCCTGTGGCTTGGTGCTCCAAAAAACAAAATATGGTGTTCAGGTCTTCATATGAATCTGAATACCGTAGCCTTGCTAACTCGGTGTCTGATCTGCTCTGGGTTCAACGGCTTCTACATGAGATATGAGTGACTTTGAATGTCAAACCAGTAATCTGGTGTGATAACACCTCGGTGGTCTCTCTAGCAGCCAACCCTACACATCATGCAAAGGTGAAACATGTTGAGATTGATTTGCATTTTGTTCGAGAGAAAGTTCTTGAAAGGCAACTGGTGGTGAACTATGTACCAAGCTCAGGACAGTCCACTGATATCTTGACCAAGCCCTTGCCTCTATCGTTGTTTCATAAGAAGCGACAACAACTGGGTGTGGTCTCTCCTATGAAAATCAAAGAACTTTCGAAGAAGAAAAACGAAGAGAGTGTTAGAGTATATAGCTGAGATGAGTTAGTTAGTTTTATACTCTTCTAGAAGCTTTTCTGTTATAACAGAAAAGTCGATTAAAGATGGAACCTTGTGCTATATAAACAAGGAAGGCTAATGTAGCTCTCAAGCATTTTTTGACAAGAATTAATGAATTACAATTGCTCGTTTCTTCTTTCTACTTTACATTTCTTTTTCTGTTCTCATAGTTATTAGGTTTAGGGTTAGCATGGTTTATACTTCCTAACATTGTGCTCTTTTGTCTTTCATTCTTCATGAAAATAAGAGTAGATATTTTGTTTCTCTTCTCTATTTATAATATTCGAGAATTCTTAGGAATTCTATTTGTTTGTATCATTTTAATATTAGTGAAGTTATCATCTAGTGGTGGTGTTCGAGGAGTAGATATTTTGTTGAACCTCGTAAATTTAGTGTGTTTTCTCCATTATTATTTTGCTTTTTCGTTACTAGATTTATGTGTCGTGTTTTAATATCCAATATTTTGATGAGTTTGTTCTTTGTGCAAATTTTGGTAGTTTCGATCTTAACATTTTAACCCAGATTCGAAGCAATGTTCTTGTGGAAAATAATTCATTTTCCCCCAACAATTGATATTAGAGCTTCGGTAAAGGCTATCTCGGTTGCTCAGTTGCTGCAAAGAAGTGCGGTGTTGTAACAGTGCATGTCAGGAAAGTTCTGGATAGGAAAGGCTTGATATTTAACTGGTCCGTATGATCCACCTCTCTTCCCTAAAAACTTACCTGGTATAGTGTTTTCAATACCCAGTTCGTGCTATTGAATATTGTTCGTTACCATTACAAAAGAAGGGTCAGATGGTGCACCAAGTTCTTTTTTTATATCGACGAGGAAGATAATGTCAAATGCAAATTTCTCGATGAAATTGTTCGATGATCTGATCATTTTGGCATGTGACTAAGCGAGGTGTTAGACTCTTTATTTCAACAAGGAGTAGACATTATCATTGAGGAAAAAACTTTCAGATATGAAAGAGAACAATTGAAAAACAATAAACCGTATGACATGCAGTACGATTCATCTTGTCTCTCTAGAGAGCAGAAGTATGGTTGCAAGAACAAAACTTCTGCAAGAAAACTTTGAAAATCATTGGAGGTCAAGTTCCTAAAGAAAAACTTTCAAAATAATCTTCACATTAAGAAAAAATTGTTCAGATTTGATTATCAGTCAGATACCAGTATGAATGAACACATCACTACCTTCAATGAGTTAGTGTTAGATTTGCTTTGGATTAACATGCGGATTCCATCTTGAACACGAGTCAGATAGGGGTTACATATCTCAAAATTAAATCATTTTGCGAATCTACATATTTATCTCAAAAAGTTATCGTTTTAAACACCTTAAAAACTATTTTTCTTTACTTTTATCTTTTTTTTCATGCTCTCTTCTTTTCTCTTTTCCTTAAAAAATACTTTCCAATTTTTATCTACTTTTTTGTCTACCATTGTTATTGGGAGATTTATATCAATCTCAAATTCGAATTTGACTCTAATTTTATTAAAGATATAAATTACGTTTGTGAGTGTGATTTTATTCATATAAATAACGAATATATTATAATCATTGCGTACCTTTTTTTAATAGTTTACTTTTGTATAACAGTCGTATTACAATAACAACTGCTATTTAAATCTCTTGTTTCACCAAAAAATACCTTGAAACTAGATGCTTAATCTGTGCTATTTACTAAATAAGCCTTAACCTCTGGTTAATCCAAAACAACCACAACGATACATTACAAATTTAGTTTATTAAGAAGCACAGTCGATAGCAAAAGGTCTGTGTATATCATTAATCATACTCCTTCACAATCTCATCAGATATAGGCTGTGAGGTCTGCAGGTTGGTTGAACCAACACCCAGTTTTGGAGAGCTACAGGGTATGTCATGCTTTTCAGCAATCAAAGTATTTGTTTTCTGCAAATTGTTTGGAACGCTACTTTGTAGAGAAGTAGAGTTGAAGTTGTGATTTTCAGCTACAACCGTATCTAATTTCGGGGTATCAGCTGGTACTTCGGTTGAATTACACGTGTCATGATCATCTGCCGTTGGAGTAACTTGATGAATGGGAGCATTCACCATTTCTGAACTGGCAAAAATGTTGGTTGATGTTGGTGTTAGACCTGTTGGTGTTGGTGTTGGTGTTCCTACACAATACTTCCTTCGGATTTCACGACTGATGTTTTGCTTGAACGTAGCAACAATAAGCTGATAAACCACCAAATGAGTAAGAATTCATATAGTATTTATTGAGAGAAGAAAACTAAAGGATCCTACTTGGATGGGACCAGGTCCGGCTGCAATTAGAGGGCCTTCAACACTTCCACCGAAAACTCGTCCATGAGGATTAGCCAATGAAACACTCAAAAGACTGGTTTTCCGACGAGTCCCCACTTCACCAGACACAACAGAAGAACCGGTGAGAGTAAGGATTTCAAACCTCCCCTGCAATAATGAGTGTTCAGTTTCAACCAGTTCAGAAACACCAAATTCATGCTTGTATATGTCATGTATTGTAACAGACAATTCGAAGATCGGTCGATCGATTGACCATACCTCATATGTCAAAGATCCAGCAGAGGAACCAGGGGAACATAGTGTAACACTGGAAACAGCACCACTAGCAGTAAGAACACAAACTGCGCGACAAGTGTTAGCGCAAAATGATACCATTTTATTAACAAGATCCTGTGTCACCAAAACAAAACTTAGAACAACTTCTTGCAGGGAAGATTAACTGAAAACTTGAAATTTCATAAGACAAACATATGCACCATTACCTCTCCCTTGTGCACAGGCAGTACATGAGGTGTAAAGCTTCCTCCAGCAGAGTCCATATATTCACCTTAATCAAAGGAGGTCAAGTGTGACTATAAGACATTTGATCAATTAAACTGCATCAATCTTCACATGTTTCACATTCTAAATTGGGAAACTTAAAGGCAGAAATGGCTTACTCAACCTTAATAGAGGACAAAAGGCACAAGATACCATTAAAGAACCTGTGTTTCTTTAACATTGTGCCCATTATTCTAAAATAATTAGATTTTAAAGTAAAAAGATGAAGCAATAAGCACTAAGAATAGGAGTTTTCATTTATTCGTTTAGCAAAGATTAATCCAGTAAAATTAGATAAAGCGAGACGAAGACACATGGTGCCTAGTCTCCGACTCACTTCCGAGACCCACTGTAATTTTTTAAATTGATCCCTAAAATTTAAGTACATAAATACAGAATGATTTAGATTAGTCGGGACAACTGAAAGTGTACAAAAAATTCTAGCGCTGACTAAAGCTTCACCATTTCATTCTCATACCAAAAACAACTCACTTATTGAAGCCAAAGCCTGAAACTTGCCGGTACCCTTAGGCCGTCCCCGAGGTCTTTTCGTCGAACAATACGCAACCGATGTTGGTCGGAAAGCTTCAAACGAACCTTTACTGATTGGAGCAACAGAATTCTCATATTTCCTAGGCCTTCCCCTCCCTCTCTTATTAACCATCTCTTTACTGTTAGCATTCCGAAGTGACCCTTCTCCGGACCCTAAACCATCGGCTGCGCCACTCGTTTGAATCTCCTGTCTCTCCTCTGTCAACAACTTGTTTTGTGTATAGTTGTTAACATCAGAATCACGAGAAAGATCCGTTGTTTTCTCTTCCATGAACCCTTTAAAAGCGAAAGCTGAAAAGAAAACATTTTAAAGCACAAAAAGAAGATTAAGAAAGTAACGTTGAAAAAAGAACGTAAAGACATGAATATTACAAAAACCTTGAAAATACTAAATTGCAAAAGATGGCAGAACAGAAAGTTTTGTAAAAAATTATAAAGGAGAAAAAGGATGTAATAAATTTATACATAATTTATATTTGGTAGATTTAAGGGTGTATAATTTGTATTATTTATTTATATTTATAAGAATGATTGAGAAAATAAAATTTTTATCGTTTAATTTAATATTATTTACTGATTAATGGAAAGAGTATCTTTTTATTTATGAATAAATTAAAATAAAATAATTGTTTTTATAGATTTTATGATTTTATTAGATTTTTTATTATAATTTTGAGATATTATTACCAAATATATTAATTAAATATTGGAAATTTATTTACTAGTTGCTTTTATAATTTTGATTTCAATTTTTAAATTAAATCCGATACATTCGTGACAACCATAAAATTTCTTATATAATGACCAAATCATATTAATTTGGGTAAAATTCACAATCAATCAATAACCTATCTTAAAACATTCATTTTAGTTATTTAACTTTTAAATGTTATAAAATGATCATTAAACTTTGGGTCTAGTTACAAAATGAACACTGATTTGTTAATTGTTGTTAAGTAGTGACATGAAAATTAAGAAAATTTATATAATAATACATCTAATTTTTTATATTTATTTATTCTATCAATTTAGTCTTAGTTAAAAATAAATAAATTTAGCCACCATTAATTACATATTCTATCAATTTGGTAATATTTTTAATTAGAAACTAATTAATAATTTGAAAAATATTATTTTTATTAATTTAAAATAATTAAATTATTTCTGATTAAAAATAAGGTCGAATTGATAGACTATGTAAATAATGTTAGTTAAATTTATTAGATTTTTCAAATTGAGACATCGATGAAATATATAAATAAAAAAGACTGAATAAGCTATCATAATTTAATTAACTATCAAATCACCCTTTAAACCACAATTAACGACCTAGTAACTATTTTATATCAAAAAATCAAAGTTTAATGATTATTTTATAATAATTAAAAATTGAATAACCAAAATAAACATTTTGCAATAATTTAATAAACCATTCGTAAACTTTACCTTTTTTTTTTAAATATAAATCACTCAACTATGTTATAATAATTTTTTACTATTAAAATTTTGAAAGTTATAAAATGGTATCATTAACTTTTAATATGGATACAAAATAGTCCCTCATTTGATCTCTCAATTGTTATTAACATTTTATTTTGAACACTTTTCTAATATTTCTGATTAATAATTCATGAAATTAAAAATATAAAAAAATCTAATATATATAAATTCACATTTTATTTTTAAATCTCAATGATCTACAATGTAACATATATGAGAGTCAACCAGCTGTAAATATTTTAGATATTTTGTTATGAGTAGGGAAATAATGTATTAAAGCACCGAAAGATAAAGATCTAAAACAAACTATTTAAATTCTAATATTAAATTATATGCATTTCTGTCCATTAAGTATAGAAAAAAGAGTGTTAGTTTGAACATCAACGTGACCTACTGAGATTTATATTATAAGTATCTGATATGTTTAAGAAGCTAGAAAGAGGAAGGTAATTATCTGATACGAAACCAAACAAAACATGTTGTTGATGGAAGGAATCCACCGGCTGTTTACATCTTGCGAGGTCCAGTCTTGAGTAACCATATACCATGGAATCCTCTCTTCTTTGAATACGTTTAGAGATGGATATGGGTCAGGTCGGATTTTCGGTCTACCCGTACTCGACCCGAAAATTCATACCCGCCATCCGACCCGACTCTGGTTTAGGGTGAAAAAATCTGATCTGATTCGACCCAACCCGAATCATTAAAAAAATTTAAAATTTAGTGACTTAATTGTAAAAAAAAATAAAATTTAAGGATCTAATTATAAAAAAAATAAAATTTTAGTGACCTAATTGTAAAAAATATTAATTTTAGTGACCTAATTATAGAAAATATATATAAAGAGGGATATTATTGCAAATATCCTTAAAATATATATGAAAAAAATTACACTATTAGTTTCGGGTCGGGTCGGGTCGAATTTTTTCCACCCTAAACCCGAACCTGACCCGACCGGAAACCACACTTAAAAAAAATCTGACCCGACCCGAACCAAACCAAAACCGAATTTTTAAAAAAAAATCTATTCCGATCGAATCGAATCGAAACCCGTCGGGTTTGTGTTCCATGCCCATCCCTAAATACATTCGTCGTGGATTTATTAGCATGTTTACATTTACTTCTTACCATGGAATCCTCTCTTCTTTGAATACATTCGTCGTGAATTTATTAGCAGTTGATCCATCATATACAAACTAATATGCTTTCTTCGCAAAATGTGGCTATGGTACTACATAAAGTTTTACTTCTAGTTTCAATTATGTGTAAACTTTATCGCATTGTTGGAGTAGGCTAGTGACTTATCGGTTAACCTTACTTCTAGAGATGATATATATTCATAACGTGTTTCACGTGTTAACGTTGAAGTTTTATTATTCGAATTTTTCTCATGTTATGTTGCTTGAAGAGATTTGAGATTAATATTGATCTGACATATAAAGAGGAATCAATAAAGTATTTAACAGAGGAGTCAAAGAGCTTCACAACAACTGTATAACCTAAGTGAAGATATTGTGGAGAGACAACAAGGAAGCCACATGGGATGTTGAGATAGACATTGAATTGCTTTAGTTACACTTGTTTCACAAAGGTAAATTTCGAGGAGAATTTTTTTTTTAAAGATGAAAGATTAGAAAGTTAAAGATAATTACTCTTAAATAAGGAAAAGTTAAAGAGAAGAGGTTTAATTTTTTTGTTTAACCTATTGTATTGTTGGGTTTGTAATCTTGGTTTGGGTTATGGATATGAATTGTGACAAGGTTAGAAAGATAATTACTCTCAAATAAGGAAAAGTTAAAGAGAAGAGGTTTAATTTTTTTTAAGTGATTCTAATAGTGATATCATTCTTTGTCTCTTCCTCTTTTACATCTTCTTTCTCTATTTTTTTAGTTTAAAGTTTTAAACTAAAAGAGTAATATTTCTGGTTTAGGATAAAAAATTTGGATTGGATCTTGAGTAAATTGGTTTCAACATCAAGATATCTATCTTAGAGGTAAGAATAATTAAGTTTGAGGGGGATTTTTGATTATGGATTTAGAAGGGGGATTTGTGAGTTGAACAAGAATAAAGTTTTTGGTTGAGTTTGGCTGTTGAAATCTTCCTTAAACTCCTTTGAATTCTTTAATGGTTGAGTTTGTGTAACTAACACATGGTTTACATCAAGAGATGTATCTCAGTTTTGTAGTTAATGAGGTTGGAGAACTCTCCAAAGACCTAAGACAAGAAAAAGGTTTAATTTAAAAAGTAGAAAAATGTATTTTTTCTAACATTGAAAGGAAGATTAGTATACTTTTAATTCTCTTTTTTTTTTTTTTTTGTATATCATAAATGTGATGCCTTATTATTAGATTGATGAATAAGGGCTTGAATATCATGGTGGAGGTTATAAATGGTGAAAATTGTGTATCATGTTGAAGGCTTGTAAAATTGGTAGAAATTAACCCTTAACACCCACATAACTTTATAGGTTATTTAGGTCTTATCATGTTGTTTGGGGGGTTTTGAGCTGATTTTTAAGCTCCAGACTTGGAGTTTTAGACTCGCATACTGATACAGGTAGCTCAGAATCAGTAACTCTCTATAGTAAAGGTTCAAAAAATAATAGACATGTAATTATAACTAACTATACATCGAAAACTAGAGTTTTTGTATACTGATACTCTAGAGGCACACCAGTACCATTGTTTTATTGCGTAGAAGTATTGATTTTGATATAAAATAGTTTTAGACTAATTTGAAAAGGTTTCAAAAATGGTTCTTATGTCCAAACAACTTAAAAATACTTTTAAGAAATTTTTGAGAGGTTTTGGAAGTGTTTGAAATATTTTAAATAAGTCAAATATGTGATTTCAACGAATGCGTATTGATACACCTATGGTGTTCTTATACATTTCAACACTATCAAAAACCGTTTAGAGCCTGGTAAGGCATTTTGATACGAACTTTTTGATACACCACTTTGGTATTTCGATACACACCAACATTCTTATGAAAAATCCCCAACAGATTTACGAAAAACACCAATGGCTAAGAGCCGTATAGATACAGGCATTAGCTATTTCGATACGAGGAGCAAGTCATTTCGATACACCTTCAAGATGTTTTGATACGGGTCTTTTAATGTAGGTTCAACAACTCTTTCCCAAATGATCTATATCGAAATGGATACCCCGCGTTTCGATATGCCTGAAAATGGAAATATAAATTGGCATGGGAATCATCTACAAACGGCTTAAATTCAATCGCAACAATCACCAATGACTACAAACTCAATTGTGACTACAGAATAGATTTGCCTTAGAGCTTAATTCTTTGATTCCTTTTATAGACAACACTTGTTAGCTTAAATGTCTATGAATAATCAAGTGTATTAGGAATTTGGATGAGTTCTAAGATTGCAAACATTTACCTTGAGAGAGGATTTCTAGTTTGCTAAGAATTTTCTTTGTTTGAGTGAATTCCCAAGTTTCGGTTTATGAACTTTTGATGCAAGATTTGGGGAATTGAATCTAGGTTGTATGTAACCCCCTCGATCCGGTGTAGACGTCACTCGACTCAAACGAGCTACACGAGAAATAACGAGGCTAATCCGGAGACTCGCCCCGATAAACGACCCTAATTTTTTTTTATCTTCTCTAAATGCATATATTAGATCCTACATGTTCATGCAAGGACTGAGTTCAATTCCAGTGGAAAAAATAATGAGATTCGAGTCCAAATTTTAATCGAACAAGTTTTAGGGATATAATTGTAATTTTCTAGAAATTTATGATCTAAAAGTGAAATTAAGGTTACCAATTCTTAATTAAGTAATTTCATGCTTGAACGTAAATTTTAAACTTAAAAAATATCTACAAGTCATCTAATTGCATTATTAATGTTTGGTGACTAAAGTGTAAATTTTCAAAGTTTAATTCAACTTATAACGACAAACACTGTTAGGGGTATCGAAACAATTAAAGACTATTTGAAACCAGTGAAATTATAAATGGGTATCAAAATGGTGCTTAAGTATTTTGGAACTCCTCCAATTACTCAGACTATGACCTGTGTGACAAGTCCGCGTTTCGATATAGTTAAAGAAACGTTCTGATACCCTTTTGCTACTGTGAAGGTGGGCATCGAAACCAAAATGAAACATATAGATACGCCTAGAGAATTAACACTACTATTTCGAAACCAGTTCATGTGGTTTTAATACCTATGCTTAATTTCCCAAAAAATCATAAAGTTTTTGTCTAGGTATCGATACCCTATGAACAAGTATCGAAACCCCCTGCCCAAAAATAAAAACTTAATCAGATTTCATGCCTCAAATGTGGCCAATTGGTTACTATATGTATTTATTCACCTATAGAGCATAAGGCACACTTCAAACATTGTTTCTAGATGCATATTCACCTAATTCCATACAAAAACATAATCATCATTCATCTTATAGTATAGCATAACATAACTTCAAATTCATCATGGATTGCATCTCATAAATACTTCAAAAGCATAATAAATGTCATAGACGAAGTTCAAAACCAGAATATCCAGAAACATATATGTTCATTGCTCCATTGTTCTCATCTACTTAAGGTTCTCAATTTAACTTAAAACATACTTGAGCCTAAGATAGTATAAGGTAAATTGCATGACTCCCTTGCTTCGTAATGGCACCCAATTACTTATTTCTCTGCATTGCAAGTAAAGGAGAGTGGTTAAACAAAAGCTTAGTGAGTGACACGTAAAAACACAAGTAAAACAACTTGCAATGCAGCCCATAAAAGCCAAAATTTTATAAAAACATGTCATGCTCAGCTCATAAAATAAACACATGGCTATCAATGCTAACATCATGAAAACAAGAATACCATTGCACAAGCCACAAAACCTTTTCAAATACCTTTTTGAAAACACATGCTTAATAAGCAAAACACAAGCCTTACATGCCTATGGAAAAGCTTCACTGAAAACATCATTCAATTAAGAGAAAATACTTGCTTATAACATTGTATTGTATTAGTGAACAATTTATATTACCACTAAACTTTAGGATAAACGGAAAAACTCGCATGTGACTTATACTGCCAAGTAGAACATGATTGACTAACACAATCCACGAAATCTCATCGTAGTGTTCGAAAGAGTTCGCCATATCCGAATGTGATAAGGTAATTGTTATATCACACAGCACTAGGCATCACCTCTAATGCATCACCAAGGAATTTACACACGTACGAATTTTATACTTATAGTGCACTCACATACTATTGATCGATCAACTTATACACGTTTCATGATCGTTAATATCAACAACAAAAACAAAACACAATGTTCAAAAGTTTCAAGATAAAAATAGTGAATTACTCATGCCTCTCATTATTACATGCAACAATTGCAAAAACTGATAAAACCTCTTTTCATCAAGTTTTAAAAACAAAAACATGGGAGCATCAAAACATTATAAAGAAACAGTACCATGAGCATTTAATCACATGCATAATTACATATGCACAATTAAAACATGAAAATGACAAATTACATAGTAAAGAAAGGCGTAATAGGTAGGTTTTTCAAACCTTCCCTACACCCTCCAAACATTTGTAAAATAGATTTAAAATACTACCGAAGCAGCCCACTGTCATAAATCACTCACCGATAATTGTTTCTTGCTCCTCAAGCCATCAATTTGATCCAAACTCATTCAAACGAGATCACCTACTTCTTGCCTTGTTTTAAAAATAAAAAAATATGTATTTAGTGAACCAAATCGCACACACAAAACCCCAAGTCAGGCTCCCTCTCAACAA
This sequence comes from Abelmoschus esculentus, assembly GCA_035048815.1. Classification (NCBI taxonomy): domain Eukaryota; kingdom Viridiplantae; phylum Streptophyta; class Magnoliopsida; order Malvales; family Malvaceae; genus Abelmoschus; species Abelmoschus esculentus. The sequence continues at coordinate 5,236,874 of JAUCBN010000056.1, read as the reverse complement.
CCCTTAAAACCTATTAAAACCTTAATCTAAACTTTCCGAAACCAACCAAACTTCTCCTAAACCTTTATTCTGGGATTATGGATTTAAAAAAAAATATAAATATCCTAACACATTGAAAACATCCATTTAGGATCCAAAAACAGTGAGTAAAAACCTTGAACGAAAATTATATAATTTTGACCGAAAAACTGATTTTTCAAAAGCAAATGATTAAAACAATTTCTACCAAGCCAAGAACTTGGGAATTTCAGTAAAGTAATATAAAATTTATATGTTTGAATGATTCCTAACCTCTAAAATTGATCCAATCTACTTCCAAGGGTTTTGAAGAAGAAAACGATTGAAAAACAAAACTTTGTGAACAAGAAACATTAGGAATAATTAAAGAAATGATTTTAATTGAAAAGTTTAGGGTTTTACCTTCAAAAGCTGATGTTTCTCTACCTTGTAAAAAGGGAAAACGAAAATAATGAAAAAAGGGTTTAGGTTTTGATTTAAAATAAGGTTTTTAGGATTATTAAATAAGAAATTTGGGTTTTATGATTTAAAACTTGAGTTTTGAGTTAATTAAATAGGCCATTGGAAGATTAGATTAACTAGAATTACAATTGGATCAAAATCCCCTTAAAGATTCAAACTTTTTGGCTTAGTTTTTAAAATTTTCCTCAAATTTTTAATTTTTACAAAATAATTACTAATTTTAAAATCTTAGGGATTCAAGGGTCAATTTTCGAAATTGAGTTCACCAAAGTAAATTATATATTAAATAATGATTTTAGGAAATTTTTACATAATTTATTTCGACAAAAAATCAATTTTTAAGAATTTAATCTCAAACTAGACTTAATGCTAAACCGGCCCACTAACTTCTAGGCTCAATTTTACAGTGTTACATTGTAAGGTTAACCCTTTGACCTCAAAAGGAAGAAATTCATAGTGAATTTCGAAAATCCTTAGTGGGAAGTGATAAGTGCTCAACTCACTATCACTTTTTACACCTTTTATAGGCATTAATCACTAAATTTACACCCACTCGGACCAATGCATGTACTTAATGTGATATATTTAGAAGTTATGATTATAAAGATGATATATACAGAAAAGGCAAGTATTACTGTATTTTTTACATATGTGCAGGAGAAACTAGTGTCGCGGCAGCAACATGGCCGAGGTAGGACCTGATGCCGAGGCAGTAGTAGAAAGACAGGAAGCGATACTATAGACGATCGGAAGAGAAAAATCCAAGGGACGTTTCTGGACATGCAGCACATGGATCGGAGCTGGTTAGCACGAGGAAAAGCCCAAGACAAGGCAACGCGGGAAAGCTTCTTAGTTAGAATAAACTTGGAAATATTTTATTTATGTACATGACTTGTTCCCTACTTCAAGTTGTATTCTACTTAGGAAAGGTTTGCCCTAAGCCAAGCCTATATAAGACCTAGCCGTCTAAGGGAATAGGAGAGCCGATTCATAGAGAGTTCACCCTAAGACTCAATGTTTTCTTTCTCTCAAATTATGTTTTAAGTTTTCTTAGGGTTTAGGTGAAGGTTGTTAAGTATTTGTGAGAGGAGATTGTACTTTGTTCTTTGTTTCAATGCAATAAAACTATCAAGGTTTGCTTATCCTTTGCCATTCCTTGTTCTTGCATTCAAGCTCGGGAGAGAAGTTTGTGAGTAATCCATTTATCTAGACTCGGGAGAGTTAGATTCACGAAAGGGATAAGTACGGAGTTTCAATCGCGAAATACTAACTCGGCCTAGGGATAGGTTAAGAGTTTCAGCGGCTAAAAGAAGTGTGAGATTGGTTGGTGGGTATAATTGATTCACGTCGGGAGGTATCATCAAGGACTAGTCATCAACAATACTTCGACTTAGGGATAAGCGGAGTCATCCAAGGACACTTTGCCGAACTTTGGTAAAGTCCAACCACGAGCAAGGGATTGCCGCGGTAGACGAGTATCGTCGCTGCCAAGGCAGTAATCTACAGTACTGCCGAGGCAGTGATATACAATTGCATTGGACAGAGACAAGTCAATCAAATCCACAATACAATGCAACTGGATCTTGACCTCTCTCTATTAATCAAATCTCACTCTTTTACTTAGTTGTTTTATTTCAATTTATTTAGTTTCATCCAAATCCAAATTACCTATGTTTTTTATTTTATTCCTTTTTACAGAACAAGAAGACAAAGAAGGCATATTAAGTACACCAATCCCTGTGGAGACGATACTCGATTATACTAATCACTTTATTACTTGCGATGTGTCCACTTGCACCAATTGCGCACTTTTGACACGCAACAAGTTTTTGGCGTCGTTGCCGGGGATTGACAACTAAATTTTGTTTTCTTTATTTTCTTGTTTCTTTTTTTTTATTTTTATTTTACTTTGGTTTTTCTTGGTGTATGACCAGGGCCAACCCAACCAACCCTTTGTACGAGTTAGACCCAGAGATCGAACGTACTCGGTAAAGGTTGAGGAGACAAATCCAAGAACCTATGGCAGATCATCCGGTAGGACAAAACTTATCTGCTGGCAATGGAGGTCTTCCGCCGCCACCAGGGCCGCGGCAGCTCACTGTCAAAGACTTACTGGAAGAGGATTTAAATGGATTAAACCCAGGAGTCGTTACACCGGAGATAAAAGCAGCCCACTTTGAGCTAAAACCTGTCATGTTCAACATGCTCAACACTATTGGACAGTTTGGTGGGTCTGTAACTGAAGATGCAAGGCAGCATCTCAATTCATTCATGGAGATATGCAATTCTTTCAAAATCCAAGGAGTCCATGAAGATGTCTTGAGATTAAAATTATTCCCCTATTCACTGAGGGATAAGGCCAAAGCCTGGTTAAATAGCATTCCAGCAAGATCTATAGGATCTTGGAGTGAATTATACCGAGATTTCATTACACGCTTTAATCCTACAAATTTATATGATCGAATTCGTAATGAAATCACTTCTTTTCGACAAGCAGATGAAGAACCTATGTACGAGGCATGGGAGCGCTACAGGGAGTTATTGCACAAGTTTCCTTTGCATGGATTTCCCCTATGGACACAAGTCACCATGTTCTATAATGCCACGAATGCCCCGACAAGGATGATGTTAGATGCCTCGGCAAACGGAACACTCCTTGACAAAGCACCTGAGGAAGCTATTGAGATACTGAAAAAACTCGCGAAAAATGATTTTCAATTCCCTACATCTAGGCGAGGAGGAGTAAGACGCCAAGCCATGGTGAATGAGTTAGACACATCAAATTAAGTGGCAACACAGCTAGACTCTCTTACCAAGATGGTGCAAAATTTGCAACTACAACAAAATACCCGTGAGGTTAAGGTGATTGATTCTTTTTGTGATTTATGTGGAGGTAACCACAATTCTTCTGACTGTATGAATCAAGAAATCGGTATGTATGTTGGAAACTATAATCGAACCAATATTATGTCCAAAACATACAACCCCTCATGGAAGAAGCATCCAAACTTATCATGGAGCAATCCTAACAATGCCTTAAACCCAACCACCCAACCCCCAGGATTCCAACAACCAATGCAACATCTGCCGCTTCAGCGGATTCAGAAGCAATCTGTAAGTTCCTTGGAAAATTCTCTGAAAGCATTCATGATGAAAACTGAGTCATACATGGCAGAGAATAACAACTTCATCAAAAGAACATATGCGTTTATAAATAGAACTGAGATGAGGTTGCAGAACCAAGAGGCAGCAATTAAGGCACTGGAAACTCAGGTTGGGTAATTTGCTCAAAATATAAACACTAGACCACAAGGAGGACTACCTAGCAATACTGAAGTTGCTAAGGTAATGGTCCATGAGCAGTGTAAAGCAATCACTACTAGGAGTGGTCTACAGCTGAAGGAAAAGACAGAAATTCCAGCAGGCCAAGTTCCATCATCAGACCCAACAAAAGAGGATTTAGATGCTGAACAAACTGATCCTGATAACACTACTGCAGTAGAGAACTCAGCAGCTCCTGAATAGTCTGCCGAGACAGCAACAACCCGGTGGTGCCAGGTATTAAGTTCCAAACTAAAGAAACCCTAGATGAGATGAGACCACCACCACCATTCCCACAGAGGTTGAAAAAGCAAAAACAGGACCATCAATTCAAGAAATTTCTTGATATTTTAAAGCAAGTCCACATCAACTTACCATTCGTAGAGGCAATTGAACAAATGCCTAATTATGCTAAATTCGTGAAGGACATTGTGTCTAAGAGAAAAAGACTAGGTGAGTTTGAAACAGTGGTTGCTACCGAAGGATGCATGGCAATGCTGCACAATCGCATGCCACCAAAATTAAAGGATCATGGATGCTTTATCATACCTTGTGCAATAGGTAACAATTATGAAGGTAAGGCCCTATGCGACCTTGGAGCAAGCATCAATCTAATGCCCAAATCTGTTTTTCAAAAGCTTAGAATAGGGAGGGCAAAACCTACAACAGTGATGCTCCAACTTGCGGATTGATCTTACGTGCAACCCGAAGGAAAAATCAAGGACATACTGGTAAGAGTTGACAAATTTATTTTTCCCGTTGATTTTCTTGTCCTTGATTGTGAAGCAGATGATAATGCACCGATCATTCTTGGGAGAAATTTCCTTGCCACTGGACGAACACTAATTGACGTGGAAAAAGGAGAGTTGACAATGAGGGTCAACGACCAACAAGTCAAACTCAATGCCTTCCACAAATTGAAACGACATAATGATGCAAAAGAGTGCAAAGTTCTTCACAACACAAATATAGGCACAAAGATATCCTGTTTCAACAGCCACTGCCTGGGCAGTATGCTCAGCAGGAAAATGGAAATACTTTATGGCAGAATATTTTGCAGGAAAAGTAAGGCAGATGTGAAGGAAACCAACAGGACAACATACTGTCCAGTTATAAAGGGCACAATACAGATCAGGAAAAACAAAGATAGACATAAAGCCAATAGCCAATACTTGAAGAATCACTGTGACCTGCAAGAGAAAATAATCTTGGGAGATGCATTTGCATGCACTCCACCAGTAACATGATCTCTCATATATTTTTTTTATTAGGATTAGTTTAGTTTATATTTATTTTCTATAATTTGTGTTTTTACTTTAATTATTTTTTTCTTGTTTGTGTTTAATTTTTATTTAGGATAACAAGCAAGAATAAAGGAAAAATAGTTCATAGCAGGAATTCTACCGAAGCAGAATACAGTGTCAGAGCCGCAACAGTTTCAACGGGCAGAACAGTGTAACGGCTAGTCTGCCAAGATTTCTGTCGCGGTAGAAAAGGAAACGGTAGTAAAGAATAACGGCTACAAAACGGCTAGTGGTTCAAACGGTCACAAGGCCGAGGCCTATATAAGCAACCTCTCCCTCTTGAACTATTCACTCTTGCATTCTTGTTTTCTTTAGAATACTAGACAATCTTACTCTCACAATACTCTCTGTTTACCCTTCTTGAAATTTTCAGAATTCCTCCAAGAAAATCTCCAAGAACCTAATCTCTCACAATCCTTATGGCCACCTACAAACGCTTTGCCCCTGCCGCTGTCGAAGACCGCTTCAACAGGTCTTTCATTGCCCGATAGTTGTGGGAGGAGCAAGGGTTCCAACACTCGGATGAAGAAAATTACAGCATCGAGCACTATCTGTTCGACAGGATCAAGTATCAAGAATGGGAAATCTTTTGCCTACAACCTGCCCAGGCAAATGCTACCATCGTGCGGGAATTCTATGCGCACGGGCCAAGCAAAGACTCCCTCTTTGTCCACTGCCGAGGCAGGCCTATCCAGCTTGATGCCGATACCATCAACCAATTCTATGAACTCACACCTAACCATGATGTAAATTCTCAATTCATGGAGGATATCATGCCGAGGATTTTGAATTAATTAAAGACGACCTCTGCTACACGAACACTCCTTGGGAAACCGGTGCCCATAGAAGATCGGTAGCACGGCAAAGTCTGAAACCCGAGGCCAAGCTTTGGAACACCTTTGTCAAGAGACGCCTCATCCCCACTTCCCACAACAGTACGGTGGATCGGAGAAGATTGGTGCTCATCCAATCAATTATCAACAAAAGGAGCATCAACGTTGGAGAAATTATCCTACGCGAAATTTACGAATGCGGTAAGAAGGATAGAGGACTATTATATTTCCCTTGTTTGATCACTGGTTTGTATGTTGCTGCAGGTGTACTAGTAGAAGATATGGACGAATACATTCCCCAAAGGCGTGAATGGACCAGAGACTTTTACCACAAAATCATGTCGATCACATAGGCGGAACCAGTCCAGGCAACGCCCCAACAGTTCACTGCTAATACTGTTGTCGGGACCCAATACACGACAGACATGCCAGACATTGGCCACACCACTACCACAGCAGACCCGTACCAGGAGATACTACAAAGGATGGCAACTATGGATCTTAGGCAGCAAAGATATATGGAGTTTCAGAGGGACTTCAACAACACGCTTGCCCAAATGATGCTCCATGCCTTTCCAGACCAAGGGGCGCAGTTTCCAGAATTTCCAAGCAACATGTTTGTCACAGCTGCACCCTATATAGAGACTACACCAGCTCTAGGAGGATCGAGACCGTTCTTCCACGCGGGCCCTCAACCAAAATTCCATGATGCCGGCCCATCTAGGGCAGCAGACTCTATCGCGGCATCATTTGCCAGCAAAAGACCATCAAAGCGGAGGGCAGTCTTCAGCACCCCTCCACAATCCCCCATCATCATGGGCATTCTATCAGTAGAGATAGATGCCTATGTACACCAAAGCTCAACCGCTGCCGGACCTAGTACACATCATACCGGGGCAGCCGTAGAAAATGAAGGCGGAACGGACATCATGATCACCGAGGAGATTGCCGACGTGGAAGAAGGTGAAGAAGTGGATGCTCCAATGCAACGGACACCACCAACAAGAGTCCAACCGCCCCGGCAAGCAAAAACTCAGCCATCGACCTCACCAAAAACAAAGCAATCAGCAGCACGACCCCGAAGAAAAATTGTTACAAGCAGCTCTTCGGAGTCCCTTTAAATTTTTTATTCAATATTATTTGTTGTTTGTTTCTTTATATGCTGCTTCTTTCTTATCATATTTTTTGTTGCCCACTATTCTCTTCTAATATAAAGCATTGAGGACAATGTTTGGTTCGAGTTTGGGGGTGTAGAGGCACTACCGAGGCAATCTACTACCGAGGCCTTGCCAAGAAAAGAGAGTATTTAAGTGATTTTTTTTTGATTTTTTTATGCTCCCCGGCTTACTTGAATCAATTGCTTATACTTTTGCACTGCCCATCATCAATATTGCCTTAGTCTATTCTTTAAGGCTATAGAAATCTTTCTTCTTACCATGATTAAGTCCTGTTAAGAAGGTTTAACCTTAGGATACTTAAGAATGAAAACTTAGAAGCTTACTATAGGATAAAATTTTAAAAACACTTTTGGGACTTGTTGGATTATATGAATTCTTTTAATGAACTTAGGTGATAAAGACTTAGATTTTTGGACAAGTGACTGGAGGTACCTATCATCGGCTCTAGGAATTACTCTTCTTCATGCTAGAGGTGCCCGAAATTGGCTCTAGTATGCTACAAGGAATATTAAAAAGAAAGAATGAATTAGTGATGAGAAAAACACAATCCTTGAGGTGCCCGAAATTGGCTCAAGAATTGGTGGTTTAGAAAAGAAGAGAACACTTAACCAAAATCTATTTGTCTTGAACTTTGAGTTTATCTAAGAAAGCCTTTAATCAAATTTGTCCACAAAAACGCACACACTCACCAAATCTTATAGTTTGTTTCTAGGTAAACCCTTGGGTAACCGAAAGGTTAAGTCTAACGAATAGGCATAATTATGGTGGGGAGAATAGATGGAAACATAAGACCAAGAGAGAGTAGAGTTTGGCAAATTGATGGTTTGCATTGCTTGAGGACAAGCAATAGTTCGAGTTTGGGGATGATAAGTGCTCAACTCACTATCACTTTTTACACCTTTTATGGGCATAAATCACTAAATTTACACCCACTCGGACCAAAATATATACTTAATATGATATATTTAGAAGTTATGCTTATAAAGATAATATTTACAGAAAAGGCAAATTTTACTGCATTTTATATCTGTGTAGGAGAAACAAGTGCCGCGGCAACAATATGGCCGAGGCAGGACCTGATGCCGAGGCAGCAGCTGAGAGCCAGAAAGCAATACTGTAGGCGATCGGAAGAGAAAAATCCAAGGGACGTTTCTGGACATGAAGCACAAGGATCGGAGCTGGTTAGCATGAGGAAAAGCCCAAGATAAGGCCACGCGGGAAAGCCTCTTAGTTGAATTAAACTTGGAAATATTTTATTTATGTACATGACTTGTTCCCTACTCCAAGTTATATTCTACTTAGGAAAGGTTTGCCCTAGGCCAAGCCTATATAAGACCTAGCCGTCCAATGTATGAGAGATATACCTAGAGAGCCGATTCTTAGAGAGTTTACCCTAAGATTCAATGTTTTTTTTTCTCTCAAATTATGTTCTAAGCTTTCTTAGGGTTTAGGTGAAGGTTGTTAAGTATTTGTGAGAGGAGATTGTACTTTGTCTTTGTTTCAATGCAATAAAACTATCAAGGTTTACTTATCCTTTTTCATTCTTTGTTCTTGCATTCAATCTCGGGAGAGAAGTTTGTAAGTAATCCATTTATCTAGACTCGGGAGAGTTAAATTCACGAAAGGGATAAGTACGGTGTTTCAATCGCGAAATACTAACTCGGCCTAGGGATAGGTTAAGAGTTTCAGCGGCTAAAAGAAGTGTGAGATTGGTTGGTGAGTATAATTGATTCACGCCGGGAGGTATCATCAAGGACTAGTCATAAACAGTACTTCGACTTAGGGATAAGCGGAGTCATACATAGACACTTTGCCGAACTTTGGTAAAGTCCAACCACGAGCAAGGGATTGCCGCAGCGGACGAGTATCGTCGCTGCCAAGGCAGTAATCTGCAGTACTGCCGAGGCAGTGATATACAATTGCATTGGACAGAGACAAGTCAATCAAATCCACAATAGAACGCAACTGGATCCTGATCTCTCTCTATTAATCAAATCTCACTCTTTTACTTAGTTGTTTTATTTCAATTTATTTAGTTTCATCCAAACCCAAATTACCTGTGTTTTTTATTTTATTCCTTTTTACAGAACAAGAAGACAAAGAAGGCATATTAAGTATACCAATCCCTGTGGAGACGATACTCGATTATACTAATAACTTTATTACTTGCGATGTGTCCACTTACATCAATTGCGCACTTTTGACACGCAAAAGGAAGATAAGGTAGTGAATGTAGGTACTTTTTAGAAGTCCAAACCATTTTAAATCCTTATTCAAATTTTTTTATCTTTTTGCTTCCACTAAATTTCACCCAAACAGCCTCTTCTCCACCACTTGGCAATCGAATCAGTTGGTGCATCGAGCCTAACAGTTGGTATCATAGCAAGGCTCAATTGGAGAGGATTAAAATCTTATAAAGGCGATCCGATAAGATCGACCAATTTTTTATCAATCGAAGATCTATGGAGTAATCCATTGACAAGTCACCATTCTTTGACGGGACCAACTATGTCTATTGGAAGAAAAGGATGATGATGTATTTCATCAAACTGAAGAATTACAAACTTTGGGACAAAGTTGAAGGTGGTTCATACGTGCCACAACGAAGCAAGGCAAAATGGATTGTGGATGATCGCAAGAGGATAAAACTTAATTGTAAGGCTTTGCACATTATCTTTTGTGCATTTAGCCCCAAAATCTATGAGAATGTGTCTTCTTGTGAAGATTCTAAGGAGATACGAGACATGCTTGAAGTCACATATAATGGTACAAACTATCTAAAGGAGACTAAGATTGGACTTCTCAACCTAGAGTATGAGAACTTCCAAATTGAACCGGAAGAAGACACCACGAAGATGTTAGATAGATTCTCCAACATCACCAATGGACTTAAAGGTTATAGAGAAATTATTCAAGAAGAGAAGTTGTTTGAAATGGTTTAAATAAGTCAAATTTTTTATTTCAATGAATGCTTACCAATGCACCTCTATGGTGCCTCGATATAGTTCAAAACAGTCAAAAACCGTTTCGATATGCCTGGTAAAACGTTTCGATACACTATTTTGGTGTTTCGATACACCCCCAATGACCTTATGAAAAATCCTCAATGACTTTCTGAAAAACCCCAATGACTAGGAGTCGTATCGATATAGGCATTAGATGTTTCGATAAGGGAGCAAAGCATTTTCAATACACCTTCAAGGTGTTTTGATATAGGTCTTTTAATTCAGGTTCAACGGCTCTTTCCGAAAGGAGTTTTATCGAAACGGGTACCATGCGTTTTGATATGCCAGACACCAAAAAAGAAAATTGGCCACCTGGGATCGGCTCCAATTCAATACCAACGGCTATAAACTCAATTAGGACTACAAAATGGATCTTCAATCATCAAGGGAAGACTAATGATTCAATTATCAACAACTATATGATCATAGATTTGTCTTAGATCTTAGTTCTTTGATTCCTTATATAGCCAATACTTGTGAGTTTAAATGTCTATGAATGCTCAATTGTATTAGTAATTTGGGTGAGTGCTTAAGATTGCAAACATCTACTTTGAGAGAGGATTTCTAGTTTTCTTAGAATTTTCTTTGTTTGAGTGGATTCCCAAAGTTCGGTTTGTAAACTTTGGATGCTAGATTCAGAGAATTGAATCTAGGTTGTAAGGTTAACCCTTTGGCCTCAAAAGAAAGAAATTCATAGTAAATTTGGGAAATCCTTAATTGGAAGCTAAGGTAGTGGATGTAGGTATTTGTTAGAAAACCGAAAAACTCTAAAACATTTCTTGTTTTATTCCTATATTGTTTCATTGATTTTGATCTAACAAAAAGGGGAGAAGTCTTTAAACTTTTTTTAAAATTATGCTTAAATTAAGTGTGATTTTTACTTAAAATTTTATTTAAGTTTTGTTATATCAAAAAGGGAAGATTGTAAAACCTATATTTGATTTTTATATAACAAAGTTTATAAGAACTATTTTGCAAATATAATTTTAACTTTATAAGTTAATTGATAAATCAAAATAGTTTACTAAGTCTAAAATTAACCCATCAATGATTTTTCTAAGTGTTTTTAAAGCTAAAATGTTGATTTTAACCAGGCGTTTCAATACACCCCTTAGGTATTTCGATACAACTAGAATTTCAGAGGGCAAATCTTTATGACGTTTCTATATAGCCTTTGTCCATTTTGATACATTTTGAAATTGTAATTTTTGGATTCAAAACAAAAATAAAGTGTATCGAAACAAGCGTTTTAATATAGCCTTTTATTGTTTCGTTATGGTCTTGCATTTAAACTGAATATTTTATATAAAGCGTTTTGATATCAGCCTTAAGACTTTCGATACGATGGGTTGAATTTCCAAAATCTCTAAGTATTTATTTTTTGACCGTTACTTGTTAGTTATTAGGAACCAAAACTTAAAAATTTGTTAACTCGTTTCGATACACCCTTATAGGTGTTTCGATACGTATTTTGATAGTTGCAAAATCTTTTAATACAACTCCAAGTTGTATCGATACACCCCTATTTTAAAGGCTACCCATTTCGATACAGCTATTACGCGTATCGATAAGCCCCTATTTAATGTACATAACGACTCTTTCTATTTTAGCATCGTTTCGAAACATAGTTTTTGTGTATCGATATAGTAGATTGCAGAAGTGCATTTATGGTGGGAAGAATGTGTCTCAACGGCTATATAGATGATCTCAACCACCCAAACGGTTAGAATTCAATGAGAAATTATAAATACAAGCCTCAAAAACTTCAGCAACAACTATTGAACCTCCAAGAAAAATCCAATCAATTAATCCAAGTCCAAGCATTTTATTGTCATATCTTGTACACTCATTTTCTCTTCATTATAATTTTTATTTCTGAGTTTGGAGAGTGTTTTATTATAATTGGGCATTATTATTCTTGTGAGAGAAAATTTAAATTGTCAATTCTCATTCTTTCAACTAGACTTGACAAAATTGACCCTAGAATCAAAAATCGAACCGATTTACCTGAATCAAGATCCGATATAGACTCGAATAAAATAACTCAAATATACCCAAAACCCGAAACAAGCCAAACTAAAATTGAAACCAACCCAAATTCTAAAAGAATCGATATAGACCCATAACTGATTTGAACAGAATCAATTCAATCCGATCCGATTTTCATCTAAACCTATTTTTATCCGAACAAAAAAAAAACTAAAATTAATTTTCTCAAAACCGATCTAAATCGAACATCAACTCAATTTTAACCCGATAACTGAACTAAAGTGATGAATAATTTATTTTTACTATTGTTTATTTTTCAACACTATGATAAATGATAAAATAATATATATTTTATTAATTTTGTATTATAATAGTATTAGTTATCATTCATCACTATATTTGATAATAATTTAATAGTTTAATATCATATTTCCTTCTTTAAAGAATAATTTTTTTTGACAAACACAAATTAACACAAAACATAAGTCTTAAATAAAGACTTTTAATTCAAAGTAATATTTAACTACAAATAAAATTAAATATCTAAACTCAACTACTATGTATGAAACTTAGTTTTATTGAGTACGCAAAAATAATGTACTCATCAACTTTTAGAATCTATTGCACTCAAATCCACGTTAGAGCCAATAAAATCGTTGTCTTCCGTAACTACATAAACAAAAAAATATATTAATTTGTTTATTACTAAAAAAAAAAAAATCAGCAATATAACTTTTAAGTTAAAATAAATAAGTGTAATAGATTAATAGTCCAAGAACAAGGTGTAATAATTGTAAAGCTTTTTATTATATGGAATAAAAATAAAATTAAGAAATAAAAACTTACATTTATAACTGAACAACCAACTACGAGATGTTATCAAAGTCTTCATATTTTCAGGAATTTAAGAACTTCTCCACTTATTTAAAATTCGACCTCTTATACTAAAAGTCGATTCTAAAGTAACAATTGTAAGTAGAACAGTCAAAATATCCATAGTAAGATGAGAAAATTCTCCATATCGATGCTCGTTTTCTTTCCAAAAATTAAGGATGTCAAGTTCTACTTTCCTATCCATTTTGACATCGTCTAAATAAACATCTAACTGTGTCTTTACATAAAGAATATACAATTTCTCTCTTGTTAGAATCCTAAAAATATAACAAATATAAAAATAAAAGAAGAAAAATAAAATACCAAAAATTAACAAACATAAAAAATATATATACTACAAAATAAAATTTGAAAAATATAGAAAATAAATTTTCAAAACCTAAAAAACTTAATGGAAAAAAGTAAAATATATAAAATATAAAAGCACAAACAATATAAAATTTAAACTTAAGAAACTTACCGTAAAAATATCGAATGTGAGCTTGTGATTGTTAGACAGATTGAAGTTTGAGCTCGATGTTGATGATGTTTCAAGTGGTACACATGTTCCTGAAATATAGTTTTTTTAAAAAGCATCGCTAACTTAAAATGGACATCATCAATCTTCAAACTAACTTCTACTTCATCTAAAAATATGCTTTCATAACAATACTTGAGAAAATACAATTTATAACCAGAATCATAAATCACCGCAAAGGCAAATAAAATATTATAATCATCTCCTCTTGAATTGAACCAAAGAGCGGAGGCTAGTTTTGCAGCAGACCTGCTAATAACAAAGTTTGTGTATAAAGATGGAATGCCCAAATTCAAATTTACAGTAAGTATCTAATAACATCGCAGACAAAAGTAAATAAAATTGTTCGGGGAACTACTACACAATGAGTAAACGAGAGGGCACACAATACAAAACAAGGTAAAAAAATCGATAGAGATGTTTAAAATTATTCGACCTGACAACCAGAACAAAAAATATTAGGTAATTTTTTTAAAAATATTTACTTATCTATGAATAATTGGATCGGGTTTAGACTGAATTTTTTAATTATCGGTACTCGATCCGACTAATTTTAATATATTTTAGATTTCTTAATATTTATACCTAAATTAAATTTTTAGTATAAAAATGATATTAATATTTTTAATATTATTTTAGTGATAAATTTTAATAAATATATGTGTATGTCGTATGTAGGAAGGCTTACACCTTTTATGGTGCAAGTGTACACTTCGTCAAGTGATAATATAAAAGATATTGAATCTCATGGGGACTGAACTTACTTATGCAATCTATTTTCTCCTACACGATGAAAAGTTAAATAACACAATAATTTGACTTTAAAATATAACTAAAAACTACTAATTAACTAATGCAATAAAATAATTAATCAAGAATTTAGGAATTAAGGAATAGGCCAGATTAGATTGTTTCGCAGTTTGAATTTCAAATGTAAATTATCTTCGTCTTTATAATGCAAAGTCAAGGTTATCGCCTCGGCGGGTCACTGAAGGGTCTCCCTCGGCGGGTTATGCTTCAATGACAAGTTGACAACTTATTGTTTGACAGAACGTCTTTTGATGACTGCTCCTTATCCCTAATTCAGAGTATTATTAATGGTCACGTCTTAATGATACCTCCCGGCGTGAATTAAGGATGAACACCAACCAATATTATGTCCCTTTTAGTCATTAAAGCTCGAACTTATCCCTAAATCGGATTAATCTAAACCCAAGAGTAAAGATTGTATTCACTCGTTTCGTGAATCTAACTCTCTTAAGTATAGACAAATAGATTTTTCCTTAGAAACTTCTCTCCCGAACTTGAGTGCAAGAAATAGTATGAACCAAGAGCAAATAAATAAAAACTTAAACAAAATACATTCTTCTTTCACAACTACTCCACAAAATAACCTATGTCCTATAAAAAATTTAGAACATGATAGTGAAGTCGACGGGTAGGTTTTTATTCAAAACTTCTTGATTTCTTTCTCCTATTCCTAAGGTATGATATTTATAGGCTAAACATAGGTCAAACCTTTTTAAAGTATGAATTCGACTTGGAATAAAATACAATTTTTGTACATAAATAAAATATCTTTATTTTATTTTTTAGTTTATTCTTATTAGGACTCTTTTCCCGTGTAGCTTTGACCAAGGTTTTCCTCGTTCTTCTTTACTCTGTTTTTCTTCGGACTTGACTTAAAAGATTCATTTATTTATGCTCTTTCTATTGCACTCCATTTATGATCATCCAAACGTTGTCGCAGCTATAAGATCTACCGCCTTGGCGGGTGTTACTTTGCATCTTGTCCCAGTCTGGTCAGATCTGCATCTTTCTCTACTCAACATCTTTTCGACAATATCTGATTTCCAGGTGGCATAATTCTTGTCGAATAAAGAAAATTAAAACAACACTTGTTTTCTACCAAGTATTACATAAAATCGATAAATATTTGTATGGATGTTGAAATATAAAAAATATGTAGAATGATCTATAATCGTCATCTAATCTTATTAAATGCGAGCAATAATTGAGTTAAATAGGGTATAAAATATAGGATATTGTGCACTTATCAATGTATATATATTCAAATATTTTAAAATTAACTTTAAATATCTAATTTTTATGTTTGGTCTTCTATTATAGAATTTTAAAATTTATGTGTTTAATATGAGATTTTTTAATTTTAAAATAAAAAAAATATGAATCGGGTATTTGTTACCCACTTAGTCGGATCTTGGGTTTTGTAGATACTCGATAGTGGGTAATCAGTTTAAATGGACCGAGATACGAATTGAAAATTTATTACTCGAAAACAAGGTACCCAGTAATGAATACCCCTAAAGATCAGTGAAAGACGATCTTTTCAACTTAGTTTTTTTTCATTTAAAATACTAGAATTTAAACCTTTTATATTATTTAAAAATTTAATGTTACCGTTAAACCAAATGGTTGTCGGTTCTGAGAGGAGTTTTTTGACTTTACTGTGTACATGTTTGCAAATAAAATTAAGGTTCATTATTTTATCTGACCCCTTTACCGTGAAATTTGGGGAAAAAAAATATGGAAACCTCAAGTAAAGACAGCCTAAAACTGTACCTCCTCAAGACACGCCACTGGGATTTAGTTGGAACTAATGCTGATTTCTTTGGTTATTCTGATATGGAAATTTAAACTCCTACATTTTACAATGCAAATCCCCCTCTTTCAAGACCTGATCAAAATTTTATATCCCATACTTTACCAGCTGTCTTGATAAATAAATGAAAGCAGGTGAGGTGAGTGCTAGTATTATCCTCTTTCGTCATATAAAATTTTGGGTATAAGATATATGATCAAATATATATTCGAGATTGAGATTTATTAATTGCCTGATGATTATGAATGTTCATCCACTTTATTCTTTATGTGACTTCGAATCACAATATTTATTTTAAGAATATTATTAAAATACGTAATTAAATATATATATATTTGAGACTGGATTTACACATTTCCCATACAAAAACTTATTAAACAGTATCTTAAACTGCACGTGAAGACTTAGAAGAATTAGCCTTAGCTAATCATCTCAACAAATCCCAGCTCAAATTATACCAAGACTGGCACATGTTACTCACACCTGTAATAGTAGTAATAATAATATACTATTTGGGGTTTGGATTTACAGTAACTGAACTTACTTTTTTTCAATAAAATATTGAAGAAACAAAGTGTATATGTATTGAGCTTAATCCCCAAGTCATATATGCATAGTTACAATTCCCAAGCCCTCTCATTTTCCCTGTAATTCTTCTCCATTACCTCCAACAGACGAAGGAAATGAAGTTGTCAAGCTATTTCATGGCTCTATTTCTTCTCTTTGCAACTGTGCTCTTAGTGACTAATGGGCAGCCCCTTGTTCCTGCCATGTTCATCTTCGGAGACTCGGTTTTCGACGCCGGAAACAACAACGACCTCAAAACTATAATAAAAGCAGACTTTCCT
The DNA here is from genome assembly GCA_035048815.1 of Abelmoschus esculentus. NCBI lineage: Eukaryota > Viridiplantae > Streptophyta > Magnoliopsida > Malvales > Malvaceae > Abelmoschus > Abelmoschus esculentus. The sequence goes on along the minus strand of JAUCBN010000056.1, from coordinate 5,219,882 downwards.
CCTTATGGGAGGGATTTTCTGAATCACAATCCAACAGGAAGATTCTGCAATGGAAAATTGGCTTCAGATTTCACTGGTTTATTTTTTATCTCATTTTTATACTCTTTCATCATATACATCTTCCTCTAAATGGCTTTTGTTTTATTGTTTCTGAACATGTGCAGCTGAGAACATTGGATTCACTGATTACCCACCAGCTTATCTCAGTGAAAAGGCTAAGGGAAATAACCTGTTGATTGGAGCCAATTTTGCTTCAGCTTCTTCTGGTTATTATGAGACTACAGCAAAATTATATGTATGCAAAAATAAATAAAAATTAATAGAATGTCAAAATATTCCTCTAACTTTTGACTGAATAGTCATTTAAGATCGTACTTTTTAATCAATCTAACTCTCAGTGTTTTATTTTGGGTCAAATGTCAAGTCATTTATCATTGCTTTACTAACAATTTTTCTCTGCTGAAAGGTCATTTTGACCTAAAATAAAACGTTAAAGGACCAAAATGACTATTTAATCTAAGTTAGAGATATTTTCTTCGCATTATACCTAAAAATTGGCTTCGTTGGATATATAAGTCATTTAGAGTTTTAATTTAAGAAAATGGAGTGTTTGAAGTTTATTTTGAAACCTAGACCAAAAGCTATAGTGTAGGAGGATTCCACCTGCAAATGGTGATTTAGGAGGATAAGTCACTTGGTTCTTCATTTTTCAATAGATTTTTTTAGAAATTTAGGGACAACTTCATGTGCACATGGTATTCTACTACCTGCACCGTAGAAGCTAATCTAGATTCTAAAATATAATTGAGGATCATCTATATTCTAAAATTTAATTTCGGATTTGATTATTCTCGAAATTTATCCCTTAAAAATTTACCATTATCTGTTTTATAGAATTGATATGTATTGTTTGTTTTTTGCAGCATACACTGTCATTGAGTAAGCAATTAGAGAACTTCAAGGAGTATCAGACTAAATTGTTGACCATTGCAGGGAAATCCAATGCTTCTTCAATAATATCAGATGGAATCTACCTTATCAGTTCCGGGAGTAGTGATTTTCTTCAGAACTATTACATTAATCCTCTCTTGTACAAGTTCTATACACCTGACCAATTCTCAGACATTCTCATTGAATCCTACACTAACTTCATTCAGGTTAACTTCTGTATTGATTAATCCTAAATATATGCTTTCATTTGGTAGTTACAACTTGGTTTAAGTTCTAAAGCTTTTGTGACAGAACTTGCATGAGATGGGAGCAAGGAAAATCGGAGTGTCGACATTGCCGCCGTTGGGATGCTTGCCGGCAGCCATAACAGTGTTTGGGTCAGATAGCAACCAGTGTGTGGCCAAGTTAAATAGCAATGCAGTTTCTTTCAACAACAAACTCAATGCAACATCTCAAAAGTTACAGAAACAGTTTTCTGACCTGAAATTGGTTGTGTTTGACATCTACCAACCTCTCTATAACCTTGTCACTAAGCCGTCCGACAATGGTACAGCATCATTTCTTTAGTACTTGTGTTTTTTTCTAGACCATGCACTGATAGTTTAGGGACTGATTGAACAGGTTTTGCTGAGGCAAGAAAGGCTTGTTGTGGAACAGGATTACTGGAAACATCAATCTTGTGCAATCACAAATCCATTGGAACATGTTCAAATGCATCTGAGTATGTTTTCTGGGATGGGTTTCATCCATCAGAAGCTGCAAACAAAATTCTAGCTGATGACCTGTTGATCAGTGGAATCTCTCTCATTTTCTGATTAAAAAACACAATGTTGGTTATGTCATAAAGAGTTTGGTTCAACTCTGTTGCTATCTTGTCATTTTCATTTGTTTTATTACGTGTGATGTTCCATTTGTCTCATAAGTTATAGAATTAATACTATGTAATAATCCATCCAATTCAAACGCACAATAAAAAATAAATCTTTATCTTTCTTTTATTTGTCTAAGTGTGACTCTAAAATATTAGATTTCCATCTCTACAATTAATTTTAGGAATATATAGTGAAATACATTATTAGTTTTATAGTTATATGTAACTCATGAATAAAAATTTTATACACTTAATGTAACGACCCGGATTTTGGATCCGAGAGTCGGGAAAACCCGAGGGTTTGGGCTTTGGTCTTGGACCCGAGTTTAGTGGTTTCGGGCCTCGGGTTTGTGTTGGGCTTTGTTGGGTCTTGTTGTGTTGGGCTTTTGAGTGGGTGTTTAAGGGCATTTTTGTAAATGCCTATTTGGATGGAAAGAAGGGGTTTGGGGATTGTTTTGTCTGCAAAAAAATCAGACTTGGTGAAGTCACCATTATCCCTCCTTCCCCCATCTTTCTTTCAAAATCCAACAAGAAGTGAAGAGAGTTAAAGGTTGAATCTTGTCAGTTTTGTTGAGGAATCACGTTTTGGAGGTGAAAGGTAAGTTATAGAGGTGTTCTTGATCTATATAATGAGGTAGATATGTGAGAGTTTGGTGGAAGTTGGGGTTTAAGAGGGGTTTTGAGGGGAGTACGGGATTGGGTTTTTGGAGAGCCTAAATCCTAGTTGTTAGTGTTTTTAAGCTTTAAGGATCATCTTAGAGTGGTTCTAAGTTGTTGTTACCCTTCCCTTTGTAGAGAAACAAGTGGAAGACCCATCATCAAGCTTGAGGAAGGAGAAACCTTGAGGTTGAGCTTGGAGCTCGGGTTTGTGGCTTTGTTGTTGTTCTTGCTTAAGGTTGGTACTCCCAACTTGTTCTTTACATCATACATATCATGGTAGTTGCATACATGTAGATATAGTGTATGTAATGCTTGGTTTGAGCTTGGTATGCTTTAATGGTAAAAATGGTATTAGTGAGTTAAATGGCTGAAAATCGTGTTAAGACGTCCTAAACATCTCTAAGAACTGATAGGAACACTTTAGAGTCGAATAGATTAATGTTGGGGAAGAATCCTTAGAAATTTCTAAGTGCAGACCTGTTTTTCGTGCAGGGGTATCGATACTCGGGTTACCGGTATCGATACCCATAAGTGGATTTTGACTAAGTGGCTAGGTGTATCGAACCATGGTTCAATACCGGGACCTCCAGTGGCATAATGGCATCAATACCCATATCGATGTTGGAGGGTCCCCTTTTGTTGACTTTGAAAATGGTCAAAGGGTATCGATACTGGTATCGATACCCATGGTTCGATGCCTTCTTTAGGTAGGTATTGAGGCAGGGTGGTTCGGTACCCTATATAGGGGTATCGATATCCTTGCGAAAACTCGACAAGATAAGCTTTATTTGGAGTTCGATAAGGGGTTTAAAGGCTATAATGAATCTTGTAATTAATAAAATGAATGGTTAACACAAGATTGACGTATTAAAACCTTGAATGACTAAATTATGTTAAGTCTTGATATGTTTTGATGTGAGGATCCTAGGTGGATCATTTATGTGTGTTGAGTCCTTGATTGATGGAAATCCGGATATCCAAAAGTGTTGCAACACGTCGAAGGCCATCCGATGTAACATTCCGGGTGATGATTCTGAAGACCATTCCGAATGTAGGATCCCGATGCTGTGTGGACGCGGGCCTCATTCGATGATACTCGATGTGACATTCCGAGTATGGGATTTGGAGGATCTCGATGCTGTGTGAACGCGGGCCTTAAATCCCGGATGTAGGATCCCGATGCTGTGTGGACGCGGGCCTCATCCTGATTATGGGATCCCGATGCTGTGTGGACGCGGGCCCTGCTCGTAGTGTAGGATCCCGATGCTGTGTGGACGCGGGCCTCACTACTTTGTGTTGTTGTTTGACATGTATATGTTGTGTGCGTCATTATACATTGTATTGCCATGTGGTAGGAGAGCATGCTATATCATCATATCATGCACAATATTTTATATGTTATGTTTTACTGCTTATGATATGCATGATGTTGGCCGAGTTCGGCGTATCCACTGAGCTTTCGTAGCTCAGCGTTCGAAATATGTTTTCGTGCGTAGGTTAGGTGAAGCCGGTTCGTGGAGCACCATCAAGGTTGGATTTCAGCATCGACCGTGTTGTCAGAGTACATGTATTAGATTTAGTGGGCTTGTACTATGTCGAACCCTATGTAATGTAACTCTGTTTATTTTAATTTGGGTCGAATGTTTTAAACGGTTTGTAATATGTTGGAGTTCCGGTTTCTTTAACTTATTTTGGGCTTTCGTTTTAATTTAATGGATTTATGAATCGTATTTGGACTTAAGTTTGATTTATTTGTTGGACCCTTGAAAGGAAATTTTGGAATACATGTTTTGGGCCGGAGGCCCAATGTGACATTCGGGTCGGGTGTTACACTTAATTATTTTTTATACCATATATTAAAAAAATTTAAAAAATAAATTTTAAACTCTAACAAATTCTATTTCCTAAATTATAAATTTTATACCAAAAAAATATAGTCAACACTTAATTCCCTAAACCCTAACCTTGAATCCTAAAACTTAAACCCATTATTTTAAAGTAAAGCATAGAAGGCGGTATAATTAGAGGGTAAACAATTTCTAACCATTGTAAAGCATTTGTTAAACATAGAAATCAATTATTTTTTCTGTACCTCTATTTATGCCTCATATTAAAAATTTAGGTTTAGAGTTAATGTATAAAATTAAATTGTAGCAAACTTAGGATAAATGTTTTTAAGTTATAAGATTTAAAGTTTAGAAAAGAGAACCGAAAAAATTTCTCTATAGTTAATTGGTTCAAAAAGATAAGAAAGTTGAGTGAATGATTCAGAAATTATCCGAAATAATTTATCTACGATCGTTATATCCATAAAAATACATATATTTTATAAAATTCATGACCACGACAACTAGAATAATATCTATTATATCCATAATTACGATGAATATAATACGATAATAAATACGACCGCTTTCGTAAGTTAAATTTCTATTCATATTCATTGTTCACATAAAAATGGTGATAAAAAATCATCTTCTATCGCATCAGATTTGCTAACAGTCTAGATTATTTGATAAACCATCAATACCTAATGCATATGAACAATACACCCTGTGATATGTTTCAAGCTAGATCAAGTACATTAGACAGCATATTTGCAATCAAAAATTTTTAATGTTTGATTCAGTTGCACAAATATAGATACGAAGATGAAAGATAGGAGTGGAGACAAAAAAAAAAATCTAAAATTATAGAATATAAATACGATAAAAATAAAATAAATATAAAATATATAAATAAAAATAATTAAAATTAAAAATTATAATTGTATTTATTTAAATTCACTTCTATGATTAACAAATCTAATCTATTTTATTAAATATTTCTAAATTTTATGCATTATAATATCTTATAGCCTAGTGATTTTGATACCTTTCTGATTAAAAAAACGCTTTGGCTTTAGGTAGAATTAATAGGTTTGAACTTTTAATTTTTGATTTTTTAATTATTTTTATACTTTTATCACAACCAAAGAATTAATAAATTTATCATATTATCATATTTGATATTTTTTATTTAATATGGGATAACCACTTCTCATGCCTCATTAAAACCCTCCCTAATTATAAGTGAATGAAAAAGAGTACATATGAAAGTGGTACGAATCAAACAAGTAAACCAGTTACATCATTGAAACAAACACAAGCCAGGCAAAAAGCTACCCTACACCATCAAGGTGTTGTAAATCATCAAGTAAAAAAGTTTGATACTCAATCGGTGGACAAAAGTGAAGAGTCTCCATCGACTTCCTTCCTCGTAAAATAACTGTAAGTTTATCCGCCACAGAATTAGTCGTCTGATTAATATGTCACACAATAACCTCCTAATTTTCTTGTAGCATATTATGGATCGTCGAAATTAACGTATGATCAATTTTAGATGAATCAATATCCAAAATACTCTCAATCACCTCTCGACAATCTGATTCAAGAATAACACGAGCAAAATTCATTCTCCTCGCATGTCGGAGTCCATCAATAACAACCCAAAAAGTTCAGCACTAAACACATAACAAATACCCAAACTACGAGAAAACCCAAAGAGTCACTCACCTTGATCGCCTCTAATCACACACCCCACCGCAACTTTTTTACTATTGATATCCACAGCACCGTCTACATTAACCTTGACTCACCCGTTGTCCGGCAAACTCCATAAAGACGACAAAACATTTGGACTAACCAATGTTACTCTATGAAATTCAAACCCATCATTAGCTTTAAGCGTCAAAACCAAAAAGCGTAAACATGCCCTAACAAAATCCTCATTTTCGACAAATTCTAGATCAAAAAAATATTAAATTTCGTCTATTTCAAAATTTTCAGCACACAATAAAAAATAAAATATTCCAATCAACTCCTCTAATAACTAAATCTTAATCATTACGGAGATTAGAAAAAATTCATTCATTCAGAGATAAAGAGAAAAAAAACTTACTAATTTCTCCACCTAATCATATTTGACATTTTAATATACAACAAAAAACAAAATCATATACAAAATCAAATATCTTGGTTAACTAGTTAATTGATTAGTTAATTTAATTAGTACAATATAAAATTGAGAATTGAAAATTGAAAATTTGTCATTTAATCAAAAATAATTTTTAAGATTAATCAATTTGTTCTATTTATATAAATGTCATTTGAGACTCATCAAAATATGAACAATTTGAAAGTTAAGTTGTTATATTAATTTTTTTTTAATTTTAGTGACCAAAATAGGAGAGAGAAAAATTGAGTGATAATTGATGTAGTTTACACATTTTTTATTAAGAAAAATTGAAAACTAAGGATGGTTTTAACTAATGGTAATGAGAGGGATCATATTGAAAATACACTAAAAGTTTGATGACTATATTAAAATCAAACTAAAAATTGGGTGATCTTATCAAATATTTTAAAAGCATGATGACCAAAATAAATCAATTCTAAAAGTTCGTTGGCCATTTATGTATTTTATCCTTTTTATTTTTAAATTTAAATATTAAAAATATATATAGTAAACACAAAAAATTTTAAAACTCATAATACATAATACAAATACAAAAATTAGTGATTTGAAGTTAGTTTTAAAATATTTGGATATATATATATATATATTAAAGTTTAGTATCAATAAAATATTAAAAATACTAATTTTATTTTTTTAATCTTTTATTAACAAATTATATTTAAAAATTTTAAAATTTAAAAGTATATAATACAAATATAAAAATAATTTAAAGATTTAAATTCAGTTTTAGGTACAAATATTAAATAACCTAAAATAAAACTATAATTTAAACCAAAAAATTAAAAGTATTAGGTCAGGTCGGATATCCAATAACCAAAAAAATAGCTTAGACCGGATCTAACTCCTTGGTAAAAATTATATGTCGGGTACTCGACACGCTCAGGTATTTTTTTTTAGATAAATATCCAATTTTTCCTTTCGAATCGTCAAATAATTGGGCCAGATCAATCCGGTCAAATAATTTTAAACATCTCTACTCTCACCATCGATTCAATCACCGATGAAAATATTTGCTTTCGTTGACCTCCCACAACTAAAAATTTCATTATCTACTCATTGAAAACCAATGAATGAATCGTCGATTGAATGAATTTCTAATCATCGACTAGACAATAAAGAATGTTCAACAGTGATGTATGCGATATTTAAGTGGTGCATGATAAACTGCCAACGTACGAGAATTTTGAACAATGAGAAAGACGTGATTTGAGAATTGATGAAACAAATTAAAATTTTAATACTTTAGCTAAAAAATCATTTTTTATACTAAATTTAGAGATTAAATAAATAAAATAATTAAACTGCGTGCCATGTTAAACTTAGATGATGATATTTTTAATAGTCATTGACGAAAAGAATCTGATTTAAATTATAAATGAAACATTAAGTATTAAAGTGAACCAAAAAAATATTAGATATTAAATTAAAAAATCTAATTTTTTAGGGTAAATTACAATAAAGGTCACTTAATTATGAGTATTGTTATATTTGAGTCACTTAATTATTAAAGTTATATTTAGATCACTCATATATGGGTAAGGTTATATTTGGATCATTTATCAATTTTTTTCATTTAGGTCACTTGTATACCTTTATTAATATTATAGTATTTTATTTAAAATTATTAATTAATCTAATACACAAATTGATAAAGAAAAATTAAATATAAAAGATGATCCAAATGTAATCTTGCCTATAATTTAATGATTAAAATATAAGTTTTATTAATTGGGTGACCAAAATATAACCTTATCCATAATTGAATAACTTAAACGTAATTTTAATAATTGAGTGACTTAAACATAACTTTTAATAATTGAGTGATTTAAACGTAACTTTTAATAATTAAATAATTTAAATATAAATTTTAATAATTGAATAATTTAAATATACCTTTTATCTATAATTAATTAACTTAAATCAAACCATAGTGATTACTGATTACCCATTTTTTAATAGTCCTATCCCTTTTCGAATCGTATCCTTTAACTTACCACACCGACCTTTCTCAGTGGGCTATTTGAACCATATAATTAAATAATACTATAAATAGAACCTTTCAGAAAATTTTGAAATCCAAAATCCTATCCTTCCTAAGATCGCATCTTCTTTTCCTCTCAATTGCAGACTCTTCTTCTTAAGGTGTGAGGTAAGAATCTCAATTCCTATATTTATGTCAAATTTCTGAATTCTGACTTAAAACCCTAACATTTGTGTATTTGTGTGCGAGTTTTGTTTAGCAAATTGAAGTTTAATTTCCCTATCAAATCAGAAGAAACCCTTGATTCGAAATATTAGGGTATCTCTGTCGTTTTAAGATGCCGGCCACCGCAGGGAGGGTTCGTATGCCCGCGAACAACCGGGTGCATAGTAGCGCTGCCTTACAAACCCACGGTATTTGGCAAAGTGCAATTGGGTATGACCCTTATGCACCCAATAAAGATGATTCCAAAAATTCATCGAATCAGGTCACTGCTGCTGCTGAACCCGATGGTGAAAACGCATACGCTAGCTTTCAAGGGCTTTTAGCCCTTGCCCGAATCACTGGTTCGAACGCCGATGAGGCTCGTGGAGCTTGTAGAAAATGTGGGCGTGTTGGACACCTTACTTTTCAGTGTAAGAATTTCGTGAGTTTGAAGGAGAGTAAGGAGAAAGATCCTGAAGCGATCCAGGCTGCGGTTCTGAACGGACTGGATAAGTTGAAAGGAGGGAAAGTGAATGGGAAGAAGGAGATGGAGAGTGAGGATGAGGACGAGGAGAGTGAGAGTTTGGATTCTGATGTGGATTCGGATATTGAGAGGATTATTGCTGAAAGATATGGGAAGAAGGTTACTAGGAAAGGAAGGAAGTCGTCAAAGAAGAATAAGAAGAGTGATGAGGATGATAGTTCAGATTCAGATGATAAGGAGAGAAAGAAGAGAGGGAGGTCAAAGAAAAGGAGTAGTAGGAAGAGAGAGATTTGTGATTCTGATGACGAGGGGGAAAATAGGAGGAAAAAGAGAAAGGAGGAGAGAAAGAAGAGGGATGAATCTTCAGATGAGGACGACGACCATCGTCGTCATAGGAAAAGAAAGAGTAGGAAGGAGAAGAGGAGAAGAAGAAGTCATAGGCATTCTGATGATTCTGAATCATCCGATGTGTCTGACTATTCTGGTAAACGGTATAGGAGGAAGAACCATAGGCATGAATCCCCCTCTGCTTCTGATGTTACTGGTTCGGATGATTCACGGGTTGGAAGGGGTGCAAAGAGGTCTGAGAAGAGGAGCAGGAAATGCCGTCATGAAGACGATGAGTAGAGGCTTGTTACCAAAGGTAATACTTGTTTGTCATTCCTCAAAGCTGTTGATTGTTTGGTCTGTATTATCCCTGCACTGTGTTTACATATAAGATTCTATGTAGTTAACAACATAACATAGTTTTAGATGCATTTGGAACATACTTTTATCTAGTTTTGCCGACTGTTTTTCTTTTTTCTTCCAAGTGATTGTTTCGTTCGATATTGGCTTTGGTTTAAGAACTCGATAATGATATTTTTCAGTGCTATAGGTTCAATGGTGGGGTGTTTTGCATGAATGTTTTCACAGTTGCTCATCAAGTTTGGCACGGTATATATTTTTTATGTTGGAACACAAATGTGTATGGCAACAAATTAGTAAATAGAAGAGATAGAGAAAACAAAGTGTTTGATTAAAGCTTTACTACTTATACTAACATCAAATGATAAATGTTGAAGCTTTAGTTTGTAATGTCTCACATGAGGAGGTGAACTTCGCTTTACAAGATGTTGAAAGGGATTGAATTACTTTGAGTTTTATATTTCTTCCTTGAACGAACCTCCAAATTTATCTTTGTATTAGCTTTCAAAACACTGCCTCATCTCCTCCCATATCTCTATATCCTTGTAGAGCTACTTTCATTTGAATATTGCCCCTAAATTGCCTGCTATCCTTTGCTTGGAAACCTCTCTTGCATCAAATAATGTTTTTTAATGTCACTTCCCTTCATTAAATGGAATTCTTTGGGAAAATTTATAGATCAACATATGTTACTTCCCGTTTTGCTTTTTAATACCTATTAAGCATCTTTCTTGCCAATGTCTGAAGAATCTTAATCGTATTGTTTATTATGTGATTTATTTCACAATCCACTTTTGAAAGGGACTCAACATCTTAATATTCTGCTTTTTTGTCAATTTTGCAGATATTTAAAAGAGTGGATATAATGTTTGTGCTAGAAGTTGATGTCTTGGAGGGCAATCATGTAAGTTATTTGTTATCGTAAGTACTATCTCAAACCTGTAGTGCTCTTCTTTGAAACAGGTAGGAAAAATATGTGATAATTTGCAGTGTTATTTTATGTCTTGTGTTCAATTACCCTGTGAATAAAGCTGAGGGGTTCAATCTCCTGTGTTGTTCATCAGATACCGATAAGATTGTTATGGACAATTGCATGTTGTTTCTATTGAATTGGCTATCTTTTGTCATCTTTGTGTAGCAATTACTTGGTGGTGGTTATACCGTGGGGGTACCCTAGGGTGCGGTTAAAATAAGGTGAACTCCTACATGGGTAAGAATTTTGGTTATAACCTAATTTTTACTCGATTGATAAAAAAATAAAATTTGATTATACCTTGGTAAGAATTTGTATAGTAAACCCAGTCTTATCTAGTTTGTAAGAATTTCGATTCTACCTAAATTATTATATCCGTATTTTAGCAGCCTTAGCCTTTCCCATTGCAACCTCTTCTTTCCCGAATCATAATAATATCTTCATAATAATATCTTCTTAAGAAACGAACTTTGCGATAGTGGTAAATATGGTCGAATTCACAAAGATGATAGAGTAATTTTATTAAATAAAATACTAAATCAACAAAAAAAAAGTTTGTATGGCAGATTAAAATCTAGGTAAATCGTGAAGATTAGTTTATGATTTGATCATTGATTTTTATGTAGAATTATTAAATTATTATTGAATAGGTTGATTATTGTTACAAAAGAAAACCCTTAATAATCGATCTCTTCTTAGTTTATTGACAATTAAAGACAATCTAGAATGATTATTTTTTCTTTTCTTAAATTATGGACAATCAAAGATAATCTAAAACAATTATTTTCCTTGATGATTATATAATTCCACATATAAGTTCTTTAAGATTAATATATATTGAAATCTTAATTAAGTTGAATTAGGATTAAATATTAATATACATTAACATCCTTATATGAGTTGAATTAGGATTATAAAGGTTATATAAAGTTGTGTGAGGTCTAGTAGCGGTTAATGTTTTTTGTGCAAACCCTCTAAAACAATTTAAAGAGTTTTATTTGTTCGTTTAAACTAAGTGAACTAAATAGATATTGAAGTGTTATCTTTACGGTTTAAGAATTGATATCATGTGCAATCACTTAATTTTAACTAGATTTTGAATTTTATTTTAAATTCGAATAAAGGCCTATTTCATGCATTCCTTATGGTATGAATGTGTTACGTACATGTGGTGTCATTTGTGTATTTATTGTGGGTATTATAATGTTGCGTACGTGTGGCTTGCATGCATATCATAGTGTATAAGGATTATGTATATATGTAATCATATCGTCATGAGTTTTTTACGTGTATGGGTTATTGTTGTTTATGTGTCGTGCAAATCGCAAGTTGTGTTGTAGGTGTATTATTATTATTATTATTATTATTATTATTATTATGGGATGTTTGATTCATGAAAAAAGATTATTATTAGGGGTAATAATCTTTTTTCGAAATTTTATTATCATGTTTGGTTTGTCTTTATTTTCACCAACTCAGAAAAGATTATTAACAACAATAGTATTTTTTTTGTTAACATTCTGGAAATGTGATTCCCACCCTTCCCTTAGGTATTTGTCAATTTTTGTCACTTTGGACAAATTTACCCTTAAAATAATGAGTTTTTTTTTAATTTTGATCCTTTCTAGCATATTTAAATGATATAAATTTATTAAATAATTTTATTTTATATTAGTTTAATATTAAAATAGTTTTATACATATTTAAAAAAATATTTTAATATTTAAATAAAAGAAAAAAATTATATCTATAAAAATATTTGATGTTGTGAATAAAGTAAAGAATAAGAGAAAAATAAGAGACGAAAGATGAGAGACAAAAGAGAGAGATTTTATTATATTCTCAAAGTAGGGTTGTGTACAATGCTTTGTCCAAATGTCTATATTTATAGGCATAAGATGAAAACCCTAATTTCAATGGGTATTAAACCCTAATAATAAAGCCCATTAAACTTTAACTTAATATATGGGATATCCACCATGAATAAATATATTCATAACACTCCCCTGCCTCGTTAAAAACTTACTAAGATAAAAAACCTATGGAAAAAAAATTTTAGTGAAGGAAAAAGAGTACACACATATTTGATACGCATAACATGTTGCCTTATTAAAAACCTTACCAGGAAAACCCATTGGGACAAAACCTCGGTTAAGGGAAAAAGAGTGCAAAGCGTATTTACTCCCCCTCATGAAAATATCACATAAGATCTTTGAATCTTCATAATTCAACATTGAATACAATCTTCAAATGTTGAAGTAGATCATGCACTAGTGGATAAATCTTCCAAGTCATTGCTTGAAATGATTCATTGAATACTATTAATATGAAAATCATGAGGGACGAAACTTGAAGAAATATATTTTGTTTTATCATATTTGATATATCCACCTTGAGATATAAATTTTCTATTATCTCTATACAAGATAGCTTGCATCTTATCTTGTGAAAAAACATTCACATATCTTCAAGATATGTTTAGCCAAACACATATTTTGGTTTTGCCTCATGCATAACAATTATTTAAAGGTAATGATCCCGTAGCACTTAAATAATATTTCTGGACCAACTAAGATACGATGCTTCCAGATCAAATAATGTGTATATTGTACTTTAGACCAAGAATATCATTACCCTTTTCGTGAGGCAAAAAAATCTTTGTTTACAGTAAGAGACTTAGCAACAACCATAAGGGTGATCAATAGATATGCGTTATGCATGTAAAGTCTCTTTCAATATTTTTCTGTATGTCGATAGATGCACAAGGATTTGAGGAGGTCTCTTCACGAGTCTCAATGATATTCAAATCATCGACATACACAATCAATAAAAATTCAAAGCTAAACCTCTTAATAAAAATACTCGGGGAAATAATTCATATAGCATTATGCTAATAAGTATTCAATAAGGCGATCATACCAAATACGCCTAAATTATTTCAAGCCATAAAAAGATATATTCAATATGATTGAATAATGTTATCGAGAACTTGAATAAACTGCTTATGGCAATCTAAATCTTTCCGAAAGTTTCATGTAAATATTAATGTCAAGAGGCCCATTCAAATATGATGTAACAACATCCATTAGGCAGAAATCGAGTAATTTTATTTATTGTCAGACTGATCAAAATCTAAAAGTAGTTGTATCCACCACCGAGAAATATATTTTCCTCATAATCAATTTCATGTCTTTGTGAGAATCCTTGTGCAACCAAATGAGCTTATATCTCATGATTTTTCCTTTTGATTTCTCTTTCTTACAAAGGCTCGTTTATATCCACGAGCTTTACACATTTTAATGTACGGGCTATAGGCCCAAATACTTCTCTTTTCAAAAGAGATTTTAGTTTCGCCTCAATTGCCTCTTTCATGTTGGCCAATCATTTCTTTGTGTACATTGCCCAATTGACAATGATTCATGATCCACATCATCAAATAAAATCTCTAGTGTTATATTGCATGCAAATATATTAACGACGTCGATTTAATTTCAGTTCCACTTATTACCAGACATGACATAATCTATTGAAATCTCTTTATTATCAGGTACCTGAGTCATGTCAATGTCTGTTGGAGACCATTTAATCTCTTCTAGAGATTTTCATAATCATTGATTCCTCGATCATACTATCATAAAATATAGCTCCTTTTCTTTTTCTAGGATCTCTTATCATTGGAACTTACTTGTCTACTACGTTTTAAGTGTAAATTAGACTCATTAGCAACTAGAGTTTGTCTTTCCATGACATCAAATTTAATCGGAGCATCCATAGCTGGTATACGTAACTTAGTCACTCTTTTAGGGTCAACAAAATATCTAGCAATTGATTTGCTAAATGAATTATCCTTTGAACTTATAGTTCACATTGTGTAGTACGTGAATCAAAATAAGAAAATTGATAATTCATTCTAACTTATTTCTTTTCTCAGCTATTTATTTTCTCCCCCTAATGTTGGGTAAACTGACTCATTAAAATGATAGTCAGTAAATCGGGTTGCAAATAAATCCCCTATCAGAAGCTCTTATATATATTCTCAACAAAACTCATCCTTGTGCGTTGTGGTGGAGCAATTAGAACATATATCGCACACAAAAATATCTAAGATGAGAAATATTTAGTTCCTGACCAAAAATCATTTGTAATGGGGAGAACTTATGATCATTTGTTGGCTTAATGCGAATTTGTGATACTACATGTAAAATTGCATGTTATCAACATTATCAAGACTGATTGTCTTTAGAAAATAATCTGGAAAAATGTGCTCGTAATTTTATCAACTAAGCAAGTAGCCTCGCAAACACCAAGTTGCGGGTTAATAATAAGGATACACATAACCATCTAGTCGATGCATCGATAAAAATCGGAAAATATCTAAATGATCTTTTAGAAAGGTGTATGGGCTCATATATATCACCTTGTATCCGTTCCAGAAAATTAATAGCACTCTATCTTAGATGTTGATGATTGAATAATCAAATTGCTTTCATAGCAAGTATCATGTGAAATATTACCATGAAGAAAATCTTAGTTCTTCAATGAATGACCACATAAAAGTATCATCAAATTTTCGCATCATAATTGAACCGTGATAGTCTAACCGGTCGTGCCAAATAAAATTATCAGTAAACATCTGGTTTACAATAGCATGAGCTTCAATTTGTACTAATTCTTATGTAGTACAATATGGATGAAAGTGCATGTAATTTTGTCAAGATTTCATTATTGCCTTGAGTTATACTCGTAATATTGAGATGGTCAGCACCCCTTTGACTAATATTTTCAATATATATTTGCAAATATCTTTAAAATTTAATAAGTCTCTTTTGCGACTTTGACGAGCATAATGCACTGTAAATATGAGATAAAGTCTCATTTGGCAATAACATATTTGCTCAACGAGCATAATGCACTGTAAATATGAGATAAAGTCTTATTTTGCAATAACATATTTGCTCAGTCGGAGCTTTATGTGATATTAGTACTTCCGGATATAGTACTCATATTATTCCCTTGCATTTAAATGGGAAAATATGCATAATTATGCACATTTTAATATGCGCTTTATTTCATTCACTTCGTGGAATAAAAAATATGTGCTCTGCGCCATTCACTTTGGGGAATGGAAAATATTAAATATAGCACATTATATCAAATCGATTATCTTTCAAAGATAAACTCTCAAAAGCTCTTCCGAAGCATTGATATTTTAGTACTTTAAGATATAGTACTCACATTTTCCCTTGTATTTAAATGGGAAAATATTTCTTATGCTTAAGTATAGTATGAGTACTTGCATTGTCTGCTTGGCATAAATAGCTACAATTCATTGTAGATTTCATTCCGAAAGCGATAATATTCTTTAAAAGATTAATTAACATAGAATGTAAATAAATAATATATAAAATAAATTAACGATAAATTAACATATAGCGTAAATAAATAATATGTAAAATAAATTATCATAAATATATAATAAATAAAAATAAATTAACAAACTAAATAAAAGATCAATTATTTCTTTTAGATGTTATAAGGGAAATAAAATAAATGGCGAATTATTCTCTTGAAGGACTATGAGAAAAATTATCAATATCCAATTGAGTTGGATCAATAACGCCATTATTTTGCCACAAAGAAAATTTGATTATATTTTTTTCAATTTATCATTCATAATTATGAATAAAGTCCATAATACTTCGGCGTTTGACAAGTACGAGATCAATGGTTTATACCATCACATTGATAACATAAAGATTTTGATATGATATCTATCATTCTTTTCATCTTTATAATTCCACTTTTGGTGGATATAAGTATTCTCAAAAGAATCATCTTATCCATGTTTATTTTATGAATTCAATCGCAACTACAATTACTAATGCGGTTTTTATTCATTTCGCTATATAATGTCACATTCGTTTCAGGGAATGGAGCGGAGCCAATAGGTCTTTAAAACCTTTTCATGATATTGTGTCTACATAACAACTTTAATGTGTGAAAAGTGGAGTACGTTTTTTTAACATATCCTCATTAATGATACTCTGACATATAACTGAGTTTTATTCACTAACCATATAGTGAATTAGCATGTTTGCATTCACTTCAAGGAATGAGACAAATTCAATAATCACATAAAATAAACATCATGCTTGCACTCACTTCAGGGAATGACATAAATCAAATAACCGCATGGAATAATCGTCATGCTTGCATTCACTTCAAGGAATGTCATAAATCCAAAAATCGCATTGAATAATCATCATGCTTGCATTCACTTCAAGGAATGCCTCCCGTAAAAATTCTTTGATTAAGACGATTTTCATAACTTGAACTTGGGAGAAGTTTATAGTCGAATTTTTCGACATAAAAAAATATTGCTTCCAATATAAACTTTATAATATTCATACTATTAAATAGTAATTGATCAACCGATATATATATATATTTAATATATATATAAAGAACAAAAATTTAATCCCCATACGCGACATTGTTAAACCAGTCCACAAGGTCCTTTAAAAAAAGAACCTCCTTTGAGACCAGTAGCCTCTCAGAACGGGATGTCCAGCCAATATACTCGGGTTAAATTATTAATAAAACAAAATATTAATGACATTAAATAAACAAATAATAACATTAGACAAAAACAAGAATATTTACATGAGGAAGAGAAAAAAATAGAATCATCATCGTACATATATTATTTTATAAATTAAAATATATAAAATTGAAAAAGAACATACCGGGTAAATCTTTGAAGAAACTTGAAATTAAAATCTTCTGAGCAAACTCGTGCTGATAACGTGTTGTGAATAAAGTAAAGAATAAGAGAAAAATAAGAGAACAAAGATGAGAGACAAAAGAGAGAGATTTTATTATATTCTCAAAGTAGGGTTGTGTACAACGCTTTGTCCAAATGTCTATATTTATAGGCATAAGATGAAAACCCTAATTCCATTGGGTATTAAACCCTAATAATAAAGCCCATTAAACTTTAACTTAATATATGGATATCCACCATGAATAAATATATTCATAACATTTGATAAAATATAGACTTTAGATTGACACTGTTTTTTGCTTTTATATAAGGATTTCTTATCGAAAAAAAATTAATTCAAGTTTAACTTTCTTATTTTAATGCGAGATACCGAATTTCAAGTTTATGAAAATGAAACTAATATAATTCATTTAAGTTTACTTGAATTTGGTTTCACAGTAAATGAGTTAAAATTCAAATTATTAAATTAACTTATTTTAGATTAAAAAAATAATTATAGACACTTGTTAGAAAACTCGATCATTATTAATAAAATAATGTTTGTTTAACAAAATATATAATCTTAGAACGAATTTTTAATTGTAAATTATTTTCTAATGATTTATATAATTATTTTAATCACTAAAAAATTAACTAAATATCTTATTATATATTACGATAAAAGTAAATATAATGTATATATATTTATATAATAGTTTGTTAAATATCGTTTAAAATATTAATTTTATTTATAATAGATTAAATATAATATTTTTATAAAATTTAGTTGTTATAACAAATATAATAGTATAATTTTTAATTTAATATTATAAGTTTAAATAATTAAAAATAAAATATTTATAAAAATTATTTAATAAAATTTACTTTTAAATAATCTTATATCGAACAATATCTTATATTCCTACCAAATAAACCAAACATAAAACATTAATCCCTTTGACCCTTGTAGATACAACCGTCAGTTGTGTGACTGTTGAATAGCCACGGAATCGACGGTTGAGATCCAAGTGGGTGAATATTCTAGAAGCGTTCACGCGCTGTCCCTTCGTGTTCAAAAATGAACAATGGAAAAAGGGATAAATATGAACCATTTTGGGAAACAAGAAATTGATTATTATCCATTGTAACACACAAAAATGATCATCAACTATTGCAAGCAAAATCTCATCGAAAATACGAAAAAAGCTCTAGAGCTTTCTAGATAGTTTAAGTCCCTCCCATTTTGAATTTGATTATAATTTGGCCCCTAAATTAAATGTTATTCTTTTCATTTAAGGTATAATCATGTTTTTTAACCTTGCAAGATTTCCTCATCGTTAATTAAACCCTAACTTTTAGTTTTATTTCTTTTAATTACACCCATTTAATTTTCTTTTTTCATTCTAATTCTTTTTGTTTACTATTTATTTTAATTCAGTCTTGTTTTTGCTTTATTCATAATATCAGTTAAGCTTTATGTTTTCACCTTTGATTTAGAATTGCATTACGGTGAACGTGAATTATACTCATGAATTCTTAAAATGTGCTTTAGGGTATAGTTGACAATGTCACATAGACTTAATAGGGTGGAGCTTCCTTTAGTTAAAAACTATTAACTTGCTAATTAAAGTTGGAATTAGATTAGACTAAAAATAAAAAGGGATTAAACTTAATTTAGATTTTATCATTGGAATGTGATTAATTAGATTCTTTTAAGATCTTTCGGTGAATTAGGTTGCCTCAGTAATCTTTTACCTCTTGTTTTATGCTTCACTTATGTCACATGGAATAAGTTGTGAAGTATGTTTTCTTTCAACTAAGAAATGCATAATGACCAATATTTAATTAATTTATATGGTGCCCTAAAATTCGATCATAAGTGAGGTCAATTCTAATAAAGTGATAGTGGTTCGGACGCTTACTTTCGGTTTAGGTACGTCTAAAATAATTGCACACATTCAATTAAATTTTAATTCGATAATTACTTTAATCTAAAACATTTAATATTTGTAAAGCGATAATTACCAAAATACTAATTTTTGGACGTTGTGGGGATGTTAATACTTCCTCATTCGTAATTGACTCCCGAACCCCATTTTCAAAAATCTCTGGTTTTACGGTGTTCGTTCTATCTGAATGGTTTGTGGTGACTCTAATTTTCAAGAAAAATATTTTTAAAACCAAAAGTCTCATTGAAGACATTATTTTCAAAATGACACAAAAAATATTTTCCGAACAACAAAAAAGGAATTTTAATGATAAGGATTTTTATGTTCGATCGATACTTAATGGGTTTTAAAAAAAAATCATTACATATGACGACTCCACTAGAGATAAATTTTTATTTTTAAACAAAAAGTGAGCCAAACTTTTTAAATAATTACCGCTTTACTAATATTAAAGGTTTCAGACCAAAGTAATTATTAAATTAATGTTCAGTTGTATGTGCACTTTTATTGTTCTGCATTTAAAATTTGTCTTTTAAATTCGTCCTTCTTAAGTGGGGGAAAGGCTAATGCTTTCGTGAAAGTATTATCCTCCCGTGTAGGCCCTAGCCGAAGTACCTTCGGGGCTCTACTACATTATGCTCTCATAAAGATATCGTTCCTTCATATGGCATAAGCGAACGGATCCCCTTAAATTGAACCCAGTTGAAACGAGCTTATAATGGGTGATGATCGAGGGCCTTACTACTCTTAGTAGAGGACAATTTGAACAATTCAGGTTCATTTTGTAGCACCAAAACTGTGTAACACCCCGACCCGGATGTCACAAGGCCCAAAACCTGTATTTCAAATTTCTTTCGAAAGCTCAACAAATAAAATTCAATTCAAGTCCAAAATACTATTCATAAAATTCATTTAAGTTAAAACGTAAGCCCAAAATAATATAAAGTAATCGGAGCTCCAAATATTACAAATCATTTAAAACATTCGACTCAAATAATAAATAGAGTTACAAAATACATATAGGGTTCGACTAAGCACTAGCCCACTACATCTAAAACTTGTACTCTGACAACAAAGTCGATGCTGAAATCCAAACCTCGATAGTGCTCCACAGGAACCGGCTTCACCTAACCTACGCACGAAAACACATTTCGAACGCTGAGCTACAAAAGCTCAGTGGGTACGCCAAACTCGGCCCAAAATCATGCATATCAAAGCAGTAAAGCAAAGCATATAAATATCGTGCATGATATGATGGTCTAGCATGATTGCCTAACACATGACGTAAACAATGTATAATATCACACACAGCATATACATGTCACATCACAAAATAACACACAATAGTGAGGCCCGCGTCCACACAGCATCGGGATCCTACACTCAGGATTGAGGCCACCCTCAAATCCTATACCCGGAATGTTACATCGAACATCTTCGAACGAGGCCGCCCAACGTTCGGAAAGGGATGGAGGCCGCTCAACCAATCCTATGATCGGAATGTTACACCGAACATCTTCGAGTGAGGCCGCCCAACACTCGGAATAAAAGTCTTCAATACATCACCCGGAATGTTACATCGGATGGCCTTCGATGTGTTGCAATACTTTTGGATATCCGGATTTCCATCAAACAAAGACTCGATACACACAAATGATCCACCTAGGATCCGCACATCAAAACATATCGAGACTTAACACAATTTAGTCGTTCGGGGTTTATTATCATCAAACTCGTATTAACAATTCATTTCCTTATTTATAGGTTTCATTAGGACTCTTAATTCCCTTATCGAACCTCAAACAACACCAAACTTATCGAGTTCTCGTAGGGGTATCGATACCCTTATTTGGGGTATCGAACCACCCTGCCTCGATACCCACCCAAAGAAGGCATCGAAACATGGGTATCGATACCCTTTGACCATTTTTAAAGTCAACGAAAGAGGACCCTCTAGATTCGATACTGGTATCGATGCTATTATGCCACTGGAGGACCCGGTATCGAACCATGGTTCGATACCCCTGCCCACATAGCCTATTTTCATTCATGGGTATCGATACCGGTAGCCCGTGTATCGATACCTTTGTACGAAATGTAGGTCTTCACTTAGAAATTTCAAGGATTCATTCCCAAACTTGATCAAATCAATCCTAAAGTGTTTCTACACATTATTAGGAGTGTTTAGGATAATTTAACATCATTTTCAAGTCATGTAGCACATAAATCTGAATTTCACCATTAATGGTTTCAAAGCTTAACTCAAGCATTCAAGCACAAATATCTACATGTCATGCATACTACCATGATGTGAATGATAAAGAGATGAGTTGGGAGTACCAACCTTGAGCTAAACAGCAACAAAATCGAGCTCCACACGACTTTAAGCTTTTCCTCGTCCAAAGCTTGTTGGTGGCTCAAAACCTTCTTTCTCTACAAGAGAAAGATGAAGAACGGATTAGAAACGTCTTGTGATGTTTCTTGATCCTAAAACAATAGGAAAAACTCAGATTACAAGCCCTCAAAACTCAAACCCGGATTTTACCCTAAACCCCCAACAAAACCTCTATCATCACCAAACCAACTAATTTTTACCTTGATTTAAAGATCCTTAGCAGCCCTCTAACTCTCTCTTCAGTCACAAAACGAGATTCTAAGCAATAACTCCAAAGATTCAACCTTTAGCTATCCACTTTCTTGTTCTAAGGTGAAGGAAAAGAGAAGTGAAAAAGAGAAGAATGAGATCATCTCCTGCAGAAAATAAAATCCCAACCCTTCTCTTCTTTTCTCATTTTGATAACTACCAAAATACCCTCAGCCCTACAACACTAAAGTCCAACAACCAACAAGCCCAAAAGCTTGAGGCCCAAACACCTAAACCCGGGCCCAAAACCGAAGTCCAACACCACGGGTTAACCCGACACTCGGATACGAGAATCCGAGCCGTTACACACTGCATATAGAAAGCTAGACTGTCCACCCCATTAGAGCTATGCAGATACCCTTGGTGAACTAGATTGGATATCTAAGATTGTTCTTCTCTGTTTATTCTATGCAAATTTAATTTTTTAAAATTTATTTTTATATTTAATATTTTTAATCGATACTAAATTGGTTTCTTTCTTGTTTTGTCTTTTTGCATCCATCATTGTATTTTGCATTGTGAAGAGAGATTACCCGCTAGGAGATTCTCTCAAACTTTGAATTATCAACTTGTCTTCCAAACATAACCTATCGAGGCAGTCAAGGATTACCCGCTGCGACAACCCTTCAGCGACCTGCCAAGGCGACAATTTACACTTTGATTTCATACTACAAAACAATTTAATTTGACATATCTTCTTCTATTGATATCTTAATATTTATTTTATTTATTTTATTTAATTTTACTAGTTTAAATACAAAACTCAAAATCAATTATTTGTGTTTTATATTTCTCGTGCAGAAAGAATAAATTGCGAGAGTAACACTAATCCTCGTAGGGACAATAATCTTTTATACTATAACTTGGCTCAATGTATACTTGCACTATAATTACGTAGAACTCTACACACACGCAACATCATTCGCATCATACATGCATCTAGTTATTGTTGATATCATTTTAACAAGTGTACATATTGTGATAAAACATTTAAAATATTATCATACTGCATCCTCATTTCACACGATACAAAAGAAAGCAAATAAAAAATTGCATAATCAACCTAGAAAAAGGGCAAAGAGACTTAGAAGTTCGTCTTGAAGACGTAAAACAAAATTGTGTTACAATCATGATCACTGGTTGACTCGTCGAGGAATGCACAATATGTTGTCTCAACAAGAGAAAGACAATTATGCAATGTCAAACGTTAACGATTTGACGAAGATAGATAAGTGATGAAAACTTAAGAAAAATAAAAGAGATAAAAAAGAAGAAGAAAAATAAAGAAGAGATCGAAATATGATTTTTCATGTCCTTTTATTTCATCGACTCTTTTAAACATTTGTCTCCAAAATAAGAATGGACAAATTACTTCATAAATACACATCTTCTTCATTGTTTACATTTTAGACACAACACTTTAATTCTTGTTCACTTCAATCTTCAATTCCATTTAAATGAGCTTCTAAACTCTAAATTGTTTCAATTTAATCCAAACCTTAATGTACTAAAAACTCATATCCAATATCTGATTTTCAACTCAAATTTCGAGTCGTCACATTAGAGCCATCGGAAGTTATTAAATTCGAGTAATTAATGTTCACTTAGACATATTAGTGAAACCTTAAGTAGCGGTATCAATATCTATAATAAAGTAAATATAAATTATATCATTTAAAAATCAGAGGTATCGAAACCTCTAAAATGGGTATAAAAAGTTACAACTTAATTTATATACTTGTAGGTGATATCGAAACTGTGATGACAACTATAATTTTTTGTTTGAAATTTTTTATAAAGGTATTAAAACCTTTATAAGAGTATAAAAATCTACGATTTAAAAATCATGTTATAACTTTCAAGAGATTTGAAATGTTACTCGAGCCAAAAGCTTTAAAAGATAGTTTTTACGTGTCGAATATTTGATTTCACACAATTACAAATATATTAATGATCTTTCAAATTTACAACTTTTTTAACCTGTTATATACTAATTTAATCAAAGACTTAAAGTGATAAATATATTGTGGGTTAAAGTCCACTTCTTCTTCTACTACACTCTTCTACTACACTAAAAAATCATTTTAGTCCCTTTACTATTATAAAGAACATTTTAGTCTCTGTACGCTTGAAATGAGAATATTTTAGTCCAAAATTTTAAATTTGTTGTTAGTTAAACTAAAATTTTAAATTTAAATACCTCTTGGTCCCTATCTACTTAAAAACTCAACAAACTAATAATACTAGACAAAATAATTTTGAAAGTGAGAAAATTAAAAAGAAAAATTAAAAAATTAAATATATTATTTAAAATTAAAAAATATATTTTTTCTGAAAAATTTACAAAATTCTATAATATTTCAAAAATTTTAAAATATATCAGTATATTCTACAATTTAAAAAATATAAGAATTAAAATATATAGTACTTAATAAATTTAAAAAATGTTTTGAAAGAATTCAAAACTATACTCGTAAAAAAAATCGAACATAAAATTAACATGATTATAAAAGTATATTTTTATAATGAAGATAACTAAAATAATCAGAATTAAGATTAACAAAACTTATAATCACTATGGTACTTTTGCTTTTTAATATCATATATTATTTTTATAGTCATTATTTTTTTAAATGTTTAGGTATTTTTCTGTAATTTTTCATTCTTTGAAGATTTTTTATTTTTTTTGTAAATTTCTAAAATATTATTTTTTTTTGAATTTATAAACTATATTTTAAATGATCCTTTTAAATTTCATCTTTTATAATATTTTTTTTTCATTTTTAATGATTTTAGGTTTCAAATTTTATAATCTAGCTCCAATTAACAATCCTAACATCCAAAGCTTACAATCCAAGCTTTGAGAATTTTCCTTACAAGAGAAATAAATAGCAAACGCTTTTCATGCTCTCAATTGAGTTCTTAGTTGTTGGAGACCGCTGGGATTGAATTGAAGTTGTTGACGACAATTTTTCATACTGAACTTTCACTTCTAGACGCTTTGGTATTAGTACGTGAGTGTGCATATCGATACGTTTTTACTTATGAAAATAGTCGTTGAGATCACGTTAGGCTTCATGTATCGGTATGCCTTAGGGCGTATTAATAAGCTCCTCATTGGATCGATACGCTGGACCGATACGTTGCATGAAACCAGCCATTGAATTTTTGAAAACATATGGGATCAATATGTGTACACGTGTATTGGTACGACCCCAACCATGTCAATACACAAAGCCTATATCGGTACATGATTTTGGTTCTATGAAATTATTGTCGTTGAAATCATCATGAATAATCGATACAGGGTCTATCATATCGATACGAATGTACTGAAAACTTGAGTTTGGATACTTAAGAACATTGTAAACCCTTCAAAAACTTTTTTAAAATATCTTAAACTTATTTTTAAGTTGTTTAAACTTAAAATTATTTTGATTTTTTTTAATTTAATCCAAAACTAATTTTAATTATTATATTAAAACAAATATTTTGACAAATTACCAGATAATTAATCTGATCAATTTATAAATGATAGGTACCCAAGCAGTACATAAATCTGATATTTTGATTTAACTAATGATAGATTGATATTTTAAATTAAAATATTCATTTTTTATATATACAAAGACAAATATATCTCTTTTAATAGTCGAGTGACTACAATAAATTTTGAGCGCATTACATTTTACAAGAACCGAAGGTCAATGGTAGACTTTGACCGTAGATTATATATAATTCATCGATCTATATTCGAATTTTATGTTGCGGATTTTATTTGTTTTTCAAAATCAGATAAAACATAAAAGTCTCTTTATAATAATATCTATAATTATTTAATAGATTTTTTTTCTTTCTCAGATTGAATTAATACTTTGTTAATCTATAACACTAACAATGATTTAAAATAATATATAAAAGTGGTAAATGATACGTTAGCTATTATATATATAATAAATGTAGGGTCAACTAAAATTTAAATTAATTTAATGTGTTTAAATGTGTAATATTTTTAGTTTTTTAGTAAAAACTATTATTCTACTTTTAACATTGTTAAAAAAAATAAAGAAAACAAATGGACTTGTTTGAAAATCTATTGAGAAATTCAGTCTATTAAAAATTAATAATTTCAGTGATTTAATAAGCATGTTATTGCCAAAAGAAAAATATTTTAAGCATGTTTGATAATTTAAAATTAAAACGATTAGTTAGAATTTTTCAAAGAAAAACACGAAAAATATTAAGCAAATGTTTTTGTCACGCCTGAAAAGAGGTAAGGAATATTAATCTTAGAAAATAAGAGGTCTTAGGATATATAAACGGTGGCGCTGCACATCTTATCAAACTTGTCTTTTAAGAAGAGGATAATGACCCCGTGACAAGTGATACCAGAGCGACCCTTTGACTACCCGATTTCACGCCGAGCGCGCATGAGAAGGGTAGGTAGGATGAATAACCGTGATAAAAGGCCAATCACGAGAGCGAAAGCTCGTGACGAAGGCGTCACGAGTTTGAATGAAAAAGAATGTCACTCCTAAAAATAGGCAAGGAACATTAATCCCTTATCGGAAAGGAAAAGAGAGATCTTGGGATATATAAACGGTGGCGCTACACATTTTATTAGGAAGAGGATAATGAGCCATGACACTTTCCTACTTAGCACTCATGTTTATTTTCGGCAATTTTAAGTTTATATTTATTTAATTATATTATTCTTTAAAATTTACATTTATTAAATATTTTAAAAAGCACAAGTTTTATAATAAAGTGATTGAACGATTAATCTCAAATGATTAAGATTATCTTTTAAAATAAATACTATTATAATCACTTAACTAAAATAAAAAAATATTTTAATAATATTTAATATTTACTCATGAAAAATACCAAATATATTTCTAATTTAAATTTAACAACTGGTTTCAAATATTTTATTTTATATAATTTTTTTTTTCAATCGATCAAATAACAAAAACCTGAAATATTATATTATATTTATTCAGAAAAACCTCAAATATTATTATAGCAAAAAAGAACAGTTTCCTTTTGGGTTAAAACTTAAGACATTGAAATTGCATTAAATATAAAATAACAATACTACCCATATCATTTCTAATTTTCATGACGACCCTGAAGGTTAATTCTGTCCATTAACTAGAGGAATTGAAAAACCCTAGCTTTATTATCCCACTCTTTGCAACACCTCTCTTACAGAAAACCCTAGTCCCCTTTTTCTCATCCATCAAAGAGTAATCCCAAGAATGCCGCCCAAGTTCGACCCAACGCAAGTCGTCGATGTCTTCGTCCGCGTCACCGGCGGCGAAGTCGGAGCTGCAAGTTCCCTCGCGCCCAAGATCGGTCCACTGGGTCTCTCTCCCAAAAAGATCGGTGAAGATATCGCAAAAGAAACCGCCAAGGACTGGAAGGGTCTCCGTGTAACCGTCAAGCTCACCGTCCAGAACCGTCAGGCGAAGGTCACGGTCGTTCCGTCGGCTGCGGCTCTTGTTATCAAGGCGTTGAAGGAGCCCGAGAGGGACAGGAAGAAGACCAAGAACATCAAGCATAACGGGAACATCAGCCTTGATGATGTCATCGAGATCGCCAAAGTAATGAGGCCGAGGTCGATGGCTAAGGATTTGAGAGGGACGGTGAAGGAGATTCTGGGCACGTGCGTCTCTGTTGGGTGCACTGTTGACGGGAAAGACCCTAAGGATTTGCAGCAGGAAATCGATGATGGTGATGTCGATGTTCCTCTGGAGTAAGAATGCTGGTTTCCTTATTACTAATACTACTCTCCCGTTTTCTCATTTTAGTACTGTTAAATTTTAAGGTTATGGATAAATTTTGGATGTTTATTTTATCAGCTGGAAGTTGTGTTTTAAGTCAATTTAGACGATTTTAACTGTTATTGGATATTCAAATCGCTCTTGATCTGATATTTACATATGTTGTTTCTTTAAAGGTTTCTTTTTATATTGCCTATTGAGTGCAAAATGCATTTCCCGCTATTGTCCTGTTTGCAAGTAAGAAATGAATTGAAGTCTTGCATTTTGTTGAGCTTAACTACTGAGGTGTTTTAGGAAGTTGATCACATCAGTTGGCTGGTTATCAATTTTAAGGTACTGATTACTTTAGTTTAAAGTCGTACCTCGTATTCAATACCTTTATATGCCTTTTTGAGGGGTCCTATCCCTACATTTGCCTTTTGTGTTTTGCCCTCCAACCCCATATTCTAGCTCTATCAGGGCCTGATGCGTTTCCGTACTTTGAGACATATTGGGTTGGATATCTGGGACATGATTCAATTATATGTATACAAGTATGTGTAATCCCATGTTCACTTGATTTTTTATGACTTTTTATTTGTACATTTTCTAGTATTTAAAATTTATTTTATATTTTATGAATTTGTACCCTAAAATTTTGAAAATTACTGTTTCCATACCTGTATTTGTAGGTCTGTAAGTGCAATATAGGTCACCACTGTGCAATTTTTTTATATTCTGCTTCAAAATTGAGATATCTTCAAATGGTTGCATTTAATCACCATGACAAGATTTGGATGTTCAGTTTGCTTGATGTTTGTTTTTGTGAAGAATGCTAAATTTGTTGGTTTATGTTAGATAATTTGTACCATAAAAGAAGCATGTCTAGGATTAGAATTTTATTTGCAATATACCATTTACTTCTTTTTTTTTAAATTATTTTCTTTGAATTATTATGCATAAATTGATTGTTTTTATAACCCTTCTAGTTCCAACTTCTTACTTGGTTTTCACTCAGCTTTAATTTATTAATTTAAATGTTGCTTTCTCTCTTAGCCAGACCACAGTGTTGTAGGCTATAATAAAGAACTGATACAAAGTAGACAGGAACAAGAATGGAGATGGATTAGGTAGGAAAAGATGGAAATAGGCATTGTTAAGAGAAGAGGGAAAACTTTAGAAATTTCATTCAATAATCGGCATGAAAGAGGAATCCTGGCTCAATAGAGTTTTAACCCTCAAAACTAAAACTATATTGCATCTTACATCACAAAATATTAGACAATAATTAGTTTGTTAGTTGGATTAGTTAGGTTGTTTTAAGTTAATTTGGTTTTATTCATATAAGCTATAAGTGTCTAATATTTGTAAACTATAATGGTCAAGTGACTTTTCCATTATATTAAACTCTTTACAATAATACTCTTAGTTTTTTATACTTTTCTCTATTTTTCTCTTTCACATTCATCGATAGTAATCATCTTTGACATTAATGCTTTTTTTTTTCTTCACATGGTATCTGAGCCATTTATCTTGATGGTGTTATGATTTTGTTGTTGATCTTGCTAAATCTCTGTCACGCTTTTCTTTTTTACATATCTCTTGCTTCACCACTCAAATTTGATCATTGCTGAATCTTTCATTAAAGATTTGAGTAGTAGTCCAAAAAGAGTCTTAGTTGATGTTTTTCTTCTCTCCTTGTGTTAAAGCTCGATCACAAATTGAAACATTATTTGGTGAGGACTTAAGAATCCTTGAATAAATCTTCCACTTTTTACCAAATTGTAGTATTTGAGATATTGAATTCACAGGGATTGAGCTACCTATGTTGTAGAATAGTTCTGCACTTTGAAAATAAAAACACAAGTAATTTTGAGTGATGAATGATTTAATTGAAAATAAAAGAAAATTAAATAATTAAGAGAATAATAATGAAATAAGTAAAGATAGATAGTTTGTTTTGTAGAAGGAAATCCAGTTGCACTTATTATTCAGTTATTAACGCATGTGGTTGAACTGTTGCCTTGGTGGGTCTCATGAAGGGTTGCCTCAGTTGCCTTAACGGGGTTATACTTTGTCGATAACTCAACTTTTCATATAATTCGACAGAGCATCCAAAATTGTCTCTACCTTATCTCTAAGCTCGGAGAATTATTGAAATCCACGTTGTAATAACTCATTCCCCTAGTGCCCACATTACATTACAAATACACTCGACAGCCCATCAAACCAAATACTAAACCCATTATCAAATAATAAATCTGATCTATAAGCTAAGCCCAATTCATAAATAAACCTAAACAAATGCTAACCTTATCCAACAAACCCTAGTCATCGCCTTTCATCAGTGTGTCTGTCCATCTTTTGCGCATGGCCGTTACGCGCGGCGATTCGAATCATACGTAGCAGCTATGCGCTCACCTGATTGGTTCAAGTAGCTGGCCACAACCCACCGCCTCTCCACCACCCAAGTCACTTCGTACCTGCAAAATTCAAAGAAAAAACGTGATTAAGATCTTAAGAGGGAAGAAAATGCATAGATTTTTTATGTTTTCATTATAAGATCTTTGGGTATAAAGATCCATGAAAACAATGTAATTCCAGGGACGAAATCGAATAAAAAAGGTGATATTTGGAAACAAAATCCCAGAGCAAATACCATAATCCATATTTGAAAAAAAAACGAGAGTAATAGTGAAACATTCGAAACAAAAAAGAAAAGAAAATAGGAGATTGAAGAGCAAGTCGAATCAAAAAAGGAGATCGGAAACGTACAAAAAATAAAGGGAAAAAAAGGAGCGAGTTACTTATCTTTTATCTTAGATTTAGACTTGTAGAGATTGAATCTTGAAAAACCGACGTTAGATCTGAGATCCCCGTGTTAAATTGAGTAAAAAAGTGTCAACTTTTGATGTTTCGTCACCGGCGAACGGTAGTGTCGATGCCGACGAGCGGAGGCTGATGGCGGGGAAGGAAGACCGATCGAATACGCTTAGAGAGAACCAGAGAGCATTTGATTTTTTTGGGGTGAGATTATGATACAAATGAATATTTTTGTTATAAATGGGATATATATATATAGTATGTCAAAACGACGTTGTTTTGGCTTTGGTCTTCATAACTCTAAAACGACATCGTTTCATCACTTGAAGCCTCGGATTCGATCCAAAACCATACCCGATCCGCGCTGTTACCTGAGAAAAAGGATAATTACCAAGCGTGTTATTCCAGTTTCAGCATCCTTCAATTTTGAACCTCCAGTTTCGGTTTGCTTATAGTTTGGTCCTTGTTTTAATGTTTTTAGCATTATAATTTTAATTTTATTCGATTATGGTCATTAATCTTTGCTATTTTGACCCTATAATTTTGTTTTCTTGTAGATTGACCCTTATCATCATCATCATCATCATTATTATTATTATTATTATTATTATTCATTTTCATTATATTATTTTTATTAACTAATATTTTTATTTATTTTGTAGATTAATAATATATTTTAGGATCACACTTTTAAATTATATACTGAGTTTATAATTTCGATCATATGAAATATCTTGTAATCGATAGGTGTCGATTTCGGGCGTTGTGGGGGTATTCATCCTTCCTCACGCGTAAGAGACTCCCGGATCAACTTTGGTTCGTAGATTCAATTTTGGTGTTTTAATCGCATCGTAAAAAAATGATTAGTGGTGACTCTTCGGACCAATTTCGGTGATTACAGCTGGTGACTTCGTTGGTGATTTTTTCGAGAGTCGAGCTTAAAATCGATTACATTTTATTTAATAAATCGAAAATATAAATTTATTTTTTTATTTTATTTTTTGACCTTTTAAAATATTACTAATATATATTTTCTTAACTGAAGCTACAAGTGATTATAATAGTATTTGTTCTAGCATATAATTCTCACCATTTGACATTGATCGCTCAAATACTCTGTTGAGATTGCTGGTGCTCGAACCCGTGACCTTTAGGAACAACAACCGTTCCTTTAACCACTTGGGCTAGAAGGCTCATGCTATTTGCTAATATTTTAAATATTTTTTTAGGATCATCGTTTCATGAGCTCTCAACCCGGGCTTCATCCGACTAAGTGGAAGCATGAAAACGCTCCTTCATGAGGTTTCGTCTCCGTGTAAGATGATAAATTGCTTTTAGGATACTTTTTCTGTTGTCTTCGTGAGACTTACGTCTCCGCATAGACTTAGAGAAACATATCCCCTAAAATGTGCTTATAAACTTATATCCCCTAAAATGTGCTTATAAACTTCTGATGCTTTCAAGGAATAAACTTTTGTAACTATTTACCAAAGCTGCAATGTCGTTCTGATGCTTTGGTTCAATATTAGCGGAAGCTTCTCTGAGTTCCTGCAATGTTAAAACAACACATTACATGAAGGAAAGCTTTTCGAACTGAGATTCAATGGGGTTTTTTGAGGTTAGTACCTGTTCGTCGACTACGTTGATATCATTGAGTTTGCAAGCGGATTTTTTCCCCGGAACTGCCCACTTCTTTTGCCAGGAAATAGTTTCTCGAGAATCCGAATTCCTCTTCCTTTGGCTCGTTAAAATCCTTTTCTTCCGATTATCCGATCAAAAAGTAGAAATTGCTTGTCTTGTGAAATTAAATGTTGGCTAAATTATTGGTTCATTAGAATTTGTTAATCCATGGTGGAATTAGAATTATATGGGTTATTAAAATTAGGTTAAAAGAGGAATTAAATTGATAGGTTATTAAAATTATGTGAGTTAATTTTTAAAATTAGGGTCAAATTAGAATTAGTGTAGAACTTAGGAGCTAATTATATAATTATATTAATTTATATTAACTGACACATCATCAGCCGTTAAAAAATTAACGACATTGGACCAATTTGTTATAATTTTTAAATCGTTGGACCAATTTGTAACTTATGATAGTGGAGGGATACAAAAGATAATTGAGATATAGTCGGGGGACCATTTATGTAGTTTACCCTTGTTTTTTTGTATGTGCATGTGTTTCTCATTCTTAGGTTTTGATCAACATTTTGTTCTCCACGTATTTTTCTTCTTTTAGTTAGGTCTGTTATTTTCTTGTTACTTCTTATCTTTGGTTGCATCATGAGATTCTTAAAGTTCTCTTGTTAATTCTTTGGAGTTGAGGAATGGGCATTACTATAGCATTGTGGTTGAATTACTATGTGGATTAGTTATTGTTGATATATTTGTTGAGTGGTTTTCCTTTGGGTTGAAAATAATGAGATGGTTAACATGTTTTTTGTTCGATAAAATGCATATTTCATTCGTCTATGAGATTTGATCTATAATTTTTATTTGTGTAATTTAATGGCAGGAAAAAATATTATTGTTGAAGCAGACTCTATAAAATTAAAAAACTTAAAATAAAAATTTTACAGTAAATGTTAAGGTAATACTATTAATTTTCATACATGACAGTTTATTTATAAATTACAAAATGAACTAATGCTCTCCCAAACTTAAGGGGTGTATTGCCCTCAATGAATGAAAAAGATTGATAGAGAGAAAAAAACAGGGGATATAGGAAGAGAGACAAAAGAGAAAGAAAGTACTATCGCTCTTAAAATGTGGAGGATCCAAAGGAATCCTCGGAATCACTAGTGATAAGGAGCTTCCGGCAGCTCTTAGATGGCTACTGTGTTGTTGCCTTCAGCAGGCTGACAGATGGTTTCTTAGCATAGCAGGATGGTTGGACTCGAAGGGGTGTAGGGTCGTTGTTAACCTTTTCTTCGATATCAATGTTGATCGGGGAGATTACTGTTGTAAAACTTAAGGCTTTCCTCTTCTTGCCGGTTTGGATCGAAGCGAGGTAGTCCTTCACTACTTGTATGGGGGACTCCATGTTATATGAGGAACCGCTCCAATCTAAGGGATTAGAGTCCTCGGGTGTGACAAAGGTAGTAATTGACTTGGCAGGGGCAGTTGAAGGCTTCAGAGGCATGAAAAAGTCGATTGTGAAGTCAGGGAAGACAGTCAAGCAAGCTGGGAGTTCTTCGTTGATAGTGGCAATGACAACATTGTTGAAGTCCTGGATATAACTCATGAAGACTAGTGTCTTCGCTCCATGTGTTGCAATATCGCTAAGACTTCTTCTTCTAGAGTTATGTCCTCTACTGCCTCGACGGTGCTAGCCGGTTGAACTATTTCAGAGGAGGCTGTAGCGGCTGAGGGAATGTATGCTTAGGGGACCGCATCTGCTACTTGCATCCTCTTCATGTAAACGTCTCTGATCCAGCCCATCCTCTCTAGTTACGCTCGCAATTTAAAGATGAAGTTGTTTGACTCAAAACTTTGACAGCAATGCGTTGAAATTGAGGTGCACAATATCCATAATTAATCCACTATTCCACTACAAAAATATAAATAATAAGATACAATTTGTAAAGTATATATAAATAAATATTCATTATCTACTAAATTATAAATGTAAAATTCTATTTTTATTAGGATTAGTCTTCAAAATTGCAGCTTGATAATTTATAAATTTATTTAAAAATTAAAATATATAAATACATACCTCATTCATGAAAAGTATCTTCATTCGAAGAATTGACACCATATAAAAATTGTGAATTTAAATAATACCCTATATAAAATAAAATATAATAAATATTTAAAAATATATTGTAATTAAAAAATTAAAATTTAAGACGTACCAGCAGAATGCAAATTATTATGAAGTTGTCTGCTCGATCTTCGATCAATTATGTCTTAATATTTTTGATAATAACGATAATCTCTTTGAATCACCAATTTTGCTCTATCCATAGTTTCATAAATAAAGCCCATAGTTGGTTTTTCATCATCATCACATCCTTAACACTTTAACCAACGATTCTTGAATCTTTAGGACATCCAAAGCCTTTTTCCAAAACTGATTGGAGTCGATGATTTTCACCATGTCTAGTCCAGCCGGTCTTCTTGCATATGTGGACCTTTTTCATTCTGAAGAAGTCGCTATTTCTTTTAGTGCTTGTTTGTTTCTAACAATGCTTTCCAAAGCAATAAAATTAGTAGCAAATCTCATAATTCCAGGCCGCTAGAGTTCTACACCATTAGCATATCTTTTCATATAATCAATCGTCTATGTATGATTGTATATGAAAGAAAATATTTGTTTTGCTTGGTCTAAAACCTTCTTCACACTTGTTTTGTTACCGATTTCTTCCAAAATAAGATCCAAACAATGAGCAGAACATTTTGACCAATACAAGTGACTTTTCTTTTGCATTAATATTTGACCACCAACTTTGATTGCTGCTTCATTATCTTTAACAACTTGAACAATAAATTCTTCACCAATTTTATTCACCATTTCATCCATTATGCCAAAATAATACTCGGCAATACGAGAGGTAACATTACTAGCGTCAATTGATTTTTTAAAAATAGTACCTCTAGGACTATAGACTAAGAAATTAATTATATGTTGATTTCTAGTCCCTTTCCACCCATCACACATAATGGTCACAACACCTCTTTCTTTCCAGATAGGCTTAAAGTCATTCACCCATTCTTGTATTTCTTTATACTCTTCATCCAAATACACTCCTATCACCTCATAAACGGAAGGACCTTTAGTTGATTTTTCAATTTCAGCTACAACTTGAAGTACAGGCGGTAAAAATGGTGACTCTACAATTCTTGTAGGTAAAGCTTCATGCAATATCAACTTTAAAATTGCTTTACCAAACTTTGCTTTTGCATTTTTTAAAAAGCTCGTAGTGAGTTTAGGTTGCTTCGAACTTTTTGATCTTTCAAGAATCGGATCCATATTTGCTAATCTAACTTCAAGAGAGTTAAAATTAGTCCATTGATGTTCCCTTTCACTTCTTTCAGAATTATGAACACTGAATGATCTTCAGAATTGTTGAGTTCCAGAATTACTACCTCTTCCGAGTTCAAAACTTGAATCTTGACCCGTTCTTGTTCTTTGACGTTGCCTTTCTTCCCATTCATTTCTTGACCTTATGTTCTCACGTCTTGCAATAGTTAACTCCTCCTCCTCAGCATCACTATCACCATAATCTCCATGGTCTTTTAATCTTATTCTTTCCTCTAATTCTTCTTTCCTTCTTTGTCTCACAGCTTTATCTTTATGATATTCTTTAAGTTATTCAGCAACATTTTTTTCTAACTTCTACAGAAACATTTAAACATGGTGCTACATTTCTTTTTTTTTAAGCCAAATATTCTCTGAATCGTGTTATTCCTCCTTTGATAATTCTATCACAAAATTTACATCTGACATTATTACGAGAACCTTCAACAACTTCTCCCCATCTCCAACCGAAATCATCACTAGAAGTTGTGCTTTCTTTATTTTTTGAACGCGACATTTTTTCCTACAAATAAATAATTATTCATTATATGAGATCAAATTCGAATAAAGAACTCATTAAAAAATCCTAGTAAAATAACAATCATTTTCAAAAATTTAAATTTAAATAATTTATGTATATAATATATTTATATATTTAAAAAATTCAAACAGAAAATTTTGGAACAAATCATAAAAAGCTAAAAGTTGAAAACTAAGATGTAAGGTCAGGGTATAATATTAACTTGTTCGTTGTCAAAGTAGACACAAAAGTTGTATGTTTTTGTAAAAGTTGAAAACTAATCATATGTTATTAATACAGTGAAGCACAACAATTCAAGAGAAATCTAAGAAAATAGTTGAGAAAAGAAAAATAAATGGATCATGAATTTTCACCCACATAACCACTAATATAGTTTCATAAGCTTACCTAAAATGGTCGAAATTGAAATGAACTATAGAGTTTCCAAGTAAAGATTCAAGCTCACCAAGTAGCTCACTAATAAAGACGATAGTGTAGTGGTTCTTATCAAATATAATATTATATTTTTTAGCCATGTGTTATTCATTGTACTAAAAAAAATATTATTTTTTATTCTTTCACAACTAAAAACAAAAGTGTCCATATTATTTTCTCCACTTTATTGTTTGAACGTGAATTATAGTTTTTAGGCAATCTTAAGCAATCCTTATTGTACAAGTATTATTGTACTATGTTTTACTATTATTTTGTTTGAGTTGTATTATTTATTGTACTAGAATATTTATTTTCTTTTTCTATTGAATTGTAGTCTGGTGTTTGTATGGTGATTGTACTATGCACTGTTTTGTTTAAATTAGGTGTGGTGCAATGTAGTGAATCTTAATTGTACTAGTGCTTTGTATGTAGATATTTTCCATCTATTTTTTTCATTCAATTTTTTATTCTTTCAACACTAAGAAACAAAATTGTACATATTCTACTTTAATAATGATACATATTCTTTTTTTTATTGTTTTGTTTGAATGATACCACTAAAAATTTTTAATGAGTCTTTTCTTGCATTGCATTGCATTGTAGTATTTTTTATCATTATTTCACTATCCATTAATTT
The DNA here is from genome assembly GCA_035048815.1 of Abelmoschus esculentus. Lineage (NCBI taxonomy): Eukaryota > Viridiplantae > Streptophyta > Magnoliopsida > Malvales > Malvaceae > Abelmoschus > Abelmoschus esculentus. Next base: position 5,182,495 of record JAUCBN010000056.1, on the reverse strand, counting down.
ATTCGAATTAAGTGTAATATAGTGTGGTAAATCAATAAGATAATTGATAAGGTTCTTAAATCAATAAGATAAATATTTTATAATTTTTTATTTACGTTTTATAGATTAATAAGGTTTTTAAATCGATAATATAATTGATCTAACAATCAATGTTACTACATTGGTTTAGTTGATTATTAAATTTTTTAAAAATTTGAGTATTCTATTTATATAGTTTTATATTTTAAATCATTTGGGAGTTTATTGCGGTGTTGCGGCGCAATATATAGTATATTCCGGTGTTATGTAACGATTTTATAATGGAAAAATCGTGATGCGGTATTTAAATTGCGTTGCGCCAATATTGCGTCACGGTGACCTTCAAAAGGGTTACGATGCGGCTGCAACGTTGCATTGCGGACACAATTTAATACCATGCTCCTGCTCCTACAATAGACATTCCGTATTGTTCCTATTAACTAATGAAGGAAAAGGAGATTACAATATATATATATATATATATATATATATATATATATATATATATATATATATATATTCGAGCAATAAGAAGCAATGAGTAACTTTTACCAATCCACACTCTTGATGAGGTAACCAAAGAAACCAATATAGAAATTGTCTGTGGCATGAATTGAGAAACAAACAAGGTGTAAACAATAGTATACACAGACAAAGCTTGTTGTGCATTTAATCGGTGCAATCAAATATGAGTTATAAAGTTACCTAAAAAATTCATCCTTTAAATGGGCTGTGCATTGAGAAGCAAACTAGGTGTAAAAGATAAACGAGTGAGTGAAACAAGGGTATGTGTGTGAATAGAATACATAGACAAATTTGAGGGGGATGGACATTTCAGAGGCAATCGACTTTATTTTCTCGGCTGCTTATTTCATGTAGAAGACGACCATTTTATAACCTCATGAATGCACAACAGTTTCTAGTATAATAATGAACAGTAGCGTGCAACTTATTTCTATGCATTGTTTCCAATCCGACAGCAGGGAAATCAATGTGAAAAACTGTGTAAAACTAATAGAATATTTAATAATTCTATAACAATTTACATGACAGTAGAGTTAACTAATATATAGAATATTTACAGCAGCATAATATATCTTGGTTATAACTAAAATTTCCAGAAGAATAATAATATAGTATAACCAATGCTTCTGTTAGCTATACCCATACAATTTTGCTTATGTTAGTTAACCAAAATAATAATCCAATTTGACGGAAGAGGAAAAAAAAATGGTTACCTACTAGATACGTTCGCCGGTGGAGTTAACTGCGGTGGAGTAAATTGAGGACAAGGGGAGGGTTGCGAACGGACGATTCTGGTGGACAAACAACGCCGGTGGATGGACGAGACAACTACGAAGGATGGAATAGTCGAGTCTACAAGGGGACGAGAGAATTAGGGTTCTGAATGCTTCGATAATTTGGGGGGAATAGGGTGAATTCAAAACGAGGGTGATTTTAATGTTTTAGGAATATCAGAATATCAATATTACGGCGTTTGTATAACAAACGCCACAAATATAAATATTATTACGGCGTTCCAAATTAACATACCTCTTACGACATGCTTATAGAAAACGCCACTGATAAACACTTTTTGCAACGTTTTTGTTTAAGCGTCACTATGTATAACATATATAGTGGCTTTTATTCTGAAAATATCGCTATTATCGCCGCGAAAAACCCTCTGATATAGTTGTTGGTCAAAATGTCCCCCTATGCAGATAAAAATTGTTAACTAACTAACGATAAATAGTTTGAAATAACATAATAAATCTATATAGTAGTACATACTAACATGAGAAAATTATATAGATAAATATTTTAACTTGAAAGAATATCAAGTCAACCAAAAGAATAATTTTATAAAATGTAAAATTATTTTTTTAGTGATGTGTCATTCTATTAAATATCTTTTATATTGTATGATTAATATTTCTGTTATTTTTTAAAGAATATAAGTTCACTTTAAATAAGTATGATTTATTTTAAAATATCTTTTATATTGTATGTTTAATATTTCTGTTATTAAAGTTTGTTATTTATAAAAAGTTCGATAAATGAATTACAGAAAATAAAGGAGATTATTGACGTGTACTCTACTTCTTCTGGGCAACATATCAATATGGATAAATCACGTATTTATTTTAGTCTTTTGACTCCTCAGGCAAGTCGAGATGCAATGTTACAAGTGTTCCCAATAACGGTGGTGGATGACCCTGGAATTTATCTTGGTATACCTTTTATTGTCGGCCAGAATAAGTCTTTAAAGTTCGGTTTCTTAGGCCGGAATAAGTCTTTAAAGTTCGGTTTCTTAGTTGACCGGGTAAATAAGAGAGTCCGAGGACGGACTAAGAACCTTTTATCTTTTAGTGGGCGTGAAGTCTTTCTTAAAGCGGTTGCACAAGCCTTGCCAACATACATAATGACCAGCTATTTGCTATCGGATCACATTATTTCACAGATTGTGCAAGTGATGCGGAATTATTGGTGGTCAGGTAAAAGTTCTAAACGAGGATGGCCAATGATTGCTTGGAAGACAATGTGTACCCCTAAGTGAATGGGGGGTTGGATTTTCGTGATCTTCACCAATTCAATCTTGCTTTGTTGGGTAAACATGTTTGGAGATTTATGACTGACCCTAATGCTTTGGTGTCACGTGTCTTTTCTTCTAAGTATTTTGCAGAAAAAGATATTTTCAATGCAAGCCTGGGTGATCGCCCATCATTTGCTTGGAGATCTATTTATATAACGATGAATCATATTCGGGAGGGCTTCTTTTGGCAGGTGGGTATTGATAGTGTCACACCAATGCTTCATGCAAGATGGGGAGGTGGTCAACGGGTACAACTCATAGATGATTATCTTGATGGTCAACTGGAACCAATACGATGTGGAGAGTTTATGATTGCAGGCCAGAACGCTTGGGATGTAAGGAAAGTTCGTCATGTTTTTAGACAACCTGATGCAGATAATATTTTGAAATGCCCCATTGTAAATCAGAGAAGAGATACTCTTATCTGGAGAAATCATTCGAGTGGTTTATATTCGACACGCTCTGGATACTTATGGTTGATGAAACGCTTCCATTCAAACGAAACACCATCAAAATTATGGGTCATTCTAACTAAGCTACGTGTCCTACCGAAGATACATATTTTTATTTGGCGAGTGGCACATGAAGCTATCTCGATTCGGGGTCGTATGGGTACTACATCTTTTGATGATGGATTATGTCCTATGTGTAGGAGGCAGCGAGAGATAGTTGTCCATGCTCTACGTGATTGTACGAAAGTTCAGAATATACATCGATTGTTCGGTCTACCTGGATGATTATTAGCTGATACTTCAACAAGTTTGGCATGGCTAGAACATGCAGAAAAAATCGTTCCAAATGAAATGTTTACCGGATTGGTTGTTTTACTTTGGAACATTTGAAACAGACGAAATGTCTATGTACATGAGCAGATTCTTCAACCAGAATTTCTTATTGTTGAAAATGCAAAGAATATATGGATGTTTGTCGGGGGATAAAACACAATATTTTAACATCAAGAGGAGCTTATGATCGTTGGAGGAAACCGAAATCTGGATGTATTAAAATCAATGTGAACGGAATGTACTAGAAAGATTCGGATGTGGGTGCAATTGGAATTCTTGCTCGGGACCAACATGGTTTAGTATTGGCGGGTTGTGCTAGAGTATTTTATGAGGCGGGTTCAGCAGAGACGATGGAATGTCACGCCTTTATATGCAGCATGTTTGTTTGCCTTGGATCATGGATGGGAAAAGGTGACAATTGAAGGAGATGCAGCTAATGTGGTGAATTACCTAAGATACGATGTGGATGGAAGATCTTGGTTGGCAATCAGATTGGCAGAGGCAAAGGACCTTATCAGGGATGACAACATAATCCGAATTCGATCCGAATCCGATTCGATTCGAACAAAAAAATTCGATCCAAATCCGAATAAAAAATGTCCGAATCCGAATCCAAAAATAATGTCCGAGTCCTAATAGGAGATGGATCGGATATGGATATTGTCATGATCCGATCCGAATTCAATCCGAATCCATATCCGATATAAATTCGATCCATATATAAACCCAAATAAAAATATTTAAAATTTTTATATTTAAAAAGTTTGAGTTGTTACTTTAATTTGTTTTATATTAAATTATAATATTTGTTGAGATTTGTTTGTGCTATAAATTTAAAATATTTGTTTGATAAAACATATTTTTTTATTTAAAGATATTTATTTAAGTTATTACTCTAAAAAATAATTGGGTTTGGACTTTTGGATTTGGATTTTAGATATTTTATTAGATTGGATTTGGATTTATGTAAATGGATTTGGATTCGGACTTGGATTTCTTCGAAAGTCCGATTATTAATTGGATTGGACTTGGATTTTATAAAGTCCGATCCAAGTCCGATCCATTGCCATCCCTAAACCTTATACATCGGCATCATCATCTATCTATCGAGTTTATCCCTCGTCTAGCAAATTTTGCAGCTCATGAATTGACACATAAGGCATTTATAGATCGTTCATGTATTTCTTTTGATTCTAATTGTCTTTGATATATTGAACAAATTGTAAATAATGATGCAATTAATGAATAACTTTAATGGGTACTCCTTTTCCCCTTAGGGTCAACAACTTTTATTGTTGACCGTAGAGGGTTTTTTTAAAGAGGCCCTTTATTTTTTAAAAAAAAAATAATATTTCTGTTATTATCTTTAATTATATATTTTTAACCACTTAATTATCCGAGAATCTCGTATCCTATCTTTCGAAGAATATGTCTTTCAAAGTACTTATTTGATAAGTCAAACTCAGTGTTTGACTCGATTCCGCACTCTCAATACGTGCGTCTGACGCGTACACAAACTAAACTTCCGTTTCTCGAGACCTAACACGGTTTTGCTCACTTTCTTCATATAAGCCTCCTTACACAGTTTCTCTCGTTTTGAAAACTCACAAATTTTCACCATCGATTCTCAACTGCATTGTTCTGAAATATTTCACAAGATCTATTGAAATGACAAAACCTTGTTTCGTCACCATTGCTCTATTTGTACTTCTTGAACTCGCCTTCGCTGCCGATTCACCCGAGCCTTCACTCGGAGTGGACTTGCCGCCGCATCTCGCGCCCACTCCGGTGCCCGAATATCCAGACTCTCCACCAGAAATCTCACCGGCTTTGGATGCTTCCCCTCCGGCGCCATTGGCTCCATCTCCATCAGATCTGAGACATGGAAGTTCACTTTCGCCGGCGAGTTCTCCTTCTCCTTCACCAAATGAGGTCAGCGATATCAACCACAGCAACATCAATGCAGACGTAGGCAAAGAGAATACCGGTGGTGGAGGAGGAATGAGCAGCGGGAAAAAAGCGGGAATCGTGGTTGCCGTGGTGGTCGCAGCGTGCTTGGTTGGTGTCGGTGGATTGGTTTACAAGAAGAGGCAAGATAATATCAGGAGATCTCAGTATGGATTCGCCGCCAGAGCAGAACTTCTCTGAATCAGAAGACCCATCTGAGATTATACAGATTAAACCAAACAAGATCAGAAGAGGTTATATTCAAATTTAGCTTTACTTGCATTTGATTTTAGTTTGTTTTTATGATTAGTCCACGAACTTCACATTTATTATTTTATAGATAAAACTGCCCAAATGATTATTTTTGTTTTAACCTTTTGTTTATTAGTATGGGTTTTTTTAAACAATGATTATTAGTAATTAAATATAGTTAGTTATCACCTTAGTAAAATAATTAATTTTAATTTAATCTCTTTATTTTATATGATATTATATTAATTTAGTTATAAAATTTAGATAAAGTATTAGTTTATTTTTTTTATTTATATAAAATATTAATTTATTTTTTTGTCTCTTAGTAATAATTGGACTGTAATCCGTTTGTTTCTCAAATCTTGTCTCAATAATTGAAGGTGTTTGTTTTTTTTTGTTTATCTATATATTTAGCGTAAGTTTTGCTTATAATTCATAGTTCATGACAACTGTCTCTTGTTCATGCTTCGTCTTTAATGGTCGAGGGATAAAGTTAATTGCAGGTAACCTGTTATATATGATTGAAAGGGTTTTTAATGTGACATGGGTCCAATGTTGAATTTTGCCTTACATATTACACTATATTTAATTTTAATAGATAAATATTTTAATAAAAATGTTTTATATATTTGAGATTTTTAAGTAATATCAAATTATTTATTATTTGAATCAATTATATTATTTGTATGTGTTGTTAAAAAATTCTTTTTGTCTTTTAAATTTATTTAAAAAATGTTAAATTATTGTAGTTATATCTATTTTTCATGTAAGAAAGCAATGCTTGCATCTTGAAGCATTTTAATGGGAAAAAATGGGTTTGATAATGTATTTGGAAACCTTTTTTTTCGATGTATGACATATGTTACATTATTTTTTTTAATTTATGAAATTTGTTACAATACAGTTAAAGTCAAATTATTTGTAGGCCAACTTAAAATAATATTTAAAAATAATGTCATTAGGCACATCTTTCGATATTATTTAATTTTTTCTGATGGACGAATTAAATATATTTTTATAGAAGGGGTCAAAATATATATATTAAAATAAATTGATTTGCGGGGACCAAATAACATTTTTTATACAATAAATTATATTTATAAACATTTTACAATATATAATATATAAAAACAATAATTAAGGGGATTGAACCCAAAAACCACAATGTTCAGTCACCGGTTCTTTGGAGTCGAAGACAAAATTCATACTGTTTTTGTATTTCTCATCCTCCATCCCTGTAGTAAGTTGAAAGAAGTCTTTAGTATATTACCTCCTTGCTGCATGCTCAGATAAATGCCTCATGAATTATGATACGTATGCTTATGTTGTCTATCAACCTTTTAAGAGCAAACCACTGGTTATACTACAATGAATACTGTTATCTACTGGTGGAAGATCCCTCAGTATGATTGAGTCCACCGTCGCCAACTCCTCCATCGACATATTACAAAGCAGTTGAGATGAAAGCCCACATAGTTTAACCAGTTGTATGGAGTAAATGGATCAAGAGTAGACCTTAAGAGTGTGTTTGGTTTATGAAATATAACATTACCTTTGGGAATAATATTTCCGGAATATAACATTACTTGATATATTACTAGGAATGTAATATTACCTTGTTTGGTTTGTTTGGTAGGAATATAAGATTATAATGTTTGGTTGATAAAATATAAAAGCATTTAAACACATATTTTACTAAATTGCCCTTGTATACAATTTCAGAGCATCTGAAAACTTGAATGAGATGCGCAAGAAATTCAAAATTTTTAAGATTTTGTAAGAAATCCAGATTCTTTTCACCATGAATGTGATGTAAAAGAATCATAAAACGTTGAAGGTTTCAAATACCGTAGCACAATTGACAACAAAAATATACAAAAATGTTGAAGAGTTGCAGCGACAAGAAGAAATCTAAGAGAAGAAGAAGAGAGAAACACCCATTATTATCAATTAAAAAATTTAAACTCTAAATTTGAAGAAGAAGAGAGAAACACCCATTATTATCAATTAAAAAATTTAAACTCTAAATTTGAAGAAGAAGAGAGAAACACCCATCATTGTCAATTAAAAAAAATTTAAACTCTAAATTTGAAGAAGATAAGAGAAACACCCATCATTGTCAATTAAAAAAATTTAAACTCTAAATTTGAAGAAGATGAGAGAAACACCCATCATTATCAATTAAAAAATTTAATAATAATCGAAAAAAATAATTCTTAGAAAATATACAGAATTGAATTACAAGAAGAAAAACCCAATAAAAATAAATCAAGAACATTTGATACAGAGATCTACATTGAAAGAACAAAATCACAAGGATAATTTTGTCTGAAATGCCAGGAATTGAGTAATACCAAAGAGAACGGTAGGATTGACATTCCTAAGATTTTAATCAAAACACGCTACTGTTGGGAGTGTTATATTAGATTTTAACGGGAATAACTTTAATCCAAACATGGGTATTGTATTCTGGAAAAAACCATTCCGCCCGGTAATAACTTTTTCCACCATCCAAACATACCGTAAATGGCATGCCAAGTCCAACAACCAGCTTTGCTGCAAGTGCCTTGTATAAGAGTTCTGGCGGTGGAATTACTGAAAATCTCCACCATCTCAATCAAAGAATCTAGTGTGAATATGTAGGGAAACAGACATAAGAACTGAGCCATCGAGATGCAAGACTCCTCTATAGTCCACCTCTGAACAGTTCAGGGTACAGAATCAGCTAACACCATGATACTGTGAAATTGGCAGTTACCAGATCGGCACTGAAAATCAAAATAATGTCTGTGATGTTCCTCAAATGGTGCTTGGTTGAAAATTCAAGTTACATACAAGGTCTCTGAAAATCATGGTCATAAAACATGGCTAAGTAATCAAAATTTCTTAAGTCCTACCGCGGCTCAATCTCTAAACTAACACCATTATAGTAAATTCTTCGTCTTCAATATACAGTGAGCTTAATAAAATATATATTTAAAAAATTATATTTTACCTTAAGTAACAGATAATTAGTAATTCCATGCACTGCGAGTTTCATTTATTTATTTTATATAAGTACGAACTAACTTTGATATTAAGCTTCATGAATAGCAAAAGAGGATGTTGACATTAGTTATATATTTTAACTTTGAAATCAATGTAGGATTCTTGTAGCTAAAGCGTTTTCTACTATATTTTAACTACAAGAATCTCACATTAACAAGAAACAAAGGTTTATACTTTAGCTAGACCTATATGTAGCTAATGTCAATATATTTTTCTGGAAATTCATGGAGATAACTTTAAATTTTAAATTTTAGCTCTTAATAGTTTTTTTTGTTTTTGTTTTTGTTTTTGTTTTATGTTCGTTCTTCAATACATTGAAGATGCAAAGTTGTTTTCTAGTAGTTTATTTATTTTTTCCTTTAATAAAAAATTTTGATTAAAAAAATACACAAAACTCGCCATGCATACACGGGTGAGTTTCAATTAGGATATACTAATCATTTGTTAACTAATTAAATAAATTAAAATAAAAAAAAACTTTTTAGAACTTTCTATGTGCATGTACGAGGAGTTTATTGTAATAGTGTTAGTCTCGAAAATATAAAATTTTAGATGCTAATTTAGAAAACTTAGGATGTATGTAGTAAAGGATGTATGCAACCCCCTAGGGGAGTCCCTGCATCTCCATCTTTTTAGAAACGCACTTAATCTGGCGTAAGTTTCTTCCTTAATTTTTTAAAATTCAAAGCGTAAAGGTAAAAAATTATTTTTACATACATATTTTAGAAAAAAAATATTTTGAACCTCGATTTTTTAATTTTTAAATCTGTCTAGATGTAAGGATTTTATTTTGGTGTTTCAACCCCCTACCATCCCTCGATGAAGTTTGGCAACTTTCATACCAAGGTTAACCATCCTTCTGCACGAATTTATCTCTTCCTTGGGGGACTCAGTTATTGAAACTCTAATTGTAGTGGATAATCCCATGCATGAACGTACAATTCAACCACATGCAGATGTCACGGTCCGTGTATCGTAACAACGCGGGACCGAGTGAGATGCTTTCTTGTTGTGCCTAACTCTTGAAAGCGGGATAGCATTAAGGGTGTAGTACGTACCGAGTAGCCGACCTATCTTCAGATGGGCGTGCTGATCGCGCACCACACTGGTCGGGAGCTGTCCCCGCTTCCCTGATGAGCCCCATGGGAGGGCGAAACCAGTAAGCATCGAGATGGTTAAGGCTTAACCTCGGGTATGTGAGGGACCTGAGGTGCCGCACGGGGTGGTTGTCCCTGCGTCAAAACTCTGACCCCGTGACAGATGCTATCAGAGCGTGGCCGTGTGCTAGTTGTTGAGTTTGCCAAGCGCCCTATGTGCTGCGGAGCGAGTCGTGTGGACGAGCAAGTAAATCTCGCACCCTAATGAGAAGGGGGTGTTCGCAAGTGGGTCCTCTAGAAAGAGATTGAGATGAGGACGGGTAGGCAGGAAGCCGCAGCGAAAGTTCTCCGGATGGTCGAGCTGCAATGTGACACCTTGAGAAATGAAATGGTTGCAAGTAGACCTTTGCCCAACATCGGAGGGCGGCCTCAGTTAGAGGGCGAGTTGAGGGAGAATTGTACACTAGTTCCTGGCTAATATAAAGAAGGGAAAGAGTTTCCTCCCCATGCACGATGGCGTGCATGAATCAGGTGGGGGAGATTATCACGGTCCGTGTATCGTAACAACGCGGGACCGAGCGAGATGCTTTCTGGTTGTGCTTAACTCTTGGAAGCGGGATAGCATTAAGGGTGTAGTACGTGCCGAGCAGCCGACCTATCTTCGGATGGGCGTGCTGATCGCGCACCACATTGGTCGGGAGCTGTCCCCGCTTCCCTGATGAGCCCATGGGAGGGCGAAACCAGTAAGCATCGAGATGGTTAAGGCTTAACCTCGGGTATGTGAGGGACCTGAGGTGCCGCATGGGGTGGTTGTCCCTGCGTCAAAACTCTGACCCCGTGACACAGACGGTAAGCTGAACCATGACGACTGGATTGCTTGCTTTTAATGAAAAGATAAAATTATGATAGTCCAACTTTTTATATATCACGACAAACTCGAATGCAGATTCAAGTAGTTTTAAGGAAAATCAATTAATTGGATGCATAGGATGAGAAAAAGCAGTTGAAAGGTGTAATATCCCGAATTTAAGTTTAATTACTTGATAGAAAAGTAACTATAATTAATAGTTGGAATCAATTTTAAATTAATTTAGAATTAATTAATTTAATAATTAAATTAAATGAATTATAAGATATTAAAAAAATTGAAACAAGGAAGGTTTAATTATCCAATTAAAGAACTAATTTAAAACAAATAAAAGAAAGGGAGGCTTGTATGTAATTTCAAAAAATTGAAAAGGAAGGTTTAATTATCCAATTCCTTCGATATGGCATTTGGAATTGTCACCGAAGGTTACTCCTCCTCCATTTTTTGTCTTGAAATCCAAGAATCTACTCTTGTCACCGGTCATGTGTCTTGAGCATCCACTATCAAGGTACCATGTATTAGCACTTGTAGTCATAGCCTTGTACCAATGTTCGCCTACAAACATGGAATTAATCTTTTGATATGATCCCGGTTACGTGAGTATCCGAAATTCATTAGTTGCCTGATCGTAAACATAATAAGTAGTTCATAACGTGATGAAATGAATTCAAATGGGTTCTTGATGGAGTTGATATGATTACGGAAGCTAATTTAGCAATTTAATTAGAATGTAATGAGATGAATGGAAGATGATGGTGAAAGAATATGTTTAAATGGGGAAAGGTAATGATGATAAGTAATCAGGAAAGAACCGACACTATAGACAATGTCGACCCAAATCCTATTAGATTTTAGAGGAACGAGGAAGGAACCAACACTATATAAAAGTGAAGACCCGTTTCCTATAATGTTTATAAACGAAAGACCGTGACCATCTAGTTAGAAAACTAGGAACCTTGGTATATGAAAATAAGGAGTGACGCCAGGAAGAAAATTCCTTGATAAGTCGGATAAGTTCAATGAAGAACAATGAGATAAAACTCTCACACAAAATTGTATTAGAATCAAAGTTGTTCTTTTACAAATGAAATGCTAGGGACTATATATAGAAAAACAAAATAAAAAGTCTAACAAAGAAACATGGCAATGATGGAAAGATATTAAGGCTTGTGTTCTTCCATCTCCTTTGGTATCTGAATAGCTTTATAGAATATGTAGGATGAATGTGGACAACACTAGGATAAATGTAGACATCCATTTTTCTAAGGGAGAGTGTCTCATTGAATTCCATGCTCATCTACAAGTCATTTATCCTCCTTAAATGTCATAATGGTATGAATAAATAAGCTTTTCAATATGTGTCTTATTGTAGAATTTGAATAGTCTCACAAAATGGATGATAAGAAGTCCTTGAATGCTTTGTTTGTATGCATAAAGATGTCATTAAATTGCTTGTCTCTCTTTCTGAATATGAAAAGTCTCTCTTTGGTTCAAGCTCATCCTTGCATGCATTTCCTGTAATAAAATTTCAGCTTGCTCTGTCTTCGGTAAAATGACCATATCTCAAGCTCCCGATATTGGATCAATGTGATTCAAAGTGCGTTGGAAAGATAAGAAATAGGGGAACAAGTTTTAAGAACGCTTAAAAACTCATTTCGGCCTAGATTCAACTCAAATATGACGATCAAGTTGACTGAATATACAAGACTCCTTAAATTCCCTCTTTAAGTATTGTTTTAATCCATGTCTTTACTCTCACTTGATTTCTTGAATCCCAAAAGACTTAAAACATGTATTTATTCAGCCTTAATGCACCTTGAAGATCTTCGATGATGGTGGAGGTTCTTCCTTCGGGTTGAAATACACCTTCATAAATCTGACCTTAGTTTGAACATCCAAGATTATGGAAGAATAAGCTTCTTGAAGCTTATCAAATGTAAACAATTTGCCTTGATCAAACGGTCTCTGAAAGGTTGCAGAAAATAATGTAAGGATCGTATTCATGCTCACATCAGCTTTGATTTTTGGTACCCAAATTTGTATGGATCTGTAATCACTAATTTTATTCGGGGTCTTCGACCCAGTTTTAATTTTTATTTTAATTTTGAATAACGGGTTTAGGTTTAATATGTATAAACCAAATCAAAAAATTTTTATAAAGGGAAATATATTCATATATAAATATACCTTATACTTTAAAAATCCAAAAATATTATATAACATATTTAATTATTTCTTTCATTTTAATTTCCGGTTATTTTTCTTATTATTTATATTACTTTATTTGTTATTTTATAGTTTTATTATTATATAAATTAAATAAACATTTTAATAAAAAATCCAAATTAAAAATCAACCCACGTATTTAAATAAATAATAAACCCAAATAAAATGATAAACTCAATTCATTAATAAAAATTATAATTTTTAAGCCTAGGTTTATTAATAAAATAATAAACTCAAATATTGTGGGTTTAAAAACACCTAAACTATTCAAATATGTGGTTTGGACTTTGTAATAGTCCATAATTTACAACCCAAAAGAAATTAATTACAAGCCTATATATATTACATGTCCCGTTACAAAGCCCAAACCCTTATCCCGGTTAATAAAAAAAACTAGACTAATCCATTCTTTCATCTGCGCAGCCGGTTGTGAGTCGTTAGATCAGATCTATGATCTAACGGCTAAGATCAAAAGGAAGAATCTTCCAGATCCTAACGCGCCCATGCGTTGATGTTCTGACTGTCACCACGTGCGCGTCATACACCCGCGCGCCACTTTGACTCTCAGATCTAGCCATTCAGCTTCCTCAATTGCCGACAACCACATCCGATATCCTTTCTCCGTCCATGAATCATGAAAACAAATAAATAACATGTCAGATACAAAAATTTCAGCAGTTATTCATGCAAATACAGAGAATCTCGAAAACAAAATTACAACAGAAGGACAATACATATTCAACCAATTTTAGAGGCAATAATATAAATTTCAAAATACAACCATTGAGAATTTTCACTTACTTTTCTTAATTTTCTATAATATTCGGTTATAAAAAATGAACAAGCATTAAAATGAGGGACTTTTTTCCCGGTCTAAATCAATACAAGAACGAATTTTAGAGGTATAATGTCGCGTGTCAAAAGTGCGCGTTTAGTGCAAGTGGACACATCGCAAGTAATAAGTGATAAGTATTTTATCGAGTTATCGTCTCCTCAGGGACCGGTATACTTAATATGCTTTCTTCACCTTCTTGTTCTGTAGAAAAAGTAAAGAACACAAGTGAGTTGATTTGATTTATCGAAACTAAAATAACTAAATAAAAATAAAGGATTGAAATAGTAGAGAGAGATGGTCTAGGATCCAGTTGCGTCGTATTGTGGATTTGATTGACTTGTCTCTTTCCAATGCAATCGTATATCACTGCCTCGACAGCACTGCAATTTACTGCCTTAGCAGCGACAATACTGTCTGCCGCGGCAATCCCTTGCTCGTGGGCAGACTTTACCAAAGTTCGGCAAAGTGTCCTTGGATGACTCCGCTTATCCCTAAGTCAGAGTGCTGTTGATGACTAATCCTTGATGATACCTCCCAGCGTAAACCAAGTATACTCACCAACCAATCTCACACTTCTTTTAGCCACTGAAACTCTTAACCTATCCTTAGGTCGAGTTAGTATTTCGCGATTGAAACACCATACTTACCCCTTTCGTGAATCTAACTCTCCCGAGCTTAGATAAATGGATGATTCACAATATCCTCTCCCGATCTCAATTGTGAAAACAAGGAATAACAAAGGATAAGCAAACCTTGATAACTTTATTGCATTGAATCAAAGACAAGGTACAATCTCCTCTCACAAATACTCGACAACCTTCACCTAATCCCTAAGAAGGTTTAGAACATAGTGGAGAGGAAAGAAACAAGAATAGAAATCGGCTCTCTCCCTAGGTATTCCGTCTATTGTACATTGGGTAGCTAGGTCTTTATATAGGCTAGACCTAGGGCAAACCTTTCCTAAGTAGAATACAACTTGGAGTAGGGAATAAGTCAAGTACATAATTAAATATATTTCCAAGTTTGCTTCGGCTAAGGAGGCTTTCCCGCGTGGTCTTCCTTTGGGCTTTTCCTTGTGCTAGCCAGCTCCGATCCATGGGCTTCAAGTCCAGACACGTTCCTTGGATTTTTATCTTTCCATCGCCTATAGTCTTGCTTCTTGTTTTTCTGTTGCTGCCTCGGCATCAGGTCCTACCTCGGCCTTGTCGCTGCCGCGGTACTGGTTCTCCTGCACAGATATGAAAACGCAGTAAAACGTGCCTTTTTCTGTAAATATTATCTATATGAGTATAACTTCTAAATATATCGTATTAAGCACATGCATTGGTCCAAGTGGGTGTATATTTGATGATTAATGCCCATAAAAGGAGTAAAAAGTGATAGTGTGTTGAGCACTTATCACACCCCCAAACTCGAACTATTGCTTGTCCTCAAGCAATGCAAACCATCAATTTGCCGAACTAAACTCTCTCTTGGTCTTACATGTCCATCTATTCTCCCCACCATAACTAGGCCTATTCTTAAGCCTTAACCATTCGGTTACCCAAGGGTTTACCTAGAAACAAACTATAAGAATTGTGAGTGTGTGCGTTTTTGTGGACAAGTTGATTAAAGGCTTTCTTAGATAAACTCTAAGTTCAAGACAAATAGACATTGGTTAAGTGTTCTCTTCTTTTTCAAACCCCAAATCTTGAGCCGGTTTCGGGCACCTCAAGGACTTGTGTTTTTCTTTTCACTAAATTTCTTCTTTTTGATATTCCTTAAAACATACTAGAGCCAATTTTGGGCACCTCTAACATGAAAAAGAGACTTTCTAGAGCCGGTGGTTGGCACCTCTAGTTACTTTCCAAAAATCTAAGTCTTTATCACCTAAGTTCATTAAAAGAATTCCTATATTCCTTAAAAGAATTCCTTGGTGAAGGCGATGGTTATGTCTTTGCTTGTCGGGGCGGTTGGACTCGAGTGGGTGGTGTCCGTTGCATTGGGGCTTCTACCTCCTCTCCTTCTTCTACATCAGCCATCTCTTCGGTGAACATTACGTCCGTTCCTCCTCCCATTGCTGTTTCTCCTCCGGTGTGGTGTGTACTTTGGCCGGCGACAGTGGAGCTTTAGTGCACATAGACATCTATCTCGGTGGATAGACTGCCCATGATAATTGGCGATCTGGGTGGAGTGCTGAAAACGACCCTTTGCTTGGATGGCCTTCTGCTGACAGACAAGGCCGCGGCAGAATCTACCGCCCTAGATGTGCCGGCAGCCTGGTATTGGGGCTGAGGGTCCGCATGGAAGAATGGCCTTGGTCCTCCCAGGGCTGGTGTAGTCTCGGTGTAAGGGGCGGCTGTAACGAACATGTTGCTGGGAAACTCCGGGAATTGTACTCCTTGGTCCGGGAAGGCGTGCAACATCATCTGGGCTAGAGTGCCATTGAAATCCCTTTGGTACTCCATGTACCTTTGTTGTCGAAGATCCATTGCTGCCATCCGTTGCAAGATCTATTGGTACGGGTCTGCTGCGGCAGAGGTGTGGGCAGTACCAGGCATGTCTGCCGTGTACTGGGCCCCGGCAGTAGTATCGACAGTGAATTGCTGCGGCGTTGCTTGGACAGGCTCTGCTTGTGTGATCTGCATGACTTTGTGACAGAAATCCCTGGTCCATCCTCGTCGTGAGGGCGTGTATTCGTCCTTTTCTTCAATGGGTACATCTGCAGAAACACATAAACCAGTAATCAAGCAAGGGAAATACAATGGTCCCCTATCTTTCTTACCGCACTCGTGAATTTCCCTTAGGATAATCTCGCCAACATTGATGGTCCTCTTGTTGATGATGGATTGGATAAGCACCATTCTCTTGCGATCCGCCGTGCTATTGTGTGATGTTGGGATGAGGCGTCGTTTGACGAAGGTATTCCACATCTTGGCCTCCGGCTTTAGACTTTGTCTTGTTACAGATCCTCGATGGGTACCGGTTTCCCATGGGGTGTTCCCGTAACAAAGATCGTCTTTAATGAGTTCATAGTCTTCGGCAGTGATATCTTCCAAGAATTCGGCAAGGATATCACTGTCTGGGGTGAGGCCGTAAAAGTTGTTAATTGTTTCGGCATCGAGCTGGACTGGTCTGCCGCGGCAGTGAACGAATAGGGAGTCTTTGCTGGGCCCATGAGCGTAGAACTCCCGCACGCGATCGTGGCGTTCGCCTGGGCAGGTTGCAGACAGAAAATTTCCCAATTTTGGTACTTAATTCTGTCATATAGGTAGTGCTCAATGCCGTAGTTCTCTTCGTCTGCATGCTTGAAACCTTGCTCTTCCCAAAGTTGCCTAGCGATGAAAGATCGGTTGAATCGATCTTCAACGTTGGCTGGGGTGAATCTTTTGTATGTTGCCATCAAGATAGAGAGATATGAGTTCTTGGAGCTTTTTCTTGAAGAGGATCTAGAGATTTTACAAGAATTAGTAGGCAGAGAGTAATGTGAGAGAGAGATTATTATGAATACTAAAGAAAACAAGAAAGTAAGAGTGAATAGTTCAAGAGGAAGGAGTTTCTTATATAGGCCTCGGCCTTGTGACCGTTGAAGCCACTAGCCGTTTTGTAACCGTTTCCTTTTTTCTGCCGTTTCCTTTTTCTGCCGCGGCAGGAATCTCGGCAGACTAGCCGTTACACTGTTCTGCCTGTTGGGACAACTGCGGCCCTGACATAGTTTTATTGCCTCGGCAGAGTTCCTGCTGTGAACTACTTTTCCCTTATTCTTGCTTATTAACCTAAGAAAAATAAAACACACGGAAAGAGAAAATACTTAAAGCAGAAATAAATAAAAAGAAACTACTAACCCTAATATAATAATAAAGAAAAGGGGAGAGGTCATGTTACTGGTGGAGAGCGTGCAAATGCATCTCCCAAAATTATTCTCTCCCTTAGGCCCAAATTGTGAGTTGGTTGTGGGCCACTCCTTTTTGTTGTGTTTTCATCCACCTTGGGCTTAATCTTCTTGCCGAATATTCTGCCGAGCAGACTGCCCAGGCAGGATATCTTATTATCTACTGTGTGGATGGCCTTGCACTCCTCTGGATCATCATATTTTTTTAAGTTGTGGAATGCGTTGAGTTTGACTTGTTGGTCATTGACCCGCATTGTCAACTCTCCTTTTTCCACGTCAATTAGGGTACGTCCAGTTGCAAGGAAAGGTCTCCCAAGGATGATCGGTGCATTGTCATTTTCTTCACAATCAAGGACAAAGAAGTCGACAGGAAAAATAAACTTGTCAACTCTTACCAGTATGTCCTCGATTTTGCCTTCAGGTTGCACATAAGATCGATCTACTAGTTGGAGCATCAATGTTGTAGGTTTCGCCCTTCCAATTCCAAGCTTTTGGAAGACTGATTTAGGCATGAGATTTATGCTTGCTCCAAGGTCGCATAGGGCCTTACCTTCATAGCTCTTACCTATCGCACAAGGTATAGTAAAGCAACCAGGATCTTTTAACTTTGGTGGCATGCGGTTATGCAACATTGCCATGCATCCCTCGGTAGCAGCCACTGTCTCAAACTCACCTATTCGTTTCCTCTTTGACACCATGTCCTTTAGGAACTTGGCATAGTTCGACATTTTTTCAATAGCTTCAACGAATGTTATGTTGATGTGGACTTGCTTCAAGATGTCGAGGAATTTCTTGAATTATTGGTCCTGTTTTTGTTTTTTCAACCTTTGTGGGAAAGGTGGTGGTGGTCTCATTTCTTCCAGGGTTTCTTTAGTTTGAAATTTTATACCTGACACCAATGGAGTTGTTGCTGCCGCGACAGGCTACTCAGGAGCTGCAGTGCTTTCTGCCGGGGCAGTGTTATCAGAATCAGTTTGCTCGGCCTCTTCTTTTGCTTGATCCGCTGATTGAATTTGGCTCTCTGGGATCTTTTCCTTCAGTTGTAGACCACTCATAGTAGTGATTGCCTTGCATTGTTCATGGCTCATTACCTTAGCAACTTCAGTATTGCTAGGTAGGCCTCCTTGTGGTCTAGTGTTTATGCATTAAGCAAACTGCCCAACCTGAGTTTCCAGCGTTTTTATGGTCGCTTCTTGATTTTGTAGCCTCATCTCAGTTCTATTCATGAAGGCATATGTCCTCTTGATGAAATTACTATTTTCTGCCATGTATGACTCAGTTTTCATCATGAAGGCCTTTAGCGTGTTTTCCAATGAACTTACCGGTTACTGCTACATCTGCTGCTGCGACATTGACTGTTGGGCTTGCTGCTGCGGCAGTTGTTGCATCGGCTGCTGGAATCCCGAAGGTTGGGTGATTGGGTTTAAGGCATTGTTTGGGTTACTCCATGATAGGTTTGGATGCCTCTTCCATGTGGGGTTGTATGTGTTGGACATCACATTGTTGCGGTTGTAGTTCCCAACATACATACCAGTTTCTTGATTCATGCAATCAGAGGAACTGTGGTTACCTCCACATAAGTCACAATATGAATCAATTACCTTGACCTCACGGGTATTGTGTTGTAACTGTAGGTTTTGCACCATCTTGGTAAGAGAGGCCAATTGTGCTGCCACTGAATTTGATGAGTCTAATTCATTTACCGTGGCTTGGTGTCTTACTCCTCCTCGCCTAGATGTAGGAAACTGAAAGTCATTCTTTGCGAGTTTATTCAATATTTCAATAGCTTCCTCAGGTGCTTTATCCAGGAGTGTTCCGTTTGTCGAGGCATCTAACATCATCCTTGCCGGGGCATTCG
Source organism: Abelmoschus esculentus (assembly GCA_035048815.1). NCBI lineage: Eukaryota > Viridiplantae > Streptophyta > Magnoliopsida > Malvales > Malvaceae > Abelmoschus > Abelmoschus esculentus. The sequence continues at coordinate 5,163,094 of JAUCBN010000056.1, read as the reverse complement.
TGGCATTGTAGAACATTGTCACTTGTGTCCATAGGGGAAATCCATGCAAAGGACACTTGTGCAATAGCTCTCTGTAGCGTTCCCATGCCTCGTACATTGGTTCATCATCTGCCTATCGAAAAGAAGTAATTTCATTACGGATCCTATCATATAGATTAGTGGGATTAAAACGAGTAATGAAATCACGGCAAAGTTCACTCCAAGATCCAATAGGTCCTGCTGGAATGCTATTTAACCAAGCTTTCGCCCTATCCCCTCAGTAAATAGGGGAATAGCTTTAATCGCAAGACATCTTCATGGACTCCTTGGATTTTGAAAGAGTTGCAAATTTCCATGAAGGATTTGAGATGCTGCCTTGCGTCTTCAGTTGCAGACCCACCAAATTGTCCAATTGTATTTAACATATTGAACATAACGGGTTTGAGTTCAAAATGGGTTGCTTCAATCTCCGGTGTAACGACTCCTGAGTTTAATCCGTTTAAGTCCTCTTCCAGGAAGTCTCTGACAGTGAGCTGCCGCGGCCCAGGTGGCGGTGGAAGTCCTCCATTGCCGGAAGGTAAGTTTTGTCCTGCCGGGTGTTTTGCCATGGCTCCTTGGATCTGTCTCCTCAACCTTTGCCTTGTTCTTTCGATCTCTGGATCTAACTCGTACAAGGGGTTGGTTGGATTGGCCCTGGTCATACACCAGGAAAAAAAAAGTAAAATAAAAATAAAAATAAACAAGAAAATAAAGAAAACAAAATTTAGTTGTTAGTCCCCGGCAACGGCGCCAAAAACTTGTCGCGTGTCAAAAGTGCGCGTTTAGTGCAAGTGGACACATCGCAAGTAATAAGTGATAAGTATTTTATCGAGTTACCGTCTCCTCAGGGACTGGTGTACTTAATATGCTTTCTTCACCTTCTTGTTCTGTAGAAAAAGTAAAGAACACAAGTGAGTTGATTTGATTTATCGAAACTAAAATAACTAAATAAAAATAAAGGATTGAAATAGTAAAGAGAGATGGTCTAGGATCCAGTTGCGTCGTATTGTGGATTTGATTGACTTGTCTCTGTCCAATGCAATCGTATATCACTGCCTCGGCAGCACTGCAGTTTACTGCCTTAGCAGCGACAATACTGTCTGCCGCGGCAATCCCTTGCTCGTGGGCAGACTTTACCAAAGTTCGGCAAAGTGTCCTTGGATGACTCCGCTTATCCCTAAGTCAGAGTGCTGTTGATGACTAATCCTTGATGATACCTCCCGGCGTGAACCATGTATACTCACCAACCAATCTCACACTTCTTTTAGCCGTTGAAACTCTTAACCTATCCCTAGGCCGAGTTAGTATTTCGCGATTGAAACACCGTACTTACCCCTTTCGTGAATCTAACTCTCCCAAGCTTAGATAAAAGGATGATTCACAATATCCTCTCCCAAGCTCAATTGTGAAAACAAGGAATAACAAAGGATAAGCAAACCTTGATAACTTTATTGCATTGAATCAAAGACAAGGTACAATCTCCTCTCACAAATACTCGACAACCTTCACCTAATCCCTAAGAAGGTTTAGAACATAGTGGAGAGGAAAGAAACAAGAATAGAAATCGGCTCTCTCCCTAGGTATTCCGTCTATTGTACATTGGGTGGCTAGGTCTTAATATAGGCTAGACCTAGGGCAAACCTTTCCTAAGTAGAATACAACTTGGAGTAGGGAACAAGTCAAGTACATAATTAAATATATTTCCAAGTTTGCTTCGGCTAAGGAGGCTTTCCCGCGTGGTCTTCCTTTGGGCTTTTCCTTGTGCTAGCCAGCTCCGATCCATGGGCTTCAAGTCCAGACACGTTCCTTGGATTTTTATCTTTCCATCGCCTATAGTTTTGCTTTCTGTCTTTTTGTTGTTGCCTCGGCATCAGGTCCTGCCTCGGCCTTGTCGCTGTCGCGGCACTGGTTCTCCTGCACAGATATGAAAACGCAGTAAAACGTGCCTTTTTCTGTAAATATTATCTATATGAGTATAACTTCTAAATATATCGCATTAAGCACATGAATTGGTCCGAGTGGGTGTATATTTGATGATTAATGCCCATAAAAGGAGTAAAAAGTGATAGTGTGTTGAGCACTTATCATATAACCTTTTTTATCATCGCATACAATAAAAAATAGGGGTTTCGGATTTTGATCTTACCCTTTTGTTTCTGAGTAACGTCGGTGTCTCCTTCTTCCTGGCAATAAGCTCTTCATCCTTCCTTTGAAGGTTACTCATGGTGATATGATATAAAGAAAAGGGGGCTATCGAATTTTTATTTTCTCAGAAAAGAGGGTTTCTCGCTTATATTTTTCATAAAAAAGGAAGTTTTAATCTCTGATTTTCATAAAATTGAGGTTGGTTTGGAGTTCTGGTTTTCGAAACAAAGAAAAAGAAAGGATTTTCAAACTCGTAGTGGCCGGCGTGGCGGTTTCTGGATTTTGGTCGTCGGTTTCTGGAAAATGAGGTTGTAACTCCCCAATATCGGTCTTAGCAGTTTAGAGCCCGATTTAGAGGTCCAGTGGAACGATTTTATCGGTTTAGCATAGTTCGAGATTAAATTCTTAAAAATTGGTTTTTAATGAAAATAAATTATGGAAAAATATTCTAAAATTCTTAATTTACTTATATTTGACTTATTTCAACTCAATTTTTAAAATTGACCCTTGAATCTCTAAGATTTTGAAATTAGTGACTATTTTGTAAAAATTGAAAACTTGAGGACAATTTTATAAATTAAGCCAAAACTTTTAATCTATAAGGGGCTTTGATCCAATCCTAATCCTAGTTGATATAAACATTACAAGAGACTATATCAAAAACCTTTAATCCTTTTTTTTAACCTAAGTAATCAAAATTCTCCAATTTTGATCCAAAATCCAAAAATTCACTTTTAAAAAAATAACCTTTTTCTTTATTTCGGTTTCTTCTTATCCAAGGAAGACTCTTCATCATATTTTAAATATAAATATAAATTCTTTTTAATAAAATTTTATTGGTTTATTTTCCTATATTTTTCTTCTTTAAAATCTTTTTGTTTTTCTTCGGTTTTCTTTAAAAAAACTATATTTTTGCATCAAGCTTTAAACCCTTCTCCAAGATTTAGGTTTCTTACTTCCTAATAAATATTCTACATCATATTTTAAAGTTAAATATCAATTCTTTTCAAATAAATTTCGTTAGGTTAATTATCTATAATTTTCTTCTTCAAAATCTCTTTGTTTTTCTACGAGTTTTCTTGTATTTAAACAATGGAAGGAGTTTGGATCAATTTTGGAGGTTAGAATCATTCAAAACTCTGAAACATAAAGTTCTTTAATTAAATTCCTAAGTTCTTGGCTGATTGCAACAATCTTTAAAGTCTTGAATCAATAAAATCGGTTTTCTTGATAAAAAATTTTATTGTTTTCTTGATTTTCGTTCAAGGGTTTTCCATTGTTGTTTTTGATGCCTAAATACATGAATCTTGAAGTTTTTAGATTTAATTAAGATGGATTTTAATTATTCAATCCCGGACATAAGGTTTAGTTGGTGTTTAGAGAGGTTTTTGGTGAGTTCTGTTAAGTTTTATAGTGGTTTTAGGGGTTGTCATGTATTAGTTCGACTTGAGGGATGTTTGGGTGTTCTATAATGCACTAAAACCTCTGGTTTTGATTCTTGAATTAGGTTAAGAGGTAGAGGAAAAAGTTTAAGGGAGATCGGGAAGCCGAATCGCGGTTTCGAGTGACTTGTCGAGCAAGTTTCGATAAATCGGTGAGTGTATTATGAGGATTGCCAATTTGGCATGGTTTTAAATTTGTTTTAAAAGGTTTGTTGGTTTAGTTAAGGTGTGAAAAACCTCCCTATACTCGGAAGTAAGTTTTAAGTATTGCTTTCTGAAATGTTCTCATATTATGCCTTATTTTTACAACGTTATTTGACAGCTCTTATTGTGTTGTGCATATGTGATTATACTCATGAGACTATTTTTACAAAAAAAAATTATATGTATATGATGCTCCCACGGTTTTGTTCTGAAAATATGAGAAAAGTATTTTTTTACCGATTTAAGCATTTAATGCATGTATTGGTGGGATGCATGGATTTATTTTACTGTTTTTAACTCAAAACTTGAGCATTAGTTTTTTTTAGTGTTGGTATAAAGATGATGAAACGTGGATAAGTTGATCGATCAATAGGATGTGAGTGTTCTATAATTATAAAATTCGTAAGTGTGTAAATTCCTTGGTGATGCCTAGTGTTGTGTGATATAATAGTTACCTTATCACATTCGGATATGGCGAACTATCTCGGACACTAAGGTAGACCAATATGGATCGTCGTGGATTGTGTTATTCAATCACGGGCATGTTGGCAGTATAAGCCACATGCGAGTTTATCCTAACGTTTAGTGGTAATCTAAATGGTTCACTAATACCAATATAATGTTATAAGCAAGTGGACGATACCTTGCAATAAGTTTGCATGTGTATTTCATAATTGAAAAAGTATTTTCAATGAAGTTTTGTCATAGTAGCATGTAAGCCTTGTGTTATGATTATTAAGCATGTGTTTTCAAAAGTTAAATGAAATGGTTTGGTGGCTCTTGAGCCATGGTACACTTGTTTTTTTTTTTAAATAGTGGCATTGACGGCCATGGACAATGTTTTTACTTAGAGAATGATTTGTTTTAAAATTGAATTTGGTATATTATGGGTTGTATTGCAAGGTGTTTTTAAATATATTTTTATTCACTCACTAAGTTTATGCTCACCCTCTCATTTACTTTTTAATGGAAAGTATTTAGTGTGGAGTCAGCAAAGAGAAACAAGGATCCAGGTAACCGCCAAGTGAAAGCTCAAGTATGTATTTATAACATTAGTAGTAGTGATAGAGCAATGAGGATGAGTTATTGATAAGTGCTCAACTCACTATCACTTTTGACACCTTTTATGGGCATTAATCACCGAATTTACACCCACTCGGACCAATGCATGTACTTAATGTGATATATTTAGAAGTTATGCTCATAGAGATCATAATTGTAGAAAAGGCAAGTTTTACTGCATTTTTATATCTGTGCAGGAGAACCAGTGCCGCGGCAGCAACATGGCCGAGGCAGCAGCTGAGAGCCAGGAAGCAAGACTGTAGGCGATTGGAAAAGAAAAATCTAAGGGACGTGTCTGGACATAAAGCATATGGATCGGAGCTGGCTAGCATGAGGAAAAGCCCAAGACAAGGCCACGCGGGAAAGCCTCTTAGTTGAATTAAACTTGGAAATATTTTATTTATGTACATGACTTGTTCCCTACTCCAAGTTGTATTCTACTTAGGAAAGGTTTGCCATAGGTCAAGCCTATATAAGACCTAGCCGTCCAATGTATTAGACACCAATACCTAGAGAGAGAGCCAATTCATAGATTCTTTGTTTTCTTTCTCTCAACTATGTTCTAAGCTTTCTTAGGGTTTAGGTGAAGGTTGTTAGTATTTGTGAGAGGAGATTGTACTTTGTCTTTGTTTCAATGCAAGAAAACTATCAAGGTTTGCTTATCCTTTGTTATTGTTTGTTCTTGCATTCAAGCCCGGGAGGGAAGTTTGTAAGTAATATATTTATCTAGACTCGGGAGAGTTAGATTCACGAAAGGGGTAAGTACGGTGTTTCAATCGCAAAATACTAACTCGGCCTAGGGATAGGTTAAGAGTTTCAGCGGCTAAAAGAAGTGTGAGATTGGTTGGTGAGTATAATTGATTTACGTCGGGAGGTATCATCAAGGACTAGTCATCAACAGTACTTCGACTTAGGGATAAGCAGAGTTATCCATGGACACTTTGCGGAACTTTGGTAGAGTCCACCCACGAGCAAGGGATTGCCGCGGCGGACAGTATCATCGCTGCCAAGGCAGTAATCTGCAGTGCTGCCGAGGCAGTGATATACGATTGCATTGGGCAGAGACAAGTCAATCAAATCCACAATACAAGATCCTGACCTCTCTCTCTAATTATCAAATTTCTTTATTTTATTCAGTTGTTTTATTTAAGTTTATCCAACCCAAAATCACTTTTGTTTTTATTTTATTTCTTTTTACAGAACAAGAAGACGAAGAAGACATATTGAATATACCTGATAAGTGCTCAACGCACTATCACTTTTTACACCTTTTGTTGGCATTAATCACCAAAATTACACCCACTCGGACCAATGCATGTACTTAATGTGATATATTTAGAAGTTATGCTTATAGAGATAATATTTACAGAAAAGGCACGTTTTACTGCATTTTCATATCTGTGCAGGAGAACCAGTACCGCGGCAGCAACAAGGCCGAGGCAGGACCTGAGAGCCAGGAAGCAAGATTGTAGGCGATTGGAAGATAAAAATCCAAGGGACGTGTCTGGACCTGAAGCCCATGGATCGGAGCTGGCTAGCATGAGGAAAAGCCCAAGACAAGGCCACGCGGGAAAGCCCCCTTAGCCGAATCAAACTTGGAAATATTTTAATTATGTACATGACTTGTTCCCTACTCCAAGTTGTACTCTACTTAGGAAAGGTTTGCCCTAGGTCTAGCCTATATAAAGACCTAGCCACCCAATGTAACATGAAAGAGGGGAATACGAAGGGAGAGAAAGCTGAATTCTAAACTTGTTTTCTTTCTCTCCATTATGTTCTAAACTTCTTTAGGGTTTAGGTGAAGGTTGTTAGTATTTGTGAGAGGAGATTGTACTTTGTCTTTGATTCAATGCAATAAAGTTATCAAGGTTTGCTTATCCTTTGTTATTCCTTATTCTTGCATTCAAGCCCGGGAGGGAAGTTTGTGAGTAATCCATTTATCTAAGCTCGGAAGAGTTAGATTCACGAAAGGGGTAAGTACGGTGTTTCAATCGCGAAACATTAACTCGGCCTAGGGATAGGTTAAGAGTTTCAGCGGCTAAAAGAAGTGTGAGATTGGTTGGTGAGTATAATTGGTTCACGCCGGGAGGTATCATCAAGGACTAGTCATCAACAACACTCTAACTTAGGGATAAGCGAAGTCATTCAAGGACACTTTGCCGAACTTTGGTAAAGTCCAACCACGAGCAAGGGATTGCCGCGGCGGACAAGTATCGTCGCTGCCAAGGCAGTGAACTGCAGTGCTGCCGAGGCAGTGATATACGATTGTATTGGGCAGAGACAAGTCAATCAAATCCACAATACAACGCAACTGGATCCTAACCCATCTCTCTCTAATACTCATTCTCTTAACTTCGCTTAGTTATTTTAGTTTAATTAAACCAAACTCAATCATTTGTTTTTTTTCTTTATTTCTTTCTACAGAAAAAGAAGACGAAGAAGACATATTAAGTCTACCAGTCCCTGTGGAGATAATAATACGATAATTATTTATCACTTATTACTTTCGATGTGTCCACTTACACCAAACGCGCACTTTTGGCACGCGACAAGTTTTTGGCGCCGTTGCCGGGGACAGGCAACTAAATTTTGTTTTCTTTATTTTCTTGTTTATTTTTATTTTAGTTTTGTTTTTCTTGGTGTATGACCAGGGCCAACCCAACCAACCCCTTATACGAGTTAGATCTAGAGATCAAAAGAACAAGGCTAAGTTTGAGGAGACAAATCCAAGAGGCTATGGCAGATCACCCGGCAGGACAAAACTTACCTGCCGGTAATGGAGTTTTACCGCCACCACCTGGGCCGCGGCAGCTCACTGTCAGAGACTTCCTGGAAGAGGACTTAAATGGATTAAACCCAGGAGTCATTACACCGGAGATAGAAGCAGCCCACTTTGAACTAAAAAATGTTATGTTCAATATGCTTAACACTATTGGACAATTTCGTGGGTCTGCAACTGAAGACGCAAGGCAGCACCTTAAGTCCTTCATGGAAATTTGCAACTCTTTCAAAATCCAAGGAGTCCATGAAGATGTCTTACGATTGAAGTTATTCCCCTATTCACTGAGGGATAGGGCGAAAGCTTGGTTGAATAGCATTCCAGCAAGATCTAATGGATCTTGGAGTGAACTTTGCCGTGATTTTATTACTTGTTTTAATCCTACGAACTTATATGATAGAATTCATAATGAAATCACTTCTTTTCGACATGCAGATGACGAACAAATGTACGAGGCATGGGAGCGCTACAGAGATCTACTACACAAGTGTCCTTTGCATGGATTTCCCCCATGGAAACAGGTGACAATGTTCTACAATGCCACGAATGCCTCGACAAGGATGATGTTAGATGCCTCAGCAAACGGAACACTCCTGGATAAAGCACCTGAGGAAGCTATCGAGATACTAAATAAACTCGCGAAAAATGACTTCCAGTTTCCAACATCTAGGCGAGGAGGAGGAAGACGCCAAGCCACGGCAAATGAATTAGACTCATCGAATTCAGTGGCAGCACAATTGGTCTTTCTTACCAAGATGGTAAAAAACCTACAATTACAGCAAAATACCCGTGAGGTCAAGGTAATTGATTCATATTGTGACTTATGTGGAGGTAACCACAGTTCCTCTGATTGCATGAATCAAGAAACCGGTATGTATGTTGGGAACTACAACCGCAATAATATGATGTCCAACATATACAACCCCTCATGGAAGAGGCATCCAAACCTATCATGGAGCAACCCTAACAATGCCTTAAACCCAATTACCCAACCTTCAGGATTTCAGCAACCGATGCAGCAACTACCGCCGCCGCAGGCCCAGCAGTCAATGCCGCAATAGCAGATGCAGCAGCAATCAGTAAGTTCTTTGGAAAACACGCTAAAGGCCTTCATGATGAAAACTAAGTCATACATGGCAGAAAATAGTAATTTCATCAAGAGGACATATGCCTTCATGAATAGAACTGAGATGAGGCTACAAAATCAAGAAGCGGCCATAAAAACGCTGGAAACTCAGGTTGGGCAGTTTGCTTAATGCATAAACACTAGACCACAAGGAGGCCTACCTAGCAATACTGAAGTTGCTAAGGTAATGGGCCATGAACAGTGCAAGGCTATCACTACTACGAGTGGTCTACAGCTGAAGGAAAAGATCCCAGAGAGCCAAATTCAATCAGCAGATCCAGCAAAAGAAGAGGCTGAACAAACTGATACTAATAACACTGACCCGGTAGAGAGCACAGCAGCTCCTGAACAGCCTGCCGAGACAACGAAAAAACCAGTGGTGCCAGGTATTAAATTCCAAACTAAAGAAACCCTGAATGAGATAAGACCACCACCACATTTCCCATAAAGGTTGAAAAAGCAAAAACAGGACCAGCAATTTAAGAAATTCCTTGATATTCTAAAGCAAGTCCACATTAACATACCGTTCGTAGAGGCAATTGAACAAATGCCTAACTATGCCAAGTTCTTAAAGGACATGGTGTCAAAGTGGAAACGAATAGGTGAGTTTGAGACAGTGGTTGCTACCGAGGGATGCATGGCAATGCCGCACAATCGCATGCCACCGAAATTAAAGGATCCTGGTTGCTTCATCATACCTTGTGCGATAGGTAAAAATTATGAAGGTAAGGCCCTATGCGACCTTGGAGCAAGCATCAATCTAATGCCCAAGTCTGTCTTCCAAAAGCTTGGAATAGGAAGGGCAAAACCTACAACAGTTATGCTCCAACTAGCGGATCGATACTACGTGCAACCCGAAGGCAAAATCGAGGACATACTGGTAAGAGTTGATAAGTTTATTTTTCCTGCTGATTTTCTTGTCCTTGATTGTGAAGCAGATGAGAATGCACTGATCATCCTTGGGAGACCTTTCCTGGCAACTGGACGCACATTAATTGACGTGGAGAAAGGAGAATTGACAATGAGAATTAATGAGCAAGAAGTCAAACTAAATGTGTTTCAACTGATGAAAAGGCATGATGAGCCGGAAGAAGAATGTCAGATGCTGCATGACATAGATGAAGATCGTATAACACATTGTCTCAGCAACAACTGCCTCGGTAGAGATCTTCATGACATGTCACAGGTATGCCTCGGCAGTGACATGGATGAATGCTACAACAGCACTTTGAACAAAGTTGAAACAACCGAGAAGGAGGAAGCTAACTAGACAGCACATCTTCCAGGTAAGTATTTCGAACCATTAGACTATACAGGTAAGAATGAACAATCTACGAATAAAAAACCAGTGGTCACAGAATTAAAACCCTTACCGGAAAAATTAAAATATGCTTATTTGGGAGACAACCACACGATGCCTGTAATTATTTCTTCTAAGCTGCTGCCAGAACAGGAACGAACCCTAATAGCGATGCTGCGGCAGCACAAAAAGGCCATTGGGTGGTCAATTGATGATTTAAAAGGAATAAGCCCAACGGTATGCATGCATAAAATTCTTTTAGAAGAAGACCATAAGCCCACTGTTGAAGCTCAGAGGAGACTTAACCATGCTATGAAGGAGGTAGTACGAAAGAAAATAATCAAGTGGCTAGATGCAGGAATTATCTATCCCATCTCTGACAGCGCATAGGTAATCCCGGTACAATGTGTACCCAAGAAAGGTGGCATGACTGTCATAACCAACGAGAACAACGAACTAATCCCAACCAGGACTGTGACCGGTTGGAGGGTTTGTATGGATTATCGCAAGTTGAATAAGGCAACGAAAAAGGATCATTTCCCTTTACCCTTTATTGATGAAATGCTTGATAGACTTGCTGGTAAACCGTATTACTGTTTTCTTGATGGTTATTCAGGATATAATCAGATTGCCATTGATCTAGAAGACCAGGCAAAAACCACCTTCACCTGCCCATATGGAACTTATGCATTTAGAAGGATGTCGTTCGGCCTTTGCAATGCCCCGACAACCTTCCAGAGATGCATGATGGCAATTTTTTCTGACATGATAGAGGACTTCCTAGAGATATTCATGGATGATTTTTCAGTCTTTGGAGATAGCTTTGATCACTCCCTCGGCAATCTAGAAAAAGTGCTGCAAAGATGCGAGGAATCTAATCTAGTCCTAAACTGGGAAAAATGCCACTTTATGGTAAATGAAGGTATCGTATTGGGCCATAAAATATCATCACAAGGAATCGAAGTGGATAAAGCCAAGATCGATATGATAAAGAATTTACCTCCACCAATTTTTGTGAAAGGAGTTCGAAGCTTCTTGGGCCATGCAGGTTTTTATAGAAGGTTTATTTCAAATTTTTCCAAAATTTCTAAACCTCTTTGCAACTTGCTTGAACAAGATAGGAAATTCGAATTCAATGAGGAATGCACTGAAGCATTTAAAACTCTCAAGGAGAAGCTAATCACTGCACCAATAGTGATCCCACCAGATTGGTCCTTGCCATTTGAATTGATGTGTGACGCTAGTGATCATGCTGTCGGGGCAGCACTCGAGCAGAGAAAAAATAACATGTTCCATGTGATCTACTATGCTAGTAAAACACTCAATGATGCCCAAATCAATTACACCACAACAGAAAAAGAATTACTAGCAGTGGTATTTGCTTTTGACAAGTTCCGATCATATCTTATCAGAACAAGGGTTACTGTCCACACTGATCACTCAACAATTAAATACCTCTTCTCAAAGAAGGATGCCAAGCCTAGACTGATTAGATGGATCCTTCTTCTGCAATAATTTGATGTTGAAATCAAAGATCGCAAGGGTACGGAAAACCAAGTGGCAGACCATCTTTCTAGACTGGAGAACAAAGACAATAACCACTCACCTAAAGAAATACAAGATGAATTCCCAAACGAACAAATATTGCAAATTGTTACAACTGCAAGGGATACTGCCGAGACAGAGGCCACAACAGTATATGACCGCGCTGCCGCGACATTGTCTAAATACATCTTCGCAGCATTAACAAAAGACCTTGCTGCAGTAACATCCACCCCCTGGTATGCTGATCTTGTTAATTATTTAGTTAGTGGTATTATCCCTTATAACCTTAACCATAACGAAAAGAAGAGGTTTCAGCATAATGCAAAGCATTATTTTTGGGATGACCCTCTTCTGTTTAAACATTGTGCAGATCAGGTTATAAGAAGATGTGTGCCAGAGGAAGAACAGAAAGCATTACTCCAGGACTGTCATGACTCACCTTGCGCTGGACATTTTGGAGGAAACAAAACAGCAGCAAAGGTACTGCAATCTGGCCTCTACTGGCCCACACTCTACAAAGATGCCCACGACTATTACAAGAATTGTGACCGCTGCCAACGCACGGGAAATATTTCAAGCCGACATGAGATGCCATTACAACCCATATTGGAAGTGGAGCTGTTCGATGTTTGGGGCATAGATTTCATGGGGCCCTTTCCATCATCCCAAGGAAATCTTTATATCTTAGTGGCAGTGGATTACGTATCAAAGTGGGTCAAAGCAATCGCCACACCTCACAATGATTCCAAGACAGTTCAAAAATTTCTCAAGAAAAACATTTTTACAAGATTTGGAATCCCTAGAGCAATAATAAATGATGAAGGTAAGCACTTTGATAACAGACTCATTGTCGCGGCACTAAAGAAACTCGGCATCACCCACAAGCTCGCTACGGCATATCATCCACAGACAAATGGCCAAGCTGAAATATCCAACAAGGAACTAAAACAGATCCTTGAAAATGTGGTAAATCCATCTAGAAAGGATTGGTCTTATCGTCTCGATGATGCTTTATGGGCCTATAGGACAGCATTCAAAACCCCATTAGGAACATCCCCATATAAGCTTGTGTTCGGGAAAGGCTGTCATTTGCCTGTAGAAATCGAGCATAAAGCATATTGGGCAGTGAAGAACTTAAATATGGATTGGGAAAAAGCAGGAGAGAAAAGACTGCTAGATCTCAATGAGATAGAAGAATTCCGAACAGCAGCCTATGAGAATGCCAAGATCTACAAAGAGAAAACAAAAAGATGGCACGACCGAAAGTTATTGCCAAGGCAGTTCCTACCGGGGCAGCACGTTCTCCTTTTCAACTCCAGGCTTAGACTGTTCCCAGGAAAACTCAAATCTAGATGGTCAGGTCCATTTGAATTCATTCAAGTTTTCCCACATGGAGCAGTAACGATCAAATCACCAAAAGATGGACATGAATTCAAAGTGAATGGCCAACGCTTGAAGCACTATTCTAGGCCACATGACATAAGGACTATGGAGAACATCACCTTAGAAGATGCCTTCGCACGCCCCCCCATGAAGAATTAATGTCGCGACCTTCTATCCTTTCTTTTTCGCAATTTCTAGGAATAATTTTCATTTCACTTTTATTTTAGGACATTTAATAACTACTTATTGATTTTCTTTTTCTTAGGACAAAGACAGGGTCGAAACCCCAATGCAACGGACACCACACACTAGAGTCCAACCGCCCCGGAAAGCAAAAGCTCAACCATCTCCCTCACCAAGAACGAAGCAATCGACAGCAAAGTCGAGGAGAAAAATTGTTACAAGCAGCTCTTCGGAGTCGCTTTAAATCTTTATTCTTAATTCAATATTAATTGCTTTTGCTGTCTTTATATGCTGCTTACATCATATTTGTGTTGCCCGCTTATTTCTTCAAATATAAAGCATTGAGGACAATGCTTGGGTTGAGTTTGGGGGTGCAGATTTACTGCCAAGGCAGCAATCTACTGTCGAGGCCTTGCTAAAAAGGGAGTATTCCAGTGATTTTTTATTCTTTAAGGCTATAGAAATCTTTCTCCTTACCATGATTAGATTCTGTTAAGAAGGTTTAACCTTAGGATACTCAAGGATGAAAACTTAGAAGCTTACTATAGGAATAAATCTAAATACTTTGGGACTTGTTGGATTATATGAATTCTTTTAATAAACTTAGGTGATAAAGACTTAGATTTTTGGGAAAGTAACTAGAGGTGCCTATCACCGACTCTAGAAAGAACTCTTCTTCATGATAGAGGTGCCCGAAATTAGCTCTAGTATGTTTTAAGGAATATAAAAAAGAAAAATTGAGTGAAGGGAAAAACACAACCCATGAGGTGCCCGAAATTGGCTCAAAGATTGGTTGCTTAGAAAAAAGAGAACACTTAAACCAATTCTACTTGTCTTGAACTTAGAGTTTATCTAAGAAAGCCCTTAATCAAACTTGTCCACAAAAACACACACACTCACAATTTTTATAGTTTGTTTCTAGGTAAACCCTTGGGAAACTGAAAGGTTAAGGCTTAAGAATAGGCCTAGTTATGGTGGGGAGAATAGATGGACATGTAAGACCAAGAGAGAGTGGAGTTCGGCAAATTGATGGTTTGCATTGCTAGAGGACAAGCAATAGTTCGAGTTTGGGGGTGTGATAAGTGCTCAACGCACTATCACTTTTTACACCTTTTGTTGGCATTAATCACCAAAATTACACCCACTCGGACCAATGCATGTACTTAATATGATATATTTAGAAGTTATGCTTATAGAGATAATATTTACAAAAAAGGCATGTTTTACTGCATTTTCATATCTTTGCAGGAGAACCAGTGCCGCGGCAATGACAAGGCCGAGGCAGGACTTGATGTCGAGGCAGCAAATGAGAGCCAGGAAGCAAGACTGTAGGTGATTGGAAGATAAAAATCCAAGGGAAGTGTCTGGACTTGAAGCCCATGGATCGGAGCTGGCTAGCATGAGGAAAAGCCCAAGACAAGGCCACGCGGGAAAGCCCCCATAGCTGAATCAAACTTGGAAATATTTTAATTATGTACATGACTTGTTCCCTACTCCAAGTTTTACTCTACTTAGGAAAGGTTTGCCCTAGGTCTAGCCAATATAAAGACCTAGCCACACAATGTTACATGAAAGAGGGGAATACGAAGGGAGAGAAAGCCGAAATTCTAAACTTATTTTCTTTCTCTCCATTATGTTCTAAACTTCTTTAGGGTTTAGGTGAAGGTTGTTAGTATTTGTGAGAGGAGATTGTACTTTGTCTTTGATTCAATGCAATACAGTTATCAAGGTTTCCTTATCCTTGTTCTTGCATTCAAGCCCGGGAGGAAAGTTTGTGAGTAATCCATTTATCTAAGCTCGGGAGAGTTAGATTCACGAAAGGGGTAAGTACGGTGTTTCAATCGCGAAACACTAACTCAGCCTAGGGATAGGTTAAGAGTTTCAGCGGCTAAAAGAAGTGTGAGATTGGTTGGTGAGTATAATTGGTTCACGTCGGGAGGTATCATCAAGGACTAGTCATCAACAACACTCTGACTCAGGGATAAGCGGAGTCATTCAAGGACACTTTGCCGAACTTTGGTAAAGTCCAACCACGAGCAAGGGATTGCTGCGGCGGACAAGTATCGTCGCTGCCAAGGCAATGAACTGCAGTGTTGCCAAGGCAGTGATATACGATTGCATTGGGCAGAGACAAGTCAATCAAATCCACAATACAACGCAACTGGATCCTAACCCATCTCTCTCTAATAATCATTCTCTTTACTTCGCTTAGTTATTTTAGTTTAATTAAACCAAAACCAATCATTTGTGTTTTTTTCTTTATTTCTTTCTACAAAACAAGAAGACGAAGAAGACATATAAAGTCTACCAGTCCCTGTGGAGACGATAATCCGATAATTACTTATTACTTTCGATGTGTCCACTTGCACCAAACGCGCACTTTTGACACGCGAAAATATCAATCCCTGTGGAGACGATAATCCGATAAATACTTATCACTTATTACTTGCGATGTGTCCACTTGCACTAAACGCGCACTTTTGACACGCGACAAGTTTTTGGCGCCGTTGTCGGGGATTGACAACTAAATTTTGTTTTCTTTATTTTCTTGTTTCTTCTTTTTATTTTTATTTTACCTTTGTTTTTCTTGGTGTATGACTAGGGCCAACCCAACCAACCCTTTGTACGAGTTAGATCCAGAGATCGAACGAACAAGGCAAAGGTTGAGGAGACAAATCCAAGAAGCTATGGCAGATCACCCGGCAGGACAAAACTTACTTGCCGGCAATAGAGATCTTCCGCCGCCACCAGGGTCGCGGCAGCTCATTGTTAGAGATATGCAATTCTTTTAAAATCCAAGGAGTCCATGAAGATGTTTTGAGATTAAAGTTATTCCCCTATTCACTGAGGGATAGGGAGAAAGCTTGGTTAAATAGCATTCCAGCAGGATCTATTGGATCTTGGAGTGAACTCTGTCGTGATTTTATTACTCGTTTTAACCCTACAAATTTATATGATAGAATTCGTAATGAAATCACTTCTTTTCGATAGGCAGATGACGAACCAATGTACGAGGCATGGGAGCGCTACAGGGAATTATTACACAAGTGTCCTTTGCATGGATTTCCCCTATGGACACAAGTGACCATGTTCTATAATGCCACGAATGCCCCGAAAAGGATGATGTTAGATGCCTCGGCAAACGGGACACTCCTTGACAAAGCACCTGAGGAAGCTATTGAAATACTGAACAAACTCGCAAAAAACGTTGTCATGGAGCAATCCTAATAATGCCTTAAACCCAACCACCCAACCTTCAAGATTCCAGCAACCAATGCAACATCTGCCGCAGCAGCAGGTCCAACAGCCAATGCCGCAGCAGCAGATGCAGCAGCAATCGGTAAGTTCGTTGGAGAACACTCTTAAAACTTTTATGATGAAAACATAGTCATACATGGCAGAGAATAGTAATTTCATCAAAAGGAAAGATGCTTTCATGAATAGAACTGAGATGCGGTTGCAGAATCAAGAAGCGGCTATTAAAATACTAGAAACTCAGGTTGGGCAGTTTGCTCAAAACTTAAACACTAGACCACAAGGAGGACTACCTAGCAATACTGAAGTTGCTAAGGTAATGGGCCATGAACAGTGTAAAGCAATCACTACCAGGAGTGGTCTACAGCTGAAGGAAAAGATTCCAGCAAGTCAAAATCTATCAACACATCCAGCAAAAGAGGAGGCTGAGCAAACTGATCTTGATAACACTACCCCGGCAGAAAGCGTTGCAGCTCCTGAACAGCCTGCAAGACAGCAACAACCCCAGTGGTGCCAGGTATTAAATTCCAAACTAAAGAAACCCTGGATGAGATGAGACCACCACCACCTTTCCCACAAAGGTTGAAAAAGCAAAAACAGGACCAGCAATTCAAAAAATTTCTTGATATTTTAAAGCAAGTCCACATTAACATACCATTCATAGAGGCAATTGAACAAATGCCTAATTATGCCAAGATCTTAAAAGACATTGTGTCCAAGAGGAAACGAATAGGTGAGTTCGTAACAGTGGCTGCTACCGAGGGATGCATGGCAATGCTACACAATCGCATGCCACCAAAATTGAAGGATCCTAGTTGCTTTATCATACCTTGTGCGATAGGTAAAAACTATGAAGGTAAGGCCCTATGCGACCTTGGAGCAAGCATCAATCTAATGCCTAAGTCTGTCTTCCAAAAGCTTGGAATAGGAAGGGAGAAACCTACAACAATTATGCTCCAACTAGCGGATCGATCGTATGTGCAACCCAAAGGAAAAATCGAGGACATACTGGTAAGAGTCGATAAATTTATTTTTCCTGCTGATTTTCTTGTCCTTGATTGTGAAGCAGATGAAAATGCACCAATCATCTTGGGGAGACCTTTCCTTGCAACTGGACGCACCCTAATTGACGTGGAAAAAGGAGAATTGACAATGAGGGTTAATGACCAACAAGTCAAACTCAATGCATTCCACAACTTAAAAAAATATGATGATCCAGAAGAGTGCAAGGCCATCCACATAACAGACACCAAAATATCTTGCCTTGGCAGCATGCTCGGTAGGCTATTTGACAAAAAGATCAAGCTTAAAGTGGATGGAAACACAGCAAAAGGGAGTGGCCAACAACTGATTGATAATTCTGGCCAATAAGAGAGAATAATCTTGGGAGATGCATTTGCATGCACTCCACCAGTAACATGATCTTCTCCCTTTTCCTCATTATTATATTAGGATTAGTTTAGTTTAGTTTTATTTTACTAATTTGTTTTTGCTTTAAGTAATTTTCTTTTTGTGTGTTTAATTTTTTAGGATAATAAGCAAGAATAAAGAAGAAATAGTTCAAAGCAGGAACTCTGTCGAGGCAGAAAACAGTGTCAGAGCCGCAGCAGTTTTAACGGGCAGAACAGTGTAACGGCTAGTCTGTCGAGATTCCTGCCGCGACAGAAAAGGAAACGGCAGTAAAGAGTAACGGCTACAAAACGGCTAGTGGATTCAAACGGTCACAAGCCCGAGGCCTATATAAGCAACCCTCTCCTCTTGAACTATTCACTCTTGCTTTCTTGTTTTCTTTAGAATTCTTAACAATCTTGCTCTCACAATACTCTCTGCCTACTCACAATTCTTCGTGAAATTCCCAGACTCCAAGAAAATCTCCAAGATATCAATCTCTCACAATCTTGATGGCAACTTACAAGCGATTTGCCCCAGTCAATGTTGAAGACCGTTTCAAAAGGTCTTTCATTGCTCGGCAGTTATGGGAAGAACAAGGTTTCCAACACTCGGATGATGAAAACTACAGCATCGAGCATTATCTTTTCGACAGAATCAAGTACCAAGATTGGGAAATTTTCTGACTTCAACCTGCCCAGGCGAACGCTACCATCGTGCGGGAATTCTATGCGCACGGGCCCAACAAAGATTCCCTCTTTGTTCACTGCCGCGGCAAGCCTGTCCAGTTGGATGCCGAGACCATTAACGATTTCTACGGCCTCACTCCAAGCAATGATGTTCACGCTGAATTCATGGAGGATGTCACTGCCGAGGACTACGAGTTGATCAAATACGACCTTTGCTACACGAATACTCCATGGGAAACCGGTGCCCATAGAGGATCAGTAGCAAGGCAAAGCCTAAAGCCCGAGGCCAAACTTTGGAACACCTTCGTCAAGAGACGCCTCATTCCCACATCCCACAATAGAACGATGGACCGAAAGAGATTGGTGCTCATCCAATCGATCATCAACAAGAGGAGCATCAACGTTGGAGAGATCATCTTACGTGAAATTCACGAATGCGGTAAGAAGGATAGAGGACCATTATATTTCCCATGTTAGATCACTGGTTTGTGTGTTGCCGCAGGTGTACCAATCGAAGATACGGACGAATACACTCCCCAAATGCGAGGATGGACCAGAGACTTTTGCCATAAAGTAATGCAGATCATGCAAGCGGAGCCAGTCTAAGCAACGCCCCAGCAGTTCACTGTTGATACTATTGTCGGGGCCCAATACACGGCAGACATGCCAGACACTGCCCACACCTCTGCCGCAGCAGACCCATACCAGGAGATATTGTAAAGGATGGCAGCGATGGACCTCATGCAACAAAGATACATGGAGTATCAAAGAGATTTCAATGGCACATTAGCCCAAATGATGCTCCATGCTTTTCCAGATCAAGGGGCGCAATTTCCAGAATTTCCCAGCAATATGTTTGTCACAGCCGCCCCTTACACCGAGACTACACCAGCTACGGGAGGACCAAGGTCGTTCTTCCATGCGGGCCCTCAACCACAGTACCATGCTGCCGGCCCATCTAGGGCAGCAGATTCTACCGCGGCATCATCTGCCAACAGAAGACCATCCAAGTAAAGGGCAGTCTTCAGCACTCCACCGCGATCCCCAATCATCATGGGCAGTCTATCAGCTGATATAGATACCTATGTGCATCAAAGCTCAACCACCACCAGACCGAGTACACACCATACCGGGGCAGCCATAGCAATGGAAGGTGGAACGGACATAATGATACCGAGAAGATGGCCGACGTGGAAGAAGAAGAAGAAGTGGAGGCTCCGATGCAACGGACACCATCCACAAGAGTCCAACGGCCCCGGCAAGCAAAAGCGCAACCATCGCCCTCACCAAGAACAAAGCAATCGGCAGCAAGACCCAGGAGAAAAATTGTTACAAGCAGCTCTTCGGATTCTCTTTAAATTTTTCATATAATTCAATATTATTTGTTGTCGATTTCTTTATATACTGCTTCTCTCTTTCATAATTTTTGTTTTCTGCTATTATCTTTTAATATAAAGCATTGAGGACAATGCTTGTTTGAGTTTGGGGGTGCAGATTCACTGTCGAGGCAGCAATCTACTGCCGAGGCCTTGCCAAGAAAAGGGAGTACTTAAGTATTTTTTTTAAAAAAAAATTTATGCTCCTCGTCTCACTTGAATTAAATGCCTATACTTTTGCATTGCTTATCATCAGTATTGCCTTAGTTTATTCTTTAAGGCTATAGAAATCTTTCTCCTTACCATGATTAGGTCCTGTTAAGAAGGTTTAACCGTAGGATACTTAAGGATGAAAACTTAGAAGCTTACTATAAGATGAATTTTTAAACACTTTTGGGACTTGTTGGATTATAGGAATTCTTTTAATGAACTTAGGTGATAAAGATTTAGATTCTTGGGAAAGTAACTAGAGGTGCCTATCACCGGCTCTAGGAAGTACTCTTCTTCATTCTAGAGGTGCCCGAAATTGGCTCTAGTATGCTTTAAGGAATATCAAAAAGAAATAAGGAATTAGTGAAGGGAAAAACACAATCCTTGAGGTGCCCGAAATTGGCTCAAGAATTGGTTGTTTAGAAAAGAAGAGAACACTTAATCAAATTCTACTTGTCTTGAACTTAGAGTTTATCTAAGAAAGTCCTTAATCAAACTTGTCCACAAAAACGCACACACTCACCAATTCTTATAGTTTGTTTCTAGGTAAACCCTTGAGTACCCGAAAGGTTAAGTCTAAAAAATAGACATAGTTATGGTGGGGAGAATAGATGGAAACATAAGACCAAGAGAGAGTAGAGTTCGGCAAATTGATGGTTTGCATTGCTTGAGGACAAGCAATAGTTCGAGTTTGGGGGTGTGATAAGTGCTCAACTCACTATCACTTTTGACACCTTTTATGGGCATTAATCACCGAATTTACACCCACTCGGACCAATGCATGTACTTAATGTGATATATTTAGAAGTTATGCTCATAGAGATCATAGTTGTAGAAAAGGCAAGTTTTACTGCATTTTTATATCTATGCAGGAGAACCAGTGCCGCGGCAGCAACATGGCCGAGGCAGCAGCTGAGAGACAGGAAGCAAGACTGTAGGCGATTGGAAGAGAAAAATCTAAGGGACGTGTCTGGACATAAAGCATATGGATTGGAGCTGGCTAGCATGAGGAAAAGCCCAAGACAAGGCCACGCGGGAAAGCCTCTTAGTTGAATTAAACTTGGAAATATTTTATTTATGTACATGACTTGTTCTCTACTCCAAGTTGTATTCTACTTAGGAAAGGTTTGCCCTAAGTCAAGCCTATATAAGACCTAGCCGTCCAATGTATTAGACACCAATACCTAGAGAGAGCCAATTCATAGATTCTTTGTTTTCTTTCTCTCAACTATGTTCTAAGCTTTCTTAGGGTTTAGGTGAAGGTTGTTAGTATTTGTGAGAGGAGATTGTACTTTGTCTTTGTTTCAATGCAATAAAACTATCAAGGTTTGCTTATCCTTTGTTATTCTTTGTTCTTGCATTCAATCCCGGGAGGGAAGTTTGTAAGTAATCCATTTATCTAGACTCGGGAGAGTTAGATTCACGAAAGGGGTAAGTACGGTGTTTCAATCGCAAAATACTAACTCGGCCTAGGGATAGGTTAAGAGTTTCAGCGGCTAAAAGAAGTGTGAGATTGATTGGTGAGTATAATTGATTTACGCCGGGAGGTATCATCAAGGACTAGTCATCAACAGTACTTCAACTTAGGGATAAGCGGAGTCATCCACGGACACTTTGTCGAACTTTGGTAGAGTCCACCCACGAGCAAGGGATTACCGCGGCGGACAGTATCGTCGCTGCCAAGGCAGTAATCTGCAGTGCTGCCGAGGCAGTGATATACGATTGCATTGGGCAGAGACAAGTCAATCAAATCCACAATACAAGATCCTGACCTCTCTCTCTAATTATCAAATTTCTTTATTTTATTCAGTTGTTTTATTTAAGTTTATCCAACCCAAAATCACTTGTGTTTTTATTTTATTTCTTTTTATAGAACAAGAAGACGAAGAAGACATATTGAGTATAATTGATAAGTGCTCAAAGATAATCCGATAAATACTTATCACTTATTACTTGCGATGTGTCCACTTGCACTAAACGCACACTTTTGACACGCGACAGTTACCATGTTAAGAATATTGTTATGTTGATGAAACTTGTAGTAGTAGTATGCTTATCTATATTGATGTTATCTTTGTGACTTGGATTTGAAATTTCCTATTGATATTCCTTTAGTTATAATAAAATTATATGAATTTTGATTCTTGTTATCTCTATGTGTGAATTTGAGTGTTATTGATAATGAAGTATAACTATTTTAAGTTGAATCTATGATATAGTTATTTAATTTGAAATGCATCTAGAAATCATGTTGAGTGTGTTGATGTTGTTCTTATATGTGTTTATGAGATTGTTAATTTGAAGCATGCTCTTAGGAGTTTGAGTATATTGTTGCTAACTAGGTTGCAATGCATCTACTAAGTTGTACATGATAGGTGGATGATGTTTACCTAGGTGTATATGCATCTAAAAAATATTTTGAAACTTGTGTATGAAATTAAATGAGTTATAGACCTTAATTAGGATTGAAATTTGAGATACAAGCATGTAATAAACCTAATTAGAGATTGGTAACACTAATTTCATAATTAGTCCTTGAACTTCAGTTCCTTATTTTCCGCTGCAATTGAATATAATCTAGGTTTAATTACTGCAGAAGTCATGTTTTTTTTTGCCTCTAGTACAAATTTAGTCACCGATTTTGAAAATCGACCAATATAGTCACGTACGTTTTCGGGCTGTAAACTTATGATCACTGAAACGTTTGTTGTCATTAAATTTTAACGGAAAACTGATCTGTCATAATAAAAAAGTGATAAACTACTTACATATCCCCTAAATTATTCTTTTACTTTTGTTTCATCTTTAATTCAACTCTCAAAATTTTAAAATCTTATATTTTTATCATCTTCTCAAACAAGCATCTTTCTCTAAATATTATTCTCCGTTTATCTGCACAAATAAACCCAAAGATATCTAATTTCATATTAGCCAAGCTTGATGAAGAGGATAACACTCACATCAGCACCCGAATCGTAGGAACTTAGTAAGCATACAAATAGATTAACATGGAAGTGGATGCAATATTTCAATGTTGTTTTATTTACTCAAGTTTTTAACTTTGCAGTGGCTACATGGCTCCCGAGTACTTGTGCACGTTCTTGAATTTCTCCTTACACTTTTTCGCACTCCTTCTGTAACTCAATTCTGCTAACTTCCTGCTAAGACAAGTTCATTGTTTAAACTCTAACCAAATACTACTAATTTTTCATATTATATCAAAAAGATGGAAGCAATTCATTGATATTGAAAAGGAGAAAAATCCCAGAAGAAAACAAAGAGATGGTGGTTGGAGCCTACTGTCTGCCTTCCATACTTTAACAAAAGGAATTTCAAATTTCCAAAGTTGGAACAAAAGAAACCCAAAATTTTTAATTCAAAAATACTATTAAAACTACAAGTAGATAAATAGAAAAGAAAAGGATCGAATTGATTAAGAGTAAGAGTTGGATCTAGGCCATGATATCCTTTTTCTAGTTCATAAATCATAATCATTATTAATTGTAACCATGTGTGTTGGTCTGACCTCTCTACAACAATTAAACTCATCACCTTGTTAAGTGTATTTGTTTGAATGGTTGGATCTTATGGATTTAAGAAAAAAGGAAGATGAAGAGCAAAAAAGAAAGTGTGATTTGAGTTTTAAAGTACTTGGAAATGTCTTCCCAGAGCGGGCCTTTGACAGTGGCATCACGGAACACAACATTCATATCCAATCGAATCTTGAGAAGTGCAAGAGTCTCTTCACGGGGCCACCTATTGCCACTTGCAACTCCACCGCCTTCGCCGACTTCCTCACCTCTAACTGGGGATCGTAACTGGAAACAGCAACACGATTTATCAGTCCTCAAAGGAAGAATGTTTATACAGATCGAACTCAAAGGTGATGGTGAAGAAGCTTTACCAACATCTTGAAGAAAACAGTGCCCCTGGAAATGAAAGCCAGATTCTTCAATCAGATATTTAGAGAAAGGGGGTTTGTTTGAGAAGATGGTGAAAATATAAAATTTTAAAATTTTGAAGGTTAAATTAAAGATAAAACAAAAGTGAAAGAATAATTTAGGGACTATGTAAGTAGTTTATCACTTTTTTATTATGACAGATCAGCTTTCCGTTAAAGTTTAACGGAAACAAACGTTTCAGTGATCATAAGTTTACAGCCCGAATACGTGCGTGACTATATTGGTCGATTTTCAAAATCGATGACTAAATGTGTACTGGAGTCAAACAAACGTGACTTTTTCAGTAATTAACCCTATAATCTATGCATGGACATGTAGGATCAAAATAAAGCATCTACATAAGATAAAAAAAAGTAGCACTAAAACTTAGGGTTGTTTATCGGGGCAAGTCTCTGGATTAGCCTCAGTATTCTTCGTGTAGCTCGTTCGAGTTGGGTGGTGTCTAGACCGGATCGAGTGGGTTGTAGAGGTGGTTTCTGGGTTGAAGGGATGAACATTCATCATGTTCATCCTTTCTAGATGAACCGGACAAAGTATTTGGGAGGGTTACTTTCGAAAGAAAAAATGAATAAAAGGTTTTGATTTTAATTCTTGTTTATGTTTTATACTCGAGATAATTAATAAAAATGGGATATTTACCTCATTAAGTCCCTTTGTGTCTCTTAAACCTCTCCCGCACTCTCTGTGGTTTTGAACCATATTACAATCTAGTCACCAAATTACATAATTCGTTTGATTTCTTCTAAATTGACCACGAAATGTTTTAAAGTCTTTTAATTCGGCCCTCTTTTATTTAAATCAGCACTTGTATTTTGCTTTCATTCAATTTTGGTCATTGGTTTTAGTTATTTCTCTTTTAATTTAACCTTTAAATTTTGTTTTTATTTCAACCTAGTCCTTTCCAATAAACTTTTCATTTCATTTTAGTGTCCTGAAATTTTTATTTTGTTTAATTTAACCCCTGCTCATTTATTTATTTATGTATGTATTTTTTCCTTTTATTTGTACATATATTCGCATTTGTCATATTATTTAATTTTACATTATTGTTAGTGTTGTATATATTTATTCTATTATGCTTTTTGTGTCATTATGCCATGTGATATTTTAACTTCTAAGTAACACTATTTAATTTCTAATGTGATGTCCCTTTATTTGGTCGTAACAGGCCCGACACCAGGCGTAATAGTGGCAATGTATGCGCTTACCTTTGAATAAAGAGACGTTTAAAATATATTCAAAATTTTAAATAAATATTAATTTAATACCACTTTAAATCGAAAAATTCAAAATGAATTAAGCGGTAGCTTTGTAAATGTACCAATTTTTTGGCGGTTTTAAAATGCTAACACCGTTTTTAAATCGTAACCGACTCTCGAACTCATTTTTATTTGAATCTTTGGTTTTATGGTATCTGGTCTACCAAAGTGATCGGTGACGACTCTAAATTTTAAATCTTTTTCCAATTGTTTTCAAACATTTTAAAACATTTTAATTTATTTTTCAAACATTTTAATCTTTTAAAATTCATTTTTAAACAATTTTCCATTTAAAAATACACTTTAAATTAAGTGACCCTTTTTGTTTTTAATCTTTCCCGAACTTTAAAATTCCCAACTTCTTAAATTTTAAAATCTCTAACCCTAATTTCAAATTTTTCCCTTTCAAATTAGAATCTCAATTTTCAATTTCACACTTTAATCCCTAACACAAATTTTCAAAACAGAGACTTTTTTTATTATACTTTTAATTCCATTTTCAAAACCTTTCCTACATAATCGTTAGAATTTTATTTTTTTTCTTAATATTTTTAGTTTTTATAAATTATC
This sequence comes from Abelmoschus esculentus, assembly GCA_035048815.1. NCBI lineage: Eukaryota > Viridiplantae > Streptophyta > Magnoliopsida > Malvales > Malvaceae > Abelmoschus > Abelmoschus esculentus. The sequence goes on along the minus strand of JAUCBN010000056.1, from coordinate 5,137,197 downwards.
ATTAGTGACGTACAAAATAATTCATAATCGTTAACTGATATATCCATTACGGTTTACAAATTAATTAACTTAATCGTTAAGACTAAATTGTTTCGTTTAAACAACCACTAAATATAATAATTAATAGTTAACTTATAGATTAAACATTATTAAATTATTATCTATATATGTAATTTTTTATTAAAATTTTAAATAATGAATAATAAAAAATATTAAAAATTTAACCAATAATCAAATTATTAACATCAAAAGATTCAATAATTAAACATCTTTTAATAAATAAATTACGATTTAATAATCATTATAAAAATCAATTAATCATTTAAATTAAATATACAATTAATATACCATAGACACTCCATTAACACATATCCATTAACACATATGAATGTAATTTAAGGGGAAAATGATAATGTCACATCGTTGTAGTGGAAACTGGAAAAGAGTAACAGTAAAGGTAATTTTTTTTCTTTTTTACTTCAGTCAAACTCAAAATATTTAGAGGGGGAGGGGGGAATGAAGTAATAACAGTGAAAAGCTCGGTATATATTAAATTTACTGTTAAAGTGTTATATATGAATATAATTTACAGCATTGCCAAATAGACTAGACCTCTAAAAATCTATAACTGCAAGAAGGTACACTCGGAAGAGAAAACAGAGCCCGCCCTTAAACTGTGTTTCACAAAAGGCAGCCAGACACAAGCTTAGGTGCAATGAAATAATTAATCGTGGCTCTGCTGTTTGCTAGGTCGAAACTCGTAAAAAACTATACAACGAAAACCAAGTGTGTAAATTCCATAATCCTTATGATATATGTTAGGTAAACAGTAGAGCGTTAAGCATGAATATAGGTATCAGTAGAGCTATCGTGCTCGAAAAATGCTCCGTTGACGAACCATCATTGCTCATCTGCCCTGCATTGACGAATTCGGTTCTTCCCGAATTAAGAGTTGCAGACACATTCACAGACATTGAACCTGCAGATTCAACATTGATATAAAGTTGGTTCTGAATTTTCTTGTGGTATATTTAAACACATGAAGATCAGTTTAGAGTTTCATCCTAGCTAGTATGCAATCCTGATATGGTGAAAGTGCAGGTTTAACGGATTAAAAGGTTCGTTGCATCATAGATTATCAACAAAATATATTCTCAGTAGGAATTGTGCTATCCAACTTACAATCATAGTCAGTCCATCCGATCCGTTGATTTACCAGATCATAAACGAAGATTTTATCTTTTAAAACAAGATCTGCAAAACAAGCATTGAGGCCGAAAGCATCCAGCTCAGTGATTAGAAACACAGAAAACTTCTTGCACAAGGTAATTTTATCAGAACTTTAAGAAAATTGAATGCTTTCAGGAATATCCAAAGTTCATGAGCTCTTCAAACTATTAAAACATTCAGTTCAGTGAAAATACCTCCCAAGATCGTTATCCCTTGACCCGAAATTTTCTGAAAGCCAATGCACCAAATTGCTGCACCACCCTGAAAAAATCAAAGTCGTCTATTATACTAAAAAATCTGGGATATGAAATCAAAATGACATGACGCAGAAACAAGTTCTTTCACTGCGAAGTTAGACACATTGATTACATTATAATCGAAAGAGAAGAAGTTAGACTTAGATTGACATATGTATGCATGTCCAAAGCTTTAGAAAACACACAATAGAATTTTGCTGTACGAGATAGTCCTGGGGATTTAAAATCAAGGAGGCTCCACCAGCAAAGTTCAGACTCACTTGAGGGAATATGTGGGCAACACTGAATCAAATGTTAACATGATGTCAGTTATAATTGTGTCAAACATTTTAACACAATGGAACAAAATGAAATACCAGAAGTCGGAACTTGACCTCGAGGTTATTAGATAGCATTGGTTTCCTTTGGAAAGAACAGGCCGCACAGTTTGTGAAACAGTTTTCGTTATCTGGACAAGAAGAGAATATAATTGAAGTCATTAAGCTCATCCTTGACAATCAGAGTACTTTTTTCATTAACCAGAAAGCCGATCATGACAGATGAAGAGCATAATTTTAACTGAAGATTCCCCTTTATAATGTTGAACTGTCGGTAAAACCTAGCAGTATACTTACAGCATCGGCAAAAGCATCATAAGCATCGTCAGTTAGGTATGCCAAAGTTGTGCCGGAATCGACTATAGTTCCTCTGCTGCTTGAGGTTGAAAATACTGATGGATCAATTGATAAAACTTGTCCGCCAACTGAAATGCTCCGCAGATCAAGATTATAGTGAGGCCTGAAATTCAGTGGGGCAAGATTCAATTAAGCAAAATACCATCAGCCCTTCTATATTCCAATCACAAGGAATATATTATCAAACAAGCTGAAAGATGATCTTCTATAAGCTTTCTTGCTCAATAATCTCAGTAAGGGGTACCGCAACTAGTACACAATAACCTTCGTCCAAACACCAATCAACCCAGTTTAGAGACAACTGCTAAATACAAGGGTAAGACTTTTCATAAGCTAAACCAATATCTTTCATTCTCTGAGAAACTACACTATAACTATGAAAACCTGTAGTAAACAGTATTGTATATAGGTACCTAGATTTCATAAGCTGCTACCATTCGAATCGGAGAAAATATATGTCTAGTTAGCAAACTGAAAACAACATTATGATCAGGCTTTTCCCCATGCCCGGTTTGATCTCAACACCACAAGGCTAAGACACCTATGCATGTAGGACTCTGTTGCATCAGACCAAAAACCGATACAAACAGCAAGACGACAGCTGTAAATAAACTTCGAAACAGAGAATATAAACTCTAAAGCATAATAAAAAGAAACAGGTATGCAAGGATTGTTCACACAAAAAATAGATAGAAGAATGAAGAGTTTCTAAGTAACAGTTTCAGGCAAACAAAGAATATCTTACTGTGATGGGACAAGCGGAGTATAAACCATATTTGGTTCCAAAATCTCGCCAAAAACAAGTATACCCCCACCACCATTATTTCCCTTTAAGCAATGAGAAAATACTTTAGGTGCCATTCCCTGTGAGGAAAGTTGTGAGATTACAGATAAACTCTGTTGTCCCAACCCAAAGATTCCATCAACCGCTCGCTCAGACTTTGTCAAGTCTCCGGTCTGTAACATGCTGCATCTGTTTCACAATCCACAACTTAAAGCCAACAAATAAGAAACACAAACATACACCATTCATATAGCAACATCAATAAACTATTTGACTCACCCGAACATAATGGGAGCTGTAGAATTCACAGTGGTGGATCCCTCAAGAATTGTATCAAAATACAACAAATCAGCAACATAATACCCTGATGTTCCACTGCCATCTCCATACTGAAATGCGTAGCTGCATTGATTGCCCTGACCTGAACAACCGGAATCCAATGATTCAAGTCCTGCATCACATCTTGGGTCTGAACATGAGATAAATGAAGATGTTGAGGAGCTTCCAGGATCATACAAATTAAGTTCAATCTGTAAGAACAGAAAAAAAATAGCAGCACTAACTAAAACACCAAATTGAACAAATAAAAACAAATGTCAGGAAAAAAAAGTGAAATTTACTCTTAGTCCACTAGAGTCTGGGCAACCATTGCAGGAACTGCAACCTATCCATAAAACATCACTTCCAGTATCAATTTGTACGTAGTATTCCTTTGGAGGAGAACCTAACTGTAATTTTGTATAATATAATCTGCAGAACAAAAGAAAAGAAAACAACCAGTAAAACTCAAAGAAAAGGAAAGTATAAATATGAAGAAGAAAAAGAAGAAAAAGAAGAAGACAAACAACCCAAGTTTAGGCATTCAAATGATGAGCAGAGAAAGAAGCTAATAATAGCATGGTAAATTAATTTGAATATAAAATATTAAAAAAATGGAAAACCAAATTCCAAAAAAAAAAGTATTACCCAACAAGAAAAGGATCGTAGGTGCCTTGAACTGGAAAATCCACCACACCGCCTGAAGACTGCAACAACCTTCCATGCCTGAGTCTGTCGTGTTCTCTGAGTCGACTCAACTCGACTTCATGACTCACCAGTGGAATCCTTCTTTCCAGCTTCAAAGTCCGTTGAAAACCGCCCATAACTATCGCAGCCTCCATAACCAAAATCGTTACCATAATCCAGGCGGCAAAAACCGCCGCCATTTCACTTCTTACAAAAACTATCGTATTCGTTCTTTTAAAAAACAGGAATGAAATTGGGTTTGGGGGGAAAACTAGAAAAGCAGAAGAAACATGATTGCAAGACACAGATTTAGAAGCAATGAATTTGGTTTCAAGAACATAAATAGGAGAATTCTAAAGACAACTACTTCCCATCAAACACCAGAGACCGAAGCTTTTGAAATTGCAAGACATGGATTACGGTACGTTACTTCGCATATTTATATTTTTTTAATTATCGATTAAAAAAGTAATTTCATGGTTTTGAAGAAAAAATCTAATAATTTCCCTGACCAAAATTGAATTACTTGAACCTAACAAAAGACTTAAAGCTTTTTGATCTTAAATTAATTAGTAATTAATTATGTCTAAATCAATATTCCGTATGTCTACCAACTTTTTTTGATTTATCTTAAAAGATTATCTCTGGTTACATGAATGATCCCGCCGTCAATTCCTTCATTTTCTTTCTTTTTCTTTGCTCTCTTTATTACATTTGCTTCCTTTGATATACGACATTAACGGTGATAACAAGTCGAACTGAGCCCAAGCTTGATTAGGTTTGGTTCAAAAATAGTGTTATTGAGCTCGGTTCGAGCTTGGTTCGAAAATATTATTATTAGGTTCAGCTTAAAGCTCGTTGAACTCGGCTTGGGCTTAGTTCGAAAACAATACTATTAGGCTCGGCTTGATTCAAAATAGACAATTTGTCATATTTTTTTAATAATAGATAGGATCTCGTTAAAACTCTTTTCATAATCAACACCGAAACATAATTCAATATCGAGAAAGGAAAAAAAGTGTCTAATTTATTCTAGTTAATTTATTTTTAATAGATTTCTCCTATTTTATTTTATTACTTTTCCTTTGTTAAAGAGATTACTTTTAATATATATGTAGCATATATAATATAGTTCTTCTGAGCCTGTTCACGAACTTTTCGAGCCGAGTTTGGGTAGGCTCGACTCGTCTCATTAAAGTCTCGAACCGAACCTGAATCTGAGACGAGTTCACTCAAGCCGAGTTTTGACCGAGCCGAGCCCGAGTAACTCGCGAGCCGGTCAGACTCATTATCACCCCTACATGAGAGGACAGAGTTTTGGTCTCCAACTTTAAAATTTAATTTAAACAATAATTTAATTAAATAATGATTTGATTTTTATAAAAATAAATATTAAAGTTTAAGTATATCAAAATTTATTATATATATAATCAATTAGGAATAAAACTAAAAAATAATAGGTATATATCTTTAAATTGTTTATCAAATAATAATTTAGATCCTATTAAAATATTAAATAAAATAAGATTTGTCTATGAATTTTAAATTTAAATATCTAATAAACTCTTATAATTTTAAAATTTAATATTTTAGTCTATGTTGAAGTTCAATTTTGATGATATATGATTTGAAATTCGACATAAAGTTTTTTTTTTTCAAACTTCTGTTTTAATGTGGATCCAATTGATACTGTTATTAATAGATGATTTATTCATCAATGATTTCTATTTGTCATATATAATTTAAAATTAATGATTTATTGTTATATAAGATTTAAAGTTTTTATTTAGAAATCTTTCAGTTTTTTATGAAAATAGTAGAATTTTCATACAAAATTTTAGTTTTGTCTCTTATAAATTTAGATCTTGTTTAAGTTAGTTTGCTTTTGTTTTATAGTAAATTTATTTTAAATAAACTGTTTTATTTTGAAAACATATATGATAATGTGTTGATAATTACATTGTTAATGATAAACGATTAAATAATTATAATTTTTCATAAAAACTTAGATTTAAGTATATTAAATACGTCAATCCGAACTCATAAATAAGGGCGGTTCATAGAATTTGGGGTCTGAGTAATTTATTAAAATGTGACCTTTAAGGGTGTGTTTGGATCACAGAAAAGATTATTACTGGGGGTAAAAAAAAAATTCAGGAATCTCGTACCCACGTTTAGATCGCAGAATTCCTAATCTGAGGTAATACTTCATTCCCAACAATAGCGTTTTTTTGGGTTTATGCTGGGAATCATATCCCCTTCTTTTTCTTAGGTATTAGCTTATTCCTTATGTTTAGGACAAAAATGTCCTATGAATTTTCATCCAAAATAAGATATTATTATATAAGTTAAAAGTATAAATAATAAATATTAAAAAAATAAGACATAAATTAAAACACAAGATAATAAATAAATTTATAAATAACGCCAAAAAAATATAAATATATAGAATCTTTATAAAATAAATTATATAAAAATTATAATACTTATATAAAATAAATTATATAAAAATTATAATACTTATATAAAATAAATATAATACTTATAAAAATTATTTAAAAAATATAAATTTAATATATTAATTATATTAAAAATATTTTTAATATAAAAATTTCCCTTTTGAATTTTCATCCAAAAAAAGATATAATTATATAAATTAAAATTATAAATAATAAATATTAAAAAAACAAAAAATAAAATTAAAACACAAGATAATAAATAAATTTATAAATAACACCAGAAAAATATAAATATATAGATTCTTTATAAAATAAATTATATAAAAATTATAATACTTATATAAAATAAATATAATACTTATAAAAATTATTTAAAAATATAAATTCAATATATTAATTATATTAAAAATATTTTTAATATAAAAATTTCTCTATAATTTTTATCCAAAATTTTTCAATTTACCAATAGTAGTTTAACTCAGAAAGAAAATATATCATAGGGACAATTTAGTAAAATTTACTTTTTAGTAATCTTTACTTCCCTCAACCAAACACTGTCAACTTACATTCCTATCAAACAAACCAAACAAGGTAATGTAATATTCCCAGTAACATTTCAGGTAATCTTACATTCCGGTAATTCTATTCTCGGAGGTAATATTACATTCCACGATCCAAACGCACCCTAAAAGTAATTGTCCTTTTTAAGAGGCCATGTGCAATCGTTTCTATTGTGTATGTTCATAATCTCACTAGTTCTATAGAAACAATAATAATAAGAATAATCAATAAGATTCTATAATTAATTGTCACATTTATGACATAATTATAATGTTTTAATAATTATAATTTATTTTTTAAAAAGTATTTTCAAAACTTTTATAATGAATTTTGAAATTAACATTATTTAATGAATATAGTTTATCAAAACTTTGGGTCTTGTTTTTTAAGGTATCCTGTGCGATCGCTCTTACCGCGCCTCTCTAGAATACTATTGTCCGTAAAGTGTCCCAGAATAAAGAATGATATAATTCATTTAAATAACTTAAGTTCAAATGTCGTGTAGGTAAGATATGTATGCATTATTAAAAGATCATAAAAAAATATTTAAAAAATCCGTTTAAATACAATCAAGTTAACATTTCCTTAATTGTTACATTACTAACTATATCAATTAAACTACGATTTAATCAACCATACTTTGCATGAATCATCTAGTCTCATCGGTTAAAGGAACGATTATTATTTCTGGAGGTCATGGGTTCAAGCACCAGTACTGTCAGTACAATGATTGAACGACGAATGTCTAATGGTTCAGAATATACACTCTAAAACAGATACTACTGTAATCATTATAGTTAAATAAAAAAATAATCAACAATACTTTTATATTTATTTCATACTTGATACTATGACATTTTGATTATTGTTTTTTATATTCTTTATGTAAAATTTATCTGATGATATTATATAATTATATTTGAAATTATAATATATTCGAGGATATTTACTTTATTTATATATATATATTATAATCTATTCATAAATATTTGAGGGTTAGAAGGTTTAGATTTATGTTTAAAATTTAGAATTTAGATTTTAAGTTTTAGACTTATATTTAGATTTATATTTTTAGACTTATGTTTAGGTTTATATTTTAGAGTTTTAAGTTTATGAATTTGAATTTTAAATTATAAAAATTAAAAATTTTAGTATTATATTTTAAAGTAATTCAAGAGCTTTTCGAGTTGGGTATCAAGTAGTTAAACTCGGTTTGTTAAGAATTCGACTTGAGTTCGAGATCGAGTTAAGTTCAATCGAGTCGAGTTTTAACTAAGCTTTAACCGAGTTAAGCTCTAGTCTCTAGTGATTTGTCTCATCTCATTTATAGCTCTAATGTTAATTGATGGATCGAGTGTGAAAAGTACTCTTCCCATCAAAAAAATTTTATCTTCCCCACCTCACGACCCGCTACGAATATAAAATTTAAAATCATCATTATCTCACAAATACAAAACTAAAATCATTTTCGTACCATCACTCACGTGGGTCTTGAGACTTAATTTTCTCATCACCTATATGTGATTCATTCATATAATATATTTATAAAAAATATTTAAATAAATAAAAATAAAATTTATTAGGAAAATAATATGAAATATCTGTCAATGTCATTTGAACTTCCATTATATACGCAAAATTATTTCAACTGCCACCATTTTAAAAAACCTAACTCAGTAATAAGTGCTTAAAGTATACATTTTTTCTAAAATAGGTGCCTAATGTTTTTTTGGCTGAAATAAGTGCCTAAATTATATATTTTTTCTAAGATAAGTGCCTAATGTATTTTTTGGCTGAAATAAGTGCCTAAAGTTTTATTCCCTTAGTGTTTTAAGGTAACATTATTAAAAGAAAATTGTTTAATTTACAAATAAGTACCTAAACTATATATATATTTTAAAATAAGTTCCTAATGTAATTTTTATTGAAATAAATGCCTAATTTTTTTCTTATAAGTAATTTATATTTCTTATAAGATATAAAATTATTTATATATCATCGTTTTAATCTATTAAATTATTTATTATAATTGATTAATAATTTAATTAAATTTGATTAGTAGCTGAAATTATGAGAAAAAAATATTTTTTAACAACACTAAAATAAAAAATAATTAAAATTTATATAATTTTATATTAATATTTTCAATTCTTTTTCGATACAATTATAAATGTAATAGGAATATAAAAATTTTTGTATATATTTCCCATGTGAACCGGCGGCATGTCCTTGCAAGTGAATCGATTTGTCCCATTGATGATTGTTGTGGAAAATATAAAAAATATTAATATAAAATTATATAAATTTTAATTATTTTTTATTTTAGTGTTGTTAAAAAATAATTTTTCTCATAATTTAAAAGGTTAAATGATTAATTTAAGATATAATTAATTTTATATCTTATAAGAAATATAAATTACTTATAAGAAAAAAATTAGGTATTTATTTTAATAAAAATTACATTAGGCACTTATTTTTTAAAAAATATATAGTTTAGGTACTTATTTATAAATTAAACAATTTTCTTTTTAACACTGTTACCTTAAAACACTAAGGGAATAAAACTTTAGGCACCTATTTCAGCCAAAAAATACATTAGGCACCTATCTCAGAAAAAATATATAGTTTAGGCACTTATTTCAGCCAAAAAAACATTAGGCGCCTATTTCAGAAAAGATGTATACTTTGGGCACCTATTATTGAGTTAAGCCTTTAAAAAATAACATACAAAATTGGATTTTGTACGATGCAAAAGTTTCGACTAAAAAAATATTAAAATCTATTATAAAAAATTTAAAATAATACAAATAAAATGTAAAATAATATTTTAATTATCATAACGAATAAATAATATAAAAAGAAATAAAAAATAAAATTTAAAAATTAAAATAAATAACAATAAAATCTAAATAATATACAATATTATGAAAATAAACGTGAATATTATATATATAAATTCTCATAAATATTCTAAGATAATTCAAACTCAATTATATATATATATATATTTCAAGACGAGTGAATATTAATTATCTTAAATTTTACTATAATCTAAATATATTATATTTTAAATAATTTTTATAACATGTTATAAGATCTGTTGAGTGGGTGGGGATTAGGCGGGTGCAAGTTATGTCACGCGTGTTTAAATCCGGGTATTAAGGTAACCGAAGTACTGGGTACTCGGATCTTTGGATAGTAAAAATTTTGGCCTGTGTCTCGACTCGAATTTTCCGGGTATCCGAATATCCGGGTACTCGAAAATTCGAGTAATCGGGTATCCGGATTTTTATTTTTTATAAATCTTAAATTTAATCTTTAAAAAATATACATAAAATTAAAAGTTTAAATTAAATAATTCAATATTGAAATATAAAATTTAAAAACCAAAGTTACATAATCTAAACATAAATTTTAAGACCCAAATTACATAATTTAATTCGAAACAAAACATAAGGTATAAATGATATTTTTTTTTAATATTTTTAGTTAATTTAATTTATTTTAATATATAAAATTTAAAGATTTAAGTATTAAAGAATCTTAAATTAATTTTTGTATTAGTTAATGTATATAAAATAGTGCATATTTGAATCCTTAGATATCCCTCGAGAAAACATGATCGTAACCAACAAAGCACATCAAAATGCTTAGTGCCGGAGAGATTATATCATAGGCCCAGCCTACCACGTTAGTTGTAGTTCCTAACCAATGAAAACCACTCATTTCGTCACTAATCAATTATGTAACTAATATAATTTCCAAAATTTATATTTTTAAAATGACATGTAAATTATGAGTGAAGATTCATTGGTTGGAAAAAAAATGAGTTGACGATTAGTGATGAAGTTGGTAATTATTATTGGATAAAACCATGGCTGACGTAATAGGCCGGACCTATGATATAATTTCTCTCGGTGCTGGTTGTTCCTCCCATGATGTGTGCTTTGAACAAACGGATCTTCCTGCTTTCTTTGTTTTTCACACTGCAACCCAGCATTATTGAGTTCTGTCAGTTGACTCCATAACTGTTGTCCGAAAATATCTACCCTACATCCATTTTTCTTACGAAAAAAAATCTTCTATTAAAAATAAAACGATTTGAAATAAAAAATAATATTTGAGGACTAGGATTTAAAAATTATGTCATTTGATTTAAGAATATGGTAAATATAAATGTATTTTATTTAAATAATAATTATATATAAAATAAATAAAAATAAAAAATTAGGAACCGAGTACTCGGTTTTTTATAAATTTGTGATCCGGGCCCGACTCGAAAAATGATAGTCTGGATACCCGGCCCGGAACAAAAAAATTCTAAAAAATACCCGAATTTTTGTACTCAAGTAGTCGGGTAATCGGATCGGGTCATTCGAGTCGGATATTTTTGAACACCCCTAACGCTTACCCATCGCTCTAAGATAAATTTAATTTTTATCACTATCATTGTTTCATGAAACACAAAATTTATAATTATCTTTATCCAATTAAATGTTAAGTGAACAAATTCTGTAAAACTTGTCCCGACAATATATTTATATTAGGATGATAATGGATCTTAAACCCGACCTGAATTCATAGATTCAGATCCATTTTATAGGGTCTAGATCCTAAAATTTTAGGTTCGATGGATCTAGATCTTTTGATTAAAGTACAGATCTAGATTTGGATTTGACATTAAGACCCAAGCACGTTTACCTATTTATTAACAAACATATATCTGATTTTAAAATACATATAAATATATAATAGTAGGTTTTATATTTCACATTGTTCTCTAATGTAATTTTTATTTATTTATGATAAAAAGATTTTTTGAAGGAATACATGCTTATTCTATTATTAATGAAGATTATAATGATGATGCAGAAATGATAAATATCATTGAAATGTTATATAAGAAAGTTATTATATTATATAACCTTAATATTAATATTTAAATTTCACGAATATTATTTTTATAAAATAAATTTTTCTTTGGTTGGTTGCTTCTTGTTTGTTTTAGAATGTGTATGATTTAAGTAGTGATAAAGACTAGCACTTTAAGAAGTAGAAGTATGATACTCAATTTGCAACATTGAAATATTTTATGATCTACATTTCTTAATATTTTTGTTATTCAAAAGATATTTGTATAATTGTTCAGTATTTTGTAAGATTATAGTTTATCGTTTTTTTATTTTGATACTAATTAATTAAAATTAATATTTTCTTCATCAAACTTGTGATGTGAAATTAATTAATGAAAGTTTTATTACGTTAAAAAAATAAATCAAATAGTCATTTTTTAATAGATCCATTTTGAACCCGGATCCGTAAGATTCATTGAATCTGAATCTAGGTCTCAATTTTTTAAACTCACGGATCTAGGACGGATCTAGATCCATGATATATAAATGGATCTAAATCTGGATCCAATTAGATCCGGTCCAGATCCAACCGTTGTCATCTCTAATCTATACTCAAATCTTAATCAGTTAAACTTATATAAAATGAAATACTTAATTTTTAGAACCAACAAGTTTAAAAATTGTCATCAATATCTATATAACTGAACTAATGTTTCAATCAATTAGATTTAATTATTTAACCCAAAATTTATAATTTGTCCTTTAAATTAATTAAGTACATTTTTAATTTTAATTAGTTCATGTTTATAATTTTAACAACATTTAACAAAAGAAATCACACGTGTTGCAGATTTAGAAGCTAAATGGGTAATTTAAAGAAATGCACTTCTAGAGTTAGATATATAATTTTATTAATAAAATTAGAGACAATTGAAAAAAAAGTTCAATACACGAAATTATATTTATCCTTAAATATATATTTAAAATATTAAAATTGTTTGGATAAAAAGAATTAAAAACATTTATTTTATAGTGGAGCTACATTATTACTACTTTATCAAACCCCAATGCACAATTATTGATTTGTTTTACATATTTTACTTTTTTTTTAAAAGCAAAAAGGAATAGAAAAAAATATAAATGCAAATAAGCCACGTTTGCCGTTTCCACTAGATCCTTAAGGGCAAAGGTGTTGCGAAATGTCTAAGGTATCCCTAAGTGGTTTCTACTTTTAGCATTGATCTGCGGTGGGACAAGGAAGAATGTGAAGGACATTTTTGACAAATGATTTAAGAGAAAAAAGTTGAGAAGCTATGGTTTTTTCTTTTTTCAATCTCGAGTGAGTTTTTCAAGGCAATGGCTTTGTGCCTTTGACCTGCGGCTGCCAGACAAACAGAGCATAAAAGTACACCTCCATACGGACGCTACGTACCCAAGCATAGGTGACCAGATAAGTAAGGTATATATCTTCAAAATATATCTTTAATATTGACTTAATTGAAACAATATGCCCTTATTATTTTTTACTGAAAAAATAGAGAAATTTATGGGAATATTGAGATTGGGAAAAAAAAAATTAATCTATTGAAGTTGGCAAATTATTTTAGGAAATATTGATGAAGGACAGTGATAAGGAAGTCAAATTCTTTAGATGCTGACTTTCAACAATGCATCAAAGCAAAACAACAGTAGAAGGTGCTGACTTTCAACAGTGTTGGAAATTGTTCAAAGACCGGTTCTAGAGGTTTCGACTTTGGGCAAATTCACGTGGCTATGCAGCAATCTGCATGTTGACTGCATGCAACATGCAGTGTGAAACATTGCAACAAATTAAAGGGGGTTGTGCGTGCCGACTGCAAATTAAAAGGGGTGGATGATGGCAGTCGAGAAAATAAAGGGATAAATGGATGGTGGTAGTCTGAAAAAAATTAAAGGGTATGTGTGGGTAGACTGAAAAAATTGAAAGTGGGGTGAAAGTAATCGGTAGAATAGTGTAGTTTTAGGGAAGTGTAAGTTTTTGGGGAATTTAAAATTTGGAAGATAGTGGTAGGTTAGATGTGTGGTGTAGATTAATTTAGTTGTTTGATAAATAGGGTAGATGGTTGAAAAAAAAAATTAGGTAGATGAGTTTTGAAAGTGTAAAAGAGTAGAAGAGTTGTTCAAGAGAAATTTTTTGATAAAAAAAGTTGTAAGTATTATTTTTGAGCTATTTATAATTTAAATCATTAAACTTATCTTCTACTTTCATATAGGTCACAAACCTTTGATTTAATCAAATTAAATCATTAAACTTTTATTATTAACAAATTAAATCATTCATATTAACATCGTTAAATATTTTAATGAAAAAACTGACTCAATAATCCTATTAAATATAATCTTTCATGTCAGCAAGTTAATATTAATTAAAATTAAAGAAAATAATATTTAATTTTTTTTACATTAAATTATTAAAGAAATTATGGTTCAATGCATTTTTTTAATAATTTATCGTAAAAAAAGATTTTAAATATTTCCTCTTTAATTTTAATTAATATTAACTTGTTGACTTGGAAAAATAAGTCTAGTAGGATTATTGAGTCAGCTTTTCTGTTAAAATAATTAATGGTGTTAGTGTGAATAATTTAATTTATTAATAATAAAAGTTTAATGATTTAATATGATTAAATCAAAGGTTTGTGACCTATACAAAAGTAGATGGTAAGTTCAATGATTTAAATTGTAAATGGCTCATTATTTTTTTAAAAATATAATTTTTTAATATTTTATATTTTAGTTGAATATATGTTAATTACATGATTTTAATTTTTTTATATGTGTTGTTATATTTTGTCGCAAGGTTTGAGTTGATTATTTTGAAGAAGAATATTCGAAGAGAATTATATCGTAAGTATTTTAGTTTTAGTAGTAATTTGTTCAAATATTTTTTAATATTTTTATGTGTGCAATGTAGTTAGTTGAATAGAATTTTATTTTAATCATTTTAGTAATTTATTAATTATTTTTTAAGAGAATTATATTTTAAGTTTTTTAGTAATTTGTTTAATTATTTTAATTTTTTTATTATGTGTTTAATTTAGTTGAATAGAATTTTATTTTAATAATTTTAGTAATTTATTAATTAATTTTTGAAGAGAATTATATTTTAGTGGAGTTGAGTAGGAGAAAGAAGATGATGATTTTAATTTAGTATTTGTAAGAAAAGAGAAATTAATTTAATAATAAAAATATTTATTTTAATTGAATTAAAAAAAATTATGTGAGTTGAGTAACAATTTCAACTTTTATTATTTATATTTTTTAAGTAAATAGTTGTTAAATAAGAAAATTTACTAATTTAATAGTTGTTAATTAAAGAATTAGTGGTAGTAATTTCGAGATTAGTGATTTTAGAGTATTTTTTTTGAATTTTTTTATAGATGAGTTGATACATAAAGTTTAGAAGAGAATTATATTTTTAAGTTTTTTTAGTAATTTATTTAATTATTTTAATTTTTATGTGTTTAATTTAGTTGAATAGAATTTTATTTTAATAATTTTAGTAATTTATTAATTAATTTTTGAAGAGAATTATATTTTAGTGGAGTTGAGTAGGAGAAGGCAAATTTTGAAGAGAATTTTATTTTAATAATTTTAATAATTAATAATTGTTAATTAAAGAATTAGTAGTAATAGTTTCGAGTTGATTAGTGATTTTAGAGTTTTTTTTTGAATTTTTTTATAGATGAGTTGATTAGTTTAACGTAAATAATTAAATTTTTTTATTTATTTTAGCAGGTGGCGGTAAAATCTTATAATTTATATTTAATTAATTTTTTTTATATTTTTTAATATTTTTGGTTTGATTATAGGATACGGAGAGTACATTTAAACATCACCGACCCATGGTAAAAACTTCCTTAGATGATAGAATATTGGATTTTTTGCGTACTGCTGGCTTTTATTATGCAACATTCCTTCGGGGCTATAAGTTACTCCCAAGATTGATCACTACTCTAATTGAGCGGTGAAGACCCGAGACCCATACATTTCATCTGCCTTGTGGAGAATATACGATTACTCTGCAAGATGTTGTGTATTTTATCGGTGTTCCTGTCAACAGAAAACCATTGATTGAGCGTATGCATGGTTCAACCGCTGAGATTTGTGAAATGTATCTGGAAAAAGTATCATATGAAAGTAATGTTAAAGGTTCTCGTGTCAAGTTGAGTTGGTTAAAGAAGGAATTTGGTTTAAATGAGTACAGTACAATTGAACAGATTTATCTGGTGAGTCGAGTTTATATCCTACAGATGATTGGTGGTATTCTAATGACGGATAAATCTGGAAATTTGGTTAGTGTTCGATATCTGCAATTTTTGAACACTCATTGGGTATCCGATTCTGAATATAGCTGGGGTTCAGCCATATTAGCGTGCTTGTATCGTGAGTTATGCAAGAGCACCATACTCCAAAAAGGTAAGAAGATAGGTGGTATTGGTGGATGTATATTGTTATTGCAAGCGTGGGCTTGGCAGCGACTTCCATTCTTGACATTAGTGACCCGATCACATATACAGTTTCTACTCTGTGCAAGGTGAATAATTTATGATTAGTTTGATTATTTTTTAACGTAATATTGTATATTAATTTTGCATTTTCTTGCAGATGGTGCGAGGAAAATCACGAAACTAGACTGACGCACAATAATGTACGAGTCTTTAGATCTCTCATGCTAAATTCGGTTTTATGGTGTGCTATTGCACCATTGATCCATTTTTCAACGGTGGAGTTTCAATTTGGAGATAGAGTGTTAGACAATTTGACTTCCACCAGCCTATTCTGCTGATTTCACCTGATCATTATTATCTTCATGCGCATGATGGACGTGGTAGAGTAGATACAGATTGGGAAGTCGTAAATATTGAGTTTATTTCTTTGTGGAACAATAGAGCTCTATTGATGTCGGAATGGTATCCACTAGAAGTTACTGATTATGACTTTGAGAATTCAGAGTACCTTATTTGGTATCGTTCTAATGAGAAATCATACTTAACGACTACCGAAGGACGAGAAGAATGTCGAAGGTATAAGAAAAAATATGGTGATAAAGGCGAATCATCAAAGACAGCTGCGGGCTCATCTTCGAATACAAATATATGTAGTCAAAATCCAGAAGGTTGGCTGACCACATGAGAGCCAAATATGAGTTCGATAATTCCTACTGCTGTATGGGAAAAAGAACCGACTTCTACATGTGCACAACCAGACGTTCAACTAGACGTGGGTCATATCTCTTAAGCTAATTTGGGTTTTGATGATGTCGGTTTATATAAGCCTAAGTTTCTACCTCCACAGTCTCACACTTTTGTTTATAACACTGCATGATTTTCATGAAATACAAAATTTCAAGAATTCACTAGATATAATGGGAGGAGAAACAAGTTCTATGTTCATGACATCACTAGATTATATCGCTGCTAATAAAGAGGATGTTGAAGAGGTTGATGAAGAGGTTGATGAAGAAGATATACCATAAAGGTCACAACGTCTTCGACGACCACCAAAGACTTATATGTCAACCATACCTCGGTATGGTCAAAAATTACGCAAGAAATGATTATTATTTTGGATGTATAATTTGGATTATATTTTATTTTATTTTGTATTGTATTTGTTAATGTATTTTATTTTATTTTATTTCATATTTTATTTTATTTTATTTTATTTTGTATTGTATTAGTTAATATTTAATACAAAGCATAAATATTCAATATTTAATACAAAGCATCAATATTCGATGGATCACTATTAAATAGGAACAAATCTTATCTCATTGGGACATTTTCCTCTAGAATGTCCTTCAGCTCTACAGATCGTGTATCTTTTACGTTGACCCTTCTCTTTATGATAAAGATCCATACTAGTATAGATACGTATCGATTTAGGTCTTTCATTTGGAATGCGTCGAATGGTAGGATCTGGTAACCACCTTTCATGCTCTACTGATAGTTAATAACTTAAATTCGCCATTGTAGGAAACCCAGCTCAGTAAATATTAACCATCCTATGGAGATTGAAACATTCATCAACATACGTGTACGGGTCAACACCATCAACAACAAGAGAAACAAAGAATGATTATAAAGTAATATATGTTCATATTTTTTAATATTTTTTACATAGGGACATAACTGATGGCTTATGGGTGTGTGGGTTTCTATTAACTTTTTTTCAACGATAATAAAATAGTTTTTTTTGAAAAAATTAAAATTAGTTCTATAATTTCTTTGATCCTTTTAAAATCTTATTACGGCCTCATCAAAAATTTTATTCTTATAATGGTCCCCTCTTTATAAAATTTTAGATCCTATGCTTTTAAAAATAAGCACACACGTTACAACTAACGTTACAACTAAAATTGTTTTGAACTCAAATTTTTTAAGATGAATATTATCATTTTTTTAACTGAGATCATTTGTTAAATTCCTCTAAACCATGTCTATATATGATACTCCCTTCGTCCCTTAAAAGTTATTTGCTATTTTTTAGCGTAGTTTTAAAAAGAAAAAGTTTTATGTAAGATAATTTTATAAAATAATTAAATTAACAATTTTATCCTTAAAAAAATTATTTAAAAAATGCAAAGAAATGAAAAAAAAATGAAGTGTGCTAAGTAAAAATTGTTGGGTTTTTTCAAAAATGTAAATACATTGCAATACTTGGATAGTAAGTATAAAAAAGAAGATAAAATCGTCAATTAGATCCGAATAATTCTCAGTCCAAGCTGATTTCTATAACAATCCTTGTCCTTGTCCAAGCTTCATGCCGAAAACATTGGAAGCATGAAACAACAAAATCACCACCATCAACAACAAGAGAAACAAAGGTAAAAGAAAACGTTGCAAGAATCTTTAACCATTGTAGGAAACAAATGAACTCTACACAGCAACGCATGCCACAGAACAGATTTAGAGGGCTAATCATATATTCGCTCCTGCCTATGGCTTTACTTTACGTTGTATACTCAAATCTACTCTTTAGCAAAACTGAGCGCAAAGCTCCTGCTCTATCCGATGTCTCCAACAAAATTGAAGCACCACCCTTTAACCATTCCTCCAACACCTCTTTGCCAGTAGAGCGAAGGAAAGTGAGCCCTGTTGAAGAAACACCGAGGAGATACCTGCAGTATGAAACTCGACTGAAACATATTGCGTTCGGGATAGCATCCTCGTCCCATTTGTGGGAGATCAGGAAAGAATACATAAAAGCGTGGTGGAGGCCGAATGAGACTAGAGGAGTCGTTTGGTTGGATAAGAAAGTGTTGATCAAAAAAGGTGAAGCTCTGCCGGAGATTCGGGTTTCGGAGGATACATCTCGATTTAAGTACACAAACAGGGTAGGGTCTAGATCGGCATTGAGGATAACGAGAGTGGTCTCAGAGACACTGAAGCTAGGAATGAAGGATATTAGGTGGTTTGTAATGGGGGACGATGACACAGCTTTTATTGTTGATAATCTGGTGAGGGTGCTCTCTAAATATGATCATACACAGTTTTATTACATTGGGAGTGCATCTGAGAGTCATATTCAGAACATATTGTTTTCATATTCTATGGCATTCGGAGGGGGTGGATTCGCAATAAGTTATCCATTGGCAAAAGAGTTATCAAAGATGCAGGACAAATGCATACAACGATATCCGGCACTATATGGCAGTGATGACAGGATTCAAGCTTGCATGGCAGAGCTTGGAGTGCCCCTCACCAGAGAGCTTGGCTTTCATCAGGTAAAGCGTCCTCTTCTGAAGCAATGCAAATGTATGAATCTTTTCCCCATCAAACATAATGTATGAATCTTATGCTTGTACAGTATGATGTGTATGGGAACATATTAGGTCTCTTGGGAGCCCATCCAGTGACTCCTTTGGTATCACTTCATCACCTAGATGTAGTGTATCCTATATTCCCAGCCCTGAGACGAGCCCGAGCTATTTCACACCTGCTTGAAGCTGCTAAATTGGACTCGGCGAGTTTGATGCAACAATCCATCTGCTATGACTCTGCGCGATACTGGTCCATCTCGGTCTCATGGGGATTTGTGGTTCAAATCTTGAGGGGAGTGATGTCTCCCAGAGAGCTTGAGATGCCGAGTAGAACATTTTATAGTTGGCACAAGCGAAATGATTACACTGCGTATGCATTTAACACTAGGCCTGTTGTAAGGCATCCTTGCCAGAAACCCTTTCTTTTCTACATGTACAAAATTAGAACTGATCCTGAAAAGAACCAAACTATTGGCCTCTACTATCGTCATAGAACATTCAACCAACATTGCAGTTGGAAAATGGACTCACCGGAGAAACTCAATTTTGTGGTCGTAGTAAAGAAGAGAGACGATGATCGATGGCTCAAGGTATACTCGGTTTCAATTATTATTCAAATGTTATATTGTATTTGTAGGAAACTTCCACTCTGAACCCCCGAATTCGTTTTTGCAGTCACCAAGGAGGGATTGTTGCAGAGTTCTTCCAAAAGTTAAAAACAACACATTGATTTTAACTGTGGGGAACTGCAGAGAGGGTGAGATTAGTGAGTTGCAGCCCAAAAATATGTTATGATACTGATAATTTTTTTCTTTGACCATGGCCAAATTAGGCATACAACATTCAGGAATAAGATAATGCTCTGGTATAGTAATCAGTGAAATGAGCCATACATGATCCATTTTTTTTCTCTTCATGTTGTTTACATGTGTAATTTCACTACAAACAGATGAACAAAATTAAGAACAGCTATATTTTTTTCTTTCTCAAATTGGCATATTGATGGTAGAGCTAAAGACAAATGATCAGTACAAGGACTTTATTTTCTCAATGATTTCAAACCCAAAAACACTTTAGGATTAGAGTTGTCTGTAATTTTCAGCCCTGAATAGTACAGAAATACTGGAATTTTGGTGTTTGGGATACAAGTAATTGTGTGATTGCCTCTTCTTTATACATTGATAAGCTAATTTACTAGTACCATAATCAAATAAAAGAAAACCCACATGCAAAAAAGAAGAAATTAACCAAAAGCAATGATCATTAAAAGATATTTAAACTTGTTTGGTATTGAGGAAAGAAAATTGGAAGGATGCAAAATTGAAGTTATGGAAAATAGAAGAATGTAATATGTACATTTGAGACTGATCGTGTAGCACTATAAGATCGAGATTCTAACTTGTGTTAACCTTCAGGGTATGGTAATTAAGTTTAGTCGGATATATATTCATATGATCTTACATGATGTAGTCTATAATTATTATTTTTTAATTTTTATTAATCAGATTTAATATTTAATATTTTATTTTAAATGGAGCTTTTTTGTGATGTGTTATTTATTCAATATTTCAAATCTTATCAATTACTTTTTTTTATGTGTTATTTTAATCGTGGGTTTTAACCATTTTGAAAATTTTTTATGAGTTTGGGTTTGAACTTGAGACCTAAATATAACATATGGGTCGAGGGTATTACATTATAAGAGAACATATTGCATCAACTGATAAAAAACTATTAGATTTAGCCGTCAAAGTGGGTCAAAAGAGTAATTGATAAGATTTTGAAATATAAAAATTTGATTGAGTTTAAAATATTAAAAAAATGAAGTTCAAAAACTTTAAGTTATGTAACGCCAAAAAAATGGGTTTAGATGTTTTGGAAGTCGGGTTAGTGGTTTGGTTAAACCGGGTAAGCCTTTAAACTTAGTTTCGAGATTTAAATCATAAAAATTGGTTTTTGAGGAAAATAAATTATGGGAAAATTATCTAAAATCCTTATTCTACTTACACTTGACTTTGGTCAAATCAATTTTGGAAAATCACACTTGGATCCCTAAGATTTCGTAAAGTAGTGACTATTTTGTAAAAATTGAAAAGTGAATTATTTTAATAACTAAAATATAATTGAATCAATACTTAGAATCTGTAAGGGGATATTGACTCAATCTTACTTAACTGATCTAACCTTCCAATTTACATCTTATAACATCTTTTTATAATCATAAGATTAAAAGTCATTAATCATCTTTTCTCATTTTCTCTCAAGTCATACCATTTGACGTAATTTTCATTTTCTCTCATTGTATTTCAATCCTTTATGGTTTTCAATAAAATTTAATTCACTTTTATCAAGATAATTTATATCTCTTGTTTTCATTTTGTTTTCAATCGATCTTAGATTATTTTCTCATCAAATCTTTTTGATTTCAATTTATTTTACACGCTCTTCTAAATTAAAAGAAGGTTGGATCAGGTTTAGAGGTAAGAATTCATTCAAACCTCTGAACTTATAATTTTTTTATTAAAATTCCCAAGTATATGGTTCATTACAATAGTTTTCTAAGTGGTTTTGATGTGAAATTTGGATTAAATTGTGTTTTTCTTGATTTTTTGGGGGGAGAATTCCATAATCAATCATTAGCTGGAGTTTTTGAGAGATTAATATATGTTTCTTGAGAGGTTTTAATGTTTAATAGATGATTTTGAGTTAACAGTCCCGGATCTTGAGTTTTGAGGTGGTTTAATGGTTTATAGTTAGAGTTTTTTGTGTTTAGAGTTGCTCTGTTGTTGCTGGAGGTTTAGGTGATTTAGATCTGAGTTTTTAGGAAGGTTTTAATGTTGACTGAAGGTTAATCCTGTAAGTTCTCTGAGTTTTTCTTACTAAGATTTTAAGCTTACGTTCGTTGTTTTAACAATGCAGCAGATACGTAGATTAATTCTTCAAGCATCAAGGAAGCAAATTATTCAAACTCCCTAAAAATTCAAGTATGATTTTGGTTAAACATAGTTTAATAATAGCAATGGGGACACATCATTTTAGATGAAAGTTAATGATTTGGATGTTTCGTCCTTATAAGCATATTTGGCTTTTAAGATTTGATTTGTAAATGGCCTTTTAAATTTAAGGATTATATTTGGATTTTGTATTGTTACTTGATTTGTATGTGTTAGTTGTGTAAGCCTATAGAGTAGTTGTTATTCAACTTTTGAATGCGTTGATTGTTAGAATTAAAACTTCTAGATTTGATGGATAAATTGTCTATGATTGAAGCATGTTTTTTTGTTGTTGATGGAATTGCATATCTATGATGATCATGTCAAAATAACATGTTTGAGGATGTTGAAGTTAAGATCTAATGCATCTAGTGTGGCGGTTGGATACTCTCATGATTAATGCATGTTTAATAATTGATTAAGATAGTTAGGATGCTCTATCATGTTTACTTGGTGGATAATATGATTTAGAGTGTTTATATGTGAAGTTAGTATGTGTTAATCGATGATTTTTATGTGTAATGTCCTAGTGGTGTCAAAACAGGGCTCACTGTTTTGATGCACGTGTTTGAACTAGAGCATAATCTTGTGGAAAAGGCTAGGCATTTCGATACGTCTAACCTGTGTATCGAAACGGGTATGCCTATTTTGGCAAGCATTTCGATACACATGATTGGTGTATCAAAACTCATTTTTATAGTGTCAAAACATATCAAAACGACCTATAAAACATTTGTCTAGTAATATCGTTATGAACCTGAAGTGAGTTTTCAATTTTTGTATTTTGGTCCCTAAATCTTGTATGCTTAATTAAATATGCTATGATTCTTGTTTTGAGCTATTAATTTAAATATTTATATAATTAAATTAAATATTTTTAATTTTTTTCATTGGATTCTAATATTTATTAGATATTTTATAATTATGATTTGAAAAGTAGTTATGTTAGTAGACTAATAAGACAATACTAGTTTATATAAGGATAATTTATTTGTTGTTGAGTTTTTTAATTGAAGTTTGAGTTATTTCTTTAATTTTGTTTTATATTGGATTATAATATTTGTTAAGATTTATTTTTTTTATTAATTTAAATATATTTGTTAGATAAAAATTATTTTTTATTTAAAAATATTTATTTGAGTTGTTACTTTAAAAAATAATTTGATTTGGACTTTTTGATTTGGATTTGAATTTTAAATATTTTATTGGATCAAACTTGAATTTATGTAATTAGACTTGAATTAAGACTTGATTTTTTTTTTAAAAAAAATCTAATTATTAGTTAAATTATAATTGAATTTTATAAAATCCGATTCAAGTCTCGTCCATTACCATCCCCAAGACGGGATTCTCTTAACTAGGGGTGAGCGTTCGAGCGAGTTGAGTCAAAAAATTTTGAGTTATTCGTGTTGAGTCGACATATTATATAGTTTGAGTTGATTCGATTTTTCGAGTTTATATATAAATTTTAATTGCACTATTTATAATATTATTGTACATTTTGGTTCTAATTTAAATGTTTCTATCTTTATATATGCATATATATTTTTTCATATTGATTTTACATGTATAATAAGATTTTAAATTATTATTATTATTATTATATACCTTAGGTATGAACATGTCATTTCATTAAATACGAGTCTCATTAAAAACATTTTTCTTATCTAGAAAAGGTCAAAACAAGATAAAAGTAATAATAAATTAAATATAATAATATAAATACATAAATTAAAAAATATAAAATAATTAAAATAATTAAAATAATATAAATAAAAATTTTATTAAATAAAATAAAAAAATAAATATGGAAAGTGATCATATTGTAAAGAAATAAAAATTAAAAGGTAAAAATAATAAAAAGGAGAAGATAGAACTGAAATAAAACTGAAAATAAAACTACAGGGATTAAATATGTAATTAGACCTTGGAAATTTTCGGTTTTTTGATTTTTCGAGTAACTCGAACTTTTAAAATTTAAATTCGACTTGAAATCAAATTTTTTTTTGATTTATTCGATTCGACTTAAATAACTCAAAATTAAAAAAAATCATTTTTTTTTTGATTCGAGTCTAGTTTTGTTCACCCGTACTCTTACCAAAGAACCAGGTAGGAAAGGATCCAAAAAGATAGGTACCGGGTCGGAAAGAACGATCTTGTTTGTTTTCTTTTTCATATTCGAGGCTGTGCTAAACAAGCCGAATTAGGGTGTCTTTGCAAACTTGAAATGTTTAATCAAACCAGATTTTAGGGTTTCTCATTTTCTCAGGGAAAATAAAGAGAAGAAAAGATTTTCACTCCCAAATCTTCATACACTTCTTTTTTTCCTTAAAGTATTTTGTCTCCCTTCTCCTTTTAAACCCACAATTTTGTCCTTCAATGTTCTGGGGATTTACGTTTACAGGTACTGCCTTAACTTCTTTGGAGTTATCCATGGAAAATTCTTGAATTCGATCAACATCCTGCTTTGTTTTTCAACGTGGGTTTTGGTTTTTTTAGATGATTATGAGTAGTGGGGTTTCTTTAGTTTAGCTCTATGTTCGATCCAAGGAGTTTCAGTTTTCAGCATTTGATTGGTTTCTTTGCTGATATTTATACGTGGAGTAGACATTAAAAAACAGTTTCTTGTTTTCCTTACATTTTATATGAGTGCGTGTGTTCATTTGTATGCGTAGAACAAATTTTGAACGATATCTTTTGGGTCATTAAACTATTTGAAAGTTAGTTTATACCTTTTTGTTGATTAGCTACCTGTTAGTCATTAGGAGTTTCAGTTTAGTATATTGCATTAAATGTTTATTTTGCGGGTTTTGATTATTTTTTACTGAATTGCTTCTTGTTGTCTGACAGAAAACAAATGAAGATTGCTTAAAAAAGAATAGAACATGCTAGGTGCTTAGAAATAATTTGCACGCGAAGTAAGGCACTTTGATGAGATAGTATTAAATGCTGGATTAGTATGGATGTCCATGTGATTCATTCAGAAGAGGGCTTGAGCCATCATGGAATGTCGGATGATGGGGATGCTTTTCCCTGTGAAGGTGGGGAAGCAAGTCATGTAGAGAATTCCTTAGCCCAAGAAGGAGATGGGATTTCTGAGCCTTATGTCGGCATGGAATTTAATTCTGAGGATGCTGCTAGAGCTTACTATGATGAATATGCTAGATGTTTGGGATTTAGCTCCAAGGCTGGTCATTTTTCTTCACAGTATAAATCTGATGGGACAATTGTTGCTAGGGAGTTTGTCTGTGGCAGAAGGGGTTTGAAAAGGTCCTCTGAAAGCTGCAATGCTATGCTTAGGATAGAGTTAAAAGGAGAAAAGTGGGTTGTTATAAAGTTTGTGAAGGAGCATAGCCATTTGTTGATGAGTCCTGGCAAAGTGCATTATCGTACCCGCAGGCACTTTGCTGGTGCTGCAAAGGCCACAGCTGATAGTTACCAAGGAGTTGGCATTGGAGTTGTACCAAGTGGTGTGATGTATGTTTCTATGGATGGAAACTGTCTCTCCACAGATACAAACAATCATTGCATCAGGAAAACTCCTCCATCAGAAGCAAATCGCTCTGGTAAGAACATTGTGAAACCAAATTATGCACTTAGGCCAGTTAACAGAAAGAGAACACTGGGGAGGGATGCTCAAAATCTGCTTGAATATTTCAAGAAAATGCAGGCCGAGAACCCTGGTTTCTTTTATGCAATACAGCTGGATGATGATAATTGCATGACTAATGTGTTTTGGGCTGATGCAAGGTCAAGGACAGCCTTCACACATTTTGGTGATGCTGTGAAACTGGACACGAGTTACAGTGTAAATCCATATCAGGTGCCATTTGCTCCATTTACAGGGTTGAACCATCATGGTCAGACAATTTTGTTTGGTTGTGCATTACTGTTTGATGAGTCTGAGGCTTCTTTTGTTTGGCTTCTCAAGACATTTCTTACAGCAATGAATGATCGTCAACCTGTCTCTTTGATCACGGATCAATACAGAGCCATACAGACAGCAGTGTCTCAGGTGTTTCCAGGTGTTCGACACTGTATTAATAAGTGGCATGTTTTAAGAGAAGGCCCAGAGAAGTTGGCACATATTTTTCATGTGCATCCTAATTTTCAGGTGGAACTGTATAATTGCATAAATTTGACCGAAACTATTGAGGAGTTTGAATTATCTTGGAGATTGATTATAGAAAAATATAATCTTGGGGCACATGATTGGCTTCATTCATTATATAATACCCGAGCTCTGTGGGTGCCTGTATATTTTCGGGATTCCTTTTTTGCAGCGATAAATCCCATTGAAGGATTTGATAGCTCATTTTTTTATGGATATGTGGATCAACATACCACGTTACCTATGTTTTTTAGACAGTATGAACTAGCACTAGAGAATTGGTTTGAAAGGGAGATTGAAGCTGACTTTGACACCATATCCACCACACCTGTCCTTCGGACACCATCACCAATGGAGAAACAGGCTGCAGATCTATATACAAGGAAAATTTTCACTAAATTTCAAGAACTAGTTGAAACTTTTGTTTACACTGCAAATAGAATTGAAAGTGATGGAGCCATCAGCACATTCAGAGTTGCAAAGTATGAGGATGACAACAAAGTGTACGTAGTTACATTAAACCACCCTGAAATAAGAGCTAATTGTAGTTGTAAAATGTTTGAGTATGGTGGCATCCTTTGTAGACATGTTTTAACAGTCTTTACCGTGACAAATGTACTTACATTACCACCACATTACATCCTAAAGCGATGGACACGAAATGCAAAGTTTGGGGTTGGAACAGATGAAAATGGCGCATACTTGCTTGGTCAAGCATCGTTGACATCACGGTACAACAGTTTATGTCGGGAAGCAATCAAATATGCAGAAGATGGGGCAATAGCTACTGAGACTTATAATGTTGCAGTCGGTGCACTTAAGGAAGGTGGGAAGAAGGTTTCTGTTGCAAAGAAAAATGTTGCCAAACTTGCACCTCCTGACTCACTGAGCAGTGGAGCTGCCTATGATGACAAGAGGAGCTCAACATCAGCTCCGGATTCAGCCCCTTTGCTATGGCCGCAGCAAGATGAACTTACACGGCATTTCAATCTTAATGACACTGGCATGCCAATTCAATCTGTCTCAGATTTGAATCTGCCACGAATGGCACCTGTTTCCCTTCTTCGAGATGATAATCATGCTGAAAACTTGGTACAATAATTAATTATTTTCTTTTTAAATTTCATTTACCCTTTGCTTTTGAATTGAAGAACAGTATACCGACTTGATAAATGTTTATGGGTTTCTTTGATGTAGCCGGTTCTTCCTTGTCTGAAGTCAATGACTTGGGTAATGGAGAACAAAAATTCAAGCCCTGGAAGTAGGTTGGCAGTCATTAATTTGAAGGTATACGTGTGGTAAAATTTTAATAGTCAGCGAGTACATAAAATTCCAAGTTTCTGCTTACTGGCTTTAACCTTTAATATAGCCTCTGAATTAATTGCTGAAGTACACGGAACTCTTTAAAACTGTTAATCTAGTCTTTAGCTATATCGTTTACTTCTGTTTTTGTCAATTTTTACTCATGTCGAGCCTTTTTCCTATGCATATCTGATATATAATTGAAACAGTTGCAGGATTATAGCAAGAGTCCATCAGCTGAAATGGAGGTTAAGTTTCAGCTTTCCAGGGTTACTTTAGAACCCATGTTGAGGTCTATGGCTTATATTAGTGAACAGCTTTCTACCCCCGCTAACAGGGTTGCTGTTACCAATTTGAAGGTATGCTAATCCATAATCAAGCCGTAACACTCCATATTGGTCATGGTATTTGAGCAATTAAATCTAATGATATTTTTCTGGAAATGGTATTCTAAAACTTGTGGATAAAACGCTTCATGATGGTAAGCTGACAAATTGTGAATTCGAAACTTCATTTTCACGTTTCATTTAAGATATACTAATCTGCTTGTAAGGTTGGAATTCAAATAGAATTCTGTCAAATTTGGGTTGAGATTTAGTATATGATAAGACTCTCTGATGTCCATGTTGCTGATTCCCATTTGAGCACCTCACTATCTGCTTTTGCTTATTAGATTTTCCCTTTATTTCGTCTTCGGTTTCAGCTTCAAGACACCGAGACTACCACAGGAGAGTCGGAGGTTAAATTCCAGGTTTCCAGGGATACGTTAGGAGCAATGTTGAGGTCAATGGCATACATCCGGGAGCAGCTTTCGAATGTTGTAAGCATCCTCTTCTTTTCGATATTTCTGTTAACTATAATTTCACATCTACATGTGGACAAAAGGTTAACATGATGGGTATTGGGCGGGAAAAACTCGAAATTGAGTTATTCAATTGACTCGATGCGAAAATATTCGACTGATAATTTTATAAACTTAAATAAATTTCAAATAGAGTTTGAGTTATAAAATAGAAATTTGAATAAGTCGAAATTTTTATTATGGATTAGTTTTTTAGGCACTTTTTCTGAGATAAGTGTCTGATGGTTTTTTAGCTAAAATAAGTGCCTAAAATTTTATTTGGTTAGTTTTTAAGGAAACACCGTTAAAAAAATTCTTCACCCAATCGTAATTTAACATGTGTTCATTTTAATTTTTTTATAAATAATTTGAAAAAAAATCTTAAATTTTCTATAAAAAGAGTTTCAAATTCCTAAATTCTAAAACCTCAAAATCTTAAAATTGACCCAATTAACATCATTGTCTTGTCAAATCTCACCGTCGTCTGGAGCTACCGTCTGTTTCTCCCAACCACTTATTATCGATAATGGGCGAGAGACTTTGCAATTAAGCATTGAACGACTAAAGCCTTTCATGTCCGTTGTTCGATGTCTGATTGAAATTACTCTCGATGATTATTGATGATGGGGTGGAGAAAATTGACAGTGGCATAAGACGATGAAAACGAAAACGAAGGGGCCTAACAAGGCTATAATGAAAGTAGTGGTATCAACTTTGATTTTAAGGTTTTGAGATTTAAAGATTTTAAGATTATTTTGTGATTTTTGAAAATTTTAAAATATTATTTAAATTAATTTATTTTATTTTAAAATAAAAACAAAAATCATATGTTAATCTATTACTGGGTGATTAATTTTTTAATGATGTTACTTTAAAACACTGACGAAATAAAAGTTGACTTATTTTAGTAAAGAATACATTAAGCATCTATCTAAAATAAGTATATAATTTAGACATCTATTTATGAGTGAAGCCTTATAAAATCATTTGAATTAGAACTATTTAGTATTAAATCATTATTAGAGTATAATTAAGTTTGAATAAAAACTCGATTTAAAAAATTTTCAAATCAAATTTTAGTTATAAAGTATGATTCTTTAACTTGACTAGTGAAAATATTCGATTCTATTCGATCAAATGCCCACTCTTAATGGATATGGTATTATCCTCCATTCCTCCTGGCTTCAACCATTTCCTTGTATGATTTCACCTTGCTAAATTGCTGTATTTCCTGAAATCTTCATGTATCATACAATAATTGCTTTTCATATTCCCCCAATCTTACTGTTTTGCAGAGTGAAGCACAAGCAGAGCCTTTATCGAAGAAGCATAGGAAATGATAATGCATTGAAGTTGTGGATAAATGGCCCATACATGTTGTGGCATCATAAGTCACAGATAACCATTCAGATGTGGACAATGATGATGGGGTATCGAAATGCTGTTTTGCCATACCTAATGGAATTGGTTCTTTGTGCAAATTGTGTAACATATTCATACAAAAAGCAAATGCAATCATAATGCATTTTAGCCTTGATTTTCCTTTGGTTCAACCAGTACCATACTGGTTAGTTTGTTTTTTCCCTTCATTTTTGTCACCTGTTCATCCATTGGGAAAATGGATTTTGAAACCATCTGTTTCAGATTCTGATTGCTTTTATAAACAGTAAAGTTGAACAGCTAAAAAGTCAACATATGGCAGCAACCATGACTAAACAAAATAAACATCAATTGGCAAACCTATTTACTTGAAAAAACAAAATGTTCATTTTACAGTAAATACAATTTTTAAACGAATGTACGTACCACCTCTTCTCCATAATCATCATCTCTTTTCAAATATAGGACAATAAATCTAAGAGACTGGCAACAATAAATCATTGTACAAGGTGAATGCTTTTCTGATAGGAGAATCGTATAATAGCAGCATTTGACATTGGAGTTGTGGTGAAATAACTTTGTAATACCGTTGGGATGCATTTTGGTTGCGTCCATTGCTTAAACTGCGATAGTCTACAACTGTGACTTCATCCTCAGGTGCATCTAGGTCTTGATAACTGCATCACAAGAGAAATAAAACAGCAAAAAACTTTACTAACCCGAAAATAACTAAAATAACAGAGCCAATCTTTCATCTAACTAATAATAACACAGTAGGAACCTCAGTTGAGACTAGCATGAATCTAGACAGTTTGCCACCTAATTGTGGAGAACAACCAATAGAGTAACAGAATACATCCTAACGCTGTATACATTTTCTGAATTTATCAAAATCAAATCACAGAATTCAATTAATTTAATGCTCAACAAGTAAAATAGCTGCAACTTCCCAGTGGTATGAGAACAGTCTCAAGCGAACTTACCTTCGTAAACGCCGAGGATCTTGTCGGAAGCCAGGAGGCAAAAGAAAGGGAACTGGTCCACTTAAATTAGGCCCACCACGTCCACTTCTATTACTGCCTTCGAAAGGACCGCCACCACCTTGCTCTCTAAACACTTGCATTGCAAGTTCCGGTGGAGCTGGAACAAAGGGCCCCAGTGGACTGCAATCACACAAAAGTTATAAAGAAATAATAAGCAAACTGCCACTCCCTGAAAAACAGCACAAGACTTACCCAGCACCAGGAACAGGCATCAATACTGGTGGAGGTGCAATATCTGAAGAAAATGGGGCAGCAACATGCATCCCTTGTCCACCAAAAGCATCAAACATAGGATCATCATTATTCCCCCCATCAGGCCCATCATTATTAGATGGAAAATCACCTGGTTGAGGGTTTTCAAATCTATCAAATCTGTCACTACCATTTGTTCGGTTATCACGTTCTTTATGTGACCTGTGTTCATCTTTCAAGCGATTTTCCATTATTTTACGTCTCTGAGGTTTGTCCTTCTGCAAGAAAAAACCATTGCAAAAAGGGGAAAAGTGAGATAAGAATTCTGAGAAATTATACGTCATAAAATCCAAACAGCACCACTCATAGCATACCAGTAAGGATTGCTGCATAACAGGTGTCCCACCAGGCGCATCTGGATCACTGTGAATGGCAACAAAACATCTTATAGAAGCATTCTTCAAATCGTAAAAAAAATTATATGTTGCATGTAAGACCTCACTTACTTCATGTAGTTCTGGAAATAGAGCTCTTCACGCACTTTAGACGTTAGTTCAATAACATGTTCTGGATGTTTGAGTTTAAGATGCTTGTGAACAAATTCTGCCGCATGAAAGAGCTTTGTGCAGCCCTTAGCACCACAGCCATACTTCCAACCATACTTCTCATCCCTTATCTTCCGGACAAAAGGATCCAAAGCTTCAACAGCAGCAGCATCTATTTTGTCCTTAGCAGTCATTACTTCCAAAGGATCTTGAGCCCTCAATCTCTCTTGCCAGTGCGAGTCGAGTTTCTTTTCCCACTCAGATCCGTCACTAGTAACATCAGAACTCTTTCCCTCAGCTCTTACATGCCTAAGACCCTTGGCTTCTCTTGTTTCAACCATTCCATAGTAATCCACACCATGGATGCGCCACAAGTAAGTTATAAGAGTATCAAGAAGTTCAACACCTTCCAGGCCTTTCACAGAAGTCAAGCCACGTACAATAATCACTGGGCCAGCCAAACTACCATGAGATTTATCTCTACTTATTTTGTCAATATCTGACCCACTTAAAATATTTTCCTCAATTCCTTTTTCAACGTCCAGTTTACGTACAAGTTTCTGTGCTTGTCCAATGTCAATCTGAATTCTTCTGGAATCAGAACTGACTGGATGACTCTTTGGAGCCAGAGAAAGATCAGTTTCTTTAGTAGTTCCCCTACCATGCCACTTTCTTTTGCCACTGATGTCAGTTTCATCTTCAGAATTAGGTTCACTTGTCTGTCCTGATTTATTTGATGAAAACGCATTGACACCAGGAGATCTGCACCATGAACATAAATTATTAAGAGCAACTGGATAAAAATTATGTAGAGGAAAATTGAATATGCACATCAAATAAGTGAGCACAGAATGCTGATCTTACAAGTCCAGTGTTCCACTCTGCAGATCAAGCAAGAAGTTCTTCGCAGCTTTGCGTGCAAGCTCATTCCTCCTGAAAAACAAATGCCGAAAATATATGAAATTCAGGAAAGAATCCACATGATTGCATGGTAGAAGACACCATATCCATCAATAACAACATGCTAGAAAATGCAGGACATGCGTCAATCAACTTGGAAACAAATTCATGAACTCAAACATACAAAAAAATAGAAGTACAAGTACAACTAACCTTTCAATAACAGTGACCAAGTTTGTTGGATGATATTTGTCTCTCAACCTACACACATAAGCAAGTCTAATTAGAAATTTGTCGTGAATGCAGAGGGTGGAAGCCACAAAACAACGGGAAGTACCATTCCTCATCCTTGTGGGCATCAAAAAATGCATGCTTTTGGGTAGATATATACTCTGACTTGTACTCTTGGTACCTAAACAGTAAAAACGACACATTTACTAAACATTCCATTGGTTTAAGCGGTGAATCTTGTACAAGAAAAAAACAAATTGATAGCATGGTTCCACATTTGCACCTGCGCTCGGCTTCAGCTGGTAGTATATCATCCTCAAGCTCTTGAATGAATTGCTTGTATGACATCAATCCTTCTCTGAAAATTTTATTTGTCATGTCATACCATCGGATGAGAAATAAAGCTATAGAATCTAATGATACGAACAACTTCGAAGTCCACCTCAATTAAACAGGCATGAATGATACCAAAAGTGCTATGAAATTAAGAGTAATTCAAACCATATTTAAAACAAGAGCCCAAAACAATAATGAAGCTAACCTTTGAGCACTCCCTGTATTAGAAGCATCACCATATCTACCACGACCAGAATCCCAATCTGCAAAAGCAATATTATTTGGCAGCTAAAATAAAACATCATAACAAAAAGTTGGATGAATAAATTTACGGCTGCCCCAAGTTATATATGCATCACCAGTTTGGAATTTTAGATGGAATATGCTTACTCATCGTAGTGTCAAATTTAACTGCAACATGCATTATTTCGTAGAAGCCTGAAATTACAGCATCTTCTTTCCAAATGAAATTACTATATGAAAAGGATAAAAAAAGGAAACCTACGGGCAAATGCATTGTCTATCATAATTAATAGCACAAAAGATGAGTTACTCCTAACCAAGAGTTTGTGGGCTACAAAAACAGTATACTGGAAAATGTAAATTTGTTATAAAAATAAAATTAAACATGAAATTGAAGATCTTATGTTAATAACTAAAATAAAATTTGATGATGGGTCTCTATTTGTAATGTAACCTTTTAAATTAATAGCAACAATAGGTAGCAGGAAGGAAAATACAAAGATCAAAATAGAAGTGCATAAAGATTATGTCAAGTGGCAAGCGCAATAATAGAAGTTTGAGGAAATTTTAAGTACTTAAGCAAGTTCCAGAAAAGACCACCTTGATAACCACCAGAAGAGCGACCAAAGTACCGGCCATGAGGCCTGTCATCAGGATAACCAGGCCTGCCCATCATCTCACGGTCATATCCACCACCATAATCATACCCAAACCTACACCATCATAAGTGTTTTACCGCATGAGAAAACCAGAATACAAAGAGAACTGCCGAGTGAAAATAACCAATCCTTTTTAAAAGTAATAAATATGAACATAACAAATCATTAGAAGATGCACCAGACAGAAAGCAAAATGAGAAAATAGAATGAATGATTCATTCCACAGCTATCATGAAATAATTACAGAAAACAAAAGGTCTGTGTCAGATATTCACAGCAGTCCAGTATTTTTTGATAACAATGTAGCTTTCAATATTCAGAAAAGGTTGTTCACATGAAAAACAAGGGATCTAAATAATATGCGAGCATTATCGAGAAAGAAATGAAATCAAAACTTGAACAAATAAGCAGAATTCTCAGAAACAGAACAAACACTTACAAGGCTTTCATTGACCATAAAATGGTTAATATGTTACCCTAATAAATAAACATCTTACATAAATACTTAGTCTATCAGCCAAACTCTCCCTGCATAGGACCCATTCACAGCATAAGCAGTAACCATTAGGATTAATTAGAAGTGTTGCATTCCAAATAGCCAATCATGGCAAAACAATGTTATATTACAGGTATGTACGTAAACTACTGATTATTATCAATGAAATTCATGCCATTCTCACTTTTAAGCTAACGACCTTTCAGTCTTAATCAGCCAAGAAAAAATACAATGTTTAACAAATAGATTTAAATACATTTTCGTTGTAATTATACAAAGAAGCAATTACCTCCTATCTCCGGGTCCAAATCCGCCTCTAGGGCTCACTCTCCTCCCTTCATAACCTCCATCTTCTCGCCTAGATCTCTTATAAGGTGGAGACCTCCGCGGTGGAGGCGAGTGCCTCCTATCCCTGTAATTCAACGGCGGTGGTGGAGGGCTAATGCTACCGTGACGCTTGTAATCTCTCTCTCTGGGGGGTGGAGGCGGGGGAGAGCGGTTGCGGTCGTAGAAGTCGCGGTCCCGTTGCTCACGCGAATCTCGGTCGCGGCGTCGAAGAGGCGGCGGAGCAGGGGGAGAGGAGTTGGGATCGTCAGATGCTGGAAGCTGTCTGTTGTTATTGTTGTTATCTTTACGTTCTCCACTGCAGCGGCGGTCTAGGGAATCGGCCGGTATGCTTATGACTTCGGCCATGGGTGAGTTAAACGGAACCCTAGATAGATAGATTAAATTTAGAGCACAAAAATAATTTAGCGAGGACTGACTATCGAGGGCAACAACCAGTTGCCGATCCGATCCAGAAAATAAATAAAAATATACTTTTTACGTGTCCTGTGAAGGTACGGCAACGAGTTGAAATTGGTTCCGTTCGAAAATAGTTATATTAGATTACATTTAGGTTTGAGGTTTAACAAGTCTAAAATTTAGGTTTGAGTTCAGTTAAAAATAATATTATAGAGCTTGAACTCAGTTCGAAAATGATATTACAAGGTTTGGCGCAGATTCATCGGATTCGGCTCGACTAAACTCGAAATGAATAATTTTATTATATTATTTTTATAAAAAATTGAGTCTCGTTAAAAATCTTTTCATAATCAATACCAATTCAATGTTTGAAAAAGGAAAGACAAGTGTTCAAAAAGTAGATTAATCCAAATAATCAAGAAATATTCTCACGATACAAACACACAATGTCTAATTTATTTTAGTGAATTTATTTTTAGTAAATTTCTTCGAATATATTTTATTATTTTTCTTTTACTAAAAAAATTACTTTTAATATACATATATAATTATTTTGAGCATGTTCATTAGCTTTTCAAGTCGTGCTTGGGACGTCTCGGCTTGTTAAGATCTTGAGCCCAAGTCTGAGTCAAGCTCACAAACCTAACAAGAGACAATTTATTTCGGATCCAACCCCACCCAAAATTTAAAAAACTATCCTGATTTTAATTTATACAAATTTAATTTATTTTTATTTAAGATCAACAGGATATAATGAAAGTATAATTTGATCTTAACTCAATTTTAAAATTTTAATAAAAAAAACTTGATAATACAATTTTCTCAAAAATTAATAAAAACATTGAATATAACATATGTATTTATAATTAATTAGATCAGATCAAATTAAAAAAAATATTTAAACTTTAACTCAACCCAATCTAACTCAAACTTTTAAAAAATATAACTTAATCCAAAAATCAAAAATTCAAAAATAATTCTCTACCAAATTAGGTCGGATCAAAAATCGAACTTGAATTTCTTTTTCTCATCTCTACCTGTTATATGTTTTATCTCTTGTTTAATTCTGATAAACATCCTAAACTCTAGTTTAAATTTTAAATTAACCCTAAATAGAATCTACTTAAACTCTCAAAGTATCACCATGACACTATCTATTAAGTTATATCATTCGGGTTAAGTCTTAACTTTAGCTAGGAAAATAAATAAGATAAAACAGATCGTAAACTATTTAAGTTTAATTTGGTCCAAGTTTATTTAATATTTGACTCAAGTTTTTAATAAGTTACTCAAAAATATAATATATTATTTTTATTTTTTAAAAATTAAATTAAAATGTATATTGTTCGATGATTGATGATGATGATGATAATAATAATAATAATAATAATAATAATAATAATAATAATAATAATAATAATAATAATAAGTTGGATTTGAATTCTAAGGAGAACTTAATACAAAAAGAAAATCCTACCTCAAATTAAACTTTCGCTTTTATATTATATTTGGAGTAAGCTAAAATTTTAAATTTAATTTTACTGTAATTCCTTTTCATAGTTAATGTAAAATGGCCTTTATTATAAATAGGGTCATAGAGAATTTTTTTATTCATGATTCTCATTTTCCTTGATTTCTCATCTTCATAATTAGCTAAACTATTTTCTTCTGGTTAAGATTTTGATTCAAAGTTATTAATACTATTTTTAATGAGATTTCTTGTTTTTTTTATTATTTTCATATATTCTTAAGTCTTTCAAGGATATTCAACGACATATATATCGATTAAATATATACAATAATTAATAAAGTTGTTCTTGATACAACTAGTAAAGGTTTTAAAGGTATAAATTTATATTCTTGATAAATTAACGAGTTAGTACTTTGAGAGATTATTACATTGGGTCTCTTAATTTAGTAAAGCTATTTACTTGTTTTAATTCTTATGTAGGTTTACATAAGGATTTTGATCTTGATAATAAAAATTAATCATTTAAAGGTTATTAAGTGGCTATCTAATAAGTAAGACCAGGGTCGTTTTTTAGATTTTAGTGGTCTAAGGGAAAATTAAAATTGTAGGCCCTTAAAATATTTATTAAATAAATAATTTTAAAAGTACATTAAAATAAATTAATTTATTTTTAAATTATTTTTTATTACTATTGATAAATCATCTAAAAATATATTAAAATTCAAATCATATAAACCACAATCTCTTTGAATATATGAGTTATTGTTCTCTTAGAGTATCAAATCAAAATAATAAATAAAAAATTAAAATTAAAATATAAAAATATAACGTAAGAAAGAGAAAAAATAGAAGAGAAATAAAGATGTAAAAAATAAAAATATTGTAAAGATTATTTATAATATTATTTGAAAATATTAATCTTATTAAAAATTAAAAATATTAAATTATTATTAAAATTTTAATGATATCTTAAAAGCCTAAAACCTATTAATTCTTAGATTAATGAAATAAAAAATAATTTAATAAAATTTTAAATCATTATATATTTATTAACGAGGCCCACAATTTAAAACTTAAAAGAGATTTCAAACGTCTATTTCATTAGTTGTGGCAAGCTACAATTACCATTATAAACTGTGAGACCCATATTTTATTATATTTTTTAATTTATTTTTTTATTATTTTTAATAATATATATTTATTTTATTTAAAAGTGAGGCCCAGATAATAATGGAGTTCTAGGCCGGCGTCCTTATTACCCGGGCCCAGGTACGGGCCTGAGTAAGAGAAATTGAGTTATAGAGATAAATTTAGTTGTTAACCTATCTTTTATGAAGTTTGATGATATAAAATTTGGATTAATACATTGAGATGTACCATAACTAAAGTTTATCATCATATATATTTTTCTTTAATTTTAATTGTTTTCTTATTTAGTCTTTTAAATCAATCTAAACACAATCCTTTTACTTTAATTACTTTTTTCATATAAAATCAATTTCCTACCATTCCTTTTGGATTCAACTCTACTTAAAGTAACTATAAATTTAGATCAAGTAATTATTTATTTTTAACGATTTCGATAATTACTATAAAAAATAGCGTTATCGAGGAGTGATATCAAGTAGATTAATATTTTTTAATTTTTTATTTCTTTTATGCTCTATTTTTCTTGTATAGAAAAAAAAAATGTGTTCAATCCTAAAATCAAAAAAATATAGTGCAACAACCAAGAAAATCTTATGTGAGTTACTCCTATCAGATATTGCACAAAAACTCTTTTGCATTGACGATCAAGATCTAGATGTTTCGTTCAAACTCAAGTCAGATTTGATCTATCTTCTTTCAAAACTTAAGAGATTTTAGAATAAGAACCCTCGTAAGTATTTGAAGGAATTTCATATAATATACTTGAGCATGAAACGATAAGAAGTCATAATTGATCAATTAAAGATGCGAGTATTCTCATTCTCCTTAGCCGACAACGCAAATGATTGATTATTCTACATTCTATACGGGTGCAAATCGTCTGCTCCCTTTCTATGCCTCCATTTATGCTCTCACCGGGTTTTAGGTTAGGGGTTTTGGTTAGGGTTTAGGGAATTAGAGGTAGGGTGTATTTTTTAGGGTGTAGGGTTTAGAATTTAGGATATAGAAAATAAGGATTTAGGGTTTAAAATTCAATTTTTTAAGAAAACACAAAGGAGGCATGAAAGGAGGCACGTAAAAGGGGCAGAAGATTTTTGTTCATTTTATACGGATTAGATGAGACATAGGTAAACATTGTAAGGCTCGTTTAAGAGAAAAAATTCTACACTCAATCGCAAATATTAAAAGAGATTTACGGGTTCGACAAAGAGATATTGAGATGTTTCATGCTTATTGGAAAAGATTTAAACAACAATGTATATTTTTTCCATAATATGAGATATTCAATCAATTACTCATCCATTATTTTTACGAAAGTTTGTTATATATGAAAAGACAAATGTTAGATACAACAAGTGGGATTCATATTAACAAAACTACTAGAGAAGTTAAAGAATTGATTAATGTCATGATAACCAATTATGAACAATTTGACTCAATTAAAAACAATGCCTCTAGGCAAATGAATGAGGTACGAAATTCCAACAGTAAAAATCAACTTTCTACATTTCTCTCTCTTGTTCAACAAATGCATATAAGTAATACACATCAAGTCAAAACTTGTGATGTTTACACAAGTATTGAACATCCTACCGTGTGTTAACTTTTTAAAAAGTGTATATTTTATGCTCCTTTATCTAGAATATAGCTTGATTTTAAGTGTATTTTTATTGCACTTAGGAGCATGTAGAGTGTTTCATAAATTAAATGATAGATTAAGGTATGCATATACATTTCATCAGTACTATTGTGAAAAAAGTGTGTTCTTGGTTGTTAGTGTGCAAGATTACTGGAGCAAAGCTAGAAAAGAAAGAGATGTAGCATAATACGAGAAGGACTTTATGACGACAAATTACTATAACATTTTGGATGCAAAAAGAGACAAAACATAGAAAAAACTAGAGGTGCAACCCCCAACCCTACACGTGAATCACTTGCCAGCTCCTTTTCCCACACATTTGAAGAATATTCTCTATCTTTATAGGGAAACCCCCCTAGAACTCCACTATAAAAGGGAGGAGACACCCTGATTAAAGGTAGACTGAAGAGAAGCTAAAGAAAGAGAGAAAAAGTGAGCTAAGAAAGATAGGAGAAAGACGGCCAGCTAACACTTCTTCCTCAAGCCGAGCCACCCTTGCTGAAGCTTCAAAGTTATGTAACGTTTAGAAATTGGGCCTAGAAGTTAGTGAACCGATTTCATCGGTTTAGCCTAGTTCAAGATTAAATACTTAAAAATTGGTTTTTAATAAAAATAAATTATGGAAAAATATCATAAAATACTTATTTAATATATATTTGAATTTGGTCAACTCAATATTTAAACTTTACCTTTGAATCCCTAAGATTTCAAAATTAGTGACTATTTTGTAAAAATTTAAAACTTAAGGATAATTCTATAAACTAAGCCAAAATCTTGAATCTTTAAGGGGATTTGATACAATGCTAATTTTAGTTGAAATAACCTGGGATTATTTAAATAACTATTAACCCAAGTTTTAAAACACAAAACCTAAATAACTTTAATTAAAATCCATCAACCTATTTTATATCAAAACCTAAATTCTTATTTTATTATTTTCGTTTTCCCTTTTCCAAAGGCAGATAGAAGTTTTCTTTTCAAGGTAAATCCAATTTCTTTTCAATTAATTTTTTTCTAATAAATATATATAATTTTTCTTCTTCAAAAATCTTGTTTTTCAATTGTTTTCTTCTTCAAAAATCATGGAAGATGGTTGGACCAGAATTTGAGGTATGAAAAATTCAATCCTCTGATTTATAAAGGTTCTTTATTGAAATTCCCAAGTTATTGGCTTGTTAAAATCGTTTTAATCCTTTGTTTTAGAAAAAAAATCGGTTTTCGATCAAAAACCTTAATTTTCGTTCAAAGGTTTTAACCCAATATTTTTGGAACCTAAATTCATGATTTTGAATTTATTATGATGTTTATAATATTTCTTTAATATATTTAATCCCGTGCTTAAGGCTTAGGTGAAGTTTGATGGGTTTCGGAAGATTTTCGGTTAATGTTTTGATAGGTTTAGAGGGCTACTATGTAGAGATCCGACTTAAGGGTTTCTTGTGTGCGTTTAGAAGCACTAAATCCTCTGGTTCTGGTGCTTGAAACATGGCAAGAGGTTAGAGATCAAGTTTGAAGGAGATCGGTTTGTGTTGGTGACTTGCCGATCAAGTAACGATTTTGGTGAGTGAAATTATGAGAGTGGGATGCTTCGGTAGTGTTTTAAATATGTTTCAAAGGTTTGGGGTTGTAAGGAAGGTGTGAGTAACCTCCCTATACTCTGGAGTAAGTTTAATCATTTTGCTCTCTTGAAATCCCTACACCTATTTTACTATGTAAATTAGTCATGCTTGTATTTAATTTGTGCATATGTGATTATGCATATGATAAGATGCTCATGTTACTATTTTTGATAAAGTATTTTATGCTCCCAAGGTTTTGATTACAAAATTTTATAAAAGAGGTTTTATCAGTTTATGCATTGAACCATGTGTTAGTGGGAAGTATAAGAATATTTCACTATTTTAATCTTGAAAAATGAGCATTGGTTTTGTTTTGTATTGGCTATTTATGTAATGGTAAAAAGGGATAAGTTGATCGATCAATAGGATGACAGTGCACTAATTATACAAAATGCGTACGTGTGAAATTCCTTAGTGATGCATTAAGGGAGCTAATGTTGCACGGTATAAGGGACTTTATCGCATTCGGGTTTGCTAACTAACCCAGACACTAAGGTTTGGCATGGTGGATTAGACCTCCATGTAACCTCGTTCAAGGGACCGAACGAGAGTCCGTTTATCCCAACGATTAGAGGTAATACTAATAGGATCACAAATACTAATATGGCTCTAAAGGAAAGTGTTTTTAATTATTATTTTGTAAAGGGAATTGCATGAGCTTATGTGTTATGTATAAGGATTTTGTTTGAGCTTTGCTATTGGTAGCATGTAAGACTTGAGTTGTGCTTAATAAGCATGGTTTTCAAAAAGGTTTTTGAAACAGGGCAAGGGAAGTGTTGATCACGTTTGGAAGAGTGATGGATCAAATTAGTGACATATAGGACAAGTTTCGGTTATCGGTGAGTGGATTTCAGAGTGGGCTACTTCGGCAGTGTTTTAACTTTGTTTTCGAAGTGCTGAGAGTGTAAGGAAGGTGTGAGAAACCTCCCTATACTCCGGAGTAAGTTTTATGTTTCCTCTAATAAATCGGTTTTCCCATATTATGCTAATTTTCTTTGTGTTAGTCATGTTTTTCATTTGATTGCGCATATGTGACTATACATGTGAACGAATGCTCATGTGATTGTTTTTACATTGGTTTTAATGATTCCTCGATTTGTTTTCAAAATAAGTAAAATATAATTTTTATTGGTTTATACAAATTGTGCATAAGATAGAGAATTCATGTGATCTAGCTATTGTTTTTAATTTTTTTGAACGTTAAGTTGATGGGCATGGGATAAGTTGATCGATCAATAGGATGTGAGTGCACTATAAATAAAAATTTGTACGTGTTATAAATTCCTTGAGTGAAGCATTAGAGGTTAGCCTAGTGTTGTGTGATATAACTGTTACCTTATCACATTCAGGCATGACGAACTATCCCAGACACCAAGGTGGGATCTTTAGATTTTGATAGTCAATCTGTTTGAATTGGTTTACGATGTCATTCGCATGTTTTTCGTTTATCCCAACGTTTGGAGGTAAATCCATTCGTTTCACTTAACCAACATGCGAAAAACGCAAATGTAAACAAATTACTATTTTTGTGCAATATGTAAATTGTATGTGTTTTATTAAAAGAGCTCAAAGGTTTTGAGAGCATTACTTGTGAAGCTTGTAAGACTTGTTTTGTGGCATATACCATGTCATGAACACTTGTTTATTTTTTATTAGAGACTTTGGTTGTCACAAACTATTTTTCTTTAAGCATAACTTGTTTTTAAATTGATTTTCAGTATAATGTGTGCTACATTACAAGTAGTTTAACTTTTTTTATAATTTATTCACTAAGTTTCGGCTTAACCCTTCTCTTTTCCTTATAATGAAGAGAAATAAGTGAGACGTGCAACCCGAGGAAGCAAGGAAACTAATAATGCTTTTAATTCATATTTTAGCTCAAGTATGTTGCTTTTATATTTTGAACCTTAAGTAGTTTAGGGAGCAATGGTGATGAGGAACCTTATGACATATAAATTTGGTTAATGAACAATTGAATATTGAATCTTGTATATTGGTGTGTTTGCTTTTATGTTAATAGAGTCTTTGGAATTGATTCACACCTTGATTGTGCTTGATCTTGTTGAATTATGACTTCGTTGAATATTGATTTCAATTTGTGTTAAGAGCATGAAACTAGGATGATTGGCCACGTTTAAGACTTGAAATCTGGGTAAAATATTGTTTCTGGGCAGGAGTTTTCGATACATGTTCATAGGGTATCGATACCTAAACAAAAACACAACGATTTTCTGGGAAATTAAGCCTATGTATCGAAACCAAATGAACTAGTTTCGAAACAGTAGCATGAAATTCATCAGGCGTATCGATACGTTTCATTTTAGTTTCGATACCGACCTTTACAGTTGTAAACAGTATCGGAACGATCCTTCAGGCGTATCGAAACGCGGGCTTGTCGCGTAGGTCATAGTCTGAGTTATCGACGGTGTTCCGAAACACTTAAGCACCGTTTTGAAACCCCTTTTTAATTTTCCTTGGTTTTGAAACCTTGCCTAAGGGTTTCGATACCCCTGACTAAAAATGTTAGTATAATTTAAAATGAACTTTCAAACCTTACGTTTTAGTCACTAAACTTTGAGCATGTAATTGAACGACTTGTAGATATAATTTTAAACTGAAAATTTATATGAAAGTATAAAATATACTTAATTAAATATTGGTAACCTTAATTTTAACTTTAGATCACAAATTTCTGGAAAATTATAATTAAGTCCCTAAAACATGTACATTTAAATTAGGACTCGTTTCTCATTAATTTCCGTTGCAAATGAACTCAGTCCTTGCATGATCATGTAGGATCTAATTAATGCATTTAGAGAAGATAAAAGAAAAAAATTAGGGTCGTTTATCGGGGCGAGTCTCCGGATTAGCCTCGGTATTCCCCGTGTAACGTTTTCGAGTTGGGTGGCGTCTAAACCGGGTTGAGGGGGTTACACTTTGAAATTCTAGTTATATCGAAACACATAAGAGGTGTATCAAAACGCCTGAGTTATTTTCAACACTTTGGCTTCTTTAAATAATTTGAAACACTTTCAAAAACTCTCAAAATTTTCTTGAATATGTTTTGGAAATAAAAATCATTTTTGAAATCTTTTCAAATTAATTCAAAATTATTTTTCAATTATTATATCAAAACATATATTTCTATAACTCTATATTAAAGGGATCATGCTAGAACCAATTATAGATTCTCATGTAGGGTTGTAAACGAACCGAACGTTTGGTGAACTGTTCGTGAATCGTTCGACGAGAAGTT
The DNA here is from genome assembly GCA_035048815.1 of Abelmoschus esculentus. Lineage (NCBI taxonomy): Eukaryota > Viridiplantae > Streptophyta > Magnoliopsida > Malvales > Malvaceae > Abelmoschus > Abelmoschus esculentus. The sequence goes on along the minus strand of JAUCBN010000056.1, from coordinate 5,092,420 downwards.
CTTTTATGTTCGTTTATTTATTAAAAGAATGAACATGAACAAGATTTTTCGTTCGTTTAATTAAACGAACGAACACGAACAAAAGGCTCGTTCGTTCATTTATGTTCGTGAACGTTCGGTAATCTGTTCGTTCATTTATGTTCGTTCAAATTTATTCATATATATCTAAGGGTGAGCAGTATATCAAGTAATTCGAGTAAATTTATTTTTTGAGTAACTTGAGTTGAGAAGTCTTATTTAATGACACGTTAAAAACTTCCTTATTATAGACTAGAGGTGTTCTGTTAAACCGAGTTAACTGTCGAACATAAATAAAATTGGTTAATCAGTTAAATTTTAAGTTTCGTCTAATAATTAAGAGTTTTTAAATTTTAATTATAGATTAATTCAGTTTACAATCAGTTAATTAGCTGAATTAATGAATTAATCCAAAATATTAAATATTTAACATATTATATATGTTATTTATTTTCGTTCGTTTATGTTTGTTTATTTAAATTCGTTTACGTTCATTTATGTTTGTTTGTTTACGTTCGTTTACATTCATTTATGTTCGTTCGTTTATGTTCGTTTATCATTTAAATGAACGAACATAAACGAACAAGAACAAGTTATAATCCTTGACGAACAAACATGAACAAGAAAATTTATGTTCGTTTATGTTCGTGTTCGTTCATTTGTTCGGTTAAAGTTAAACGAACAAACATAAAAACAATCTCGTTCGTGTTGGTTCGGTCCGTTTACGGGCCTATTCTCGTGATCTTACTTTCATGGACAAAATTATAAGCATTTAGGATTTTTTCTGTATTTGAATCTCTGTATCTTAACGCTCATTTTTCACGACCATGAATGGACGTGAAAGTTTGCATGGACAGAATTAGAGGCATGTACCGTTGTGGTTTGAGTGCAATTAAACACGTTTGTTGTAATTTTTTCTTCAATATTTGTTCTTATACATGTTTTAGTTTTTAAAAATGTTATTTTCTATCTAATATTCGGTAGTTATATATATTTTTAAGCATAAATACTTTAATATATGATTTTATATTTGTTTTATATATTTTCATTTAGTTTTCATATAAATTAATGGCCGATTATGAAATTGAAACGATGCTTGGTTTTGGATTTGGAGTTTCGTAAAGAGTCCCTCGTAATTAAAATGTATTTTCACTTTTAAAATTCTAAATTTAAATTGAGTTTAATAAATCTTTTTATACATAAAAAAATATTAAATAAATCTGATTTAGTATTATATACGTTCTCAACCAATAAGATCCATCTTATTTTTTTAAAATAATTTTTTATTTATTTTTATAAATATAAACAAAAATAGATAATTTTTTTAAAAATAATTTAAGATGAATGAATCTCAATTAATAAGGTGAACCTGTTTATCTAATAATTTCTTAATTTCTCCTATATATTGCGTACTTAATGGATAGTCCAACTTTTGGATAGGTTTATATTCAAAGATAAAATATCTGTTCTTTGATGAGACAACATCCTATCATTAACAAGCTTATGTTTATAGTTCGGTTAGAAGATCACATCATACGACATATAAAAGTTGTTTTCCAGAATCATGGATCATAATTTAAAGACCATATTCACCAAATTTGGGTTTCTCTTATTTTAATTGCACTGTTCATGTCACGTTTTGATAAAAATTATATATCAGGGTTTTTTATTCTCGAATATGTTTTATAGTTTTTTTTTTATTATTTTTAATATGAGTTTGATGTTTTATCTTTCTTAAACGTGAGATTCTTCCCCATTTAATATCATGATGTCCTCATCACAAGCTACTATCATAGTTGCTCCCCTTACATATCATATATATATTAAGGTACTCAACCAGTCAAGACAATAATTGATACAACTCGTCTCAAGACCATTATCCACTTCTCGAAAGATCTATCTAATAAAATTTACAATGTTATTACTTTAATACACTTTTTTATACAAGCTTAATGTTGTTTGTCTTTTATATATTTTTCAGTAAATAATGTTTATTTTAAAATATTTTGCTTATCAATATTAAGCTCAAATCTTTCAACTGAATCCCCAATAGGGGGTGATGAAAGTAACGAAAACAATTATAAATAAAATTCTACATAAAAAATTTATAATAATTCGATTTTTAAATTAATATTACTTCCACTATCTTAGCTCTCCACTAAATTTTTTTCTCTAATTCACTATTTTTTTTAAGATCAATGATAACCTTTTTGTCCTCAAAGCTCAAAGTTTTGAGCAACATTTTTTTCATAAGGAGAAATACAAATAAGCAAATTATAGAAAATGTTCTCATAATTTATACAAAATCCTAGGAGTTGAACAAATATAACAATTAAGTTCATAAGTGTGTTTTACAATAAAAATAATAATTAAAGGTCAAAAACATTTTCTCTATACATTGAATATTGATAGTTTTTTTTTGAACAAGCTAATAGTGATTACAGTAGTATCTGTTCTAAAATATAATCTCTACCATTTGACATTGATCGCTCAATCACTTTACTAACATCACTGGTACTCAAACCCGTGACTTCTAAGAACAACAACCATTCCTTTAATCACTTGGGCTAGAGGGTTCGTGATGGTAATTTATTTCTTGTTTTACGACTGTTTGAAGGCCTATTTTATGTCATCTAATGAGTACCTAAACGTTACTAGCAGCTTAGGATTGATTAGAGCTGTTGGGAAATTAATTTACAACACTAAATACTCTTTTAATACAATGGATATTGGTACTGGCGTAAGGATATAAGTATCTATTTAAAATAAAAAGAGTCTGTAGACACAAAAAACAAGGCTGTCGACACTCGATACCAGAGTATCAATACTAGGGTTACTATCAATATGAAAAATACTAACTGGAATTTCCTTAAAACTTAGCACATTGATATTCGAATTAGCCAGATCGATACAAGTTACATGGTATCGGTACCGAGGATAGAGTATTGATACCAAAATTATTGTGTAATATTTGAATTAAATTCAAAAAAATTAATTTATTATATCAAAATATTTATCTTAACAATCTATTCCTTTTCGATATAATAACATCACTTAAAATTTGTTCTTCCAAAATCTTCCCTTAAAAATTAATTGTATAAAAAATAGTAATATTTTTAGAAGATATTTAAAGCTCTCATTTTTATTTTTGAAATTTATTCTTTTAACATATCTCTTACTTTTTCTTATAATACTTTAATTGATCCTTAAAGTTTATTAGGGTCCTTAAAATATGTTACTAGTGTATTTAATTAATTAATACTAGTTATCGATTTTTCACCATTTCGTTGAATATAATTTTTCAAATTCAAAAATATTTAATCGAGTGTTTATCGATATTGGCCCTAACCAATATTTAATGGCATATTTTAATTTATTCAACTTGCACATAGGATTTCATCAAATATCAATCATAAATCAGATAATCATACGAGTATTCAGACAATACTATACGTTCTCTAAAGCTCATTACTGACTCGAACATTTTCAAACTCATCAAGAATCTTAATAAATATCACGTCTTATACTACTGGTCTCTAACGTGCTTATTAACCCTCTCCTAATTTACAGCCACTAACATGCAAGTTAATTATGATTACGATGCTTATGAAGTATTTCAGAGTTCGAGGTGTACTAATCTTAAGCTGATATCATTAAAATCCTTATTCGAACTTTCTGAATAATCCATTTGATCTTATATCCAAACCCGAATAATTACATTAATTTCATATATCTTTTATAGTATTCACAAGGTCAAATACATAAAAACATCTTATTGAGTTTGAATTTAACAAAACGGCATCGAGAAAACCCTAGATAGGATCCTTGGAAAAAGTTAACGGAATATCAATAACCGGTCAACTACCTTAGGTAATCTAATATGATGCGACGCACTATAATACCCATAAACCTGCATTGGCATAATCCGGTGTTGTTAAGCCTACGTAAAACCGATAGTGAGGGATCCATTGCGTTGCAGTGCAATGATAAGCTCTATATTCATTCTTCGTCGGCCGGTTAATCACGTGGTGGTGTTTGTTTTTGGAAAAGGACAGCAGAGCACAACTTTTCAACTTGGTTGAACCTTTCCTTCCTACACCCGATGAACGACAATAACTTAGTGATGCCAAGACCATCGTCAAACTCCTCTCGGCAAGTTGAAGACGATGACAATGATAGTGTCGTGCCTGAAGACTCCAATGATCTTAGATCGAGACTCAAAACCTCTCACTTATATTTTTAGAATTTGTTATATTAAAATCTTTATCTTAACGATAAAAGTTATGAGATACATGAATAAACGAATGTCAATTATTAAAATAAATAAATTTATAATCGATTTGTCCTCGTTCTCGACACTATATATATCATCATCTTGTTCCTCGTCATCAATGTTCTTTGAGGTACAATCTTATCTTCTTTCAAGCCAAATATATTGGGGTTTTAAGATCACACTTAGGTTATAACTTATAAATATACAAACTTTTACCTAAGCAATATCTATACAAATGTAGTTACATTAATTCATACTCAATTAATAAAAAAAATATTTTATCTGAATTATTATTTAATTACTATTTTAATAATAATTCATATTGTCACACTCGCACCTTAACCTTGATCAACATATACGCACTTTTTTTTTCTTTCCCTTTCTCCTATTGGCTTGCATTCACGTGAAACTAGCATCAACCCATGGCAAAAAATTCCTTAACCATGACCCACCTATCCTAAATACCTAAAGCACATGGAAAAAGTTTAGGATTCCAAAACTTTATATCTTTTTTCTTCTAGGCTTTTAACCTTTCTCTTCCTCCTTTAATTTCATTCTTTTTGCTAACGGATTTTCAATAAATTCATCAACTTTTTCTTCATAAAAAAGAGACTCAAATCTTTGTAAATTTACTGTCTTACTTACAAGCATAATTATTACATTAATTATAGATCTTTTGACATGTTTGAACCTTACAATTGACAAGCTGTCCAAGCTGGCCTGGCATCCAATGATCTGTATCTGAAATGGCTTGAAAGTTGATCATGCTTCACTGTCAATCTTATTTTACCCCTTGGTCCAAAAGGAAAACAGTTAATCAAGGTTGAAGGAAAACCGGCTTCTAGATTTTTACAATTTATACTAACACGAATTTCTTTATCTATTTATGCATCAAAGATAACAAAGATTCCACTTACCATAAATAATAATAAATGGGATTACTAACTTATGCTCAACAAGTAATTTTTCTCCTCAGGTTCTGCTGACATGCTTGCTAAAATACTAAAATAACAAGCTTAACCTTACTAATAATTAATTGGTGTAACGAGTTGAAATATTAATCCCTAAATAAAGCTAAAAATTAAAATGTTGACATTATAAATGATGAAGATTGAATTAAAAGAGTTGCTCTATATTATATATAAACAAATAAAATCAAAGAAAAAGATGAAGAGCAGATAGGACGAGCAAATGGATGCAGTGTTTAAAACACTCCTTTTTTGTCAACTACTAAAAATTTTTTGTCAACTACTAAAAATAGATAGTTTTATTTATTTATTTATTTACATCATCCACCATTTAAGTTAGTTTGTTTAAAACACTCATTTTTTCTCCTTTTTGTTATTTTCAATAAATACATGGATATATTATCATGCCCGATATTGAAAAATCTCTCTAAAATTATTTGAAAAAAAGTACATCTGATAGCAGAGGTGTGTAAGATCGGGTATCCGGATAATTTGATTAAAATTGATCTCGGTCTCACCGAGTCCTAAATTTTAGGATCCGGTCCCGTTACTAGTGGGAACTGGTACTAATATTAGGTACCCGGTCAATTGGTTTATTATTAAGAATGAGAAATAGGAGAAAAAATTAACCATCACTAATATTATTAAATAATAAAATTAGAATATTATAGGCTTGAAAACTAAAGTTTTAAAATAAGTCACTCATAATATTCATACATAAAAAAAATAGTTTGATAAGAAAATATAAACAAAAGAACATTATCTATTACAAGCAAGAAAACTAGTCTTGGGTACTTGGTATTGGTCCCAGTTCTATTGGGTACCCACCGGGTACTGGGTCCAAGAAATCAAGACCCAGTCCCGATCTTGGTTATGACCGGAAACTAAATTTTAGACCAAGTTCTGATCCTATCGGAACCAATATCTGATAAAAATCTATCGAATCTAACCAATTCCAGGACTAAAACCAAATAATTAGATTTTTTACCAACCATAACACATAAATGATCTACGAGCCAAGTTCAGCCAAAAGAAACTAACAAAATAAGGTCAATAAATTTAAGACGAATCTATCATGTTATCCTGCCAAACCAAACTTTGTCACTTCCAAGGGAGGTGACCAAAAGATAGACTCAGCTCACCCAACTGTTCTACTCGACACAATTGTCATGTCCTAAGAGTTTCACGTCCGTAGAATCCTGCTACTCGTATGGAACGTGAGGCCTTAGACGTTTCGTGACGCTACTTGGTCCGATCTCAACGACTAAGTCACCTTTCAACTAGCCTTGCGAGAAATCCTGCTCGACAAAGGCCTGGACAAGCCCTCAAGAATTCGATGGATACAAAATTTTAATAGCACTATAGTGGCTACTCTTAGCCACTCGAGAGGCAACAAGCACGAAGAACTTAAAGAAAGAACAAGAGAGGAACTAGAGTAAATGCTAGAGCTTTTTATTACTCTTCTCATAGAGGATAAATGGAATTGGTGGGTGATTACAAATGCTAGTGAGAGCTCTCTATTTATAATTGAGCTCCTACTCAATCAATGGTCCAGATCGATTTACACGGATGGCCAAGATTAGCCCAGAATAAATACAAAATCAACTATCAAAGGAAATTCTATCAAATTCTATCTAATTACATCAATTCATAGGAAAGTTTCCCTGGATAGTTAATCTCTCCCGATATGGTAAGATTTTTCCATATCTTTATCTGATAAGTTATCTTTCCATATTCGAAATAAACTTTCTAGCATTCTCCAAGTGTTGGGTCAAGTCTGGTGGTCTTGGCAATCCCGATGAAACCTTGTTGTCGGACTTGTGTGCGACTTTCACGGACCCCAATGTGTAGGATGTGACATTCTCCCCCACTAAACTTAGTGACGCCCTCATCGCTCTACTAGAACGATCCTGAGTTGGTACGCCTTGGATGCTGCTACTTTTTTCCTCGGCTTGATGTGGTTCCCCATAAGAACTACTTGCATCGGATCTTGCCTCAACTGATCCTCTGCACCATTCCTCGCATTATCTAGGTGGTCTCTCGACGTCTCGGCTTGCTCATATCCCCATAAGAACTGCTCGCTTTGACTTTTTCTGCCAAGTGATGTCGCGTGCTAAGACACCTTCGGATACATTTCCATCTAGACTTGATTTACCTTGACTCGGACACTCTTGGTCCCGCGACAAAGTCTTGGATGTCACTATGTTAAACACTGGACGAACTTTCAGACTCGTCAACATATCTAATTGGCTTCTTAGAACTCTAAAAGGTCCCTTCCAAGGTTGTCCTTCTCCGCAATATGAGTTAGGTTTAACTCGACCTACATTCCAAAGTGATGGAAAATCAAACTCAAAATCAAAAGTATTGTATTTGAGATGTACCTTCCTCTCGGTTGTTTCATTTACTCTAAAATGGGTCAGACTTTCTGTCTCCACGAAGTATGGCCCCCTTTGCATTGAAATTTTTATCTTAAAGTTCTTTGCACGATGTTGCATCGGCCCTACTACGAAGTCCGTTGCCCTTGGTCGCATCCGCCCATCTGAATTGATGTTTGGAGCTTTCTTTTTGCATCGACCCTTCTTCCTCAAAGTTCGATGCTTCCTTTTTCGTTGGTGCTTCTTACTTGAAATTGGTATGTCCCTCTTCGGCTTGGCTCCCTTTGACCCTTCTTCATCTTGGTCTCTGAAGAAGAGTTCTTCCCACGAACACCCTCGGTAAGCTCCTAGTAGCCTTCTCGGACATGGCTAGCTCTTTTAGCCTTCTATCAATGTAGGTTGTAGCATAATTAAATGGGCAATCTCGTAACTTGTGTGGCCACTTACATTTGTAGCACTTGAGTTGCTTCTTCTCCCTCACCTTGACGAATTTTTCATTCATTATCGTATCAGGTTTTGACCTTGGTTCGACTAATTTAGCACTTGTAGACGAACCTTGGTTCTTACTTGGCTTACTGGAAAACGTAATTGTGCCAAGTCACACTATTTCCCCTTGTGGCTCGTCTGGTTCCTTAACGATGGCAGCAAGGCGATTCTTCTCGGGATAGCTCCTTATCAAATGTGGGCCATCAAAAAAGTAGCACTTCAATCTTTTGCTCGCCTTCTTTTCTCACACGGACTTAGTCTCACCAATCCCAATGTATTTTTTAGTGGGCTTGGTCATCTCGTTACTAGTTGGCCTGTCTCCCGCAGGCTCAGTCAATAACTCAGCCTTGTCATTAGCCTGGGCATCTCTTTCCTCTACCACGAGCTTCACCCTTTGCTCCATTAAGAAGGTGTTGAGCACACCTAATTCACTCAATGCGGTCTTGCAACTGAGTAACTCATTCTTGAGCTCATCCACCTCGATCCGAAAGTCATTCATCTCGGCTTCACAAGCATTACTCCCTCGAGTGTTCTTCAATTCATTGAGAACACGTTAAGTCTCTTGCTTGAACCTGTCCTCCATGGAATCCAACTAGTTAAGGCGAGATTCTAAGACACCTTGGGTCTCCTTTATGCTCTATGTGGTGGTCTTGAGGATGCAATATTGGTCATTCAAGTCACATTACATGTTTTTGAGATCAACTTGAATTTCCTCTAAGATATCATTCTTGAATGCAACGGTAAGAACGTTCAAATACAAGTCCCCTCCATTCGTGACGCTACTTGGTCCAATCTCAGCAACTAAGTCACCCTTCAACCAGCCTTGTGAGAACTCTTGCTCGGCAAAATCCTGGACAAGCCCTCAAGGCTTCGATGGATGTGGAAGCTTAATAGCACTAGGGTGGCTACTCTTAGCCACTCGAGAGGCAACAAGCATGAAGAACTTAAAGAAAGAACAAGAGAGGAACTAGAGTAAATGCTAGAGCTTTTTATTACTCTTCTTAGAGAGGATGAATGGGGAAATGTTGGGTGATTATAAATGGTGGTGAGAGCTCTCTATTTATAGTTGAGCTCTCACTCAATTAATGGTCTAGATCGATTTACATCGATGGCTAGGATTAGCTTAGAATAAATACAAAATCAGTTATCAAAGGAAATTCTATCAAATATTATCTAATTACATCAATTCATAGGAAAGTTTCCCTAGATAGTTGATCTCTCCTGATATGGTAAGATTCTTCTTTTTCTCTATCTAATAAGTTGTCTCTTTCCATATTCGAAACGGGTTCTCTAGCATTCTCCAAGTGTTGGGCCAAGTCTAGTGGTCTTGGCAAGCTCGATGGAACCTTGTTGTCGAACTTGTGTGCGATTGTCACGGACCTCAATATGCGAAACGTGACAAAACCGTACTAGCTTATATGCAACCTTATTTTCTCCCCAGCGTACGTGACGAATAAAAAGGGAACATGCCAAAGCATTCGAGAAATGATCTATAATTTTAATAGCCTTTAACCTATATGTTTCAATGTTCATTTGTCGAAGACCAAGAGATTAAGCATGAAAAATGATACTCTCTTCCTTTCAAGTTTAATGTTTCATTATTGACTATTTTTTTTTTAATTTTGACTTACAATTATTTAATATTTATTATTGATAGAAATATAAAAATATATATTTTAAAAATCTTTTATCAAGAAGTTTTTAAATACAGATCTTATAAAAATTAATTATTTAAAATATTTAATATAAATAGAGTCAAACTTTAAAAATATTGCTTTTAAAAAATCAATAATAAACATATTAAATAGGGCGAAGGTAGTATCATTTATGTCTCAGAGTTCAGGAAAAATTATTCTATGGACCGGTTCTACCAAGTCATCCATGGTCTTTAACCACTAAAAAATAGCCAAGTAATTTTATATTTTTCATATCATTTTTGCTTTCCTAATTAATCTATATATAATCACCCACTACCTATTTATATGATAATAAAAAAATTAAAGATTTACTCTTGAAAAAAATATATAAAAAATATAAAATTAATTAATTAATTTTTAATAATTAAAGATCCTAAATAACATAATAAAACTGGTCTATAAAATAATTTCTCCACAGTTCAGAGAGGAAAACCAAACAATTACCAATTCTACGGGTATAACTAAACTTCCAATTGCAAAGACCATCACGGAAAATACCACCCACTGCAGTTCATTGAGATGAATCTCTACATCATATTTTTCGTTTGCTCATGTAGAGATTTTTTTTAAAAAAATAAAAAGTAAAAGTCTCCTAGTGTTTGTATTTCTCGCTTCTTTTTTTTTTTTTCAAAATATTTAAAAATAGAAAATATAGTTTGTAAAAAAATAATTATTATCAAGACATGGAAAGACTTAAAATAAAAACCTAGGCCCACACTAAAGTCAACTTAAAAAGGCCTAAATTATAAAAAAATTAATGATTTAATTATTATCAAGATTATTCTAAGATTAGCCCTAAATTAATTAAACCATAAATTTCTAATAAAACCTCATATTTTATGAATTATCTTGAATCAAAATAATTATTTTGATTACTTTTAAACTAGAATCCCATTAAGCTAAGGATACAAGTCAAAATAAATCAGATTAAAAGTTATGATTTTAATAGTCTCCTATAAGTCAAGTGTCAATTTTATCCTAAAAATATAATTAAAAGAAGATAGAATAATTTAATTAATTTAACATTCATTCAAAAAAAAATTTAATTAATTAAATTAATTTAAACTATGTACTACCTAAACGTTTCAACTAATCTAAACCTAATATTAATTTAATTAATTTGAACTTATCCAAGGACATAATTTAAATTAGTTAAATTAAATTTTAAATCCAATTCTAACTAAAGCTTCAACTAACTTAAAACCTAAACTAAAGTTATTTTAATTAATTTAAACACATATTAAGCCAAGGGCATGTTTTAAAGTAATTAAAATAAATACTAAAATACTAAAAAAAAATCCTAAAAGCGTACAAGCAAATAATCAATTAAACCATATCCAACAAATAAAATAAAACATATGTCACAAACATATAAATTAAACAAAAAAACATATAAGAAAAATACGTAAATTGTTGTGAATAAAAATAAAAATAAAATAGGAGAGCAAAGATGAGAGACAAAAGAGAGAGATTTGTTTTATATTCTCAAAGTAGGGTTGTGTACAATGCCTTTTACAAAAGTTTATATTTATAGGCATAAGATGAAAATCCTAATTCCAATAGGTATTAAACCCTAATACTAAAGCCCATTAAAGTTTAACTTAATATATGGATATCCACCATAAATAAATATATTCATAACACTCCCCTTGGATATCCATGAAGATAATGTGCCTCGTTAAAACCTTAATGAGATAAAAACTATGGGAAAAAAATCTTAGTGAAGGAAAAAGAGTACACACATCTTTAATACGCATAACATGTTGCCTCATTAAAAACCTTACCAGGAAAACCCATTGGGACAAAACCTCGGTTAAGGAAAAAAGAATGCAACGCGTATACTCTCCCTCATGAAAATATCACATAAGATCTTTGAATCTTCATAATTCAATATTGAATACAATCTTCAAATTTTGAAATAGATTATGTACTGGTGGATAAATCTTCCAAATTATTGCTTGAAATGATTCATTGAATACTATTCTTCTGAAGATCATGAGGGACGAAATTTTAAGAAATATGTTTCGTTTTATCACATTCGATGTATCCACCTTGAGATATAATTTTTTGCATTATCTCTACACAAGATAGCTTGCATCTTATCTTGTGAAAACAATTCACATATCTTCAAGATATGTTTAGCCAAACGCATATTCGGCTTTGACTCATGCATAACAATTATTTAAAGGTAATGATCTCGTAGCACTTAAATAATATTTCTGGACCAGCTAAGATACAATGCTTCCAGATCAAATAATGTATATATTGTGCTTTTAGACCAAGAATATCATTACCTTTTTTTCGAGGGTAGAATGGATCATTTACATTAAGAGACACAACAACCATAAGGTAATCAATGAATATGCGTTATGCATGCAAAGTCTCTTTAAACAGTTTTTCTGTATGTCGATTGATGCACAAGTATTTGAGGAGATCTCTTCACGAGTCTCAACGATATTCAAATCAACGACATACACAACAATAAAAATTCAGAGATAAACTGCTTAATAAAAATGCTCGAGGAAATAATTCATATAGCATTATGCTAATAAGTATTCAATAAGGCTATTATACAAAATACGCCTAAATTGTTTCAAGCCATAAAAAAGATATATTCAATATGATTGAATAATGTTCTCGAGTACTTGAATTAACTGCTTATGACAATCTAAATCTTTCCGGAAGTTTCATGTAAATATTACTATCAAGAGGACCATTCAAATAGGATGTAACAACATCCATTAGGCAAAAATTGAGTAATTTTATTTATTGTCAGACTGATCAAAATCTAAAAGTAGTTGCATCGACCATCGAAGAATATATTTTCCTCATAATCAATTTCATGTCTTTGTGAGAACTCATGTGCAACCAAATGAGCTTATATCCCATGATTTCCCTTTTTAATTTCTCTTTCTCACAAAAGCTCGTTTATATCCACGAGTTTTACACATTTCAATGTACGGACTATAGGCCCAAATACTTCTCTTTTCGAAAGAGATTTTAGTTTCGCCTCAATTTCCTCTTTCATGTTGGCCAATCATTTCTTTATTTACATTGCTCAATTAACAATGATTCATGATCCATATCATCAAATAAAATCTCTAGTGCTATATTGCATGAAAATATATTATCGACGTCGATTTAATATCAGTTCCACTTATTATTAGACATGACATAATCTATTGAGATCTCTTCATTATCAGGTACCTGATTCATGTCAATGTCTCTTTTGGAGACCTTTTAATATCTTATTGAGATTTTCATAATTCATTGATTCCTCGATCAGACCATCATAAATATAGTTGCTTTTCTTTTTTGAGGATTTCTTATCTTTGGAACTTACTTGTCTACTACGCTTCAAGCGTAAGTTAGACTCATTAGCAACTAGAGTTTGTCCTTCCAAGACATCAAATTTAATCGGAGTATTCATAGCTAGTATACTGACTTAGTCACTCTTTTAGGGTCAGCAAAATCATCTGACAATTGATTTGCTAAATGAATTATCCTTTGAACTTATATTTCACATTGTGTAGTAAGTGGATCAAAATGAGAAAATGATAATTCATTCCAACTTATTTCTTTTCCCAGCTATTTATTTTCTTCCCTTAATGTTGGGTAAACTGACTCATTAAAATGATAGTCAGTAAATCAGGTTGTAAATAAATTCCCTATCAGAAGCTCAAGATATTTAAGTTTGATATATATTCCCAACAAAACTCATCCTCGTGCGTTGTGGTAGAGTAATTCGAACATATATCGCACACAAAAAAATCTAAGATGAGAAATATTTGGTTTCTGACCGAAAACCATTTGTAATGGGGAGAACGTATGATTATTTGTTGGCTTGATGCGAATTGGTGATACTACATGTAAAATTACATGTCATAAACATTATCCAGACCGATTCTCTTTATAAAATAATATGGAAAATGTGCTCGTAATTTATCAACCGAGCAAATAGCCTCGCAAATACCAAGTTGTGGGTTAATAACAAGGATACATATAACCATCTAGTCGATGCATCGATAAAAATCATAAAATACCTATATGGTCTTTAAAAAAGGTGTATGGGCCCATATATATCACCTTGTATCCGTTCCAGAAAATTAATAGATTTACAATCTATCTTAGCTGTTGATGATTGAATAATCAAATTGCTTTCATAAAAAGTATCACATGAAAAATTACCATGAAGAAAATCTTAGTTCTTCAATAAATGACCACATGAAAGTGTCAGCAAATTTTCGCATCATAATTGAGCCGGGATGGTCTAACCGGTTATGCCAAATAAAATTATTAGTAAACATTTAGTTTATAATAACATGAGCTTCAATTTGTACTAATTCTTATGTAGTACAATATGGATGATAGTGCATGTAATTTTACCAAAATTTCCTTATTACTTTGAGTTATACTCGTAATATTGAGATAATTAGCATCCCCCTGACTAATATTCTCAATATATTTCTGCAAATATCTTTAAAATTCAATAAGTCTCTTTGCGACTTTGACAAGCATAATGCACTGTAAATATGAGATAAAGTCTCATTTGGCAATAACATATTTGCTCAATTGGAGCCTTCTGTGATAATAGTACTTCCGGATATAGTACTCACATTATTCTCTTGCATTTAAAATGGGAAAATATGCATAATTATGCATATTTTAATATGTGCTTTATTTCATTCACTTCGGGGAATGAAAAATATATGCTTTGTACCATTCACTTCAGGGAATGGAAAATATTAAATATAGCACATCATATCAAATCAGTTATTATCAAAGATAAACTGTCAAAAGCTCTTCCGGAGCATTAATATTTCATTACTTTGAGATATAGTACTCACATTTTCCCTTGTATTTAAATGGGAAAATATTTCTTATGCTTAAATAGTATGAGTACTTGCATTGTCTGTTAAGCATAAATAGCCACAATTCATTGTATATTTTATTCTAGAAATAATAATATTCTTCAAAAGATAAATTAATATAAAGTGTAAATAAATAACATTTAAAGTAAATTAACATAAAACATAAATAAATAATATATAAAATAAATAAATAGAAAATAAAAATAAATTAACATAAAAAAAAAAAATAAAGATCAATTATTTCTTTTAGATGATATATGGGAAATAAAATAAATGGCGAATTATTCTCTTGAAGGACTATGAGAAAATTAATAATATCCAATTGAGTTGGATCAACAACGCCATAATTATTTTTGCCATAAAGAAAATATGTTTATATTTTCTTTCATTTATCTTTCATGATTACGGATAAAGTCCATAATACTTCGGCGTTTGACAAGTACGAGATCAATGGTTTATACAATCACATTGATAACATAAAGATTTTAATATGATCTCTATCATTCTTGTCATCTTTATAATTCCACTTCTTGTAGATATAAGTATTCTCAAAATAATCATCTTATTCATGCCTATTTTATGATCTCAATCATGACCACAATTACTAATGTGGCATTTATTCTTTTCGCTATAAAATATCACATTTACTTCAGGGAATGGAGCGGAGCCAATAGATCTTTAAAACCTTTTCACGATATTGTGTCTACAGGACAACTTTAATGTGTGAAAAGTGAAATATGTTTTTGTAACATATCCTCATCAATGATACTCTGGCATATAACTGAGTTTTATTCACTAACCATATAGTAAATTATCATGTTTACATTCACTTCAAGAAATGAAACAAATTCAATAATCGCATGGAATAAACATCATGCTTGCATTCACTTTAGGGAATGACATAAATCATATAACCGCAAGGAATAATCATTATGATTGCATTCACTTCAGGGAATGACATAAATCAAATAATCGCATAGAATAATCATCATGCTAGCATTCACTTCAAAGAATGTCATAAATCCAATAATTGCACGGAATAAACATCATGCATGCATTCACTTCAGGGAATACCTCCCATAAAAATTCTTGGATCAAGACAATTTTCGTAACTTGAACTTGAGAGAAGTCTATAAGTCGAGTTTTTCGACATAAAAATATTGCTTTTAAGCAAATATAAACTTTATAACATTCATACTATTAAATAGTAGTTGGTCAACCAATATATATACAATACATATAAGGAACAAAATTTAATCCTCATACGCGGCGTTGTTAAACCAGTCCACAAGGTCCTTTAAAAAGAACCTCCTTTGAGACCAGTAGCCTCGCAGAACGGGATGTCCAGCCAATATACTCGGATTAAATCAACATAACATAAACATATTAATTGATCAAAGGTTTAATATTTTTTCTGATATCATGTAATACCTAGAACATGATTAAAACATAAGCTTTCATCATCATAATAAAATAAACAAATATTGGTTATAAAAAAATCTCAAATTAAATAAGTAAAACATATCGTACTTTCCTCTAATTTGAATATATGGTAGATTTAGTTACCAATATCTTGTTAAAATCTTTTTCAGGAATTGTCGACAAGAACCACGGTAATTGATCCACTTTATCACTACACAAAAACCAAATAATCAATGATTTTCAAAAATTAAAAATCAAGTTAAAAATTAAGAGAGAAAAATAATCAATAATTAAAATATAATAAAGGGGGGAAAACTTATCTTTGATTCATGCTAGTAATAAATTCTTTTCAATAACTCCTTTAATATTGGAACGAAAAATACCTCCGTTGGTTAGAGTCTCATATTGATAACGTGTTTTGAATAAAATAAAAATAAGAATAAAATAGGAGAGCAAAGATGAGAGACAAAAGAGAGATTTGTATTATATTCTCAAAGTAGTGTGTAAAATGTTTTGTACAAAAGTCTATATTTATAGACATAAGATGGAAACCCTAATTCCAATGGGTATTAAACCCTAATACTAAAGCCCATTAAAGTTTAACTTAATATATGGATATCCACCATAAATAAATATATTCATAACATAAATTAATAAATAAATAGAAATGGTCGTTGGTAATGATTCGAAAGGGTAAACGATGGGAAAACAATGAGAAATGGAATATAGCGAAAATGCAACGAGAGGTTGTTTGGATTAAGGAAAAGAAAATTCCTAAGGGAAAAAGCTTTTTCGGCATTTTAAGTCTTTGTTTGTATTTAAAAGATGTTCACTATAAGGTAATATAATATTATTTATAGTCTCGTGTTTTGGGTGTTTAAACGGGAATTCTAATCCAATGAGATTCTCTAGTATTTGATAATTCTCTCTCTTTAGGACAACATTACCCCTATAAAATTAAAAAACTTACAATTTAACATTTTCCTAAAATATAAAATTAAGAGAAATAATAATTAAATTATAAAATTAAAGAATTTAAATAATATATTTTAATCAGATTTTTTTCTAATACAAAATTTTATTATATTTAAATATTCCACAATTATTTTTTTTATTGTTATTAACATACAAATTATTTTTTTATTAGCATACAAATTAAACTCTTTTGAAATTATGTTTAAAATCCAGAATGATTTTTATTTTTTAAACTTAACTTTAAAATTTTATATTCCAAATAATTTGAAGTTGATCTTTTATTTATCTTGATTTATTGTTAATTGAAAGAAGACGAGTTTCTTATTCATATTGTATCTCAAAAGTATTAATTTACAATCAGATAAGATTATATATATATATATATATATAAGCTTTAGATAACTTAAATTGTACAACTTCAACCAATTTAAAAGAATTTTGAATCTTAATTTTTGTTTACCTATACATTTAACTGAATACTTAAACTTTTTACCTATATAGGTAACTATACGTAAAGACGAACTGAATATTTGAATTATTTACATATACAGGTAACTACAAGTAACAGACGAACAGAGTAGTTTAAACTCAACTTTGTATTATGAATTTTTTCATAAATATAATATTTATAAAAATTATTTAAAAATATAAATTCTTAATATTAATTATATTAAAATTATGTTAAATAGAAAAATTTTCCTATGAATTTTCATTCAAATATTCTCTATTTACCAATAAAAGTTTAACTAGTTAGAAATAAAATATATCATAAGGATAGTTTAGTAAAAATTATTTTCAAGTAATCTTATATTCCTCCAACCAAATATTGATAATTTACATTCCTGTCAAATAATTCAAACAAAGTAATGTGATATTCCCAGTAATATATCAAGTAATTTTATATTCCAGTAATTTTATTCTAAAAAATAATCATATATTTCGTAAACCAAACGTAGCATGAGAGTTTATGGGAATAACAGGGAAAGTGAAA
This sequence comes from Abelmoschus esculentus, assembly GCA_035048815.1. Classification (NCBI taxonomy): domain Eukaryota; kingdom Viridiplantae; phylum Streptophyta; class Magnoliopsida; order Malvales; family Malvaceae; genus Abelmoschus; species Abelmoschus esculentus. The sequence continues at coordinate 5,074,344 of JAUCBN010000056.1, read as the reverse complement.
ATTACGTTCGTGATGATAAGTATAGGAAGCAGGAGAACTTTTGAAATCAATGGCACACATTTTCATTAGCCGAAGCTCAGAATTTATACACATTTTTCATGTGTTTTTTGCATATAATAAAAGTAATAACAAACTTCCAGTTGGGTATACTAGCTCACCTATTCTAGAATCAACCTTTAAAAAGAAATTTAACTATTTATTGAGATAATACTCGATATCCACCCACTTTTCTTCCTTTAAGGCATCTTCAAAAGAAACAACATTGATCTTCTATCGAAACTCAGTGAAGTAAGCTGATGAAAAAGTTTTTGTAAATCCATTTGCCACTTGGTGTATTACAGGAACATAATTAATCAACACCATCTTCTCTGAGACCTTTTCATGAACAAAATACACATCTAAGTTTATGTGTCTTTTTTTTTCATGATATATTAGATTTGTGCTCATAGATACTGCATTAGTGTTGTCACTCTAGAGAACTGGTACTCCTTCCAAAGTTACTCCCATTTCAGTTAACAAGGATTTGAGACATATAATTTCTGAAACCACATCAGCAATGCTTTTATATTCAGCTTCCATTGTTGAGCTGGAGACACTTTTTTGCTTCTTTAAATTCCATGTAACAAGAAAGCTTCCTAAGTATACACACCCTTCAGAAATTGATCTTCTGTCATCAACACAATTACCCCAATCTGTATCAGCAAAAGCAACAAGATTTGATTTCTGATTTCCAGACTGAAAAACCAAACCATACTGTAGAGTACCACTTAGGTAACAAAGAATTCTTTTTACTGCGTCCCAATATCCTTCACAAGAAGCATGCATATATTGGGCAACCTTATTAACACAAAAATTAATATCGGGTCTTGTGTGACAAAGGTATAATAATGCTCCAACTATGCTTTTATATCCTTGAGCATCTTCAATGGGACTGCCTGTATCTTTACTTAGTTTCACTGAGGGTATTAAAGGAGTCGATGCAGCTTTGGCCTTGTCCATCTTTTCTCGTTGCAATAGATCCAAAATATACTTCTTTTGGCACAAAAACAAATTGTTATCAGTCCTGTGCACTTCAATACCCAAGAAAAAAGGTTAAGTCTCCCGTATCCTTTAAAATAAATTTGCTACTGAGCTTGTCAACAACTTCATATTTCTGATTCTGAGCACCCTGTGATTATAATGTCATCGAAATAAACTAACACATATGAGTAACTGTTACCTCGTTGTTGAATGAACAAGGATGAATCAGTAGCAGCTCTTTGAAAGCCAATGTCAATTAAGTAGCTCTTAAGCTTTGAATACCAGTTGTGAGGTTCTTGTTTCAGGCCATATAGAGCCTTTATCAATTTGCACACAAGCTTGCTACCATCAATAGCATATTTTTCAAAGTCACAGGGTTGATCTAAGTAAACATCCTCATTGAGATCCCCATTCAAAAAGGCATTGTTAATATCAACCTACCTTAGCTTCTACTTGTTATCAACTTCAAGAGCCAAAATTACATTGACTGTGGAGAACTTCACAACAGGACTGAAAGTTTCAATGAAATCTCTCCCTAATACCTGAGAAAAACCTTTTTCAACAAGTCTAGCTTTATATTTAGACACACTCCCATCAGCATTTCTCTTAACTTTAAACAACCATTTGCATCTTATTGAACTTTTTTCTAGTGGTAAAGTTGTAAGTTCCCATATTCCATTTTTTTGAAGAGCTTCGAATTCATCTAATACATCAGCCTTCCAGTTTGGACATTGTAAGGATTCATGAACTGAATGTGACAACTCATGATCCTCTAGTAAGCAATAATAGATCTTAGACTTGTGAATACCCAGCTTACTTCTGGTCAACATTGGATGAAAATTTACTGAGGGACGAGGTAAATCACCAGGTCTAGAAATGTCTTCTTCAGGTTGACATGTATTAACAGGTTCCTCATCAGTAGGCGAAACCTCTTCTGTCATACCAACAAATTCATGTTCATGGGATATTTGGGTCTCAAAGAGCCTGTTATTGATAGGAGGAACATCGGATAATTGTGATGATGTTTTTTCATTGAAGCCGAAAACTCTAGCAAGGACTTCTTCATGTGTTCCTTGATTAGAAAGAGACATTATGTCATCATGGTTGTCATGATCACACACTGAATTTTGTGATTGTTCTTGACAATCATTGATCGAGCCTTGTGGAGAAGAAGTATCTCGTTGATTGCAAATATTTTCTTCTAAGATAGGTCCGGTATCACCTGCTGCTTCGTTCCTGGTAGGCATTGAAGTTTTAGGCTTATCAAACAGATCTACCACCATAGGAATTAAGTCAGAAATACCAGGATTAGCTGAGTGTTGATCAATAGTAGGTTGAGAGCATGTATTTCCTGCAAATGAAAAAATAGACTCATCAAATACCACGTTCCTGGAGATGTAAACTTTATCATCTGAGGCCAAACAACAATAGTCTTTATGTGAAAGAATGTAGCCTAAGAAGGTAGAGGGAGAAGACCTAAATTCCAATTTGTGAGCATGAAATGGTCTTAGGTGAGGATAACACCTACATCCAAAGACCTTCATAAATTTGTAATTTGGCATCCTAGCAAACAATTTTTCATATAAGGATATGCCTTTTAAGACCTTTATAGGTAGGTGATTGATGAGATATATTACTTTAGTAACAACATAGGACCAAAAATGTAATGGCATGGAAGACTGAGCCAGTAGAGTCAGTGCAAGTTCAATTATGTGTTGATGCTTGCGTTCTACTATCCCATTTTGTTGGAAAGTATGGGGACAAGTGATCTTGTGAATCATTCCTTTTTGAAGTAGCAATGAATTCAAAGGGCGATATTCTCCACCCTATTCACTTTGAACCTCTCGAATGGTAGCATTAATTGTGTGTGAATCATTTTACAAAAGGATTGAAAAGCTGCAAGAGCCTGAGACTTTTGTTTCAGTAAGTATATCCAAGTATGTCGAGTAAATGCATCTACAAAGAAAATATAGTATCGAAATTCCTTTGAAGGAACATGAGCAGGTCCCATAAGTCTGTGAATATAAGTTGAAATGAAGTAACATACTATGTGGTTGAAGTATAAAAAGGAAGCTGATGACTTTTACCCATTTGACATGCCATACAAAGTTGTTCAATTTTATTTTTTTAATCCAGAAAGTGAAATATTACATTATTTACAAACCAAAGAAAAAGTATCCAGCGAGGGATGACCTAACCTACGATGCCAAAGGTCATACACATCAAGTGTTTTAAAAGCCACATTCACCTCAGGTTGTAAAGAAGTAGGCTTATGATAATCAAAAGCAACATTAGGTATGTTATGAAAACTATAGGGACCATCAACAACATTTCCCTTGAGTAAGACTTCCCTTGTTCCTTCATCACGAACCGAGCATGATTTTGCATGAAACTCGAAAAAGACTTTGTTATCTCTAACAAGATTGGACACCGAAAGATGATTCTTAGTAACATGAGGCACATGTAGCAGATTATTCAAATGTAGCATGTATGTGTATGTGAGGGAAGATTATTCTGACCAATAGTAGAAATTGGAAGAGCCATACCATTACCAACCATAAACTTACCTAGTCTAGAATAATCAGCTCCATCTTTGAGTAAGGAAACATCTAGAGTAATATGATGTGTAGCGCCTGAATCAAAAAACCACTGTGTATTGTTGATATTAGCAGCATAAGCTTGCATTCCTTGCCCAAAAGTAAAAACACCTGCAGATTGAGTGCCACGATCTATGCAAGCATCATCCATAGTGCTTAAATTAACGGCAACAGTACCTGATTCAGCTTGTGTAGTTTCCAAAACCTGAGGGTTAACACCAGAGAAGGTTTCATCAAACATATGCCAACATCGGTTCACAAGGTCGCCAATCTTCCTACATAGTTGACATTGAAGTCGATTCCTCCCAAATCTCCCTCGTCCCCTAGAGATATTAGGTGGTAGAAATGGTTTGGGGGATACAATGGGACCAGATTCAGTCACTTGAACAATATTGAGGCTAGGTGAAAAACCATTATAGTTAACAAAACTATTGAGCTGAGTTTCAGCATCAGTCAACAAGGAAGTGGTAGCCTCAATAGTGTATGGTTCACGAATCGCAGTAATGATAGCAATAAAAGGTTGGTATTCCATAGTTAACCCATTAAGAATTGTTGCAATTTTTTCCAGATCGGAAACTGGACTTCCACAAGATGCTAGTGCATCACAAACCTCTTTCACCTGAGAAATGAAAGCTCGCATGGACAGGTCTCCTTTCTTCAACGATTGGAGACGATAGTAAAGGCTCATAATTGCGTGGTAGAGTGACTCGAAAAGAACTGAAGGACCATTGTCCAGATCTCAGTTACAGTTTCTACACCAACAAACTGAGAGAGAAGACTGGTGTTGATCGTAGAAAAGAGCCACTGAGCTAACGCATTATCTTGAGCCACAAAGGCTTCATGTTCTTCATTTGCAACAAGATCTCCATTTTTCTCCTCGAATGGTAGCCGGAGGTGGTTTAAGCACACTGGTAAGCAGTTTCTCAAGACGATGACTGCGAATCGCTAACAAGATTTGTTGCTTCCACAGTAAAAAATTGGACTCGTCGAGCACAATGTTGACTCTCTTATTGGTGAATGATTTGTTAGCCTTCAAGAAGGATTCGCCCGACTCATCAAACGAGGGAAGCGGCAAGGTAGACTCAGGAGGAATGACCATAAGTGCAGAGAAGGAAAAGAGACAAAAGAAAAAAGAAAAAAAGATCAGAGTGGCGGTAGCCCGACGATTGATACCATGATGATAAGTATAGAAAGCAGTAGAACATTTGAAATCAATGGCACACATTTTCATTAGCTGAAGCTCAGAATTTATACACATTTTTCATGAGTTTTTTGCATGGAATAAAAGTAATAACAAACTTCCAGCTGGGTATACCAGCTCACCTATTCTAGAATCAACCTTTTAACAAAAATTTAACTATTTACTGATATAATTCTCAATAGGTCGTGAATTCTTCGAGTGGAGGTGTCATTGAGCAAATGGAATTAGGTAGTCGGTGAGTGATTGAAAATAAATGAATTTTGTTAGGGAAATTGGAAAATGGAGAGGGTATGACGTGGAGAATTTGGTTGCGTGTCTGTATGAAAATTAGGGTAAATATAATACATAGGGTGATCAAGGTTATTTTATGTAGAGTTGTGTATTCGATCGAGTCGATTCGAATTAAAAATTTTTGAGTTAATCGAGTTGACACGTCATATTTTATGATTCAAATTTTATTTGAAATTTTTTGAGTGAAGTCTAGTTTATAAAATTCGAGTCGAATCGAGTTTCAATTTTTATACAAATTTAATTATAATTATTTATAATATTATAGTTCAAACTTTTATAAGAATTATTGAGAATGGTAACCGAAATAATTAGGGATGGTGATTTAGGGTTACAAAGTGTTGATTGTTTATTGAATTGTATGATTCTCGTGCAAGTATACACATCGAACAAGTAATAAAATGAGTGAGTGATATTTTCCACGAGAATTGGGTAGGAAATTTCAAAAGTAGTTTACATACACAAAAGACAATAAAATCTTCTAGACATTTTCTAAAGCAATTGCATAAGTAACATACACAAAAGACAATAAAATATTCTGTATAGACATTTTCTAAAGCAATTGCATAAATGTCACCAAAATACTATAGTAAAATAAGACTGAGAACGGAGAAATAGGTAAAGTTGCACGAGCACAACACAAGAATATTCAAGCTTAAGACTGGCTAGGCTTGTTATGAAAAGTTATCTATGAATGCTTACTGTTTTATTGGTTAAATAAGTGTTCGACAAAGTTTGCTGAAAATACCTCCACTATCCCTAGTCAAAGGCCTAACACTCGAAAATGCTAAGGCATTACCTCTCGGTCTCAACCCTAACATCTTTAATGTTGAGAAAGTTCTACCCTTTTTAGTCTTTGAAACTCTCCCTTATCCCTAAGGTGAGTTAGGATTCATCTCTCATAGTAACCACATTGTTCATGTTGGTCTAGCTTTACCTATCCCTAAATCTAAGCTACCCGAACCCCTTAGCAATGGCAATCTCCCGAGTGCTCTTAAAAACCAAGGTGTAAGATAAAAGGTGAAAGCTTCCATGAACAAAACACAAATAAAAACCATAAACAATAAAAACATTCATTCAACAAAGTAAATCATCCATAAATAAGCCTAAACCATACTAGATTAGTTCATGGCTAGGTTAAGCAAACTATTCATTCTTCCATATTTGAGATACATTTTCAATCGAATGAAAAGAAATAAAACAAAGTGAAGAGGAAGAAAGTCTCAAATACTCGGCCGTGATGTTTTTCTAGCTTGTCGCTTCTCCCGAATTCTTGAAAAGATCCCTTACTTGAAGCTCTCAACAATGGTGGTTCGGCTAGAGGTAGAAGATGATGAAAGTGGTCGTCTTTGTTCTTCTTTCTCACCTCACATTTGCTCTCTTTTAAAGCTCTCTTTTTTTTTGCTCCGAACTCCTTTTGCAATGAAGGAGTATCTTTGTATTTATAGAGGAAGGCTTATAGGGTTTTATGCTCTAAAGATGCAAGGAATATTCTTTACATTTCTGCAGAGAATTATAGGGAATTACAGTTGGCCTGAAATTCACGAGCAAGGACATTGGGATGCAGGTTTGTCTCTTCTACAATTCTATTTGGTGCACTCAAAATGCTATAGTATTTTTTTCTGATCCAACACTGAATATGTTATACCATCTCTTCCATTCTTCAATTTTGCTCTAGCAAATCTGCATCACACCACAAGAAAATACCTTTCAAAGTAACATCTTTTTAAAATAACAATAAAATAAAATAAAAATCCAATTTAATGCAAATGTAAATGTAAATGAAATGCAACTAAATACAATGCAAATGAGCTTAGAATCAAACAAAACCTAAAATAAAAGGGTATAAAATATACGCTTTTTAGAGCGTTAACACAAAGATCAACCCTAAATCTGGTGTGAGGATAACAGTGTAGGCTCTAGATTAATTGGTCCAGTTTCTTATCAAGTGGTTTATATAACCCTAGTATAAGGTCTTAACAGACTACCCATTGTAGGATATCAGACTGTTAAGCTCATTAGATAGTTTTAACCATTTTTAATTTAAACATACTTTTAACATATTTTACATTACTAAAATTCTTAATATTTATCCGATTTTCTTGTGGTTAAACACACAGGAGACAACTCCCAATTGTTGGCGTATACCCCAAAACTTATCAGCAGATAATGTCTTGGTAAAAACGTTCGTAATTTGAGAATCAACTAGGATTTAATTGATTTCAAACTTATTTTTCATCACTTTGTTAAGAACGAAATGAAAATCTAAATCAACATGTTTAGTTTTCGTATGTAACACAAAATTAACAATCATAGAAAAGACATTTGGGTTGTTGCACCAGATCGTAGGAGGGTTCGAAACAAATATCCCTAAGTCATGAAAAATAGTTGTGAATCAAATTAAATCGGAGGTTGCATCAGTAAGACTCTGATACTCAGCTTTAACAGTAGACCTCGACCCCCTTTGTTTTTTTGAACGCCAAGATACAAGGTGAGGCCCATGAAACAGCAATAACCAAAAACAAAGTCGATCATCAAGATCAAACCCCCAATCAACATCAACAGAGGATATAATGAAAATTAAAATTAAATATCATTCAAATGAAATTGCCTGGACAATTATAATTACAATTACTATACTATTTTAAAATACTTTTCTTTTATTTCTCTGAATTTTTATGTCTTGTCTTCTTGTCTATAAGGAAATCAACAATGCCTTTATATAGAACTTAGATATTACTAAATAATAAATTCTATTAAAAAACCATAAAAATCACTAATTCCACTAACACCTTTTTAATCTTTCAACTAGTAGGACTCTTTACCTTTCATTTGTTCCATTAATTTTTAAATCTAAGACTCACTAAAATAACATTTAAAGTTTATTTAATAGACGAGTGTAAGAGAGTCGCAGGGTGTTTGAATAAAGAATAAACCAAAATTTTGAGTACCCTTCAAATATCGGAGGATACGCTTAACTGTTGACCAATGTAGTGTAGTGGGTGATTGCATGAATTGTGGAACTCTATTTACAACAAAGAAAATGTCTAGACTGAATATGGAAATATATTGAATAGTCCCAACAATACTACGATAGAGAAACATTGTAAAACAACACTCTTTCGTTTTTGTATATTTTATGACTAACGACCAAGGGAGTATCAATAGCTTTTGAATTACTGAGATAAATTGTATCAAGCAACTCACTAATATAGTTGTATTGACATAAGAACAAACCATGTTTCGAATGTTCAACTTTTAGATAAAAAAAAAATACTAAACCTCATCAAGATCTTTATCAAAAAAACTTAGCATGTAATTGTTGAATGAACATTGTAACATGAATCGTAGAGTTGTCGGTCATTAATATATCATCGACATTTTTAGTTGCATACATAACAATATTATCTGCATTGTATATAAATAAAGAGTGATTTGTATTCAAATTTTAAAAGCCTAAGCTTCAAAAATCAATTACTAGGGATTTGTCGAAGAACATACAAGGTCTTAGTAAGTTTGCAATAAGAGGACTAGTCTTAATGAGTGTTGAACCCAAAATCATTCGCAATGAAAAGAGTGTTAATTGAGAGTTTTAATCACTTAGGCCCCATTTTTTGTTGTTTTTAAGCAACCGAAAATACTTTTTAAGTGTTTTTATTAAATTTTGATTTTTTTTTTTATTATTTTTCAAACCAGTTTTTTTATCCAAAACCTAAAGCTAGAATTTATAACTTTTGGGTTAGAAAAACTAGTTTAAAAATAAAATTACCTTTTTACCCTTATAATATATTGTTAAAATAATGTTTATGCATATATAATTATAAAATAATATATTTTATAATATTTATATTGAGAATAAAATTATTTTATTTGTAATTTATTTTAAATTTATTATTATAACTTAAGTTGATTTATTTATTAATAATAACATTAACAAAAATTTAAAAATTTTATTATAATTTAAGTTCACCTATACCTTACAACATCATGTCTAACATACACATTTTATCTTTTCAAAATCACTTTTTGATATCAATCACAAACACTGCCTAACTTTCTAAAATCATTTTTTCTACAACACTTTTAAAATTATTTTTTTCAACTATATTTTTTAATAATAATGTCAAATTAAGCCTTATTTTAGAGATTATTGACAAGTTAAATTAGAGACTCGCAATAAAAATTTAAAAAAGAAAAATCATGGACAAATGATAAAAGTACATAGACAAAACAAGCTTACTTTAGTTCAGTTAATTTAATTCCTTGTTATAAGTAACAGTTTTTTATTTTAATTTAAAATAGTAATCCAAGCAAATATATTTTCTTTATTAGATGTTTTTATTTCTAGTCTTTATATTTTAACTTAATACTTATATTAAAAATATAAATATTAAATATTAAAAATTATTAAATTTTTAAAATAAAAAATTAAATTGAAAAGGTCGTCTCATATTAATTCTATATAAAATTTAATTTAAATTAGTTATTTAATAAATCAAATAAAAATAATTAATTAAAAAATAAAAATATATTAATTAGTAGGGGGTTTTAAACTGATAATTCGGTCTGTGGCAGAATCGAATTAACCGAACTTTTTAAATCATTAACTGTTAACCGAACTGAACTTTTCTTTTAAAATATATTAATCGAACTGAACAAATTTCAGTTAATTCGGTTAACCGAAATTTGTTATAAAATTTTGGGTAAATTACACAAAATAATCACTCAATTATGTTAAAATAGTCTTTTTAGCCACCAAACTTTTAAAAGTTATAAAACAACCATTAAACTTATCAAATTATTATAATTTGATCATTTCTTTATTGTATATTATAAATTATTGATAAATATTAAAAATTTAATTATTATTTTTTAATAGTTTAATAAATTTAATTATTATTTATACTAATTTAATAAAATTAATGATCATATTTATAATTTTTAAAAATTTAGTGACTAAAAACAATTATATATAAAATATAAAATTTTAGTTAATTCGGTTAATTAATCTATTTCGAACCAAATTAACCGTTAATCGAACTTTCGACCGTTTAATCGAATTAATTCGACTTTGCCGGTTAATTTGATTTAGCTGATCATTTGAACACCTCTTTTAATTAAATATTAAAGTTTTAATTAATTAATTAATTTTTAATCAAATTAACTTTAATAAAATTAAAAAAATATTTAAGTATCATCGATTAAGCATCTTAATAACTAATCCATTAAATTTTAATTCAATCACTTAATTTAATTTTAAATAAACAATACGTTGGAAGTAAGCGGCCATTACCAATTTGTAATTGTATTTTCATACACCCGAACAAAAGAATAATAAGTAAATATATACGATACATTACGGAAGTTCTAAGATAAGATAGAATTGCATGGACAATTTAGTCTTAATGGTTTAGAGAACGATTGTTGCTTTTAGAGACTATAGGTTTGAGCACCAATAATATCAGCACAATGATTGAATGATCAATGTCAAAGTATACTCAAGAACATATACTATTGTAACACTGTAATTGATTAAAAAAAATATAGAATTAAAAAAGATTAAAATAAAGTAGTATTAAAATTATTATTAAAGTTATAAGAATTTTGATATTAATTTTTGAATATATACTCTCCGTCTCACTTTATTTATCCAGTATTGATTTTTTTAGTCAAATTTTGTCAACTTTAACTCATTATATCTTTAAATCTATTATTGATAAAAATATAAAAAAAATATATTTTAAAAACCTCTAATTAAATAGTTTAAAAATATATATTTTATAAAATTTAATAAATTAAAATATTTAAAATAATTATAGTCAAAGTTTTAAAATTTTAACTTTAAAAAGTCAATACTAAGCTTAAACAGAGTATCTAAATTTTATATTTTTGTAAGAAATTCGATATATATAAAAAAAATTAAATTTTTTTAATTCAATATATATTAAAAATTTGATTTCAAAAATCTTATAATTTTTATAATAATATAATCTTATTTTAATTATTTTTAACCCGATTTTTGTAAGAAAAACCTAATCAACCACATCAGATCAGATTTCCCTCTCTTTATCTATCTGCTGACTGTTTAGATGAGTCATCTCTACATGAACAACACGACGACTCTGCTCTGAAATCCAAACTTTTTCTTTGTTATTCCACCTTTTTCATTGACATTTATCGAGTTTACCATCACTCCTTGATGTTCCATTTTTTACTAATTTTGCTGCTTTGTTCATCAAGGTTATTGCTTTTGCCTACGATTACCGATTTGGGTCTAATTGAGTTTTTTATTGGTTTTAGTATATGGGTTTTCCCTTCTATTGAATTCAATGCTTTTTTTATTGTTGAAAATTGGTGTTTGTTCATGAATTTTGCTTCTAACTTTTGTTATTTTATTGTTGCGCTTTGTTTTTCAGGTTGAATCTGGTCTTATTACATTCTTCTGGGTTTTGATTTTGTTTCTATTTTGCTGCAACTTTTGAGTTCCAAACTGGGGCTTTTTTTTTCTCTCTCTATCAAGGTATTTTCATCTTTCTTTTTGTGGTTCTGTTTTAATAGTTTAGTTCAGCTCAGAGGGATTTTGTGGGTTGTAGAAATAGAAATGTAATCTTGGGAAATGTTTTCAGTTGAAGACAAGTTAATCATATTAGGATTATATTGCTTGATAGCTATTGTTGATATAATATTTTTTTTCTTGAAAGATGGACACGTGAATATCCATATAGACTCCCTACAATCCCCTTTTTGTTTTTATTTTTCTGCCTCAAGTTTTTTGAACTTTGCAGCTTTTTGTTTTTTTATTTTCCCTCACCTTTGATGTTGCTATGTGGTGAATGGTTCACATTCATAAATAATACCTGCTCTTTAACTTCTGCTCAATGATTGTGGGTTTTATCATAGGTTTTAAGCTAAAAAAGCGTACCCCAAATCTTTTTCAGCCATTGTTTTCAAATTCAGTTCCCAATTTTGGGATATAAGCATGGTTTTAGCTCAAGTTTTTGCTCGTTGAATTGCTTTCTCTTGCTTTGTTGGCTCCAATTGTGAACTGAGTATTTCTACATGCTTCTTGTTGATCATGGTGTTTAGTGTCCCGTATTCTTCTAGCATTTATTTTTTGTCTTATACTTTTGTTTCCCCTCACTTCAATTTGTTGATTAAATAATCTATTTTCTCTAGTATTAGTTCTTAATCAATCATTGTTGGCATGCAGCATCTCATGGTATGATTGTGAAATCCTATGAAATTGTGCATCAGGAAACTTAAATCTGCAAATGTGGACAGTTTTTATTAATAAATATTCAAGATACATTTTTGAATAACCAAGATGCTTGGTTAGGAAAAATCTCAGTCTTGAAATTCAGTCTTAATTTGAGATAATTGGACACTTTCAATTTGTATTTGGAAATTTTACATTGAATCCGTTTTTTCTTCCTTGATTGTTTTAATTTTTTATAGCATGTGCTTTGATCAAGCTAGCTTTGATTTTGAATGAGTTTAGCTTGGTATTTTCTATGAGATTTATAATCATGGTTACTGTAAAATGCTTCCGCTATTGCTGCATGTTTTATGATGTTCATTAAATGTGACGTAAGCTTGATTTATTTCCAGGAAAATCCTTATGTCTTGAACCTTGATTGCTTGTTAAGGAGAGTATCGACCAGTACAGGGTAGTAATATGGGGGCCTCTAGCTCTAAAGTAGAAGAGGATATGGCCCTGCAGTTATGTCGTGAAAGGAAGAAATATGTTCGTCAGGCACTTGATGGAAGATGCTTACTGGCAGCAGCTCATGTTGCATATATTGAGACAATAAAAAGTTCAGGCACTGCTCTCAGGAAGTTTGTTGAGCTTGAAGCTCCAGTTGAGTCGTCCCTTTACACTTCAACTAATGCTACACCAGAACCCCTTGGTTTAACTGAAAAGTCCCTTTCCCAGTTTTCGTACTCTTCTCCACCTTTCGCACAGCGTGTTGATGCAACTGAAACCTTTTCTCCATCTCCTTCTCCTCCCTCTTCCAGTCATTTTCAGGTGAACCATATGAAGTTTGGGGTTACATCTCCGAGAAAAGTCGAAGAGAAACCCCCTGTACCTGATATCAGATTGATAACCTCATCTAGTACTCCACAGAATACCACCCCTCGTTCCACTGAGAAACCTGAATCATCACCATTTGAAGCTTCTTCTGTGCCATCAGGAACTCCAGAATGGGATTTCTTTGGTCTTTGCCATCCAATTGACCATCAATTGTCATTTCAAGAAAGGAAGGAACCGAACCAAGGTCCAGGAACCATTGACGATTTTAGACGACATAGGGAAGAGGAAGTTGTTCCAGAGCTGGAAGATGAAGAGGGAGCTTCTTTACATGAAAGAGAAGAAATTCGGGGTTCAGAAGATGAATTTGACGATGAGCCTCCTTCAGATACTCTGGTTCGAAGTTTTGAAAACCTGAACAGAGTAAATGACAATAAAATAGCCATTGCACCATCAGCTATGACATTTGTTGATAGTGTAGCTTCAGGAACTGACATTGTCAGTGGGGGAAGAAATTCTGATTTGTTGTCACCATTACAAGGGACACACTGCAGTTTTAATATACCAACTGAAATAAAGAAAACTCCTGTCAAAGAAGAGGCTTCTGAAAGCAAGGTTGCCCCCAAAGATTTCCTTTCTGTCATGAAAGATATTGAGTTTCTCTTTGTAAAAGCTTCCGACTCTGGGAAAGAAGTTCCTAGGATGCTTGAAGCTAATAAGTTGCATTTCCGTCCTATTTTTCCTGGAAATGAAGGTCAGACCCAGACTTCTTCCTTTCTCTCTTACATATGCATGTCCATCATTACACACACAGAGTAAATCTTTTGTGTTTATTTGGAGTCTCATCTGAGTTGGTAGCTATGCCTGATTAAGAATTGATTTATCTAGTGAGGAAGGGCATGATTGTGTTTTGCATTTTTTATATTATTTATCATTCATCTTTGTGTTTTCCATTTTATTCAGTTTCGTTGAAGGATCTTCGTAAATGGTTTTCTTATATTGGTATGATTTTGGTGAAAGCTATTGGTAACAGGACTTTCTAAATTTCAGGTGGATTGACGGCATCGACATTCTTCAGAACATGCTTCTCTTGTGGAGAAGATCCAAGCCAAGTCAAAGGTAAATTTCCATTACTCATTATATTTGGCTCCATGTTGCATTTTGAGCTCCTTAAAATGTAGTCCCAGTGCAGTGCAGTTTTGTTTAGTAATGAAATACATGTCTTGGTAGTCCTGGGTGTCGCTTGTACCAAATAGCACATACTTGGCAGACAGAACTCTGAGTAAAGCATTAAGCCAATAACAAATGGGTTAAATCATTATATCTTCAAATCATACAATGTGATGTGGTAAGAGTGAACAGGATAACATTTGATTTTTTGAAGAGAAACGTGAAAGTGATGAAATGACATACAAAATATGTTATGGTTTACCTTAATAATTTGTCTTGATTCTTGGTTCCTGATTCTTATGCTAATCCTTTATTATCTTTACTTAGAGCCTCCTCAAAGTGATGTAAAGTACTTGACTTGGCATAGGACAATGTCATCTCGATCATCTTCATCCGGGAATCCTCTGGGATTAAATTCGAAGGATGATGTTGAGGACCTTAACAACAACCTTTTCTATAATGCCTGCATGATTTCAGGCAGTCATGCCTCAACCTTGGATAGACTATATGCATGGGAGAGGAAGCTTTATGATGAAGTAAAGGTATTATTTATTCTCTTATGCTTTCCGTTTTCCTTCCTGAATGTTTTCATTTCTGGTTATGAGCCTCCATTTTGACATTTAATCCAAACTTAGGTGAAATATGATGTCCCAAGATGAATTTGATGTTTTGGTATTTAGATGCAGTAGGAATTGAAAAAGCTGTATGGAAGAATGTGCTTTGCATAAGTACTGGTTTTTGGTTTTATGCTAGTTATGTTTCTGCTGTTAAGAGATTATCATCTACAGAGGAATCCTTCAAGAATTTAGCTTTGAAGTCCTAGGCAAATGAATGCTTCTGTAGTTAATCTTATGTTTCCGAACTCTGCTTATATGTGGAGACGTGCACAGTTACTATTTTGGCTTCAGAGTTGAACTTCAAATAGTTAACTATAAAGTCTAGTTGTGACTTGTTTGTATTTTCTGATGTTGAAAGTGATCCAATTTTGCACCAGTAAGTTGAATCTTTCATGTGATTGGTTTAGGCATAAAATTTATGATCGCCAATATTTATTCATTTTGTATCTCTCTTCAGGCCAGCGAGACAGTCCGAAGTGAGTATGACTTGAAGTGTAAAATCTTAAGACAGCTGGAGTCAAGGGCTGAGAGTTCAAGCAAAATTGACAAGACTCGAGCTGTTGTCAAGGATTTGCACTCAAGAATTAGAGTTGCGATCCAAAGAATTCACTCGATATCAAAAAGGATTGAGAATTTACGCAACAATGAGCTACAACCACAACTGGAGGAGTTGATCGAAGGGTATTTCTTCATCTACGATGTCTTATTTTCCTTTTCTGACATACTTTATAGAGTGACCTGTAGTGCCAATACATTTACTTCATAAAATAGGTTTTTGCTTTGCTCGTATCTGAAATACTCTTATTATTTTAAAAGAATCTGTTTCACCTATCATTCCAACACAGGTTGAGTCGTATGTGGGAAGTAATGTCTGAATGTCATAGGCGTCAGTTTCAAATTATCTCAGTTGCATACAAGAATGGCACCACGAAAATCTCTGTACTGTCTGAATCACATGGTCATATTACGGCTCATCTTGAACATGAACTAAGCTCGCTGTGTTCAAGTTTTACAAAGTGGATTGGTGCCCTGAAAGCTTATCTGACAGCCGTAAACAGTTGGCTCGCGAAATGCGTTTCTATTCCGCAGAAGTCTTTGAAGAGATCGAAGAGAAAAAACTTCAAAACTGAATTTCTGAGAACACGCGGCCCTCCAATATACGCAACATGTGGTTCTTGGTATGACAAGCTTGATGCATTGGAGCCTTTTATAAAGCAAGTCTCTGACTCCATGAAACGGTTGGCAGCGGATACATCTGGCTTTTTGCCTCACCAGGAAAAGAACGAAGGGAAGGATGTTAACTCTGTTATTAATATGTCAAGAGAAGATGCTGCGAAGGAGAGCACGTTCACATCCCAGAAAGCTGGTGAAATTAGTGATTCTGATTATAATATTTTCAGAACTGATGCTTTGAAGGATTCTTTTGAGACAAGCCTCGTTTTCTTTCTTGGTCAATTGAAGAGTTTTTCTGAAGCATCCGTGAAGATGTATGCAGACCTTGACAGGGAAATTCGACAGGCCAAGCATTATTATGAATTGCATGTCAAAGGTGCTGAGGTTGGAAATGAAGAAAACAATGTTGAGAGCAACAGTCAAGGCGATAATCAAAGCCGTGATCAACGGAAGAATCAAGAGTAAAACTACACACTGGAAAAGAAAGTGGAGCAGAATCAAGAGAAACTACAAACTGGAAAAGAAAGTGGAGCATTAATGGCATTGTATTTGAGAAACATGAGTTATTTCATATAAAATGGCTGCATTTTGATATTGGAGATGGGAATAAAAGGTTGTGTTTACATTGAGTCTGTCAATAAAGAAGTTGGTTTTGTGAAAATGGGTAATTTCTGGGCCAAAACTAGTAATTTGAGGCTTAAAAGAAGAAAACTTGTATAGTGTATTTCTTACACTTTTATCCACCAATGAGCATAGGAGCACATATAACTACTTCATTATAATGGATTAAGTTAATATTAGTGAGGTCATCTTAATGGATTAAGTTAATATTAGTGAGGTCATCTTGTATCCTTTTTCTCCGTCATTTCTCTCTATCTAATTCTAATTTTAAAGTGTTATTTTTGTTGTTTTGGGTTGTAAATTCCGTTTTAAGTGTTAAGTGTGTAGAGCTTGAGAATATCTATCTTTCAAGGAAAATAAATTGTCTATCTTATAAAGGCATTGTTTTAACGTAATCGGAATCAAGAAAAGTTTATGTGGTGTTTAGTGATGTTTCCTTGAATGAATTGAATTGTGTGCTTATGCAAGAGGATAAGGTGATAACTTACGCCTCAAGACAGTTGAAAACCTATGAAAGGAATTATCACACGCATTATCTTGAGCTTTTGCCGGTTATTTTTGCGTTAAAGATATGAAGGCATTATCTCTGTGGGGAGAAATGCTATATTTACACCGATCACAAGAGTTTGAAGTATCTGCTTACACAAAAAGAGTTAAATCTGAAACGACGGTGAATAAAGTTTTCTACAGAAGTTAATGTTAATGAGGTCACCTTGTTTCTTTCTTCTCCACCATTTCTCTCTATCTAACCCTAAGTTCAAGGTGTCATCTTGTTGTTTTTGGTTCCAAATCCAATTTTAAGTATTGAGGGAAGTATGTAGAATTTGAGATCTATCTTTAAAGGTAAATATGTTGGGTTTTGGTGAAGGAAGATTTGGGAGAGGTTGAGAATGTAAAATTGGAAAAAAGGTGTTGTGGAGCTTCTCTTTCAGTTTTGTTTGTGTTTTCAGCTTCTTGAATCATCCCAGGAAATATCTAATTGCTGGTTTTAACTTCTCTTTGTACAGAAAAAGTTAGAGCATCATCAAGAGGTCTTGGCAAAGAGAAAGCTTGAGGGGATGTTTTTAGCTACTGTGGCTTGAGGTTAGTACCCAACTCTCAATACATCATACATCTCATGAAATTAGGCTGCATTGCTTGTGATTATCATGTTTGATTGGTTTGGTAGCTTAAGAAGTCTTTAATGATGATTTCTTGATTGGTTGATAAACTATTATAAATTGGATAGAAACACACCATTTAATACTTCAATAATGTGTAGGGATGGTTCGAGAATCATTGGAAATGGTTTGGGATGTGTTCTAGGCAAATTTCAGGTCGATGCCTGCAATTTCGTGTAGACATACCAATACGAGTTAGGAGCGTATTAGTACCCTAGAGAGAAAATAAAGGCTTAGATAGCATGCGTATCGGTACAGTAATCCCACTATCGATACCCCTTGCTTAATTCAAATTCTAAAAATTTTTTGGGAATCGGTACGCAAGGGCGTATCGATACTACTGTTGCATTCGTTTAGAATAGGAAGTTGTATCTATACGCCATATAGGCGTATCAATATTGTTACGAATCGGTATCGATACGGGGTCGGTTTGTATCTGTACGGGTAGGTAGCTTAGGACTCTTATAAGGTAATAGTTTATCGATACACCTTAGGGGCGTATCGATACTGACAATATATCGATACCCTAAATAGGCATAACGGTACTCGCTGGAAAATCTGTCCAAAAATTAGTATTTGAGTTTGAGGGCTCTATAATTTTTTATAATGGGTTCTAAGGTTCTCTTATGGTGCAAAATAAATACTAAAACCAAGAAATTTATAAATTAGCCTCAAATATGAATAATCGGACTAAAAGAGTTGGTAAAGATTGGTTGTTTAATTGAATGGTAAAAATTATAGGAATCATTGATGGTTTTAATGCTTCGTGATAGCTAGAACCTTGCTATGTGCTGATAGATGTAACGATCCTCTCCTCAAAAAATATTAAATTAAAAGTATAAGGTATAAGGGAGTATTTTTTTATTTGTGAAAATTTGGGACTAGGTTTAAAGAATTGAAAATTTAGGTCAAAATTGGTGGATTGAAAAAATTAGGTTTAAATTAGAAAATTGAAATTTTTATTTGGAAAATTAGGGTTTAAAAATAGGTTTAAAAATATAAAATTGGGATTTATTTAGAATAAAAAAGGAATTTATTTTTTAAAAAAGACTAGAGTCGCCATCGGTCACTTTGGTAGACCGGACACCGTTAAAACCAGAGATTCTGAAAAAAATGGGTTCGGGAGTCGGTTACAGATGGAATATAAAAATACCCCACATCGCCCAAAAATTGGTACCTAATCAAATATAATTGCCCGAAATTGGAAATTTGCAAGTTTGAATTTTCATTAATTTATTATTCGTTTAAGAATGTGAATATATTTTAAAGACCTCGATATTCGAAGGTAAACGCATACACCGCCACCACTACGTTTGATGTCGGGCCCGTTACGACCAAATATTGAGATACCGTATTTTTTATTAATTAAATTAATGTGTCATATGTTGAACAAATATACAAAAATAAATACGAGCAAATAAATAAAATAAATACGAGAGAAATAAAGTGCGTAAATTAAATTACAACAAAGTATATAGAGATAAATTAAAAGCGGTAAATTAAATGTTAGATGTTAGATACGGGAAAATAAATTGCAAGAAATTAAACTACGGAAAATTAAATACGAGAAATAAAATGCGATAAATTAAAAATTAGATGTTAGTTATTTACACTAAACGAGCTATAAATAATACGGATCACTCCTCGTTGCGGGCCACCGTAAAGCCGATCAAAACGAATAAATAAATAAAGGTATAAGTATGATAATATAAATACAATATATAATTTATATACATAAAATGATATGAATATGACACATGCATAAAAAAAATAAAAGAGGAAACATGCGGCAACAATTAAACATGGAAAATTGAAACATCAATTATGGAGAATTAAAGGAGTAAAGAGAATATAAAATAATAAATCACCATTTTTTATTATAATTAAATAAATAATAAAAATGCATTAAATGTTAATTAAAAAGGACAAAAATAAATAAAAGGAAACAAGGGAACACTCGGCATTGAATGAAATAATAATAGAAAGAAAAAAAATTTGATGTTAATGGCACCAAAATAAGGTAAATTTAATGAATATTTAAATTAAAATAGTAATCAACATAAAAGGAAACCCTAATAATAATAATAATAATAATAATTAAAAAAAAAAACGGTAGTCAAATTAAAAAACATAACCATGAGTCAAAATTAGACCAAAATAGAATAGAAATAGGATCAAAATTAATGCAAGGAACAAATCGAAGGACGAAAACAGAATTAAACCATGTCTGGAAGCCAAACTTTCCAAAACTTGAGGGACTGGCTCTATAATTATCCCATTAACCATAATACGCGGATCCTCTCTCGGATCGGGTCACCACGTGGGTCAAGAGAGTGATGAAACGACGCCGTTTTGCTCTTCGTATATATATGAAAACTTAGGCTAGAAAGCCAGAAGCTTTTCATTTGTTTCTCTTCCATTTGAACCAAAGAGAGCATTTGCTTTGAAGAAAAAACAAAACCCAGAAACCGACGAGAACCACGGCCGCCTCAGCTGCCGTTCGCGGTGACCGACGAGCCAAAAATCCTTATTTTTTGTTCGAAAAACCCTTTGAAAACATAATAGAAACTCTTTTTTATCTAAAAACCACAAAATCAAAGTAAAAAACCCCTTATTCTTTGTTTTGAAAACCCAATGAGACCCCCAAAATCTATTGTTTGAAGAAAAAGGGGAGATGATTCGTAGAGAACGGAAGAGAAAGGAGAGGAGACAACGCTGACGATGGGGAACCAGCCTTTGATTCAAAGGTGAAAAAAGCAAAACCTAATATTTTCTATTCGAATAATATTGAAAATGCTCTGAAATTTTTTTGAAATACCTTGTATTGATTTCTGTCAAAATCCCGTCTAGGGTTTACAATGGTTTGATTCAGACTTTATAGAACCGATTTTTACAATTTGATATTAAAGAAAAATAAATGGAAAATGTTAGGATTGGATGTTGAATCTGATATTCTTTTGTCATCTTTTGTCTTCATGTGTTGCTGGAGCAATCGTACAAAAGGGGGACCATTTCTTTGTTCCTATTTTGGCTGGATTCGTAGAGGAGAAGAGGGGACCATCTTGCATGGTTGTTGATGCTGAGGTGGCGTCGTGGTGGCGAGGACGTGTTCGGTCACGGCTGGAACCGAAGAGACAGATAGGAGCTGAAGATGTAGTTCTAGAATTTTCTGGGAGTTGAAGAGGCTGCTGAGAATTCGAACGATTTTTGGGTTGAATAACCGGGTCGCGGATCGGGTCATGGTTTAACTGGTCGGTTTGGGTTACCGGGTTTAGAGTATGGGTTGACTGTTGGGTCTTGGTTATAAAGGGTTAAAGGATTAATTGAGGGTTGATATGTTGGGTTTGGTTGTATCCGGGCTTGGGGTTTAATTTGATGGGCTGACAGATTGGTATAAGAAAATGTAAATGGATTGTTTTAATGGATTTGTATTATATAATATTTTTTAATTTTTGGATTATAATTATTAATAATTTTTTGACTTTGGTTTATTTATTTATTTAATATATATAATATTTAGGGATACAAATTAGGGGTTTAAAGGATTCGGTTTAGGGAATTAGTTTAAGGTTCGTTCAACTCTCGGACAAAAATGGTTATTACAATAGGTTGCTTAGCTTAGGGAAAATCCTTGTGTAATGGGAACCCGAATACCCAAGAATAGTGTTGCAACACAATGAAGGTCACCAAAATGTAACATTCCGAGTGATGTATTAAAGACTATTTTAAATGGAGGATTCCGATTTTGTGTGGACGTGGGTCTCACTACCTTGTGACTTGTGTTGATTTGAAAGTGAATTTATAAGAGAAAAAATAGTAAACTAACACAATATTGCATCAAACATGAGTATAGACACATTATCATGGGTAGATAGCATTTTTACCGAGTTTTTACGAACCATTTAGGATGTCTTATATTCTCAAATTTATTAACAAATATAGTCATGTGTTTGTAACGGCCACCTTTTTTCTAAATTTAAAAAGTGTAAATGATGAGTAGAAAATCGGGGTCGTTAGGAAAAACCTTTATTGTTCGTGAAAAATTAAGATTTATTTAAAGAATCGGGAATGTTTAAAGAATTGAGAATTTAGGTTATTGGTGAATTGGGTATTTATTGAAAATTAGGTTTTAAATTAGAAAATTGAGGATTCTAAAAATAATTAGGAATTTTATTTTAAAATTAGGGTTTGTAAGTAAAAAAAATAAAGATTTGAGGATAAAAATTGAGAAGTATTTTAGAAGAATAATAAAAAGGATTAATTTTTAAAAGATTAGAGTTGTCATCGGTCATTTTGGTAGACCGAACACCGTTGAAACCAGAGATTCTAAAAATAGGTTCGGGAATCAGTTACGGTTGGTATATAAAAACACCTCACTCTGCCTAAAAATTGGTACATAATCTAATATAGTTGACCAAATTTGAAAATTTGCAAGTTCAATTTGTTATTAATTTATTATCCGTTTAAAAATGCAAATATATTTTAAAGACCTCAATATTCGAAAGAAAAATACATAAACAAACAAATAAATAAATAAATAAAACATATAACGTATTAAATATAATATATATATATATTTTATATAATATAAAATACTTACAGTAAATATATATGTATATAGAACATATTTTACAAGGGCTAAAATAAAAAACAAACTAATTGCAGGGTTGATTTAAAATAAAACAGAACAAAATGAACGAAATTAAAAGAAAGATAAAATTCGGAGGTGAAATAAAAAGGAAAAAGATATAAAATAGTATTGAAATTAAAATGAAAAACAAAGCCTAAAGACCAAAATGGATATTAAACCGGCACTGAAGTCAAAACAGTGTGAAAAGTTAGGGACTTGATAGGTGATTAACCCATTTTCCAAAATACGCGGATCTTCTCCTAGGGTCGGGTCACCATGCGAGTTTAAGCTGCTCAAAACGACAACATTTTGAGTTTTAAATATATAGAAAAATATAGGCCAAAGTTGGTCATTCGAAACAATTTCCTTTCACTTCACCCATCTAAAAAGATGAGAGAAAGAACTCTCTCTGGTTGTTTAAGAACCCTAACCCGACGTTCGGCAAGCCGAAATCTTTTTTTTTTTATTTCAAAAATCAGAAAACCCTCAGATTTAAAACAAAAGCTCCTTTTTCGATAAGAAAAACATGAAATCAAAACCGAAATCCCTTATTTTTGAAAAATCAGCTCTGTAAAAAAAATTTAAAATCCTTTGAAAGATGAAGAACTCAAATGGTGAAGAGTAAGAAGGTGAACCGGCGACTTGAAATCGGCCAACGACTTTCAAGTAAAATGTAAACCTTGTTCCCTTTTCTATTTTTATTCGATTATCCAAAAAGAAGAAATAGAACTTTAGAAAAACTCGATTTGTATTGATTTTTGTCGAAAACCCTGTCTGCCATTATATCTGATTCATTTGGGGTTTTATATCCGATTTACAAATTAAAATAAAATAAATAAAAGGACTGATTTTGGTTGCCTATTTGTTGGATCTGATCTCGGTTTTGTTTGTTTGTAATTGCTGACGTCGTACGAGAGAGGGACCACTGTTTTCTGTTAGGAACTTAGTGCAAGAGAGGGAGAAAGATTCAGAGATTATAGAGGAAAGAAATCTTTCTGTAAATTTCATTCATGCTTAAAGCAAGAAAACTACATTGGTATTTAACATTTTGGCTATTGATAATTGGTTATTCCTAACAAACAAAGTCGATTAGGTGGGTGGGTGCCTTCCGCACACGTGTTCCACGCCGCAATTCACGCTCCTGAGCTGGCTCTGTAACTTCCTCACAAGTATGACCCTTTTGCATGTCCATTGTGCTGCCATATTCCCTGACTCTTTCCCCACTTCCATGCTCTTAACATCATCCCCTCTAATTTAGAAACCTTGTCCTTAAGGTCCGTATTAACTCGTTCCTGTAATCATTATTTTTGTCCGGGATTAACTTATTTTTTTTATGTTTAAAATAAAGGCTTTAATTAATACATAATGGGTATGTATATAGTGTGTAAAAAAGAAAAAAAATTAAAAAAGAATATAAGTATATAATGCTATGTGATAGTATATATAATTATTATTGTTGCGTGCTATATCATTGTGTTTATTAATGTCACCATTTTAGAATATATGGCAAGTATATATTGTATGTTGCATGTGTCATTTATCTTATTACCTTGCATATGTATTTTTAATAGTTTATATAGATATAGTTATTTTAATATTTTAGGTTTGCATGTACGCTATGTCATGATAATATACGTACACATTATATTATGTTTGTATTTTTCTTAATCTTGCATGCACAAGTCTAATATGTCAATGTATATTTAGTATATTTGGTCACATATGTTAAGTCTTACATGAAATCGGATTTTGCATATAGGATTGATATTATCATTCGTCATTGTCATAAATGTGTTACATAAATATAATATTTGTATTGTCTCTATCTATTTATTATTATTATTATTTGTTATTATAATAATAATTAAAAAACACAAAAATAGTTCTATCAGTCCAGTCCTTGTCTTATTTTACAAAGCCCATTAAATAAAGTTACATGTCCTAAATAAAATTAATTTACATGACCCACTTACTGCCCAACTGGCCCAGATATTAAAAACCCTACGGAACCCTAATCTGACATGTTTTTCCTTTCAGCCGCCAGGAATGTGGACCATCAGATCGAACCCAATCTAACGGCCAGAAGAAAAGATGAGAGCCTCTTCAATTCTGTCACACGCCTGACCGTTCACATTCTTGCTGCCGTTTCATCTTCTCTACCAACCGTTGACCTTCCTCCTGAAAATCCGCCATGAAATCCGGCCGCCGTACAAGAGACCAGCAGCCCGAAAAACCGGATATGCACAGAAGAAAATTAAAACATAAGATTTACGATAGCAGAAAATCCGGAAGACATGATGTTCTTAGTACATAGGGGCAATAATAGAAATTAGGAGGATGAGTCTGGGATTTCCAGAAATCATCTATAAAAAGAGGATTTATTATGTTCAGAAGGGGGTTCGGTTTGATAAGGAAATCTGAGAGGAACCCAAAACACCATAAGAAAAGAGAGGGAAGGTATACAAAAAAGGAGAGGAGTTCAGTTTAGGGAAAGAGGAGGAGTCTTTCATGTAATTTCTTTCCTCCAGATTGTAATCCAGAAAAGCATTCAAAATCAATGAAAATCCAGATTGGAAAACCCTCTTTTAGAGGTAAAAGATGGTGTTGTTCTTTCTGTTTTCTAAAGAATTTCTAAGAACGAAAACCTTTTCGTTTTTTCAAAAGAGATCAAATCCGTCTTTGGTTATTTTGCTATTCAAAATCTTGTTTTATAAATAGAACGGTTTTGGTGGTACCTTTTGGTTGAGCGGGAAGAGTCGTCATGGGACCGTCGAAATCTTTCAACCTTGGCTGTGAGGCGTAATAGCCGGTGACCGGCTTGCAATGGTGAAAAGCGACGGTGCCTGGAGTAGGAGAAGAAGAGAATGGGATAGTAAAAATCTAGTTTGTTTTTCTTTTAATATCTCACGTTTGGGTTTTGTTCTTTAGTTTTAATTTTAATTCTGGTTTCAAAATAGATTTTCAATATTTTTTTTGGGAATATGAAACGGCATGGGAAAGGATTTGTTTTACAAAACATTGATTTGTTTCATTAAATGTTGGGCATTGGGAAGGAAATGTGTATACTGTATTGTTTCTTTATTTTTTTCCTTTTTTATTTAGTAAATTAAAATGGTTGTTACTCTTTTTATTTCTCAGTTGTAGTCAATCGTTCATCATCTTGTTTCATATTTTATATCCTTTATTAATGTTTTTATTTATTTAAATTCTTTGAGTGTTATTTTTTTATTTATTTATTTTTTATTTTCATTTTCGTTTACAATATGTTATCTTTCCATAAATGTTTCTTTCCTTTCAATATATTTGATTAGTCTTGTCTTCTACCTTATTTCTTTCCTTTTTGCGTGACCATAGTTATGTGTTTCAATTTTCTTTCCAAATGTAAAGTGTTATAGTATTATATGTTTAGCATGTCAGATTCCTTTTACATTGCATCATAAGTATGTCACATTCACATTATGTTCGACTTTATTGCTTATTTATATAATTATTTATTTATTTTATCTCTGATTTTTCTATATGGTTGTCGAGGAGTACATGTATCTTACCTTATTATATTAAATATTGATACTTGTTTGACTTAAGTTATGATTCCCATAGAATATCATAGCATGACTTATCTTGTCCCTAATTTTGTTTTCATCATTGACTTTTTCTTACAGTTATTAGTTTTAATTCTGATTATTTACATTTATTTAAGTATATTTTATGGCATCTGCTTTTTCTTTATTTGTCGTTATTTTATTTGTTTATTCTTTCATATAGTTTGTCATTATCTTATGAAAGTAGTTTTTCTCTATGTGTCCATGTCTTCCTTTTGTTTTTATTTTACTTGTAAGACTGTTAGATGTAGCTTTATTTTCTTGAATATTTTCTTTCATTTATTTGTCGTGCATTTCCCATTCATGTGACATTTACATTTGTCAGGTTTATTAATCAATTCTAATTAAATATTAAAATGGAGAGGTATTTATTAATTTTGATATTCGAACCATAGTTGTCCGGATTATCGGAGATTAATCTAATATCTAAACTAATTTTTACCGTCTCTAAGTAAATTAAAATCAATATCGACAAGACCATGGCATCATCTTTTTTATATGTGCGTCATGCATAAAGGTGACATATGGGACTCGAACCCTAAACTAACGCGATTGTTAGTATTATTTGACGTCGATTTAGTCTTTGATTCAGTGTATCGTCAACCTTATTAATTAAATGTTTTATTAATTAGAATTCACTAATTAAATTAAGCCCGTTTAATTAAGATCAATTTTTGATTTAGAAATTGAGTTAAAATTAAGTTAAAGTTCAAAAAGAAAATATTTTTGGTACCGATTTCGGGCGTGTTGGGGGTGCTAATCCTTCCCTACGCGTAACCAACTCTCGAACCTTTTTCAATGAATCTCTTGTTTTCTTTTACGGTGTCTGGTCTACCAAGTAACCGGTGGCGACTCCGAATTTATTATTTTTAAAAGAATTAATGTTTTTAAGTGACATTCTCAAAGAGGATTAAATAGTACCATTCGAGACTTTTTACCCTACACCCTTCAAAATTAATTTCACGTTTTCCATCTTCGAAACTTCTTAAAAAAGGTCGCTACAGTTCCTCACATTCATTAGTCTCAACATCCAATACTAGCAAAGGAGTAATCTGGTGGGTAGGGTGGCCCTTGCATGGTTTCAATTGTGAAATATGAAAAACGGGGTGGATGCGTGAAGTATCCGGTAGGTCCAACTTATAGGCCACAGCGCTTACTCGTTGCACTATACGATATGGTCCGAAGAAGCGAGGACTTAACTTCTATTGACGCCGCAATCGGATGGATAACTAACGATAGGGCTGCAATCGAACAAAAACCCAACTTCCTACTGATAACTTGAGATCCCGTCGGTGTTTGTCAGCCTGTTCTTTCATACGCAACTGAGCGTTCCGTAAGTTTTGCTTTAACTCTCGTAGTAGCGCATCACGATCTTGTAATGCTTTGCGGACTGGTGTTGAAGGTAATCCCTCTAAATAATCGGTGATGGTGTGTGGATCACGGCCATACAAGGCTTTGAACGTGTCATCCTTGCCGAAGACTGATAGGCTGTATTATACCAATATTCCGCCCAAACAAGATAGTCGACCCATTTATGAGGATTATCTATTGTCAAACATCGAAGATACATCTCCAGGCATCTGTTCAACGCCTCTGTTTGCCCATCCGTTTGGGGGTGGTACGCCGAACTCATACACAACTCCGTACCTTGTAACTGAGCTAACTCCTGCCACAACGTGCTCACAAATATGCGGTCGCGATCACTCACCATAGAACGTGGAATGCCATGGAGTTTGATGAGTCCGTGTAACAAAACATTAGCCACAAACTTGCTATCATACTGTCGAGGAAGGGGAAAAAATGGTCGTATTTGGTGAGACGATCCACCACAACGAGAATTGCTTCCTTTCCTTTCGATGGAGGTAAACCCACAATAAAATCTAAGGAAATATCTTCGAAAACTTGAACAGGAATAGGTAAAGGTTGGAGAAGACCTGCGGGATCAAGACTATAGCTTTTCATCCTTTGACAAGTTTGACAATTGGCCACAAACATACACACATCTTTGCGCAAACCTTGCCAATAGAAATTAGCAGCCAATCGGTGAAAAGTGCGTAATACACCTGCGTGTCCCCCGATTATAGAACTATGATATTCACGAAGGAGCATGGAACGTAAAGCCACCTCATGGAGCACTATGACACGACCTGCCCTTAAAACCAGCCCATCCTGTATACTATAGATTTTGTAATCGACGTTACTGGTTTGCAATTAAGTGTGAATTGCTGCCAACTCCTTGTCATGTTGAGTAACCGATCGAATATCTTCTAGAATGCCAAAGATAGGTCAACTGAGGGCCATTAGGACTGCTGTAGACTCACGGGAGAGGGCATTCACAGCATTGTTTAGCTTTCCCAGTCTATACTTAATCTCGAAATTGTATCCAATTAACTTTTACAACCACCGTTGCTGCTCGGGAGTTTGAATGGTTTGTTGGGTGAGCTCCCTCAAAGCCTTTTGATCGGTGATAATTGAAAATTTACGTCCTAGTAAGTATTGGCGCCATTTCTCAACTGCTTGGGTGATGGCATACATCTCGCAGTGATATGTTGACGCTCCTTGCATCCGAGGACTTAATTTTTGGCTATAATAAGCCACTGGTCTGCCTTCTTGAACTAAAATCGCATCAATTCCTACGCCGGACGCATCTGTTTCCACCACAAAATCTTTGTTAAAAGATGGGAGAACCAATACTGGTGCAGTAGATAAACACCGCTTTAATTGATCAAAAGCCCCCTAAGCAATAGGTGTCCACTAGAACCCCATATTTTGTTTCAACAAATCTGAAAGTGGTGCTGCCAATGCAGCAAACCCGCGTATGAAACAGCGATAATAACTCGCGAGGCCGAGGAAGCTACGTACATCTTTTACTGTTCGCGGCGTAGGCCAAGACTGAATGACTTCAATTTTAGAGGGGTCAACGGCCAGACCTTTGCGAGACACAATATGACCCAAATATTCCACCGATTCCTCACCAAATGAATATTTAGCACATTTGGCTATGAAACCATTCTCTTGCAATGTCCGTAACACACATCTTAAATGTTCCAAATGCTCTGTCCAACTGGTGCTAAATACTAGAATATCATCGAGAAAGACAAGAACGAATTTGCGTAAAAATGGCTTAAATACGGCGTTCATGGTAGCCTGGAATGTAGAAGGGGCGTTGGTCAGCCCGAAGGGCATAACTAAAAATTCATAGTGTCCCTCGTGTGTACGGAACGCTGTTTTCGGAACATCTTCAGCACGGACCCGAATTTGATGATAACCTGCCAGCAAATCTAACTTAGAAAAATAACGAGCATGCCCAAGTTCATCAAATAGTTCATCAGTCGTTAGAATAGGGAACTTATCTTTCATAGTTATAACATTCAAAGCACTATAATCCACACAAAATCGCCAAGTACCATCCTTCTTTTTCACTAACAGAACCGGTGACAAGAACGGACTGGTGCTTTCACGGATGATTTTAGTGGCCAACATTTGCTTAACCTGACATTCAATTTCACCTTTCTGAAAGTGTGGGTATCTATAGGGCCGAACGTTAACCAGTGTGTGTCCGGGAAGGAGATGGATAGCATGATCTGTAGTCCGAGCAGGAGGTAAACCGGTTGGAGCTGTGAACACGTGAGAAAACTGATGCAGTAGAGCCTGGAGGTCGACATTGGAAACTTCGGTTGTATCTGGCATAGGATCACTGAGTTGTAGACAGAACAACTCGGCTATGGCATTTGTGGCTGTAAGTCGACGGAGAGAATGAAGTTGAATTGGTTGAGAGATCAAACTCGATTCACTCTTCCAAAGATGTCGGACACCTTTTTGCTGAAACTCAAAAGTAAGCTGTCGAAAGTCCATAGTAATTGGTCCCAATGTGGCTAGCCACGCTACGCCCAACACCATTTTCGTTCCTTTCAAAGGTAAGACATAAAAATCAGTTGTGATATCCGTACCTTGAACCTGAACCGGTAAATTATGAACACATCCTTCATTTTGTAACTAAGCGTCATTCCTTACCAATACGCCAAAGTTTGGTGATGGAGCAACCTGCAAACCAAGGTATGTAGCGATCCTTGATTGAACAAAATTATGGATGCTACCCCCATCAATGAGAATTTGTACTTCCCGACCCTTAGCAATACCCGTCACCCGGAGAGTAGTAGGAGTGGAAAACTCGCTAATGCATTGTAAGAAACCAAAGGTTGGTCGAAACTCAATTGCTCGATAGTGTCGTTGACAGACGCGGAATTGTCCGAGGGTGGGGATCCACTGTCCTCTTCATCTAGCATAAACAACTGAGAATCCTTACATTTATGTCTCGGCATGTACTTGGCATCGCAATAATAACATAACCCTTTTTCGCGTCGGAGCTGATCTTCGACAGCAGAAATTCGTCGCGGGGAAGGAGATAAAGTCTTAGCAACAGAATTAGGTGGACGCCCAAATGAAGGTTTAAAACCTGGGAGAGGTCCAACGGGAGTTGGTAATAATGGTGGAAGTTTGGAGCCTTGGAGGCGACGTGACTCAGCTAATTTTAACTCATGCAAGCGAGCCAAAGCCACGACGTCATGCATGGTGGTTGCCCGATGGCCAAGAACTTCAGTTTTGATATCTGGTCGCAGCCCAGAAACAAAACATTGTGCCATGAATGAATCGGAAAGGTCCGATGTACGTAGGGCAAGATCCTCAAAACAATTCTGATAGTCCTCCACTGTGGTTGTCTGCAATAGTTTGGTGAGTTGCCTTTCCGGTGATTCAAGCTCAATAGGGGCGAAATAACGCTTAATGGCATCCACCAAGTGAACCCAACCCGCTAGTTGACGATGACGCTGCATCCAACGAAACCACTTTCGAGCGATGCCTTCCATGCGAAAAGAGGCCATGGTGACACGATGGTGGTCGTCGGTGCCGTAGAAATAAAAAAAAAATCTTGAGCTATAGCGACACATTCGTCAGGATCTTTTCCAGTAAATATGGGCAATTCAACACACACCTGCTTTGGAGGAAACGGAAAACTATCGTCACCCTCCTCCTTGGCTTTGCTTTTCCCACGAGGAATACGAATGGCACTGAAACTTTCTTGATCAACAGTCGAAAGAGGAGATCGACCAAACTGCGCCGAAAGAGTTGAAAGTTGACGAAGCACCTCTTGCAGCGTTTTGGCATTATCAGCGGTGGAGGTTTAGAGCGCGGCGATCGACTGTTCGTAGCGAAAAGAAGCTTCTTGCAGAGACTTAATCGCTTCTGTATTGTTGACATGGTGGAGGGGCAAAATTTTAGAGGCTTCTAGAATTCTTCCAGTAACTGAAGAGGCAGTCGGGCAAGGGAAAGGTCGGTTCAGGGAGAGGAATAGCCGGATTACTATTCGGGTATGTGGGTTGATTATTGGGTAATCGGGTTTGGATATGAATTATGATCTATTGGGCTCAATGGTTGGGTTACCGGGTTAAGGGAATTGGGTCTGGATTTATATTGGGTTAGGGGTGTTTGGTTTGTAACAAATATGGACTGCCGGTTTGGGTTTAAATTGGGTTTATGGATTGGATTCAATTATTATGTAAAGGGTTTATAATGGACTGTAATGTGGACTTTTGTTTAATATAAATAATATATATATTTTAATTTTATTTTAATTTATGACTTATATATAAATTATGGTTTAAGGTTTTAGTTTAGGGATTTGATTAGGGTTCGTTCAATTCCGGGCAAAAATGGTTATTACAGTGTTAATTAGGGGTGCTCATAATCAAGTATTTATTTTTTTGGCCCATATCACGACATGTTATATTCGGGTACTTGTTATATTCGAGTACCCGTTACTCGGGTACTTGTTATATTCGAGTACCCGTTACTCGGGTACCCATAAAATCTAAATATCCGGAAATCGGGTATCGGTTACCCGATACTTGATTCATGATTTTTTTTATTTTAAAATTTTAAAAAATTATATATTAAATATAAAAATATTTTAAAAAAAAATTAAACTTAAAATTTAAAAGTATATAATACAAACATAGAAAGAATTTAGGAATTTAAATTTATTTTTGGGTAAAAATATAAAACAAAAATATAATTTAAAATATAAAAATGTATTTTAAAAATTATCGAGTCGGGTACCCCTGATAAGGGAAAACCTTTAGCCCGTTTCACGGAAAGATTACCAGGTAGGGTACCTGGCCCAATTTTTCTTTAAAAATCTTTAAAATACCTGTCTAATTTGTATCGGCAGTCGGATCGAGTAAATCGAGTTGGGTAATTTTAAACACCCCTAAAGTTCATATACTTCAACATGAAAGTGAATTTACAAAAAAAAAAATCAATAAAGTAACAAAATATTGCATCAAACATGAATACATACTCATGTTACAATGGGATTCAATCAAGAAGCATGTCAAGATATCTTTTTAAACATGAATTCTATACCCCATATAATGCAGTTTAGAAGTAACTTTTTAAGCCATTTTAAAGAGATGCACCTCCATTACGATAGAGAAGAAGACAATTTAAAAATATGAATCTCTAACAACAAGAAAAATGGATTTAAACATATCTATCGAGCACAATTAAAAAACTCGAATTACGTTCAATTTATCGCGATAAATAGCATGAAGATGTGAATATGAGCTCACCAAATTCGAATCTTGTAGGCGAATTTTGTTATAAAATTATAAATCATTTTTAAAGAAAAAAGGTTTAAAAAAAATCCACATCAGTCTAATTTTGCATTCTACAAGATATAAAGTAGTAATTTGTATCTTGCAGGATGTGAATTCTGTCTACGTGTACAGAAAATGAGTTATTCTTCAAAATATTCTTCGAAGGGAAATATTTTTCAAATAAAAAAAAAATATTGTTCTAATTAAGCCCAACAAACTTACTATTATATTCACAATCCCAAATACGCATTGAATCATTGATGCTCAAGTCAGATCAAGTACAAAGCACCAATACTAACTAAACCCATGCAACTAACTTAGTATTATATATCAGCATAGTTTACGCAGTTGTTTTGATTCATTGCCTCAGTTGTGCATGTTTCCTGTCAATCCACAGGCAAGAGCTTCTCTTGGTATTTGACCAACATGATGGACTCCTTCGGCAAAAACAACCCCCATCCCCATATGCAAATGTGGTTCAATGTGACAATGGAATGCCCACACCCCTGGATTATCAGCAACAAACCTGAATGCCGTCCATCCATATGGGAAAATCACAGCAGTGTTCCTTAATGGTGGGTTGTTCAAGTTAAATGTCTTCTCATCTCCTTCTTTGAACTTCCCTTCCCCATATCCCAGCACCCAGAAATCATGGCCATGCAAATGCCATGGATGTATCTCACTCAGATCCTTAGCCAATGCATTGGCGTTTTGGAGAATCACATCAACCGTTGTGTTTAAGGTGATGGTGTAAATCCCACTCCCTTGAGTTGAATTCTGGTTCACTGCAGGCTTCATGATGTCATAGCTGCTGTCATAGTTGTCTGGTGGGCTTCTCTGATCAAAAGCATGGTGTAGACCAAATTTAATGGACCCCAAGTAAGGAGTGGATGGCAACACCAAAGAAACATTGTTGATAGACCACTTGATGAATCCATTGACCCGGTTCTGAGTGTTGAGTAGGACAATCTGACGGTGAGAAGTCTGGGGTGGCTTGGGTGACCCCATGAGGGTGTATATGCTTTTAGTGAATGCCTTGCTGTGGTTGTAATCGTTCCATGGCGGTGTTACCGGTGGCCGAGACGTGGGGATCTTTGATGCAGAGGTGGGGGAATAGTTCAAAATGGTGAGGGCTTGACGGGTTTTGGGTTCTCGTCCTCTAACACCGATAGAAATCCAGTAGTTCCTGGAAGGCTTCTGGTCTGTTCTTAACAACAATGAGTAGCTTTCCCCAGAATAGATATCCAAATCATTGACGGCAAAGGGTTGGACATGGTCCCGTCGGCTTCCACCACTACCATTTTGTGACCCTGCATAATAATAAATGTAGAATTTTATGTCAAGGAGTGTTAATCATTAGAGAATTATTTTAAAATTTTAGAAATATAAAATTAAAGAAATATAAATTTAAATCATTAATATATATATAAAATATATAAAAATTTAAAATTTTATAAATTATATGTGAATAACTTACGAGAAATGTATAGCCGGAAATCATTCAGTATAGGCAGAATTCTCTAACGTGAATCTGCATTGGTTCATCACAATTTAGCTGTGCAATTTCAGTGTAATGTCCAGTAGATCAGAGTAGGCAGATGCAGGCTGTCATTTTCTAACGTGCCAAATGCTAGAAAGTAGGGTTGTCCTTCTGAGTAAATTATTCACGTTCTGACTAGTAATTTCTAGTAGGTGTTCATTCGGTTCGATTTCGGTTTAATTCAGTAAGTTATTTTACTAACCATCGGTTTTCGGTTCGGTTAACCGTGATTTTTGGTTTTTTCATATTAACGTTAATTTATAAAAAAAATATATTTTATTTTGACAAAATAATTTTATTTTATGACTTTTAAACATTAAATGATAAATATTTTAAGATATTTTTTATAAATATTTATTTAAACATATTTTTTAAGTAAAAAATAAAAATAAAAATATATGTATAGTATTTTAAGTATGAAACATATTTTTTACCATATAAAAATAATTAAAATTTAATTAAAAAATCAAATTTGGTTTGATTCGGTTAACCGCGATTAACCACGGTTCATAAATTTATGAACCACAATACCTCGATTCGGTTTAATTTTCGGTTTTGCGGTTAATTATGCCCAACCCTAATTTGTAGTCTCTAAAATAACAAAAAGTTTCCGCCTTTAGCCATGCACTTTTCTATATTTTATATTAAAGAATATTTAAAAATTAATTTTTAAATTATATCTTTATTTTTTATATTTTAAATATTAAATTTTATGTTTTAAAAATTATACTTTACCTTTAATCATAAACTCTAATTTTAAATCTTAAATATTAAATTTATTATTTTAAAATGAAGAGAATAAAAGAGACGCAATAAGAAAATAAATAATTTTTGCCCCTTTTGTAACACCCTCGACCTGGTGCCACATCGGGCCTCCTACCAAAAACTTGTATTTCAAAATTTCTTTCCAAAAGCCCATAAAGTTGGGTCCAAATCCATTTCATCACAATGTAATAAAATCCAAATCCATTTAAAACGTAAATCAGAATTTATTAAAGTAACAGAGCTCCAAAATATTACAATCGTTTAAAAACATTTGACAATAAATAAAACAGAGTTACAAAATACACATATAGGTTCCTACAAGTACGAATGTCCACTATGCCTATTAACAGTACTCTGACAACAAATGTCGATGCTGAACCCACCACGATGATGCTCCTCCGAACAACTTTCCTTAACCTACGCACGAAAACACATTTCGAACGCTGAGCTACTAAAGCTCAGTGGGTACTCGACCAACCGGTCCACAACATGCATAACATAGAATAAGCATAACAACATGTATGATGACATGGCATGAATACAATGGTGCTACCATAACCGCCTAAACGCATGATATCATGATGGCATATATCAACACCTAGCATATGCAAGACAAAAGAAGACCACACAGCAACTCAAGTTCTTAACTCGTATTTATATCTCATATATATATATATATACTTATATATATCAATGTCCATATCACCTCATAGTAGTATAGAAGTAGAGGGACCCATCAGCACTAAGCAAGGCCCGTGGCATGCCACTCCACAATATCCGCTAAGGAACCCATCAACACTAAGCAAGGTCCTAGCTGGTCTTCCGCATAATATTACCGATAACCCATCAACACTAAGCAAGGTTATCAGTTTTATATCTCATATAATAATTACTCTAGTAACCCATCAGCACTAAGCAAGGTTACCAGATTATCTCATAATTATTTAATATATATACTCTAGGCAACCCATCAGCACTAAGCAAGTTTCCTAGTAAGCCACGTGACTCGAATAGGTCACACGAACCCTTAACGGTTCCACATACCGGTTTACACATTAGACTCCAATTTTACTCAATTATCTCTTTAACAGGTCTAGGTGTCTATTCCTCGAGTTAATACTCATTTTAGGGTTTAAACAAGCCTTTAGAACTTTTAAGATAACATTGTGAGACTTTACCATTTTTTCATAAGAACTTGGGCTAATTTGCCCTAGGGTATCGATACCCCTACTTGGAGTATCAAAACACCAGGCATCGATACCCTCCCAAAGGGGGTATCGAAATAACGGTATCGATACCAGTATCGAATCCCTTTGACCCTTCCAAAAGTCAACAGAAGAAGACCTCCTGTTCCAATACTGGCATCGATGCCATTATGTTACTGGACAACTCGGTATCGAACCATGGTTCGATAACCTATTCTTTTAGCTTAAATTCTCTTAGGGGTATCGATACACGGCCCACCGGTATCGATACCCCCTGCACGATAAGTGCAGTTTTTGCCATTTGATCACTTAGAACCTTACCCAAATCCATCTATTCGAAACCAAAGTGATCCTAGACCGTAAGGGAACTTTCCTAAGCATGTTTAGACCCTAACAACAGAGTTTCATCAACAATTTCAT
Organism: Abelmoschus esculentus; assembly: GCA_035048815.1. NCBI lineage: Eukaryota > Viridiplantae > Streptophyta > Magnoliopsida > Malvales > Malvaceae > Abelmoschus > Abelmoschus esculentus. The sequence continues at coordinate 5,037,653 of JAUCBN010000056.1, read as the reverse complement.
GATTCACCATTAAAGTCCACCCTAAGCTTACCAAGCATATCAAACCAAACAACATACATGCATTTAAACTTAAAACATGATATGCATGATGATTATGAGTTGGAAGAGAACCAACCTTAAGCAAAAACAGCAACCACTCGTTCTTCTTCCTCAACCTCAAGCCTTCTTCTTTTTCAAGCCTTTGGAAGACTCCCCAAGCTCTTTCTCTTTTACTCTTTCTTCCCTTTACTACCAAGATAAAGGAGAATGAAGAAAAGAGAGAAAGATAAAGTCATTCTCTGCAAGAGAATTAAACCCCCACTCCCTTGTCCTCAACTTTAGGCATTTACCAAAACGCTCTTACCAACAAGGCCCAACTCTCAAACCAACAAGCCTACGGACCAACAAGGCCCAAACTATACAAACCCGAGGCCCAAAACCGAAGCCCAAACCCCTCGGGTTAACCCGACACTCGGATCCGAATTCGGTTTGTGACACCTTTAAATAGCTTAATATCATAAATAAATATTTAAAATATATTATTTTTCTCTAAATATTTAAAGTATTTTTTTAATTAAAATAAAGTTCTAAAATATAATATATTTTGGTCAATATACGTACTAAAATATATTTTTTCCTTATCAAAATAGATATTTTTAGTTATCATATATCAATTTTTAAGAATTTAAATAAATAAAAAATATACTTTAGATATTTATTTTGATAAAAAAAATATATTAAAAAATATTTTGATTAAAAAAATATTTTTTAAATATTTCTTTTGACAAAATACGACTATAAATATTTAGATAAGAGTTTTGATATACTTTAAATATTTATTTATGATATAAACTTTCTAAAATCAAAAATAAAAATAAAAATACTATTTCTAATCATTTCAAATTTTAAATTGATCTAATGAACTTTCTCTTGTCTCCAATGGTTAAGTGCTTCTTCACTTAACTTGTTAAGGCTGGAGGGGTAACCAAAAAAATAAAATAAAGATATTTTAATTTATTTGTAAAATTTATTTTCTAATATAATATGTAATAAATTCAAAAGTTTAAAAAATTATATCTATAAAACTATTATTTATTAAAAAAATGCTAGTAACAAATAATTATGCAAAAGAAAAGGATTAACGTTAGATATACTAGTTATGTATAATCTTATGTATTATTAATGACTACATTTAATCATAAAATTTAAAATATAAATTAATTTAACTTTATTTTTATGATAAATTATCATTTAATTCATTATCTATCATAAAATTATACACCATCAATATATTAAATAATCACCAACAAAACACCCCTACTTTTTTTTGCTTAAATCTTTTCTAAATCTATTTAGTTATTGATTTTAAAAGGTTCCATATTTTTACAATTTATAATATCACACGTAGGTATCCTTTTAAAAACGAGAAATTATATCATAAGTTCGGTTCATCGCGTCAGCCGTGGTTTTTAATTAATGAAAATCATCTATTTCACTATTAATCAGCCATATAATTAATATAATTTCTAGAAATTATATTTTTAAAATGACATAAAAATTATGAATGAAGATTCATTGATTAAAAAAATGAATTAAAGATTAATGGTAAAATAAATAATTATTATTGGATGGAACAATAATTTACGTGGTATACCGATATAATTTTTCCTTAAAAACGGCCGATTTGTGTATAAAAAAGGAAGGACAATTTGGCCAAAATATTATTTTCCAGAATCAGTGTGAATTGATGGTCCCCACCGGCCAATAGTTTGATGCCACTAGACATTCGACCCCCCCCCCTTCAAAACCTTCATAATTTCTTAGTACACAGTATATTCGTCATCTTCATTTCCATTTTGACAAAAATTACTTTTTGCTATTTTTTCTTTTTTCATATCAAGATTATATTTTTTGAAAATTTTGAGAATAGTTTAATATGAAATTAATTTTTGAAATATAAGTAATCTTCTATTATATTTAAAATTTAGATTAGTTTTTAGAATACAAGTTGAAAAATGTTATATATTAAAAAATAAAATAAAAATTAAGAACGACACCTGCAAGTGACGTTTTTCTCCCAAATCATCATTTGTAGATAGTATTTTTTTTATATTATAGCTTTTGACTTAGATTCCAAAATAAATTTTAAACATCCTATTTTTTCAAATAAAAACTTTAAATGACTTATATACCCAATAAAACTCAGATTTACACTATCGGAACTCCTTTGATCTATAGCATACAATTTTTAAATACTTTTAGTTATTTATTTTTATCAAAAATATTTTTTAAGTATCTATTTTAATAAAAAATATTTAAATAAAAAAATAATATAATCTAAGTATTTATTTGTTATATAAATTTCTCTTCTAAGTTTGGAATTAGAATACTGAGAGAAAAGAATACCTGAATGGCCAAGTTGAGTGAAGCTAGAGCTGTTGTGCCGGCAATCCTGAGCCTGTAGGTTTTGTTTGGTTTGACTTTCAGTCACCAACCGGGGGGTTACTAAATCTTGCTGCCAGGGAACAATTGTACTGCCCTCGTCCAGTAATCAGAAGACTCTAAAACCCAAACAAAACACATGGGAGATTTAAAAATTATTTTTTACTACATTAAAAAATATAAATTTGTTACATTTATGTAAATATTGTGTGGATTACTATCTTCTACAGTATGACAACCAATTTAAATCGGAATAAAATGATAATTATATATCAAAGAAATATATATATATATATATATATATAATAATGAAAACCAATTTTGTAACTGGACCCTTGATTTTTTTAAACTGCAATGAAATTAGGGACTTAGAAAAAGGTGGCGTCATATTTATTGTAGTTACGGACATAACATAACGGTTGTTTCACGGTCATTACGGGAGCTACAGTATGTTATTGTCATTATCGATCGTTATCCATTAAATAACGACAGTTATTAATCATTATTAGTGTAAATTTAAATTTCACCGTTATTTTTACGAATAACAGTTTTAGATAATGATATTACCGTTAAATAATAATTGTTATAGTGATAATAGACTTTTTTACGAATCTTAATGAGTCATGAGAGTACCCACCCCCACAGTAAGGGTAATATTTGCACTAATTAAACCAACCCATCCATTGAAATAAAAAGAAAATCTGATTTAGAAAATATAATATTACCTACCTGTGGTTCACCGATCCAACGGAACGGAATGGAGGAAAGCCCAACTTCTTGTTCATGGACACCTTTATGCCACCAATCACTCAACAATAGATTTAACTCACCATCGTAATGGAATGGTTCTTTCTCTCCGTCTGTCACGTCTACAATGAGGGATCCATACAACCCGGCAGATCTTTGCATCCAATAATGTCCATGATAAAAATATGTTCCTGGCTGCATCATAACACATTATGTAATAATTTTGACCATTGTTGTGGTTGAAGAACAGCTGAAAAGCAGAGCTCCCATGGAAAGAGAAGAAAGAAGAGAAAGAGATTACCCTATCAACTTGTGAAATGGAAGCAGTCCCATCCGCCCATGGTGTTCCCAGCTGATGAAAAACAACATTAAATCACGTGTTTATGTATATAATGGTACAACAAGTGGGGAGATTTTGAGCAAAAAAGAAACCTGTCTGATTCCATGCCAGTGAATGACAACTCCTTCAGTGTGAAGTTTGTTCGTGAGTTCAACAACAATGGTGTCTCCAGCTTTAGCTCTAATGGTTGGTCCTGGAAACTCACCATTGATGCCCATCACGATATGTTCCAGACAGTCTGGAGATCTGTACATGTACTCCACTTCCCATTTGAAATGCCTGGCCTTTGCACCCAATGAAACATGGAACAAAGACAAGGCAATGATGAAACACAAAACAACATCCATGGAGAAAAAAAACTCACAACCCATCATGTCTGGACATGTGTAAAACCAAGATGGTTAGAGTTAGCGGGGAGTTTGGAATGGAACTATGGTGGGTTGGCTTATGGTTCAGGGAAGGGATGGGTGGTAAGGTCTGCTGGTAGGCAAGCTCTATTTATAGACCCTAATCTAGGGTTTAGGCCAACTGCTCGCAAGGGATTTTAAATAAAGTTTTAGAGAAGTATTTTAAGCAAATTTTCCTGCTTTTTTTGTATTTTATCATAGCCTTCATAGGTACGACTTACGAGAAAGAGTTGTCATGGTCTAAATGTTAAACTTATGCTTCACATCAATTATGGTTGGGTTTTAATATTGTGTTTTAAATTAATTTTTGGGTAGAATTAATATTAAACAGTTAATTTTAGAGAAAAAACTGAATTTAAAAATGTTTTTCAACTCAAACGGAAAAATTAAAATTTTTGGCTTTTGCGGTTGGAAAAATTCTTTTAGGAGTCCAACTATAATTTTAACCTTTTTTTTAACTATGTTTTATTATAATTTAATTTTTATAAATACATAATTATATTTAATATAAATTATTTTTTTAGTTTAAAAATAATATATTCATGTCAAATTTTTAAAAAAACACTTTTGAAAAGCACTTTTCAAAAATAATATATATATTCATTTATTAATATTTTTATATATTTTTTAACTTATAACATCATGTCTAAAATAGTCATTTATTTTCTTTAAAGCACTTTTTCGACAATAATATTAAACACATATATCTCAAACAAAAAATTAAAAAAAAATTCCACTACACTTTTTCACCGTATTTTTCAAAGGCAATCCAAAACTGACCCTATTAACTAATCGTTAATGACTCATTTGACCGTCGAAGGGTTGAAATCTTAGTGCATGGGATCAATTCATATGGGAGGGTGTAAATCATTTATTCTAAATCGTGTTTTTATTAGTGTTTTCATTTTAAATTAATATGTTTAGAGTTTAAAGTTAAAGATTATGAATTTAAAATTAAAATTCGTGATTAAGGTTTAAAAAATTAAGGGTAAGATGTAATTTTTAAGATGTAAGATTTAGGGTTTAAGATATAAAAAAATAAAAGGTAGAGTTTAAATTTTTTTTTTTTTTTAAAAAGACATAAAAAACATAATTAAGAGATAAATTTTTTTTACCTGATACGAAGAATTTCAACAAAAATATCATCCCAAATTTGCTGATTATTGCTAAGGACAATCATTGTTATGTTTAAAATGACGTTACATCTTTTTGAACAAGTCAAGCAGTAAGCGGATAAAATTATATTTATATATATTAGGATGTATGGTCAATGTTTGATAAATGTTCATTTTTATCATTGATTTTTTTTAAAAAAAATAAAAATCTATATTATCAATTTATTATAATTTCGTTATTTATATTATTGATTTATTATATCTTCCTTATTTCGTTATTGATATGAAAATTTATTATATCTTCGTTATTTCGTCATTGATTTAAGTTAGTCTAATGATATCATATATTAGGAAAATAGTTAATTTTTAATTTGACCTTAAATTTTAAATAAAATATTAATTTGACCTTTAAACTTTAAATAAAATATTAATATCACCCGAGAGCTATCACGTATAAATATATTAACTCAAATATTATTAATTATTTAATGAAATAGTGTTTAACATGATATCCGGTGATAAATGATTACAATTTTATTAATCAACGATAGTTAAAAGACGAGATAAATATATAAATTTAAGAGTTAAATTTAATAAAATGAAAAAAAATGAATAACATTATTGGATACGTAAAACTATGATGACTAAATTGATGCAAATAAAAGTATGGTCAAAATTATTGAGGACTACTAAAACAACGGAATTACCCCTTAAACATATATATATATATTAAATATATTTAAGACAACTTTATATTTTGAACACGTCCTTATGATTTTAAGTATGAGTTAACACGTCCTTGTGTAATTTTTCTTCAATAAATTAATATACTGTAATAAGATGACTATAAGTTAATTTTTATGATGTGACAATATAGAACATAATTTTTTAAATTTATAAATTTAAAATAAATAAATAAACTTAAAAAAATTTATTCACAAAATCTCATTAACAAAATTGACTTATCATTAGGGATGAGTATTCGATCAAGTCGAGTCAAAAAATTTTGAGTTATTCGAGTTGACGAGTCATATTTTACAACTCAAACTTTATTTGAAATTTTTTCGGTTCGAGTCGAGTTTAAAAAATTCGAGTCGAGTTTTCGAGTTTCTATAAATATTTAATTATAATTATTTATCATATTATAGTATGATTTTATTCTAATTTAAACAACTCTCTTTAATCATATAAGATATACATATATATTTTTATATGTAGTAATATTTCTTTATATTTTTATATATCAATGTATATATATCATAAAAAATTGAGAGATTCGTCTTAAACTTAAAAATTAATCCTTTAATTACTAAAAATTTTGAGTTATTCGAGTTTTTATTTTACAACTCAAACTTTATTTGAAATTTTTTCGAGTCGAGTCGTGTCTATAAAATTCCAAGTCGAGTCAAAACGAGTTGAATATTTTTACCTCGAGTCGAGTCGAATTATTCGATTTTTTTCGAATCGAGTCGAGTTTTGCTCATCCTTAGTTATCATCATTGACATAGTAATAAAATTAATGATAATAACGGGTGTAAAAATAAACAGTGGTCACATGCAAATAATTTTAACATTTGTGTCGGTTACCGACAATTAAAAAGAGAAATTAATACAATTCAAAAGCTTATGATATAAATTGATAAAATAAAAAAAATAAAGAACAATATTGTTAATTTTAAAAGACTATAAATGCTAAATTGATACAGTTAAAATGGATAAGAAACATTATTGATTTATAATTACTATAAAAAAAATACCCTTAAGCTTAGATTTTAATATAATGATCTTATTGTTCAAAAAAAATAATATAATGATCTTTATGATTCTTTTTTTTTTCTTTTTAATTTTTTTGTTTATTAAAAGAATAATCATCAGTCTTCTGTATTATTTTGGTTAATATTTTTTTTAATAAAATTGGTGAACATTTTTATGCTCTTGTATAACATGTTTTCTTTTTTTAAGGGTTGGATTTATTTAACTCTTCAGTTGATATTTATTTAATTATCTTTCTAATTTACTCATGATTTGAACATCATATTGAACTCTTATAATAATAGACGCTTGAAATCACTTAAATTAGATTGTGATAAAATCATAATAAAATTAATTTCTTAATGTGCCACCATTGTCATGAGCGGAGCCACGTATAAAAATAGGGTGTCCGTTGATATCTAAATTTTTTGAAAAAATTATATTTTTTATATAATTTATATATAAAAATTAAAATAATATATAATTTAATATCCTTTATAAATAATTTGACATCCCTTAAATGCCATTCAAGAAAATGAAACCTCTTAAATAAATTTCTGGCTCCGCTAATTAGGGGTGTGTAAAACCGGGTTCGGTTAACCATTAGTAAATTACTCGGTTAACCGATAAATTCGTGTCACTCAATTTTCGACCCTAAATCGTAACAATTTAACCGGTTAACCAAAAACTTCAGTTCAGATCGGTTCGGGTAACGGTTTTTTACTTTATTTAATAACATGTTAGAAAAATTAAATAATTTTAAAAAATAACACATGATATTAGTATTTTTTTTAATATCAGCAAGTTAAACACTTAAAATTTATAAAATGAAATTACAATTTTACTTTTCTAAAATTAGAAAATAAATTAAAATATAAATTTTTAATATAAAATATTAAAATAATATATAATATAAAATATAATAATATATATTATATAATCGGTCGGTTCGATTAACCGATTTTTCTTAAAATCGTAAACTGTAACCGAACCGATTTTTATAAAAAGAATAAAAACCTGACCCTAAATTAAATTTTTCGGTTCGATTAACCATTTTTTCGATTCGATTTTTTCGGGTTTCGAAATCTATTTCGGTTTACCGATTTTTTTGCACACCCCTACCGCTAATGGTGTGTGTTTCACTAAAAATGGTAACATTTTTTTGTATCTATCATATTTTCGACTTATTTAATTGAAGTTTTCATTTTTTATTGTATGATCATATAACTAGTTTGTGCAATTTAATGATTTTAGAAATTTATAGGAAAACATAATTAATCCGTTCTATAACTTTATTGTATTTTTTTATTCAATAAATTAACGGATATTATTGATTAAGAAAATAATTTAGGTTCTCTATTTTTTCTATTATTATTTAGTATAAGTTTACTCATTAGTTATAAGTAAAACTTTTATAATTTACGGATGGATTTTTCACAGTTGAACTATAATAATTAATGTATTTAAAATTAATAAATAAAAGCAATTGAATCTCATCCACATTTGAACTATACATATAAGACTTGCTTAAATAATTTTAAAAATGTAATAAAATTATAGTAAACTTCAAATTTATATGTACTTAAATATTAGTTTCACATAAAAAATAATTAACTTAAATTAATTTTATGTATTTATGAACCACAATATCTTTCCTTTTAATAATTTAAACGACCAATTCCATAGGTAGGAATATAAGAATAACAAAAGTTTCCAATCAAATATTTTCAAAAATTCAAATTTCAGAGTAAAATAATTTTTTAATGCCTCGATCCCAATTTAAATTCGAAGCAATATATTCGGATCACCCTTATCTAACCTAACATATTTTCATTTTAAACCGTTGATTTAATCATCATTTAAAATATTTAATAATTCATAATTTCATGTAATTAAATAATAATATAAACTATTTTATAAAATAGGATCTTTGAATTTATATACCGTATATTACAATAGTATTTCAAAAATAGAGTTTAAAAACTCAATATTTATAAAGCCTTAGAAATACAATATCCCAAGATAATACATTAAGATCCCTCGATCACGTGCTCTTTGATCAAGAACCACCTACTATATATGCTGTAAACAAAAATAATGATTCTGAGTGCCGAGTTTGCGAAACTCAGTGGTAGATTTCTTCTATACCATAATTTTTAATTATCATAAAACAAACATGTAAGATAAATATAGTCTAGAGATCATAAATATGGCTTTACTATTTGAGTAATTATCTAACTAAATAAGCTAGAGTTATTAGGTCACCTATCTTAAGACATCCTTAATTCTACAAAAAATCTTACATGTTCCAAATATTTCACAACACTCGAGATCACCTAACCCATCAAGGTTAATACATTCCCAAGTTATCATTCTATAACATCCATACACACAGGGACGGATCTAGGAATTTAAACTTGATAGTTCACATGCATAAAATCATATATAAGATAAAAGTAAATTAAATTAATTATTAAAAATTACTTAAGTTATCCATGATTGTCCTGAAAAAATCGTACTGAGAAAGATTTTTTATCACGAAATTGTTATAAATTATTTAAGAGTTTATTTTATAAAAAATAATAAATTAACTTTTATAAAAAAATTCAAGATAGCAATCACTAAAACCAAAGGTTTTCAAAAATAGTTTGAAATGGAATTTAATAATTTTAATTTTAACATAGATACTAACTATAAATCTAACATTAAAAAATAATTATAAATATATTTATATTTATAAATTTGTGTATCAAATTAATTAATTAATTATTTTAAATAAAATACTCTAGTGTTAATAAGGGTATACATGCAATTTAGGGGGAAATAATTAAATTGATCTCTTTTTAAATATTAAGGGTTACATTTTTTGAATTCTTTTGAATTAAGATAAAATTGATAAAATATATAAATTATAAGATTAAAATTATCATTATACCAAATCTTGTTAGATGTTAGTTTGTATTTTAACGGGGAGTGATCCAATAATAACTAAAACTTTAATTGAGTGACCTAATTATAAATTTTAATAATTATCTGATTTAATTATAATTTTATAAATAAATGAGTGACCTCTAATATAATTTATCCATTTTTTTGGTAGGTCAAGTGACCTACCAGGCATTGCAGTAGATACGGCCCTGCATACACATCATTCATAGAAACCCTACTTTATCCATGCTCACATAGTCGTCGGGTTATTCGTGCTCACATAGTTACTAGGTTGAATAGACCATATCCGGATCACCATAGTCACAGATATATCTTAAACATACTTGGATCACATTAACCAAATGTATATTCTTACTTGAGGTCACTAGACCATCAAGATTACTCGAGTTTATATAGTCATCGAGTTACATGTGGGCACATAATTGACAAGTCAATTACTATAACTAAATTACCATATCCACAAATTTACCAATTGCACTCACATCACATAACTCTTGTGTACGTAGATGTTACTTGTTCACATGACCCAAAATACACATCTCTTTGTCTATACTTAAATCACCACAATAATGAGTAGTTTTTTAAGTGTACCCTAACACACAACCCTTGGGTATGCCGGATGCACTTGCTTACATATCTCGTAATACACATCTCCTTATATTTTATCTACATACTAACTTTAGGATATCCAAATTTTCTTATACAACAATCATACGGTAAAAATACTCCATAATCTTTAACATAATTCATCACAAGGTAAGTGGTTTTAAAGCCGTGTGTTGTTCCTAATTTTTCATCCCAAATCGAATATGATGAAAAATATGGAAGAAATTATCCCAAAATCAGCTTCAAATCAGAATCCAATAAAAAAGAAAATGTGCCAACTTGGATATGAAAAAAATCATTCTAGATCGATCAAAGATGAAAAGGGAAAGAGATCATTTAAATTTGAGCATATTCTATCAAATTTAGAGAATCAAATTTAGAGAGGAATCAAATCAAAATTATTTTGGGTGATCTTTTACCTAAAAATCATTGATTTTGTATATTAATTTTGATTATTTTCTATGTTTTGTAAGTTAAAAACCACTATATAAACCTCTTTCCCATCACTTGTAAATCACATAAAGACACAAAATACTACTTTCACAATTCCTACACCACAAGCATCTGAAAATTGTAGAGTTCTCTCAAGTTTGTATTGGTATTTTCAAGTTGAATACAAGAGAAAAAGCTTGGTTTTAGGTATATTGCTTTTATTCTTTTGTTCTTTATTTATTTATTTTATTTTAAATTTAATTATAATTAGAGCAAATCTATATTTTTTAAAGTTTTTAAAGATATTTGTTCTTCATTTTCAATCTTTTTACTTGAAAACTTGATGAATTTTTAAAATGTATTATTTTTATATTTATTTTAAAATAGAAATTGAATAATAAAGTTTTTGGTTTTTATGCTCATTTCAAATAAAGTGGGCCTTTTTAATTTTATTTAATCCATATTTTAAGAGATATATTGTGTTTTAATATTTTATCAAATTTCTTAATTTAAAATATTTGATCTTTTTATTAATTTTAAAGTATTAGTTTAGGTAAAATTCATACTAAATTTATAAACATTAATCATACTAAATTTAGAGCTTTGAAGTTTAATAAAAAAAAATTCATACTAAATTTATAAAACACACTTAATCATACTTTAACCTCAATAGGTAAAATTTATTTAAAAACATTAATAGTTTAATAATCGCTAAACTTAGAATAAAAGCTGTAACATATTATTTTTTATTTGTTTGTTAAAAAGTGGAAATCTAATTAATGTGTTGTCTTATCAAAGGGAGGTGACGGGCTAGCGTCAAAAATGTTACCGGTGATTAAAGTTTATTATCTTGGCGGTAGGACTGCTAAAATAGAATCAAAATTCATAAATGAACAATAACTTAAATTTTATACGTACTTGCAAATTCCGACATTAAAACGTTTTGTGATCGGCTAAGTATCAATTTTTGGGCGTTGTGGGGTACTAATCCTTTCCCACGCGTAACCGACTCTCGAACTCGTTTTTATGTTTTTCGTAGACAAAAATTATTGTTTTAATAAAACAAAATGATTTTATTAAAACGACCAGTTTTAGGTGATCCAATCACACTTTTTAAAAAGGATTGGTGGCGGTTATGTTGTTTTTATTTTTAAAGAAAATATCGCCGAACTGCTTGAAAAAAGGATTGCGACACCGTGCTATTAACCAAATACCGTCAAGGCATGACACTAATCAAATGAAAGTTATTTATCGATTTATCATTACCATTATGGTACGTTATGAAATATTTTAATCAATATATCATATTTTTAAAGTCATATATCGAATTCGATAAGCCTTTTCCTTATTATAATTCTCTCTTACCAAACAAGGGGTATCTATATGCTCTGGTGAGTATCGATACTCAACATAAGGTATTGATATTCTCCATGCATACCAATACCAAAAAGAACTATTGGAATTCAATAAAGTCTATCGATATCGATACTATATTGATTGTACTAGTACTCGAGCCTTGAGTATCGGTAGTAAAACAATCAGAGAAGAATTTGAGAGTTTAAAATTGAATCATAAGGTTAAAAAGTATAGTTTCTTTAACTTTAGATAACTTTTATAATCGGAGAATATGTTTTCCCAAAATGATTTTTTATTCGTATCATAAACTGGTATCAATAGTTGTAATCACTCATTTTTAATTAAAATTTAAATTTAAAATAATACAATTCGAATAAAGGCCTAATTATATGTGTGTATCAATAGTTGTAATCACTCATTTTTAATTAAAATTTAAATTTAAAATAATACAATTCGAATAAAGGCCTAATTATATTGTATATTGTATATGCATATGTACATATATTAATTTATCTATTAGGTATGTTATATATCGTATGTGTGAATGCTTCTTGTATGTACATTATAAATGTATATTATATAGAGTGTATATATTTAATATCTTGCATGTATGTTATATGTTGTGTACTTTTATTTATGGATGTTTATTTTATGTGTACGTTGTGGCGACCATTTTTAAAACCGAAGGTATATAAATGGTCGTAACAGCTTGGCGATTCCGTTGGAGATTTTAAGATTCAAGCCTTAATAATTAATTACACGTGACATTTTAGCATTTCGAACAATAATATTAATTTTCTTCAAGATATTATCGAATAAATTTTCAGACGAATGAGGGTAGTATTTTCCTTGTGTGCTATATCTTTCATTCATGCATAAGCTCTCGACCCGAGCTTTTACCCTTGACTGGGAGATAGACATAGTCCGATGTGATACTCTCTAGCTCCGAGTTCGAAATTAATTCTACTTCCAGTATACTAACTTCACGCGTCGTGGGGCCTATGCCTCCGTTGTAAGGGACTTGTCATCAAGGTTTTTTGTTTCACCCCGATAAAATTATTTTAATAAATTAAATATATAGAGAGATTTAAAGAAAGTAGGGAATTTTGACAAAATGAGAAATGGAGTCGCAGCCGGCCACTTTGGTAGGCCAAACACTGTAAAATAACAGAGATTCGAAAAGCTTTGGGTTGGGTTAGAAAGTTGGTTACGCACGAGGAATGATTAGCACCCCGATACGCCCAAAAATTGGTACCAAGTCAATCGCCATTTTATTAATGTCAACAATTATAAACTTAAGTGTCATTTAAATTACGATTCAATTATATATACGAGTTTATTTTAAAAACTCCAGTGTTCGAGGAGTAAACGAAAACTACCAATTACTCCTCAGACTGATAGCCAAGTTTATCCTCAGAAAAGAGAGCATCGTATTAGAAAAAAAAACTCGGCTATACACAAAAATATAATGTAAGTACCTACATAAAATTAAAACGTAAACATACAAACGTAAAAAGTATATATATATATATATGATATAAGTAAAAAAATTACTAAATATATAGAAAATAAATAATATTATTTATATATTAGGCAAAGTAATGTAGGCTAAACACATATATATATATATATTATAATATATATAATAATATATGATAAATTATATACGTAATATTATACCATATAATAAATATATACTATATCATAATTTAATATATATATAAAAACGTGTATAAAAATCATTATATATATTACGTATTAGAATTTTTAATATATATAATCAATATACATATGTTTGCATAAAAATTAATAAAAATTAAAATTATATAAAATATGATATTCATAATTATATTATATATACACTTTATAATCTATAACATATAATAAAGTATCAATATTATACACATATATACATAAGAAATCTAAGTTATTATGATAATATAAAATACTTTATACTTAACATAAAATACTAAATATAATATATAGTATTTTAATAAACTTTAATATCCATAAAAACTCAATAAATACTTATATATACATAGACGGTAGATATTCTAGTTCATAATATAATATTATATACATATCATCGTACAACAAGAACTAAGCATGAAAATTGAGTTCATAATTTACCAAGAAGTAGAATGGCTTTAACTGAGAAAGTTCATTTTTTTTTTTATTTGAATTGTATTCGAATTTTAAAAGTGAAATTCGATCTGGCTTAAACCAAATTTCGAATCAAGAATGGGTTTTCGAATCAAGTAGAATGGGAATTGACAATAAGCAAAAATACATTGGCAGGGCATTCAATGATAAAGAACTGCTTAAGGGGAAAATAAAATCAACCAATTTGAACCTTATCATTATATCCATCGTCTCACATTGTTTCAATGATACGAACATTAAGAAAAATAAGGAGAAAAGAAAAGGATCCAGATATTTTAAGAGAAAAATAGATCAAAATCTTGAGAGATGAAGGAAACACAAGACAATGTTTTTCTTGCATTTCTTGAAGACTCAGAAGCACTTCCTGTGCACAATAGATGGACCGGATTCGTCGTACTCTGCCTTAGCAATCCACATCTGCACTCATATCACAATACATAAATGCATATGAAGCATGCTAGAGTTAAAATGAGAACGAAAATGCCCAAATCTGACAAACGTATGACTTACATAGATTCTGTTATGTGAATTGAATAGTCAATTTGTCACTAACAGCAACTACACGCAGTCAGCATTTTGAGATAGAAAATACCTGCTGGAAAGTACTGAGAGATGCTAAGATGGAGCCTCCAATCCAGACACTGTATTTCCTTTCAGGTGGAGCCACCACCTTAATTTTCATGCTGCTTGGTGCCAAGGCAGTGATTTCTTTGCTCATTCTGTCTGCAATTCCAGGGAACATGGTAGTTCCACCGCTGAGAACAATGTTTCCATACAAATCCTTCCTGATATCTACGTCGCACTTCATGATAGAATTGTATGTGGTTTCGTGGATTCCAGCAGCTTCCATCCCTATCATGGAAGGCTGGAAAAGGACTTCTGGGCAACGGAAACGCTCAGCGCCAATAGTGATCACCTGACCATCAGGCAACTCATAGTTCTTCTCGATGCTAGAACTAGTTTTGGAAGTTTCGAGCTCTTGCTCAAAGTCGAGTGCAATATAAGCCAGCTTCTCTTTTATGTCCCTCACAATTTCACGCTCTGCTGTAGTTGTGAATGAATAACCACGCTCGGTCAAGATTTTCATCAGGGCATCAGTAAGGTCACGACCTGCCAGGTCCAGACGGAGGATGGCATGTGGGAGCGCATATCCTTCATAAATAGGGACAGTATGGCTCACACCATCTCCAGAGTCCAGAACAATACCTACATAACATATCATAGAGAACGGTTAGCACGTGAAAAATAAGCAGAGTTCAAACCATAAATTTTAGTAACTAGATCAATAAGACTTTGTACGCATTAGGAAAATGATCATTACATCAAAACAACATGGATAATACAAGACAATGGGGGAGAAATAGCAACCACTTTGAGGTCACTTAAATGTTCACTTACTAATCTAAAAACAAACCAAAGTGTAAATCTGACTTTGAGGTAGTTTAGCTCAAATTTTATCCATGAGATCATGAGTAATCATTTGCTTACCAGTTGTACGACCACTGGCATAGAGTGACAGAACAGCCTGGATAGCAACATACATTGCCGGAGCATTGAAGGTCTCAAACATGATTTGGGTCATTTTCTCACGATTGGCTTTAGGATTGAGAGGTGCCTCAGTGAGAAGAATTGGGTGTTCTTCCGGAGCCACACGAAGTTCATTGTAGAAGGTATGATGCCAAATCTTTTCCATATCATCCCAGTTGTTAACTATGCCGTGTTCAATAGGGTACTTAAGAGTCAGAATACCACGCTTGGACTGAGCCTCATCCCCAACATATGCATCTTTTTGTCCCATTCCAACCATCACTCCAGTGTGACGTGGACGACCCACAATGCTAGGGAAGACTGCCCTTGGAGCATCATCACCGGCAAATCCAGCCTATAAAGTGTAAAATGATTCATTAGGGGAAAAATCATATATAAATCCAAAGACAAAACCTTAGAGTACACTGATACCTTGACCATTCCAGTTCCATTATCGCAGACAAGTGTTTGAATATCCTCACCATCTGCCATATTGTATCACCAGCTGAAATAACATCTGAACTAGATCAACATCAAAACAATAAAGGAAGTAGTTCACAATTCAACAAGTATGATATGAATCGATTATGAGAGATGATATAAGTATAAACGCCAATGAATCTCCATTCACCGGGATATTGCAAAAAGATACATACAACCTAAAATTTATGACTGTTTTAGTCCATAATCAAGTAATCCATCACAAACAAATTATTCAAGGAGGAAAAGTACTATGATTTAATTAGAAAGAAAATACTTCATATAATCATAAATTATCACATTTCCAATCCTTTTCACTTCTAAATAAATCAGAAATAGGATAAGACAAAACAAATACCAAGTCACTAGAAGCTAAAGGATCACAAATTATCCAAAGATTCCCAAAAGGAGCCACTAAACTAATTAAAACGAGATTGGTTCCATACAACTACAAAATTATAGCAATGCAAATCAAAATCAGATTAAAACAACAACAACCAAGTATATTCATAATAAAACCGGAACCTGAACCAATCGCTTCTTGTATTATTTGTTTCCTATACTTTCTCGGTAACCAAACAGAAGCAAAGAGAATTCACCTGAAGCAAAAGGAAAATTGGAAAAACCAGAGAATACGATCTGAGATGCCTGGCCTTTGGATTCCAAAAGAAAATAAAATGATAGATGAAAATTGATTACCGTATTGAAATTTAAAACGTTCAGAGAAATATATTTTTACTCGTTTTTAACCATTTTTACCGGGTCATTCGGTTCTATTGCTTATGGTTGGAGGAACGCTTCGACAGCTCTCCATACCGGTAAAACCGGTTCCCCGTCCATATTAATTTTAATTTTTTAATATTTACCTTGTACCAAAAACTACCGAAATTTTCCATAAATATAGTTTTAAATTTTTTTATCGAAATATGATACTTGTTATTTTAATTTCTAGAATATAAAAAATGCTATAGTATTAAAAAAATCAGATTAAAAGAATTTAATTATAAACATTTTTTTAATATTTTAAATCAAATAATTGAAGTTAAATTTTACTAATATCGATTGTAATTTATATATTATAGATAATCAGATTTTAATAGTGTCGACTTTAATTTTTTAATTCAAAAGATAAAAATATTGTTCATAGATGGACTCTACTAATATTGTCTTTATAGATATTATAGAAACAATTATATTTTTGGAAAATAATTTAACTTTGTACCATATTTTAAGAATAAAAATGGAACACAATATTTATAGAATTTCTCCATAAAACTACTATCATGCCATAAAAAATCAACCTGAACTTACTAATTTTGGTATGAGTTCATAAATTTAACTTGATCCATTTGAATTTAGTTTGACTTAATCTGATTTGATTATTATAAAATAAAATATTTTTTTCGTATTTTTCCTGAACTTTTTAATTTTGGTACTAGTTCATAAATTTGACTTGGTGAATTTGAATCAATCCAAAATAAAAAAGGTATAAAATAAAAAATAACCCCCACGCTTGACCTTTAAATCACTTTAGCCCCTATTGCCTTTTTAAACTAATACCTAATATTTTATTTTCGTTTAAAATTCATCTTAAGTGAATAAAAATTGTTAATCAACTTACGGTCAGGATCGTTCGTTAATATAGTACGTTTATGACATGATTTATTGGCGTGCTGGTATCATGTATATGAAGATGCTAACGTGGCACTTTATTGATAGTATATTATGAATTTTTTTTAAAAAAATAATTATTTTATATTAATTTTTAACCAATTAGATGATACCACATGATTTATTTGTTCTAAATTATATATATATAAGCAAAATTTAATAAATGTGTTTAATGGGTTTTAAACTTGGGTCAAATGATTATATGACTCAACAAACAACTAAGTAAGCCTTAGGGATGGGCACGGGTCGGGTCGGGTCGGATTTTCGGTCCATCCGCACCCGACCCAAAAAATTATACCTTCTACCCGTTACTCGACCCGATTCGGGTTTAGGGTGAAAAAAATCCGACCCGACACGACCCGATTTTTAAGCTTTAAAATCCGACCCGACCCAAAAAATTATACCTTCTACCCGTCACTCGACCCGATCCGGGTTTAGGGTGAAAAAAATCCGACCCGACACGACCCGATTTTTAAGCTTTAAAATCCGACCCGACCCGACCCGAATCATTAAAAAAAAAATTAAAATTTTAAGGACTAAACTGTAAAAAAATAAAATTTAGGGATCTAATGTAAAAATATTTAATTTTAGTGACCTAATTGTAAAAAAAATTAATTTTAGTGATCTAATTGTATAAAATATATATAAAGAGGGATCATTATTGCAAATATCCCTAAAATATATATGGAAAAATTACACTATTAGTCCCGGGTCGGGTCGGGTCGGATTTTTTTCACCCTAAACCCGAACCCGACCCGAACCCGAATTTTTCACCAAAAAATCCGACTCAATCGGACCGGGTCGGGTCGAAACCCGTTGGGTTCGGGTTCCGTGCCCATCCCTAGTAAGCCTACTATGGCACGAATCGTATAGCCTCATCGGTTAAAGGAACGATTGTTGTTCCTAGAGGTCACGGGTTCGAGTATTAGTACTGTCAGCACAGTGATTGAATGATCAATGTCCAATGATTGAGAGTATATACTCTAAAACAAATATTATTGTAATCACTAATATTCATTAAAATATTTATTAATATATCCTAAAACTCTAAAATTAAAACACTAAACATGTAAAACACTAAATTATATCAACATATGACCATTTACATCATAAATTATATATCAAAAATCGCATATAACATTATTTAACAATATCAAAAAGAAGTGCATAAAAATATTTTATCAAAATGAAATCGAGGGAGAAAATATCTAATATTTATTTTCGAGCTTAAATAAACATATCAAACTTAATCTAAACTTTCAACACAACTTTCAAACCTTTAAAAACTGTAAACCACGTTTTCACTTACTGATAATATAAAATTTTATTTGTCGATACAAATTCACGAAATCATCAACTCTACAACCTCTTCTCTTGCTATAGGTTAGTCTCCCTTGTTTTACCCACGTAAAACAATCCAACAATAACAATCCTCTTCAATGCTCAACAAATTAATTTTAATCCTCCAAACACAACTGAAAATCCTTTTAAACACCTCTTAAATAAAACTCAATTATAATCTAATAATTTGGTCCGTTCGGGACTAACGATGATAAAAACTAATTTATTAAAATTGTACAACTTCAAAATCATGGTCTATTTCAATCAAAATTATAACAAAAAACGAACTCATTATTATATTTTACTATTTTCTTTAATTAAACCTTGATTTAAACAATAAATCACATTACAATTACTAAAACTCATTAAAAATTATTTGTAAAAGATCAAAAACATGAAAATTTCAATAAGAACCTTATATTAGAGGAGACGAACAAAACTCACCTAAAATGGTTGACCTTTCTTTTAATTAGATGAATTTACTTGTAAAACCAAAAGAAAATCAACAAGATTTTAGAAGAAATATTAGAAAATTCATTTGAAATCAAAAGATTAAGAAAACACGTTCAGGAGATTTAGATTAAGAAAATAGTGTTTGGATTATGGAAAATAGAGAGAGAGTTTTTAGAGAAAAAATTAATTACTGTTTAAGATTTAATTAATAATTAATGCAAACCTGTTTATATTTCTTAAAATCTTTTAAAAATATTATAATTAAGAAAAAAAAATCTGAATAAAGATTTTGATAAAATAATTCCTTAAAGATTTTAAGTTTTGACTTTTTTACAATCATGTCATCAAAAATATATTATAAACTTTACAATTTGATCACTAGATGAAAATGTCACCTTTTTAAAACCATTCTACAAAATTAATTTCACCAATTCTATTTATATAATAAATATATATTTACTGTATTTTTACCTTTTTATCATTCATAAAAATATTTATTCCAAATTAAATATTTTACCTTATATTAGAGGGGAATTTGTTTTTATTTTTTGAAAATAAGTGAAATTTTTTAGTTGGTATATTGAATGATGTGGATTTATTTTTATTTTGTTAATGGAGTTTTAAAGTGAACGTTAAAGGTCGAAGGTTGAAGGTAGAATAAGATGATGATTTTGGGAAAAAAATTTTAAAAAAATTATAAGTTATATATATATATATATATTTGTTTGCTATACTTTAAAATTTGCACATTTAGTTCACTTTAGTTTTAATTTTGTTTATTCAAATTTTATTCATGTAGATTTAAAATTTTATATTAAATTTTTTGCTTACGTTTATTTACTATGTTAAGAAAATTTTAGATGTTTATTTTGATTTAGTATAATAAAAAATTAATTATGTTAAAATTAAATTTTGATTTATCTTTTCGGAACCTGTAGATAAAATAAGACAAAATAGATTTATAACAATTATCTATTATAATGAAAAAATTGTGAAAACAAGTGTCGAAATTGTGTTCGAATCTAAAAATAATATGAAGATGAGATTTATAAAAGAAATCACACTTCAACAATTGAAGAAGAAAATATCACAAAAGATTAGAACAAAGATTCATAGTTTGCGTTATCGGTGGTTGGCATGTGAAAATCTAGTTAGATATTGTGCAATCAATCTTGAAGATGATGATGATGTTAGAATGCTGATTACAGAGCATGAATCTATGGAGATTCGATATATTGAGTTATTTGTCATTATGCATGATATTCCCAACCCATCTAGAAATATCGTTGGAGAATCATCTTCAATGGATTATGTAATAAGATTAATATGTCCGGAAACAATTTTGTTGCAATGTTATCTAGTGGGACATTGAGTAAATTGAATCATATTGAGACTTCGAGATATGTTTTAGCATACAAACCAACTATTGATCCGAGTAATTATGTAGACGTGAAAAATTAAGAAGTCAATAGAGAGAAACACTTGATGATTTTAGTGAATATAAAGATATTGATGATCTTGGATTGTTTTCTGATATTGGTGATGCTCCTAATTTTAGTGTTGGAGAATTTGTTCCGACTAGAGTCGACATTACATTTTATGAATCTTCTACTCACATGGGATCATTGTATTTTGATGTAATGAGAGTGCCTCAGTTCCTAAATATACCTCGATTAACTTCGAGTTAGCATGGTAAAATATCAAATGGGCGTCAATTTGATGAAAAAGAATGAAGATACAACAATTAAAGAGTACAACATTAAGAACCATGTTGGCCAAGTGTGTAAAGTATGGTCAAATGTGTGAAGTATGGCTAAGAGTACATTTGGAAGATCCGAGTGACGATACTTAAAAGGTCAAATCGTTAGGAGGTCACTAAGTACATTGGAGAGCACATATATTTATGAACTTTCATTGGTCAAGACCATAAAAAATTAGACTCGACTGTGATAAGCCATCATGTGAGGAATTATTTAGAAACAAAACCAAGGGTTCTCGTGTAACACCCCGAACCCGGATGCTATATTTGAGTCACAAGCTCAACTCATTCCCATAAAAAAAATTCTTTTTCCAAATCACATTAAAATCATATCATCAATCACGTCATAATATTAAAAAGTGTTATCAAAGTATGAAAATAATTAAAACATTCCAAAATAGTTAGGAGATCCAAATACGGTTTAATAAAGCATTTGACTAATACAATTTAAATAAATAGAGTTATAATACAAGGGTCCTACGAAGATCCTTGACGATGGTGCTTCGCCACGCTTAATCACCTACTTACCTACGCATGAAATGAGAAGTGTTTATATACACTTACCCACATTGTTGTCATTGAATGACTTGATTGGCGTGCACCCGCACGACGTGGGTGATGCAAATGTCCGGATCAGGTCGAACACTTCGTGGACTTGTGGATATTTTACCCGTTGTGAATAAATTATTCTTTAAATTGCTTATCTTTTTTTTAATATTCAAGAAAAATTTGTGTTTTACTCAAATACAAATTAAAGGAGAATTTTAGTTTTCCTTAAATATGAATATTACATAGTAGGGCTGTAAATGAATTGAACGTTCAATGAACCGTTTGATGGGAAGTTCGTTTATGTCGTTTATTTATTAAACGAACGGACATGAACATGATTTTCCGTTCGTTTAATTAAACGAAAGAAAACGAACAAAGTGTTTGTTCGTTCATTTATGCTCGTTCATTTGTGTTCATTTATATTCGTTCATTTACGTTCATTTAAATTTATTCACATATGTCTAAGGATGAGCATAAGATCAAGTCTTATTTTATGACTCATTAAAAACATTTTTGTTATAGGCTAGGGGTGTTCATTATTCTGTTAAACCGAGCTAATTGAACAAAAAAAAAATTAGTTAATTAGTTGAATTTTAGGTTTGAACTAATAATTAATAGTTCTTTTTAATTATCAATTAATTCGGTTTAAAGTGATTAATTAGATGAATTAATTAAATTAATCCAAAATATTAAATATTTAACATATTATATATGTTATTTATGTTCGTTCTTTTACATTCATTTATCATTTAAACGAATGAACATAAATGAAAACGAACAAGCTACAATCCTTAGCAAATGAACACGAACAAAAAATTTTGTATTCGTTTATGTTCGTGTTCGTTCATTTGTTCGGTTAAAGTTAAATGAACGAACATGAACATACCCTCGTTCGTGTTCGTTCGGTTCGTTACAACCCTATTAAATAGATAAAGCTACTATTCATAGTCAATGCGAATTTAATTTGGATTAGAACCCTCACTTGTTTTGATTAAATTTTTCCCTATAAATATGAATGAAATTTTCATTTTTAATAACTTAAAAAACGTTTCCCTTCTCTCATTTTTTATTCTATTGATAGGAGAAGATAGAGTAAAAGTTTGAGATCTCTATGTTTCTGTCGAAGATCTTCTTGTTGTATCTTGAGAGACAGACGACCAACGAACTCAAGCACCACATGAGTGAACGAAAACTTATCTTAAGAAAACTGCATTCGTGCAAGCCTCAACACATTTCCAAAATCGATTTCATTTAAATATTTTGTATTTTTTAAATTTTTATTCCGTTCATTAAATAATAATATTTTATTTTAGGATGAGTCTACCACGTGTGTCGAACAAACACCACTAATGATGAACATCGTTGAACACTATTAAATTAATTAATAAAAAATATAAAATTTAAGAACTAAAAATATAATTTAAAATTATTTAAAATATTTTTTTTAAAAAATTCTATATATTATATTTTATTTTTTAAAATAATTTATTTAAATTATTTTTAATTTAAAAAATAAAAATATTAAATCAAAAACCTAAAACCCTAAAGTTAAAGGCCTAAAATATTAAACCTTAAACCCTAAAATCTAAAAATATAACCCTAAACCCTAAAATAGAAAAATATGAAACTCTAAAAGTATAAACCCTAAACTTAAAACCCAAAATTAGTTTAAAAGTTTAGGTTTTAGGTTTAGGGTTTAGGGATTTTGGTTATTCTAGGGTTTAAGATTTTATGATTTGTATTTAGTGTTTATGGTTTAGTATTTTTAGGATTTTTGATTTTAGGGTTTGTATATAGGGTTTTAAGATTATATTTTAGGGTTTGTAATTTAATGTTTAGTGATTTTGATTTTACGGTTTAAAGTTTAAGGTTTTTTATTTTTAAATTAATTTTTAGGGTTTAATATTTTTTATTTAATTAATAAAATAATATATATATAAAGTAATTTAATAAGAAAAATAATTTAAATAATTTATAATTATATTTTGAGTCCTTAAATATTTTAATCTTTATAAATCAATTTAATAGTGTTCAGCGATGTTCGACGCCCGTTATAGAATTTTTCTTTATTTTATTATTATTTATTTATTCTTGTATTAACCACTCTGTTCTAACAACAATATCCGTTAGAATTTTCACGCATTTTTAGGAAACATTTTCTGCGAGATTAATGAACTGTCTGGTTCGTGTAGGCAAAACATACATCCTAAAAAATGCGTCTTTTGGAAGGGGGGCGTCGAACACCGTTGAACATCATTAATGATGAACACCCATGAACACTATTAAACTGATTAATAAAGATTAAAATTTTTAAGGACTGAACATATAATTATAAATTTTTTAAAATATTATTAAATTACTTTTTATATATTATTTTATTTTTAAATAATTGAATAAAATATCTAACAACAATATCGTTGGAATTTCACGCATTTTTAGGAAACATTTTCTGCGAGGATTAATTAACTGTCTGGTTCGTGTAGGCAAAAGATACATCCTACAAAATACGTCTTTTCGAAGGGGAAAATTCTACAACGGGCGTCGAACACTGTTGAACATCACTAATGATGAACACCCATGAACACTATTAAACTGATTAATAAAGATTAAAATTTTTAAGGACTGAACATATAATTATAAATTTTTTGAAATATTATTAAATTACTTTTTATATATATTATTTTATTTTTAAATAATTGAATAAAATATTAATTTAAATTAATTTAAAAATAAAAATCTTAAACTCCAAACACTAAAACCAAAATCAATAAACATTAAACTCTAAACCATAAAACCTAAAACCTAAACCCCAAAGCCCTAAAAATACTAAACCCTAAACACTAAATCTAAACCATAAAATTCTAAACCATAAAATAACCTAAAACCCTAAATTTTAATATAATAAACCCTAAACTAATTTTGGGTTTCAAGTTTAGGGTTTATATTTTTATAGATTCATATTTTCTATTTTAGGGTTTAAGGGTTTTGGTTATATATTTAGATTTTAGAGTTTAGGGTTTTATTATTTTAGGGTTTAGAGTTTATGATTTAGTTTTTTAGAATTTAGGGTTTAAAGTTTAGTAATTTTAGGCCTTTGAGTTTAGGGTTTTAGGTTTTTGATTTAATATTTTTTATTTTTTAAATTAAAAATAATTTATACTAAAAATATATAATATATAAAAATAATTTATTTAAAATTTTATTTTAAATAATTTAAAATTATATGTTTAGTCCTTGAAATTTTAACTATTATTAATTAATTTAATAGTGTTCAACGGTGTTCAACATTAGTAGTGTTCAGCAATGTTCGACGCACGTGGTAGACTCATCCTTTGGAAGGTGCTATTGACCAGAAACATATTTTCCTTCTATGTTAGATAAATTTATCATTTCAGAAATTAATCTCGGATGAGTATTAATTTAAAAATAATTTTAAAAAATAATATATATACTTATATATATGTTCCATTAGTTTAATAATCAATTAGAGTTAAATAATTGAGGGAGAAAATCTATAATTTTATCTTAAAAAATACTTTTTCGGATGACATTTTTAACGTTGTTATGTGATAATTAAACAAAATCATTCCTAAACATAGCTTAATCATATCCCTCCCAATTAAATTGCTTTTGGCATTGTTTTAGGGTTAAAAGTTGTATTTCACCAAACACATGCTAAAAGAGTTGTCTAAAAGTTACGGGAATGCCAAGCGAATGGAATTTTTTAATCTGAAGTAACGACTTCTGTATAATACAGCTTTTTTTATGCCGAGTGAAAGAGTAAATATTTTATTTTTGATTTAATAGTTAAATAAATAATAAATTAGATTTTTTAAGATATATGTTTAAACTAAATTTTGGGTTAAATAAATCTTTAACGTGTTTTTATAATCTAAAATAATATTTCACTTTGATATTTTTTTCGTGTTATCCAATGAAATATGAACATATAACAGGGTATGTATTTTTTAAAATAAAAGTCTAAAAACAATAAAATAAAATAATATTTAATTAACCCAATCATTTTTAGTTTTTTTAAAAACTCAAATTCAAACCCTAAATTCTTAAACTCTTTCGTTTCAACCATCAATTCAACCATTATCATCCACCATTATCTTCTTCGGACTCCTACTATTTAAAATCTTATCATCTCGTTATTAAAGATCGATAAAAAATAAAAAATGAATCGTTTATTACACCGTCGACAAACACTCAACAATGAAGAAAAAAACAGATTAGATTCCCACAGATGGATAAAGGATGACAAATGTTGAATGGTGAAATACTCGACGCTTTATCTTGAGCATGGGAAAAACTTAGGGAAAAAAGGGCATCCAGTCCCGTCAATCATTGTTTTTATATATTAAGTAGAGATAAAAAATTTAAAACATATTAATTTTTTAAAGAATCACTTTTTTGTCCTCCAATCAAGAAAATTTTTAAAATATATATATATAAATATATTTTAGTCCCCTCTATAATAAATTTCTAGTTTCGTCCCTAATCGTGAGAGATATGATTTGAGAGTTTTATTAAAAGAAATTAAAACTTTAAGATTTTTAAAGAAATTTAAAAATTAAAATATTAAAATAAAATAAGTTATATGTCTTATTATGATTGGATGACAATTTTTTAATATCTATCACGATAATATATTTGATCACGAAAAAATATTAAATATCTATTTCACCTAAACACATAATTCAAACAACTATCTAAAAATATATATAATTTGGACATTATTTAACATAATCATTTAATTTTTTTAGACATAAAGATAATTTTAACCCTTAACGTTTATAATATTTATCATTTTGGCCCTCATTCTTTTTTCAGATAAATTTAACCCTTAATCTATGACTTTTTGACAAATAACTTATTTTTTAACTAACATAATGATTAAACCGTTAAAAATTTAACGATATTGACATACCATATATATGTGATAAATATATTTTAAATAACATGACATCTAGCCTTATTGTATATATATATATATAATATGTTATTATCGTTAAATTTTTACGACAATGACAAACATATATATGTAAAATATAATTTTATTTTAACACAAAATATAAAACAATTAAAATTTATATAAAATATTAAAAATTAATTAAATCTAAAATAAAATTCTACCAAGCTTTCTCAAATCTTAAATATCATTCTACATATATATGACACATTATTATCGTTACTTTTTTAACTATCTAATCATTATATGTAACACCCGACCCGGATGTCACATTGGGCCTCCAGCCCAAAACCTGTATTCCAAAATTTCCTTTCAAGAGCCCAACAATTAAATCAAATTTAAGTCCAAATACGATTCATAAATCCATTAAATCAAAATGGAAGCCCAAAATAAGTTAAAGAAACCCGAGCTCCAACATATTACAAACCGTTTAAAACATTCGACCCAAATTAAAATAAACAGAGTTACATTACATAGGGTTCGACATAGTACAAGCCCACTAAATCTAATAAATGTACTCTGACAACACGGTCGATGCTGAAATCCAAACCTCGATGGTGCTCCACGAACCGGCTTCCGCTAACCTACGCACGAAAACACATTTTGAACGCTGAGCTACTAAATCTCAGTGGGTACGCCGAACTCGGCCAACATCATGCATATCATAAGCAGTAAAGCATAACATATAAACATCGTGCATGAAATGATGATCTAGCATGCTTGCCTACCACATGGCATAAACAATGTATACTATCGCACACAGCATATACATGTCACATCACAAATAACACACAAGAGTGAGGCCCGCGTCCACACAGCATCGGGATCCTACACTCAGGATTGAGGCCGCCCTCAAATCCTATGCCCGGAATGTTACATCAGACATCTTCGAACGAGGCCGCCCAACGTTCGGAAAGGGGTGGAGGCCGCCCAACCAACCCCATGCTCGGAATGTTACATCGAACATCTTCGAGTGAGGCCGCCCAACACTCGGAATAAAAGTCTTCAAAAAATCATCCGGCATGTTACATCGGATGGCCTTCAACGTGTTGCAACACTTATGGATATCCAGATTTCCATCACACAAGGACTCAAACCACACAAACGATCCACCTAGGATCTTAGCACAACAAGATATATTAAGACTTATCATACTTTAGTCTTTCGGGGTTATAAACATCAATCTTGGTTAAACAGTTCATTTCATTGATTATAAGATCCATTTTAACCTTTAATCCTCTTATCGAACCTCAAACTATACTTAACTTGTCCAATTTTCGCAGGGGTATCGATACCCTTATATGAGGTATCGAACCACCCTGCCTCGATACCTACCCAAAGAAGGTATCGAACCATGGGTATCGATACAGGTATCGATACCCTTTGACCATTCCCAAAGTCAACAAAAGGGAACCCAGCAGCATCGATACTGGCATTGATGCCATTATGCCACTTGAGGTCCCGGTATCGAACCATGGTTCGATACACCTGGCCACTTAGCCTATTTCCACTCATGGGTATCGATACCGGTAGCCCGTGTATCGATACCCCTGCACGAAATGCAGGTCTGCACTTAGAAAATTCTAAGGATTCATCTCAAACATTAATCTATTCGGTTCTAAAGTGTTCCTACTCATTCTTAGAAAGGTTTCAAGTGTTTTAACATTATTTTCAAGCCATCAAACACACAATTACGAAATTCACCATTAAAGACCCAAAAGCTCGAACCAAGCATTCATACATGAAATCTACATGTCATGCATACTACCATGACATGAATGATGAAAGGATGAGTTGGGAGTACCAACCTCTTGCAGGCAACAACAAAAACGTCCTCTTCTCTTCTCTTCAAGCTTTCTCTTTCCCAAGCTCTTTCCTTTGCCCAAACTTGATGATGGATCTCCAACTTCACCAAACCAACACATATTTACCTCCTTTAATAGATCTTTGACGACTCTAAAACTTTTACTCTTCCACCAAAACGAGATTCCACAGAACACTCCCAAAGATCAAATCTTTTCCTCAACTCTATTCTTACTAAAAAGGATGAAGAGGTGAAGAAGAAAAAGAGAAAAGATGAGCTCACATCTCTGTAGAAAAACATACCCCCCTTAACCTCTAGTGATGTAATTACCAAATAACCCTCAACCAACAACTCAAGCCCAACACAACCACTCAAGCCCAACCAAACAAGCAGCCCAACAAGGCCCAAAACCTCTCACTCGGAGCCCAAAACCGAAGCCCAAACTCTCGGGTTAACCCGATACTCAAATCTGAAATCCGGGTCGTCACAACTCTCCCCTCCTTTAAGAAAATTTCATCCTCGAAATTTACATAAGGGAAACAAGTGCGAAAAGAGCAACCTCATACAGTCCTATAAACATTGGACTTAACTTGCCTTCCCTTCTAAACGGATGATCTCTTTCCACAGTGACACTTCCAAGAACACTTTTTCTCCCACCTCATACTCTATTTCTGTCAGATTCAATTCCGCATACGATTTCTGCCTAACTGAAGCTGTCTTTAACCGATCACAAATCACTTCAATTTTTCGGTAGTCCCCTCAAGCATGACTGACCTCGATATCAATTTCTGATCTGCTTCAACTCAACTAAACGTAGTTCTGCATTTTCTACCATACAAAGTCTCATACGTAGCCATCTGAAAACTCGACTGATAACTGTCGTTACACGCAAACTCAACCAACGGCAGGTGCTTCTCTCAAGTATCTTGAAAGTCAATGATACAACATCGGAGCATATCTTCGAGAATCTGAATAACTCTTCCTGACTGCCCATCTGAATGAGGATGATACAAAGTACTGAAATTCAAACGGCTACCCAAAGTATTGTGCAAACACTTCCAAAATCTAGCTGTGAATCTCAAATCTCTATCAGACACAATCAATTTCGACACACTATGCAGTCTCACAATCTCACTGATGTACAAATCTACTAACTTATCTAACAAGTAAGTCGTATAATCAACAATAAAGTGAGCACACTTCATGAAACAATCAACTATAACCTGAATTGAATTCTTCCTCGAAGGAGTCAAAGGCGATCCGGATACAGAATCCATGGTGATATTTTCTCATTTCTATTCCGGAATCTTCAACGGCTGTAGCAACCAAACGGAAACTGATGTTCTGCTTAACTCTCTGACAACCATACACTTACTCACATAGTCGACAATATCTCTCTTCAGACCAAGCCAGAAGTACTCATCCTTCAAACCACGGTATATCTTTGTACTACCCGGATGCGTAGCAAAAGGACTACTGTGCGTTTCGATCAGAATCATACGTCTTCAATCACTGTCATTCGGCTCAACTACTCTGTCTCTGAAGCATAATACACCATCATTTCTGAAATCGTACTCTGTAGGTCTTCCTTCAGCTACATCTTGCACATGAGGTGTCAAAATCTATCTGACAATTGTTTTCCCTCTGATCAACTGACCCAAAGTAATTCTAACCTGAAGCTCGGCTACCAAGCCACCATCACCTGATAAACTCAACTAGCAACCATAACTCTCAACTCAACAGCTATTTTCTTACACAAAGCATCTGCCACTACATTGGCTTTACCCGGATGATACTAAATTTTGAGGTCATAATCTTTCAATAACTCGAGCCATCTGCGCTGTCTCAAATTCAAATCTCTCTATGTCACCGGATACTTCAAACTCTTATGATCTGTGTACACTGTGTATCTCTCACCATACAATTAATGCTTCCCAATTTCCAAAGCAACCACAACTACGACTAGCTCTATATCATGGGTCGAATAACTGCGCTAATGATTCTTCAACTATCTCGAAGCGTAAGCTATAACTCTTCCGTCATGCATAAGCACACAACCTAGTCCTACATACGAAGCATCACTGTAGATCACACACTCCTCCTCTGACACTGGCTGTATCAAAATCGGCACATCTGACAAGGCTTCTTTCAGTTTCTCAAAGGCTTGTTGTCTTGCATCTGACCACTCAAATTGAATATTCTTCTACCGCAACTTAGTCAAAGGGACATCTATATTCGAAAAACCATTCACAAACCTCTTATAGTAACATGCTAAGCCTAGGAAACTACGAATCTTTATGACAGACTTCGATTGCTTCCAACTAACAATTGCTTCAATCTTCTTGGGATCTACTTTAATCCTTCAGCTGACACTACATGTCCTAAGAAAACAACTTCTTTAATTCAGAACCCACTCTTGCTCAATTTGGCATATAACTGGTGATCCAACAAGGCCTGCAATACTAACCTCAAGTGTTTATCATGATCTTTCTCAGTACGTGAGTATAACAATATGTCATCAATGATCATAATCACAAACTGATCCAAGTACTCGAAAAAAGATTTTGTTCATCATATCCATGAAAAACAGCTAGTGCATCAGTCAACCCGAAAGGCATAACCAGAAGCTCATAGTAATCGTACCTTGTACGAAAAGCTATCTTCGGCACATCGACTTCTTTTACCTTCAACTGATAGTACCCTGATCTCAAGTCTATTTGGAAAACACGGTAGCACCTCTAAGCTGATCAAACATATCATCAATTCTCGACGATGGATACTTGTTCTTCACTGTCAACTGATTCATCTGTCTATAGTTAATGCACATCCTCATACTACCGTCTTTCTTCTTCACAAACGACACGGTGCGCCACAAAGAGAAGAACGCAGTCAAATACAACCTCTATCTGATAGTCCTTGCAACTGAGTCATCAATTCTCTTAGTTCTTTCGGTACCATACAACACGGAGCCAATCGAAATAGGAGCAAAATCTGAATACATCTATATGGTAAACTCAACCTCTCTGTCAGGTGGCAAACCAGACAACTCTTCTGGAAATACACTCGGAAAAATCACACAACATTCTGATATCTTGCAGTCTGACTTCATTCATGTTCGGGTTCACCATATATGCTAGGTATGCCTCACAGCCCAACTCAACTAACCTCTGAGCCTCTAGAGCAGAAACAACATTCAATAAGAACTTCACATCCTCACTCACAATCATAATCTCACGGTCATCCACTAGCTTCAAATAAATTCTCTTGGTCTTAAGATCCATCTTAGCCCTATACTTTGCCAGTCCATCCGTACCCAAAATCACATCAAACCCGTAGAATGACAATTCCATCATATCAATTGGGGACACATACCCCTGGACCATCTATGGACATCGTCTGTACATCTTTCTGACCACTACGGTATCTCTGAAGAACTAGTAACACTAACACATATATCTAGTGTCTCACAAGGTATATCCAACATCCTAGCATGCTCACTCAGAAAACACTACCGGTGGATTAACTGTCAGATAAGTATGGATCTCTTTCTTCAAACCTCTCAGAAACCTCTCGCACCTCATCTTCTCAGTAACTATCAACTCGGTTGCATACCTACCAAACTGTAAGAACTCCTGCTCGTACTCAAGATCGTACGGTTACCTTGTACAAGGTGGGTGAACTGATCTCTCAACTGATCGATGTGAGTCTCACCCAAATTATCTTAGCCACTGATCCGCCCTCACAAGATTATCTTAGCCAGAACCCAAGAAATCCGTAGCACCCTGCCTGCGAACCCTCTCAAAAGG